>OV656779.1:3815474-5154640 GCA_927399505.1 Luperina testacea | reverse complement strand
TTGGACGAAAGCCGTATTGTCGTTCAAAAAGGAAATTTATTTTATTTAAATAGCTATTTAATCGATCACAGACAATCCGCTCAAAAACTTTAGAAATTACGGGTAACACAGACACAGGCCTGTAGTTACTAGGATCTGTCTTCGTCCCTGTTTTATATATGGGAGTGACTTTTGCTATTTTAAGCTCGTTTGGAAAGTGGCCTGCGCATAAGCAGTCATTTATAATAGTTGTTAAGCTTGGAATGAGAAATTCTTTTATACATTTAACTACTTTTGTACTGATTTTGTCTATACCTGTACTGCAATTTGAGTCTAATGCGTTTATTATTTTCGAAACTTCTTCTTCAGTGCATGGTATTAAGTTATCGAGTTTAATTTCTCCATCAGCCTTGCTTTTTAGGTTAAAATAATTGGTATGATATTTTGGGGGAATTTGCATTGCTAATTGGGGACCTATTGTGGCAAAAAAGTTATTAAACTGTTTGCATATTTCGTCACCTTCTGTAACTAAACCTGCAATCGTTATTAGTTTTGGAGGAATAGGGTCTGGTTTAACTGTATTTTTGCATAAGGTATTAATAAGTTTCCACATATGTTTAGGATCGTTTTTTAGCTTTTTAAATGCTTGATAATAGTAGTCCTTTTTTGTTTTAGCAATTAATGCAATAGTTTCATTTCTGTGTTTTTTAAAAGAAGTTTTTAAAATTGCATTTTTCGGATTCTTTTTTAGTTCTCTCCAGTATTTATTCCTTGTGTTTATTTTGATTATTATATTTTTGTGAATCCAGTCGTCCTGTGGTAAATTTTGAATTTTGATTTTTTGGGTGGTATTTGCCTTTATTAAGGTTTTGATAACTTGTTCTATCATACTATAATCGTAGCTTTCTTTTGTAAAGGAGTTTGCAGCAAGCTGGTAAAGTTGGTCGTAGTTAATGCAATCGAATTGTAATCTGGCTGGTGGTTCAGGCTTGCAGTTTTTTAACCCTAGAATAATTTGTTGATGATCAGAGATCGCCGAATCCATTACTGCCACGTTAAAGGCTTTGTCTTTTAGGTTTGTTATAATATGATCTAAAATGCTGATTAAGAAACTTAAGAATAAGAACAAAAATTAAAATAAAAGGACGAACAACATTGCAATTTTGCCCACTTACTTAAAACTTAGACTAAGTAAATAATATAAATAGAAATTGAAAGGAAAATATTTTAATGGAAAGTAGGTATAGCTTCTAAAAACAACTTATAATAAAAAGGTGAAGGATTTCTAAAGTAATAACAAATAATCAGATCGTGTTTTTCGGGACTTCACTAACTTGGCTTTACTATATTGGCTTTATCTTTTAAGAGCATTGTGCCACAAATTAATCCGTTTTAAGAGCAATGTGCCGAGTCAGCAAAAAAAGTAAGAAAGAAAGAAAATAGTTTATTCTGAACCAATCAGATGCACATCATAAAGTAATTAATATAAAACACACGCTACAAAGTAGCCAAAAAATAGTAATAATAGTCCTCCAGACCGTATTTCGGCCAATCTCAACGGACACGCGGGAGATATTATAGTGCACAAGAAGTGTGTGCTCAGACACAGGTGAACTCTCTCTTCCCTCACTCTCATAGTCCGCTGGGACGGCAATCCGACACGACCGGAGAGATATCAGGCGCAGGAACAACGTTATTTCCGAGTCACGGTGGTAACACACCGCCAACTTTTAAACTCCGGACTGTTACTATGAAATTTCAAATGGAAAACCAACACTTTAGGCGATCTAGGAATCGAACACATGCTGAGCTGGACTTCCATTTGGTGCAACCTTGAGACGCACACCGCACTATGATTGTATTTTCGTTATTAATTTGATTTTAAGTATTTGTCATATTGTCACTTTTACATCGATATGTATGTTTTTCTTTTTGTTTTTATAACGGCAGCATTATATTCATGTAGGTATTTGGTTATCATCTAATTGTGCTTTTGTGTGTCGTGCTGTATTTTGTGTGCGTCAAATAAATGGTTTATCTACCTTATCTAACATATGTACCTACTGCTTTTGTTTCGTTGTATGTTGATCGAAATTCTTACTCGAACTTAGATCGAAACATGACTCGCAATAGCGAGTCATGTTTCGATCTAAGTTCGAGTCCGCGACCGCGCTTTAGGTCATGTAAGCCCCTTAATAAAGGGGCTTACATGACTTAAAGCGCGGTCACTGTCGGACTGCATAGAAAAGAAAGAGAAGCGCGATGACACAACGCTGGCAATTTATTGCAAAATATGAAGCAATTATTTAATTACAAAAAATCTATTGTTTGGACTAAAAAATTAAAATACCTAGTGTTTTAGTATATTACGTTGCTAGTAGAATAATCTGACAAATAATCAGAATGATTGTATATATTAGTATGGTTTTTATTGTAAAAAGAAAGTTTTTAGAGGTATCTTCATGATTTTTTTCTATCGTATCAAATTAGTTGTATTATATTTTTAACACACTATCAACCTAGCATATCCTGAAGAATATCATACATTTTACTGATTTTGTTTACTATAGTCGATCATTTACTTTTTTTTTCTAAAACTTGCGTTTTTTGCGTTTAGGTCCTGTAAGCCACTTAACCTTGTATGACTTACAACAGAACATAATTTGTCTAAACAAATTACACCCATTATATCCTACAATAAAACAAACATTTTGAATAATTCAGTTCATAAATAGCCAAACGGTAATTTGCAAACAAAATTAGGTGTTACTGAAATGCATGAATATTCAAACACATTTTATAATGTTAGTTCGCATCGGTTTTCGGCTGATAGAGATGAAGTTTAGTGTTTGTTGGTTTTAAATTATTAAAATATTACATTTATTTAGTAAGTGGTCCTTTTGAGGGCCAATTTATTGAGCAACGTTTAAAACTGGGCTCTTGCCATTGTGTCCTCACAGTCCGTTTACATTTATTTTACCTCTGATTTCGCATTACCGTCAAAATCACAGTGATTTTTATTGCCGTAGCAATAAGGTTCAAAATCACAATTATCTTAATTTCCGTTGATACATGGTTGCTATTCGATTGCTGCTGACAGAGGTAAAATAAATGTGAAAGAGCTGTAGGTAATCTAAGACAACACTGAAGTACAGCGACGGAAAAATCATGAGTGATACTAAATACTTACATGAAACAAAAAGCCGTTGAATAGATAAAGCTATTTTCATAAGCTATTTGTTGAAATAGCTTATGAAAATAGCTTTATCTATTCAACGGCTACACAGTGTTTTCTCGAATATCTAGCTTCAAAAATGATTGAAATTCGAGTTACCATTATTTGATATAGTGGAACGGAGAGCTCTTTCCGTGCGTGTAAATTTATATGATAGCCCGCAGGTTTACGTTCTGCTACAGACGTAAAGATAACAAAGCTCTTTAGATCACTTTGTACCGCCTTTTACATGTACAGCTTGTGGGAAAAATAATCGCAGGCATCGTAGCCCTTTGCATCCAATTAAAAATGCGTTCAGGAAACTAATAGGGTTGCCGTGGCGTTGCAGTGCGTAAGAGATGTTTGCGGCGGCCGCGGCGCTGGCGGCGCGTGTAGAGTGTTTTTGCACAATAATGCGCAAGCGCGCAGCATTGATCGTGGCTCGAGTCATGACCGACTCTAAAGTTCGTTTTTCAATCCCAGATAGTAATCTGACATTTAAGTCTTTTGTGTTTGATTTTTTTGTCTAGAAGTTTGACATTACACCTGTTAAATTAGTATCTGGGTTTAAAAAACGAACTTTAGCAGGGTTCTGAAAATGATTGCTGACAGAGTGGACTGTAATGTAATTACTGCTGTCAGATACATGTGTCATCATATAGTGTTGTTTACTATAGTCCGCGCGGAACTAGTTGGCCGCGCCTTAGGTATGTGAGCGGTGGGACGGAGAGGCGGGGGCGCGTTGCCATTACTCAGTACGTGCGTTGCGAACAATAAGCAACCCCGACGCCCTCACCCCTCACCGGGACTAGTTGGCCGCGCCTTAGGTGGGGCCTAAGGCGCGGCCAACTAGTCCCGCGCGGACTATAACACTTAGTTTTAAGGAAAATGTTACATACTTTTCAATACTTGCGAACATTCGATGACATAGACGGGAAACCAAAAACTTCAAAATTATGAAAACTTCCGTGACAGGTATCTTTTATACCTATAGAATATTTGAAAATGGCTTCCAATTTTTATTTGTACCCAACTGATCAATCCATACTAATATTATAAATTCGAAAGTAACTCTGACTGTCTGTCTGTATGTATGTTGTATTTTCACGGCTAAACCACAGAACGGATTTCGATAAAATTTGGCAGATAGATAGATTGCATCCCGGGGAAGGACATAGGATAGTTTTTATCCCGATATTCCCACGGCATCGACACTTATGCTGGTGAAACCGCGGGGCACTGCTAGTTGTGTATAAATGTTACCGTAAAAATTTAGGTGAAGTGAGCTGTCATTCCACTTGATGCGATGGATTGACAGCTCACTTCACCTAAGATTTAATGGTAAGATTTTTACAGAATAAACCGCCTGTTTTCATTACACCATCTTCCTCCTCGTGTCGCTGGCACGACTCAAACTCAAACTCAAAGCATTTATTTCAATTAAACCTTGTACGGGCACTTTTGAATTGTCAAAATTAAATAGTCTGTCTGTTAGTCAGAAAGTTGAAGCTAGTTGCCCATTCCAAAACGTAGATCTCTATCGGGCAAGAAACTCCATGGACACTCTTTTAAAACAAGAAATTACAAAATCCTGGGTACATTATTCTTGTTGCACAATGTAAAAAAAAGACACAAATGAAGAAACAATTCAAAATATAAGATTGCAAATAAGCCTTGGTAGTTAAGAGATGACCAGTCTCAACCGACAGCGCTCGTTCATGAACATGACAGTTATTAAAACTATGTTGGCCCTAAACTTCACAACTTCCACGGCATTATCGGTGGCAGCGCAGAAGGTATTTTGGCTGCATGTATAGAGGCACAAAAGACAGGATAAGGCACTACCCAAATCCACAAAATTTTACAAGAAACCAGACCGAGAATCATGATCCTACTTACTTTTGAAAGTCGTAGTTGTACGCAAATAGGGATAAAATTCTTTTCAAGTAAATGCTAAGTGTGTTAAATGTCGTTTGCTTTGAGCCTACACAGCAAGCCGTGATACCTACTAAAGGCTTTACCACTGAATACAAAATACAGTAAACTCGCTTTGAAAAACTTGTGGGTAATGTTTATATTTGTTTGCGCACCTCCGCGGTTTCAGAACTTTTTATTGAAACGAATAAAAAGTTTTAGAACCGCAGTGATCCAAAGCTACCGTTGGGTTACCGCAGACAGTGGTAGACTTTATAATAGTAATGCGCTGATTAATTAATCTATAGTCTGTTCCAAAAACATCTGATGAAAGTGTAAACAAACCCTGTTCAGCGGTGTAATTGCGTAACACACTATCAGTAGGAATGGGTTTCATTTTAACAGTTCAACGACATTCATTGCGTTATTTACGTCGTTGAGCAGACACATTTTTCATAAACAAATGGATTTCTATTATCCTTCAAAATTATTTAGAAAATTGATAGTGTCTTACGCAACTAGGGTGCAGGTTATTCCATTACACACAATTCTTACGCAACCACTCACATTCATCTGTATTTAAAAAGTTTCAATAGGCTCTTTGACAGATGCCTGGACCTGACGTGTCAGTGCTGCCATCTAGCGAATGTCATTTCAGAAAACCCTCATTTTTAAGTGACATTTTTGTTTACATTTTCATTGGAAACTTTTAGCATGGATTATACAAGCCGACTTATTAGTCGATTCGCACGATTTTTTTCTATAGGCGACTCACGCCTTTTTGCACATTTTGAATTTTATGCAATGTAGTTTAACAAAATGATATTATTTAAAATTTACAATTTGCCCGACTCATGCGAGTAAATTCGTGCGAATCGACTAATAAGTCTACAAGCCGTGTGATGAATTTCCATAGAAACTGTCATCTCCTATTTCATTTGCCCCTTAGGGGATCAATTTTCAAAAATCCTTGTACGATAACACACAACTTAGACTCTGGTATATAATCAGTTGCTGTATCTTTGACGTTGTCAGAATGAAATTTCCGCCTCATGGATCATAAGGCAACGTGATGAGTGTTACGACCTTATGTAAATAAGAAGTATCGGAAGGCTAGCTCATTCCCGGGGTAATGCGTTTAACTCGCAGCTCATTTGGTAAGGGAACCCATGTTTGTGTTACTGTCTATAAAAACTTGGAATGAAACCTTGTGTATGCGAATAAAAACGCAGGTGAAAAATAAAGAAATCCCATAGCTATTTTGAAGCGTAAAGAAAAGGATTTGTAGCAAAATGAAACTATTTTATTTTATTTTTCAGAAAGCTAACAGTCTACCTAATTATACTGCTATTCTCACCATCATTTAGTGAATTTGTTAACAAATTCACATTATCGCATTATTTAAATAATGCATGTGCATAACATTATTAATATTAACCTATACTCCATTTGAAATAAGATTAGACATTTAAATAAACCTTTTTTACAGTTCGTTCAACCGACTTTGAATTCTATTGCGTTGGTGGTATGACATTATGGCAGCTGCAGTAACCACTTTTTTGCTTTTAATACCATCCTTATGCCTACGGTATAGAATAGAAGTCAAAACCGGTTGAACGAACTGTCAAAAATGTTGATTTAAATCTCTAATCTTATTTCAAATGGAGTACGTATAGCATAAATAATGACAAAAAAGAACGCATTTAGGCGCTTTACTTTTTGTAAATTATTTCATCACCACTGCTCTCAAAATGGTGAAGGAAAACATCGTGAGAAAATCGGCATGTCCTAGAACCAAACATTCGAAGACATGCGACCTCTACCAATCCGCACTGGGCCCGCGTGGTGGATTACGGCCCATTCCCTCTCACTGAGAGGAGGCCCGTGTTCCAGCACTGGGAACATCATAGGCTGATTATGTTGATGTTTGGGTGAAGCAGAGTCGGGTCGCTACTATATACTTATAGATAAATATTGTACGATATTAGCGCTTACAATTGCCATTTACAAGCTTCCACAACTAAAAAGTTGACAGTACCTAGTTAAAAACTAGTTGAAAAGTTAACACAAAAACAAATGTAATATATCGTCGCTGCGCGTGCAAAAGTCACTATGTGTTATTTAGTTATTTTCGGTTGTTTAAGCAGTTTTAATCGTTGTTTCAATACACACATACTGTAAAAACAGCTATGTGATAAGTGCAATATTTAAAGAGTTACGGAATGTAGCTATGTGATATTCATACATCGAAAGTTCCGTAAAACACGCTAATTGTTATAATTCGTATACCTCAAATAAGTTCACTAAAAACACATAGGCACTTTTGCACGCGCAACGACGATATAGGAGCTGTAGAGTGAAAAGTAGCATAATTAGTAATAAAAGTAGTAGGTACATAGGTATTATAATATATTTTTTGTCTACTAGTTTTTGCCCGCGGCATTGTCCGCGTCGGCAATTATCCCACAGGAACGTGCTATCGGGCTTAAAAGTATCCTTTGTTCTAACCCAGGTTAGGACCGGTCGCGAGCCAAATTTTGTTCAATTTCGTTCAGCCGCTAAGGCGCTAAGGGGTCAAAACGTACATAACAGACAGACGGACAGAGTTACTGTCGCATTTATAATATTAATAATTAATAAATAATGATAACAAATCTTCAGTACATTGCAATACATGGTAAAAAAAATTATTTCATGTGTGTGTGATAGATGTGTATGTGTGTATACCAGCGAGAGTGTGAGGATGTGTGTGAGGGAGTATTTGTGTGTGTGTGTGTGTGTTTACGTGTGAGTAGTGGACTGTGAGGATATTTTTGCTTGTGTTTACAAGTGTATATATGCGTGTTTGTTGTGTTACACATTATGTTGAGTGTGCTATGCTCCATTTTAACTTACGCTTAAAGTATTTTTTTGTTATAATAATAGATATTAAGTTATAGTATAGATGTCTGTAAAATCAGCACTAACCTCATTCTTTATCACGACAACACACAACACAAATTCAGAAACACACCTCTGAACAGATGTACAGATCCGAATTCAAATAGAAAATACGACTCCGAAATTGCCACTTACCATGCGATACTCGGTAGCAGCCATTAAACGTACCGTTCGAAACAGAATACGGAAACAAGGAAGGCATCTTCAATTCGTAAGTGAACTACCAATGACCTGAATGTGTGTGGAATTAATAATTTTTTCTTGTGTTTTAGCTTAGAAACTCCTTTTTATTTTTGTGAGTAGTTCTGTACAAACCAGGGTTGTTGCGAACATCAGCATCAGCGGAACTTCAGCATCATTTTCAACATCAGCATTCGCATTGATCGATGCTGATTATTATCGATGATCGATGCGACTAGTGTCAGATCTATTTTGTAGTAATTTTTGACGTTTAAAAGTGCCTTTTATGTGCCTATTTGAAATAAATGCTTTGATTTTATTAATGCTGAAGTTCGAGACATGACCGCAGAGGGGGCGGGGCTTATAGCACTTGTTGTTTACCTAGAATATATACTGTACTATAATTTGAACTATGGTTAAACTGGAAAAATTAAATAATTAATTATTATATGACTAGACAACACTCGGTTTCTTATTAGTGTACTGTCAAGTATCCAGTAACGAGATACGAGGTTTGAGCTTCGGTAATCATCACAACAGATTTAGAGCCGGTTGTTTCAAACGGTTGGTTAACGTAACATGACGTACGTCAAATAATAACGATTCGTATTCGTTATTATTTAACGTACATCAAAGCCATAATTTTGTAATTGTAATTTGAAACAACGCTTTTTTTGGTTTGACGATAGATAGGTACCTAGTCGGGGCCGTTTTTGACGTATACGCGTGCGACAAGTGGACGTAAAATAACCCGCCTTTAGATATTTTTTGAGAGTAAATGTGGAGTTTATTGCCCGTTCTAAACTACTTTTCGGAATGGGCAATGATGTAAAATCAAATTAATCTTATTTTTTCTTGTAATTTTTGACGTTTAAAATAGCCTTTCAGTGGCCTAATTAAACTATTATACGATTCGATTTTGACCTTAATGGGATTTTAAACATGTAACTAGGATTTCAGAAACCAGTAATGAATCCTTTACACACTATCGTAGATCATGTAATCCTAATTAATTTGTATAACCAAGATTTCTGTCAAGATTTATTTAGGACTAGACTAATTTATATTGTTTATAGAGGCTTTGTTGTAATTTAACTACATACTAGTAAATACAAGACGAAATGTCTTTTGAAACACCACTAATGACTGAACCATGACACCCTAAGTATTTAATGTTTTCCTAGCTCATTTTAGTCTGGACGATCATCGAAAACAAGGACAATAATACGTTGAGCTGTGAAAACGATAATTTTAGTCTTACACAGGGGTCTTTTAAAACTGGCAACAATTATTTGATTTCACAGAAGCACTTCCTAAACCGACTAAAGAATCGAACATTCAATATCGATGCCTAGTTACAGTATCGATACTGCGATTCGATTCGTTTCAACCAATTGCGTTCGGTAATGAACGGTGCTCAACGTCACGGAATCGAATGGTGTAGCCTGATTGCATGGCACTCGAATGGGTACTCGATTCAAAAAGTCTGGGTAACAACATTATAAAAGTAGTGTAGCCAGTTAGAGTACATAGACCTATGAAATTTATTGGAAGCTAAAGAGCTAAAGGTCAAGTTATATTTGTTCAAACTTATTGAGAAGGTTTTTTTTTTTTTTTTTTTTTAATTATGGCACTAGCAGGCTTTGTGCCAATGTCAAGTAAAAAGGTTAGGAAACGGACGAGAGAGGTAAATTCGAAAATGAATTATTGACAAGATCAGGTGAGTTATTAGGATCTAATTATATGTATTACAAATTAAACTTACACAAATACTTATGAGGAAGGAAGGAATAATAGGAATTTATATATATATATTATATTATTAAATCTTAATATCATTATGCAAAATAAAAGATGTAATTATAGGATAGAGTTTGGGATTCATAAGTAGGCATGACATTCGGGTAGGAAAAGGAACACGAGCACTAAGCAATTGTTGCAGAAGGGAGGAGTGGTCAAAACGGGAACACGAGAAAATTAAATGGTCCAAATCTCCAACATCAACACCACATTCACATATATATTGAGAAGGTTTTTGGTGTACATTATAAGACTAAAATTATACACTTGTGAGCAATAAATTGGGGTCAGTAACAGAAAACTTACTATCTTGGAAACTAAAAATGCTATGTTATTCAGATAAAGCGTATTTTATACGTTATTATTTGATTTACATAAAAAAAAAAAACATTTAAAAATATATAATAAAATTTACATAAAAAAAACATGTATATTTTATCGCAAAACATAAATTTTAAATACCTTTGATAAAGATGTAGTTATCATTTTCTCCTATTATGATCCCGGGGAGAAAGCCGTTATCCGCCATGCGAGCCCAGTGCGGGCTAGTTTTCTCACGATGTTTTCCTTCACCGTTTTGAGAGCAGTGGTGATGAAATAATTTACATATTGTAAAGCGCCTGTGAGGGTTCGAACCTATGACCCGTAAGTCGCGGCCGCTTTCATAGCGCCACCACTGCTCTCTTTTTGTACTAAATGTATTTATTATGTGAAATGGAAGTGGCATACGATGTTTTCGTCTTGAAGGACCAAAAAATATTTTTCTATATAAAAATAACAAAAAAAATTCTTCGAAAAGAATGATGCTTTTGAAGCCTAACTTAAATGTACGATCTCCTGTAATCTCCTTGGCCAGTCTTAAGTTGAAAATTCACATATTTAGTTAGCTACTGCGTACCATATCATAACAGTAATAATCATGCCGAAATAAAGCAATCAATAGATTGCTTGATTGATTTTATAATGAGCCCATTAGAAAGTTCTGGAAAGTAATAATTTTCCAGAAATTTCTAATAGGCTCATTAGAATATGTCAGAAAATGACTTCAGTAACTATTTTTCGGCCGAGAAAACACTGGAACTAATAGAAAAGAGAACTCAATCAGTGATTCTGTTTGAGTTCTCTTTCCTATTAGTTCGTCTATTTATGTTTCTAAGAACTCATTAACTTAATGGACAGTTTTTAATTTGCTCCAAAACTAACGTCGACCTTTCACTACTACGTAAGATGTGGACGGAGGGTTTGCCACGTTAGCCGCGCGGTTCATTTGTTTTGCAGCCACGCATTCGTGCGTAGCGTGACGTGGGTCACAGTAGACGACCTCGTCTACATTCCCATACAATGTGAGCTACCTTAGCCGCTTGGTAGCTTAGCCGTGGACAGCCGCCTTAAAACGCTCCAATACCTTTTAGTAGGGGAGAAAAATCTCAAAAGTTGAGGGTTGAAAAGGTGACGTCTCTTGCAGCGTGTAATCAAGGAAAGCGAGGGGAATGCATAGGTGTACCGTGTACTTACATGTACAATGTAGTTGTTGCATTTTTCAAGAGTGTGTCTATCATTGTAAATTAAACCTTGTTTCAGTGCTTATAAAAGTCATAGTTAATGACAATGACTGTACTAGCTGTTTTTTGGAGCCGTTTCATAATAGGTAAGTACAAAAACTAAATTCCTCACGTGACAATTTCTACCACTCAACCCCTACCTCAAGTCGCGTTATGGAACTTCATTCAAATAATCACGAATTAAACGCAAATTAATCTGTTTGCAGGCAAAACAATTCAGTGAAACATTCATACTCGCAAAATGAAAAAAACATCGGAAGCTGATTCGATAAATTGAATCAACACCTTAAAAGGATGTTTTGAATTAATTTTCCATAAACATACCAGCGATATATACAATAATGACGACGTAAAAATGTGCATAGTGAGTGAATTTGATATTGTTAATTGACGTGTGTAAAGGTTGGAGCATATTAATTACAGTACATCATTATCTGTCTAGCCCTTTCTCAACTATGTTGGGATCAGTGTTCAACCAGATGCAGCTAAATACCAGTATTTTACAAGGAGCAACTACCCACTAATCTGTCCTTCTCAACCCACTAGCTGGATAACACGAAACCCCTTGGTAAGACTGGTTGTCAAGGTTTTATGGTGAAATGGTGAAAGGAAATGACTTCACCGGCCACTGCCTCGATACCGCTCGCTTCGCTCGGTCGGCTCACGCGTGCTTGCTCACAGTTATAACGTTTGTTTTTTTTGATCGTGGAGAAAATGCTCATGCATTCTGCACTACCACGGGGAGATAGTGCAGTTATCAGACTCTAACCCACTAAAACTCCACGGTGTCCTCCTCTGCCGCTTACGGCGGGAATACGGGCACGCGTTAGCACTCATCCGTGAAAACGCCGCGGCTGTCCGTCAAATTTTCGTCTGCCAATTTTCGACCACAAAGTTATAACCTAACTTAGTCACTGCGACAAACTGTGCCAAAAGGCTAGAAACTTCAAAAGAGGCTCATTTATTTTTAAAAAGGGTGCATCATTATAAAGTTTATGGAGGTTCATTAATTTTAAAAAGCGTTAATCTTACCCTTTCGTGTTCATATTCCCCTTTAATAAAGCAGATAACTATGAAAGTAACTTATAAAATTGTTGAATTGTCGGGTCGTCGCTTGTCTTGTGACACCTGTAGGTTTGATTAAATAGGCACCAGGTGCTATGTTAGTCGTTATTACGAGCCAACAAAAGCGGAGAAAGAATGAAAATGTCATATCATTCATATAACCATTATAGTACCTATGTAGCACTAAACTCAATTCTTGATTCCTAACTTTATTACTCTTAAAAATTGTTTATTATAATACCGTTAATCCTAAAGGGCATAAGCGCCATTAAAGCCAATGTCGCTTACACTCTTTGGTTTAAGTATCGATTCTTCATTCCCTTATAAATGGATATGACTGTTTTGGGTAGCTAGTGCTAGCTACTCATTACTAAGACAATTCCGTTCGGCAGTAGTCACTCCCGAACAAAATTATTTAGTAGTGAGTAGTATTTAGGTAATTAATTTTATTTTATGGTTACTGTTATGGGAAGGTATTCAAGGAAGTGAACTCATGGCGGTATGCTGATTTTAAGAGCATGGGTCAAAGATGGATGTTTGTCGGGTGTAGTCCGTGTAATGACTTTTCTGGGACAAAGATTTTCATTCATTAGTTGTAAAGACACCAACGAAACACTTTTTTCTGTAATGTTCATTCTTAATTTGAAAACTGTTTTTGTGAACCTTAAATATGTTTCTTCTGAATTAAAAAAATAATAATATTATACATTTTATAAACCTCTGTTCTGTCCGGACCGAGGGAATAGATGAAGTTTTTTTTTTAAATTTTTATTTAAAATTCAGTTCCCTTTGATATTCGTCTCTATAGTAACTTAAATGTGAATTTTTGTAATTCCGAAGATTTACTTGCAACAAAAAATAATCAACAAGACATTACTTATCTAACAATAGCCAAAGATATGCTTTTAAAATACATAGTGTTGCAAAAAAATTGGATTTTCAAGATTATTTATTATAAGCCTGTGTTTTCCTATTATTATGAGCTGGCCTACTTAAAGAATTGGCCCACAATCGCAATAGACCAAGAAAAGCGGAAAGAGGGATGGGGAAGCTTTTATTCTGCAGCCCACTGCAGGGTAAAGGTATCCAGCATATCCCAATACGCAGGATTAAAAAAAAAACAAATAAAGAAGGTATCAACAGCGGATTAAACATGGCCTTTCAAAATAAATCTAACACAGAAAACAAAAGACGGTCGCACAAAGCGTCAACAGCATTTCCTCGTCTTGTCATTTGGAACTTTATAAAAGATGTAAACAGAAAAGGCATTAGACACTAAGACATTTGTCAATCCCTCTCCCGAATTTCAAGTGTCGACCTTGGGCCAAATTCCTTTTGTGGAAAGTCTTTAAGAAGTTGTCTCGAATAAGGAAAGGTTGTTTGGAGGTCACCTGACAGGACTTCTTAGGATTTTCTCTGGATTGGTGGATTTTTTTATTTCCTGGTAGTTTTGAGGTCGACCCTAAGATAGTTGGGAAAATAATACACAGATGAAAATGGGTTTATATTGAATTTGAAACAATTTTTCATGTGTGTAGTTAGGGTTCCTTACGACCGAATGCAAAAACAGGGGGTCTACTCCGAAGTGGTAAATTTATCGTATCGGCCGAATGTTCGGTCATTTCCTACTACGAAGTTCATTTTATTTGGTTCGGTCGGTTCCGATCCGACTGAACTTCATTCTGACACTTGTTGTATCGTAAACCCTACTCTGAACAAGAAAAGACAGACCGATAATTTGAGTTTGACAAGAGTTACATCGTGAAATTAATGTCAAAAACTCAAAATACACGACAGCAAAATAGCTACCTTTTGAGTATCGTAAACTTATCGAATTTAATGAATTATTACAATTTATTGAGTTATGTATTTGTTTAAAGTGTTAAAGTGAATGTGCTATACTTAAAATGGTAGCAAAATGGCAGTACGTATGCTTTTGGTGGAAGAGGCTCTCAGAGAAGAGCGTTTGGAGCGTAGAAGGAATTGCAGATGACTTCATGACTCCTTCAATACCAATTTAGTACCCGACCTTGAGTTTATAGCTAATTACAAACTCAGTCGATCACTTTGCCAGGACATAGTGCCCCTGTTACCCCGAAAGCCTAATAGCCATGCAATTGAGCCTGCTACAAAGTTACAAACGTAGATGTAAGATCTAAGTTTTCCACAGCAGTCCTCTCACTATATAAAAATATTTTGTTTAATTTGATGACGTCTATCTGTTTGTAATTAGTTTATCTAGCTTAGTTAGTCAGTTATTAGTTTTCATATTCTAATCCAATATCACTGTAAGTTTGTAAAGATTTTTTTGGAATATGTACTTACCTAAGGATTGTTATATAATTACGTAACTTGAAATTGTGATTTTTTGTTTATGTAAATATTGAAATAAATTTGGTCTCAAATGATAGAGTTATGTATAAAACTAATATTCCAATTGGATTTATGTAAATCGGACTACGCATTCGGAAGATATTAAAATATTTGTATATGGAAAACGAATATTTTTCTTGTAAATAGCGTGCGCGCTCCTCCATTGAACGCACATTTGAGATAGTCAAGAGTTGATGGAAGTGTCTCTTGGGAGCGAGGCAGGTGCACTAGGATGCAGATAGAGCAGGCAGAATCATCTTACCCTGCTGTGTTGTGCATAATAACGTTCATTGTGCATAAGGGCCGGAGTGAGTGCTCCAGAGTTAACCCAAGATGATTTAGAATCGGAGAACTCCTGGAAGGTGCCATATCAGCCTGCTACATTTGCCACAGATGCTTTGAGGAAGGTACAAAGAGAGAGGGAAATACTGATACAATCATTAGAAAATAATGAATAAAATATATTTTTTACAATACTAAACAACTAGAACTAATCTTCAATTTGTTACAAGTACAACTAAAAATAATATAGCATTCAGCGTGGTGCAAATTTCTTCCCACAGTCGATGATTCAGCGTACGACTGTCGATGCTCCTCAAGTTGCCTTGGGCCAAATCTCGATGAGGAGAGCATCAATTTGTGCTGCTGTCGGTCTGGACATGGTGACTTGTTCTTGCAGAATGTTTATTCATAACTTTCATTTCCAAACTTCCGAAACACGAACATGAGAAAACGATAAACCCAAGGGGCCCTTTATCACGTATAAAGTGAATAATTTATGTAGTTTATAGTATATTTAGCTTGTTTTTTGTAAACATCTCATAACTTGACTTTAGCACTACACTTCAGCACTCAGCCGTCAGCACTTGATGTTAAACGACCGAAATACGGTTATCGCTATAGCGATAGCGACAGATGAGATTTGGTTTGAGTTTAAAAGTACTTTTTCTCAATTTTGCAATAATAAAATCTTCTTCTTCTCTTCGTTTAATGGCTTTTGCAATAATAAAATCACAATCTCTCCCCTTGTTTGTTTACTTGTCATCCTTTGACGATTATCCTTTTTTTTTTTTTTTATTAAAGGCTAAGGTCTGAGACCATGCTGCCTAGTCATCAGTTACTATTTTTTAGTCTAACATGACATTAGAATATGGGTGTACACATTCTAATGTATTAGGAGTATTTGGCAGCAAATGTATCGAATCAAGTTTCCCGGTAAACTTCGCTGAGGTAGCCAAAACTACAAAAAAAATCTCAGCTCCATTTTACCGGGATCGCGTCTGTTTCAATGATTCCACATATTGTCCAGTTGCGCAGACACTTGAGATACAAAACTACACCAATTTTACATCACAATATCCACTAGGAATCAATTTGCGAATAATTAAAACAGCCAACTAGACTTCACTCGAAGAAATCCCGCCAAAAACTCTCTGACGTTTATCCTTTTTCTTTTTATTTTGACAATCGTCAAAGCAATATGGGTGCCAGCAACAAATATATTATTTTATCGAGAAATATTACAATGTTCTTAGGTATAAATATTGAATTAAAAGAAAAGTTCTATTTTATTACTATAAAAATAATTTTACTCTGTAATTCAACAGTTTAATTATATCGAAATGAGTATTAATGACTAATAAAAACATATCGATAAAACGTTCACCTCTGGCACTACATTTTGTTCGGTCCGACACTCTTTTCGAACTTTGACTATGGTCCCGACCAAACTCGGCCAATCCGAACATTTTTCGTAGTAGGACAACAATATTCGGTTCGGTGGTGTGTCGGATCGTTCCGATCATTCGAATGTGTCGCTTCGGAGTAGACCCCCTGAACTCTTATAGAATCACTGTTACATCCAATTTGCTGTGAATCTAATGACATATAATGTGACTCAAACACGGACGTGTAACGAAAATAAATGAATTTTGAATATGGAAGTCGCTTTCGAAAGCAAGATCAGAAAAGGTAAGAGAATTGGACTGGACGAGTGGACTGCGATATAGTTGAATTTCACTTTTAATATTTTTCTTGGGTTTAATTTCCTGTCTTTTATTAGTTCCTAGCGACCCGCCCCTTGCTTCGCATGGTTTTTAACACTTAACAAATGAAGATTGTTTTATTATATCTAAGTTAAATTATATTATTATTAATGCATTACACATTATTATAAGCCTTCCGGAATAAAATATTTAAGTGATGTCGAAAACCGCATCAAAATCCGTCGCGTTGTTTTTTGTTCGAAAGAGGTTTATTCCAAAATGGTCCCATTTAAATTTTGTAAAGATCTGATGACGAGTTTCGGAGACAGACAACGAAACTCTTCAGTAAATGCCAGCAAATCAACCGTGATTGCTGCTATCGCATGATTATGTATGCATTGTTTGCGCAATCACGCAACATAACATCACGCCTGTATCTAAAGGGGTACGCAGATGTGTTCAGTACCTATACCACGGTACCACATTTCTGTCAAAGTTGATAGTGGGGAACTTACCTCTAATCTTGCAAGTAAATTCGGCCATAACTTTTTTGTTTATGAATTGATTAACTGACTTCAAAAAAGGAGGAGGTTCTAATTTGGTTTAATTTTTTTTTTGTGTTCGGGCATAACTTCGTCATATAGTCGACGGATTTGCAAAATGCTCTCAACTTTTAACAGTTAAGGTACGCCTCAGTGGTGGTCCCGTATAAATTTTAATAAATTTTGCTTGGGTAGATTTTAAGGATCCTTGAACTCCCCCCTTCCCCCTCGATCTCCTGCTATTTCATCTTCTGTTTTAATCTCTGTCTTATCCACTTTATCTAGGTTTACTCTTTTTGACAGGTAAGTACAGTCAAGGAAAAATAAAAGTTTCATGATTTACAAAATTAAATAAAGATTTTTTTTCTAATGTTAGTTAGCTTCACTAATACGAATTTTTCCACTTAGTTTATATTGATGATGTTTTAATAGCTTCCTATCACTGATATTTACATAGCAAGTAGTGTTATTTATGAATTTGTGTGGGGCAGGGACAACTAAAAAGTAAAAAAAAAATACTAAAAACAACAGACTTCCAAAAAAAAAAAACTACAAATTGAAAAATAACTTTAATTTCGGAAGTCGGTGTCAAAAAACGAAAATGCGGAACCAAGGGCTTTATTCAGAAAGCAGTACTTCTGGACACGGCCCACATTGTTACGAGGTTTCTCTCTCCGGAGCCCTGACCGCCGTGTAGCTAGGACCCTGTTCCCAATAACGGTGGGCTACTATTTTTGATATTTTTATATGTATTTTTTATGTTTTTTTTTTTAATGTTTTTATAATCGACTAAGCAACTTCGCTAGAAGGTCTAGAAACATGTGCTGAATTTATGGGAACAGGGTGCGCGTCGATGATTCCACCCTGTATTATAAATTTTATTAATAAAATTACTTTTAAAATAAAGTTGCATTTAATTGTCTGTATTTACATAAATTCTGGATCCATCATCCAAGGCCAACTTTTAACTAAACTTAGAGTTCTGAATCCATAGTCAATATTTGAGAATAATTCACAATGTCTAGACTTCGTGGTCTAAGTTCGGAATAATTGGTTACTCGTGCAAACCGTCTAACTGATTAAAATCGTTTGTAATAATTGTTGTTGTACAGACGCTAGCACATCAAGCTACCCGAAACTGTCAAATTTTCCCAACCAACTTTAAACCTTATGATGTAGCGATAAAGTTGAAAATCTATAAAATAGCTAATTTATAGATTAAATAAGAGATGTCATTTTAGTTTTTTAATTTAATATTCTAATTAGGATGTATGAGCTCTTGGTAAGTAGGTATTCCCCGATTATTTAATAGTTTCTTGCTATGGACTTAGCAAGAAACTATCATTAAAAACAAATACCACAGGCAGCAATCAACACTCAATCGTTGAGTTTAAATTGAAAAGAAAACAATTTACTGCCGCAAATGACCTCATTCTCAGACTCTTAAGATTTCTACATTGGTGCGCTCAGTAATTACAAACCTACTCATTTCCCACAGAATTTCACTTAAAGCCTACGGTTTATAACATGGAGTTGTCAACAAATGGAGTATCGATAGAATTTTATTTTATTAGAAAGATATCGGAGGATGATATTACAATCACCGCTCTTGCAGAGAAGGTTGTTGATTCTGCGTCGCGCCGAAATAAATTAAGGAGAATATTTTTCTTTAAGCAAACAGACTATCCACTTAAATTACCACATATTCAAATCACAACTGCTATTCTTTGATCGTTGTATGAAATGACTATTACTTTATACGGCAAATTTATCAATTTGCTTAACAATTAATTGCCATGACTGTAAAAACGTACTAAACGCTGCCTTATCATGTTTATTTTCCTCAATGCAGAAGAAGTAAAGTTCACTGAATTTAGGAGCACGGGATAAAGGAATACCTTCATTTCACAGGAGATCCTTTTACTGATCACGCTAAGTGAATTCCAAAATCATGTCTTTTGAGAAGATCGTTATTACCCAACTGAACGAAGACAGATATGTATGTATCTACGTATCTATTTATGTTAGACTCTTATATATTTTCGAAGCATCATCTTCAAAACACTCTATCACAGTTAGTGGCAAAAAAATGAGATTGAACTAAAATAACTGCCACAAACTGCATCAGATTGTTTGAAAAGTGATCATGTTTTAAACTTTTTTGTTAGAGTTGAGTCATTTGATTTTTTTTTTAATTTTGTAGGATTATTAAAACCATTTGGCCCACATATGAAGATTTTGTGTAGGAACATTATAAAAAGCGTCATTCATATGCACACTTCATTCACTACATCCTCAGTGTTTTAGAAGCTCTATCGTTGAGAGTATTAAGGACAACGTCCGTAGGCTTTATTTCCATATTAATAAACAGATTAAGAGCTTACAATATACTAGGAAGCTTTGACGTTGTAGTTGGTTGTGGTAATTGATGATATTACAAGCCTTAGATCCAAAACTCAACCAACCAAACTGATTCAAAACATTGTTTCTTAAACCAATGATTTGGATGAGTTTTTGACAGCTCATAGAGAGTATTCATGAGTTTATAACTGAAGATCTGGAAAGGAAAATAAGCGGTAGGTAAGGGGGGTAATTATCATTATGAACAACTTTTAGGACCTACACTGAAATCGCGAATTTTGACAATTCAAAAGTGCTGTACAAGGTTTAATTGAAATAAATGCTTTGAGTTTGAGTTTGAATAAAAGATCAGCTACTCCGTACCATTTTGTCGACAAAATACTCGACAAAATATAGGGAACAGCTGATTGTTTTTTAAGCGATTTCAGTGTTGGTTAGTACAAGTTATTGATAATGATAAGTACAATGACTTAACTTTTCAGGTTTTCAGTAATTTCAATTAAACGTTTTTCTAAAACGTGTAATCTTAAAATCTAGTTTTTCAGTACTTGGACAAAGCTTTGCAGATTAACTTGGTTGAATCAACCGTAGTTTTCACGGCAAAAAAACATGTATCTACATGGGCCTCAACCAAACAAAAATTGTAGGTATAAAGTGTCGATTTTAGCAAAAAATTATGACAATGACGATGATGTGATGTTGTCGCGCGGTTTTGGTGATCAATAAAAGTTGAAGCACTGCCTGAAAATGATACGGTTTACAGTGTACGCGTTAAATAACACATTCAAACACTCGGAATTTTTAGGATTTCTTACACAAAATTGGATATTTTATGATAATAACCTATTTGCGTATTGTTAGCATCAATGTGATACACAAAATAACGAAAGAGCGAGCGAAAATAAATGACATTATTATATACAATAATATGATAATGGGTTTCAAATTGAAACTCTTCAATTTCTATAATACATTTTATAATTTCAGGAATTTCTAGGAAATTTTATATTTATCGCAGATGAAAGTGATCCTTTTTTGTTTACGTTTATAGCTTAAATATTAATGTAAGATATAACAATACGATTTCAATGTACAGCACATCAAGCTACCTGACACTGTCAAATTTTCCCAATAAACTTTGAACCTTATGCTTTAGCGATAAAGTTGAAAATCTATTAAAGAAATTTGACAGATTGTAGTAGCTTGATGTGCTGGCGTCTGTACGTTTCTGATGAGCTGTTTTAATCACAGCCGTGACACGTGCCATCGGGAGGAGCTCGTGGTTAAACAATAACAGCCGCTCGTTTTGATCGAGGGTTAAGCTAATCTTGCAAAGTCAGTCTGTGAATGAGTGACCATCCATTACACACGGAGAATCCTCCGTGTCACGGAAAGCACGTCAAGTCGTAGTTCCGGCTGACATTCATTGCTCTTTATCAGTCGTTACGGGTAGTCAGAAGTCCGAAAGTCTGAAACCAATCTTACCAAGCCAGGCCTAAGACAGGAGGGAGGGGCTCAAACCCGAAATTGCTTAGCCAACCCTCCATTTTATACTTTATTACATTTAAATCGCATTATAACCCGTTGGGTAATAATGTGATTTGAATATGGGACCTTAACTAAAAATTTGTATGAAAAGTTTTACAAAAAAAAAATGCTCAAAATTGAATTGCTTTTTATTACCACATAGAAGGACGTGTGAAAAGTAGAGTATTCTTCTTGGGGATGGATAAAGGTATCTTTCTCTTGAGTGTGCTCGAATCCCTCGCTGCACTCAGGATTCCGCTTCGCTGCGGAGCACAAGAGTCTTTCGATGCGCTCGGGATACAAACTAGCGCTCATGACGTTAGATACTGTTTTATGCCCTTAGTGTATAATCTACTATTGTGTAATAACAAATAATAATAATGAATTATGAGCCTTGTCTAATACGACTTTGTCAATTATTTGTCATGAGGAAAAGAAGAATTTTGCATAAATTGATTGAAAGATCATAACTTGATTACTTCGATGATTTGTTAATTTCTTTTCGAAGACAACAAAACGTATGGTGATGAGGATCATACTACATCAACTTTTCAGAAAGCTAAAAGTGCAAATCATGCCATCTAATGCTTCCTTTTTTTGAGATAGATTGAAGTAAATATTGATGTCAGACTATTTGATAAAAGGGAACCGTGGATGGTTTGTGTTCACGTCCGAGTGTTGGGGCTCAGTGACAGAGGCTGGAATATTATGACTTAACCTCGCTCGAGTACCTACATAATAAATATCGCCGAAGGAAAAAAAAATCCCGAGGGCTTTTTTTTTTGTGGATGGGAATTCATCAAATGAACCCTCCCGCTCTGGGTGGAGCGGAAGGGAGTGTCAGACTCTTACTGACTAAAACCCACCCGTGTTCCTTCATTAGCCCTTTATGTTCCGAGCCAGCGGTAACCCTTTTGGACAATCCCGCTGACCCGAGGCTTAGTTCGGCGTAGTTCAAGTTTGCGTAAAAAATAGTTGTGTTTTAAAGACCTCCTTCCTCCGAAGAGTGAAGATCAGTGGAGGCCCAGTGGTAACGGCCCCGACTTACAAGTAGTAAGTCGTGGGATTGAACCCAGTTAGGAAGGCGCTTTACTTTATGTAAATAATTTTATCACCACTGCTCTCAAAAACGGTGAAAGAAATCATCGTGAGGAAACCGGTATGTCTTAGAACCAAAAATTCGAAGAAATGTAAGCCTACCAACCCACACTGCGCCCGCGTGGGAGATAACTGCCCACTCCCTCTCGAAGAGAGTAGGCCTGTGTCCCAGTGGGAACATTATAGGCTAATTAAGCTTCCTCCAAAGGCCATACATCATAATTTTTGTTGCAATAAATTAAAAAAAATTGCTAGGTATATAACTCTACTCTGACAAAGAGACACATTTGATTGATGTATTTATAATGGCTAGCCAACAAAATACATACACAGAATTAACATTAACCTTGTCATATCCTTTTCATACTCGTAATTATAAAAACAAGGCTTTTTTTATAACTTCCATGTTAGACGTCCATGTTTAAAATGGATATTACAAATTATTAGTGGTAATTTTACGGTTAAACCATACTCACAATATCACGCCTGTGTATGAAGGGATATAGGTAGAAGTGTAGAATATACAAATATAATACCTAATAATAATATGTATTAGTATTAGAACAATAATATTTATATTAGTAATATTTTTAAGTCTCGTAGTCAACGGTTAAGAGTTAAACATACTCAAAATGGAAGGAACACAAGCGTGACGCTTGTGTTCCCTGAAGGGATAGGCAGAGGTGTAGACAATACAAATAATTGTAATAATAGTAATATTATATTATAATGTATAATTATATATTAAATGTGAATAATTATATATTAATAGTTATATTTGTATTAGTAATATTTAAAGTCCCGTAGTCAACGGTTAAGAGTTTTTAAAAACTAATGAAGTCTTAGTCAACCTCCTTTTATTTAAGTTTTCGGCGACTGTAATCTGGAAATAGTATTAAAAAAAAATCCCTTTCACCTAACCTTAGCATCTTAGAGGTATGAAGAATAGGGTGTAAAGTTCAATCATCCGTCATAAAAAAGGGAGGATCCTCCCACCAGACGGGTGTTGTGTTTGGTGGGAGCGGCTACTGCCCGATGATCGATGTCGGGGCGTTGTATATGAGCTAGTTGCGTGGTAAACACTGGTTATATTTTTAAAATTTTTATGACATTGATTTTTACAATCTGTGACTATACAGTAACTCACACACTTGTTAAAATTCTAGAAAAAACATCTAATTTTCCAATATTTGTAAGCATGTGAGCACCATGTATCTATCACATAATTGATTTACTTGTAGTTGCTTCATTTTTAATTTTTTTTTTTTTGGGGTAGACTTCTTTTAGTCTAGGTGCATCGTCTTCACATATAATTATATTATGTATACAAACCTTTATTATTTTTTATGTATTCTGTGGAAAATGTTGTTGGTTACACATTTGGCCGTATCTTTTTGTATTTCTTCCTACAAAATGTAATGTGTCACTGTTTGTTTTCCCTAATAAATAAAATAAAATAAAAATAAACCTTGTAAAACATTTTAAAAGAGTAACGGTGGAGTTTCTTGCCCATTCTTCTCCATACGAAAACTACCTTTTGGAAGGGGCGACTAGAATCAATTCAATTTTACTGTAAGTTTTGACTTTCAAAAGTGCCTTTTATGTGCCTATTTGAACAACTCATTCAAATCATTTATTTCAAATAGGCACACTATTTGAAATAAATGATTTTTTTCAGATTCAGAGTCTTCATTAAATGAAGACTCTGAATCTGAAAAAAATCATTTATTTCAAATAGTTTAATTTTGTTAACATAGGTGGTTACAAACAGGTGTTACATTTTCATATGCGCTCTATGCACTTTGACTTTGACAATGAAACTGATGCAGGATTTTGCATGACGTCAGTGTGATGCGTAGTTCACATTCAACGATGTAGATGCTGTTCGCATTCAACGATGTAGATGCTCACATACATATTATATCTTCACATGTACAAATTCTGACTGACATGAACAACGCTGTCGGGGAAGTTCGTAAGTTCAAGACTAATTATATACGTCTCGTAACTTGTATAGAAACAGTAATTAAGTTGTTTTCCCAATGACGCTGTTTTGCCTTAGAAGTTAGGAAGTAAGAAGTTGACTGACGAGTGAGCAAAACAATCGGTCCGTTTCCTGGCACTTTTCTGGTAGTTCATGTTCGTCTAGAGGTTGCAAGGTTGTTGGTTAGAAGGATTAGACTGTTAAACTGATTATTGTAACACCTGAGTTTGGTAGGTTTCTTATGCCTGTTTTCACTAACGTTAAGTTAAGAGCGTTTACGCCGTACGGCATTTCATACAAACTTTCAAGGCCTTATTTTTCGAAATGAATGAACCGATTTTATTGACACTTTATACGCATAAGCGGATACAAAGGTCTAAAAAGTTAGTTGAGAACATTTTCGAAATTTCTTATTTAAAAAAAGATAACTGGAAATCTCTGTTTCTATGGAAAATTTAAAATCGGTCTAATTTGGCTGTAACACTATTTTTCGAAAATGTTCTCAACTAACTTTTTAGACCTTTGCTTATGCGTATGAAGTTTCATTAAAATCGATAAATTCATTTCGAAAAATAAGGGCTTGAAAATTTGTATGAAATGCCGTACGGCGTAAACGCTCTTAAGTCTAGTCAGGTAATATTAGGAGATACTTTAGTAAATACTTTCGTTTTAACATTAGTTTCTCATTAGGCGACTTGCACTGGCTTTCCGCTCGCTCGGATCGCGCGCGATTCGTCACAGTTCTAACCTACCCATGTGCTGGTTTGGTCCCTGGGGTAGTCACGGCGTGCTATGTGTTCTGGTGCGCCAGTGATGGGGAATACTCCCCAGAGGAGGGTCCGGTGACGGACAGCCGCGGCGGGTTCACGGATGAGTGCTAACGCGTGCCCGTGTTCCCGCCGTAAGCGGCAGAGGAGGACACCGTGGAGTTTTAGTGGGTTAGATTCCCACATAACTGCACTATCTCCCCGTGGTAGTGCAGAATGCATGAGAATTTCTCCACGTCAAAAAAAAACCCATTTAGTCGAGTGCCTTCCTGGCACCAATTCGGCTCGCGCGTAGTTGGATTTAGTTTCAACCTAACCTAACCCGTTTGTTCTGGGTACCCCAGCTTAGTAACTGCGACCAAGTACTGTGGAGAAAGCCAGAAAGTTAAAGAGAGGCTCAATTATATAAAAAAAGTGTGCATTATTTGAGGAGCAAAAAGTTTTTATCAGTTCTTTTTTTTTTAATTCTTAACGATATTTAAACTACATGAATAAAATTTGCATTTTTATTAACATGCCGCATACGATAAGTCTGGTGAGGGTTCGAAATTTTCTCGCTACTTTTGTAGCCCCGACTTTAGGGATAGAGTAGCTATACCCACTACCCTACTTACCGAAAATGTTAGAACATCAATGGTCGACCGATATACCGTGAATGATACCCGTTTGGGTTTCTGCACTTGAATAAAGTAATTTTTCAAAAAGCTGGCATGTTGTAGGTATAGTATTATACATATTGTATTTAAATAATTATATAGAGAGGGGCCCGTGGGTAAAAGCAGCCCGTGGCTAAATATAATAACAGCCGCACAGGTTGATCGATCAGGTTAAGCTACGCTCGCCGCGGTTGGTCTGTGGATGGGCGACCATCTTTACATACCGAGACTACTCCGTGCATCGGAAAGCACGTTAAGCCATTGCGTTGGTCCAAGCTGTCATTCGTGGATCTTTGACGGTCGTTACTGGTAGTCAGAAGCCCGAAAGTCTGACAACCAGTCTTACCAAGGGGTTTCGTACTACCCAGTAACTGGGTTGTGGAGGTCAGAACGGCAGTCGCTCCATGTAAAATACTGGTATTCAGCTGCATCCGGTTAGACTGGAAGCCGACCCCAACATAGTTGGGAAAAGGCTAGGCAGGTGAATGATGATCGGTTGCGAGTAGGTACTACGCACCTGACTTTTTGAAGAACATCACAGTTAAGGCCAGTGTAGGTACGTCCTTCTAGGGCATCGCCTCCTGGCGTTTCCAATCATTCCTTACCTTACATTTTACCTTATAAATGTCTTTTGTTTGTGTAGGAGCCTTAATCCATTGCTTACTAAATTCGAAAAGTTTGTCTGCTCAACAACGTAAATAACGCAATGAATGTTGTTGAACTGTCAAAATGAAAGCCATTGCTACTAGGAGTGTGTGTGTGTGTGTGTGTGTGTGTGTGTGTGTGTGTGTGTGTGTGTGTGTGTGTGTGTGTGTGTGTGTGTGTGTGTGTGTGTGTGTGTGTGTGTGTGTGTGTGTGTGCGTAATTATCCCGCTGATCGATCAAGCCGTGCAGCTGTTATTACATACATAGCCACGAGCCCTTGGTTCAGTTAAATGTCCAAATCTAAATATTATTACTCTATCTTTACCTAAAAGCTTTAGTAAATGCTCGCAAATAAAACCAATCCCCTTTACGAGGACTTTAGTATCCTCGTTATATATTTATAAAAGTATTACCGGATGGTTTTTACACCTTTATAACATTCTGATTTTGTAGAATCGCTTTATTAGATAGGTCAGTTTAGGGTAAACTGTTCATTTTTAATTGTTTTAAATTCCAAACTAGGGTTAGTTTAACGTTTGTTGACTTTGGAATACCAATTGGTAGGGACAAGATGATTATCAGTTCTGGGTAATTATGAAAAGTTGAAAGACCTTTTATTCGACTATAGTATGAATACATAACAGGGTAAGTTTTGAAACTCATCTAAACTGAAGATGGAATGTGAAATAAATGTGTAGGTACAGTTTTTAATTGTGCATAATTTTTTTAATAAATAATAATAAATGTGTGATTTTAATTCTCTTTTCTATAAGTTTGGTCTCTGAAACAAATAAACAATTTTTATTTCTAAATATAACTTCTTGGAATTTTGTACTTGATATTGTAAAGATTGCATCTACTTAATAGAAATAAATTCTTAAATTCAGTAATAGGCGACGCGGAGTCGTCATTTTTGCTGAAGGGAAATCCCATCGAGCAAATGGCTTGTTGTAAAATAAAAATATTATTATCTCCTTTATTTCTTTTAAATACTTATAAATTACATTTGTTAAATATTTTTTTTATAAACAAAAAGATAAAAAACATTTTACAGTAAAAAATAGGGTCTAAGCTACTTGCGGTCAGGGCTCCAGGAGAGGTATCTCCTGACAATGCGAGCCGTGACCAGAAGTACCGCTTTCTGAATCAAGCCCTTGATCCAGCTGCCCAACGAGAGCCTCCTTAGTTGTTGGTCGAGGGTTTTGACTATTAATATTATATAATTATTACTTCTTTTTATTCTATTTGGAATCGTGTCTTTAATCTTTCATATAACTCTCTTATTTAGAACAAAACAAAGAAAAATAAATCAATTTAGCTAGAATAACACAAAATGTTTAACAAGACGAAATCGAAAGCTATAAATAAATGAAATTCGGACTAATTTCTGATAGGAGGGCTCTTGATCCCTCAAGTTTAAAACACAGTCTTGTTTTATATTAAGGTAATCAGTGCTAAGTGGATCGCTCAAAGGAGACAGAAGAAATCTTAGGATACGATTGAATTAGGTAATTTCCTTGTAAAAGGTCAAAACGAAATACTTTTGTTAAGACTTGCCCGGTGTCCTAATAGGAGGTAGAACGATTTTCCGAATAACGTGATTTGGAAGTGGCCCTCCAAATGGTAGCTATGGTTTTAATCCATTTTTCATATTTTCATCAGATTCTTTTGGAACGGAATAGGCCAAGATTCCGTTGATTTTTAACACAGGCCAAGTTGTTGTTAGCACAGGCCAAGGCCGGTGCTATTCTGTAAAAATCTCACCGTGAAAACTTAGGTGAAGTGAGCGTGGATTGAGCTGTCAATAGTGTCAATTCCTAGCGAAAACAAACTCACTTCACTTAAGTTTTCACGGTGAGATTTTTACACAATCGACCGGCTGTTCTCGTAATTAAAAACGTTCAAAATCTAGTCGCAATATCATCTCAGCGACAATCAATGTCAAAAATTTGTCAAAATGCTGGGAAATTAGAGGTAGACTGAGATCGGTCTGTGATCGTTCTTAAAATTACGAGAGTTTCCTCCCTGGCCTCGAGATCGGAGCACTTAGATTCCAAAAAAATGTGAATATGTAGGTAAGTATTCACATTGAAAACAAATCTATTCCAACGTGACAAACACTTGCATTTACATAAAATAAATACTCTGCTGAAAACAATGATTGAAATACAAAATCAACAACCAACCCATCACTCGCTTAACAACCTCCATCTCTAAGGACTGGACTAGAAAGGCTGACTGCGAGTATGTACCTACCTCAAGGCCTCCCGCGGGGCCTTGGCTCCAGTCCAATATGGCTTCAACAAACATATTGACAAATGACTACACACTCCACTTGCTAAACCAGTGAGGCGAGATGGATTTATTTGTTGTTAACGCCATTTTGACGAGGGTTTGTTGTGTATAATATGTTAGGATATTGAATATTGTATGGCCATTTCAACTGGCAATTTGTTAGTTTAGTACCTATTGTGATTTTGTTGCTCACTAGCTTTTATGGCCTGTATTACTATAGAATAGAATTTTCTTTATTAAAGTGACCAAGACCCAACTCAAACAATATTGTTAGTAAAACTTATGTTGACGATTCTCAGTGATGGTGGAAATGAAATAGCGGACTGTAATTTAAGTTGGTTGGTATAATTAAGATATAATAAGAACGCGGGCCTCTTGGCGTGTCGTCGGTGTCAATGTTGGCAGCAGCGGCGGCTCTCGGCAACTCGTCCCCCGCTCCCCACAAACCGCTGTCGCCCGCCGGTCGTCGCAGTGGCTCCCAGCGCTGCGTATTGTCGCCAACACTTACGACTATATTAGTAAGCACAGACACTAAACAAAAACACAAGAAATAACGGTTGGTCACCGTTGCGACATCCCATGCGAGACGGCATAACAGTGACCCACATAAACACAGTCCAGGCGACTCGCAACCATATTTAAGACACTGTTGGAGCCGCCCCTCACCCTGCACACCAGGGAAGCGCACCTTTTACGCATTGTTGCATAAAAGCAATCTACATGCAAATCTTTGAACATCCCTGACGCACTATAGAAACGGGGCAGCCTCACCAGTATTCTAAACGCGTTGTAATATTGAACGTGGAGAGCGCTGTACGATCTTCGCGTATATCTAGCCCACAGCCTGCACGTGTAAAAAGCAGTACAGTAGGCTCGAAAGAGCGTGATTTTAACAGAAAGTGAGCACCGTGCAAACCTGCGTGCCAGCATATTCACCGACAACGCTCTCCGCTCCAGTTCAATATCATTATAGTCTTTGAGGTTGGGAGTCAATATATGTCCAAGATACTTAAACCTATATACACTCTGCGAAGGTGTACCATAAAGTAAAACGGGCGGTACTGCATCAGGACTTTTACCCCCAGCCTCAAAGACCATGACCTCCGACTTCTTAATGTTGTATGCCATGACCTTTAGCGTACGTCTCACATTGAGCAACCAATTTTCTCAAGCCGCATACTGACGCGGTCAGCAGCACCATGTCGTCCGCGTAACTGATATTATTGACGCAGGTACTGCTGAGCTCGCCAATCAACTCATTCATATAGAGGTTGAAAAGCGTTGAACCCGTAAGGACGAGAAAACGGCCCAGCCCATCGTACAATGTTGATCTGGTTTTCGGACCAAAACTTTAAAATGTTGACAAGTCCTGTGGGTAAATTTACCCGCTCCAATTTACTCCACAACACATCATAGGAAACCAGATCAAACTAACAACTATTAACCAACAATTTTTGATTCATCTATCCATATTTTAATATAGATTGATGACTCAATCGATGAAGATGAAAGTTGAAGAGTCTGTTTGTTTGTATGAACGCGCTAATCTCTGAAACTTCCAGTCGGATTTGAAAAAATCCTTTTGCATTTGATAGCCCAATTCTCGAGAAAAGCTATACGTTATTTATCATAACGCTACGACCCTTACGAGCCGAGCAAAAAGCAAAAATGTCAGAAAGAACTTTAAGCAAAAAGGATAGTTCGGGTGGGCAATGCGATGCGACGGGGTGGGTCAAGGAACAAGAAATTTCACGCGGACGAAGTCGCGGGCAGAAGCTAGTGTTCAGATAAGTTTTAGTCACCTGACATGTTTAATATCGGAAGTTGGATTAGTTGGATTTGTCCCTTATTTTTTCCTAATTTTTAGAAGGATAAGGTTTGACTTTGTTTCTTGCTTAGACAAAAAAAACTGCTGATTCGTATTGTAAAAATAATTTTGTCTGGCATTACAGTAAGACCAACCGTTAAAAACTTTCAATTAGGAACCATCAATTGCTTGCAGTGCTACTATCATGATTCTAATGATGCATCTGTTCTTTAATAAAATAAATCGTATTACAGTGATTTATCATCTAACAACAAAGACCTTGTAAGAATACCTACTCTAGTTGAATGGTTCTATACAACTGAGAAATTACTAACTCATGCAAAATAGTCCATCCCGCTAATTTCCCACCACCTCACCTCACCTTCATCACCACCACTACCACCACCATCACCTTTTTTCCACTTACTTCTCTGTTTGTTTTATTGTTTTAAATCTGTTTGTTTATCATTGTTTTTTATGTTATGCCATAATTACGTTAACGAATGCCGAAGGATCGGAAAGGAAAACCCGAAATGGTTTTATGACTATTTAATTAATAAAAATTACAGCTAACTATCCTATGAATTTTCTTCCCACCTCGAAGTAGGAAAATGGAATGATCATTCTTACAAAAATAATCATTTAAATAGCTTGCACCATCGATTGACGTGATCAATAAGTAATGGAGGAAATGCAACATCGGCCGTCGGCGAACTTTTTATAATATCGGCACGTAACTCCTCATCTGCACGTAATTCCTCATTGGCACGATATTCCCTATATCCCTTCATATATACTAATTAATAACAGATTATGTTTACATACCGTATGGTGGACCTCGGTGATCTGCTTTACTTGAACGAAACTAGTGTCTATAGTTTCTAAGCCTGTGTAAATCAATATGATGCCTTTGTTTGTGAAGAGAAATAAATTATTTGAATTTGTTCTTTTATTTATTACCCAACTGCAAAGACTGGATTGTGGTTTGTATAAGTCTGTTCCATTGTTGCAATAACAGCTCATTAATTATTAGTATGTTCATCATTACCATCATAACCTACATGTTTGTTTTCGACACCAACTACATCTCACCAATCCCTTGATCTCTGAACTTGTCAAACATGATATGCTCCAAATTTTTCTTTGAACAAATCATGGTAACGACATATCCTAAACCGACGTCGCCTACCCTTCGTCACTTGAGATTGATGGCTTGTAATCGCGTTTATGGGGCAACATGAATGATGTGCAACCCTGACCTTTTTTGTGTTGACAACTCAACTAGCACCCTTCTTGTTGAGTTCGTTTTTTGAAGACATACGACTGGCATGGTTTTAATGTTTTGTGATGGATGGTCTCATGATAAAGGGCTGGCTTTAAAAAAATACGAAAGGTTCGTGAGCCAGATGGTAATGTTAGGCCGATTGTCCAGGACGCTTCTCGAAAGAAATGTGTAACAAACTTAAATCACCAATCAGCCGGTCGATTCTGTAAAAATCTCACCGTGAAAACTTAGGTGAAGTGAGTTTGTTTTTGCTAGGAATTGACACTATCGACAGCTCACTCCACGCTCATTTCACGTAAGTTTTCACGGTGAGATAGTTACAGAATCGCACTGCTGTACCCAGAATGTCACAGCACTAGTATTTCAATGATAGTTCGAACACGACGCAATTTACAGTTATTTTACCTCTGACAGCAGCGACCTTATCGTAGCGAGAATAAAGATCACATTGATTTTGACAGACTTGTCAGTGGCAGCAACTCAACAACAACCTTACTAGAATTAGCATAAAGAGGATAGTCATGCAAGATTAGAGGTAAAATAACCGTGAATGGACTGTATTTACGACAAAGGTTATTAACGCGTTAGTAAGTCATGTCGTTTCGGACTGCCATTGAAACACTAGTGTTCAAACTCAAACTCAAAGCATTTATTTCAATTAAACCATTTACAGGCACTTTTGAATTGTCAAGAAGTCAGTCAGTCAGAAAATATGAAGCTAGTTGCCCATTCCAAAGCGTAGGTAACTATGGAGAAGAACGGGCAAGAAACTCCACTGTTGTGACTGTCATTCTGGCTACACATTGGTGATACGAGTTTTTTTCCAATAGTAGTAACCATCCCAAGAACACATTCCTTTGAAGCGTTTATCAATAATTGCTGAAATAATAACTAAATAAGCAATTATTAATTATTATTTTTAGTTTTCAAATTATTTCCATTTTTAGTTGGGAAGTGTAATGGACAAATGATATTGTTATTGTTACACCTTTCTCAAGGAAATCATTGTTTCCTGAGAATGATAGCTGATAGATTGGACTCGGCGGTCATGCGTCGCTTCACTAACCTGCATGTGACAGGTGCAGGTTGAGTGAAGAATTATATAATTTATTCCCATTGTGATTGTTATTTTTATTGTACTAACATAGTGTGTAAGATACCTGTTATACTAACCATTCAGATTTGTTATTTTATTTTTTGGTACCTACTAACATAGCTTATAAGATTTTCAATATTAACCTCTCTATGGACTTATTTGTCTGAAAATAAACAATTTTTATTTTTATTTTATTAATATTTTATTTGTTTGGTTATTTGAACAATGTTTACTTATAATGAGTTAATGTATAATAATGAATGTACAAGGGTCGTGGTGATTATCTATCCTTTCTAGACATAATTTTATGTATAAATAGTCACCACCGCTCTTCCCTTTAGTTCAGTCAAATAGTCAGTCAGTAGAGTATCTTAGTTAATATAACTTGCAACGCTCGTTGATAACAGTAAAGTTCAGAAACTCAAATATTGTTTCTCAATCAAGAATCTCACACACATATCTACAACGCCACCGCTCGAACCATTACACAACCATTAAAAAATGCATATCTAATCTTGTCTTTTAAAAAATTTACAGTCCGTTGAATGCCAAGAAAATATCTTCTCTTTTGAAAACACAAAAGGCAAACTTTTTGTACAAGCCAAAGCACTTCGCTAGCTCCGTAACAGGTAAGATTAACTTGAGAATTTTGTTTTACAATGCCTACTTTCATGAAGTTTATTTAACCGGTGTTTAAAAGGAAAGAGAAACAAGAGAATTTACTTTTTGAAGTCAGATTTTTTCAATAAGTTTAATTAAACGTCTTTGGGTCTGAAAATAGTTTTATTTTGTCACCCGTGTCACGAACCTTTTTTTCTTGAAGGACATCAAGGCTGGGTCGAAATGGCTGGTTGGAATTTCTCATGACTTTGGCGTTTACTTTGACGAAACTATCGGGTACTGTAAGCCAAACCTCAGGGCGAACAAAACCAGTATATGTTGACCTCTTATTCTATTGAAACTCCGAACAACGCTAGGCCAGATCAAGGTCAAAGATAACCACTGACGCTGCCTATTGTAGGTACTTATCGCTACCAGTGAATTGCAGAATATAGGAAAAGGTTAGGTAGGTTATGATTTTAATCTATTGGTGATGATTAAGTATTGGGTAAGTACAATAATAATTAATGTTGCTAAGAAATAAGGTTGCCCATCAAATGTTAGGAAAATTAATCGCTAAGCAAAATTACTACCAACCCAAATTTGCCATATTTTCAAAACTCAACTGTTACACACACACACACACACACAATACTTGACAGTTCTTTGAAATACGGCAAATTGACGTAGGGTGTGAACTAGCTAAACAATTAATTTCCCCAGTAACAAAAGGTTGCATATTTATACCCTTCATTTGCATTCTTCAGAAAAATATTTTTCAAACGCTGACCGCAGTCGTGTCATAAAAACATTTCCATTCAAGTTAAATTAATCTTGTGCCGGACGGGTGAAATCGCTGGACCGAAGAGTATAAGGAGGGTGTATGCCTATGCAGGATTATCCTGGTGTAATGGTTGGTCTCTCCGAGTATACCGTGCTGACGTCCTGCCCCGATAGGTACCGGGTATCTTCAAGAACGCAGCTGACGGCTATGTCAGCCTCCTGAAGTTTCGACAGGAAATGGTTTCTTGACGAAGAAATAATAACACCAAATATTTAGAAGTGTTCAGGAACCTCTTACGGGTCTCTTCAGGGGTTCTGTTTTGAAGTATTAGATGGTATTAAAGTGCCTTGCTACTGACTACGAATTCATCAAATTTGCATGCGTGCTTACATACCGACAACCTTTACCTTAACGAGAACCGCATATTTCTTCCTGTTGTAAGTTTTTATTTGTTCTAATTTTTATTATGTTTACATAGCTTCTTACAGCTAAACATCGTTAAATATACAGGTACACCTGGTATGTTGCATGTCACCAGATTCCATACAAATATATTTTCTGTATCTATTCCCACTAAAAAGATACTACATTTATTTCTTAATTAAAAACTGTTTTACATGTAAAATTACTCGAAAAGTACTGAACCGATTCCCAAGTTAAAGATAGACCTCTGGATGGTCTATTGACCTAAAGAAAACTAGTATTTTAAACGATGTATCTAGATTTTTTTTAAGTATCTAGATTTTGAAAGCAGGTTTAAAACCATATTTACAAAATTAACAAACCATGAGTACCTATTATAACATTATAAACACAATTGGCTGTTCTCAAAAAACACACTCATACTCGTCAAATAGGGAACAGCTGATTATGTTTTGCTATTAAGGGTTGGTCTCATAGTAAAAGTTGTTCATAATAATGAGAACAATGACCTCTTTTCAGGTCCAACACCATTTAAATTACACCTTGTTAACACTACATAATAAAGAGTATTCTATTCTACATAATTCAAAATATTTTGGCGACGCATCATCGCGAAAAAATCTCATCACTGAACGTTCAAAGTACTTAGTGCTATTTTAGACCTGTTTAAGTTATAACGGTTTTCACTTCATTTTATTTACGGAATTAATTTCGATGAGGACAACCACGATGAAAATTTAAATATTTTTATTCGGATGGATGAAAATAAGTAGGTAAAAACTCAAACTCAAAGCATTTATTTCTATTGAATCATTTACAGGTATTTTTGCGTTGTCAAGGAGTCGGTCAGTCAGAAAGATAAAGCTAGTTGCCCATTCTAAAACGTAGTAGATTGCTATGGAGAAAAACGGGCAAGAAACTCCATGGACACTCTTTTAACAAAATATTACTTTGTAAATGTTATAAAATTCATGTTGAAATTAAACATAATATAATATGTGAGAACGATATAGGAAGACGTGCACGTTTAAAACGTCCATAATAAGAAGATAATAGGGTACAATTAAAAAATAAAATTCTTAAAATAAGCCGTAGCAGCTAAGGGGTGACCATCCTGTACTGACGGCGCTCGTTCACGAACATGAAGTAAAGATCAGCACCAAGAATTGCTACTTTTCTACTTAAAGACTATTTCAAAAGATTGCGAAATTTACTATTAGTTCAGCTGAATGAAAATTAATTATAATATCAAATTGAATTCCACTAAATAAATAACCTTAAGAAGAAAATTTCGGCCATGGCGACCAATTTCAGCGGAGATCAGTCTTCGGCGCGGGACGCATTATAGTGCAGAAGTCTGTGCACAGACATAGGTGCACTTTCTGTTCCTTCACTCTCATCTTCTCATGGGACTGCAATCCGACACGACGAGAGAGGACGAGACGAGAGAAGGATCAGGACCAACGGCTTAACGTGCTGTCCGAGGCACGGGGGCATCACATCGCCACTTTCCGATCCCCGAGCTGCACTATTACTATGAAATTCCCATTGGAAAATCCCAATAACTCTTTGTTCGACCCGAGAATCGCTCAGCTGTCGCGCTTGTATCCATAAGACCAACGGGACAGTCAGAGAATGAATTCCACAAAGAAGTAAAATAAGTACCAATGACGCCGGTTACAATGTACATACAAATATTAATTACAGCCAATATTTCGTTCATATTTTTTCCAAGCATCTTACATTATATTTTCATTAGCTATCCCTAACTTTTCCGCTAACCTCATTGGATGTTATTCGATCCTCAAGGGATTCCCAATTTAGGTTCAAATTGGCTGTTTACACTGCAATACCAGGGGGTCTCACAAATTGAGACAATTTTTATATTTTCAGGAAGAATTTTCTAAACATTCAGGATTGAAGTGTTTCGGAATTTTTGACTGAAATGCGCGAGTATATTCCCTACGTCGGGGTTTGTAAAACCGGGTTGTTCATTAGAGCTTTCGAGGGTCACAGTTAGTCACTAAATGTTTGTCATCTGTTCAGCTTCCTTGATTAAAATTGAATAATTGACACACGTGGTTGGTTGAAAGATGAATAAAACACACAACTAACTACTTCTGTGCTTAGCATAAAAAGGTATGAGAAACAAGGTGGCAAGTTCCTCATCCTCCATAGAAAAGGGAGGATCCTCTGACCATATGGGTGCTGCGCCTGGTGGGCTACTGCCCGGCCCGACAGTTTTTGTCGGGTTTCTGATTACTTATATCTATTACGTGACGTCACCAGCTGTAAAACATAGCTACAGGAATTATATAAAATTTGCTGTTGCCCGCAACTTCTAAAAATTTTCTACTTTATCACTTGTTTATAGAAATATCCTGTATGTAAAGTATAAAAGGTTAGACCGCAGCTAAATACAATAATTTAACATGGAGCGACTCCCTATCTAACCTCCACAATCCAGTTACTGGGTATCACAAATTTAGTCTAAAAAATCAAAATAAAATTTAGATAACCTTGAAAAAAAATCGAGGCTTTCACTGACCCCAGGTAGTGAACGAGTCAAAGTAAAAAAAAAAAGAGTTGCATTAAAGCTTTGGTTGTTTTAAAATGTAGGCGGTATCGTCCACTGCGACCCACGGACACGTTGCGCACGAATGCGTGGCTGGCAAACGAATGAACCTTGCAGCTAACGTGGCAAACGTCTCCGTGCATAACTAAGTGTTCATACACACGAGCGGCTTGTAGTCGACGGTGGCCGTTGGCAGCTGCATTTGCCTCTGCCGTTGAAAGGTGCCGCTCGTGTATATGCACACTAAGACTCCGTTCACGACCGCAAGCCATAGGACTTGCGTCAAGCGACACACGCGCCACCCGTTTTTGTCGTTACTTTTTTTCTTGGCAGTCGATGTCGCAAGACGCGTGGCGCTTGAGCGTGTACTTGGCAGGACGGTTGACTTTACTCTCTCTCTCTTTCGATGTAATTGAGGTCAGACTCAGTTTGCTGCAGTCGTTAACTGCAAGCTAAATCTATTCCCAGCCTAAGTACTGAGGGCTTTGAATATTGCAATTATTATTGTCGCATTCGTTCCAAGCAGCACGTGACGTGACTTTACAAGCAATGTTCCTTGGTGAATTATAATGAGTTTGTGCTCTAACTTAACGTGTTTACGGAAAATAACAGCGGGGGGAAGGGGTTGTCTGATATTGGACGGAAAAGTTGTGAACCCTGAATGTAACATCGTTGTTCAAGATTGAATTTATTTCTCTGGCTCTCATGTTCGTAATACTGTTGGGCTTAGGTACCTAACATTAACAATGATAATGTACATACGTATTGTTCTACGGTTTATTGTAACTGTCTATGTAAACGCGTTGTTTTTTTATACTGCGCAACGGATTTTGATGCGGTTTTCACCATAATTTGGACAATTTATTTCGAAAGTTTAATGTGTATAATAAATTAATGTACAACTTCCATATGATAAAGAAATGTTGATGTTTTGTAGTCAGTAAAAATCGTGGGAGAGGAGGTAGCTAGATATTTGATAAAAATTGGATACAATATTTTTATTTCACGAAGCGACGCGCGCTTTACTTGTAGTAAAGGAATTGTATTAAAACACGCTGTGAAAGTGTTCGTGAAGACGAGTACCGTCAGCACATAACACAGCTTATGACCTTGTAGGATGAAATGATATAATTAACTGTATTTCTTTTTTTTTTGGTTGCTGGTTTTAAGAAGGTCCTTTTTCGTCATTATCGTATCCGAACCAATTAACATGTTTTTAATTGCGTATAATTTACAACGAAAAAATGTTATGTTTTAGTAGAATTTCCTCTCAATTTCTACTAGACCCAACAATATGTAAAGTTCTCACTTAAAAATAAAATGAACCAATAAATACACGTCCAAGAAAATCTTAGTGAAGCATTCAATCAAGTTTATCTTTCGTTTAAATTCGATAAAGTTCGAGAAAAAAAGGATCGGACCGCAGAAGTATAACTTTCAGAAGTCACAGACTTTACCTAAAGTGCGCGGTTGGATTATTGTCTCAGAGGACAAATATTTACTCGCAGTTCAGAACTCAGTACAGTGCTCCGTCCGGTAGCAAAGAGTTTTCGCAATTTTCGCAGGACATTTTGGTTTTGTTAATTTCTGCATTTATGTTTGTATTTTTATGATGTAAATAATAGTAGATTGTTACATCGAGCGCAAAGTGAGTTAATAATGCACGAGAGTTATGTTGGTGCCCGAGCGCAAGCAAGGGCACTAAACTAACACGAATGTAAAACTTTGATACTTCATATTTAACAAGAAAAGTTTAAAATAGACAGTGACAGCGATATGAATTCAACTCCAGAAAGCATAAAAACGGCTACAAATGAAATTGTTAATAACCTTTTAACGCAAAAGTCGCGGGATAAATATTAAAAAGCTTATGAAAACTTTGTTTTCACTGACTTAAGTTTTTATTTTGAGTATATTTTATCACAATTCAATTTCCTCTCAACTATTTGGATTTAGTATAATCGTGTCATACGTATTTATGTATAGGTAAATGTGCGTTTTATTTGTGCAGAATAAACAAGTTTTCTTTCTTTTAATATTTTGTTAACATTATCAAGCACGCTACCAACTACGATCGTCATGTAAAACAAGATACTCATCAAGTCATTTCCAGTACATTCTTCAGATATCTGTGCCTTCAAACAATCTATACGCAATTTCTTTGTCCCTGGAGGTTGAGTTCAGATCCCGTATTAGCTTTGTTATTGAAAAAGTTCTACGACCTAATGAATTTAATAATAAACTAGATATTGTATCTTCACTACGTTGTATCTTTTTTTTTTTCGGCAGACCTGAAGTTTTAAAACTGAGGTCCTAACGTGAACGCGCGACGTAAACGTAAAGTAAATTGTACCGATTATTTATCCAAATTGGAACTATACTATAACGTTTTCCTTTTTGTGAAAAGCACAATTAGTACCTATCACCTATATCAGTAAACTAAGGTGACAAAATGACCTAAAGCGCGGTCACTGTCAGACTGCATAGAAAAGAAAGAGAAGCGCGATGATACAACGATGGTAATTTATTGCAAAATATGAAGCAATTATCTAATTACAAAAACTTATTGTTTGGACTAAAAAATTTAAACACTAGTGTTAGTATGTTGTATAGTGTAGTGCTGTAGTACGTTGCTTGTAGAATAATCTGACAAAAAATCAGAATGATTGTATTTATATTAGTATGGTTTTTATTGTAAAAAGAAAGTTTTTAGAGGTATATTCACGATTTTTTTCTATGGTATCAAATTGGTTGTATTATGTTTTCAACACACTAATCTACCTAACATATGTCCTGAAAAATATCATATACTTTTCTGATTTTATTTACTATATTCGATCATAATTATACTTTTTATTGCTTCTAAAACTTGCGTTTTTTGCGTTTAGGTCCTGTAATGGGGCACTGGGCCTGCGTGAAGGATTACGATCCATTCCAAGAGAGGAGGCCTGTGTCCTACCAGTGGGAACATTATAGGCTGATTATGATGTCATAATTAGCCAATAGAGTCTCAAAACTAATTAGGTACAGTACGGCCTACGCCATGGCCGAAATACAGACTGGAGGACTATTATTAGTATTACATGTCAAAATAGTAATTAGGAGTCTTATTGAAGTAAACATTACGAACTTCATTTCCATTCAGTATAGGTTCCACCTGAACGCAACCAACACCTCCCAAACTGACAAATAAAAAGACAGGTGACAGGCGACAATTCGACTACTCTACAAGTTTTTTTTTAAGTTTTTGTGCTTTATTAAATAGCACCTGTCGTGAGTGTCTTTTGACTGAGCTTTGTTTCAATGAAAATAGAACATCATTGTAACACAGTGGTTTAATCAAGTAGTTTACATTTTATGAATATAAAATTAAACTCATCTGGATATATAAGATGACAGAACAGAAGATAACAGTTGCTAGGCAACAACGTAAGAAGACTCTACTCCTAGAACATAGTGTATTACAACCTTCATAGTTCATCAACAGTGTCACTTTTCACATTTTTTGACAATTATTTAATTTTTTTTTGACATTGATTTACTTCTTCTTCTCTTCGTTTAATGACATTCTGTAATTACTTACACCTTGACTTATTACTTGTTATTTTTTTTAATGAAAATCGTTTACTTTTACCATGTTTGTAAATAGGTATGTGAGCACCATGTATCTATCAGATAATTAATTTATAAAGGTATGATTTCATTTTTAATTCTTTTACCTATTGTGGTATAGAAGTGTGTAGGTGCATCGTCTTCACACAATATTATATTAATGTATGCAAAATATTGTAAAACATTATGAAAGAGTAACGGTGGAGTTTCTTGCCCATTCTTCTCCATACGAAAACTACCTTTTGGAAGGGTCGACTAGAATCAATTCTATTTTATTGTATTTTTGACGTTTAACAGTGCCTTTTATGTGCCGTGCCTATTTGAAGTAAATGCTTTGACTTTGAAATAAGTCGCATTGTCAGAGATACAATTCCCGTATTTTTTTAAATCTGCCGAAAATAACTATAATTTTGCTACATTTTTGACAAGTTTTGAATATTGATTTTCGCTGAAATGAGATATCGACTAGATTATTAATATTTTTAATTACAAAAACTGGCTTTCAGCTACAACAAAAAATAGGCCTCAGAGACCACCTCTAACCTCCTTTTCATGAACTCAACTATTTATTCTTCATTCCTAATTTCTCTAATTACATTCGTAATAAAATTTATTTCATAAACAGCGTTGAATGCAAATGAATCATTAAGCACACCTTTCAGGTGTTTTGACTTCTAATTCCAGCAATGATTTGACTAAGTACGCCTGGCATTAACGTGAAAATATGTGGCATGGAAGTCGTCAGAAAGTGCAAAGCTGGCTTAAAAATTATAAACACACAACCAGAGGGCCGGTCGATCGAGTCATAAGCGGTAAGAGTATTATTAGAGCAAATATTTTGGGAGTTTCCTCACATAATATTAACATAAGAGCATTAAGACCCGCATATACCAAAAGTCACTATACAAATAACTAAATACGTTTAACGGTAAACATACTGATTTGGGTTTACTATAGTAACACCTCTGCCTAATCCTTTGGGCAGTATACAGGCGTGATGTTATGTAGTGTTAAGGTAAATATATTTAAAACATGATCCTATGCCAAACGATTGTCAGAAACAGTACGATGTGTTAAATTTGTTTAGCGCTAAATGTATTCAGTAATTTGTGGTGCAAGTATGAGGCAAGTTAAAAATAAACAAAATCTATTGAAAGATAACAATGTTATGGCAAATAGGTATTAAATTCATGTTATCAATATTATATTATATCGCATCTTATTAAATTAGCCATGTTAAACTTAGTTTGTTTTAATATTAAAATTATTGTTTTGACTATTTGAGTACCGACCGAGCTCGTAGATCATGCCACGACGAAGGAATCATAGTGTATAATCTGTGGAAGGAATGACAGCGCACCGCCGGTGCTTAGCGGGAACAGAAATGGCGGGAAGAGGCGACTGGGGATTGTCAGGTAGCGCTACGAGATCGGTCGTGGCTAAGATTTCGTGATACGAGTACAAAAGCTCAAGTTGTGTTTCTAAAAGATACCTAGTGTTCATTGTAAAGTATAGTATTTCGTTTCGTGTGTTGGAGAAATACAATAAGTAAGTACATGGAAAAGTGTCTATTATTTCTAAAAACCTCATCTCTGAAAGCCATAACCCTGAATAACAGTTAATATTATCATATTTAAACTGTGATTAGACTTTCTGGAAGAGTACAGAGTTATCATTTCAGAAGTGGGATAAAGATTCCCGTTTTGGCCAGTAAAATATTTTTTCTATCCTGAATTATTTACTATCTAATCATTGTGATATTTTATTTGTTCTCTTAATTGTTGTTTTGGGTCCTGGCTATTAAAAGTCATTGAAGTTTAAATTTTGTTGTTATGTAACATTGCCTAGCCATGATGATAGTTTGCTTAACACTGCGGGGACGATAAACGAACCAGACATGATGATAATAACATGTATATTCTCTCGTTTAGTGTCAACTTCAACTGATTGTTATACAAACAAACCTATACAAATTTGTTTTTTTTTTAATACAATATGATTGCTATTATTATTATTTTTTTAACTACCGCTAGTTCGCTATATATTAGGTATACCACCACGAGTTTTACCAATAGGTGGATGTTTTAGTATTGGCGGTATTTTGGTCGACCTTAAATTTACAACTTACTACCTTATATTTACTTTCTCATTACGATTATTATGTTACTCACGCTTTAATCGTGAAAATGTTGGCTACCTAAACATTGACAGGTGGCTTAACCATACATACTTAACCATACTTTGTAGCTTTATGAAATCCAATGAGATAGTGAATCTTACGTATATAAAAATGTGCTTATATCATGTTTAATGTTGTGCTAATTCTTTTTATTTTAGAATCAGCCTTAAGAACTAATTCTTTGGAATATAATTAACATTCCAGGGTCATCACATGGAGGGGGACAAACGAGAACGTGTTGTCTACACCCCGACAGATCCGACGGGGTCACCCACTGCTAACCGACGGTCACGCAGTCCTGCAAGACGTCAAGCCTACAGCCGGAACTTAAGTCGGTCACGCAGCCGGCTGAACCGTCGGTCAAAAGGGCGCCCGAGTCGCTGCTCACCAGATCAACCGGTGCAGCCTCGAAGGCGGGATAGTCCCCGCTCTCGCAACCGGTTGAGTCAACGACGTCGCAACCCGGAGGCCCGACAGCGAGGTGAGCAGAGGAGCCGCAGCCCGGACCGCCGAGCATCGGCCCGCGCGGACTGCCGAGCATCGAGCCGCGCAGACCGCCGAGCATCGAGCCGCACGGACTGCCGAGCATCGGCTCGCGCAGACCGCCGAGCATCGAGCCGCGCAGACCGCCGAGCATCGAGCCGCACGGACTGCCGAGCATCGAGCCGCGCAGACCGCCGAGCATCGAGCCGCACGAACTGCCGAGCATCGAGCCGCGCAGACCGCCGAGCATCGAGCCGCACGGACTGCCGAGCATCGAGCCGCGCAGACCGCCGAGCATCGAGCCGCACGGACTGCCGAGCATCGAGCCGCGCAGACCGCCGAGCATCGAGCCACGCAGACCGCCGAGCATCGAGCCACGAGGACCGCCGAGCATCGCGCCACACGGACCGCCGAGCATCGAGCCGCTCCGACCGCCGAGCATCAAGCCGTGTGGACTGCCGAGCATCGGAGCGTCTCTCACCTGGCCGTGGAAGCTGTCACTCGCCAAGCCGTGGGAGGTGCCGTTCGCGTAGCCCAGTGAGGCAGCCGCGAGCTAGCGCGGTGAGAGACGTGCAAGCCGCAATTCAAGATAAGACCACCGGTGAGTCAACTTCTCTATTGGGATTATCTACTCTTTCGGATCTTGTCAATGTTTTAAAATCTATGTCTAATAATAGTGCTGATAAGTTAGGTTCCCTTAACAACACGATTCCCGAATTTGACCCAAGTAAACGGGAACAGACAATGACTATGTGGCTTCATAAAGTCAATGAGTGCACAACCATTTATGCATGGTCGGAGAAGCAAGTAATTCATTTTGCATTAACAAAACTAAAGGGTCAGGCCCAAAGATGGTACGAGGGCCTTCCGTCGGTCCTGTTTACTTGGGCTGAATGGCAGGAGAAACTTTTAGCTGCTTTCCCATCGGAAGAAAATTATGGCCAAATGTTAAGCGATATGTTGGCCAAACGGGCTAGGTTCTCAGACTCCTTAGAAGAGTATTATTATGAGAAACTGTCACTAATCTATAGATGTGGTATAGATGGGAAAAGGGCAGTCGAATGCGTTTTGCATGGCATCGACGACAGGTCAGTTAGATTAGGTGCTGAGGCAGCTCAGTTTGATGAACCTAACAAACTCCTTTCATATTTACGTAATGCTCGAAATATAAAATTTAATAACGAGCGTAAATTAACTAGAGGTCAACCTCTAAAACACCAAAATAGCTCTAACCCTAGGCCTACACGTTGTTCTAATTGCAAGAAGGAGGGTCATGTTACATCTCAATGCACTCAGCCCGTAAAGAAGTGTAGTCGATGCAATAGAATAGGTCATGAGGTGCAACAGTGCTATGCCAAACTGCCGACGGTTGAAGAGAAAAAGGTTATGCTAGTAGAGGATAGAGGCGATGTAGGCGCGGTTGACTCTTCAAAAATAACCACTCCGGTGTCGGAATCGAACAAGAAGTATTTCAAATCTGCTACTGTGAACGGTTTTTCCATAACTGCGTTCATAGATTTTGGGAGCGAATGCTCAATGATTAGGTTGTCAGAATTTCGAAACATAGGTTTGAGTTATTGTGTCAATAATCTTCCAGTACTAAGAGGATTCGGCAATTCGGTTGTCCCTTGCGTAGGTAAACAACGAGTTCAGATAATTATTGATCAGGTGGAAGCTGATCTCGAATTGTTGATAGTCGCAGATGATGCAATGCATGTGCCCCTTTTAGTAGGTCAAACATTTACGGAGCAGCCACACGTAATCATTCGTAAAACTAGTGACTCCTTGAAGATCTCTGAACTCGAGCACCAATATGTAGTACCTAATAGCAAAATAAATTTGCTCTGTAAAGATTCCGTCGAAGTTTTGGGTCATGCTGTTGTAGATGTGTATACAGATCCGCCACATCAGGGCGACGTCTTTGTCGATGGAAGTTTGCGATTTCAAAAGGGTGTTCGCTACGTAGTAGCTGCTGGATTGTTCCACATGAGAGAATGTGGAACAGGACAGATCGTTGTCAGCAATTCTTCCTCAAAACCATTGACGTTTTCAAAACATTCTCTGATTGCTCGTGGTCGTGTGGCTCAGGAAGAGTCCAGTATGCAAGTTTTGAACATTTCTTCAACTGTCAGTAATGGGTTTAAGTCTATTACTGAAGCTGATTTAAATCTGGACGACGAAATTACTCCCGAGCATAAGATCCAACTACTCAATCTACTGAATAAGTACCGATCCTGTTTTGCTTTCAATTTATCGGAGTTAGGGAACACCACGGCTGGTTATATGAAAATAGACCTTCAAGATAACCAACCCGTCGTCTATAGACCCTATCGTTTGTCGATCAGCGAAAAGGAGAAGGTTAGGGAAATAGTTTCCGAATTATTGGAGAATGACATCGTAACACCATCAACGTCATGTTACGCGAGTCCTATTGTAGTGGTTAGGAAGAAGTCTGGTGAACTTCGTTTATGCATAGATTATCGTGCCCTTAATAAAAAGACTGTCCGCGAAAACTATCCCATGCCGCTGATTGACGATCAACTGGATGTCCTTTCTGGTAATAAATACTACACGACTTTGGACCTTGCGTCAGGTTATTATCAGATACCAATCCGGGAAGCAGACAAACACAAAACTGCGTTCGTGACGCCGGATGGCCATTATGAATTCAATCGTATGCCATTCGGCCTTGCTAATGCCCCTGCTACATTCCAACGTGTTATGAACCAAGTCCTTGGGTCATTGCGACACAAGGAAGCCCTGGCCTACTTGGATGACGTGATTATTCCTTCAAAGGATATCAATGAAGGAATGTCGAGATTAGAGTCAGTGCTGCGCTTGTTTGCCAATGCTGGCCTTACATTAAAGCTTCCCAAGTGCTTTTTTTTCTGTAGCTCGGTCGAATATTTGGGCTTTGAAATTTCTGCTAGTGGCATTCGTCCCGGTGAAAGGAAAGTAGAGGCTGTGAAACTCTTCCCAACTCCTAAGAGTCAACATAATGTTCGCCAGTTTCTTGGGCTGTCCAGCTTCTTCCGCAGATTTGTCAAAAACTTTTCGGTTATTGCAAAACCTCTTACACAACTATTGAAGAAAGACTCCAAATGGTCATGGGGTCCGGAGCAGGAAACTGCATTCCGTTGTTTACAAAAAGAGCTCGTACAGCGTCCCACTCTAGCCCTATACAATTCGAAGGCAGATACCCAACTTCATACGGACGCTTGTAAGATTGGAGTGGCAGGTATCTTGTTACAAAAAGATGAGAACGATGTGCTTAAGGCAGTCGCTTACTTTAGTAGGCAGACAACGCCCGAGGAACAAAACTACTCGTCATACGACTTGGAGACGCTAGCCGTAGTTTCTTCCTTACAGAAGTTCCGCGTTTACTTAGTTGGTATCCCTTTTAAAATTATAACCGACTGCAACTCGCTTCGTGCGACCTTTCAAAAGAGAGATATGATTCCACGAGTCGCTAGGTGGTGGGAACAGATGCAGGAATATAATTTTTGCATTGAGTATAGGGCTGGTCATCGCATGGCTCATGTCGATGCACTCAGCCGGAACCCTATACAGCAGGCTCATGATGTTATGGTCGTTAACGATTGCGATTGGTTAGCTACAGTCCAAGGCGCAGATAGTGAGATTCAAAGGATCGTTGGAATTCTAAAAGATCCTCAGTTTAATGACGTAGTTGACATTAAATCAAATTTTAAGTTGAAGAATGATAGGCTCTTTAGGGTAACTAGTGACGGTGATAGGTGGGTCGTACCGAAAGGGGTCAGATGGCAGATTGTTAAACAAAATCACGACGATATAGGCCACTTTGCACTTGATAAAACTCTGGAACGTATCAAAGCGACATATTGGTTTGCAAAAATGCGTAACTTTGTAAAGAAATATGTCGGTTCTTGTCTAGAATGCGCTTATTCAAAAGCCGCTGGAGGCAAGAAGCCTGGTACTTTACATCCTATACCAAAGGTTGATATTCCTTTTGACACCATCCACGTAGATCATGTTGGCCCCTTTATACGCAGTGCGAGAGGAAACATGTTCATTTTAGCTCTGATTGATGCATTTACTCGATATATTTATTTAAAACCCGTAAGGAACACAAAAACTTCTACCTCTGTAAAAGTTTTCCGGGAGTATTTTGGTTTGTTTGGTGTCCCAAAAAGGGTCATATCGGATCGTGGAACCTCGTTTACAAGCGAAAACTTTAAAAAGTTTATGATCGAAAAGAACATTAAACATGTGTTGAATGCTGTTTCTACCCCAAGGGCCAATGGTCAGGTAGAACGCTATAACAGGACACTTATTGATGCTTTGACTACAAAGTGTGTTGGTTCTCCTGATAATAAATGGGATGAGCATCTACCCGATGTTCAGTGGGGCATGAACAATACGTTCAATAAGGGCATAAACCATGTGACATCATACTGAATGGAGAAAAATTGGAATTTGTTGATCAAACTGTTTTTCTGGGAATCACGCTAGACGACAAATTACAATGGGGACCTCACATAACATCTCTTGCGGGGCGGCTTAGCTCGGCCGCTTATGCTGTTAGAAAGATAAGACAATTAACTGATGTAGAAACCGCGCGTCTAGTCTATTTTAGCTACTTTCACAGCATTATGTCGTACGGCATTTTACTATGGGGTCGAGCTGCTGACATTGAATCCATCTTTATTTTGCAAAAAAGAGCTGTCAGAGCCATTTATAATCTACGTCGCCGCGAATCTCTCAGAGAACTTTTTAAAAGGATTAATATTATGACGGTACCTTGCCAATTCATTTATGAAAATATTATGTATGTAAGAAAAAATCTACATCTTTTTAATAAAATAAGCGATAGACATAATTTTAATACTAGAAATAAAGATAAAATACATCAACCATTTTTCAGATTAGCCAAGGTACATACATCTTTTATGGGGTACTGTGTTAAATGTTACAATAAAATACCATGTGATATATTGCAGTTAAATGAAAGAAAATTTAAAACTCACATTAAACGTACACTTTGTAAACAAGCATACTATAAATTAGAAGATTATATCCAAGATAAGAACGCTTGGAAACATGCTGGTCCTGCTCCATAGGACAATCTGGAGCCTAGACAAAATCAAACTGGTTGCTAATTTAATTGTAAATTTATACTTTTTTTGACATTGATTTACATTCTGTAACTATTTAACTCACACCCTGACTTATTACTTGTTATTTTTTTTTTTTTTTTTTTTAATCGTTTACCTTTACCATGTTTGTAAATATGTGAGCACCATGTATCTATCAGATAATTAATTTATATAGGTAAGGTCATGGTTTCATTTTTAAGTCTTTTACCTATTGTGGTATAGTAATTTTATTTTAGGTGCATCGTGTTCACATATTATTATTATATAATTAATGTATGCAAAATTTTGTAAAATATTTTAAAAGAGTAACGGTGGAGTTTCTTGCCCGTTCTTCTCCATACGAAAACTACCTTTTGGAATGGGCGACTAGAATCAATTCTATTTTATTTGTAATTTCTGACGTTCAAAAGTGCCTTTTATGTGCCTACTTGAAATAAATGCTTTGACTTTGACTTTGACTTTGAAACCGAACACCGTCAGAGGCTCTGTTCGGCATTAGACCATCGGGTTCAAGTGACTGTAGAATCGTATCCGAACTGTCAGACGACTTATCTGGTTCTTCTAACAGCCCAGACCTGTCACAAATAAGACAAGAAATCAACTCTCATGTTAGTTCCTATCAAGAGTCGCAAAAGAAGGCTTATGATGCAAAGCACTGCCCAGTTCCAAAATATAAAGTGGGTGATCTTGTGAGGGTCGAACGTCAAGTACCAGCTACAGGAAATAGTAAAAAACTTGTTCCGAAGTTTCAGGGACCCTATAGAATAACTAAAATTTATGATTTCGATCGGTATCAAATCGAGGATACTCCCCTCACACGCAAATCTAACCGGTCTTATTCGACAGTTGTTGCAAGTGATAAAATTAAGGCCTGGTTGAACTTTAATAGACCACATGACGAATCATCTGGCAATGACACCGAATGACCTAAATACCTATGTAATATGTTTGCATCAAAATGTAAATATTATTTTTAATTCGTGATTTTCAACAAACCTTACTTATTTCAGTTTTACTTAGTATTTGGGCCATGAAATAGTGCCCGTTACTGTACACAATCCTTTCAGACCCTTAGACCATGAAATAATGTCTACTGAGGTCAACTCTGGCCATGAAATAATGCCAGCAAAATGGGCCATGAAATAATGCCCGTATATGTACACAATCCTTTCAGACCCTTAGACCATGAAATAATGTCTACTGAGGTCAACTCTGGCCATGAAATAATGCCAGCAAAATGGGCCATGAAATAATGCCCGTATATGTACACAATCCTTTCAGACCCTTAGACCATGAAATAATGTCTACTGAGGTCAACTCTGGCCATGAAATAATGCCAGCAAAATGGGCCATGAAATAATGCCCGTATATGTACACCTTATTAACGATTTGTGATTTGTCTAATAAATAAATTTGTTTTCTTTACACTAAATAAAATAGGTAAGTACACCAAATGATGTACTGCTGTTAGACCATATTATTGTAATGTATTAATTTGTTCAATAATTCTTGTCGTTGACAACATGTAGGCTAGGTATATTAAGGTGTTTTCTTTGTTTTCTCCTTCTTATACGAGGACGTATAATGTACCTTGGATGGCCGACTGTTATCAATATTATATTATATCGCATCTTATTAAATTAGCCATGTTAAACTTAGTTTGTTTTAATATTAAAATTATTGTTTTGACTATTTGAGTACCGACCGAGCTCGTAGATCATGCCACGACGAAGGAATCATAGTGTATAATCTGTGGAAGGAATGACAGCGCACCGCCGGTGCTTAGCGGGAACAGAAATGGCGGGAAGAGGCGACTGGGGATTGTCAGGTAGCGCTACGAGATCGGTCGTGGCTAAGATTTCGTGATACGAGTACAAAAGCTCAAGTTGTGTTTCTAAAAGATACCTAGTGTTCATTGTAAAGTATAGTATTTCGTTTCGTGTGTTGGAGAAATACAATAAGTAAGTACATGGAAAAGTGTCTATTATTTCTAAAAACCTCATCTCTGAAAGCCATAACCCTGAATAACAGTTAATATTATCATATTTAAACTGTGATTAGACTTTCTGGAAGAGTACAGAGTTATCATTCATTAATTCGAGACGATATAGGTCCACGGTAAGGTTGAAAACTGTAAGGTCAAAAACGTATCACTTGGTAACAGACGCAAAACTGAACAACCAATATATGTCATCATTTGAGATAAAATAAATTTCTTCTGGGCCAGCTGAGAGACAATTCTCGTAATTTAAAGAACATTCACAAAGAGAAAAAAGAGAAAAGAAAAAAAGAAAGAAAAAGAGAAAAAAAAAGAAAAAAAGAGAAAAAAAAAGAGTATTCTATTCTATTCACAGTATGATCTCAGTCTCAATCTGTCAAAAATACCTCTATTTCTGACATTACTGTCGCTGAGATGAGACTGCGACTAAATTTTAATAATTTAAAATTAGGAGAATTGGCCTTCAGTTGACTGCTGTCAATAATCTCTTGCCCTTGTACGAATTTATATGGTTTATTCAATATGTTTTTCTTCCACACTTCTCTATTAGTTGTCATCGCAGTAGTCACCCACTTTCTAACCACGTCATCTTTCACACAGTCCAACGATGTTTCTTTGATCTTCCCCTCCTCCTATAGCCATTGACATTCATCGTCAAAATTTTCCTCACGACATTTTCCTCATTCCTCCGCATCACATGCCCATACCATGACAACCGATTTCCACACAACACAACTGATTCGCTACGGACTGGCTGTATACAATATTATAATTAATGAAGTAAAGAAACATTGTACAAATCGTAAATTCGTTGCGAGAGAATTGCATTTACTAATCCGGTATAAACATCATGTTTTATATGCAAGACTATTCCAAGAAATTTGATGCACACAGTCCACAGGGGTAAAGGATTAATGTTTTGTAAGCAATCTCAGCCGACAGCTAGTGGTTTGGGATTTCAGATGGCACAGTTAAAGACGAAACAAACATACGGCCTTGGATGGGTTAATCCCATATGGGATTTTGGGACAAACATTAATTTAGAGGAGGAGGAAGTGGTTGTGGCTTTGTTTGGGCCAATGTTTGAAAAATGATGATTCACAACAATTTTTTGACGTATTGTAAATCAAAGTAGCTTTTCGTGTCTGTCGGTGTGAGCGCGTTTTTCTTTCTTTTTTTATGCAGTTTTCATTCAGTTTTTTTTTGACGTAAAAGCCATATAAAGCAGAGGCGGTCCGCTGGTCTTTTACAACTTAAACCATACGGAAAGTAAAAGAGAGTACATTTTACAGTAATTAAGATATTAAAGAGGCGAGTGTTCTGAGCCGTTTCGAGCACTCATTTGGAAGCGTAAAAGCCTAGAATTTTCAGGTTAAGCCTCGTAATAGTAAAGGGTTTCTGATGTTTTCGACAAATACTGGAAAATTTTAGAGCGTACAAAATTTTGCGTTCCTTTTTACTGCATTTTCCGGTAATATGGACGTACAAATGTTTTTATTCGCATCTCTTGGATGTCTGAATGAAATGTTAGTGTACTTAGAAAACATTTTGGAGCGGTTTCAGAATATGTATGAATAGGAAGAGGGAACAAGGAGTTGTGTTAACTACTGAATGCTGGTTTAGACTTGGAGTGAACAAGAAATGTACTGAATTGTAACTGGAAACAGAACTGTTGTAGTTCGTGACTAAACTTTTAGCGAGACTTTAATTGAAAGTGATTCCTTAAAGTTTTTCAATTACTGAAGCAGTTTTGGTTCTTGTTGAACGAGATGGCGCTGGCGAATGTCTCGATAAAATAAATTGCAACAAGAATGTGTTCTAGTATTATTATACTAGAACACATCATGCTTGTTTCAATTTATTTGTCTTAAGTAAAATAGAACAAACAGTTGAGAAGACCTATTTGCGTAAATAATAAAGGTTCTAAATTCTCGTTATTTACATTGTTTTGACCTTTAGATGATTTTAAGACTGTAGGAGAGAAGCCCCAAGCCGATTTAATATTTCAAACGATATTACCACCAAAATGTTAAATCGTCTACAGAGAACACCGAAACAAACTTCTACAGCACTCAAACTTTATTACGAAAACGGCAGTACGTCACAAACGCATGGCCATTATTCCTTCCGTTCCATAAAGGGCCTCCCTAACGCACCTTGGAGGAGGCCATTCACAACAAACTTGGAGAAAACGTACAGCCTAATCTAAACATTCTTCCTAACTTCGGTCATTCGCATCTTACTACAACATAATGCAACTTTGTTACACTAATGAGTTTCTCTGAAGCGGCTCCAGCTGGAGGCAAGCACGCTGATGACCCCACTAATGAAGTCGCAAACTTTAACTGAATAGTAATGTCGCCCAAAGGAGCGTGTTTTCAAACTCGCAACGATAATTCCAACAAAATTTTCGGAAAAGAAACTCACTTTATAGCCTTGTTTGCGGGACATAATTATGGAGATGATTGGATTTTTTTTCTAGTAAACAAAATTTACGTTGATGACACGAATACTAATTCTTTTTTGGGATGAGTGATGAAGGAAAAATTCTGTAGGGGCGTAATGACGCAGCTTTGTGTTGAGCCTAGGAATTTGTAAGTCTATCCGTGTTTATTGAGCTACGTCGGTCGTCTGTATAAATAAATTGTTGTCTTGGAGAAATTTCTCATCTTTCGTGAGAAATTTGTATGAATATGGCATAGTATCAACACAAATAATAAACCCTCTGCGTTGTCAGTGGTGTGTGCTTTTTGGTTTTTCTCTTAAATAGTGTAGATTAGTAGATTTGATTATTTAATTCATACAGCATAACAGTATAATCAGCCTTTAATTTTCCCACTGCTGGGACACAGGCATCTTCTCTTCGAGAGGCAAGAAGGGCTATAATCTACAATGCGGGCCCAGTGCGGGTTGGTAGATGTCATATGTCTTAAAATTTTTGGTTCTAGTTCATGCCAGTTTCCTCACGATATTTTCCTTAACCGTTTTGCGAGCAGTGGTGATTAAAATATTTACACAAAGTAAAGCGCCTGCCTGGGTTTAAACCTACGAACTAGGTACAACTCGTTAGTCGGGGTTGCTACCACTGAGCCACCATTGCTCAATGCATACACCAGCAATTATTAAATCCTCCGAGTGCATTAGACTGCAAAATTTCCTCAATGAATTTGGATATTTAACCGCATCGACGCTCATCAAAAAAGCACCACTCTCTTCTGCCACTGATTATAATAAATTTTCCTTTCACAAAAGCATAAATAATATTTGTAACCTATTCTGAACCAACGAGGCGTCGTCGGCTTTGAACAATTACATGTCCTTTGTCTAAAAATTTTCAACAGCTATCTCATCTAAGCCCTGCTCCCATAAAATTACTGTGAGTACATATTATATCTCATGCGATTCCCACATTGTGTTATTTAACAAAGATTTCATAGCGCCACTGCACTTTGTGTAATGTCCCATAATATTTTTCAGGATATAATGCTAGAAGCGACGTTTTATAGTGCGCCAAGGATATTTACAACGCCACCCTCTAAAAGAACTTTTATTTTTGAGTAGATTCCGCAGCTCCTTTGTTTGTACGGGTAAAAAGTTTTATAGATGAAACTTTTTAATTATTACTGGTGTGAAAAAAGATGAGATTACTTTTTCGAAGTTTAAACTTAAAAATAAGTGATCTATCACAAAATTACTTGCCTCGGTCAGGCTCAAATAGAACTCCAGATTAAGGCTGAACACACTAATATTATAAAGGCGAAAGTTTGTGAGTGTGTGTGTGTCTATATGTTTGTTACTTCTTCACGCTCAAACGGCTGGACCAATTTTGATAAAATTTTGTCAAAAATATATAGGCTACTTTTTATCCCGATATTCCCACAGGATCGAAACGTATGCGGGCGAAACCGCGGGGCGCAGCTAGTTTGCAATAAACTCAAAGTTTTTCTGAACTGCTAATGGCTCTCAGACTGGTCCTGAATTATGGAAGGAACTCAGATTATTCTCATGACACTAAGATGTCGTTCGAGATTTAGAAAAAACATACAATATTTATGTATAATAATGTGGAATTATAATAGAACGCACGAATTTACTCGCCTGAAACATTTTTAAATATTTTTTTTCTTTATGCAACTCGCCCGAAGTAAATTTATTTGTAGGCGAGTCGACAACTCCAGAAATATGTATTTAAAGTAGCAATTCGTGAGTAAATTCGTGCAATCGACTAATAAGACTTATTATGATACTGCTGTCGCTTTTTAGTCGCTCGAGCAGTCGGGCTCAAAGAGGTGGCACGCAGTATGCGCGCCTTAAGGGGGAAGCGCTACGGTAGCCCGCGAAATTCAAATTTTCTTACGTTTTTTTCAATTAAGTTGTACGTCGATCAAAATATGATTCGCGGCCGTAACAAATATGTATTTACAGAATCATAATCATTAAAGTCATCAACACAACTCTCTAAGACCACGTAACCCCAAAGAATGACGATTTCATGAAACAGTTATTCTTTGGGGTTACGTGGTCTTAGAGAGTTGTGTTGATTCCGCGAATCATATATTAATCAACGTACAACTTAATACTGACCAACAAATTGCAAAAAACCTAAAAAAAATGAATTTCGCGGACTACCCTGGCGCTTTCGCCTTAATGGAAGGACGTGCGGTTGTGGAATCGGCCGCACTTGGAGATGGGGCCCGCTAGGCATGGCGGGCTGATAACAGTCGGGGCTGCGGCGTATGTACATGTATCTCCCGGGCCCCCGACCTATGGCAGTAGAAGAAACAGTGGAGTAGAAGTCTGACATAACCCTCCCTTCTTGCCACACGGAGGGAAATCAAGAGGATTTCCCCACGAAAAAAAAAGGATACTGCTGTCCCTCGCACGTTTCTGTTGCGCGTCAAGGATGTTCGTAGCAGCGCGCACAAATTACTTTTTGCTATCATGCGAGTCTCTTGAGCCTTGTTGCTAATAAGACTGAAGGCCACCTGATGACTCCATCACGCAGTAGAGATGCAGATCTTTTACGCATGATCCCAAAAAACCTGCATGTATTGTTGCCAGGTGTCTCTAAAAGGTGGTATAATAGATATGGTATTCCTTAAGTTGTGCTGTATGTTTTTACATATCTCGGGACCATAGGATCCAGGTCCTTTAGAAGGCGTACGAGGGGCCTAAGCCAACCCACAGAGGCCCCTTAGGAAATTTAAAGGCTCCTTCAAACAAGCGCGACACGACACGCGACACAAAGGCACCGCAAGTCGCGCAACCAGCTGTGCCTTTGTGTCGCGCGCGATTCGGGTTGCGCGTCGCGCCTGTTTGCAGGAGCCTTAATGAAATGCAGCACCGACCGATGACACCACCAATTAGTTTAAGTAATACTAACAAATTATAGATAATGTGCTTAAATAAAGGATAAATAAATAAATAAATAAATTATTAACTAGCGCCCGTTCTTATTAACACTAAGGCGTCGGGCCACTGGGGATCCTACTGGATTTTTAACGCTCGTCTCAGCACCGACAGTTAAAAATCCAACAACGTGCTTTTATTTAGGTGTCGCTTAGTGTAAATGAAAATGGACATACGTCTTCAACAATGGAAGATCTCGCTTGGAACGGAATTGAATTATTTAGTTAGGAATTTTATTTTATTTTATTTATTGAGGGATAATAAACAACTACAACATATACTATACTACATAAGTTTAACTAAGGTATAGGAAGCAATGTTGCAGTCCACTACATTATCCGCAGATAGGACATATTAAAAGATCACAGGTTGCCACTAAGCGAGCATTACCAAAATTAACAAAAATATTTTAAAACAAATAAATAAGTTACTACAACGCTAGCTATAGACTTTACAAAACCAAATCAGATTAGAAACAATTTCATTTACTTAAATTATGCAATAAATAAATAATAATACCATGATTACAATTAAGATAACATTTTTACATTTTTAACAACCGGACCGGTTCCGGTTTTTTTTTTTTACATTTTTTTTTTTTTTTTTTTTTTTTTTAGATTTAAATTTATTTTTCGAACATGCAAATATATCAATATCAATGAAATTAGAATAGGAATTCATTTAATGTCTTTATTATTGAATGTAATTTGCACGCTTGCTTGCAAGAAGAATACAATAACTTTTAGGCTTTAAGATCTTCCCTTGTTGAACAATGTATTTTCTCGCAAATAAATATTTTGAATTTGAATTTGGAATAATAAGTTACTTTTAACAAACAAAAACATATGTTATTGTGTTTCCCTACGTCTGTGTATGAATGTAAATAGACGAATAAACAAAAGAAAAGCGACAACTCTTCATTTATTCAAAAACAGCGAAATGTTCGTCGGTATGTTTGTATGAATGAACTTCATAAAATTATATTTCGTCTGCTACGTGTCCTGTGTATTCTTTGTGGTATTATAAATGTACTGATTTTAAAAGTTTCTTTTGGTTTTTTTATTATTTGTGTGAGTAACTGTATTACTGATAAACCTTCTTTGGAGTCATTTCTCCAATGACATTTTTTTACACTCCGGCCGTCGAGAGAATACGTCCTATCAGTGAGACAATTATAGTAACTAATAAAGTTCAAATTCGCAAAACATGTATAAGTTTGTATGAAATTGACAGATGTCAAGACGTGTTCTCTTGTCGGCCGCCTGGTAGATGTATTTAACTTTAATTAAACCTTAATGAATAATATGTTTTGAACGTAGGAAGGTTTAACCGAAATCAAAATTATGGTAGACCCTTCTTGAACTAAATCTAAATCAGTTGCAAACTAATTACAATTAATTTAAGCTTCTTGACATGAGTAAATATTATATCTTTGGAAGTTAATAATTAGTTGCATAAGGCGGGTCACACACTATAACGCTCTCCCGCGCGTAATTTTTTACATACGTACTTTAATCAGATATAAACGCGCATTTACGCAGGGAATTTGGCTTCATTTCCCGCGCAACTTCGCGTGGCACGTTGTAGTGTATGATACTATTTTGCCTTACAGAACAGAGATCACAAACACAGACTGTCTAGACTAGACCCTAAAATTAAACGAATGAGCACCTTAGAGCATTCCCCTTTTAAACCTTTAAGATTTTTGGGGCAATAATACACTAGGACACCATAGTGGCGCAACCGTGGTTGCTCTTCCAATAAAATATACATAATATACAGCATTGGGGTGTTAGCGTTACGGAATTCAGGGCCAATTAAAAAAAAATCGGTTGTCTGTAAAGTCGGTTTACGGACGATAGTTTAACGTGACAACGTCATAACAAAACATGAATGAAATTGCCGAACGCGGAGGCCGATTCGGCAGCGTTCGACATCATCTGTCTCTCATCGCTCGTTCCGCGCTCTCGCTTGCACTTCAAGCCGCCATGGAACGCTACAACGCTACAGAGCAAGGCCGCGAGGTAACGCTATATGAGTCATGTTTTTTCGTGTGTGCAGCCAGCTTCATCGATTTATTAGACGTTGTCACGTCAAAAAAAAATATAAAAATAAACGATATTTGAACTTGAACATCGACATGCTGCTGTGAAGAAAAAGGCGGATATCTCACCCCTGACGTCTCCCTTTGGTTGCAATAACCACGTGGTCCAGTATAATATTACACTAACAGTAGGTACATTAGATAGTGTTACATCTTTCAAAATATTTCAGCGTTAAAATGCAAAACTTTTTGAAATACCTATCACCCGAAACCTGAACTAATCCGGACCGAAATACCCAAAAAACACGCGAAAAAATGTTCGCAATAAAAAGTAAGTATGTCCCGATAACGTTCCCCTAATAAATCAAATCGCATTTTGCCTAAAAGTTCTTCGCAAAAACTTTTCGATACGGTATCGGAAGCTAATGGCGTAGGTGTTTCTTAATTTTCATATGATATATGAGCTTGTGATAAGAAACTTTTTGGTAGAGTGTTTGTGTGTGTTTCTGGTTTGCTTCTGGAACAATATAGGGGGGGTAATTGCGTAAACTTTTACAATGGCAATGACTTTCGTTTTAATAGTTCGACAACTTTCATTGCTTTATTTACGTTGTTAATCAGACGAATTTTTTCAAAATATGGGCGATGGATTGACAATTTCCTTCAAAATTGTTGTTGAAAGTGTGTTACCCAATTTGGGTGTATGTTCATCTTGCAATGTTTGTCAGTGTTACGTTGGAATATCTCGATTCACTTTTCATTTTGGATGAAGCCAGCAAACTCAAAGCATTTATTTCAATTAAACCATTTACAGGCACTTTTGAATCGTCAAGAAGTCGGTCAGTCAGAAAATATGGAGCTAGTTGCCCATTCCAAAGCGTAGGTACCTATGGAGAAGAACGGGCATGAAACTCCATGGACACTCTTTAAAATCATTTTTTAACAAAAATATTAGTTACATCATTAAGGTTGAATTTATAATTATGAACTATGTAAAAAGACGTACACGTACAAAGCGACCAGAATACAGCAAATAGTAAGAAAACAAAAATAAAATAATTAAAAATAAGCCGAGGCAGCTAAGTGATGACCAGCCCCAACTGATGGCGCCCGTCACGAAAGTGACGCATAGATCAGCACTATTCAGCTCAACCATTTTAAAGGGACCTAAATGATCCAACACACACGCCACCGTCAGCGAGACATTTGTATGAGCATGACATACTATCAGCCGCCAGGGCACATTCAAGTCAATGATAGACGGGCGGAGAGTAATGGGTAGCTCACCGTCCGATCAGGACCAGCATGTCGATTCTGTAAAATTCAAGAGACAACTCGCATCTCACTTCGCTAGCCACTCTCACTTCGCATAAGGTTCAAAATGACCTTGATTTTGCATTCTGTAAGCATTACCCAGTCACTTGCGAAGTGAAGTGAGCTCCGAAGCGACCAATATTGTACTAGTGACTGCCACACTCAACAAAATGTTAGTCGAGTTTTATCGATTCTCGTTTTTTGACACAATTGTTGAGTTTTTGGCACAGAATTTCAGCTAATATGATGTTTAAATTAAAATTTATTGTTTCATTTTTTTATTTTGCTTATTTGAGGCAGCTAATATGCAAAAAAACAGAAAACTCTGAATTTGTGCCATGAATATAATCTATGCATCCCTTTCGAAAAAAAAAAAATGTCAACCGGGACTAGTGATTTGCCGAGTCGGCTATTTTTGGTATTCGAGTATTTTGGTACTCGTTGAAAAAGGAATCGAATCAGGATTCGAGTCACGGAACTCGGATAGGTACTCGAGTACCAGCATGAGTATTCGAGTACTTTGGTAGACTTGAGTACTTTTTTATTTGTTCTCGAAAGCTTGCTTTCGGTTCATAAGTATTATAATATGACGATAGGACAGTAAGTAAATAATAACATTATTATGGTATAATCAGTCTTTTTCAAATGTTTCAATAAATTTGTAGTGTTCCACAAACGTTTTTTTTGCATTCTTTACACTCCACTTTTTTATCTTCTAGAATAGTGAAAAAGTTCCACACTTCCGATTTATTTTTCGGTGCCATCTTACACACACAATTATTCACAAGTCCCGGAAGGAAAACGATGCAGCACAATTCAATAACTAATAAACTAAGTAGAAATATGAAAACAATCTACTAACTTTCTGATACCGGCCAGCTGTTAAGAAACGTAAACATTAAACAGGTTCATACTTGATTGCTGTGAACGTCGAGTCACGCGCGACTTGGTATTCGAATACTGTAAGTACTCGAGTCCTGTATCCGAGTACTGTGGATTTGAATCCTATATTTTGAGTACTCGAGTATGTGAGTACTTACTAGGTACTCGAGTCAGTACTCGAGTCAGCCTGACTCGGCACATCTCTAACCGGGACAATATTTTGGTAGTGCGTGTGCGCTGCTTTGTTTTGTTTTTGTGTTTGATTTGATCGTTCAGTGCCGAAAACAATAGTGAAATAATCATAAAGTAAGTTTATATTTGTGGTTGTAAAGTTTAAAAATGATATTAATTAAAATAGTATTTATTTTGTTTTATAATCCAACAATAATATTCCAGTCCAAATGAGCCACGTTCCTCTCATCCATCGTCGGCTCAGGTTGAAACTCTGGTTCTGGTAGTGTTTATGGAAAAGAAACTCAGCATGGCGAAGGGTTTCTTGAGAACTCAAAATGCCAGAGAGCGAAGTCGACGCCAGTGGGAGGAACTAGCTGTGCACCTAAATAGTATCAAAAATTTCGAACAGTCGACCAAGGTGAGCGTCACTTTTTTTACTACTTGTCAGAACCACTTAACATTCCTCAAAGCAAACCACTAAAAATGTGCGACGAATCTTGGTCTTAACAGTTTCCCTGTCCCATGAGTCATATATGATTCATGCTGATTGTTTAACTATTGTGTCTACTTTACGGACAGTTAAGTTGTTAAGTGTGTTCCTTGGTTTCATTATCTTATTATTAATTTTACTCAATCAATGACTATTAATAATAAGAAAATGGAGTTTCTTAAATATAGTTTGAAAAATACATTGTGCATAACAGCATTTTTTTATAATTTCTTTAATTATAATGTCTGGTTGTAGTATTGGTCTGACTGGTGGTCTTGGTAGGACTGGTGGTTTCCGGTAAGAAATCTAGAAATGCTAAAATAGGTACTAGCTTTTTTGCATCAATCCTGTCTGGCTGGTATTGTCCAAGAATTGGGAAATCTATCTGTTTAAAATACATACATATAATAATGTAAAGTGTATTTTTATTTGAATTATTTGGCAAATTTTATTATTATTGACGTGTAAAAGTGTTTGTACAAACCTACTTACAAAATAAAATCATTTATCATTTATTTATTTATTACCTGTTTCAGGAAAATGATACTCTATCTCCATCACATGAAGCGCAACCAATACAAGATGCTGATACTGACTATGTATGATATTTAAATTTAATTCATAATTGTATGTGATTAATTAATGATATACTCTTATCTAGCATTTATCCGTTATAGATTCATGTACACAACAAGAGTCAGGCACCTACAGAGGAACCACCAGTTATTGTGATTTATGTAAGTTAATATTATTCTACTAACTACTAGGTACATACCCACTATTATAAATCTGATGTGTCTAGATTCTATTCTATTAGATCTAAATGTAGTACCTATCTATATTAAAATTAATTACTAATATAATTCAAATACTAATTTAGTTTTAGGGTACTATTTTCAGTCTAAATATTTTTGTCTAATTTTATTCCATAAGGAAGATATAGAAAAGAAAGAAAGAAAAGAAAGAAAATACGAGTAACATTAGTGTAGTATATGGAGTAACATTTTATCCAATTTACTTTTTAGGGTTCCAAACTGATTGAGGATAGTCAAGAACACAATTACAGACTACCTGATCCTGCAATTTCAAGAACACTGTTTGCTTCCTCATCCAGCGCAACTGTTGGAACAAGCCCAAGCATTTTGCAGGTATGTGTCAGAGTGACTGTGAGCTATAGTTTTGGGAGATAGCAACTTAGCTACTTTAGTTTCTTATTTTTGTTGATTATTATTTAATAACATCTACTTTCACTTTAGCAACTTTCCTTGGAATTATCAATATGTATTTAATAAGTGGGTTTCCATTTTAGGATTGTTTCTGTTGTTTCAGAATATCCAGTAAGAACACACTCCTCCAAATCCTCATATCATCTAATCAGTCAAATCATCGTAGCCTGTCCCCTCCACCGATAACACTTTCACACACACCCACCCCTCCTTCACGCCGCAGTTCCACCCGACTAGTACAGATTTCTGAGGGTGGAAGAACAGCAGCTGGAGATACAATGACTTTATGCACAAATCCCGCAGTCCTTTCTGGAGAGGAGTGCGGAAAGAGAGGATTTTAGCTGAAGCTGTAGCTGTAGTGGGGAAAGGGCTGCAAGCATTCGCAGCGGCTAAGAATAGAGATAGAGTGTAGTCATGTAAGTTAATATAATATATAATAAATAAAACTATTTTAAACAGATACTAGAGTGGTTTTATTGAAAGTACATTGGTGATTAGTTTGGATTTGGTTTGACTGAATTGCGAGCAGTTAAGTGACAGTCATTGTAGAAAGCTTCTGGGGAATTATCTTCAGCACCACTAATTGGCGTCATAAGGTAGGCGCGCTGAGCATATCCTGAATCACCTGAAAAAATGAATAAGTATCAAATAATTATATAGGGTCCTTATACTAACATGAAAACATAGCTAGCAGGGCAACAACCTAAGGGATTTTTTTTTAATGGGTTTGCTGTTGACTCTAATCTAGGTCAGAGATGACACAGACAAAGTCTATGATGGAGTGAGCTTACCCAGAAGAAGCCTGTTCACTCTTACTTGTATTATATGATGAATATTGAATATTCCTATGAAGTGTTTACATGAGAAGCAATAAAGTATGTTGGTGTGCTTGTTTACAAATCTATCAGCTATAAACTGTATAAATACTTACAAAAGTAACTTTATACTTAGTAAAATGAAGCACTTACTTTTACACGAGTTGAAAGTCCTTTGCCTCGACGTTTTGTGGGCTTTATCAGAGGCTGTAACTCATATTCCAATTGGTCAATTAGTTCCTTTGACAATCTATATACGCTCACATAGTCGTCATCTCGGGTTAATAAAAATGAACTTCGAATTTGGTTAGATTGTCGACGCTTTTCTAGTTTATCCAAAGCATGAGCCTCTTCTAATCTAATAAAGATTAAAAAAAAAACATTCTTGCTATCGTTATCGCTGTATTCACTACATACAAACGCCCAAAAAGTAGTTTTTAACCACAAATTATGTAGTTATTGTACTAATTTTTAACACTGACATAAAAATATTATTTTAACACTATTTATATAGGATTTGTTGTATTTTCACTCGTAAAATAGATACTTATTATTTGACACTTTGAATCGGGTTCGAATGCGAAGTGAGTTTCGAAGTGATGGCGGAATTACCTGTAAGAATACCAATTCTTACGTCATCTCATACTTTACTTGTCAAAATCTCACGTTCAATTTAGTTCAACTCGCTCACACGCTCGCAAGTGTAGCGCTAGTGTAAATTCGAATTGTCAACCGAGTTTTTAGAATGCCAATCAAGCAACTCACAGCGGATTCAGATGCGAAGTTTGGAATGAGGTCTTACAGAATCGCACTGCAGGCCCATGCCGGACGGCGCGTACGTGTTCCACGCGCGCCTCAAAGAGATGTCAGCATCAAACGAAGGGGCCCGCAAGGGCCGAAGCCTGCCGGGTCAGCGGGATTGTCCGAAAGGGTTACCGCTGGCCCGGAACATAAAGGGCTAAGGAAGGAACACGGGTGGGTTTTAGTCAGTAAGAGTCTGACACTCCCTACCGCTCCACCCAGAGCGGGAGGAGTCATTGAATGATTTGCAATCTTCAAAAAAAAAAACGTCAATGATAGACATATTACCCAGTAAATGGTATAAAGGTTCATGTATAGAACTCACATCTGTGCTATGCAATTATACAATACAAAGGAACCAAATTGAATTGTTAACCAAAATGAAACACTGAATAATTCAATGGCTTAATAATACCATCGGACTATACGAGTGAGGTAAGAGAAAATGCACCTGTGTCTGCGTTCACACTTGTGCACTATAATATCTCCCGCGCTGAAGGCTAGTCACCGTTGAGTTTCGCCGCCATAGGCAAAATTCTTTCTGGACGACTGTTGCCACGTTAGCTGCGTGGTTCATTTGTTTGCCAGCCACGCATTTGTGCATATCGCGGTCAGTCGTAGTGAACAATCCCGCCTACATTTTTATACACAGTAAAGCTAAGCACATGTGCGTAGCTTAGCGGGGTGTTGTTGAGCAGCGCCTCATAAGCTGGTTTTCATCATCCTCCTTCATCAATCCAAAATTTAGGGTTCAAGGCAGTCCGGCATTCTACAAGACTGTAATCTTCCATTCCTCTCTTTTCTTCACATGATTAATAACTCAGTTTATCGCAGTCCACTGCTGGGCATACATAGGCTTCTTCCAGGCTTCGCCACAACACCAAGGTTTATATTGTAAAAAGAAAGTTTTTAGAGGTATCTTCATGATTTTTTTCTATCGTATTAAATTAGTTGTATTATGTTTTCAACACACTGTCTAACTAGCATATATCCTGAAAAATATCATATATTTTTCTGATTTTGTTTACTGTAGTCGATCATATACTTTTTGGCATTATAAAACATGCGTTTAGGTCTTGTAGTCCCCTTAATACGCGTCGAAAATTTAGTGTGCATCAAATCAATTTGATGTGAGTACGTACACTTCAAATAGTTTATCGATAACTGAGTATGTATGAAGATTCAATCGAAATAAATACTTGAGATATTCTTGATATAAATAAGAGTAGTGTAGTTACGTTACGCCTTAATTAAACTGTAGGGTCCTTGATAACTAATACCCTCTTAGATTTTTATCTTATTTGAAGAGCTAATAGCATTGATTTATTATCATTTTTATAAAAAGCGGTACGTAGTTTCCGTGGTTATCGTGTTCGATATTTATAAACTCTGATTTTTAATTTGCTAGACCTAAATTTTAATCTAGCAAATTTGATTGACATTGGTGCCAATTTTGTTGTTCACAAACTAAACTAAATTTAAGTTCAATGCATCTTTTTCTTTCTATCTCATTAAGAAAAGGTCAGAAGATAAATTTTAGTTTAGTCCTGTCAAATTAATCAGAGCCTGGCGTAAATTCACGTAGTTTTAGTAGGCAAGTTTTTACCTTGTGTACTTTTCATCATCATCATCATCATCAGCCTATAATGTTCCCACTGCTGGGACACAGGCCTCCTCTCAGTGTAGTTTAGTTTGTGAAAAACAGAATCGGCACCAGTATTGACTTTGAAATAAAGGTACCGATCCACAGCAGCCCACGGCTAAGCTACGCAAATGTACTTAGCTTCACTTTGTGTGAAAATGTAGGTGGGGATCGTCCACTGTGACCCACGGCCACGCTAAATGCTCAAATTCACGAGCGGCACATTCTCGATGGCAGCCGTAGAAGCACGTAGAAGTGTCGGCGGTTGACATCTGCCTCTTCCATTGACGCCGTTCGTGTATACACACGCATTTTTGGTTAGTGCTCATACGAGCACTAACCAAAAATGCGTGACTGGCAAACAAATGAACCATGCAGCTAACGTGGCAAACCATTCCGTGCACATCCTACATAGCAGTGGACGGCAGACTTCAAACCAAAACCTTCTAACTTCGCAAACCTATTTACGACTTTTTTATGATACTAAAGAACAACTCAAGTTATTTCATTATACGAGTATGAATACTTAATATGACAAAGAACGAAATTTTTGTGTAGAACAAACAATCTTATTTGATACCAAGTTTAAGTTTTGTCATTGTTTCTTCTTAAATAATTTAGTCTTTATCATATTTTGGAGCGTCGACAATACCAAATTTTTGATGTGTTTATTCTCCCAAACTGGTGAAGGAAAACATTGTGAGGAAACCATGTCCTAGTCCAAAACCATGTCCTGGTTTTCTTACTATTTGCTGTACTAAAAAAATATAATTTAAAAAGAGTGTCCATGGAGTTTCTTGCCTGTTCTTCTCCATAGGTACCTACGCATTGGAATGGGCAACTAGCTTCATATTTTCCGACTGATCGACTTTTTGACAATTCAAAAATACCTGTAAATGGTTTAATTGAAATAAATGCTTTGAGTTTTGAGTTTTTCTAAGTTTTTCTAGAACCGAAAAAATCGAAAACATGTGCCCATCTACCAACCCGCACTGGGCCCGCGAGATAGGTATTGCCCATTGGCTCTCACCGAGAGGAGGCTTGTGTCCCAGCTGTGGGAACATTGTAGGCTAATAATTATGCTTTTATGTAATTAAATCCGTACCCGTCTTGAAAAACCGATGATTAACGCTTGTGTCTTCTCTGTATGTAATGACATCTTTGCCCTGCATTCGCGCAGTAATAGGCTGTTATTATGTTATTAAATATCAAGTAGGTTTTTGCGTACATTTAAACATAAAAAATAAACGGTTAGGTTTTTACACAACAAGAGCTGTTTTCCTGGGTAAATCTCATTGCGGGTAGAGTGCAATTATAGGTATTATAAAAAAAATGAAACTCCGTATTCCTAACAAGAAAAGTCTGGTACCAATTCCAAGACTGAAAAAAAATACACGACTAACAGTAGCTAGGTAGGTAGGTGCTGTAGCTATAAAACTATTAAAGCGCGTGTAAATCAAATTGTCCAATAAATTACTAGCGAGTTCAGCAGTCAAGACGAAGCCTGCTACGTGGGAATTTAACAGTTGTAGAACTAAAACAATTTGGTTTATTTTAGAAAAAATATAGCTAGAGAGGAAAAAAGAAATTCTAAAAATAATTTTAGGGTCTTGTAGACGCCACGCGTAATAGTGCTCTAGAAAATGGGTACTTGAGATGACACAATATAGCTTATAATCACTCTATTTCCTTTGTTTTTATGTGAGTTTCAGCAGTGGGAAATGGTGGCGACATTTGAACTCGAACAAATATATAGTGAAGGCATATCTCTTGGTCAGCGGGATTGTCCGAAAGGGTTACCGCAGGCTCGGAACATAAAGGGCTAAGGAAGGAACACGGGTGGGTTTTAGGCAGTAAGAGTCTGACACTCCCTCTTCCGCTCCACCCAGAGCGGGAGGGATCATTTGATGATTTCCCATCCTCAAAAAAAAAAAAGGCATATATCTTGGATATCTATGGTCGAGGCTCTCCGCTAATAGGCCCTTTACTGTAACGATTATGGGTAATATGATTGCAAAGTCTACATCCGAAATATCGACAATCTCGTGTGCTAAGTCAAAAAACTTGATTTTTTATCTTTTTCAGCCTTCATGAAATTCTGATCATGAGGGAAAGCGATATCAACAATCATCGCATTTAGTACCTATATGCTTAACAAAATAACATAAAGGCTCCTTCAAACAGGCGTGAGGGTGGAGGGTTCGAACTTACGACCTAAAACTCATAAGCCGCGGCCGTTACTAATGGGCCACCACTGCTCATAATGAGTACCTATACAAAGTTTCAATTTAATAAACCAGTAGGAAGCTTAATTAGCTTGCAAAAAATCATCTGAACATAAACTAAATTAAAGCTTGTAAAATGGAAAACTCAAATTGCTCGCTGGAAACTCATCGCATTCATTTGTTTCTCGTCTTGATTGCAATTGTTTTATTTTTATTTTCATTATACGGATTACCATCCATTACATGCCGAGACCCCCGTGCCTTGGAAAGCACGTTGAGACGTTGGTCCTGGCTGTTATTCATAGATCTTTAACAGTCATGAAGCATCGTCAGGAGCCCGTAAGTCTGACCGCTAGTCTTGTCAAGGGGTATCTTGTTACCGAGTAACTGGATTGAAGAGGTCAGATAGGCAGTCGCTCCATGTAAAATACTGATAAACAGCTGCATCTGGTTAGACTGGAAGCTGACCACGGCATATTTGAGAAAAGGCTACACAATTGACGATTATGATGATATACCGTTTTTTGATTGATGAAGCTATCAACTCAGCATATCGCAGTCCACTGCTGGACATAAGCCTCTCTTAGGCTGCGTCACAACACTCTGTCCTCCGCCTTCCATATCCAGTCTGTTTCAGCCACCTTCTAAAGGCCAGCCTACACTACGCTTGCCGATATGCGATCTCCACCCCAGGATTGGTCCACTCTACCGGCCAGCAGTTCTTCTAAAAACATGGCCAGCCCACTACCACTTCAGTTTGCTTACTCTGCAAGCTATGTGGGTAACACTGGCTCTTTTCCGGATAAAGTCGTTCCTCATTGTATCCTTTAAAGATACTCCGAGCATTACTCGCTCCATAGCGCGCTGAGCAACCTTGAATTTGTGGACCAGCCCGAATGTCAGTGTCCACGTTTTGGAATTACATGTCATGACACACACACTACGGAAAAGGCGATGAGTCTTCTTGACGAAGTTTTCCAAGTGCTGCCCAACCCAACTGGATCCTTCTGTCGGCTTCTTTCCCGAAGTTGTGTCAACAGACCTGGATGACTTGTCCTAGGTAGACATAATCCTTCACAACTAAAGAAGATGTACCTAAATACTTTGTATATAATACTTACTGGCAGTGCAATTCTGTCTTGCCTACTACTTCTAATTGTCCCAACAATACTGACGTCTCACGACTTATGATTGACCTGTGTTTCTACATAGAGTAAAACTGCATAGAAGTGACACTCATGTGTTTAATTATACAATATGTCCTGGAATTAACGCACTCCAGCATACACCTCAATTAGAATATTATGTTATAATACCTACACTGGATACACTGGATTGTTACTATTATCTATAAAAAATATTATTTATTCATTGAATTAGATAAACTGATTGTGGGAGAAAATGTGGTCACGTTACAAATCTTCGCACACACACAGTCACACGTCCATACTAATATTATATATCCGAAAGTGTGTCTGTCCGTCTGTTACCTCCTCACGCTTAAACGGCTGAACCGATTTACATGAAATTTGCTACAGAGATAGTTTGAGTCCCGGGAAAGTACATAGGATACATTTTATCCCGATATTCCCTCGGGATCGAAACTTATGCGGGTAAACCGCGGGGCACAGCTAATTTTTATTAAGTCTTTGTCCAGTTTGGTTTCTTTTGACTGTACATCAGAAGGGATCCTGCAATATAAGTGTGTAATTATAATTATTTTTGGGATAACAAATTACCTAAGTATATTAAAAATGACAGCATGTCGATTCTGTAAAATTCAAGAGACAACTCGCATCTCACTTCGCTAGCCACTCTCACTTCGCATAAGGTTCAAAATGACCTTGATTTTGCATTCTGTAAGCATTACCCAGTCACTTGCGAAGTGAAGTGAGCTCCGAAGCGACCAATATTGTACTAGTGACTGCCACACTCAACAAAATGTTAGTCGAGTTTTATCGATTCTCGTTTTTTGACACAATTGTTGAGTTTTTGGCACAGAATTTCAGCTAATATGATGTTTAAATTAAAATTTATTGTTTCATTTTTTTATTTTGCTTATTTGAGGCAGCTAATATGCAAAAAAACAGAAAACTCTGAATTTGTGCCATGAATATAATCTATGCATCCCTTTCGAAAAAAAAAAAATGTCAACCGGGACTAGTGATTTGCCGAGTCGGCTATTTTTGGTATTCGAGTATTTTGGTACTCGTTGAAAAAGGAATCGAATCAGGATTCGAGTCACGGAACTCGGATAGGTACTCGAGTACCAGCATGAGTATTCGAGTACTTTGGTAGACTTGAGTACTTTTTTATTTGTTCTCGAAAGCTTGCTTTCGGTTCATAAGTATTATAATATGACGATAGGACAGTAAGTAAATAATAACATTATTATGGTATAATCAGTCTTTTTCAAATGTTTCAATAAATTTGTAGTGTTCCACAAACGTTTTTTTTGCATTCTTTACACTCCACTTTTTTATCTTCTAGAATAGTGAAAAAGTTCCACACTTCCGATTTATTTTTCGGTGCCATCTTACACACACAATTATTCACAAGTCCCGGAAGGAAAACGATGCAGCACAATTCAATAACTAATAAACTAAGTAGAAATATGAAAACAATCTACTAACTTTCTGATACCGGCCAGCTGTTAAGAAACGTAAACATTAAACAGGTTCATACTTGATTGCTGTGAACGTCGAGTCACGCGCGACTTGGTATTCGAATACTGTAAGTACTCGAGTCCTGTATCCGAGTACTGTGGATTTGAATCCTATATTTTGAGTACTCGAGTATGTGAGTACTTACTAGGTACTCGAGTCAGTACTCGAGTCAGCCTGACTCGGCACATCTCTAACCGGGACAATATTTTGGTAGTGCGTGTGCGCTGCTTTGTTTTGTTTTTGTGTTTGATTTGATCGTTCAGTGCCGAAAACAATAGTGAAATAATCATAAAGTAAGTTTATATTTGTGGTTGTAAAGTTTAAAAATGATATTAATTAAAATAGTATTTATTTTGTTTTATAATCCAACAATAATATTCCAGTCCAAATGAGCCACGTTCCTCTCATCCATCGTCGGCTCAGGTTGAAACTCTGGTTCTGGTAGTGTTTATGGAAAAGAAACTCAGCATGGCGAAGGGTTTCTTGAGAACTCAAAATGCCAGAGAGCGAAGTCGACGCCAGTGGGAGGAACTAGCTGTGCACCTAAATAGTATCAAAAATTTCGAACAGTCGACCAAGGTGAGCGTCACTTTTTTTACTACTTGTCAGAACCACTTAACATTCCTCAAAGCAAACCACTAAAAATGTGCGACGAATCTTGGTCTTAACAGTTTCCCTGTCCCATGAGTCATATATGATTCATGCTGATTGTTTAACTATTGTGTCTACTTTACGGACAGTTAAGTTGTTAAGTGTGTTCCTTGGTTTCATTATCTTATTATTAATTTTACTCAATCAATGACTATTAATAATAAGAAAATGGAGTTTCTTAAATATAGTTTGAAAAATACATTGTGCATAACAGCATTTTTTTATAATTTCTTTAATTATAATGTCTGGTTGTAGTATTGGTCTGACTGGTGGTCTTGGTAGGACTGGTGGTTTCCGGTAAGAAATCTAGAAATGCTAAAATAGGTACTAGCTTTTTTGCATCAATCCTGTCTGGCTGGTATTGTCCAAGAATTGGGAAATCTATCTGTTTAAAATACATACATATAATAATGTAAAGTGTATTTTTATTTGAATTATTTGGCAAATTTTATTATTATTGACGTGTAAAAGTGTTTGTACAAACCTACTTACAAAATAAAATCATTTATCATTTATTTATTTATTACCTGTTTCAGGAAAATGATACTCTATCTCCATCACATGAAGCGCAACCAATACAAGATGCTGATACTGACTATGTATGATATTTAAATTTAATTCATAATTGTATGTGATTAATTAATGATATACTCTTATCTAGCATTTATCCGTTATAGATTCATGTACACAACAAGAGTCAGGCACCTACAGAGGAACCACCAGTTATTGTGATTTATGTAAGTTAATATTATTCTACTAACTACTAGGTACATACCCACTATTATAAATCTGATGTGTCTAGATTCTATTCTATTAGATCTAAATGTAGTACCTATCTATATTAAAATTAATTACTAATATAATTCAAATACTAATTTAGTTTTAGGGTACTATTTTCAGTCTAAATATTTTTGTCTAATTTTATTCCATAAGGAAGATATAGAAAAGAAAGAAAGAAAAGAAAGAAAATACGAGTAACATTAGTGTAGTATATGGAGTAACATTTTATCCAATTTACTTTTTAGGGTTCCAAACTGATTGAGGATAGTCAAGAACACAATTACAGACTACCTGATCCTGCAATTTCAAGAACACTGTTTGCTTCCTCATCCAGCGCAACTGTTGGAACAAGCCCAAGCATTTTGCAGGTATGTGTCAGAGTGACTGTGAGCTATAGTTTTGGGAGATAGCAACTTAGCTACTTTAGTTTCTTATTTTTGTTGATTATTATTTAATAACATCTACTTTCACTTTAGCAACTTTCCTTGGAATTATCAATATGTATTTAATAAGTGGGTTTCCATTTTAGGATTGTTTCTGTTGTTTCAGAATATCCAGTAAGAACACACTCCTCCAAATCCTCATATCATCTAATCAGTCAAATCATCGTAGCCTGTCCCCTCCACCGATAACACTTTCACACACACCCACCCCTCCTTCACGCCGCAGTTCCACCCGACTAGTACAGATTTCTGAGGGTGGAAGAACAGCAGCTGGAGATACAATGACTTTATGCACAAATCCCGCAGTCCTTTCTGGAGAGGAGTGCGGAAAGAGAGGATTTTAGCTGAAGCTGTAGCTGTAGTGGGGAAAGGGCTGCAAGCATTCGCAGCGGCTAAGAATAGAGATAGAGTGTAGTCATGTAAGTTAATATAATATATAATAAATAAAACTATTTTAAACAGATACTAGAGTGGTTTTATTGAAAGTACATTGGTGATTAGTTTGGATTTGGTTTGACTGAATTGCGAGCAGTTAAGTGACAGTCATTGTAGAAAGCTTCTGGGGAATTATCTTCAGCACCACTAATTGGCGTCATAAGGTAGGCGCGCTGAGCATATCCTGAATCACCTGAAAAAATGAATAAGTATCAAATAATTATATAGGGTCCTTATACTAACATGAAAACATAGCTAGCAGGGCAACAACCTAAGGGATTTTTTTTTAATGGGTTTGCTGTTGACTCTAATCTAGGTCAGAGATGACACAGACAAAGTCTATGATGGAGTGAGCTTACCCAGAAGAAGCCTGTTCACTCTTACTTGTATTATATGATGAATATTGAATATTCCTATGAAGTGTTTACATGAGAAGCAATAAAGTATGTTGGTGTGCTTGTTTACAAATCTATCAGCTATAAACTGTATAAATACTTACAAAAGTAACTTTATACTTAGTAAAATGAAGCACTTACTTTTACACGAGTTGAAAGTCCTTTGCCTCGACGTTTTGTGGGCTTTATCAGAGGCTGTAACTCATATTCCAATTGGTCAATTAGTTCCTTTGACAATCTATATACGCTCACATAGTCGTCATCTCGGGTTAATAAAAATGAACTTCGAATTTGGTTAGATTGTCGACGCTTTTCTAGTTTATCCAAAGCATGAGCCTCTTCTAATCTAATAAAGATTAAAAAAAAAACATTCTTGCTATCGTTATCGCTGTATTCACTACATACAAACGCCCAAAAAGTAGTTTTTAACCACAAATTATGTAGTTATTGTACTAATTTTTAACACTGACATAAAAATATTATTTTAACACTATTTATATAGGATTTGTTGTATTTTCACTCGTAAAATAGATACTTATTATTTGACACTTTGAATCGGGTTCGAATGCGAAGTGAGTTTCGAAGTGATGGCGGAATTACCTGTAAGAATACCAATTCTTACGTCATCTCATACTTTACTTGTCAAAATCTCACGTTCAATTTAGTTCAACTCGCTCACACGCTCGCAAGTGTAGCGCTAGTGTAAATTCGAATTGTCAACCGAGTTTTTAGAATGCCAATCAAGCAACTCACAGCGGATTCAGATGCGAAGTTTGGAATGAGGTCTTACAGAATCGCACTGCAGGAATCGATTCAGTAAACGATGTAAACGATTTTGAACTTAATGTGCAATAATTCAGTTACACATTGCATATAGTACGCTGAGTCGACGGATAGTCGTGCACCTACGTAAAATATTAATCGTATAAATCTAAGATGTTCGTTTTCGTCTTGTTATTTTCACTTGTGCGTCAAGTTAAATTATAACTTTTAACGAACATTTCATTTAATTAACAACGTCAAAAGGCGCGCGTGTTTGAGCAGGCGGGGTAATTACCCCACTGGTCATTGTAATTGCGTAACACAATTTCAATATATTTCGATATTGCTAATTAATTGCTTCATATGTTCGAAAAATTGGTCCGCTCAACAACGTAAATAACGCAATTAATGTTGTTGAACTGTCAAAATGAAATCCATTGCTACTGCCGCCGGTCGATTCTGTAAAAATCTCACCGTGAAAACTTAGGTGATGTGAGTTTGTTTTTGCTAGGAATTGACACTATTGACAGCTCACTCCACTCCACGTTACAGCCGGTCGATTCTGTAAAAATCTCACCGTAAAAACTTAGGTGAAGTGGGTTTTTTTTGTTAGGAATTGACACTATTGACAGCTCACTCCACGCTCACTTCACCTAAGTTTTCACGGTGAGATAGTTACAGAATCGCACTGCAGCAGTGCGATTCTGTCTGTGTTAGTGTGTTACGCAATCACCCCGTTAAAATGTCACTTCTATACATTTTTATTCTAACATCTATGGCACATACGTCGTTTGTTTTATAAGTGTCCACTTTATCAAATGCTCAATACACGTGTTGTAAACATGACATTAATTTATTTGTCTTCAATGACCTGGCGTTTCTTTGCGAATATTATTTACGCCATAACTATTAATTACATAATCAGCAGAATGTTAAAAGTCTTCCTGATAAACTTGATTGATTAACGGCAGATTTTTCCATCGCCAGATAACTTTTATTCGGGGAATAAAATTGACGTTTGACAGTTTTTGTATGAAATAACTGTTAAACTTTCAAAATTATTCCTCGAATAAAGTTATCTGATGATTGAAAAATTGGCCCTTACTTGAATAGGTTACTGTCTAGAGTCTGTCTGTTAAAATAAAAGTCAGCATTAACAATTATTTTACTTTTTATTTTCTACTGTACAAAACACTTAATGAATAATTTTTGTATTTATAATATTATCACAATAATAAATTTTATCTTAGGCCGCTATCCCACTGGCGTTTTACGAGCGTTGACGTCAAAGTCGCGTCTGCGCGGCGTCGACGCTGCGCAGACGCGACGTTGACGTCGCGTCTGCTTAACGTTAACGTCGCGTTTGTTGGCAATAGTATCATCTGCGCGACGTTAACGTCGCGTTCAGCGGACGTTTTATGCTTGTTACGCGATGACGCGACGTCAACGTCGCGTCTGCGCAGCGTCGACGCCGCGCAGACGCGACGTTGACGTCAACGCTCGTAAAACGCCAGTGGGATAGCGGCCTTACACATAGGTAGTCGGCATCAAAACGATGTATCAACAGGTTCAAATTAAATTAGCTAGAAAACTCCGCAGACGTAATGTGTATCGTTGCCTAAGCACGATAAAACAAAGAAAAAAAAGAAATAGGTACCTACTGTTTTTTTTTATAACTGTAACCTAGTTACTTAAAGTAGTTGTGAAAATCAGTTTTTTTATTCTGTGAAATTCACACTGAAATAAAAACTGATTTTGAAAACTATAAGAAAAAAAACACTGAATCATTTATTTTTTCCCATCACGTCTTTGGAGTTTCACTAGCTAATTTCATTTAACCCTGTATACGTACATCTACAAAAAAATATTTAATTGTGTGCAATCTTTGTTCCATAATATTGTATCAGACTACAAGACATTTACACATTTAGTACTTGAGTGTAGCTGTATACATGTTACCAGTAATCTGTATAATTCAGGTATTCTATACAATGCCTAGGTCAACACCTATTTCTCTAATCTGTATAATTCGGTATTCTATACAACTATAGAATACCGAATTATACAGATTGCCGGTAACATATACATTGATACAGTATTATGGAACATAAATTGTAGACAATTAAGATTTGAGAGAGATTCAAGACTATGTATTTGGATTTTTTCCAATATAGTGGATGTGTTTACAAACACTTACCTACATAAATATTATCTCATATACACATACTGACAAACACTCAATCATCACTTTGAATTTTGCACTTTAATCCTACAACTTCTAATTTTTAAAACTGACATTAGATCCAAGTGGCGGATCACGCCACGTGACTGGCGCGGGAAACGGAGCCAAATTCCCCGCGTGGAAGCGCGTTTTTTGATTGAGTACCTATGTAAAAAATCACGCGTCTATGTGGTCAAATTTGTATTAAGAACTTTACGTGTGTCGAAATAAAGTTAAAAGTACAATAACTGTGTCTTAGCTTTGGACTTGCACTTAAAGTTAGAACTCGTCTTGTAATGAGACAGACTTTACAAAACAGTCGGTCTATTCTGTGAAATTATCACCGTCAAAACGTGAAGTGATCTGTCATTTTACTCGATGCTTGGGATTGACACTATTGACAGCTCACTGTGAGATTATATCAGCTGAGTTTTATAAGGTGAAATGTTTTACAGAATAGATCAATAACATTTCAACTACTTTAACTACTTTTAACCTTGGCATTAATAATAAAGTTATTAGTAACAAACTTATACAAACTATAAGCTAAACCAGCTACAATTAAAAATACGGACAGTAAGACTGCTAATACTACTGCAAGGAGTTCAAATTCTAAGTATTGCGCCCACGATATGTTGGCGGCGGGCGCTCGAAGATGCTTCGCGCCGCCGTGACGCAGCACGTGCTCAATCCACCACATTCCACGTTCTAATGGTTTCATTGGCTGGTCAAGCATGAGAGTCCTTAGGTGGACAATGTTTTTGCGGTAGCTGCAAGGGAAAAATAATGGTTATCCTTCTGCAATCTTATTATCAATCTGTCAAAAATACCTCGATTTTACCTGCAAGTTATTGATTTGACTTTGACTTTTGTGATGAGACAATATTGAAAAACAACGGTGCTAAGATTTATAAAAGAAAATTAATTATTTTCTTTTAACATAACTGTCCAAGTGAGTAAACCTTCAGTATTTTTTTACGTTGGTTAGATTCTAAAAAATAAAATATGTTCAAAAAGCCCTTATTCAGAATATTCATAGTGTACAATTTTAATTTACCTGTCATCTCCAATAACTTTTTGTACGGCATTTGTAAACGATTCTTCACTAAGCGATGCCAATTCCAGTTTGACTCCAATTCTGTGATGTTCATATTTCTCAACATTGTACCATTGATCACCCAACATTGGCACACCAACCAGAGGTACTCCTGCTGTGATAGCCTCGTCCGTTGATTGCAGACCTCCTTGTGTTACAAACAGTTTAATCTTGGGGTGTTCTGCAGGGTAAGAAAGCATACAATTAATCATGTTGTCAATGGAAGATTTTCGGTGAAGGTCAAGCTCGTAATTACTTTATCACCTTAACCTTATAAGTACGTCATAAAACGAAAAGAGGTCCAGAGGTCTACATTCTAAGTCCGTTAACGAAGATAGGAGTTCGTCCGAATGTACATAGTTGGACCGTCAAATCATGGGATTTTTTTTTTCAGACTGGTACGAACACCTCGTTGTTAGTGACAACTGTCAAACCGAGTTGCCATTCATTTTTAGTTCAGGCCCCGAATTAAGGCTCCTACAAACAGGCGCGACACGTGATATAATCGCGCGCGACACAAAGGCACCGCTCGTTGCGCGACTTGCGGTGCCTTTGTGTCGCTTGTCGCGCGAATGTCCACTCAAGCCGGCCAAAAAAGGCAAGAATGAGGTGGGAGCTCTGTTCCTCGTCATTGTTCACTCCAGCCGGCCAATAAAGGCAAGAATGAGGTGGGAGCTCTGTTCCTCGTCATTGTTCACTCCAGCCGGTCAATAAATGCAAGCCAGAGATGAGGAACAAATTTTCTCCCGGGAGATAGGGTCCGTGGGGTCGCTACTGCCCAACAGCTCGCCACATGCTGCTCTGCTGGTTTCTGTATCCCTCTTGATCTGGCTCTTCACCTTAGACCCGTTCCGGCAAAGTAAACTCTTCTGGCGTAGGCCAAAAGTTCGGAGCGAGCAAGCTCCACCACGACGTCAACGTAGAGATACGGCGGCGGTGGGGTCATTATTATTATTATACTTATTAAGTATTATCATTATAATTGCTATCATTATTGCTACAGGTGCTACATAATTATACTTTTGGAACAGACTACACATAATAATATGATGTTTATACCACTGTACTATACTGTTTACCATATGGTCAAGGTCAACATGAGTTAACAAATACACGCGATATTTTTTATTGACCTAACGAGTTCCTTTAACGTCATGTTTTTGTTTTGATGTTCTAAGATGGCTCACCAGTCGATTTGCACGAATTTATTCGCCCGTAACGGGCGAATCGTCACTTTTAAGTAATAACTTTTAAATCTTATAATTTCTGTGCGCTATACTTTACTGCATAGAATAAAAATTGTGCCAATTCGGGCGAGTCGCCTTTAGAAAAAATTATATTATTTAAAAGTTACGTTTCGCCCGTTTCAGGCGAATCGACTAATTAATGGGCTTATTAGTCGATTCGCCTGAAACGGGCGAAACGTAACTACGACAAAGGTTGTTTTGTCCGTTAATAGATTCACAAGTTATAACATGGTTTACTGTCATTAACATAATTATTACGTCGATGACTTCCTGTTTCAAACTAATTATATACGAGTACTAAGCATGACTGTGTGTTATTAAGAAGAACCAACTTGGTATGCATAACAACATAAATAGGTATTATAAAAAACTTGTACCTTATCTTCTGCGATAAGACCGAAACTAATAATATTATGAAGAAAAAAGATTTGTTTTTTATATGTTCCGCTTTTACGCTTAAACGGCTGAACAGATTTCGTTGAAATTTGGCACATGGGTAGACCATGACCTGGATTAGGATATAATGTACTTTTTATCCCGATACTCCCTCGGAATCAAGACTTATGCGGGTGAAACCGCGGGGTGCAGCTAGCTTATTAATAACACTGAGCACATTATCAAGTTAAACTGCGTATCGTAGGAAATCATAGAATAGGGGCATATGATTCTGTTCAGCAAAATCTCATTGAAGAAACTTATGTGAAGTAAGGTGTCAAATCCTTAGCATGTGAAATGACAGCTCACTTCACCATATTTTAAAGTGCGATTTTTATTGAATTGCATTACAGATACATTGAATGACAGAATAATCATGAAAAACTTAAAAAGAAGGTATGTTCACCAAAAAAGGGATAGTGACCAATCTATAAAAAGAAAAAACAAATTAAGTATCAACTTTACTTACTAAGTAAATCTGACTGCGGCAGCCACTTGGATATCCTGATGTTAGCTGACTTCCCAGGCAGTTCATCCTTGTCCCACTTCCACAGTACGTCGTAGGGCATTTTAGAGAAAGCTTTCACCAGCGTTTGAATCTTCTCTGGGGGTAGAAGACTTGGTTTCACATTTGTACCAAAACTGATGTAAATAACGCCATGCTTTGATGAATCTAAATATGATTTTAGATCCTGAAAAGAAGAATTATTAAAGATTAGCGATGATGTCTTCAGGCGTGTGAATGTGAGTAGCTCGGGAGTATGAACCTGTGGGATGATTCCCGATTACAACGCAGGCGAAGCCGCTGGTAAGCTAGTTTCATATAAGCTTTAACTCGGTTATTATAATAGTGGTCGTGGTCGCTCACAATGGGCTTTATTAGAAGACTCAAAGTCACCCAAAGGGCAATGGAGATGAGAGGGCTATGCTTGGAGTTTCCGTGCGTGATCGAATCAGAAATGAAGAGATCCGCGGGAGAACCAAGGTAACCGACATAGCCCGAAGAATAGCAAAATTGAAGTGGCAATGGGCAGGACACATTGCTCGCAGAACAGATGGCCGATGGGGCGGAAAGGTTCTGGAGTGGCGACCGCGTTCCGGAAGACGTAGCGTTGGAAGGCCTCCCGCAGGAACCCGTTGGATGTGAGAAGCACAAAACCGGTCGAAGTGAAGGTGCTTGGGGAGGCCTATGTCGAGCACCGACGACCTTGAGGAGGCCGCAGAAACCCGTTGGATGTAAGGAGCACAAAACCGGTCGAAGTAGAGGCGCTTGGGGAGGCCTATGTCGAGAGTGGACGTCTTTCGGCTAAGATGATGATAAAATGATGACTATAACAGGCTCGTGCCACTTATTATATTGATCTTAAACATAACTGCTGAAATGTGGGTGTACTAGGTCACCTCTACCTAACCCTTTGGGAAAAACTGGCGTATTAATGTTATGTTTTATTTATATTCCAGTTTTGAATTCATCCCTTGCTGATAGTAGGTACCTCTGCCTCTTATCAGAACAATACAAAATGGCCCATAGTGTCAGAATTGACATTTTTGTTCTCCTATCTAATCAAACAATCAATCTAATTAGACTATCTAAATACTGAATATCTTTTGTTTTCACACACATGCAATCATCATCTGCCTAGCCTTTTGCCAACTATGTATGTTGGGGTCGGCTTCCAGTCTAACCGGATGCAGCTGAGTACCAGTATTTTACATGGAGCGACTGCCTATCTGACCGCCACAACCCAGTTACTGGATAATACGAAAGCCCTTGGTAAGACTGTCTGACTTTTGGGCTTCTGACGACCCGTAACGACTGTCAATGATCCATGAATGACAGCCGGGACCAACGGCTTAACGTGCTTTCTGAGGCACGGAGGGGTCTCATCCATGGACCAACCGCGGCAAGCGTAGCTTAACCTGATCGGTCGACCCGTGCGGCTATTATGTTATGTTATTACTTAGCCCTCCTCCTCTTATACAAACATATTAATCAATTAAACACACACTATTATTCACTACTTACATTCTTTATTTATACATTAAAACCGTAGCACACAATGTTTTTAGGTTAAAAAATAACGAAATTATCAGCTGAGTGCTATCTTCTGAGATAAAGGTCTCGCCTAGTTCAGAAAATAGAGTCAATACCCTAAGTAAACCTCTTTTAACCACCACTAATGCTGTGGAATTATTATAGTATAATGTATATGACATTAGTATACTTATCTAGTATTAGCTGGTGAGAAATAAACTACTTTTCATTTTATTCTTTTCGAGTCTATGGTTTGACATAGATTGTGTTAAATAAGTCAGGCCCAGGCTGCTCAGTAGTCGAGGCATCAGTGGCTAGTGGTGTATGGCCACTTTGGACACTTCTACAGATGGGGTCATGATTATCATCATCATTTATCTACCCTTATCTTAACTATGTTGGTGTCGGCTTCCAGTCTAACCGGATCCAGTGGAATACCAGTGTATGACATGGAGGGATGATATGGCTTTGGATGAATTATTTCGTCACCACTGTTTTACGGTAGCCGACAACATTGAGAGGAAACCGGCATGACAGAACCAAAAATTCAACAACATCTACCAATCCGCACTAGGCCCGCGTGGTGGATTACTGCCCACTTCCCCTCACAGAGAGGAAGCCTGTGTAGAACAGGGCCTGTGTAAAGTGGGAATATTATAAACTGATTATAGGTAGTGGTATGGTATGATTAATTATCAGACATTAAAAGCCATGCATCAAACACGATAGAAAATTGCCAATCACTCAAAACCACACAAATCACGCACTTGACAAGTTGTCAGAACTTGATTACTTTATCAGCTAATTGAGCTTAACTGATTCCAATACTGTTTATATCAGGTACCACTTGAGTGACTCTCCTCCATCTATTAGTGGAATATCATGATGATTCTGCGCAATTGAAACGAGACAGACATTTGTAATTAGGAAGATGTACCTATATGGCGATAAGATAAATTTTATAGAATGAGTTTTGAAAACTTGTGGAGAAATAGATTCTTGTAAAAAATTCCCAAGGGTTCTTGTGTATTTTGTCAAGAAAACTTTGAATGAACTGAACTTTGAATGAATGACTCATGCTCAGAAGCTGTTCCTCTTGCAACCACTAGACCAACGAGACGATTATAATATTTTCTTATAAGAATTATATGAAAATAACTGGAAATACTAGAATAATATATATATTGAAAGTCTCAGATCAAAACCTAAAAAAAGAAATGATAAAATACCATAGGTACGCAAAAGTGTCGGTATAGATAGCAGAGCCACAACTGAGGGGCAAATCTGGCCATTTTAAAGAACATTCTCAGTCAGATTCCAGTCTCAATCTGCTAAAAATACGTCTAATTTTCCTGAAATTTCGACATTTATGTTTGTCATCTAGATGAGACTGCGACTAGATTTTGAACTTTTTAATTACGGGAATTGGCCTTCTCGACATTGAACCTATCACCCACTTGTTTTAATAAACAAGTTTCAGTTAAACGACTAGAATTGGCTTTCTGATATTTAAACGCAAACACTACCAATATAATTATAATTATTATTAAATTAATCGATCAGTCATTCGATTAACATAAATCTATTGCTAATATTTAGACCAATAGATTCTTGTCCCTTGTTGTAACTTTTTTTGTTAACGTATACAAGTTGTTAATTAAATTGCGTGCCATATCTCAGGGGCGCGGGCGGGATCAGTATCAAAGAAAGTACACAAAACAAAAAAAAACAATAATAAAATCTACAACAAAATGTACCTATTTACTAACTACCTTCGAACAAAAAAGTACTATCTAATTTTATAATGCATAAATAAAATATGTTACTATTTTAATCAAAACAAAGTACGTTTAATCAAAACAAACTTTTTCAATAATAAACGTAATTTATGGTAGTTAAATTGTTAGTTAATAAATTGGTGCATTTTGTGATTACTTATAATTTTCTTGTTTCTCATTGATACTAAACCTACCCCTAAGCTACTTACCCAACAAACGACTTGATAGCCAGCTTTGCAATCCTACGAATATTTTCAACTAAGCAAAGTTTGAATGATACATACATACATCACAAAAATAGCTTACCAGAGGCAATTCCTTGTGCGGTTTCTGGGGCAGTCCTCCCAGATGGATGACACTCGGTGGTACAGGGCGACTTCCTTCCCAAATTGGATTGATGTTCAAAAACAACATATCAACATTATTCTCGAGTTCCTTCAGAACCGGAATTTCTGGTCCAAAATGTTTCCTAAGCAATTTGTTCTCTGCATCTGCCATGTCTTCAAATAAATGGTGTATCATGTAGTCATTGTATAATTCATACAACTTCTCATACATTGTCAGATTGTAGATTCTCTGATTCAAGTTTCCAGGATACAAGAATGGATGTTCCGGAGCACCAATTACTTTATAATTACCCAATATGGCTCCGAAAGAACTAATTTGTATCAAAGGCACTTTGTAAACATGTGAAAAGGCTATTGCTGGCCGACTACACGCTTCTGTAAGCAAGAGATCAAACTTCTTCTTTCCTTGGACTAAATCCTTGACTTCTTTGACCTGCAGTTGCACGTCCACTACGTCAATAAGTACTTCTACTCCAACCTTCATTTGTGATATGAGATCTTCTTTGTTTCCTTTTCCTGATGCTATGAACGCCTCCCACACTTTGTATGATATATCGTGGACATCGATTTCCGTAAGATTCTTAGGAGCTTCACCTTTCTTGAACATGGGATCTGCTGTTATCACTGTCACTTCATGTCCACGTTTGAGGAGTTCCATTGTTATTGGCCTGAAGGTTATCTGGTGACTGATAGACGGGATTGGATACACTGCCAGTATCCTCGCCGCGTCAGTGACGAAAATTTGTAAGAGAAGACTCAATGCTAGACACACTAACGTCGCCATTGTGATGCCCGCTCACAACTAATTCGAACGAATTGATCGACGTGTGTTTTATACGTTAACTAACAGAGATAAGTACGGTCAGTATTATTTTAGATGACTTGTAGTTTTTTTTTATTTGTTCTCGTTTATGTCAGTCTTTGATAACGTGATACAAATAACTCGTACCATTAGTTTTTGGCAGATTTTTGTTTTACATTGAAAGTGTCGAGTCATCTTAGTCAACACTTTTAAATATACCTCCTGTAATATTTTTGAATTTTAGTCAACTTTAACGCCACGGCCACGACGAAATTATCTATATTCAATTATGATTCATCTAAATGAATTATAGGTATTATAAAATTGGTTAAAATTGGTAATTTATAGTCATATAGGTAATTATATTAATATGTCGGAGGATGTATTAGTAGTCGAATCTGTCAAGTTGCTTGTTGGTTTCAAAACAGAAGATGTCGAATACTTTGTAAAAAATACTGGTTAAACCTTAATTTAATTTGTTTTGGAATATTTTCCTATTGTGTAAAATCGTATTAATTTCTTTAAAAGTAACTATTTTGTATATTGTTTTACGCAGCAGAGGTGCGCCTCGAGCGGGGTCGAGGACCCATCTTGACAGGGAAATGTATAGCTATTGACATCCACTTATTTAGATACTTTTTTACAAAATTTAAATAGTGATGTGACAAAATAATCGATTCATTCAAAACCGATCCATGTTAAGTTGATTTTATAAAAGAGGATAATATTATTAGAAGATGATATTTATAATGAAATACAGTTTTGTCATTACGTCAAGGATTGGATCGGATTTATAAAAAGCATTAATTCTAATCACAAATATATCTTTTAAATATTCTTATTTTTGAGGTTTTGCAAACAATCCTGTATAGTAAACGTTATTCCTAATGAAAACTTTTTTTTTTTACGAAGGTATATGTTTCCTCCCTACCCATCCCACCCCGGGTAAAACTGAGATAACTAATCGAGAATCTAAAATGAATGAAGGATCGGGCTAGGACACAGATAACGCACACTAATACCAGAGTAAATACAAATGAGTAGGATATCTTCATACATACGCACCGAACATACACGCACCGTTTGCATGTGAGCACCCGCGTACGTATGCGTCGTCGCACGTTTTTCATCTCGTAGTTGACCTTGAGAGGTCGTGACTACTTAACCGGACTATCCTGCGGCTGCCTTGAGAGATCTCAAAGCCTCCAGCCAGGGGCTTAAAACTAACCAAATAAACTAAGCGACTACACGCTAAGGGCACCCCCTGTGGGGTACGAGCCTCGGCATAGGGCGTCGCTGGGGGGAGGGCAGCAAGTTGGGACAGGCTGGATCGAATTTTGATTATTTAACGAACGATGGGGCCGGCATTTCCTAATTGACTACTCTGAGAAGAAATGCCGAAACAAACTCAGAGGTCAGAGTCGGGAATTTAAATCTACAGGCTCAGCTGCGGCGCGGGCTGGCACTACATCGAGCAAGGGTCGGTGGGGGGCGTCGTCGCACGCAAACACTGACAAAATTTATCGCTGCTAAAATAGCGCCAGTCGTGGCTACGCCGTATGTAATACCGCCAGCGATAAAATGAAAAAATCGAATTGCCTAAGGTGGGAATCGAAAATTTTAATAACCACTTTAATTAATGCCTATTATTTGAGGTTATTGTTAAAATATATTCAACTAGCTGCGCCCCACGGTTTCACCTGCATAAGTTCCGATCTCGTAGGAATATCGGGATAAAAAGTAGCTTAAATTTTGATTCAGGGTCAGCTACTTCCATACCAAATTTTATCAAAGTTGGTCTAGCCGTTCGAGCGTGAAGAAGTAACAAACATATAAACACACACAAACATACTCACAAACTTTCGCCTTTATAATATTAGTGTGATTTCCGAATTTAAAGATTATAATTTTCATGGTAAATGAAAAAGTAAAAAATACTTTATAGTGTAAAAATACAATTTCATAATCATTTTATTTTATTTGAATACAATACATGAATTACATGATTCAGTAAAACCACGTTTTAATTAATCATATTATGATCGTAATGTTTCAAATAACCAAACAGATAACATGACGTAGGTAATGACAAAAATTTAGTCAGCTCCTAGTCTATGTAGAAAAAATAATTTAAAAAAAAAACTTTGTATTAAAGATCGCTGATAAAATTGTTTAGTATAAAAAGATTGACTACGTATTTTTGACAATTGAGTAAAATTTATATTTTACTCAATTGTCAAAAATACACTTATGTGACAGCCCTACGTGTTTAGTTAGGCTATTATCGCTTGCTCGGGGCACGAGTTGGCTTTCTTATTTGTTTTTTCTATGCTAATAATTGCGTTTAGTTTTATCTCTGACAAGTAGTTGCCGAGTGACACGAGAATGCTGCATGGAAAAATAACATATATCGAGAACGAAGCACGCAGTATAATCAGTAATCGTGACACGGCATAATGTTTACTATCTTTATTTAATAAAGATATATATTTTCACCCCGTCACTTCTATACATTTTTATTCTATCATCTATGGCACATACGTCGTTTGTTTTCACTCTACTACGGCGACGCAAAAAGGAGGGTTATGATTTTGATCGCTATGTATGTCTGTATTGTATGTATATATTTTATCACGAAATTATAACCCCAAAATAATTTAAATAAAAACTACCGAAAAATCACGTTTTAAAATGCATTAAAAAAAAGTTTAATAATAAAACCCGACTACTGACACTTTCAGTAGTCGGGTTTTAGTTTTAAACTTATTTTTATCAAACGTACAAAACACGTGTTGTAAACATGACTTTAAATTATTATTATCCGACTGCGGCGAAGCCCAAAAGGAGGGTGATATGTCTGACCTGTATGTATGTCCGTTTCTTTATTCCCTCGTAACGTAACTCCTAACCGAATGAACGGATTTGGATAAAGTATACGTCTTTAGATTTGTCTTGGCAGCGCGAGTATCACTGGCTACATTTAATAAAAAAAAGTAAAATGGCGGATTTGCCATATTGTGGAGTTCTAATTTAGTTTAGTTTATTACAAATCTAAATCTAATACCATCGAGTGGAATATCAAAATGAAGGGTTTTAAAAGGTGATTACAAAAATATATACAATTTATATGGTTAAAATTCGAAGTGACATATCGTAAAAATACACATTTGTAAACAAAAAATATCACATTTGTAAACAAAAAAGCTGGAAATGAAAAAAACTAAAAAACCAACTGCTGTAAAAACTTAAATAAAAAAAACTGAAAAGCTAAAAACAAGCCCATTTTAAATTAAATAAAAGTTGGAAGCAGGCGGGACCCATTCCATTTTTTTATTTACAAACTCAAAAAGGACCTTGCGTTTCTTTGCGATTATTATCTGCGCCATAACTATTAATTACATATTAATCAGCAGAATGTGAAAACTCTTCCTGATAAACTTGATTGATTATTATGTACTTGAATAGATTACTATCTGGTGTCTATATGTTAAAATGAAAGTCAGCATTAAAACTTATTATTTTACTTTTTATGTACAAAACACTTATGAATATTTTTTTGATTTCCAATTATTATCACAATAATACATTAATTTATCTAAGACACATATCACGTCTGCGGAGTTATACTAGCTAATTTCATTTGACCCTGTATACGTACATACATCTTCAAAAAAATAATTTAATTCTGTGCAATATTTGTTCCATGACATTGTATCAGACTACGAGACATTTACATTTAGTACTTTTACATTTAGTACTTGAGTGTAGCTGTCCATACATTGATACAGTATTATGGAACACAAATTGTAGACAATCAAATGAATTCCTGTTGTAATACATTATTTTGAAGCTGACTCTATTTGGATTTTTACTTCCTTTATAGTGGGTGCGTTTACAAACATTTATCTCACATATACATACTGACAAACCCAGAAAAACTATCAGCTGTATTATGCTCAACAAACACTGGTTTCGAGTAGCTACGAATCGAATCAATCCACTTTGAATTTTGAACTTAATTCCGACAACTTCTAATATTACAATTGTTGTTTAGGATTGACACTATTGACAGCTCACTGTGAGCTTATATCCGCTAAGTTTTTAAGGTGAAATTGTACTCTAACTACTTTTAACCTTGGCACTAATAATATAGTTATTAGTAACAAACTTATACAAATTATAAGCTAAACCGGCTACAATTAAAAATACGGACAGAAAGACTGCTAATACTACTGCAAGGAGTTCTAATTCTAAGTAATGCGCCCACGATATGTTGGCGGCGGGCGCTCGAAGATGCTTCGCGCCGCCGTGACGCAGCACGTGCTCAATCCACCACATACCGCGTTCTAATGGTTTCATTGGCTGGTCAAGCATGAGAGTTCTTAGGTGGACAATATTTTTGCGGTAGCTGCAAGGGAAAAATAATGGTTATCCTTCTGCAATCTGAGTATCAATCTGTCAAAAATACCTCGAATTTACCTACAATTTATTGATTTGACTTTGACTTTTGTGATGAGACAATATTGAAAAACAACGGTGCTAATTAGGATTTATAAAAGAAAATTAATTATTTTGTTTTAACACAACTGTCAAAGTGAGTAAACCTTAAGTATTTTTTTACGTTGGTTAGATTCTAAAATATATAATGTGTTCAGAAAGCCTTTAGTGTACAATTTTAATTTACCTGTCATCTCCAATAACTTTTTGTACGGCATTTGTAAACGATTCTTCACTAAGCGATGTCAATTCCAGTTTGACTCCAATTCTGTGATGTTCATATTTCTCTACATTGTACCATTGATCACCCAACATTGGCACACCAACCAGAGGTACTCCTGCTGTGATAGCCTCGTCCGTTGATTGCAGACCTCCTTGTGTTACAAACAGTTTAATCTTGGGGTGTTCTGCAGGGTAAGAAAGCATACAATTAATCATGTTGTCAATGGAAGATTTTCGGTGAAGGTCAAGCTCGTAATTACTTTATCACCTTAACTTTATAAGTACGTCATAAAACGAAAAGAGGTCCAGAGGTCTACATTCTAAGTCCGTTAACGAAGATAGGAGTTCGTCCGAATGTACATAGTTGGACCGTCAAATCATGGGATTTTTTTTTTTCAGACTGGTACGAACACCTCGTTGTTAGTGACAACTGTCAAACCGAGTTGCCATTCATTTTTAGTTCAGGCCCCGAATTAAGGCTCCTACAAACAGGCGCGACACGCGATATAATCGCGCGCGACACAAAGGCACCGCTCGTTGCGCGACTTGCGGTGCCTTTGTGTCGCTTGTCGCGCGAATGTCCACTCAAGCCGGCCAAAAAAGGCAAGAATGAGGTGGGAGCTCTGTTCCTCGTCATTGTTCACTCCAGCCGGCCAATAAAGGCAAGAATGAGGTGGGAGCTCTGTTCCTCGTCATTGTTCACTCCAGCCGGTCAATAAATGCAAGCCAGAGATGAGGAACAAATTTTCTCCCGGGAGATAGGGTCCGTGGGGTCGCTACTGCCCAACAGCTCGCCACATGCTGCTCTGCTGGTTTCTGTATCCCTCTTGATCTGGCTCTTCACCTTAGACCCGTTCCGGCAAAGTAAACTCTTCCGGCGTAGGCCAAGAGTTCGGAGCGAGCAAGCCCCACGACGACGTCAACGTAGAGATACGGCAGTGGCGTCATTATCATTATTATAATTATTAAGTATTATCATTATAATTGCTATCATTATTGCTACAGGTGCTACATAATTATATTTTTGGAACAGACTACACATAATAATATGATGTTTTGACTGTACTATACTGTTTACCATATGGTCAAGGTCAACATGAGATAACAAATACACGCGATATTTTTTATTGACCTAACGAGTTCCTTTAACGTCATGTTTTTGTTTTGATGTTCTAAGATGGCTTACCCGTCGATTCGCCCGTAACGGGCGAATCGTCACTTTTAAGTCATCATCATCATCAGCCTATAATGTTCCCACTGCTGGGACACAGGCCTCCTCTCAGTGAGAGGGAGTGGGTCGTAATCCACCACGCGGGCCCAGTGCGGGTTGGTAGATGTCACATGTCTTCGAATTTTTGATTCTAGGACATGCCGGTTTCCTCACGATGTCACGGTTTCGTCACTTTTAAGTAATAACTTTTAACTCTTATAATTTCTGTGCGCTATACTTTACTGCATAGAATGAAAAATTGTGCCAATTCGGGCGAGTCGCCTTTAGAAAAAATTATATTATTTAAAAGTGACGTTTCGCCCGTTTCAGGCGAGTAAATTCGTGCGAATCGACTAATAAGCACATAAGACTAATATCACATGTTGTTTTGTACGTTTATAGATTCACAAGTTATAACATGTTTTACTGTCATTAACATAATAATATTACGTCGATGACTTCCTGTTTCAAACTAATTATATACTAAGCATGACTGTGTGTTATTTAGAAGAACCAACTTGGTACGCATAACAACATAAATAGGTATTATAAAAAACTTGTACCTTATCTTCTGCGATAAGACCGAAACTAATAATATTATGAAGAAAAAAGATTTGTTTTTTATATGTTCCGCTTTTACGCTTAAACGGCTAGACAGATTTGGTTGAAATTTGGCACATGGGTAGACCATGACCTGGATTAGGATATAGTGTACTTTTTATGGAGATATTTTCTCGGGATGCGGACTAATGTGGGTGAAACCGTGGGGTACAGCTAGCTTATTAATAAAACTGAGCACATTATCAAGTTAAACTGCGTATCGTAGGAAATCATAGCATATGATTTTGTTCAGCAACAACTGATAATCTATTCAGAAAAATCTCATCGAAGAAACGTATGTGAAGTAAGGTGTCAATCCTTAGCATATGAAATGACAGCCCACTTCACCATATTTTATGGTGCGATTTTTGTAGAATTACACTACAGATTCATTGAATGACAGAATAATCATGAAAAAATTAAAAAGAAGGTATGTTCACCAAAAAAGGGATAGTGAAAAATCTATCAAAAAAAAACAAACTCAGTATCAACTTTACTTACTAAGTAAATCTGACTGCGGCAGCCACTTGGATATCCTGATGTTAGCTGACTTCCCAGGCAGTTCATCCTTGTCCCACTTCCACAGTACGTCGTAGGGCATTTGAGAGAAGGCTTTCACCAGCGTTTGAATCTTCTCCGAGGGTAGAAGACTTGGTTTCACATTTGTACCAAAACTGATGTAAATAACGCCATGCTTTGATGAATCTAAATATGATTTTAGATCCTGAAAAGAAGAATTATTAAAGATTAGCGATGATGTCTTTAGGCATGTGAACGTGAGTATCATGTTAGTATGTCCCCGTGGGATGATTCCCGTTTACAACGCAGGCGAAGCCGCTGGTAAGCTAATTTCATGTAAGCTTCAACTCTGCTATTATAATAGTGGTCGTGGTCGTTGGAAGGCCTCCCACAAGGTGGACCGACGACCTTGTGAAGGCCGCAGGAACCCGTTGGATGTGAAAAGCACAAAACCAGTCGAAGTGAAGGTGCTTGGGGAGGACTATGTCGAGCATGACAGAACCAAAAATTCAACAACATCTACCAATCCGCACTAGGTCCACTTCCTCTCACAGGGAGGAAGCCAGAACACTGTAGAACAGGGCCTGTGTGCAGATGGGAATATTATAAACTGATTATAGGTAGTGGTATGGTATGATTAATTATCAGACATTAAAAGCCATGCATCAAACACGATAGAAAATTGCCAATCACTCAAAACCACACAAATCACGCACTTGACAAGTTGTCAGAACTTGATTACTTTATCAGCTAATTGAGCTTAACTGATTCCAATACTGTTTATATCAGGCACCACTTGAGTGACTCTCCTCCATCTATTAGTGGAATATCATGATGATTCTGCGCAATTGAAACGAGACAGACATTTGTAATTAGGAAGATGTACCTATATGGCGATAAGATAAATTTTATAGAATGAGTTTTGAAAACGTGTGGAGAAATAGATTCTTGTAAAAAATTCCCAAGGGTTCTTGTGTATTTTGTCAAGAAAACTTTGAATGAAATGAACTTTGAATGAATGACTCATGCTCAGAAGCTGTTCCTCTTGCAACCACTAGACCAACGAGACGATTATAATATTTTCTTATAAGAATTATATGAAAATAACTGGAAATACTAGAATAATATATATATTGAAAGTCTCAGATCAAAACCTAAAAAAAGAAATGATAAAATACCATAGGTACGCAAAAGTGTCGGTATAGATAGCAGAGCCACAACTGAGGGGCAAATCTGGCCATTTTAAAGAACATTCTCAGTCAGATTCCAGTCTCAATCTGCTAAAAATACGTCTAATTTTCCTGAAATTTCGACATTTATGTTTGTCATCTAGATGAGACTGCGACTAGATTTTGAACTTTTTAATTACGGGAATTGGCCTTCTCGACATTGAACCTATCACCCACTTGTTTTAATAAACAAGTTTCAGTTAAACGACTAGAATTGGCTTTCTGATATTTAAACGCAAACACTACCAATATAATTATAATTATTATTAAATTAATCGATCAGTCATTCGATTAACATAAATCTATTGCTAATATTTAGACCAATAGATTCTTGTCCCTTGTTGTAACTTTTTTTGTTAACGTATACAAGTTGTTAATTAAATTGCGTGCCATATCTCAGGGGCGCGGGCGGGATCAGTATCAAAGAAAGTACACAAAACAAAAAAAAACAATAATAAAATCTACAACAAAATGTACCTATTTACTAACTACCTTCGAACAAAAAAGTACTATCTAATTTTATAATGCATAAATAAAATAGTAACACGTTTAATCAAAACAAACTTTTTCAATAATAAACGTAATTTATGGTAGTTAAATTGTTAGTTAATAAATTGGTGCATTTTGTGATTACTTATAATTTTCTTGTTTCTCATTGATACTAAACCTACCCCTAAGCTACTTACCCAACAAACGACTTGATAGCCAGCTTTGTAATCCTACGAATATTTTCAACTAAGCAAAGTTTGAATGATACATACATACATCACAAAAATAGCTTACCTGAGGCAATTCCTTGTGCGGTTTCTGGGGCAGTCCTCCCAGATGGATGACACTCGGTGGTACAGGGCGACTTCCTTCCCAAATTGGATTGATGTTCAAAAACAACATATCAACATTATTCTCGAGTTCCTTCAGAACCGGAATTTCTGGTCCAAAATGTTTCCTAAGCAATTTGTTCTCTGCATCTGCCATGTCTTCAAATAAATGGTGTATCATGTAGTTATTGTATAATTCATACAACTTCTCATACATTGTCAGATTGTAGATTCTCTGATTCAAGTTTCCAGGATACAAGAATGGATGTTCCGGAGCACCAATTACTTTATAATTACCCAATATGGCTCCGAAAGAACTAATTTGTATCAAAGGCACTTTGTAAACATGTGAAAAGGCTATTGCTGGCCGACTACACGCTTCTGTAAGCAAGAGATCAAACTTCTTCTTTCCTTGGACTAAATCCTTGACTTCTTTGACCTGCAGTTGCACGTCCACTACGTCAATAAGTACTTCTACTCCAACCTTCATTTGTGATATGAGATCTTCTTTGTTTCCTTTTCCTGATGCTATGAACGCCTCCCACACTTTGTATGATATATCGTGGACATCGATTTCCGTAAGATTCTTAGGAGCTTCACCTTTCTTGAACATGGGATCTGCTGTTATCACTGTCACTTCATGTCCACGTTTGAGGAGTTCCATTGTTATTGGCCTGAAGGTTATCTGGTGACTGATAGACGGGATTGGATACACTGCCAGTATCCTCGCCGCGTCAGTGACGAAAATTTGTAAGAGAAGACTCAATGCTAGACACACTAACGTCGCCATTGTGATGCCCGGTCACAACTAATTCAAACGAATTGATCGACGTGTGTTTTATACGTTAACTAACAGAGATAAGTACGGTCAGTATTATTATAGATGACTTGTAGGTTTTTTTATTTGTTCTCGTTTATGTCAGTCTTTGATAACGTGATAGAAATATCTTACCACTAGCTTTTTTGCAGATTTTTGTTTTACATTGAACGTGTCGAGTCATTATAGTTTTAAACATACCTACTGTAGTATTTTGAATTTTAGTGCAACTTTAACGCCACGGACATGACGAAATTATCTATATTCAATTAGGATTCATCTAAATGAATTACAGGTATTATAAAATTGGTTAAAATTGGTAATTTATAGTTGTATAATTATATTTATATGTCGGAGGATGTATTCGGAGTCGAATCTGTCAAGTTGCTTGTTGGTTTCGGAAACAGAAGATGTCGAATACTTTGTAAAAAATACTGGTTAAACCTTAATTTAATTTGTTTTGGAATATTTTCCTATTGTGTAAAATCGTATTAATTTCTTTAAAAGTAACTATTTTGTATATTGTTTTACGCAGCAGAGGTGCGCCTCGAGCGGGGTCGAGGACCCATCTTGACAGGGAAATGTATAGCTATTGACATCTACTTATTTAGATACTTTTTAACAAAATTTAAATAGTGACAAAATAATCGATTCATTCAAAACCGATCCATGTTAAATTGATTTTATAAAAGAGGATAATATTATTAGAAGATGATATTTATAATGAAATACAGTTTTGTCATCACAATCAAGGATTGGATCGGATTTATAAAAAGCATTAATTCTAATCATAAACATATCTTTTAAATATTCTTATTTTTGAGGTTTTGCAAATAATCCTGAACGTTATTCCTAATGAAAACTTTTTTTTTTTTACGAAGGTATATGTTTCCTCCCTACCCATCCCACCCCGGGTAAAACTGAGATAACTAATCGAGAATCTAAAATGAATGAAGGATCGGGCTAGGACACAGATAACGCACACTAATACCAGAGTAAATACAAATGAGTAGGATATCTTCATACATACGCACCGAACATACACGCACCGTTTGCATGTGAGCACCCGCGTACGTATGCGTCGTCGCACGTTTTTCATCTCGTAGTTGACCTTGAGAGGTCGTGACTACTTAACCGGACTATCCTGCGGCTGCCTTGAGAGATCTCAAAGCCTCCAGCCAGGGGCTTAAAACTAACCAAATAAACTAAGCGACTACACGCTAAGGGCACCCCCTGTGGGGTACGAGCCTCGGCATAGGGCGTCGCTGGGGGGAGGGCAGCAAGTTGGGACAGGCTGGATCGAATTTTGATTATTTAACGAACGATGGGGCCGGCATTTCATAATTGACTACTCTGAGAAGAAATGCCGAAACAAACTCAGAGGTCAGAGTCGGGAATTTAAATCTACAGGCTCAGCTGCGGCGCGAGCTGGCACTACATCGAGCAAGGGTCGGTGGGGGGCGTCGTCGCACGCAAACACTGACAAAATTTATCGCTGCTAAAATAGCGCCAGTCGTGGCTACGCCGTACGTAATACCGCCAGCGATAAAATGAAAAAATCGAATTGCCTAAGGTGGGAATCGAAAATTTTAATAACCACTTTAATTAATGCCTATTATTTGAGGTTATTGTTAAAATATATTCAACTAGCTGCGCCCCACAATTTCACCTGCATAAGTTCCGATCTCGTAGGAATATCGGGATAAAAAGTAGCTTAAATTTTGATTCAGGGTCAGCTACCTCCATACCAAATTTTATCAATATTGGTCTAGTCGTTTGAGCGTGAAGAAGTAACAAACATATCAACACACACAAACATACTCACAAACTTTCGCCTTTATAATATTAGTGTGATTTCCGAATTTAAAGATTATAATTTTCATGGTAAATGAAAAAGTAAAAAATACTTTAAACCACGTTTTCATTAATCCAATTTCGATCGCAATTTTTCAAATCACTAAACATATAATATGACACAGGCAATGAAAAAATGTAGTCAGCTCCTGGTTTACGTAGAAAAAAAAATTAAAAAAAACTCTGTATTAAAGATCCCTGATAAAATTGTTTAGTATGGAGATTGACTATGCATTTTTGACGATTGAATAAACTATAAGTGACAGCCCTACGTGTTTAGACTATTATCGCTTGCTCGGGGCTCGAGTTGGCTTTCTTATTTTTTTTTTCTATGCTAATAATTACGTTTAGTTTTAGCTCTGATAATCACGTAGTTGCCGAGTGACTCGAGAATGCTGCATGGAAAAATAACATATATCGAGAACGAAGCACGCAGTACCTATAATAGTAACGGTGACACGGCATGCGGCATAATGTTTACTATCTTTATTTAATAAAGATATATATATATATATATATATATTATCTTATCTGTATTATACTCTAAAATAAAATAAATATAATATGTAGTAAATAATATAGTCACCAATATCACGCAAGTACAACATTTATTGATGGAATGTATCCAATATGAGTCCAGTAGAAATAATATAGTAAGGTCCCTGAATTTGAACAGAACTGATGCAGGCATGTTCCATACAATTCTATCCCAACCAAATGGCGACGATGCAAAGGGTTTGTTTAAATTCATGGCCCACGTCCTATGAAAGTACAATTGTTTAGGATGCGATGGGACTGGCGTACGCTGTGCGTAAAAGCCCCTATAAATAAATAAAGAAAAAAAAAAGCAGGAGCAATAATGTTTCCTTCTCGGAAATCATTTTTAAAACAAATTAACGCACTCCAGCAAATACCCTAATTAGGATATTGTTATAATCATAATACATTCACTGAATTGTTACTATTATGTAAAAAACTTTATTTAAGAAGAAAATTGTGGTCTCATTACAAATCTACGCACGCACACACTCTAATTTGTTTAGTTTAGACTGTATAGCCGAAAGGTTTGGACTGTAATATATGTAATTTCAATTATTTTTAGGATAACAAATTACCATATGTAATGTATGTAATTACCATATGTAATGTGATAATATATGTAATTTCAATTCTTTTTAGGATAATTTTTAAATACATAAAAAATTACAGGAATCGATTTAGTAAACGATTCTGAACTTTCATAATATTGTGCAATAATTCAGTTACACATTGTATACAGTACACTGAGTCGACCTTAGTCGTGCACACTAATTGTATAAATCTAACATGTAAAAGTTATAATATATTATAATGAATAAGATTATATCAACTTCGTTTTCGTCTTGTTATTTTAACTTTTGCGTCAAGTTAAATTATAACTTTTAACGAACATTTAATTTAATTAACAACGTTAAGAGGGGATGGGACCTGCGAGGAATTTGAAAAATAGGTATTTGAAGAAATTATTGCCGTCGCCTTACCTCAAGTCTGCCTCCGTGTGTGTGATAGGGACATAAATTATCACAAAACGTTTCACGAGATCGACGTTTCGTATTCCTCTTTTATCTCCTCGAAAACTGAGCCAATTCAATTTGCTTTTACATTAACATTTTAAGAAAGAGTGTGTTCCTAACATTTTTTTTATGTTAAAAACTTTTCTAATTTGTCTTGTAGTCCTTTAATCACGGCGGTAATAATGAAAAAAAAATAAAAAAGCCGACTGCGTAAAAATCTTAAGTTATTAAAAAAAACAGAAAAGCTAAAAACAAGCCCATTTTAAATTAAATTAAAGTTGGAAGCAGGCGGGACCCATTTGAATTTGAAAATATAATAAAAATGGTAGGTAGGTAATAATATTTTTTTTTCTAATACCATCGAGTGGGATATCGAAATGAAGGGTTTTAAAAGGTGATTACAAAAATATATACTATAAATTAATGAAAGTCAGCATTAACCATTATTTTACTTTTTATTTCCTACTGTACAAAACACTTAATGAATATTGTTTGTATTTCTAATTATTATCACAATAATACATTTTATCAAAGACACATATCACGTCTGCGGTGTTTCACAAGCTAATTTCATTTGACCCTGTATAAGTACACCTTCAAAAAAAACATTAATTGTGTGTAATCTTTGTTCCATAACATTGTATCAGAACTACGAGACATTTACACATTACTTGAGTGTAGCTGTCCATACATTGATACAGTAATAAGAAACACAAATTGTAGACAATCAAATGAATTCCTGTTGTAATAGGTACATTAATTTGAAGCTGACTCTGTTTGGATTTTTACTTCCTTTATAGTGGGTGCGTTTACAAACATTTATCTCACATATACATACTGACAAACCCAGAAAAATTATCAGCTGTTTTATACTCAACAAACACTGGTTTCGAGTAGGTACGAATCGAATCAATCCACTTTGAATTTGGAACTTTATTCCGACAACTTCTAATCACAATTATTGTTGTTTAGGATTGACAGTATTGACAGCTCACTGTGAGCTTATATCCGCTAAGCTTTTAAGGTGAATTTTTTTACAAAATATATCAACAACATTTCAGTTACTTTAACTACTTTTAACCTTGGCACTAATAATATAGTTATTAGTAACAAACTTATACAAATTATAAGCTAAACCGGCTACAATTAAAAATACAGGCAGAAAGACTGCTAATACTACTGCAAGGAGTTCAAATTCTAAGTATTGCGCCCACGATATGTTGGCGGCGGGCGCTCGAAGATGCTTCGCGCCGCCGTGACGCAGCACGTGCTCAATCCACCACATACCGCGTTCTAATGGTTTCATTGGCTGGTCAAGCATGAGAGTCCGTAGGTGGACAATGTTTTTGCGGTAGCTGCAAGGGAAAAATAACGGTTACCCTTCTGCAATCTCAGTATCAATCTGTCAAAAATATCTCGAATTTACCTACAAGTTATTGATTTGACTTTGACTTTTGTGATAAGACAATTTTGAAAAACAACGGTGCTAATTAAGATTTTTATAAAAGAAAATTAATTATTTTGTTTTAACACAACTGTCCAAGTGAGTAAACCTTCAGTATTTTTTTACGTTGGTTAGATTCTAAAAAATATAATATGTTCAAAAAGCCCTTATTCAGAATATTCATAGTATACAATTTTAATTTACCTGTCATCTCCAATAACTTTTTGTACGGCATTGGTAAACGATTCTTCACTGAGCGTTTCCAATTCCAATTTGACTCCAATTCTGTGATGTTCATATTTCTCTACATTGTACCATTGATCGCCCAACATTGGCACACCAACCAGAGGTACTCCTGCTGTGATAGCCTCGTCCGTTGATTGCAGACCTCCTTGTGTTACAAACAGTTTAATCTTGGGGTGTTCTGCAGAGCAAGAAAGCATACAATTAATCATATTGTCAATGGAGAATTTTCGGTGAAGGTGAAACCACGGGATGCAGCTAGCTTATCAATAAAACAGAGCACATTATCAAGTTTAACTAAGTATCGTACAAAATCACAGAATAGGGGCATATGAATCTGTTCAGCAACTACTGATATTCTGTTTAGAAAAATCTCATCGAAGAAACTTATGTGAAGTAAGTTGTGATGTAAGACGACAGCTCACTTCACCATATTCTTAATGTGCGATTTTTGTAGAATTGCACTACAGATTCATTGAATGACAGAATAATTATAAAAAATTAAAAAAGAAAGTTCAACAAAAAAAGGGATAGTGACGAATCTATAAAAAAAATTTAAGTATCAACTTTACTTACTAAGTAAATCTGACTGCGGCAGCCACTTCGATATCCTGATGTTAGCTGACTTCCCAGGCAGTTCATCCTGGTCCCACTTCCACAGTACATCGTAGGGCATTTGAGAGAAGGCTTTCACCAGCGTTTGAATCTTCTCCGGGGGTAGAAGACTTGGTTTCACATTTGTACCAAAACTGATGTAAATAACGCCATGCTTTGATGAATCTAAATATGATTTTAGATCCTGAAAGAAGAATAATTAAAGATTAGCGATGATGTCTTGAGGCATGTGAATGTGGTATCCCGGTAGTATGTCCCCGTGGGGTGGTTCCCGATTACAACGCAAGTGAAGCCACTGGTCAAACATTGCAACAACACACAACACCCTTTGAGGAAAACAGGCGTGTTTATATTATGTTTTAATTATACTCCAGTTTTGAATTCATCCTTAGCTAGAAGGACACTCTAATCAGAACAATATGAAAAGACCCATAGTATAATAATAGTATCTTTCTTCTTACTGATCTAATTTTGACATTCTTCTTGGAGAACACAATATAATAATTAATTTCAACACAATCAAACAAACAATCAATTTCATTAGACTACCTAAATATTGAATATCTTTTGTTTTCACAAACATGTTAATCATCATCTGCCTCGCCTCCACAACCCAGTTACTGGGTAATACGAATCCCCTTGATAAGACTGGTTGTCTGACTTTCGGGCTTCTGACGACCCATAACAACTGTCAGAGATCCACGAATGACAGCCAGGACCAACAGCCTAACGTGCTTTCCGAGGCACGGAGGGGTCACGGGCCAACCGCGGCAAGCGTAGCTTAACCCGATCAGTCGACCCTTGCAGCTGTTATTACTTGGCCAGAAACCCCTCCTCGTGGTTCACAAACACACACACACACTTTTGTTAAGTACTTTCATTCTTTATGAATACATTAAAATAGTAGAACACAATGTTTTTAGGTTATAAAATAACGAAATTATCAGCTGAGTGCTATCTTCTGAGATAAAGGTCTCGCCTAATTCTGAAAATAGAGTCAATACCCTAAGTAAACCTCCCTTAACCATCATTAATGCTGTGGAAGTTTTATTGTATAACGTATATGATATTAGTATATAATAGCTGGTGAGAAATAAACTACTTTTCGTTTTTTTCTTTTCGATTCTATGGTTTTTCATAGATTGTGTTAAATAAGTCAGGCCCAGCAGTCGAGGCATCGGTGGCTAGTGGTGTAAGGCCACTTTGGACACTTCTAGGGACGGGATCATCCTCATCATCATCATCTATCTATCCTTATCCTAACTATATTGGTGTAGGCTTTGAGTCTAACCAGATCCAGCGGAATACCAGCGTTTCACATAGAGGGGTGATACGGCTTTGTGCATACTATTTCATCACCACTGTTTTCTAAACGGTGAAGGAAAACATTGTAAGGAAAATCAACAATTCAACAACGTCTACCAACCCGCACTGGGTCCGCGTGGTGGATTACTGCCCAATTCTCCTCACAGAGAGGAGGCCTGTGTCCCAGCAGTTGTAATATTATATGCTGATTATAGTAAGAAAGAAAGAAAAAAGAAAGAAAATACGTTTATTTGCGGCAAACATGACGCTAGTAGTGGTATGGTTTGATCAATTATATTATCAGACATTGAAAGCCATGCATCAAACATGATAGAAAATTGCAGCCAATCACTCAAAAACACAGAAATCACGCACTTGACAAGTTGTCAGTGCTTGCTTGATTACTTTATCAGCTAATTGAGCTTTTAGCATTAACTCTTCTCTATCTATTAGTGGAATATCATGCGACCACTAGATCAACGAGACGATCATAATATTTTCCGTCATTTTAAGAATGTTCTCAGTCAGACCCCCGTCTCAATCTGCTAATAATACCCCTAATTTTCCTGAAATTTCGACAATTTGTTTGTCGTCGAGATGAGACTGCGACTAGATTTTGAACGTTTTAAACGACTAGAATTGGCTTTCTGATATTTAAACGCAGACACTACCAATATATAATTATTATTAAATTAATCAATCAGTCAATCGATTAACATAAATCACAAATAATAATCGCTAATATTTACACCAATAGATTCTTGTCCCTTGCTGTAATTTTTTTTGATAACGTATACAGGTTGTTATCGCGGGCGGGATCAGTATCAAAGAAAGTACACAAAACATAACAACAACAAAAAAATCTGCCACAAAATGTACCTATCACTAACTACCTTCAAACAAAAAAGTACTATTTAATTGGGTAATGCAAATACGATGGTAAAACGTTTAATCAAAACAAACCTTTAATACCCGTAATTAATGGTAGTTACTTTTAATTGTTAGTTAATAAATTGGTGCATTTTGTGGTTATTTATATTTTTATTCTTTTTTTTAATTAATACTGAACCCACTGAGCTATCACATCATCATATTATCACCAAAAAAAAACATCTATAATCAATTCTGGACCCAGATCTCACCCAACAAACGACTTGACAGCCAGCTTTGCTCTACTATGAATATTTTCAACTGAGCAAAGTTTGAATGATACATACATCACAAAAATAGCTTACCTGAGGCAATTCCTTATGCGGTTTCTGGGGCAGTCCTCCCAAATGGATGACACTCGGTGGCACAGGGCGACTTCCTTCCCAAATTGGATTGATATTCAAAAACAACATTTCAATATTATTCTCGAGTTCCTTCAAATCCGGAATATCGGGTCCAAAATGTTTCCTTAGCATTTTGTTTTCTGCATCTGCCATATTTTCAAATAAATGGTCTATCATGTATTTATTGTAAAATTCATACAACTTCTCATACATTGTTAGATTGTAGATTCTGTGATTCATGTTTCCAGGATACAAGAATGGATTTTCCGGAGCACCAATTACTTTATAATTGTCCAATACGGCTCCGAAAGAACTAATTTGAATCAAAGGCACTTTGTAAACATGTGAAAAGGCTATTGCTGGCCGAACACACGCTTCTGTAAGCAAGAGATCAAACTTCTTCTTTCCTTGGACTATATCCTTGACTTCTTTGACTTGCAGTTGCACGTCCACTATGTCAATAAGTCCTTCTAATATAACCTTAATTTGTAATACGATATCTTCTTTGTTTCCTTTTTCTGATGCTATGAACGCCTCCCACACTTTGTATGATATATCGTGGACATCGATTTCCGTAAGATTCTTAGGAGCTTCACTTTTCTTGAACATGGGATCTGCTGTTATCACTGTCACTTCATGTCCACGCTTGAGGAGTTCCATCGTTATTGGCCTGAAGGTTATCTGGTGACTGATGGACGGGGTTGGGTACACTGCCAGTATCCTCGCCGCGTCAGTGACGAATATTTGTAAGAGAAGACTCAATGCTAGACACACTAACGCCGCCATTGTGATGCCCGGTCACAACTAATTCGAACTAAATCGGACTTGTGTTTTATACGTAAACTAACCGAGATAAGTACGGTTAGTATTATTATATACATATATGACTTGTACGTTTTTTGTATTCGTTCTTATTTATGTCAGTCTTTGATAACGTGATACAAATATCTCAATATTAGTTTTATTTACAGATTTTTGTTTTACATTGAATGTGTCGAGTCATCTTAGTCGACACTTTTAATAATACCTACTGTAGTATTTTTTTTAATTTTAATGCAACTTTAACGCCATGGAAATGACGAAATTATCTATATTCAAAAATGATTCATTTAAACTTATTATAGGTATTATAAAATTGTCTGTGTGGTGCCGGACTTAAAGAATAGCCATACTTCCCGTGGGTATCGTAAAAGGCGACTAAGGGTCGTACCGGAGAATGGGCAACAGCGTTCCTATAACCTGCCGCTCTGCTTAGCGTTTGTGGACTACGAGAAAGCCTTCGATTCGATCGAGACATGGGCTGTACTGCAGTCTTTTCAACGGTGCCAGATAGACTATCAGTTCACCAAGGTGCTGAAGTGTCTGTATGAAAACGACACTATGTCAGTCCGACTCCAGGATCAGACCTCGAAACCTATTCTTCTGCAGCGAGGTGTGAGACAGGGAGACGTTATCTCTCCGAAACTTTTCACTGCTACACTGGCTATAAATAAATATCAGGCATTCGGGAGTATTATCTCGCCCCACTCCCTCTCACCGAGAGGAGTCCTGTGTCCCAGCAGTGAGCAACATTATAGGCAAATTATGATGAGGAGTTTTATCTTCGGACCTGACTGGCGACCGTTAGCCACGAGTTCCTCGTATACTTTTCGGCAATATACGAATAATATTTGTTTTTTAAATAGAGAATTTTAAGTAACTAAAAGGTTTTTTTCTTCTGAAGTACGAAACTCTAAATTGTTTCCCCAAGTGTGTGTTAATCAAAGCAAAGGATATTTTTTTATTATCATAAACGACTTTGGTAATGATTAGGGGAAAGTAAGGTACGACGGATCCTGCAGGTACGAAGGCCCACCTTATTATTTTGAAAGAAAGATAATACTTTTATTTGGCACAGACTAAAAGGCACAATACAATACATTATAAAGAAAAAAAAGATAGAGTACATATATATAGAAAGAAATAACGCCATTCCTGAATAAGTTTCGTCTTTATGCTTCCTCTCTTGGTCAGCGTACTCAACGCCGCGCGCCGCCGTCCTTGTTAGCACTGTTTTAGCAAGGAATGCTTGTTCCATGTTCTGATGTAAAATTATCTTTTTTCATTGACCTACAATTTGCTTTGGCTTAAGATAATTTGTTTATCATGTAATTATGTAATGGCGGTCTCTGAGGGAAACTGACGTTAGATTAAACTAATTAATACTATGTGGACAATAGTAATACGAATTAACCAGAAATTAATGTGGTTTATTCCACAAGGCTAAACGGATCTAGGCAAAACGGACCCAGGCAAAATTAAGATTTATAAAAAAAAAAAAGATTCATTGGATGACATCAGTGGTCTAAAAATGTCGAGAAGGCCAATTCTCGTAATTAAAAACGTTCTAAATGTAGTCGCAATCTCATCTGATGTCACCATCTGCTATGATCCTTACATACCCCTTTTGCCACGTTTACGTTTATACATCTGGTCATTCACGCACGCCGGTTGTGAGTACCTACTACTCACCTAACCTTTCTGAAGAACATCACCAATAAGGTCACTATTTACGTTTTAATTTTTTAATCGCATGTATTTGTTCTTCGCGTTCGTGCTAGGCTCACTGTAAAAATAATTAGTAATGGTGACACGACATAATGTTTACTATCTCTATTTAATAAAGATATTAAACAATAAATGTCGCGTCACAATTAACACGCATCACTAAGATAATAACATCTTGTTACGATGATTTATTGAAAAGACTTTAGGTACTGTATACACTATAAAATAAAATAAAGAGAGTTAACAATATGCCGGAGTCACCAATAAATAGCACGCATCATTAAGATAACAACATTTTACTCTAAAGACAATACAATCTACCTATATCACGCAGCGTACATACAGTGCTCTGCGAGTACAATATAATAACGCGTTTAGGGTGCTGTTCGGGCTGCCGCGCCATTGCAGCGCTACAGCAATGTTTGCAGTGAAAAGCGTGGATGGTTTTCATGCCATCATGCGGAAGCGTTCTGCGTCCCTTATGAAGCGCATGCGGGCCAGCTCGAACAGCCTTCTGAGCGTGTTCGTGGGGCGATGGGACTCGCCGATGTGGCGGCACTGGAAGCGACTACACACTGTGGGTGGTCGCGTCCAGGGCCTGGCATAGACTGGCACTCCTGTGCGGTGCCACTTCGTGCTTTTTATTTCTTTCTGTGGTTTTGTTTTTTTGTTTTTTGTATTTACTAACAATAGTTGTATAAGGTTTTTGTGTTACTAACAGTATATGGACTACGTCTGAAATAAATGTTTATTATTATTATTCCCTTTATTTATTTTTAAACAAACTTATTATATTTTTAAATATTCTTTAGAAAAAATAAATAAAAAAACATTTAAAAATATAAAAAATTGTAGCCCACCGGTATCGGGAACAGGGTCCAAGCTACCGGCGGTCAGGGCTCCAGAGAAAGGAACCTCCTAACGATACGAGCCGTGTCCAGGAGTACCGCTCTCTGCATCAAGCCCTTGACCCAGCTGCCTAACGAGAGCCTCCTCAGGTGTTGGTCGAGGCTCTTGGCAATTAAGCCATTGGCAGTAATGACTATCGGCACAATGATCGCTGAGTCCACATCCCACATGTCGACAACCTCGCGAGCCAAGTCAAGATACTTGATTTGCTTATCTTTCTCGGCTTTCACGAGGTTCTCGTCATGCGGGACGGTTATGTCAACAATCATTGCGCGCCGCTCTGATCGATCCACCACCACTATATCAGGCTTATTAGCTATAATAGTCCTGTCAGTGATGATGGATTGATCCCAGTACAATGTGATATGGCCATTTTCGAGAACTGGGTCGGGCGCATACCTGTAGTACGGCACCTCCGATTCCACAAGGTTGTATTGCAGAGCAAGTTGCTGATGGATAATCCTGGCTACAAGGTTGTGTCTATGCAAATATTCTCCGTTAGCAAGACGAGAACATCCGGAGATAATGTGACGGATTGATTCGCCCGGACGGTGGCATGCCCGACATATGTCAACCGTACCGTCCTTCACAATAAATCTCCGGTAGTTATTCGTCATCATAACTTCGTCCATAATTGCACAGACAAACCCTTCGGTTTCTCCGAAGAGTTCCCCGGAACGTAGCCAGGCAACGGACGCTAGGAAGTCTACATCGGGCCCATGTAGGGCCCGGAAAAAGCGTCCGTGAAGCTCCTTACTCTGCCATATCTCCATGCGGTCGTTAGTGTCAAGCACTACAGGTTTGCGCCAGTTCTCTTTAGCCAAGGAGAGCGCGGTAAGGCCCTTGTCCACTGCCACAACATCTCGATGCATCCCCACGTCGGCTTCTAGGAAATATTCCCTGAGACTGCATATCTCACGATTGTGAAGAGTCTTAGCATTTAAGAAGCCTCGACCTCCACACTTCCGTGGGATATACAGTCTCATAACCGAAGAACGTGGGTGATGCATTCGATATGCCGTCAACAATGTACGGACCCGCCTATCCAGGGCGTCTAGCTCTGTTTGAGTCCATTTGAGTATGCCGAAAGAGTACATCAAAACCGGCATGACCCAACCGTTGAAGGCACGCACCTTATTTCCGCCTGATAAAAGACTATTAAATACTTTTCTCAGGCGGCCAAAGAAGCGCTCCTTCAACGATTGTTTCATATCGGTAACGTTGATGCCCAGTGCTTCCGACATACCCAAATACTTATAGGTTTCGGTTGCTGAGAGAGATCTAAGATTTATGGAATCTGTGAGCTGGGTTCCCACAGATTCCACAATCCCCCCTCGTTTTACATGCATGACCGCACATTTGTCCACACCGAATTCCATCCTGATGGCGCTACTGAAAGTTTCAGTGACCTTCAATAGCTCCATCAGTTGCAAATCGTTGGGGGCAAAGAGTTTCAAGTCATCCATGTAAAGGAGGTGAGATATAACCTGACCACCTCTCTTCAACCGATAGCCTAGACCTGAATCCTCCAACAGCGTGCTAAGAGGATTCAAGGCTAAGCAGAACCAAAGTGGACTCAAACTGTCGCCCTGAAATATACCCCGCTCTATCCTTATCGGCTCACTATTCCTCTGGATTTGCCGACATCCTGGATAGCGAAGGACTGTCCTCCATTGCCCCATACACGACATCAAGAAGGTGCGCAGGGTTGCATCAATTTTATACAACTCTAGCACCCTCATGAGCCATGTATGTGGCACCGAGTCATAGGCCTTCTTATAGTCTATCCAACATGTCGACAGATCCTTTCGGGAACGGCGAACCTGTTGGCTAATGGCCATATCAATGAGGAGTAGCTCCTTAGTACCACGGGACCCGTTCCTACATCCATTTTGAGAAGCACACATAACAGAATTCTCGTTAATATGTTTATTTATTTTAGCTCTCAAAATGGAGGTAAGAACTTTATAGACCGTTGGAAGACACGTAATCGGTCTATAATTTTTGGGTTCCGCAGTACTACCCGATTTATGGAGCAGGTGGGTTATTCCAGTCGTCAAGAACTCTGGTAGCGACCCTGACTCTAAGGCTGACTGGAATAGGGCTGCCAAGCAAGCATGCGATCTTGTGAGCCATTTAATCCAGAAGTTGTGCAGTCCGTCCGGCCCTGGTGATTTCCAATTTGGCAACGGACGAACTGCATAACTTACATCTTGGGGGCTGATCGTTATTGCCCCCATTTCTGTTATTGCATCGCATGCTCGCTCGACGTCCCGAGTCCACTCACCTTCGGTATGACTGACAGGTACTGACCAGATGTTACGCCAAAATGAACACATGGCGTTATCATCCGGCAGGCACATGTCAGTCACACCTTGGTCCGGTCGCTCCCATGCTCTGTAGACCCACCTTTCATCGCTTTGGAAGGTGCGATTTAGAGTGTACCGTTCCACCCGACGCTTATACCTACGAATACGGTTTGCCCATGCATACACTTTCTGCTTCCAGAAGTCGATGCGCTCTGTGACACGGGACATGTAGTCTTGAGGACTGATATCAGTCCCCGAAAACGCCCGCCTCACAAAGCGCATCACTCGAGGGCGATTGTTGCCCTCCCGGAAGCAGATTAGTTTGCCGATGAACGCTCTGGCCCCAGCAATGCGTCGTTCAATCCTATACTGCCATGCCGGTACGGCTGGTTTCGGTCGTGTAGCTCTGTCATCCGGAAATTTGACATGAGCTACACGACATGCCGTTACAGCCGCGCAATACAGGATTGAATGAGCATCGGTGAGGTTTTCGCAGTTATCAAAATAGCTTGACAACTGCGAATCCAGAACAGCCATCAGCGCCCTATTTCTGTTATGCATGGGCAAACGAGGTAAGCGTGGTCTGAGTTCGGGTGTCATGAACCGATATTCTCCGATCGCACCCTCCAAAGTACTCCTCATCACCTCACTGCACTGGATACTTACATTAGTAGCCATGTCATTACTTACGTCGTTTTCGCAAATTAATGGTGTGGTAGACTGTGGTGGTGCCACAGCCTGCGACGGCGTAGCAATGACATGGCTACTCTGCATTTCAGTCCGCAAGCGATCAAGCACGGTGTCATCCAACATACGATTACGCTGGATGACTCGTACCTGATCCGACAGTCGTTGTGCCGATACGTTGACAGCCGGCTCAAGCACCTGAAACAGAGAGAGCATCCGAACACGGTACGCGGTCAGGTTGTTTCCTCCCTCTGTAGCCCCATAGTATGAGCGCATGACGTTCTCGTTGATGGATTTCGTCCATCGCATGCGCTGCACACTTCCGCCGGGAGCTGGGACCCTATCAGAGGCCGGTGGGCCTCGAGGTCCTAAACCGTCCGGCGGCCGGCGTCCTCCCCGTCGACGAGCAGGTGGTGGCGTCGTGGGCGGAGAGAAATACTCGTCGCTCGAGCTCGACGCAACTGCCGCGGCCGGTGTCGTCACAGCGCTCACAATGGGGCTGGGTACCGGCGGCGACGAGGCGGAGCTGAGCGAAGAGTCCGGAGGTGGTAGGCGTGCTCTTCGTAAGGCGGATCTTGTCAACATTTTCTGTTTGGTTTTATCGGAGGTGACATGACAGATGTCACCTCCGATTCGGCAGTTTTTGATCAAAGTTTATTCTAATACTGTGGTTCATTTTAGGTAGATTTTTATAAAATTATGTTTAAATTAACTATTTGTGTTGTGGCTGTTGTATTTCACATTAATTATTGAAACTGCTTTTAAAATTAAATTAACTGAAAATTGTTCAAACTGATTTGACGTGTTGACGTTGGTGTTGCCATTTTTTTTGCCATTCGAGTCTTGGGACTGAGACATTACGCATCAGAAAACTGCTTGGTTTTGCTGTGACATCTTGAACTGCTTGGTTCTGCTGTGACATGTTTGACTAACCCAGGGGATCCAGCTAAAGATTCCACCTGGGACCTACTACTTCTAATCTTCGCGAGCTAACCTCGTATAACTTGCTACCCTGACGCCTGATTCCCGTTCCTACAGTGCTGTGCTGATTCCATAACGTGAACTATAAAACTCCAGAGAGTGCGCGCGTGTGTGAACTATAAACTTCCGAGAGTGCGTGCTATTTAGTACTTTTATAATTTGCTGTTTTTATAACTTTCTGTATTTATTCTTCCCTAATAAAATTTATTGGACGGTCTGCTTACCCTCTATTTTTATAAGGTACAGATCGTTACAGTTTGTTTACAGTTTATTATTATTATTATTATTATATCATTATTTTTCTACACGCTAATCGGCGTATAGTCATTAGGGCAAGGGACAGGAAGGTAGGACGGATCTAACGAACGGAACTAATGTAGACAATAAACGATTCGTTTTATTTTTTATATTAACATTTTATGAAAGAGTATGTTTAGGTTCCTAACATTTTTTTTATGTTAAAACCTTTTCTAATTTGTCTGGTAGTCCTCTAATCACGGCGGTAAAAATAGGGCATTTTTCATAATTTTTAGAGGGTCATATTTTCTTTACTAATTAGTTGCTGAAAAAAGAAAATGAGGGACGTGTTAACAGCAAATTTCGATTTTATGCAAAATATATATATTTTTTTTTATTGAATTGAAGTTGGAAGTAAACCATTATATTTTTATATTTTCAAACTCAAATGGGTCCCGCCTGCTTCCAACTTTTATTTAATTCAAAATGGGCTTGTTTTAGCTTTTCAGTTTTTTTGTTTTTTTTATTACTTTTTTATCTTCAATGCACCATAACCATTAATTACATATTAATCAGCAGAATGTCAAAACTCTTCCTGATAAACTTGATTGATTTAGATCCTTGAACAGATTACTGTCTGGTGTCTATCTGTTAAAATGAAAGTCAGCATTAACTATTATGAAAGTCAGCATTAACTATTATGAAAGTCAGCATTAACTATTATGAAAGTCAGCATTAACTATTATGAAAGTCAGCATTAACTATTATGAAAGTCAGCATTAACTATTATGAAAGTCAGCATTAACTATTATGAAAGTCAGCATTAACTATTATGAAAGTCAGTATTAACTATTATTTTGCTTTTTATTTTCTACTGTACAAAACACTTAATGAATATTTTTTGTATTTCTAATTATTATCACAATAATACATTTTATCTAAGACACATATCACGTCTGCGGTGTTTTACTAGCTAATTTAATTTGACCCTGTATACGTACATCTACAATTTTTTTTTTTATTGTGTGCAATCTTTGTTCCATAATATTGTATCAGACTACGAGACATTTACACATTTAGTACTTGAGTGTAGCTGTCCATACCTTAATACAGTATTACGAAACACATATTGTAGACAATCAAATCAATTACTGTTGTAATACATTATTTACCGACTTCAAACAAAAGGAGATTATCAATTCGACACGTTTGTATGTAATATTGTTGAACTGCATTATATTCACATATGACAAAACAAATACAAAAAAATTTACAGATGTATTATGTATGCATGCAAGTATATATGTTTGTCCATGCATTTCTCCGCAACTATTCATCGGATCGTGACCACTTTTTATTGGCTTACATTTACTTCAACTTAGGGAACTCATCAAAATCGATCCAGGAATTTCAAGATATGGACTAATACGCGTAAGTGTGACGGCCTGACTTATTGATACGAGCTACGGGTGTAGTGTCAAAGGGAAAAAACATCTCAAAACCTTGATCAAATTATAGTGCAATATTTACAACAAAAATATTACCTACTTATTACAAACAAATATTCCAGTTTTTACTGAAAACTAAAAATTTCGAAACAAAAAAGTAGGTAAGCTTAAAAAAATTGAAGTTATTCATATACTTATTTATTTTTGAAGTTGATTTAATACTTTTTAATTGCTTTTTTGTAGACTATTTGCATTTTTATTTCCTTTATAGTGGATGCGTTTACAAACACTTATATCACAATACTACTGATAAACCCAGAAAAACGATCAGCTATATATTATGCCCAATAAATACTGGTTTCGAGTAGGTACGAATCGAATCAATCAACTTTGAATTTTGAACTTTATTCCGACAACTTCTAATTACAGAAACTGACATTAGACCTACGTGGCGGATCACACAAGATAACGCGCCACGCGACTGGCGCGGGAAACGGAGTCATATTCCCCACGTGGAAGCGCGTTATTATTGAGTATGTAAAAAATCACGCACGGGGGCGCGTTATCAGCGCCGCGTCGCATGGCGCGTTAAGGCTCCTACAAACAGGCGCGACACACGATATAATCGCGTGCGACACAAAGGCACCGCTCGTTGCGCGACTTGCGGTGCCTTTGTGTCGCGTGTCGTGTCGCGCCTGTTTGAAGGAGCCTTTATAGTGATCCGCCTATGTGGTCAAATTAGTATTAAGAACTTTACGTTTGTCGAAATAAAGTTAAAAATACATTAACTGTCTCGTTGTCTTTGGACTTGGACTTAGAAGAGGTCTTGTAATGAGACTGAAAGACTTTACAAAACAGTCGGTCGATTCGACACAGGAATTAAATGAAACACGCATAATTTATATTTGAGGCAACAAAAAAATTTTTGTAAGTACTTTGTATAATTGTTTAACATCATTTTTATCACAGTTTTTTGTACATTGACATAAACTCAAACTCAAACTTAAAACCTCAAAACATTTATTTCAATTAAACCATTTACAGGCACTTTTGAATTGTCAAAAAGTCGGTCAGTCAGAAAATATGAAGCTAGTTGCCCATTCCATAAAATATTAACATATTTTTACACATTCATTGAAAAAATATTATTACGTATATATTATGATTTACGTATATATTATGTAATATTATTGGAATTGCATTATATTCACATATGAGAATCTATTAGGGCTTCCAAACAAACACAAAATTTTGTAGACGTATGTATGTATGTATGGTATGTTTGTCCACGCATTTTTCCGCAACTATTAATCAAATCGTGACCATTATTTTATATTTTTTTATTGGCTTACATTTACTTCAACTTAGGGAACAGTGCAAGTTTCATCAAAATTGATTCAGTAATTTTCAAGATATGGACTAATACGTGTAAGTGTGACGGCCTGACTTATTGATACGAGCTACGGGTGTAGTGTCAAAGGAAAAACATCTCAAAACCTTGGTCAAATTCTAGTGCAATATTTACTACAAAACTATTACTTACCTACTTATTATTACAAACAAATTTTCCAGTTTTTATTTAAAACTAAAAATTACGAAATAAATAAGTAATTAAAAAAACATTAAACCGATTTCAAAAAGAAATTAAGTCAAAATTATGAAATAACTTTAATTTCGGAAGTCGGTGGCAAAAAACTAAAACTAAAATATCCCAAGGCACCGACTTCCGAAATGATTGTTTAATTTCCTTTTATTTTATCGTGACTACTAAAATACTTCCATAAGGTGTATACAAGGAATGAGAGCACTAAAACAATGGTCAGCGAAATTGATGTCACAGGAAATACTAGTTGTAATTCTAGGTACTGCGCCCACGACATGTTGGCGGCGGGCGCGCGCAGATGTCTCGCGCCGCCGGCCGTGACGCAGCACGTGCTCCGTCCACCACACGGCGCGCTCCAGTGGATGTATCGGCTGGTCACGCATTATGCTTCCAAGTTTTACGATATTGTGACGTAAACTGCAATCAATAAAGCTCATATCAGACGCTTCACTCGAGTGAAGGATCTTTCCACGTCCACACGATACTGAAAAAAATACTTAAGGCGACTACATGACCTAAAACGCGGTCTTTGTCGGACTGCATAGAAAAGAAAAAGAAGCGCGACGACACAACCCTGGTAATTTATTGCAAAATATGAAGCAATTTTATCAATTTACAAAAAATCTATTGTTTGGACAAAAAAATTAAAACACTAGTGCGTTAATATTTGCTTGTAGAATAATCTGACGAAAAATCATAATGATTGTATTTGTATATTAGTATGGTTTTTATTGTAAAAAGAAAGTTTTTAGAGGTATCTTCATTATTATTTTCTGTTGTATCAAATTAGTTGTATTATGTTTCAATACATTATCTATCTAGAATATAACCTGAAGAATATCATATATTTTTCTGATTTTGTTTACTGTAGTTGATCATAATTATACTTTTATTGTTTCTAAAACTTGCGTTTTTTGCGTTTTGGTCCTGTAAGCCCCTTAATTATGAACGTTAATCTGCTCCATTTATTTATTTTTTTTGAATATACGGTAGTCGAGTGAAAGATGCCGAGTGCCGAAATCCGCCATTGTTGGATCGGTTTATTAAATATTTTTTCACTTTTAATTAATTTTGTGTTCAATGCATAATGATATAACTGACGCGTCAAATGTCGGCTTGGTACAAAGGACAATGGACAACAACTTATGGAACCTGGTACAACAACCAATAGTTATGTCATAGTATATAATATTATGTCGTTGGATAGACCTTTTTACTTGGAACGAAACGTTATATAAGCACTTGGCTGAAATCTTTCTCCGTTCCGAGTAATAGGTACATACCGATATGAAGGAAAAATTATAAACTGTATTTCAATGATTATACCAGTTTTAGGATAGGGATGGCTTAGGTGAGATCAACTAGATAATACCTGTGCATATGCTGCGCACACGCACCGCTTCAACTTCTTCAAGGAGGGGAGGGGGGCTCCCCACGGTCGACTATTCGATCTGTCATTTTCGTACAAAAATTTGACAATTCCAGAATTCCTATTCGATCTGTCATCTTCGTACAAAATTTTGACAATACATAGACGGTAAAATAATAGAGAGATGTTTTGAACCAACCTTTTGTCACCAATGACATTGTTAATAGTATTTTTGAACTCGTCATCTGTCATGCTAAGCAAATCAAGTTTTACTCCAATACCATGATGCTCATATTTTTCAACGTTGTACCATTGATCACCCAACATTGGTACACCAATCAGAGGTACTCCTGCTGTGATAGCCTCGTGTGTTGATTGTAAACCTCCTTGTGTTATGAACACTTTAATCTTTGGATGCCCTGAAAATAATTCATAATTTGTAAGTATAGTGAATGTGTATTTTTTCCTATTGTTTTATCGCTGGATAGGAAGAGTACCTAGATTATTTTTATAATTTGTAACCTGAACTGCGATTTAGTATTTTGATCAGTGATTATATTATTTTTTTATTTTAAAGATCTCTAAAATAAAAAGGCCTAGGACTAAAACTACTCAAGCCTAATCCTAATTGCGTCCTAGTAACATAAACACACTTTGGTTGAACATCGGACGTTTTAATTAGAGGTCAAATGTAGAATAAAATAACCTAAAAGGGTTTCTGTGTACACTTATACAAACCTCTCAAACAAAGGAAAACATACAAAAACATGTTGGGAATAAATAATTGTGCCGTTGCTAAATCACCACATCTATTTAAACACGAATCAGTTTCATTGATTTCAAAACCCTAGTGAGTTCATGTTTAATTAACTTTGGGACGACAACCCTAAAATTGGCAATAACAGTTAGCGACCCATATGTGAGGTCGTTTTCCTTAAAACTATTATCACTTACTTAGAAGGTCTGACTGTGGCAGCCATTTAGATATCCTGATGTTCTTAGAGCGTCCTGGTAGTTCATCTTTGTCCCACTTCCATAGTACGTCGTATGGTAGTTGAGAGAAGACTTTGGCCATCAATTGTACTCTATCTTTAGGAAGCAGGGAAGGTTGGACGTTTGTACCAAAGCTAATGTAGATCACGCCGTTCTTTGAAGAGTCTAGAAATGATTTAAGATTCTGCAATAAAAATGTTCGATTAAAAACGATAACCCGAATAACTGTAACCTTATGAATGCTTTCCTGATTTTCTCCGGCATAATACTATGTTAAGTTCTGAGTTGAGCTACACGATTAATAACAAATCTATGCACTGACTGGATAAGTCTACTCAAAGATATGTGGTTCTTTCTTCAAAAGGCCGTCTTTGTATGATCCTCAAGGCTCCTTCAAACAGGCGCGACACGCGATAAAATCGCGCGCGACACAAAGGCACCGCAAGTCGCGCAACGAGCGGTGCCTTTGTGTCGCGCGTGCTAATATCGCGTGTTGCGCTTGTTTGTAGAAACCTTCACATTATCTGACTAAAATAATGGCTGGACTTTTTATGAGACTATGAGCTTATTTCGGTGTCTCTACTCAAAATACGCAGTCGGTTACAAAACACAAACTTCATCTAGTTTGAAAACATTATTACATATTTCATTTTGACATGTAAAAGTATTTTAAACCGAAATACATAATAATTTATCATCTAACAATCAAAATTATATAAAGATGACGATAAGGCTATCGTATCAAAATCCGACAATCATTTTCTAACTTCCAAGACCAATTATTTTTTGGGGTTGTATTCTGGGGGTTCTGTTTAAATTGACAAAAGAAAAAACGAGACAGGTCATTGGTCATCTGACCCAGCAGTACCCCGCCCCGGTCCGAATTCAAGGTTTTAGGTAGATAATTGATTTTCAGCATAACATCATTGGAATTCGAATAATTAAGCCCATGCCTTTTTTCTTCAAACTCTGTTGCATCTAGAACATTTGTGTTATAAGTACTAAGTGTATAAATAAGTACTTCAAAGATAAACAGCTTTAAGTATATGATGTTGTAACAAAAGAAGGTAGGAAGCTACCTGTTTATTTCTATCTCAAGAATCACTGTGTGATTGTTTATGTAACCGTTCAGATTCTACGATATAGAGAAGTATAATATCATAGATACCATTATAATAACAGTATTGTACTGTCACTTTGCTTGCCTGACTCCCTATTGAATCTTCTCATAACGATGTACTTTCTACGTTTCATATAAAATCCTTTGAAAAAATTAAACGAATATTTCTAATATAATTTTGAATATATAATTTCTTCACAAACAGCGATTTTGACAAGTTTTGAAATGATCTCTTGTGTGAATGTTAAAATGAACCGTCTTTCAACTATGGGACATTCTTTTTGGGTCCATAAATAAAAAAAGAATGTTTTTGAAAAAAAAAATACCAATCGATAACGGCTAATGATAATGCAAAATATTAAGGCGCTGATATTTATAGAATTAATATCAATCTGTTATAAATAAACATAAAAGTTGTGTAATAAGTTATCTAATCTTAAAGTAAATACAAACTATAACACTAGATAATAAATTAAATGACTAACTAACTTACTATACAAATAAATACAAAAACAAAGGAGATTTAGGTGTCAAAGTACTTGTACGCATCGCTGTCATCAGGTAACGTGCCCAGAAGACTGGCAGTATTGCCACGTTGAATGGCAATGCTAATTCTTTGGCCAAAGAACGACCCAGCTCTCTGCGCACGTGAAGTGTCGACCAGTCGGTGAGAGGTGAGAAATTTTCTTTAAAAGGAGACGCGCACTCGGGCCCCATGACCCGAGCGTTTCGACCCCAAACGGCTCAAAGCCGTAGTTGCCCATTCCAGGTCACAGTATTTGCTCCGCAAATATTATTATTTATTTATCTTAAAGGCTGTCTGGTAAAATATTATCAAATAAACAAATTGCTTTGTCATCATTATTATTGTTGTTATGATGTTATAGCCCGGAAGAAAAAGCGCGCGCGATAAAATATTGTCGTTGCTTTTTATCTCGTGCCAAAACAAAATATGTCACTATGTTATCGCATAGTTGGGTGATTGGGTCTCATTTCGACGCAAGATGAAAAAACGCGACGAGAAAATTTTTATCGCATTGGTTATATTTCACTTTAGTATTATTATATATAGTTTCTTTAAAATCGCGTACCTATCACTACTTAAAATAAACACTACTTTAATTAAATAAATACAAAAATAAATAAAACTTGTTGCGACGGATACAAGAATAAAAATATTTTTATAAAAAAAGAACCGACTTCCAAAAAATACACTACAAAATGAAAAATAACTTTAATTTCGGAAGTCGGTGTCGCTGATTCTGTATTTTCGTTTTTTGACACCGACTTTCGAATTAAAGTTATTTTTCACTTTGTAGTGTTTTTTTTTGGAAGTCGGTTATTTTTTGTAAAAAAGTTTTTATTTTTCACTTTTTAGTTGTACTTACCTACCATTATACACAAACAAATTCATGTAACACTAGGTACTTGCTATGTGAATATCAGTGACAGGAAGCTATTGAATACATCTGCCTACCCCTTTAAAGGGTACAGGCGTGATGCTATGTTGTGTGATTGCGTAAACAATGCATACTTAAGCTATAGCAGCAATCGCGGTTGAGTTGTTGGCATTTATTGAAGAGTTCCATTGTCTGTCTCCGAAACTCATCATCCGATCTTTACGTAATTTAAATGGGACCATTTCGGAATAAACCTCTTTCGAACAAAAAAAAAATGCAAATCCGTCTATATAATTATGAGGAAGTTATGCCCGAACATACGTAAAAAAAATAAATGGAAAACATCCGAATTGAAAACCTCCTCCTTTTTTGAAGTCGGTTAAAAAATAAATAATGGCTTGATGGCTGAAAGTGATCAACTGATCATATGTACTCGTATATAAACAACATGGACTTTATTACTAAAAAAAACGTTCGAGTTATCAGTCAATTAATTAAATTACAATAACAATCACTTACATAATAATTACATGTAATTATTCAATTACCTACTACCTAATACTGGTAAGAGCTTGGTAATGTGGTAGAAATTTGATTCTACTTTCTTATGCCCGGCATCAACTTCATAGATTGAATTGGAAACCTTCTTTAAAATTTTGTAAGGCCCAATTCTCAGTTCATCCATTTTCTTTCTATTTAGTCGATTTCCGTTCTCCACGTACACCAGGTCTCCCTCTTCAAATGTATAGTCTTTCCTGAGTGCGTCGTAGATCTCCTTGTTATAATTGTGTGATTTTAATGTGTTTTTAAGGGCTAGTTCTCTATCTCTTTTTAGATCTTCGGCTGTACAGCTTAGTTTTAACTCAGGTGGTAAAATGGCTACATTTTCTCCTTCCAATAGGTATTTTGGGGCAAATTTGGTTATGGTGTGTTCAGTTTCGTTATATTTTTCAACACAGGTTTGTGCAATAGTTGTCCATGCGATCTTTTTATCACTCTCATTTATTTTGCATCGTATTTTATTGACTAAAGTCTGGTTTAGCCTCTCATTAAGTCCATTCGAAAATGGTGCATCCACAGCGGTAAAAACTATTCTAATATTGTTTATATTCAAAAAGTCTTTGAATTCTTTGGAATTAATGCCAGGGTATTGATCTGTTAATATCATATCAATATTATAAATCTTCGTGACATTTTTCACAAGTCTGATAAAATCACTAGAGTTTTGGTTTTTCGATGTGAGAATATAAGCATATCTAGTAAAATGATCCACCAGAAGATGAAGATATCTCTTTGTTGACCGTGATCCTCCGAAACCGCCGATGGTATCAATAGATACGATCTCAAAAGGGCGTTTTGCTGGACCCAAATGTGACATTAAACCATATTTAGATCTCTTTCTTGATTTGTTTTTTATACAAACTTCACATCCATCACATATTCGCTTAATATTAACAATGATATTCTTAGCTGTGTAATATGGTGTAATTTTATTTGGTTTTCTATTTCTCTTCTATCTTCAAATGAGCATCGATACGGACGTTTACAACAATACTTATCCACTGTCAAGTCAATGTGAGCTTCATAATCACGAACAGTGCCAATGTCATATTTATCTTTAGCAAATACCGATTTATATCTTTCGACTAATTTATTTATTTCTGATTGCTGATATAAATCTAGATGGTTTATTGCTATTACGAAATTTTCTGAGTTTATATGTTTGTTGAAATTTATTTCACATTTTCCTTCATATTCAAAGTTTTCTTCTTCTATGTCCGGGTATGGAAAAAATCCTTCTTTATTTTTGTCACCTAGTTCATCAGGAATGTCGACAATCGTTGTAGTTAAATTATCATTCTTTAAATCGTCAGATTGTATAATCTTTAAATCTTCATTTTGAATTAGTTTAAATTTCTTTATGCAATCCAACCCAATTAGAAAGTCATAATTGAAATTTTTATTATCTATGATAAAAATATCCATATTCCCTTCCATATTGTATATTTTAATTTTCAAAGTTACCATGCCTTTCGTTTCGTTCTGACCATTAATAGTTTTTAAATTTGTTGTTTGCATATTTTTATGATCTTTCATTCGTATTTTTAGTAATCTTGCATTTATCAGCGACACATTTGAACCTGAGTCATAAATTCCAGAAACATTTAAAGTATCATTTAACAACAAACTTACCCTTATTAATGGTGGTACTTCTAGTTTTTTGGATTCTTTTCATTTAATTCTACTTCCAATTCAGAGTTATTTACAGTTTTTACTACTTTTTGTTTGTCTCCTTTAAACCAACAACTTTCTTCAGGATGATAACGTTTCCCCTTTTTTTCATTGACACAAATCTGACATGGTTTTTTTTCTTCATATTTTTTTGTTTTGGCATCTGAATTTGTGTATTTGTTGTCGTATTTACTCCTCTTAACAAGATATTCTAACTTTCCAATTTCATTGTAAAGAGTTTCTGTTTCTTGTAAAGTTTCCCTATCAATCTTATCAGCTACATAATTAGGTAAGCCAAATACTATTAGGTCAATAAGCGTCCCAGTATCAATTGATTTTCTTACTTCCAGTAGCAGTTTTTCCTTTTTTATAGCATAATCAAGTAATGATCCTGTTTGATACTTAAAAGCAAGAGCATATCTAGTTGGCGACCATCCCTTGTTTGCAAATGTCTCACAAAAGTTATTTTCCCATTTGTCCCATTTCGATTCCACTGTATTTTTTATTAGCATGCAGCTATACCAATCTACAGCAGAGTGTTCTAAAAAGTTTCTTAATATTTCAATTTTCTTTTGGTCCTCAATAATTTGAAAACGTTCACATTCTTTATTATAATCCCTTATCCACTGGTAAGCATTTGAGTTTCTGCCTGTAAATTTTTCAAGCATAAAATCCTTTGCAATGATTCCTACATTTTGGACAGAACAATAATATTAATAATTAATATTAATATTAATAATAAAAATATTAATGAGTGAAACAAAAACACATTCATTAGATCCAGTAGTCAGAGTAAACGAGACAGAAACATAAATTCTCTGTCTCTTTCGCATAACCCCGCCAGATTGCCCGGATTTGAACTTACAACCTCATGCATGAGAGGAGAGGCCTGAAGAGGAATTACGGTTGGTCTTTTCTCCATAGAAACGCTCACGCCAGTTTTCTATCTGGTTAATGTGTATAAAGTAATGATTTTTTACAGAATAATAAATATTAACTACTAGTATGTCCCTATGTTTTCCTTTTTGACGATACATTATTTTTATAAGCATAAAACACTCAAAAAATGCCGCTGTCAACAGAGGCCTAGTGTACAAATTTGACATCTGAAAAAACTTTTTTCCAAAAAAAAAAAACAACCGACCTCCAAAAAACACTACAAAGTGAAGCTACCTAGCTACCCCAAACAAATTCATTTATCACTACTTGCTATGTGAATATTAATGACAGGAAGCTATTGAACACATCTGCCTACCCCTTTAAAGGGTACAGGCGTGATGTTATGTAGTGTGATTGCGTAAACAATGCGTACTTAAGATATAGCAGCAAACGTGGTTGATTTGCTGGCATTTATTAAAGAGTTCCGTTGTCTGTCTCCGAAACTCCTCATCAGATCTTTTCGAAATTTAAATGGGATCATTTCGGAATAAACCTCGTTCAAACAAAAAATAATTTTGCAAATCCATCTAACTCAAACTCAAACTCAAAGCATTTATTTCAATTAAACCTTGTACAGGCACTTTTGAATTGTCAAAATTAAAATAGTGCGTCAGTTTGTCAGAAAGTTGAAGCTAGTTGCCCATTCCAAAACGTAGATCTCTATGGAGAAGAACGGGCAAGAAACTCCATGGACACTCTTTTAAAACAAGATATTACAAATCGAGGGTACATTATTATTGTTGCTTCTATATGTGAGAACAATGTAAAAAAAAAAAACAATTGAAGAAACATTACAAAATATAAGATTAAAAATAAGCCTTGGCAGTTAAGAGATGACCAGTCTCAACCGACGGCGCCCGTTCACGAACATGACGCGTGGATCAGCACCATCTAGCTCAACCATTTTGTAGGGAACCGAATGATCCAACACACGCGCCACCATCGATGAGACATTTAAGTGAGCATGACATGTTCTCAACCGCCATGCTCTTTCAAGTCAACATGAAAAAAATCATAATAAACGGAAACATGGTTCTTACATTTACAAAATTTAAAAATGCTTCTAAATTATACAACACTATAGTTTGTAATTTATTTAAGAGATTAATAGAATTTTACTACCAAATAGGAAGAGATATTATTTAATAAAGAAGTATTCAACAATTAAGACTTATTGAATAAAACAAAAAATAAATTATGTTCGTAATGTTAGAAACACAAAAAAAAAAGAAAAAGGAAAGCACCTCGTCCAATTATTGAAATTTTAACTAGTGAGCTCAAGTGCCTGTAGAGCAGGACCAGCATTAAGCCAAGCATTCAATCTATATAATATGAGGGAGTTATGCCCAAACATACATAAAAAAAATATATATATAAACATGCGAATTGATAACCTCCTCCTTTTTTGAAGTCGGTTAAAAAAGAAAAGCATATGGACACAGTATACATAATTATATCCTTCTTATTCAGTTTATGAAATATCTTTTAAATTGGTCCAATATTGTAGGAGGAAATAGGCGAGATCCAAACTTCGAATTATGACTTTTTACTTAGGCTTTTTCAAAAGTCTCTCCGACCGCATTTCCTCATATACACTATGCACTGGGCTGTCACGACAATATTATTATTATGTCTATACAAAACTAGTAAAGTACGCCCGACGAGAGAATGCGTTCTTGACACCTGTCAGTTTCATACAAACGACTACGTGTTTTGCGAATTTGATCTTTATTACCTACTAAAAAGAAAAAAAAATAAAGAAAGAAAATTAGTTTAGTTAGTTTCTTACTAGAATAGTCGCTCTGACAGGTGTAAGGCACGCATTCTCTCGACGGCCGGACTGTATCTATTTCTGTCGAAAAGCTAATTGACTTGACACTTGTCAGCTCAGTGTTGCCACAGTATTATGCATATTATTACCGTGGTGTTGCCACGCTAACATGTAGCTCAGTGTTACCATACTACGCTAATATTTAGTCCATTGTTGCCAAATTACCGAGGTTTGAATTGTTTAAATATTTGATACGGGTCCATTGTACATCGTTCTAGGAATTCATGCTGGCAAAACAATTGATATTCATGAATGGCCAGTGAGTAATTAATTACAAGAAGTTAATTAACAATAACAAAAGAAAAACGGCCTAACACAAAAATGGGAATAAAAGGAAACAACGTCGTCTGAACGCAATTTATATATTTTTTTAACATCTAATTAGCAGAGAACATTTTCTATGTACAGACGCCAGCACATCAAGCTACCCGAAGCTGGCAAATTTTTCCAATCAACTTTGAACCTTATGCTTTAGCAATAAAGTTGAAAATCTATTAAAGGAATTTGACAGATTGTAGTAGCTTGCTGTGCTAGCATCTGTACCTATAGACGAAATCTGATAGAGAATGCATTCTGAAAGTTGGCAACATCGCAATAGCTGTCAAATATTTCGCTGTTTGCATTAGCATTATCAGCCTATAATATTCCCACTGCTGGGACACAGGCCTCCTCTTTGTGAGAGGGAGTGGGCCGTAATCCACCACGCGGGCCCAGTGCGGGTTGGTAGATGTCACATGTTTTCGAATTTTTGGTTTTAGTACTAGGTTTCACCGTTTTGAGAGAAATAAATGAAATGAATGATGATGATGATGAATGAATGGGTGATGAAATAATTTACACAAAGTAAAGCGCATGTCTGGGTTACTAACTAACTAACAATACAACAACACACACAATAGCTTCGCTTCTAAAATAGCTGTAAAGAAACAAAAGATAATCTCCATAATGATTTGGTTCGCACCAGTTCTTCTTGTTTTGTTCTAAAATTATTTACAATATGCAAATGTACATCAAGACAACATTTATATGTTGTCATCCATACCACCATGTTTATGGCTTTTTTCGGGCATTCAATGTTATTTATGGAGTACAAAGGGGAAATAATAAACCTAGCGGAAGGAAAATATTGGGGAATTTTTCTCGCCAAAGTTGAATGAACCCAGACATTTTTATTGTTACTTATAAAGTGCATGTAACTTGGTCATCCTCGAATTTAAGAAAAATAGTGCTAGCTACGTCCTCGTATCACTTTTTTTTTCCTTGGCGCCTGAATGACATTGAGATTTGTAAAATCGTCAAGATGGCACATCGTTTCTAAATGCTTATGTATAATAGGTACGTCAGCGTAGAGAAGCGAATCTCAAAAACTTCAAGCTATCACATTTTGTTTGTAACATTAAGTTTGACATAAAAACTGGCCTCGTTCACACAACGTTGAACAGTACGATGTTTATGTATTATTTTGGAAACACATGGCAGTTTCATACTGCATTTGTTTTTGGCAATATAAATAGTCGGATGTTGACGTGTGCTCTCAACTTTTTACCATAAAATATTGTACTGATCACCGACTGCGGAGAAAACAAATGAAAGTAGTGTTTATGCTTCAAACTTTAGGGCATGCCACGAGTCACCGCGACGCGACTTGGAGAGCGACGTAGGGCGATGCCACACGTGCGTTGCCAATATATTGCTGCGCAGTTCAGCATTAGCACTAGCATTTCCTTTTAAAGAAGATCTTGTACTCAAACAAAGTACGGAGGCAAAGCCTGAGCATTGCCTTCGCCTTCAGGACCTAATCAAAATTGATTAAGTGGCTCTTGAGATGCGAACATGCGGCTGGATACAGTTTTTTACAAGCAAAAAACAAAACCTAAGCTATAAATAGTGGCTTTTTTCTCCAAAAAAAACTGTCTAAATAATTCTTATTCGAAGGTAAATGCAAGAGTCACTGCCTGTCTGCTACCTTTCACGCCGTTGTTAGCCGGAACAGTTGAACGGATTTCGATAAAATTTAGCATAACCTGGGTTATTTATTTATTTAAACTTCTCGCACAAAAAGGTACAAAGGCGGACTTAATGCCTTAGGCATTCTCTACCAGTCAACCAAGGGTGGTGAAGAGATTGGATGGCAGGTGCTTTGATTGAGAAGAACAATGATAAAAAAAATCTATTAAGACTAGGTACACAAATACATAAATAGGTTATATACACATACATACTATTTATTTACTATAATATATACTAGGGTTAGGACATTATTATACTTTTTATCAATTATAATGTGTGGATATGGATAATCTACGCACTAGGCACTCGTCTGGGATCAATTCATCAGAAAAATTACATACACTGAATATAAAAAATGCTATCGCGTTGCCTGTTAAAAACTGTCCAAAGTTTGACGAAGCAAAATAAAAATATTTTTGTGAAAGTGATCATAAAAACATTCACTAGAACGTACTTGTTGGCACCTGTTTTAAAAATACATCTAGTAGATTAGCTGTTAATGTTCAAATCTTAAGCCTAAGAGATCTTCTTCATTCTTTTGGAGATTTGTGCCTAAGTAAAAGTGCGATAAAAGAAGCTTTAGGAGTATCTCCAGCCCGTGTTAGTTGAGGGATTTCTTGTGAATAAAATATTATTCAGCGTGACAAAGACAAAGTGATACTGGTGCCGGTTCACAAACTAAACTAAATTTAAGTTCCGTGCATCTTTTTCTTTTCATTTCATTAAAAAAAGGACAAAAGATAAATTTTAGTTTAGACCTGTCAAATTAATCAGCGCCTGACGTAAATTGGCGTAACTTTAAGAGGTAAGTTTTTAATCACGCCTAAACTTGTATAGAGTAGTGTCAGGCGCTGATTAATTTGACAGGACTAAACTAAAATTTATTTTCTGTCCTTTTCATAATGAAATAGAAAGAAAAAGATGCACTGAGCTTAAATTTAGTTTAGTTTGTGAACAACAGAATCGGCACCACTATCAGCAATACCAGTAATGGATAAGTCGAAAATGTATTTTATTGTCATTAGCTACCCGAAAAGCTTATGATAAAATAAATGATAAATGGTTTTATTTTTGTAAGTAGGTTTGCACAAACACTTTTACACGTCAATCATATTTTTAGGGTTCCGTACCAAAATGGTTAAACGGAACCCTTATGGTGAGACCTTGTCTGTCACAACTGGATATCTCAAGAACTACTAATGCTCTCAACTTAAAATTTAGAATATGTTTAGATGACGTTTGCCCAACTATTTTGCAAATAAAAAAGAAGAACCCTAATTACGATGATATAATTTCGAATCAGTTCGAGTTCGCGCATCGACGCGATCGCCTAGCGACGTGTTTAAGGCTCGTACACACAGGCGCGACGCGACACGCGACACAAAGCCACCGCAAGTCGCGCAACGAGCGGTGCCTTTGTGTCGCGTGTCGCGTCGCGCCTGTGTGTACGAGCCTTTACACGCCGAAGCATATTTTAAAACATTTGCGTACTACGAGTATATAGTATACTATTTTGTTTTTTTTTTTGTTTTGACTATTCTTTTCTGCATGTCCTTGTCCCATGTATCTTGAAAATGACACAAAAAGTTTTTCTCTTCCGTTCTTCTCTGTTAACCGTCACGTTATCATTCACTCCCTTTTTATTCATATTAAGAGTATTCAGTGGACCAGAGGCAGAGTACGAACGCACGGAGTAAAAATAATATAATTTCGAACGTTTTTCACATAATGTTTCCCTCTCACAGAGAAGAGAACTTTCCCAGTACTGGGAACAATGCAGGCTGAGAATGTTGCTATTGTTTTATATAACGTTGTTTAAGTCTAAAACTTTATTCATATCTACGGGTGATCGATATTTGAATTTAATAATTCATGTCTAGACTTCGTGATAGTTTCGAATAGCTGGTTACTCGTGCATACCGTAACTCATAACAATCTGTTATAATCACAGATATAGATAGACCTAGATAACGTAAGTATCACGATCTGTATGAAAACCAAGCATTCCATTTTTTGACTACCTACTATGACGTCACAAGCACTAGGTATTTAGTGATGGGAAAATTAAATCGAATCAAAGACCCCGCGCGTGCGGCAACCGTCTCGCCCCTACCCCGGGGCCTAGCACCAGCGCTCACGTTCACCCAGCCAACACTAGACAGGACTGAGTGCGAAAGTGGCGGCTTACGATTTTTGTACGTAAGCTGGTGCGATTTTTGGCACGCGAAGTAGTTGCTCTTACGTTATCTAGGTGTTTCTATATCTGTGTTAATAATAATTGATTTGTATTAGTAGCTAGGCTAGTAGCTACAGAATCCTAAAGTTTTAACTATACAGGACAAACACGAAAAGCCCTAAAAAATACTGCAGTTTAAGGTCATTTTATTTTTTCCTTGGCTTTACCTACGAGTCAGAAATGTGTGTTTTTCGTTCTAACCGTACCAACCACGTAAATTTTAGCTCACTGCCTAGTTACTTTAAGCGAAGCCTTTTCCAGCGTATCGCTAGCCTTTCAACCTTGTAGAATGGCTGGAATTAAAAGAGTAACTATTCGAGCTCTCGCATACAAAAGAGCAGCTTTTTAAAAAGACGAGTGAACGATAAGGCTAGTACGTTCCAAACTGCATTTCACGATCTAAAAACTTTTTCTCATATCATCGATGTAGGAAATTGGAAAGTTGGGACATTGAGTTAATCCGGCTTGGGTCATTGAAGAGTCACTGGGAACTGGAAACTGGGAACGGCATTACTTTTTAGCTTGTTTGTGGAGCGATCTACATATTTGGATATGGGATTGGATTATGTCTTTGAATGTATGCAGTGGATTGAACTTTTACAGAGTCCACACAGGTATGTACTTTTTTCTCCTAGTTGCCTGCATGTTTATACAAGGTAACTGAATATCTCTTAAGAGTCATTGTACTCATCATTATGAACAACTTTTACCTTTTGACTGCCACACGTCAAAAAATAAAAAAGGTGCCCTCGGCGTCAAAGTCTGCCATGTAGTCGAGCTGTGGCGTGCTGGGCACATTTTGGTTTGTCTGGTTTGTCATCTATACATGACTGTGGTGGTTAAAAGGCTAACTACACGAACAAGCAATCTGCTGTTCCCTACATTTCGTTGAGTTACGCAAACATAAGTGCATGGAGGATATTTTTTTTCACTATTTCATATAGGTACCTAGTACCTACCCCTAAAGTAGTAGGTAAGTTGATAAAATAAAACCAAGAAAATAATTTTCACGTAAATCTAATATAATCACATCGAAAATAAGTATATTTTTTAAGATAATCACGAGCATAGTAAGAGAATACAGACAAACTCACAGAAGGTTCAAACAGCGAACCCTTTAGCTAAAAATAAAAGGTATGACGGTATAAGTTTGGCGTCAGGGTAAGACCGTACGGATCAAATTCTGCGCTATTTTTGTTCTGTCGAGGCAGGATAAAATGGCGCAGAAAATAATGTTGTCAGCATTAAAAACTATTGCCGGGAATTCCACTCATACGGCCTTACCCCAACACAAAAGTAATTCTTAAAATTACGCAGTCGTTCTGAAGAGATGCTTCCACCGTATTTCAGCGATATTCTTGTCTAGCCAGGTTCTGAAGGCAGAGACCTTCGCGTAGACTCCAGGGTATTCGGGTCTGGCACATCCCAGGCCCCAGGATACAATACCAGCTAGCTTACTGTTGTGGACCAGGGGGCCGCCACTGTCACCCTGTGAATACAGATTGTTTTTAGTTGGATATTAATTATCGCATCTTGTTGAATGTTGACCTTCTTTGATACAGTCACAGTTTGATTTATGGTTCTGATTCTATTCTGTCTATGTTGATTTGAATGTTGAATGACTTTTGTATATTCGCCAATGCGTTGCTCATGTATTTTACAATATAATATCTCGTGTACGAGTTCAAGTCTTTAATTGTGTGTATCCACATAAAAAAAAACTTTTACTCAAAGGTTAACAGGGTTATGGGCCCAGAGTGCGCAAAGATGTGGAATTTTACTAAGATACAATGAGCGAACAAGACCTGGCAACTATGTCTGCAGGAGGCGGAAGCGTAAGTGGGCTTTGTATTGAGAAACTGAAGGGGCGAGACAATTACCTCCTCTGGAAGTTTAATATGAGAAACCTGCTTATCCATGACGATCTTTGGTGTTCTATCGACGGGTATCCGGAGTGCGATAAGTCTAATCCGGAGCTGAAACGGCGTAAGAATGAAAGGGCGTTGGCTAAGATCTGCCTGTCAGTGGACGCTTCATGCGTGTCCCACGTGATGACTGCGAAGACAAGTAAGGATGCCTGGTTGAACCTGGAGAAGGCGTATGACGATAAGGGCATAGGCAGGAGATTAAAACTGTTGCGGATGCTGTGCTCGGTAAAGTTAGACGACTTTGGTGGTAATATGGACAAATATGTTGGCGAATGTTTGTCGTTGTCGCAACAGTTGGCGGCTGTAAATAAACCGATTGACGATGAGTTCCTGGCGGCGATTATTCTTCAGGGATTACCTCCTAAGTTTGATCCAATGATCATGGCCTTGGAGAGTAGTGTGAGTGACCTAACCAGTGACTTCGTGAAGGCTAAACTGCTACAGAATACGAAGTGGTCTGATAATTGCAAAGGTGGAGATTGCCTGATTGCTGATAAGTCAGAGAAAAGGTCTGGTAAGAGGCGCCAAGAGAAGAAGCCGAGGTGTTGGAACTGCGGGAAGTCTGGTCACGTTAAGAAGGAGTGTACCCAGAAAAGTGTTGCGATGGTCGCGACTCGGTTCTTGGCTGACACGTGGTACGTAGACTCGGGTGCGTCGAGTCACATGACGGGACGGCGAGACTGGATACACGATTTTTCTACAAGGAGTGTAGAGGTGAACGTGGCAAGCGGACAGACTTTGAAATGCGTTGGTATCGGTAATGTGTGTTTGAAACTCAGAGATTATGTTTTGACTCTTAAAGAAGTGATGTACATTCCGGGAATGAGTGTTAATTTACTGTCTGTAAATAGTTTAGCAGTTAAAGGGCTTAGAGTGGAGTTTATTGAGTCTACTTGTAAGATTTTTAGAAATAAATCTTGTATAGCTAATGTTAGGTCTGATGGCGGGGTATACAAACTGCATACTAACGCGGTAGCTTTAAGTAGTGTGAATAAAGAGGTTTCAAAGGAGTCTTGGCACCATAGGTTGGGTCATTTGAGTTATGACAGCTTAAAGTCACTGTCACACGTTATTGATTTTCAGAATGCAGAAATTACAAATAATTGTATTCTTGGAAAACAAATAAGATTTCCGTTCAAGAAATCTGGTCGTGACGTAGCGGCTAAGCGGTTAGATCTGGTGCATACAGACTTGTGTTCGATTCCTCTTGCGTCCCACTCAGGTAAGCGGTACATTTTAACTTTTCTGGATGATCACTCGCGGAAAGTATTCTTGTACTTCTTGAAAAATAAGAGCGAAGTAGCTAGCGTCACCATGGACTTTGTTAGGCTCGTGGAAAACCAATGTGAATCCAAGGTAAAGGCAATACGCAGTGATAACGGTACGGAGTACGTAAATAAAGAGCTAAGCTCATTCTTCAGACAGAAGGATATTGTGCATCAGGTCACTGTTCCGTATTCGCCAATGCGTTGCTCATGTATTTTACAATATAATATCTCGTGTACGAGTTCAAGTCTTTAATTGTGTGTATCCACGTAAAAAAACTTTTACTCAAAGGTGAAAACGCCCGAAGAGGTTTGGTCGGGTAATAGGGTAAAGTATGACCACTTACGGATTTTCGGTTGCGAGGCCTTTATACATATCCATGACGTTAAGCGAAATAAGTTGCAACCTAAGAGTAAGAAATATATTTTTGTCGGTTATGAAGACAATGGAAGATCTTACAGGTTGTATGACTCTGAGACACATAATATTAAAAGAAGCCGTGATGTCAAATTTAATGAAAGTGTGTTCCCAGCCAGAAAGCTAGGAACTGGACATGGATCACCCACTATAGAAATATTTCTTTCAGGGGAAGAAGTTGACGATTCCAACAGTGAGTGGAAGTCAAGCGTGCCTGAGAGTGAGGTGGTTGGTGATGCAGCTCGGGAGTTTGTCACTGAAGAGCCGGTAACGAGGAATGTTGAACCGGTTGTGTCTGCGAGCGGTGATGATGGCGGCGACGACACTTTGGTTTTTGAAGATAGCGTTGAGGAGGTGGTAGAACCTCCGGAACCGAGGTACAATCTTAGATCTAGACAACCTAAGGGTTTGTACGCACATGATGAGATCCCAACTGAACCGCGCACTGTTAAGGAAGCTCTAGGCTCAGGGCAGAGCGACTTGTGGCAGCAAGCTATGCAGGTGGAGATTGATTCGTTCAATCAGCATGAGGCTTGGGAGTTGGTGGATCGTCCTATAGGCAAAAACGTGGTTCGGAATAAATGGATCTTCAAAATTAAGTGTGACGCCGAGGGGAAGATAGCCCGATATAAGGCTAGGTTAGTAGCCAAGGGTTTTACCCAAAAGTATGGTGAAGATTATTTTGAGACGTTTTCACCGGTAGTACGGTATAGTTCGTTGCGACTATTGTTGGCGATAGCCGTAGACATGGAACTCGATATAGACCATCTGGACGTACAGACGGCGTTCCTAAATGGTAATTTAGATGAGGAAATTTTTATGTTTCAACCGGAGGGGTTCATTTCACCTGGTGAAGAAAATAAAGTCTACAGATTGAAAAAGGCAGTCTATGGACTGAAACAAGCTTCACGAGCTTGGTATCAGAGGGTGAAGGACGTGCTTCTGCTGACAGGTTTTGTTCAATGCCAACTTGAACAATGTATCTTCTATAAAAGAAATGGTAAGTCGGTTGTTTACATTGCCTTGTACGTCGACGATTTCATTGTGTGTTACAATGATGCACGCATGGCTGAAGAGCTGAAAGAGAGTTTACGTAAACCATTTAAGATTAAGGACTTAGGTGCGGTGCGGCATGTTCTCGGGGTCACATTAGAGCGTGAGAGGACGAACAAAACTCTTAAGCTTTGTCAGGCGAGGTATATTGAGCGCTTGCTCGACAGTTTCGGTATGTCGGAATGCAAACCAGTCCAGACTCCTTTGGACCCAAACATTAAGTTTACTGATACGAGTGTGTTAGGCGAAGATAATGTTCCGTATAGGGAATTGATAGGTTCCCTTATGTATCTGAGTGTTTTTACACGGCCAGATATTACGTATGCAGTTTCGTACTTAAGCCAGTTTAATACGTGTCATACTATGGAACACTGGAGGGCTGCGAAACGTGTATTGAGGTATCTTAAAGGAACTCAAAACGTTAGTCTTGTGTTTAGAAGGTCGGGTCATGTTAACATTGAGGGGTTTGTAGATGCGGACTGGGGCGGTGACGTACGCGACCGAAAATCATTTTCGGGGTTTGTTTTTAAGTATGGGGGAAACACCATCTCCTGGGAATGCAGAAAACAAACATGTGTTAGTTTATCAAGTACTGAGGCTGAGTACGTTGCTCTTAGTGAGGCTGCTAAGGAGGCACGTTGTCTTAGGGACTTGGTTACTGAATTGACTGGTAGTTCTGGGTTAATCGTCGGTTTGTTCAATGACAATCAGTCTGCTCAGAAACTTAGTGTCAATCCAGTGTTTCATAGGAGGACTAAGCACATAGATATCAGGTACCACTATGTTAGGGAGGCTGTGAATAATCATGTAATCAAGTTGAATTATTTACCTACTCAGGAAATGGTGGCTGATGTACTAACTAAATCTTTGTGTGCTCCTAAACATAAGTTCTGTGTTATGAACTTGTGCTTAGGTTTTTCTTAAGCCAGTTGAGCCAGTGGTGATGTTTGAGTTCAAACAGTGATTGAGGGGAAGTGTTGAATGTTGACCTTCTTTGATACAGTCACAGTTTGATTTATGGTTCTGATTCTATTCTGTCTATGTTGATTTGAATGTTGAATGACTTTTGTATATTCGCCAATGCGTTGCTCATGTATTTTACAATATAATATCTCGTGTACGAGTTCAAGTCTTTAATTGTGTGTATCCACATAAAAAAAAACTTTTACTCAAAGGTTAACACATCTTATAAATACAATGAAATTTTTTATGATAGAGAGTTTAAATATGATACATGATAAAAGTGACTGTGTTATTGGATTTTTGTTGCAGACCTTAACTCCTGGATGACATTTATCTTCCCAGCAGTTTTAAAAATCAAGATTACCCTGATTTTTAAAACTGCGGATTTTTTAAAATGTATTTTTAAAATATACGGTGTTAGGGATATTGACTTTATATTGTGACGGAATGGTGGCCAAGGTAAGACCAAAGAAACTAAAGCCGTCAAAAAGCGCGTCGGGTTGACGATATTTTGAAAGCCGCAGGAAACACGTGGATGAGAAACGCACGGAATCGGGCATATCGCAGAAAAAAGGGCAGGTTTAAACCCAACACTGGGTGATTCCGGGCTGAAATAATGATGACGATGAAAGGACATTGACGCAAAGAGTGTTACCATGAATTCAGCACATGATTCTAGACCATCATCTACTGATTTCAAGGTAATACTCGTCTGCGCGTCGATGTACACCATGTCATCTGACCAGCCTTTTCCCAAATATTTTGGAGTCGGCTTCCAGTCTAACCAGATGCAGCTGAATACTAGTATCTATCATGAAGCGACTGCCTATCAGACCTTCAAAACACAGTTACTGGGTAATACGATACCCCTTGGTAAGACTGGTTGTTAGCGTTTCGGGCTTCTGACATGTAGGTCTGGCCGTAATGCCAGTCAAAGATCCACGAATGACAGCCGGGGCCAACGGCTTAACGTGCTTTCCAAGGAATAGAGGGGTCTTAGTATGGACCAACCACGGCAAGCGTAGTTTCACCTGATCGATTGAACCGTGTGGCTTACATAGCCACAAGCCCCTCCGATGTACGGACGCCAGCACATCAACCTACCACAATCTGTCAGATTTCTTTAATAGATTTTCAACTTTATCGCTAAAGCATAAGGTTCAAAGTTGATTGGGAAAATTTGACAGTTTCGGGTAGGTTGATGTGCTGGCGTCTGTACACCATGTATGTATCTATAAAGATATGTATATAAAGGGATATACAGAAATACTGATTGCTGTAAATTAGACACTTTTAAAAAATACCTGGCATGCGTCCTTTCCACCTTCACTAGTTCCAGCACAGAGCATGTTGCATGTGACATTGTACATCGGCTGGTAGAAGGCATTGCATTGCTTCTCATTGACCTTCGGGACGGATACCCTTTGCAGCATATTTGGGATGCCACCATTTTCCTACAAAAATAATTTACAAAATATTATTCAATTTTTTTGTGAAAGGTATGATGATGATTCACAATGGTTCCGTTTCATAAGCAATCTTAACAACGTAAACTTTATAAACTGAATAAAGCACCATCTGGTAACTTATAAAAACTCGCACTAGGCTCTCTGATGTATTAACATAAACGGAGCAAAAAAGTATGTAAAGATCGGGTTTAGTCCCATCTCGGCACCCATGAATTTATTTATTTATCATGCCTACATAAATATTCCCATCTCGGCACCCTCTCATTAATCATTGTTAGGTACACAGTCATCAAAAAAGGATACACAAAATCAGCGTAGTGAGTAAATCAACTTGATATTAAATCAAAATAAATATTTATCGAAAGTTACTGTTTATAAAATAAGTTTAATTTTAAAATACTAGTGTTTAGTGGACAAAGTAATATATTTGTCGCATCCGGTCATGCATTTGACTATTCGGAACGCTAGCGCCACCCGGTGGCGCTTGACAGAGTCTAGCTTGAGTTCGTGGGGGTTAGAAAACAGCTCGACAGAACGATGTGGAGCTCACTTTGGACTTGGACATTGGACATCGTACGGACAACATGTGCTCAGAAACTGTCCAGCGTTCCGTATCTGGTTGTGTCGTGAATCTACAGTGTGTAATTTGCTAGTGTGATTAAATTGGTCGTGAAAATATAATCTGAATTGAACTGCAAACGGTTTTTCTATTGCGCCATAACCAACACTACCCACATAGTACGCCCACAATAGTTAAATATGTCTGATAATAACGAGACACACTATACCTTCTCCGTCATATTTTTATGGGACTTGCACAAACAGGCCTTTGAATCACCCTAATTAGAGGACAGGGTGCCGAGATGGTAATCTTTCGTAGGCATGATAAATAAGTTCATGGGTGCCGAGATGGGAAGGCGCCGAGATGAGACTAAACCAAAGATCGTAGCTGATGGAGTTCTGTAGTTTCTGTCTCATGGAAAAAGGGCCTTAGTTTATTTATTTATGAATTCTAAATGTGTGTCCCCGATAGGATTTCTTAATGGCAAACCTCCATATAAACTTTCATCCCCTGTTAACCCATTTCGTGGACGAATTTTAAAATATCCTAGTTTTGTGCTCACTTTTGTTATATGCTGGAACTCTTGTGCAAAATTTCATGCTTCCAGACCCAGCGGTTTAGGCTGTGCGTTGTCTGTAATGAATATAAGTTTTTTTTCAGTAGATTATTCGTGTCACTTACAAAAAGATTACCCCATCCAGTCACAACTGTCAGATCACCATCTTTAACTTCTTCATTCTTTGCCATCATTTCCACCGGTGCCACTTGGTCGCTGAATGTCAAAGGCCTCGAAAGCCACAGTATAGCAATATCACTGTCCATCTTAGAGTAATTGAAATCAGGATGCCATATCAAATCTCCGACGGGATATAACTCTCCGCCTCCTTGGCTGTATGAAGATCCAACACGGACTTTGTACATTTCTGGATATGATCTGAGAAAAGACAATAAGAAGTTTAAAACATTAAGGCCTGATTTTTCTACCGCCAGATAATTTTATTTGAGGAGTGATTTTGAATTTTTGACAGTTCTTCAATATAAAATCTGTCAGACGTAAATAATTTTATTCCACAAATAAAAATTATCTGTCGATTCTAAAATCAGCCATAAGAAGAATAATTCGGTTCAATTTTTAGTCTTTTTAGGTTTCCGTACCCAAAGGGTAAAAACGGGACCCTATTACTAAGACATGGAGTCTTAGTAATAGGGTCCCGTTTTTCCATCTGTCTGTCTATCACCAGGCTGTATCTCATGAACCGTGATAGCATAGACAGTTGAAATTTTCACAGATGAAGTATTTCTGTTGCCGCTATAAATAACAAATACTAAAAACAGAATAAAATAAATATTTAAGGGGGGGCTCCCATACAACGAACGTGTTTTTTTCGGCGTTTTTGCCTTGTGGTACGGAACACTTCGTGTGCGAGTCGACTCGCACTTGGTCAGTTTTTTTTTAAAGCTAGGTTTCTAAAGGCCACAGAAAAGTTCATCAATATTGATATTTTTGTTGTAAGGTGGTTAAAAATATTTAGTGCTTTTACGTGTTCATTTTTTATTTAAAGAAACAACAAACAATATGGGGTCGGTGTTTCCTAGCTCACTGTTCTGGAAAAAAACACCGAATAATTTATGAATATTAGAAAAGTTCTTGTAATCGAGATGAACTAATTGCACGATCAAATACCACTAACACAATAACACAACACAAACACAATAATACCTAACACTTTAGTAACCAGATAACTTGCTAACAACTTTGAACTTTGTGGAATAGTATAGAATTGATGGATCTGCACCCTTGACGATCTGTACAACACATTTAACGCCAACTGGGTCCAAACAGTATAATTTATAATGTACCGAGGTACCGTTGCCGCGTTGATACGTAAAGAAGTATAGAATTTTTCTCATGGAGAATATTCTACAGTTGATTGAAATGTCTCTTTAATATAACATAATTAATTACGTTACACATTCCAGAAAATAATTAATTATTCCTAGACAGTAAAAAGTATTAAAACTATTTTTCAGGTTTTTATAAAAAGGAATCACATTCGATCTTCATAGTGTATATAGCAGGGGTGGCCAACCGGTCGATCGCGATCGACTGGTCGATCGCGACTATTAGACTAGTCGATCGTGGCAAGGAAAAAAATATAAATACGTCGAACAGACTGCACAACGTACCTAATCACTAACTGCTCCACGCATCATCTTGTATCATTTTTCAATCGCCGTTCCGTCACGTTATTTATCCTCTCTTCTATGCAGTATAGCTCTTTTGTTTTCGGTGCGCGATAACAATAAGCGGGAAGCGTGTGGGACGCGGGAGTGAGGCGCGGGCGGTTGTCACTCCGTCAGTCAGTTGACGACAGACTTAAGGCTTCTACAAACAGGCGCGACACGCGATAAAATCGCGCGCGATTAATATCGCTTGTCGCGCCTGTTTGCCTTGACGGAGTTACGACTGGTTACGAGTTATATTTTCCCTCTTAATAAAATAAAAACTACTACATAATTGTGCTTTTTCATTTAAGATTTCAAGAAGTATGTAATTGGCACAGGGTGTCGTCAGTGAAGAGTAGATCTTAGGTCAAGCCAAGTTGGCCACCCCTGGTATATAGTGTATTACTGCTAGCTTTTCTTTCAACCACTGATACACATGAAAACAGACATATATACATACCCCATAACACAATGAGCAGCTGTTATAACTATGTCACGCGCAACGATGGCTCCACCACAGGCATGACTGCCTCGCCTCACGAGAGACACCTGGTACGGAGCATCAGTAATCTCGATGTCCTCTCCTCCAACGATTTTCAGATCCCCTAAGGATTTTATTGTGGGTGATGACACTATAAAATAAGTAGGTATTATTCGTTTGTTTCAAAGTTTCGACAGTCAATTCTTAGAAGCCTTGTACTTCCTTTGAGGAAAATGTCTTGAAGAAAGTTTTGCGTATGAATTTGGATGGCTATACTTAAGTAGGGGAAGACTAAAGAGGCGATGGATAGAATGTGTGAAAGCTGATATGGGTAGAAAAGGGTTGACTATCTGAGATGACTTTGACGACTAATAGAGAAATATGGAAGAAGACATGCTATGTCGATCCCAATTAAATTGAGATCAGGGCAAAATTATTTACTTTGATTTATGGAGGGAGGCAACCTACCGCTACTGTACGAACACTCTTCAAAACAATAATTATTATGTAAAACTAACAGCGGCCCGCGGTTTCTCCCGCATAAATGTCTATCCTGTGGGAATATCGGGAAAAAACTATCCTATGTAAGGACATAGGATTTTTTTTTTTTTTGTTGTTGTTAGTTTAAAATTTGGTATAGAGATATTTTGAGTCCCGGGAAAAGTCCCGGGACTCAAATTATCTCTATACCTTTATCTAAATCGGTTTAGCGGTTTAGGCGTGAAGAGGTAACAGACAGACAATCAGACACACTTTCGCATTTATCATATTAAGTATGGATCAAATGTTTGGTGGCCTACGAGGCAAAATAAAGTAAGACACTTCTATGACAAATCAGAAGACCTAAACAAGTGGTAATCCCTTTTAAAGCGTTTCATATTTCTACTACAACTTTCAACATGATTGACATAAACTTTTTGGTAAATACCTAATTTTGAATTTTTCATCATTCGTTGTCTAAACTAATATTAAAAAAAATAGGTAAAAAAACTTTTTCAGTTAAACGGTTTTATGTTAAACATACATTGCAATGTTTAAGATAAATGTACTAAAAACCAAAAAATAATAAAATAGATACAGTCGTGGGAATTATAAACATATGCATAGACTAGACTAAAATAAAACCGTGGGGCACGTCACATTAAGTCGATAATTTGTAGACAATTGACGTGCCCCACGGTTTTATTTTAGTCTAGTCTATGCATATGTTTATAATTCCCACGACTGTATCTATTTTATTATTTTTTGGTTTTTAGTACATTTATCTTAAACATTGCAATGTATGTTTAACATAAAACCGTTTAACTGAAAAAGTTTTTTTACCTATTTTTTTATTTTCTAGTTTTTAGTTTTTATTTCGCATTCTGTTTAATTCATTTAGTGCTTGAAAAAAAAATTGTTATCAGCCATTTGGTAGCGGCGGCCATCTTAGATTGCAATTTTGCATAGTAAATTGTATTCTACTTGTTGAGACCTTTCATTTGATACCCATGTTGATGGGATTGATAAAACCTAAGTTATCCGCCATTTTGTAGAGGCCGCCATCTTGGATTTTAATTTTATATAGTACATTGTATTATACTGGTTGAGCACTTTCATTTGATACCCATATTGATGGAATCGATAAAACCTACGTTATCCGCCATTTTGTAGCGGCCGCCATCTTGTATTTCAATTTTTTATAGTATATTGTATTCTGCTTGTTGAGCCCTTTCATTTGATACCCATATTGATGGGATTGATAAAACCTAGGTTATCCGCCATTTTGTAGCGGCTGCCATCTTGGTTTTCAATTTTTTATAGTATATTGTATTCTGCTTGTTGAGCCCTTTCATTTGATACCCATATTGATGGGATTAATAAAACATAAATTATCCGCCATTTTGTAGCGGCGGCCATCTTGAATTTATAATGATAATGAATAAACATAATTGTATTGTCACCAAAATCCAAAGTGTATACAAAATTTCAGATTAATCGGTTGACAGGAAGAGGGTGAAATTTGAATTACTAAATTTGACCCAAGAATAATAAATAAAACAAACGGGGTGAGCTAAATAAAACCGTTTAATAAAACCGTTTAAAAAAGAAAAGTTTTGATTTTTTGTTACACTTTCATGCTAAAACGGCTGAACGGATTTGAATGAAATTTCGCACATGGGTAGGCCATGACCTGCATTAAGACATAGGATACTTTTTATCCCGATATTTTTACAGGATCGAGACTTATGTGGCTGAAGCTGCGGGGCGCAGCTAGTCGCTGATATAATGTCACTTTATCGAGGCGTTCAGATTCATTTTTTGTTTGTCTCCTATTATAAATAGTTACAATTAATTATTAAATTTTCACCCATTTTGTTGAACAAAAATCATCGATATGTCAAAATTAAACTCATGTTAAGTGATCTGAGTGGCAATTCTCGTAATTTTAAGAACGTTCACTGGATCTCAGTCTTGATCTGTCAAAAATACCTCTAATTTACCTACATTTTGACAACTTTTGACATTTATTTGTCGCATTTATTTGTGGCATTTTTTGACGTGACAATGTCTAATAAATCGATGAAGCTGGCTGCACTCACGAAAAAACATGACTCATGTAGCGTTACCTCGCGGCCTCGCTCTGTAGCGTGGAGGCGTTCCATGGCAGCTTGAAGTGCAAGCGAATATTAACAAATGCAATGCAACTATTCCATCAGTATTTTCTTATATGACGTTGTCACGTTCAACTATCGTCAGTAAACCGACTTTACAGACAACCGATTTTTGTTGTAGATTTTGAACGTTTTTAATTAAGGGAATTGGCCTTCTGATTGGCTGTTGATAATTCAGAAAACCCGTCACAGCAGTTGTTTCAGTACCGTACTAATACAATAAGATTTATATTATGATCTTACTGACTTAGTACTCAGTAAGATTATAAATTCTTCGATTGAAAGTTCAATCGAAGAATTTTAATAGCGTATAAGGACTAACATTTTTTCTTAATATATACAAACTTGCTTTTCAATGTCACAAGCATTGGCAGAACTGTCGCCATCGGCACCAATTGTTATACAAGAAAAAAATAGAATAGAACCGAATCACAGGAGTTGACATGCGTTTGATAAATTTTAGCTACGTTATTTTGTGTTGATATGGGTATACATGTAGATAGATATACAATATGGACGGGGTGAGTTGAAACTAGAGAAGAGTAGGTACAAAAGAAGCCTGACTTTTGACCCAGAAACAGGGCGTTCATTAATAACACAAATTACAACTAGGTACTATAAATAAAATTAGTAAAAATAAAATTACACCAAAAAATTTAACTCACCGACATAACTCACAAACACCAAGAAGTACAGAAATGAAATCATGATGAATTAATTACAGGCACTGCCGATTGTTCGTAATAATTGAACATTTATACCTGAAAATTACAAAAGATTATTAAGGTCGACGTAGTTTAACTGATAATAGTCGCCTTCACTGTACACTCGACTGATAAAGATAGATCTCAAGCACAAAATAGGTAGGTTGAGAAGGTCAGCTACATACAACGAACCGAAAGCAGTCGCACGCAAACATAGACACGTACGTGCGGCGATCTCAAACAAATGCCAGTCGCTAGTGCGCTCGCACTCGCTGTACGTGAAGCGTGTCTATGTGTGCGTGCGTTTTCCCTTGCTATATGGAACCGACCTTCTGTACACTATTTATTTTGTGTCTCAAGTTTTGTGTTTGTTTGGACAAGAGGTTTACATGATTCATAAATGAATGAAGTTTATTCGTGTTGTTATTTTTTAGGGTTCAGATGAAGGGAATGTGATGCCAAAATATTATTTTAACACACATTTTTATCATTCAGCTTTGATTCTGAATAGTTAGGGGTCGTCTTTTGAAAATCTTTATGAATCTGGTTGCATTGATGGTTTGTTTCGGACTGAAAATAACTGTGCTAGAGATACACGATTGCCTTAGAAAGATATAGAGAGAAAAAGGTTACCAGTGCTGGCGAGTAGGTGCTGTAATAAAGATTATAGCTTATTTGGTGCTCATATGCAACCCCCGCGAGCGGACCCCTTCGGCTGTGTCGCAATCTGAATCGGAGTGAAAATGTTTTTATCTGTGTCGGACTCGTAAGCGGACTGCGCGTCATTGCCGAAGATTATTACAACGTTCCCACTGCAGAGCAAAGGCCTCCCATTCTCCTTTCCACTCCTCTCTGTCTTAAGCTAGTGTGGACCAATCATGTCTGTAGGCGTCAAGCTCGTCTAGCCATCTTCTGCTGAATCTATTTGTTTATTATAACATGCATTTGTTTTTTTTTCATTAGTCGATCATTCCTATAAGCTGAACCATTCTCGCGATAATAATTTGACTCATCTTCAAAATATATCCACAACTTCAACTGTAATTAAATTTCTTGATGACACGTAGCATGGTTATTAACCCTACCCCAATTACGACATCACCTCAATTTTCCTCCTCCAAATTCACAAACACACCAGCTGTTATAACCTCAAGAGATTTACCCTCAAGAAGTTTTCCCTGCTTCTTGAGGCACAATGACCCGTTGATCGGCTTCACTAATCATAATTTAAATTTAAAATCTACTTAATAAAACCATAATCTCATTTACTGACAAACCACGCACACCCTAAAATTTTGGGTTTAGAAGCATGAACTTTTGCACGAAGGTGGGATATAAGGAAGGATTTTTGAAAATTTGTCACCTAAAGGGTTTAAAAAGGGAAAGATAATTTGTATGCAATAAAAAACAGTGGTACTCCGGGAGCGCCGACAGAAGTGAAAACAAAACACAAATAGAATACTTTGCTATCACTCACTGACATATCGCATATACATTAAAACCGAGTACATCCCGAGGAGAGCCGAACACATCTGAAGCGGGTTTTTTTTTAATCGTCTTATAAACAAAACACGCGCGGTGTCGCTTACAGTAACAGTGGTGCGAGTTCAATGATTTTTCCGATCTCATCAACGTAGTCGCGGGCAGAAACTAGTACTATATAAGTATTTCAAGTATGAAACACTTTGTTACTTACATAAGCACACACAAGTGACAATAATATAAGTAATTGTGCATTATCAAGGGTCGCAATTGATTAATTGAGTCAACAAAGCCATTAACAGAATATCCAAACAATAAAATGTATTGTTCTGGTATTTATTTATTACTATCGAAACAGGAATCTTCATTATTAATACAAAATTGTATTGTCTGATTGGCAGACGGCCAAAAAAATCATACTCACATAAAATACGGTGCCGAAACGTAGAAACTAATGGTCGGGCTGGTCCACAAAGTCGAGGTCGCTCAGCGCGCTATGGAGCGAGCTATGCTCGGAGTCTTTTTATTAAAGGATAAAATCAGAAATAAATTTATCCGGAAAAGAACTGGAGTTATCGACGTAGCTTGCAGAGTAAGCAAACTGAAGTGGCAATGGGCTGGCCATGTCTGTCGAAGGACCGAAGGCCGGTGGAACAGACGAGTCCTGGAGTAGAGACCGCGTGTCAGCAAGCGTAGTGTGGGACGCCCCCCAGCTAGATGGACGGATAACCTAAAGAAGGTAGCTGGGGTAAATTGGATGCAGAAGGCGGAGGACAAGATGTTGTGGTGCAGACTGGGACAGGCCTAACAACAACCGCCGAACAAAGCAAAAAGGGACATGACATCGAAACAAAACACATTGCCATGGATTCAGTACATGATTCTGAATCAGTTGCGTTGAAAAATTTCGCCGGTAAAATAAAAATTGCTCTTTCATAAAATTTTATATAGTTTTATTTATTATTGCAGTTTTCGGTCAGTGGGTCGTCTTTGGGGCGGACAATTAAAATAAACCTGTTAACTGTACGGAACACTGAAATTAATTTACCAAATCTTGCTTTTGACCGAATTCCTCAACCTAATTTCGTTTGCATGCATAATACTGATAATCTAATCACATGAATTGCAGCAATTAAATGAGTAGCAATGAATCTTTACAAATGATTCCATTATTTTATCTGATAAGGAGACAAAGATAATTATAGTATGTCAAGGTTACTCGAACATAATTATTGTGACATTTGCGCAATGTGAAAAACCGAAATTATGTTACTAGATTACAGCATGTAAAAGAAAGGTGTGGTCACTTTTAAGGGTCTGCCTTCAACGCAAGAGTGAACAGGCATCTTCTGGGCACGCTCATACCATCAAGGCGCGTCCCTACTGCAGGCCACACGGTCTCAAAGCCTCGTGCTATTGTTTGCAACTCAAACTCAAAGCATTTATTTCAATTAAACCTTGTACAGGCACTTTTGAATTGTCAACATTTAAATAGTCTGTCAGTTAGTCAGAAAGTTGAAGCTAGTTTCCCATTCCAAAACGTAGATCTCTATGGAGAAGAACGAGCAAGAAACTCCAACGCGTCCCTATTATATGAACTCAGGAGGCCCGGCCTCACGGCGCGCTGGGACGCAGCTTCATAGACTCCAACCATCGCTTTCCATCAGGCGTAATAATTGAGGTCAAGATCAGGCCCATTCAACAATAAAAAATAAAATAAAAAGGAAATGGTACTGACCATCAAGCTGAATAACTCCATGGGACCAACATTGTAATTGCGAAAAAAATATCAGCCATCCCATAAATTATGGTCGACTAAGTATTGTGTATTTGGAGTTTTCCCTGAATGAAATTAATTTTAATTCCATTATTATTTAAGTTTTGTACGGGAAATTTGATAATTTCTTCATGATTACGAGGTTGGTCCCAGGGACAAAGTTGTTCAGTTTGATGGTCTGTACCACACAATTAAGTATGACCACACCTTACTGATACACACTGTATAATTATGTATGGTCGACCTTGTAATTGCTTTATCACCTTAAGTTTGAATGTCACTTGCACGAAAACGGTAAGGTTTATTTTTATATGTGACAATTAGATAGTTTCAACCTTAGTCAATTTTATCTAATCTAATTTCAAATATCTAATATCTATTATAATAAAAATCTATAATCTATATCTAATATCTATTCTAATATCTATCTAATATATATTTCTATTTTCTAATTTTATCTATCTTTTTATTTTATTTTATCTAATTTTATCTTTTTTTTTTCTTTTTTTTTTCGTGTCTTTTTGACTTTTTTTTTAAATCATTTGGTAATTCAATACAAAGTGTAACCGGGATCAAGGGGGGTTCAAGGGATCAGACCGGAATAAATCAAATTTAGAACAAGGTACCTATATTTATTTTATTTTGATTGTTGTTTTTTTTTTATGTTATTGTATGGTGCACCGGTAAACGTCATCACATCCAGCCATCAAACCAGCTCTGTCCCGCATAGAGTCTTGGCATTTATTCATATTCATTTATTTGTCAAATATAAGCTAACAGTTTACACCAAATCGCTTATATCTATGCTAATTCTACAAAATTACATTACAATTTTAATTAAAACAAAAATACAAAAAAAAAACGGAGTAACATAAAATTTGAAAACAAAACAACCTTATACATAAATTTAGAAACAAAACAATTATTTCTTCATATTTAAATAAATAGACACATGCTTAGCGATTGTCCAATGAGAATCAAAAAATAAATCTGCCTCAGGTATATAGCTGAGCGTTCATGTGACGCATATTTCCCCCAATTTCTTTTAAATTCTTTCTCTGCGTCACGTTTACCGCAAATAAAACGTGTTTTCTTTCCTTTTCTTTTTTCTTTCTTTCTTAGCCAGTTAGGAAAGCAGTACGGCTGACTGTTCAGTGTGCAGTACTGAACCTACATTTAAGTATTGCCAAGCGTGGAGTCAATTATTTCACTACAATTTTGCCGGCATGAAAATCTACAATCCTAATGCAAAAAAAAATTAAATGCTGCATTCATGTGAATAATGTCCAGTCAAAAATTACTTAAACTAACTCGGTTCGGAGTTAAATCTTGGTATTTCGACATATTTCTAGATTTCAAGCTATCAAAATCGTTCTGGAATTTCAGCCATGTTTAACGTGGCAGACAGACAGATATACTTCGTATCTATCTCTGCGGATTAATTTACCAAGAATCTGTTGAATTATTTTTGACGTTCAAAAGTGCCTTTAATGTGCCTATTTGAAATTGACTTTGACTTTGAATTCTTAGGTTAACAGATTTTATCAGTCACTAGCTTATGCCCTCGGCTTATCCCGCGTGGAAGTCGGAAAATATCCCCCGGGAACGCACTACCAGTATCAAAAGTATCCTATGTAGTTAACCCAGGCTATAAACTATATATCCCAAATTACATCCAAATCTGTTTACCCGTTTTTACATGATTGAGTAACAAACATCCAAACATACCATCTTTCACATTTATAATATTATTATACAGTATTCTCGAACAGACCATTAAACAAAGTTACTGGTTAGGGTAGATAATAATATTTAATATTCAGATAGCAAGTAGATGGTAGTAGAATAATAGTAGACGAATTTGTGATAAGAATTTTAAATAGAAAAAAATATCAACCTTCAATCTTCATGCCGCGAGCGATTGCCTAGACTGAGCATTTTCACGGTAAAGGCCTCTACAAACAGGCGCAACACGCGATATAATCGCGCGCGACACAAAGGCGCCGCTCGTTACGCGACTTGCGGTGCCTTTGTGTTGCGTGTCGTGTCGCGCCTGTTTGAAGGAGCCTTAAATTTTAGTCACCCGCCGCATGCGTATCCTGTCGCTGCACGAATAACGTCGAAACCTAATCTACTTTGGAACATGCGATTTTAGTCACATACAGCCTAACTAAATTGCTATTTAGACATTTGCGGCTATATAAAGCCCGCATATGGCTTAAACGGAAAAACCTCTGCCTAATTATTTACATTTTCACAAACATTTTTTTACACAGCAAAAGATTTGAGTTATTGCGGTCTGAACCCCTAAATTCCCCCCCCACCCCCCTTCTTCCTCCTGCTTGTTCTTCTTCTTTATAAACTCTGCTTTTCTTTTGTTTTTCCTAAAATTGCTTTTAGAAACAAAAACAGGAAATTAGCACGAAATTAAAAGCAATAAAGTATGAATGGGTATTTAAGAAAGGTTAATAAACGATTATGTGACTCGGGAGTCAATTTCGTATTCATTCTTTCGTTTAAGTACAAAACAATAAAATGATGTTACACATAGAATTTTCTTGCGTCCAACAATATCGAAAAGCGTGTTAATTATCTTTTAATAATAATAATATTTATTTCATCAAGTAACATGACAACTCATTCGTGTTAGTAACAATATTCCTTACCGCTATGTTAGTATTCCTATTCTGATTATGGAGACTAAAATCATGACTATACGTGACTCACTGCGACACGCCTATTACCGAGGTGGAGAGCTAGCAGCAGCGACTCACGTACAGACAATCGAGTCTGCTCGCTACACAGCGCAGGATAAGGTTGGGGCTGGCCCGCACGCGGTGCACCAGGGAAGCGCATCGTTTTCTCATCGTTATCTTGCATTTTGTCTTGCATAAAATCAAACAATCAATCAACTTATCCTATCGCAGTCTAGTACTGGACGCAGGCCTTTCCCAGGCTGCACCACAACACCCTGTCCTCCACCTTCCGCATCCAGTCTGTCCCAGCCACCTTATTTAGGTCATCTGTCCATCACCCATCTAGTTGGAAGCATCCCACACTATGCTTGCCGCTTGCATAAAGTAAACCGCAATCATTATTTTTGCTTGTATCCGTGTTGTTTTCTTATAATGTTTAGATTCTTAGAAACATTACACAAAAGAATTTGTGAAGGCTGCAGGAATCCGCTGGATGAGAGAAGCTCAGAAGCAGTCTAGCAATGGACGTCTTTTGGCTGAAATTATGGTGATACAAAGATCTTAGTAAAGTCACTACCAACTTACAATTCTCTGTTGATTGATCTTATGACTGCATCAGTAAGCGGAGTTCACGCAGCTGAATTTTGGGCTGTAGCGTTATCTACACCGCCACACGCAAATTACGCATCATACTGATGTCACGCAAAATCCTGCATCTCGCAAGCAGAGTTTACCGCGCAACAAGCATTATATACAACGGCCCGACTTGAATCTTCGGGCAGTTGCCCGCCAGACACAACACCCGTCTGGTCGGAGGATCCTCCCTTTTCTATAGAGTATGAGTGAACTTCTACATCCTGTTCCTCATACCTCTATTAGGTCCCAAGTTCTTTGAACTTTTTGCCATTGATACGCTAAGAAGAAGAACCGTATATTTAAATCACAACTGTGTGTAACAATGGCTATAACACGGGAAATGTACGCAGTGTGTCAATTTGGAAAACCATCAATGTCCTAGACTGTACTTTTAAAACGTAAACACAATTTTATAATAAGTACCCTAAAACGCGCGTCGTCAGTAGGTACCTACCGACGGGATAGCCGTCTGTTGACCTAATTTGTTTTATTCTTACTTTGGTATAAACTCTTAGATAAATGAATAACCCCGTTTTCAAAGGTATTATAATAGTATCGAGTTCCTAAATAATACCGTCTGCAAAATTATAATTATTATCGGATTTACTTTCGAGGGCTAAGTCGTATTTTATTTATCTAGCGACCGACCCTTCTCCGATTGTTTTTAAGTCTTGACAAAACATCAATATTTCTTTATCATGATAAATTATTATTTTATTTCTGTAAGTTTGCAGAAACACTTTTACACGTCAATCATATTTTAATCGGCGTTTCCTATCTGACTACTCTGAGAAAAAAAGCCGAAACAAACTTAGATGTCTATAAAGTCCTGACATAATCTAAGTCAGATCATTTGTGATGTATCTATTGTAATAAACCTTCCGGAATAAATTATCCAAATGATGGTAAAAACCGCATCAAAATCCCTTGCGCAGTTTAGAAGAACAACGCAGTCACACAGGAACAACGAATAGAGACTTTAATTTATAATACGAGTAGGTATGTATTGATATACTCGTAGAATATACAATATAATATGTCACCGCATGATATTAAACTCCGTCAGTTTCCAACTCTTTCGTGAGATCTTAAACTGTCGATAAATTGTAAACGGTTTGTTGCAGTTCACAATTTTTCGATAGTTTATAATCTCGTGAAATATGTAGACTAGAGATGTTACGGAAGTCGTTTTATCGGAACCGGAACCGGAATCGGAGGTTTTAAATTTGATTGATCGGATTCGGAATCGGAATCGGAACCGGGTCGGATGTAGAAGAAAGATGTGTTAAGGGGCCTTACCTTAAAACATCTTTCCTCTATTTTCTTCTAACATCAACAAACAAAACAATAAACTGAGACTTTGAGCGCAAGTGTGTATAAAATAAACAAACATTACCCTGGCGACAAGTTAAACTTTTTTGTAGGTGCTCTAGTCACGTGTACCGCTGCGTTTCGAACTTCGGTCTAACTCCGATTCAAAATTATCGGAACCGAAATCGGAATCGGAGGTGTAAAATTAATCGGAAGTTCCGACTTTTCGGAATCGGAACCGAAGCTCCGTAACATCCCTAATGTAGACTTATGGCTAAGTAATAATAGCCGCGCGGTCGATCGATCAGGTTAAGTTACGCTTGCCACGGTTGGTCCGTGGATAGGTGACCATCTTCATATACCAAAACCCTTCTGGCCGTTCCCGGCTGTCATTCGTGGATCATTGACAGTCGTTTCGAGTCGTCCGAAACCCGAAAGTGTGTCAATCAGTCTTACCAAGGGGTATCGTATTACCCAGTAACTGGATTGTGGAGGTCAGATAGGCAGTCGCTCCATGTAAAATACTGGTATTCAGCTGCATCCGGTTAGAATGGAAGCCGACCCCAACATAGTTGGGGAAAGGCAGGCAGATGATGATTTATGTGGATTATAAAATTCATATTTATAAAATGAATAAATGAAATGAAATGAAATGAAAAAAATTCATATTTATATGGTGACAATTATGTAGAATACATGTAGATGCCATATAAATAGTCTACTTGCATTTCCCGACATGTTCATCCACAATTCCAGCAGTATCTACAAAAAAAAAGATTCGCAATTATGCCCCGATTTGCCCCTGGGACACCTTCTAAGAGTTTTGTATAACTTGCAATATTGTTTCCAACTTCCATAAACATTGTCCTTTTTCCTTTCCATTCCTTTATCTAAGGGATTTCGCAGACAAGCTACTTTAAAAATCGGCGATCAGTAATTCTGTCGCTTTTCAGAAGCTCTATACAGTGTTACTTTGAGCATCAGCGATTTATACGCTTTTCATAAGTTTGATACTGCGACGAATGGAAAATGTCGTCGACCGTAATCTAACTTGGCGTAAGGGACAAATTGCTACTTTTCAGGAGAGCCAAAAAACTTTTTTTTTTTGAAATGTGATCATAACTTTTATGTTTTCTAGGGTATATTGAAGTGGTTTATGTGGTTCTGCCTAACTTTTTGGCCTCTAAAACTTGATAGAATCTACTTGCCCATTAAGGCATTAGTTACAAAGATAGCATGTCCCTTACGTCCAAAAAATTAAAATAAATGTCCATTAAGCCCTAACTTTTTTTTTGCACACGAGTTTCAAATGTCGTAAGTCTATTAACACTGTTAAATACAATCCAAATGGCGTAAGTGTTTTATCAGGTAATTAAAGTTTTATTATTAGTAAATAATATATAGACAAACAAAGGGTAATGAAGTAAAATATAAAAATACCCAAGTGTTTTTATTAATATTCTAATATTTTTAAACTCAAAATTAACTCTTTGAATCAATACAAACATGAACACTTCCATAGCTTTAATTTTAACAAAATTATTATGATTAATTAACTTTTTTTTATTATTAATTATTTATATTTACATTTTATTATAGGTTTTTGTTTCAAAAAAAATATTGTCTCAGCTTAGCCATAATTTTTCAATAACTATTGACATTACTCAAATAAACTAAACTAAATAATTAAAAATCTATTCATCTTCATCATGAGTGCTATTCATCATTCACTTTGCACTTTGTAATAACTTGTCTTCAGTTGCTTTAGAATATGGAAGTTTTAAATATTCATGGTGATAACATTTTGGAATAGTCAACACACAACAACAATCAACACACAACTTTTTTAGATCATTATACTTTTTCAAAGATACTGGAAGTCTGTGTCGATAAAGTTGATTAAATGAAACCATATTGATTCCACTAGGCTTGCTTCTATATTACTTGCTTTTTCTTTACCTACACTCTTTTTTTCTCCTTTCCCTTTTCCCTTACCAATTAATGTATTTTTTTAATCAAATAAAATCTCAGTCGCATTAGCAGTTTCAATCATACTATATTTTACTTCCATTTTCTCAATGTTCTTCTTTTTAAAAGTGACAATTCTTAAATCTCTTAGTCTTAAGTTTTTGTCTTTAAGAGTAGGTTTGGTAAAAGTCTCAGCTGTGACTGCTTGACATGTACAGACGCCAGCACATCAACCTACCACAATCTGTCAGATTTTCCCAATCAACTTTGAACCTTATGTTTTAGCGATAAAGTTGAAAATCTATTAAAGAAATCTGACAGATTGTGGTAGGTTGATGTGCTGGCGTCCGTACATTATAAGGTCCAGGCCTTTTCCTGGAACTCTCTATGAAAGATGGCCATTGTGAAGGGGCCATTCTGCACAGCTTTCTCAATAGTGACATGCATTGAGTCTACTGGCATATATGTATGACCAGGTAAAAGGTAATTAATGTATGATGTCCAAATTTACGGATGTTTTTAAAAAATGGTGAAACATTGCAAGAATGGTTTTGTTTTTGTTTTGGCCAGTGCAGGAATCACAGTAGTTTAATAACTTCCAATACCCTCCTTTATCGACTTCTTGTAAATACTTATAGAGACAAGTGCCTATCTCATTACTCCCACGTTTGCCATCACTTTCACCTCAAATATATATTTTTTGACGTAAGGGACAGTTAATACAAAGTGTGTATTTTACGCTAATGTGATAAGTTATTACCAATACATACGTCAATCGCATTTTTACTTTTGTCCGATACATCATGTTTTTGTTTAAAAAATGATTTAGGAACTTCATTTTTCTGTGGCGTATCGGACATTTTTTTCAAGCTACAGCGATGTTATATATACCATTCGAAAGAGCGCAAAATTCTGTATCGGACTGCATTCAAAACTCATTTTGAGCAAAATGTCCCTTACGCCAAGTTAGATTACAGCCGACGATGTGTAACTTTGAAAGAGCGCTCAAACGCTGCTTCTGCATCTAAGATCGTGTTCTAACAGAAAACGATCGTCGAGCGATACTTGATCGTCGCATCGATAGAGGGCGCCTTCCGGTACTAATCGCCAAACCAATAATGTTTGCGACGTTCGCGTATTCATGCGAGGATATATAGTTTATATTAGGCCTTTGCCTTCGTTGAAACGTGTAACCATAGATTAACATACCAACGTGTAACTTCGAAACTGCGAATAAAAGCAGTGAGTCGCTAAAACGCGATCCAATATACACGACATCGCAAAATCGCCTCTCGGCGATGCTAAAAGAGCATGTCTGCTAACACCTTTAGCCAACTTCGCAGGTAATTTACGTTTTTTTTAGTGTATCGCCGAAGTTTTTCCTGCTTTCCCCAGAAGTTTTGACAGCAGATATTTCGATCTTTGATTGGATATTTCGGTATATAAGCGTTGTTAGGTGAAGCGTTTCTTTAGTAACAATGTTGTTAACACAAGTTGTTCTGGCAAACTTTCTTATTCTTTTGTTCGGAAGTTTTAGGGTAAGAAGTCTACCCCTTTTGTGCGTCATTGTATGTGTATTCGCTTGGATGGGTAAGATGAACTGGTCAGTGGTAGATATTTGTTGCTGTATTTTCTACTGATACATTGGTTTTGGTTCTAGATGGAGCTGCTATACGTTTAATAAAACTAATTTGCTTTTTGTGTTTGTCTGTGTAACAGCTTAGGTCTTCTAAACTCCTGACCATAATTGATTTTGCTGCGGAAGTTTATGTGTAATAAAAATTCTGTTCCATACATTTTGACCACGTAGGTATTGCGCTTTTCAATGAAACATGTTAGTGGCGGTGGCGTGGTTGTTTGTTAAATAGCTTAAAACCTTCCTCAAATGCAACAAGAACTTTCAAATCGGACTGGTAGTCCAAGAGATTAGCGCGCTCAAACAAAAAAAAAAAAACAGAAAATAATATTGCTTCCGAAAAACAAATTGACTTCCGGCGATCTGTGGTCAAACAAAAATACTAAACTTGCGACAAAAATACTAAGTTTCCGAAAACATATTTATGAACGAGCTCGGGGTGCCCACCCGAGCTTAGGTTTGGTTAGGTTACTTTAAACCCTTTACATAGAAATAGGAGCCCCGCGAAGCGTGGCTACGTCGACATAGAATGCAAGAGCGAGCGTATGAGAATTAGAGTGATTGATTAGAGACTCATAGTTTTCAGTAGAACGTAATTTAAGCTGGTAGAAAAGTATATATAGCAATAAACAGTCATGTTTATTTTTCGAAGATTTCAGTATTTCATTCGGTTGTTTCGTCATTTTTATTCGGACAAAAGTAGTCGGAAAGTTAGTATTTTAGGCAGTAGATTTAATATTTTAAGTAAGGACATTTTTTTTTTGTCGGAGCTTTTATTACTACCCAAAAAAACTAACTCTTTGTTATTAGTATAGATAGGTAGGTAAATACAGGTTTCCTCACGATGTTTTTTCTACACCGCTGTCAATAATGTCCAAGATAAACTCAAAAAGGGTTGACTTAGCAAGGAGGATATGTTAATTATAATATTTATTTATTTATTAAAACTATAAGCACTAGTAAAAAATATTGTACAAAGGTGAACTTAATACCTGAGGCATTTTCTACCAGTCAACCTTTGGGAGATGCAGAGACAAAACATTGCAGGTGCAACATAAGACTTAAGGCTCCTGCAAACAGGCGCGACGCGCGACGCGAATCGCACGCGACACAAAGGCACCGCTCGTTGCGCGACTTGCGGTGCCTTTGTGTCGCGCGCGATTTTATCGCGTGTTGCGCCTGTTTGAAGGAGCCTTTAGACTTAGCTAAGATAATATTCGGTCACATCTCTTTCGTTTCCAGAATCCACTTCACAAGCATTATTGCAATCCTCAGATCCAATATGTTATTGCAATTTCCAACAGTATGTTGATGTGGAACACCTCGCCGCCAAATTGAATTTTTCTCTACCGCGTGCAGACAAACGGCTTGCCTTTATACTTGTCTTGATATTGTAGCAGTATCGTTTTTGGGTTACCTTGCAGTGTTATTCCGTGGTAGTTTATGTTTAGGAGTAGTAGTATTATTACTATCGTCACACAGTGGGTGCCTGAAGACGGGCGTCGTCACCGAGGCAGGCCTAAGAAACGCTGGCGTGTCGATTTAGACTCGTTCCTAACCGACTGGATGGAGAAGGCACAGCATAAGGAAATGTGGAAGAAAATGGGGGAGGCCTTTGCCCAGGAATGGGACAGTACAGGCTAACGAAAAATATATTTATGTAGTTAGTCATTTATTTTATTTAGTTAGTCATTTATTTGATTCTTCGGAACGCTAGCGCCATCTGGTGGCGCTTGGCAGAGTCCAGCCTGAGTTCGTGGGGGTTAGAAAACAGTTCGACAGAACGATGTGGAGGTCTCTTGGACACGGGCTCTTGGACATTGGACATCGTACGGACAACAGGTGCTCAGAAACTGTCCCGCGTTCCGTATCTGGTTGTGTCGTGTACCTACAGTGTATAATTTGCTAGTGTGATTAAATTGTTCGTGAAATTATGTGATTTGAACTGCAAACGGTTTTTCTATTGCGCAACAACCAACACATACCCACGTACGCCCACAATAGTTAAATATGGTTGATAATAACGAGACACACTATACCTTCTCCGTTATATATATGCAGTTTCACTTGTACAGGGCGTATTCCACTCGGTTAATTCGGGGCGAATTCCACCAATGAAACTGAACGCAATCTAAACCATGTTTAATAGATGTTAGTGTCATCTTTGTTCTAGAATACTGACACTGATAGAGACCCTTTGTCGTCTAACACGCGGTTTCTGAATTGAGAATATGAAGTCGAGAACTTAGCGGTGTAAATCTAAACGGTTGTTAATTAATTCAGACAAGTGTGATCGCATTCAGCAAGTTATCTGCAGACGGGTTCAGTAACCAAATCAGTTTAGTAGGATAAAAGAATGGAAAAGATTAATAGAAGTTATAGCGGTATATAAACTCCTCCATCTTAATAGATCTCCCAAGTTATCCCAACTCCCAAGATCTCCCAACTTAATAGCTACTTTAAAATAACGTATATAAAGATCACTGTGATGTAAATAGACTCTTTGAAAATTATTAAATTAAATGTTCGTTTAAGTAATTAGATCTTTAAGGACAAGAATTCAAGAACATTATATTATTAGGATTTCATGTGAGTCTGACAATGCAGAGCCATGTCTGGAAGAGCCCTTTAAAGAAGTAGCATCAATCCAAAAGCAACCTCATTGTAACGAAAATAAAGATCACTCTGATCTTGACAGTGATGCAAAATTTACAAGAAAATGGAAATGATTCTAGAAAATGAATGCAATTTATAAATGATACATGTTTTAGTTTACAAACTCTTTGCTACAAAGTGTATCAGGCTCTTTTGGAAGCGCCGAGTATTTCGTTCAATCGAGTTATCCGGTGTTTCGCAGGTATCCTGTGAATAGATATGTTTAGCTTTGTGTTTCAGAGGAATTTAAACGGTTTACGGTATTTGCTGCTCCACATGGGCCTCGTCACAGACTGCATAACTAACATCTATGCTAACATTTTTTTTAAAGATGTATGTGAGTTTGTATATATAGGGGGTAATCTCCAGAATTACTGATTGGATTTTATAAGTTCTTTCACTAATGGGAAGCTACAGTATTGCAGAGTGTCGAAGGATATGTTTTATGTTAATACAAGATATACAGTTGCTAGGCCTCCCCCAAATCCTCCCAGGAACTATTTTCCCGGCTTGAAGTAGCCCTCGCGGAACGCCTTTAGTCTCGTTACCGCTTTCTAGGCCGACCTCGGCCATCTTCAGGCCACTTTTAATCAAGCTTTTTTTTATTTACATAAAAAAAAGCCCGATTGTCCGAAAGGGTTACCGCTGGCCCGGAACATAAAGGGCGAAGGAAGGAACACGGGTGGGTTTTAGTCAGTAAGAGTCATTTGATGATTTCCCATCCTGAAAAAAAAAAGGCGCTCGATTCAAATGTATTGCGAAGAAACTGCCTTCTAAGACATACAGGATATTTCCTAGTTCCCGGAAATTAAAAATCTCGTTTTGTCAGTAAAGAAACCCACCAACACAATTATGTACGTGTTTATCCCCTTAGGATAACGAGGGGAGGAGGGGTAAGGTTTGCCCACAGATATAGATACGCCTAGATAACGCAAGAGCAACTACTTCGCGTGCCACAAATCGCACCAGCTTGCGTTTAAAAATCGTAAGCCGCTATCCCGTTCAGTCCTGTGTACTGCTTGGCTGGGTAAGCGTGACTGAGAACGCGAGCGTGTGACCTCAAAGTCAAAGTCAAAGCATTTATTTCAAATAGGCACATTAAAGGCACTTTTGAACGTCAAAAATTACAACAAATAGAATTGATTCTAGTCGCCCATTCCAAAAAGTAGTTTTCGTATGGAAAAGAATGGGCAAGAAACTCCACCGTTACTCTTTTAAAATGTTTTACAATAGTAAAACATTTTAAAAGAGTCATAGTAAGTAGTCTCATAGTAAGTAGTCAAAAAATAGCACGCTTGGTTTTCATACAGTTCATGATACTTGCGTTATCTAGGTCTGTCTATATCCGTGGTTTCGCCCTTGCAACAAATGTACCCTGCAAAGAGGATTTATTCTGAAATTATTTTGCGAAGGAAATCCTGTCAAGAAAAATCCCACCAAAAACATTCTGTAAAAAACTAGCCAAGTCTCGATGGAGCTGCTTGGTTATCTCTAAAAAGTAATGAAATCTAGTCAAAGTCGTGCCAAGTTTAAGGTTCCTTACTGCGATTTCTTTATTATTATAGTTAATGTTGTGTGACTTGGCCGTTGAACATTCTTTATACGTTAGTGGGTTCGAGTCAATTTTGTCTACACGTAATGTTATATCTGTTATAACTACCTATGTTTGTTAAGCGAGATAATAGCCCATACTGGTATTGGTAATTGGACGCTAGTGTCTCATTTTAGGCTGTTGTTGATTGTGCAACACATGCATTCAGCATTGACATTGACTTCTGCTCTCTTCTTTGTGGAGCGTCAAATCGACCACTTGGCAATTTTCCATCGTCAATGGGTAGCGGTTCTGACGACAGATTGGTGCAATGGTGTCATGGAGCACCTGGTTTTGTACCCTTGTGTACCCTTCAACGGCCAAGTCACACAACATTAACTATAATAATAAAGAAATCGCAGTAAGGAACCTTAAACTTGGCACGACTTTGACTAGATTTCATTACTTTTTAGAGATAACCAAGCAGCTCCATCGAGACTTGGCTAGTTTTTTACAGAATGTTTTTGGTGGGATTTCACTTCTTTTTGTAGTAACGTATATTCATTTATTTTATTAGATTTTCTTATTTGACAGTTTTTTTCTTTTTAGGAGTACATTTTTTATTATTAGAAATCTTTCTTTTCTTTTTTCCGGTTCTGATTCTTGTACAGTAGCAACAGTTTTTCGTATTGCCCATTCGCGTCCATTATTTATTCTTTTTAGACGGTTTCATTTCTGAAAGATCGGCGCGGTATTTACGCCTACGCCGGTTGTATTCGGTGATCGCTGAAGATTGAGCTTTTATACTCAAGTCAACATTTATGAGGTGCACCCCATGAAGATTGATTACTCGTAAAAGCGCCACGTAGGCTTGGCCACAAGAGAATATGGAGGTGCCAATGTCCATGAGGGCATTTTTTAGACTTAGACCTTGGCTCTTGTGAATTGTTAGGGCATATGCCACACAGATTGGGAATTGTTCTCTGTACACGTATGCCCGGGGTATGATCTCAAATTTTGACTTAATAGGCAATAATTCGTGAATCAAATTATTAGCGAATTTTACTACCAATTGTTTAGGCTTTGTTTGGTCTTCCGGGTCCCACCTCACTTTTTGTACAACGCCTATCGACCCATTCACTAAATCTAAACTAATTTTTTTTTTTTTACTTATACTAAACCTAACCTAAACCCGTCTTTGGGCATACCAACTACTTAGTAGCCACTAAGTTCATCGTCGTCTTTTAATATTATCGACATTATCTTGCGAAATCAAACACAAATAAACTCAATGACTTTTAGTATATGGACAAAAATCAGAAATACCGATAATATTTAGACTAAAACAACTAATGAAAAAAACTGAAATTTTCAGAATTTATACTGTCTCACTTGACAAATGACACAGAATTACATGCAACATAATTGTACAAAGAAGGAATAATCTTATTTAACTCACCGATAGACGAACTCTTTTGCATCGATTAAATAATTAGACGAACTATTTTGCTTTTCCTTTAATTTTATTTATATGCGTATAAAAAGTAGAAAGGGAGGCATTCGCCCAGCAGTGGGAGGCTATAGCTAGATTAAATTAGAAGATGTATCCCACTACGCTGGATTTTTGCAATGACAGTCGATTTTTTTATGTACCAATAGTAGAAGGAGGCATTACCTTATCTCTAATACAGCTGAGACCAGCTGAGGGTTCTTCATCAGATACTTAAGACCTTCGATTTTTGACATCAAATGAAGCGGCCCACCAAGTTGAATATTTTTTGTAAAGGCGGTATGTCGATCTCTAATAGTTGGGTTGGGCTCTTGTGTTTTCTAATCAGGGTCACCAGCTACTCCAGATCTTCGATTATCCTAGTTTTTATAGTTTTCCCTTTATGTGGCCATTAAACCCTAATTCTGTACCAAATTTCAGCTTTCTGAGTTTATGGGAAGTACTAGTTCTATTTTGATGATCATCAGTGAGTGAGTGTCATAAATGCGAAACTTTGCTTTCGCTTAACTTCGGAACTAAATGACCTACAGACTTGAAATTTTGTATTTTAAATATGTGATTATAGCTTACTGGATGACAAAAAATTCTGCGTTCTGGTCTTATCCAGAGGTTCTCAAATATGGGCCTGAAAATGCGGCGAAATGGTTTCAGTAAAGGATGGTACGGCAGTGTTTGCTTCGCACTCGACTTGGCGGGGGCACTGCCGTGCCCCCCGATATTTTTGTTTTGATGTCAAGTTTTCATGTGTATTGGATTTTCTATTGGGTGTTTTTACTGCAGTTGTTACGGTACTGTGATTTGGTTGTATTCTGAAAAAATGTGGAGACAATAATACGACAAAAAATCAAAATACTATTATATTATTCCCCAGTCAATAAAGGAGTTGTACAGTGCTAAACTATTCCTTCAGAGACTTGTTCATGGTGCTTAGAAGGGAACATATTAAAAGTCCTGACGTCTAGGAGGTGACCTTCTAGACGTCAGGACATTTGACTTTTTATGTTTATGTGTGAGGGGAGGGGGGGGTGGAAACACGATGTTCCCACTTTTAGGTTTTTCGTTTTAGATTTGTTTTTATACCAAATGAAAGCTCATAAGAGTCTCTACAACTTTTATGAATGCAGTTTTTTCCGAAGTTACAACTGTTTTCGAACTACACGCTCCGGAAAACTGAAAAACAATTCAACTTAGTGCACGAGCATCCCAAAGAACCAAGAATGACGATTTCATGAAACAGTTATTCTTTGGGGTTACGTTGTTTTAGAGAGTTGTGTTGATGACTTTAATGATTATAATCCTGTAAATACATATTTGTTACGACCGCGAATCATATATTAATCAACGTACAACTTAATACTGACCAGCAAATTGCAAAAAACCTAAAAAAAAATGAATTTCGCGGGCTACCCTGGCGCTATCGCCTTAACAAACAACGATTGGCAAAAACATGATTTGTTATTTCATCACTATACAACAACAAGTTTGCCAAATAATTCACTTTACAAAATAATTAGCAGGTAAGCTTTTTCTTAATAACGTGTTGTTTGACAAACAATTCACATTTTAATTCATTTATCTCATAAAATAACGTTTGGAATAAAAACGATTTACATATTGACTTATTATTACGCAATTTCCTGAAAATGAAACTCATTCTTTAATCGACTTGCGCTAATAAAAAAAAGAGATTTATTTTAGTAGGCTAGCCGGAACAGAACTAGTTAGATTAGATTAATTATTTTTTTTTAAATGGTTAGGTTTGGCTAAAACTGTGATGCACGAGCCGAGCGAGCGAAACGAGCGGTGCCGCTGCAGCGGCCAGTGAGTGACAGAAACGACTAATTATTTAGAAAAGAAATACTATTATTGATAAAGAACTTCAGTCCGTCACGATCATTTTGTGACTGGTTTAATAATGACTATTATAAAATGATATTTTGTATAAACGTGATTTTCCCAAAAGATTCTAAATATTAAATGGAAAATGTTTAAATTATTAAATATCATCCGAAACATTTGTAAAGAGAAGCATTTGCCAAATAAATGTTTGTAAAGCGAGTGTTTAAAAAATAAAACATTTGCGGAATGAGTTGTTTGTGTAATAAATAGTATACGAAACGTTGGTTGTAAACTAAAATATTGTCAATGGAGTTTTGGTGAAACAATAGTAAACCGGGCGGAGTATGTGCTGCGCCAGGGCGGTGCGAGACATCTGCGCGCACTCGCCGCCAACATGTCGTGGACGCTGTACCTAGGACTAGTAGGTACTTACTCCATCAGCAATTACTCTTGAATTTGTTCTAGTGCTCTGATTCCCCCTATATACTTTATGGACGTATTCTAGTAGTCAAGTACCTACAGGAAAAACTAAAAGTATATTAACATCTCGTAATTCTGGGATTCAAAGTTTAATTATATTATTATGTGAAAAGCTTTTGATACTTTTTGAAAGATTGAAAATTATGCTTCTTGTTTTGTATGAACAAAGCTAATATTACTTTAGCGTGGGTGCGATCGATAAGAACAGCCGCTGGGGTCGATCTTCAAGATTAAGCACGCTTACCTTATTTATACATTAAATACCAAGCGAGAAAACGGCGAGTGTTCCGTGCCTCGAAATATTGGTCCCGGCTGTCATTCGTAGATCTTTGACAGTTGTTACGGGTAGTCGACATCCCGAAAGTCAGGAATGAAACAAGGACGCACTAGGCCGGCTAGAGGGTTATAATGTTGTAACTAGCTGTTGAGCGGCAATCCACGGCCGTCTGAAGTCTGCCGCCGCGTTCAAAATTACACATTTACTCGTCTCTACTAAGACCTCAGGAAGAAAAAAACCGGGAGCGCCGACAGAAGTGAACACTTGAACAATTACGTGTATTTTTTTAATCGTCTTATAAACAAAACAGGCGCGGTGTCGGTTACGGTAACAGTGTCGCGAGTTCAATGGTTTATTCCCCATCTCGAAAAATGCCTAAAAGAAGTTTTCACTTCAATAAGTCGGCTTTACCCTAGTTGTGAAGCATCGTAAGAGAGTGGTGTTGTCTAGAATTTTAAAAACACTGTTACAAGCACCTAATTTATATGATAATTTCAGGTGAAGGAAAAATGCAAAAATTTACTGCTTACAGAATGCTGTTTATTTTGCGAAGAAATGAAAATAAGAATTTTACTACACGACTGTTTACAAGAATTTTGCTCACCACACTTTAACATGAAATGGATAATATTAAACCATTAACAGATAATCAAATTGGGTCAATTAGGTCTCAAGGGGTATCGTGTTATCCGGGTTATTGTTTAAGTTTTTGCTAAATAGTTTATTTTTATTTTCCGCTTTTCAGTTTTCTTTTAAAATAAGAACTTCCATTGACAGCCTTCCATCTATATCATCAGATCCTTAATGACAGTCATACCCCGCCAGGTCTAATGTTCTCATCAAGATCAAAGTAAACCCAAGGACGAAGTAGCTGCTGTAAACTGTTGAGAAGGTCTTTTGGCTGTCTGCCGTCTCAAGCATCAGATCAACCCCAGTTCTCTTTTAAATTGTAGTATCATTAGAACTACATAATGTGTGCCAAATTTCAACGGAATCGGTTCATAAGTGAAAATTAAGTAGGTAAAAAATCAATCAACCACGCCCTTAAGGGTGGGTTATTTTTAAATTTTCAATGAGACCAACTTATAGTAGAAAAAGTAAAAAAAGAAAAAGAAATTCCAATATATAAGGATTATCATCATTCAAGTCATCAATAAAATTTAAAAAAGTATCGACTCAGACGACTTTATCACGTTATCAAAAACTGACAAAACAAACATAAAAACGTAACAGTCATCTATCTATACATATAAATTATATTTTTATTATTTATTTATTTATATACACCTTTATTTCAATAAATTCTTATAAATTACATTTTTAAATATTAGAATATAGAAACATTTAAAAATATAAAAAATAGTAGCCCACCGGTATCGAGACCAGCGTCCAAGCTACCGGCGCGGCGGTCAGGTCTCCAGAGAGAGGAACCTCCTGACAATGCCATTCTGAATCAAGCCCTTGATCCAACTGCCCAACGAGAGCCTCTTCAGGTGTTGGTCGAGGCTCTTGGTTATTATGGTTATTAATCCATTGGCTGTCACGACTATCGGCACGATGATTGCTGAGTCCACATCCCAGTTTTAGTTTTCATTAAAATCATGCCCGAGATTCCTTTGGGTACTTTTCGCTATTCCTCATACTTTGGATTTGGCCATCGACGCCCACTTGGAAAATTCACACTGTAATATTTTTTTTCAAAATGACGGTCTACCGGTAGTTCGCCATTTTGAAAATGGCCACGGACGTGCAAAGATTTTCAATCCCCCATTCCGGCTCCTATTGCAATTAAACTAACAAAATGTTTTCAATTCTTTCATATAAACAAATATTATAAGATTTGTTCTACGTTAATCCCACGTTTTCGTCCCATTTCTTAAAAAAACTTCATAATCGTCCCATGTTAATAATTTTGTTTGAAAATATTCCGAAATCCTATTATGAAACTTCAATGTACTTTCAGAACACCCACGATTGCCTGACAGATCTAAATACCTTCGCTGTTTTTATTATTAAAGTAAGATGAGCGTTTAATAATAATTTTGTAACATTTTTGTGGACAGAATATTCACTTACAGGTCAAACTCTCCATCTTATTTTAATGGAATATTAAGTGAAAGGTTAAGGTGAAACAAGAGGTAGTAGGTAATTTAAATACTCTAGGAGAGCTTTACGAGCTCTCTGGGTCTGGGTACCGGGAGATATCAATTAAAACACTGTTTTATCGTATATGGTTACTAACTGCTGGGACGTTCGTTGCGCCACTTCTTCTTCCCAGCGAAAGAACTAGGAAGGGGTAAGGGCCGTTTTGGGGGACTGTTTTTTGTCATTTTGATTTTCGAAAACTGCTAATTCTCAGCCTAATTTGAATAAATAACTTGTGATTTGAATTATTAGGTATTAATAGAAATCGTTTTATGTGCTTTTTACATTTTTATTCCTAGTCCCCTGGCCTGTCAACCAAATCTAACGCCTACTGTTATTCCGATTCTCAATTTGTATTGGCGTCTATCTTATATCTGTTCCCTACATTTCGCATAACTCGTCAAAATGTAGGGAACAGCTGATTTTTTTTTGCGATTTCAGGTTTGGTCCCATAGTCAAAAGTGGTTTATAATGGTGAGTACAATGACCTCTTAAGAGGTTGTTAATGTTTTACCAATAACCCTGTATAAGATACATGTACGGACGCCAGCACATCAACCTACCCGAAACTGTCAAATTTTCGCATTCAACTTTGAACCTTATGCTTTAGTGATAAAGTTGAAAATCTATTAAAGAAATCTGACAGATTGTAGTAACTTTATGTGCTGGCGTCTGTACATATTTTCGTTAAATAAATTTATGTCTGTTAGCTTATATTATTTAAATACTATCTTGATTGAAAAAAATAAAATTATACCCTATCTCCAAGTTTTCAAAACTAAACGGGAAACAAATGAACTGAAATCCAAAGGCTTAACTCCAGAATTAAAGGTTCCGTATGTCGGTATGTGAGCCGAGAGCGTAGTCTGTGACGAATTTAACGTTCGCTTTGCCAAACTTTTAATGAAAACGGCTGCTACGACGAAAACCTCTCGCGGAGGCATTTTAATTACATTTTGTTGACCATTAAGAGTATTTTTGGGTGTTCGCATGTTTCTGTAAAAGGATTGCGTGTGTTTTGATCGTCGGGTTTTTGTATAAGATGTGTAATGTGGTCAGGCCTTTTTTAAGCGACTAATAGAAACCGCAAGTTGTTTTAGAATTTGATTTGTATTTTCTTTTTGCATGTAGATTAGGCGTACGGCGATTAGGTGCTTCAAGATGATGTATCAAGTCATGAGAAGCTTAATATAGCTTATAAGCTTAATAACTTTGTCTCACATAAGGTCCTTGCATTATACTGAGCGATGACCGTCCAACGTGGATATGACGGATATTTTCCCCTAACTAGTTCGTTTTTTGGTTCTTTCTCTACGTCATATTTACCGCAAATAAACGTGTCTTTCTTTCTTTCAAATAAGACCAATTTCTACAATTATCTAGTTTGAATGTCTTATAGAGGTATGAGAAACAGCGTGTAAAGTTCACTCATCCTCTATAGAAAAGGAAGGATCCTCCGACCAGACGGGTGTTGCGTCTGGCGGGCAACTGCCCGATGACTCATGTCGGGCCGTTGTATCTATGCTAGTTGTGCGGTAAACTCTGCTTGCGAGATGCAGGATTTTGCGTAACGTCAGTATAACGCGTTGTTCGCATTTGGCGTTGTAGATACCGCTACAGTCTTAATATCGGCAAGTGTGTACTTATATTTTTTAAGAATTTTTAGGGATGTAGTTGCAAGAGAAAAGTGCTTAAATGAAAAAAGAAAGCAAGTTTAACCATCATCAAATTTTACTATAACAAAATCTACACAATAATGAATTTGTCAGCTTATCATTCCGATAAACAATAGTACATTACTTCAGAGGGAAGAAAGTGACAGTTCCATAGCGAGGGGCGCAAACCATTTGAGGTATGGAACTGTACTTTATCCTGAGGGATGTATAGTGCTTTTTATTACACCTACGAGGAAAATTATGGACATATAAGTATTGTTGTATCTGCATTTAGATTTTTCCGGCAACAGATTATCAACAACTTCTTGGGCCGTCTCTAATAGTTCTGGCGGTGTGTTAGGGATAACATCATCACTGTCGCTCGAAGTATCCATATTTTACAAAAAACACAAAGATAAATGTGTTTTTGCGAAAAGGCGCGGGCTTTTCCATTTTTTTATTCGCCCGTTTCTGGAGTAGGCTAAGATCATAAGGTCATGCAGCCACTTCTTCCGTGATTCCACGCGTTTTATATACAAAAATAATTTCGTTTTTAATTTTCTGTATGCACCAAGGAGGTTGGTAACTGGTAAAAAAAAAACTGTATGTGGCCAGTAACAATTTACTTGAAATTTAAATAGTAGACAGTTAAAATCTCTTGGCAGTATGACTGCTGACAAATTAAAAAAAAAAGAAAAACCGGGTATGTAATGGAATTTCATACATTTTTCCCACCCTTGGGTCGAAAGGATTTTCATACAAACTTCCATACCTTGGGATGAAAGGATTTGAAGGGCGGGATAAAGGCGTTTCTTCCCTCTAATTGGTATAATTAGTATGTATTTTCAGAGCAGGTGTGATAAAATAGTACATTACTTCAGAGGGAAGAAAGTGACAGTTCCATACCGAGATTATGGCATTTGCGCCACGAGCTTGCGAGGGGCGCAAACCATTTGAGGTATGGAACTGTACTTTATCCTGAGGGATGTATAGTGCTTTTTATTACACCTACGAGGAAAATTATGGACATAAATGCATAGAAATGTTTATATTTAGTTAAAAGTACAATTATTAAAAGTGCAGCTATTTTTTACACGACGCCTTAGTAACAAAAAATACTTAGGTACACGTTGAAGTGTATCAAAATCATACATAATCAGTCTATAATGTTCCCACTGGTGAGACACAGGCCTCCTTTCTGTTCTCAAACTCAAACAATTTATTTTCAATTAAACCATTTACAGGCACTTTTGAATTGTTAAGAAGTCCGCGTTTTATATACAAAAATAATTTCGTTTTTAATTTTCTGTATGCACCAAGGAGGTTGGTAACTGGTAAAAAAAAAACTGTATGTGGCCAGTAACAATTTACTTGAAATTTAATTAGTAGACAGTTAAAGTCTCTTGGCAGTATGACTGCTGACAAACTAAAAAAAAAAGAAAAACCGGGTATGTAATGGAATTTCATACATTTTTCCCACCCTTGGGTCGGAAGGATTTTCATACAAACTTCCATACCTTGGGATGAAAGGATTTAAAGGGCGGGATAAAGGCGTTTCTTCCCTCTAATTGTTATAATTACTATGTATTTTCAGAGCAGGTGTGATAAAAAAGAATTTATAATCGTCCCAATTAATAATTCTTCCGATCCCACAAAACCTATTTCAAATTTCGAATTCGATGGCCGGTTACAAAACCTCCTTTGACCCACGGAATTTCAGAAAAAGCAAAAAAAGAACACAATTTTTTCTTAGAGATTTCCCGTAATTGATCAAAATGACAGATTATACTCTTTTGGAATCTCAGATCTATTAATTATTACGATTCCTCAAAGGAATGGGGACGTGTTACAATCGTCCACATCTTGGTAGGCTCATCAATCAAAGGTAACATTTGATTGTTCGTAATGGATGGTAACGAATTTTGAGGGATTTCACAATTATTATTTTTTTGTTATTTTGTTATATTGTCGATTGAGATTTCCTGAAACGAAACAAAGGAAGGTAGGTTTGAATGCGTGCAATTTTGTCTGCTTCTTCACAATAACTCAGTTTACGAACTGCATAATGCGTTGTGCGGTGGCTGAGTTTGACTTTCAATAGCAATTGTACAGACGCCAGCACATCAAGCTACCCGAAACTGTCAAATTTTCCCAATCAACTTTGATCCTTATGCTTTAGCGATAAAGTTGAAAATCTATTAAAGAAATCTGACAGATTGTGGTAGGTTGATGTGCTGGCGTCCGTACTATCTGACATGTTCATATCAAATATGTCAGATAGTACAACTACTGTCAAACTCTATCGAAATGGCTATTCAAACTCGAAGCATTTATTTCAATTAAATCAATTACAGGCACTTTTGAACAGTCAGTTACAAAGATGAAGCTAGTACCCCATTCCAAAGCGTAGTAGTTTCCTATGGATAAGTACGAGAGAAATATCCATGATTATTACCTTTTTCCTATTGTGGTAATAATAAATAATAGACCAGCACCCTAATTGCGTTTACACACGTTCAATAACAGTCCAAGGATTTTGATGGAAATTTCTAATCCATTGCTAGATAGGGTTGAAAAAATTGTCTGCTCAACAACGTACAGACGCCAGCACATCATGCTACCCGAAACTGTCAAATTTTCCTAATCAACTTTGAACCTTATGCTTTAGCGATAAAGTTGAAAATCTATTAAATACATTTGACAGATTGTAGTAGGTTGATATGCTGGCGTCTGTACATAACGCAATGAACGTGGCTCAACTGTCAAAATGAAAAAAATTGCGACCAATTGTCATTTTACGGCTCCTGCAAACAGGCGCGACGCGCGACGCGAATCGCGCGCGACACAAAGGCACCGCTCGTCGCGCGACTTGCGGTGCCTTTGTGTCGCGTGTCGCGTCGCGCCTGTGTGTACGAGCCTTTACGTGTGTTGCGCTATTACCCCACAGGTGCTTTGTAAGACCTTACAATAGCAAAGGTTGACTACCAAAAATCGTCTAAAACTAAAAATCGGAAGGTAGCTCTTATACATACATATATTTACTTTACACGTTCTGGTTTAATATAGTTGACGTTGACGTTTATCGAGACACATCGAAGTAAACAATGATTTTCATTTCGTTTTTGCACAGACAGTCGGTATTTCGTGTTTTATCAGACATTTATTTGATTGAATCTTGTTATATTGTGTATATCGAAACGTGTGAATGTCAGCAGCTTATCCTCTTATTTGTTAAGACTACGCCGACCGCCTAGTGGCGCGCTCATCGTTTGTTTTATTATTTCTTTAATTTTAGAATGAAAATGCTGAAAATAAGCACGTTAAGTTGTGCTCCACAAGATTATACGTTAATATTATTATAAATGGTAGTCTTACATTGTTCAGTTTTATTAATCAGTAAAACGGATAAAAGTGGCCACTATTTTCCTTTTTAGTGATTATAATAAAACTAAACAATGTAAAACTGCTGTTTATAATAATATTAACATAATAATCTTGTGGAGCACTACTAATTAGTGTGTTTATTTTCTGCATTTTCATTCTAAAATAAAAGAAATAACCAAACAAACAATGCGCGGTCGGCGTTTGGTCGGCGCCCTCTTAAGTTTTTTATTATTCGTTTATTTTGTTATAAAGCTTTTACGAGACATCCACACACAGTGAACGAGTTTGGTATTCAGGAAAAGATTTATATCGCTAGATTCGCCAGAACACATCAAATGATCCTGCTTCGTTGACAATGACATTTGAGTAGTGTTGTGTATTGTGTGCGTATACTGGAAACCATCCATCGTTTCATATAGAATGTGCGGGTTCACTGTTTTCTTAGTGGACACTTTTTCACGCGTCTTAAGTACGGTGAGCGCAAATCTACCGCTTAAAATTTTTGAATCCAGGCAGACGATACACATCTAAATACGCAAATTATATTTTAATAGTCAGTATCAAAACGGTGAAGGAAAACATAGTGAGCAAACCGGCATGTCCTGGAACCCCCAAAATACAAGAGAAATTCCTAGTGTGGGCAAGGTATTAAAAAAAAATAATAATACCGAAATATAGTTGGAAAAGTTATATTGAAAACATTTTTAATTGTAATACATACTTCTAAAAGCAATAAATGTCTATTATTTTACATAATGTAACCAGCGGGGCGGAAGGGGGTTTAAAACTACTGAGTGGGTCACAAAGGAGCAGTATGACAATTAGTGGGCCATGAGACAATAATATTTGGGAAACACATCTGCCTTGTAAATACATTTCTTGTCAGTCGCCTTTCATTCACATGACCAAACCAGCTAAGCATACCTTTTTAAAATTTTAGTCATTACATCTTCATTCAAATCGCACCGTTGGCTTATAACATCATCACTTACTACAAAAGTCGTTCTGTTTAAAGGCTTCTACAAACAGGCGCGATACGCGATATAATCGCGCGCGACACAAAAGCACCGCTCATTGCGCGACTTGCTGCGCCTTTGGGTCGTGTGTCGTGTCGAGTCTGTTTGAAGGAGCCGTAATAAGAAATCCATAATATTAAAATCTCAAGAACCAATTGCAAATATGCGCAACAAGAGAGCGAAAAAAAGCCGACCACAATAATATCAACTTAAAATTCTAATCCCACTTAATCCCACCCGATCGCTAAGCTAAGTAACAGCGCGGGCAACATTCGGGTTTCAGACAGATTATGTACGACCAACAGTCTCCGTTTCCGGGCGTTTCGAATCCTGGTGCTAAAGCCGTGTCACCATTAAAAAAAGGCACAGAAGGTCGGCTCCATACAACGAACGAAAACGCACGCACACAGTGAAAAGGAAGAAAGAAGGAAAAGATATTTCTTTGTACAAAACGTGACGCGTAAAAAAAAATAAAGCACACAAACACAAAAAGAACAAACTCGGTCTAAATACGCGCTATACTCAATAGTCGGTATAATGTTCTGACGCTATGCGAGAGAGAGCCACAGCGCTGGTTTTCAGTGACGGCCGGTGTCGACGTGATGAGGTTAACCGGTGCAGCATAGGAAGAGATACCTAAAAGCAATAAAAAATACTAGTAGTTATTATCTTTATACAAATAAAAAGTTGGTTTTGTATCTCTTAAACAGTAAATAACTATGACAAAAAAATGATATTTTCAAGATTTATTTTAATACAGTGATGGAACTCAAATCATAATTAAACATACAATAATGCATCAAAAACATCTTCAAATACCATTAAATTATATACCATTAAATTTCTAATGCAAAACTGCATTCGGTGATGGATTCTCGTATTTATTATTAAATAGTTTTTGTAAATAGATAATTGCTTCATATTTTGCAACAGCGTTGTGTAATCGCACTTCTCTTTCTTTTCTATGCAGTCCGATAGTGACCGCGCTTTAGATCATGTAGTCCCTTTAGTGGCAACCTTACATCGAGTGCAGGCGCGGTCACGGCTGTCATTTGTTTGAGATTGCCGCACGTACAATGCGTGCCACGAAAGATGAGACTTGACCCCGCCTCCCCCGCTCTTTCCGCCGCCCCTATGACGTCCGGTCCCGTCCCGCACTCAGACCTCATACCGCTAAAGATACCTAAAATCGTGTACTGCGCATGTAAAACCACGTGGTGTGTCAAGTCTCATCTTTCGTGGCACGCATTGTACGAGTCGTTGTATATAGCCTTCTGTGCTAATCTACTTCATGGCGGTATTTCTCATCTCTAGCTAGGACCGTAATTCTCTGGTATTCAGTCAAAGCGCCCGTAAATTCGGTTGCAGGACGTCAAGATTGTGTTTTGTGGGGATTATGGAAAAAGTGGGTTGGCTACTTGTAATCTGGATTGGTGTAGATGTGGGTTTTTGTGTTTATATAACAACGTCTCGCAATGGTGCTTGTATGTTTAAACGTGTTTTATTACAAGCTAATTATTGTCCTTTAATATTAGTGTAATTAGACTACTGCTGCGATTTAAGGCTCTAGCAGACAGGCGCGAAGCGACTCTAGTATAAAAATTTCTATGGAAACTGCATGACAATTGTTCCTTCACGAAACATTTCTATGAAAACTTCATGTAACACACACTTTACTTTCAGTTAATTGTTTCATTACCACTGGTTCTAAAACGCTGATAGTGCGTAAACCGGTATGTCCTAAATACAAAAAATTTGATTACATGTGACATCCACCAACCCACACTAGGCGTGGTGGATTACGGCCCACTCCCTTTGTCAGAGAGGAGGCCTCTTTCCCAAGCAGTGGAAACATAACAACATAGACGGATTAAACTAAGGTAAATACACTTTAGCTTATAGCCTAAGCTAGAACCACTGAATCTAGAAAATTCTATATAAAATATAAATAAATCTATACAGAATCTAAAATAAAATCTTTACAAAATAAATATAAAATTAACGACGAACGTCCACTTAGTTACTTTGCTAACCGTGTGAGTTCTATTTACTTCGCATGCGACCGTCTATTTCTTATATCCCTCGAGGGGTGGTGCGGGCTATTTGAACATCCGGCGTCATAAGTACGAGAGGATGTTCTAATGACATCCAGCTTCCTTTGCAAGTCAAAACTCGGAAATAGATTTTTATACGATTATCTGTTGCTATGCAATATTTCTATGTTAGAATGATGCAAAGGCTTTTTCGATCATTAATAAAATAACGTTATGAATTAAATTATGTTTTCAAAATCGCGCGCGACACAAAGGCACCGCAAGTCGCTCAACGAGCGGTGCCTTTGTGTCGCGCGCGGTTTTGTCGCGTGTCGCGCCTGTTTATAGGAGCCTTAAGAAACAAAGGCGTAGAGTGAGATGCTCGTGGTTAAGGGGGAAGCGCTAAGGTAGCCCGCGAAATTCAAATTTTCTTACGTTTTTTGCAATTTGCTGGTCAGTATTAATTTGTACGTTGATTAATATATGAATCGCGGGCGTAACTAACATGTATTTACAGAATTATAATCATTAAAGTCATCAACACAACTCTCTAAGACCACGTAAGTCCCAAGAATGATAATTTCATGAAACAGTTATTCTTTGGACTTACGTGGTCTTAGAGAGTTGTGTTGATGACTTTAATGATTATAATTCTGTAAATACATGTTAGTTACGGCCGCGATTCATATATTAATCAACGTACAACTTAATACCGACCAGCAAATTGCAAAAAACCTAAAAAAAACAAATTTCGCGGGCTACCCTGGCGCTTTCGCCTTAAATGATAACAGCCGTATGGCGCATTCGAAGGTTAAGCTTCGCTTGCCGCGGTCGGTTTTTGGACAGGTGACCGCTTCGTGTCTCGGAAAGCACGTTAATCCTTTCGATATGATGTCATTCGTAGATCGTTGGCAGTCGTTACGGGTAGTCAGAAGCCTGAAAGTTTGACGACCAGTCGGAGGTCGGATAGGCAGTCACTCTATGTAATAATAAAGGGCACATTTGCAATAGCAATTCATAATCAATATGTTTGTGAACTACAGAGCGATATTTCATAATTTATTTCAATGATATTGACAAAATAATCAAAACATCAAAATATTTGACAGCTATTGCGACGTTGCCAACTTGAAAATTGGAAAGCTTTGGTAAGTAGGTACAAACGCCAGCACATAAAGCTACTACAATCTGTCAAATTTCTTTAATAGATTTTCAACTTTATCGCTAAAGCATAAGGCTCAAAGTTGATTGGGAAAATTTGACAGTTTCGGGTAGCTTGATGTACCGGCGGCGTCTGTACAAACGCCAGCACATCAAGCTACCCGAAACTGTCAAATTTTCCCAATCCACCTTGAACCTTATTTTTTAGCGATAATGTTAAAGAAATTTGACAGATTGTAGTAGCTTGATGTGCTGGCGTCTGTACCTACATATAAAATATTGTTAAACATTTCAAGCCCGTATACACATGCCTGTGGCTTGTACAAAACTATGCAAGTAGCTTGAATGCCATTAAATTGTGACGTTCACCAATCAAAAGCTATTATGGTACAATGGCATGTAAACTACTTGCATAGTTTTGCACAAGCTACAGGCATGTGTATAAGGGCTTGAAATGTTTAACGATATTTTATATGTAGGTATATTGAATCTGAACAAAGAAGATAATTCTTTGTTCAGATTCAATATTACTACAATATTCCTAACTACTGTCTAATATTTAGGACATTCGCCCAAACTTACAACAATACCCACATCTGTGCCAACGATAAAAACTTAGCGGCTGCAGCGAAGAAACTCATTGCATAAATCATTCCGACACCTAAAGTGGACAAATTTCTTCCTTTTAACGACTCGGTTCATATAAAGCGCTTTCAGCTATAAGGTTATATAAATATCTTGAGAATTCCGCTTGAAATTTAACTGTTTGGTGACGCGAGAATTTTATTTCGTCGCTTTTTTGTGCTTTGCTTCTTAATGTGTGTATGGTTAAGCTCTTTGACTTCATAGCTTGACTAGCTTCTGCCCGCGACTTCGTCCGCGTGAAATTTCTTGTTACTCCGACCCACCCCGTCGCATCGCATCGCCTGCCCGCGCTATTACTTTGTTTTTGCTTAGCGTTCTTTCTGACTTTTTTCTTTTTGCTCACCTCCTAAAGGTTATAGCGTGATGTTTAATAGCCTATAGTCTTTCTCAAGAATTGGGCTATCAAATGCAAAAAGAATTTTTCAAATCCGACTGGTAGTTCCAGAGATTAGCGCGTTCAACCAAACAAACAAACTCTTCAGCTTTATAATATTAAAAGTATAGATTTTGTTTTTGCTTAAGAGGTGTTTGGTTCTTTTTAGACATAGGTGGAAGGTTTTTTACCTGTCTCTCTCGAGTGTTGGAGGTGAAGATGTGATCGAAGAGCGGAAGTGAAACTACAACTTGCAGTTAATAATATTGTAATTGCCGCAATGAAGTCCAAAAAAGTACTACTGTCTTATGGAAAATGACCTCTAGAGCATTTTTTACTATTACAACAACGGTCTACCATTAACCCCCCGGCTGCTATTTGAGATTGAAAAAATATTTTAATAACAAGTTTATGGTTAAAACATGTTCAGGGTGTTAAATTCAATTAAAACTTGGTATTTTTAAATATTATGTTTAAAACAATTGGCGTTGGCGTTGTTGGTTTACAACGCAAATAACGCAATGAATATTGTTGAATTACCAAAATGAATGGTATTGGATTGTGAGTGAGTTATGCATTACCCCGCTGTTTTATTTCTGTTCCACCAATCACATACAAATTCTGTACTGATAGCAATTTGCGGTTCTCAACCACGATTTCGATTTCCGTATCAATTGATTTGGCGAGTTGCTTTGAATTTCTGGATGTGTTTTGTGTCAATAGTATTTTCAATTTCACCAGAAAATAATGCGAAAGAGCATTACTTACTTATTTTTTTATTAAGAAAAACCATTTACACTAGATACCTACTAAATTAAATGACTAACTGACTTTACAATTAATTACAAAAACAACGGACACTTATGCGTCAAAGAACTCGTCCGCATCGCTGTCATCCAGAAACGTGCCCAGAAGACTGGCAGCATTGCCACGATAATTCTTTACGAATTATTTAAAATGAAAAAATAGCCAAATTGGTCCAGCCTTTCTCAAGATCATATTATATACTTATAAATTTTGTCAAACCGTCATTGGTCCTTCGATCCGATTCGTGGCGTTCCAAAACAGAATTCAAAAATAGTTCTATTGCCTCAATCCCCCAATAAGTCTCTCAATTCCATTTGTTACTTTAACTGCGCCACGAAATAGACAGAAACAGAGAGGAACCTATCCTAAAATCAGGAGATTGGACGAAAATGCACTGAACTATTTTTTACTGTCCAATCTCGACTTGTTTGCCCGGAAAATACTTCACATTCGCTACGGACGTCGGAAGTACAGTTGAGTTGGCAATTGAATTCGGTTTTTATTTATTTTGTGCACAAGTATCCTTTTTGAAACTCATTCTGTCTAGCGTTTTCACGCTTTTTTGTATTTCTGTTTTTACGATGGTTGTGATTAATGATGAGTGTCATTAGTCATTACAGAATGCACATTTGGGCTGTTAAATTATATTTCAATTTGGAGTAGGGTTTCTCTAAGTTCTCTATGTTGGTAGGGTTTGGTTTTTGCAGTCAGCCTTTCAGGTGTACCATTGTGCGTAGGCCATGGCGGCCATCGGTGATTCCTAGCTAGCCTACCTCGCCTCAGCAGTTGATAACATCTCCTGGTCTGTCAAGAACATAATTATATGTGAGATCTGAATGTCCCGAGGGTTTCTGTCCTAATCTGGGTAATGCTTGTGCATTGAAAGAGCACCAGCACAAAAATTTCCTCAGCTTCCATGCAAGCCCTGCATAAGGACTGTTTGTTATGCCTATTGTGTAGAAGTGTATGTTTAGCGAGCAGTGGCCCGTGATGGTCCCCATCACCCGGCTCAGGCCGTTCCTGTCTAGGTGTAGTAAACGTCTGGTTAGCCTGCCATGTAATGATGGCATAGCTTCCTTGGACTGCCTGCAACCCGGTGTCGAGGTCCACCTGCTCTCCGCTTGTGTGCGAGTGAACTCCTGAGCCACAGGTGGCTACAGGAGCCACCAGCTACCAGCTACTCAGGAGAAGCTGGTTGAAGGGGATGGGCACGATAGGTTCGAGGTTACGAGGTACGATAGGTTTGGGATAGGGCTTGTTTTGCGTTAAATATCTTTTTGAACCAGAGGGGCTGGATAAGTAGTAACAGCAGCATGGGTCGATCAATCAGGTTTAGCTACGCTTTCTGCGCTTGATCCGTGGATGGGTGACCATCTTTACATACCAAGACGCCTCCGTGCTTCGGAAAGCACGTTAAGCCGTTGGTCCTGGCTGTCATTCATGGATCTTTGACAGTCGTTACGGGTCGTCAGGAGCCCGAAAGTCTGACAACCAGTCTTACCAAGCGGTTTCGTATTACTAAGTTACTGCGTTGTGGAGGTCAGATAGGCAGTCGCTGCATGTAAAATACTGGTACTCAGCTGCATCCGGTTAGACTGGAAGTCGACCCCAATATAGTTGGGAAAAAGCTAGGCAGATGATGATCTTTTTGAATTTCTGTTCTTTCTCAAGTCTCCGAATCCATACTTTAATATTACAAATGTGAAAGTAACTGTCTGTTATCTTATCACGCCTAAACCACTGAACCGACCGTTATAAAAGACAGACAGGCAGCCTGGGACCGACATTAGCTACTATTCATTATGAATATTTTACGCAGACGAAGTTACGAGCAACTGTTAGTCCCAAATAAACAGTGAGTGTGTTTAGCGGCATGTTCTAATGGCTGCCACATAGCGGAGAAGTGTATTGGACCCATGCCTAGAGTATAATTATACTTTAAAATAGTTTATATTTAAGTATTTGGAATATCGCTAGTCCATGTTCGGACACTCTGTATACTTTCGTCTCTCTCTTTTATAATTTGCTCGGTAAATTATATCAAAACCTCATTTAATTGATGCATATGAGTATCAAAGCGATAGCCCGCATTGTTCCTATTAATTCCATTGTCAACCCACAATGTATTAAACCATACAGCGCATTCAGCGTCTAATAAATAAGCTTCGATCAAATCAATGCAGTACAATAGTATTACTAATGACGTCTTAGACAATGCTGTTGGGCTAATTAATCAAACCTTGAATTAGAAGTGATATACAGAGCACGGAATAGCCGCGCAGCGTCGATAGCAAAGCTCAAAACAAAAACTATACGAGTATGAACGAGCTATGTTAAATTTAAATAAAGGTTTTGGGATGGTGCCTTGTATCAAATGAAAGGGCTTAATTACCATATTTCAAAAATATAAATATTACTGAAATAAGCCCCAAAATAATTAAATAAAAAATAAGTTTAAAAACTAAAACCCAACTACTGAAAAGGATGAACCAAGAAAGTACCTTCCCGTGGTCGCATGCTACCATAGCTTATAAGTATGTTAGTACAGCGGCATGCGATGCTGGAGGCATTAATTTATTGGGGCATCCACAGGCAAACCCGGTTAAGCAGACGAAAACCTTATAGGTTGAATTGCGAAATGACATTCACAAAAAAGAAATACAAAACGGCGCTACCAATAAAACTTGTGAAGTCGAAAGTGCAAATGACTTCTGTCACAGAACGCCTTCAAAGTTATCAGTTTCTATAAGTTATTACACCAAGCATGCATATACAAACCAAGCATGTTGACAGCTGTGCTGTAGCAGCGGCCAACGCCTGTCTCCGTGCTCTGTGGTGTGATACGATTGTATACAATGCGTGCCACGAAAGATGAGACTTGACCCCGCCTCCCCCGCTCTTTTCGCCGCCCCTATGACGTCCGGTCCCGTCCCGCACTCAGACCTCATACCGCTAAAGATACCTAAAATCGTGTTCTGCGCAAGTCAAACCACGTGGTGTGTCAAGTCTCATCTTTCGTGGCACGCATTGTAATAATATTGGTAGGTGTTGAGACAGAATATTGAGATCCTTCAGTTGACGCATACCGCTCATGTATACTCGTATGAGCATTAACTTTAACAAACAAAACAACATCTACGTAGGTACTTACCTTCTCATTCATACAATTCCAGTTTTCCCGTATTTACTCAAAGATTCAATTCCAAGTTTTTCAAAACGTGTAATTTAGTCGAGTTGGTACTGTGCCTCTGGGAGATAAAGACGTGTACCTGGGATAAAAGGTCCGAATGTTCCGCGACGTACATGAACACGGAGAAAGTAGAAATGGAGTGTTGACGTGCTGGTTTGAGATGTAGGTATACAGGGTAGTGATTTAGTCACCTGCATCTATCCAGGGGTGAATCTACCCTTCATATTTAATAATTTTTCCGATGAAATTATATCCAAATTCGTGAAAAAATAAACAAAATTCCTACACATAGGTAGAACATTAGATAGATAACTTCGATACAAGAATTAAGCACTTTTATTTTTGTCATGAATCGGATATGGCTTTTGAACAGTTGTTCATTATCACGGGAAAAATTAACTAGACCTTATCATCACTGCTTACTGCAGTATAATAAAAATAATAATTACTAAGCTGCTAAAGATTCCTAATCTTGAATTGATTGACCAACGACGAAGCGACAACACTTATTGAAGGTAAGGTACGTGAGTGACATTCCATTCCTCACTACTCCGTGGCAGAACCCAAAAGTTTCATTATCATCGTTCCTTAGGGAATCAATTGAGTAAAATTGTATAGAGGTATCAGGAACACGATGTAAAGTTCACTCAACCTTCATAGAAAAGGGAGGATCCTACAGCCAGACGGGTGTCGTGTCTGGCTGGCAACTGCCCGATGATTCATGTCGGGCCGTTGTTTATATGCTAGTTGCGCGGTAAACTTTGCTTGCGAGATGCAGGATTTTGTCTGACGTCAGTATGACGCGTAGTAATTCGCATGTGGCGTTTGTAGATACCGCTACAATCGTAACAAGAGCGGAGTGTCACTGAATTACTTTGTTATTTAGATAATGGCATGACTTTCATCTATTTTTGGAACAGCTCATTTCTATATTCTCAGGAGAGAGAATTTGGTAATAGGTTGTTCAGAATCCATTACTGATTCAGTTTTGTATACTATGTTCGTGATTTCTTTTCCAAAGATATCAACAAATATTAAGTTTTTAGAAAACACAAATTCAATACGTGGGTATTAAAATGTTTGTAACAAAAACTTCAATTTGCGCTATATCTTCAAATATTTTTGTGAATTCTTCAACAGTACCTACTAGTCACTCATTTTGAAATCACCTTAATTTACACTATCATAAAGTTGATATTTACTTAAGCGAAAATAAAATCAACTGCAAGAGTTTCATTGGACTTTAGTTGAGATTGAGACAATTGGAAGGAGTGACGTCATCCCGATTTTTTGTCGAATTTGAATGGTATTCTAAGACGAACGCAGGAACCGACTAAGCGCGAAACAAAGATACTAAACACAGAAACGGTAATCCGCAAAACACCTAATTAGCACCCGCAGTCACATCGTGCACTGATTTAATTAATACACAATAAAGCCGCTTAATGAGACTATTGGTGGCGGTAATAGCGCTGGAAGATATAAAATGTAAACCAATTGTTCCAAGCTTTTCTGTCATAATTACGTATTAAAAGAGAAAATGCTGAGCGTGTCGCTATAACACTGTGGAAATAGAAAATACATAAACTGGGAAAATAAAAATGGTTTTATAAAACGTACCGCTACAATGACGACATTAATTTAACAGACTGGTAGGGCTAGTCGCCAGTAATCATAAAAATTATAACAGCATAAAATAATTCGTAATTTGAAAACTGCTGCCTCCGCCTCCCGCCGACATAGGGCTCGCTCTTTCCTTCAATTCGCCTCCTACTCTTTATTTTCTGGCCAGGAACATAAAGGGCTAAGGAAGGAACACGGGTGGGTTTTAGTCAGTAAGAGTCTGACACTCCCTTCCGCTCCACCCAGAGCGGGAGGGGTCATTTGATGATTTCCCACCCTGAAAAAACAAAAAAAAAAAAAGATGAAAATTAAAGAGAAAAATAATTAATCAACCCAACCCTGAGCTAGAGGTTTGGATAAAAAGGAAACAGACAATTCGGAAATGGCACCCGATACCGAATCCCAAGCGGCATAAAAAATTTATCACTCCTTTTTCAGAAATTTCTCAATCCCTTATAATCTCTCGATAACGAACAAATAATAGCTAAGAAAAGTTTATTTACAATCAAAATGTAATCAAAAATTTAGCTGAGAAAACATCGTAGATTGATATTTTCTGTTAAACTCTACAAAGTGATAATGAATGTTCTAAGATTTCTTACCTCAGTTCTATAATTGAATTCGAAATGGTCTGTAGTTTTCTGAATGCTTGTGAAATAACGCAACTGAATAAAAATTTCTCGAGTGAAATAACGGTCTTAACATTATTTTGCGTTGCAAATTGAAATATATTTTTTTTTTGTTTTTTTTTCTTCATTTTTTAATATTTGCAATCGGTCGTCAGACCATAAGCGAATTTGTTGCAGTTTATATGGCGTTGTGGTGGAGCAGCCAGTGCTACCCCTCCCACTTATAGAAGGTGGTTCCTCTTCAGCCTTTTTACCACCGCTGTCGGGTTTAACAGTTCAGTCACTAGTGGATTTGGGTGCATGGTTAGGCGTGCCTTGTGTTGAATTTTGTACCGCTCAATTTCAAAGTTTACGAGCGGCACCTGCAAGAAATCGTGAATTTCGCTATTCCGAGCAAACCAAGGTGCATTTACTATGGCTCTTAGGATGCCATTTTGAACCCTTTGCAGGCAGAGAAATATATTCTTATTGAAATTTAAAGAGGGAAGTCGTTATAATGGACCAAAACATTTAGCAATTGGTTCTTTTATTTTTCTTCCTTTCTCTTCTTCCTATCTCTTCGTTTTTCTTTCTTTGACTTTTGGATTAGTTTAATTTTGTAATAGCTACATGATTCTTGCAGAATTCATCCGCTATCCCGCTCAAAATCAACAACAGCAATGAAAACTTCTATCCATATGTAACATAATTAATTGGTTGTTCTTTTTATGCTTTGCTATACTTAATCCTGCAATTAAGTTGCGATTAAAACAATAATCCGCCTATTATGTTCCCACTTCGTGAGTGAGTGGGCTGTAATCTGCCACACGAGCCCAATGCGGGTTGGTAGATGACAAATTTTTGGTTTTAGGACATGCCGGTTTCCTCACGATGTTTTCCTTCACCGTTTTGAGAGCCCACAGGGTTTGAACCCACGATCTACAAACTCGCAAAGGCTCCTGCAAAGGCGCGACGCACGACGCGAATCGCGCGCGACACAAAGGCACCGCTCGTTGCGCGACTTGCGGTGCCTTTGTGTCGCGCGCGATTTTATCGCGTGTCGCGCCTGTGTGAAGGAGCCTTAAGTCGGAACCGTTACCAATGGGCCACCAGTGCTCCAAGTCGCAAATCAACGGCAGTAATGAAAAACTCCTGTCCAGTTTTAACATTGTTCAATGTTCTTTTTTATGTACTGCTATACCTGCCATTAAGTTTCGATTAAAACAATGCTTTTCGCTGATTTTAGTCTACTGTTACAAAAATGCGATTACGCAATCAATCTAACCGCATCTTGATCCGCCCGTCATAAATTTGCGTCTATTCTTACTTTCTCTTTATTGATTCTTACTATATTTGTCTACTGTTTCATGGGTCAGTGGGACTGCTCTCAAAGTCCGTCATTTTTTTTTTTACGTTGCCCCACACTGGTAATGACGATACCGAGCCATTCCAAAAGTATTTGATCCATCAAAACAAATTTAGAGTCCGTTTCAGGAAAGAAGTCTCGCAGACGCGGCGCTACAGATAAGCGATGGAGACATAAATCTTTATTTATTTACTAACTCAACATCATATCACAGGCACTGGTTAATAAAATGCATAATCTCAAATAAAAAAGTGTCTGAGGTTATTGTAGGAATGTTGCTAACTATGTATCACTACATCACTACATAGTATAAAACAAAGTCGCTTTATCTGTCCCTATGTCCCTTTGTCCCTTTGTCCCTTTGTATGCTTAAATCTTTGAAACTACGCAACGGATTTTGATGCGGTTTTTTTTAATAGATAGAGTGATTCAAGAGGAAGGTTTATATGTATAATAATAATAATGTTTCCGTGCGAAGCCGGGGCGGGTCGCTAGTATAATAATAAATAGTTCCACTTATTGCCGCGGGACTTTTTTCGTGAAACGGACTAGTGTCAAATTCAATTATTCTGAAGGCCAAAAAAAATCATGTCGAGAGGAGGGACAACTGTCAAATCGGGTTTTCCACATTATTAGTTCGAAAACCGAACTAATCTTATGTCCGTAAGTGATACGGAGTAGGAAATGTAATTACGGTCGAAACTATGAACTTCGTTAGCCCCCTGATGTCAAAGGTTTCGCGGTTCCATTTCATTAGCAACAGACTCGTGGCATTGTGCCTTCAACGTTTTCTAAAGTATAAACCCGTAGTTGACTCTTGAAAGCGCTTGGACTTCACTTAGTGGCCATCTTTAAAGACGGGTAGGAAAATGCTGGATGGAATTACGTTTTTGTATTTCTAGAAATATCATCTGTCTAGCCTTTTCCTATGTTGGGGTCGGCTTCCAGTCTAACCGAATGCAGCTGAACACCAGTATTTTACATGAAGCGATTGCCTATCTGACCTCCAAAATCCAGTTATTTGGTACTACGATACCCCTTGGTAAGACTGGTTGTCAGACTTTCGGGCTTCTTGCTACCCTTAACGACTGTCAAAGATCCATGACTGACAGCCGGGACGTGCTTCCCGAGGCACGAAGGGGTCTCGGTATTTAAAGATGGTCACCCATCCACAGATCAACCGCAGCAAGCGTAGCTTAACTTGATCGATCGACCTGCGCGGCTGTTATTATTTAGCCATGGGCCCTTCTTTTGTATTTCTAGAAATAGCTACCTGTAAATTATACCTCGTGTATTTAAAAAAAAATCTTCTTTTTACGCCAGGAGTTAAAAATAAAACTCACTTAGACGCTGACACTTTACTGAGCAATTCACCATTCGTTGCCATCCGTTAGCTGTCACAACTTTGTTAATCAAAACACAGAGTGCTAGTACCGCAGTCGATAGATATTTTTAACACTAGCTGCGCCCCGCGGTTTCACTCGCCTAAATGTCGATTCCGTGGGAATATCGGGATAAAAAGTAGCCTAATGTTAATCCAGGGTGACATACTCCGTGTCGTCCCCCGACGGGCGGAGATGCGTAACGTCATTTCTCAGGGACAAAAAAAAGGGTGACAGCAACATCCATACAAAATTCTATCAAAATTGGTCCAGCTGTTTGAGCGTGAAGAAGTAACAAACATACAAACACACACACACACTCAAAAACTTTCGCCTTTATAATATTAGTGTGATAGTGTGATTACCTTGGTTCTCCTTGGCTCGAAGAATTGCCAAACTTAAGCGCAGTGGGCACGGCACATTGTTCGCAGAACAGATGTCCGATGGGGCCTAAAGGTTCTGGAGTGGCGACCGCGTACAGGAAGACGTAGCGTTGGAAGGCCTCCCACAAGGTGCTCCGACGACCTTGTGAAGGCCGCAGGAACCCGTTGGATGCGAGAAGTACAGAACCGGTCGAAGTGGAGGTGCTTGGGGGAGATGTCCAGCAGTGGACGTCTTTGGGCTAAAATGATGATGATGATGATGATGAGAGTGATTACTGTCTGTACCCCGCATTACCATTTTCTTCACATTAACCCTGTCTTACTGTTAATCTTTAACAAAACCCCTAATTCCCTTACAATAAAATTTAATTAGTCCACAACCAAAACTAGCAATTTGCACAACTAATTAAGCCAACATAACATTACTATAAATTATGATTACACCCAAATAAGGCCATTTACACACATTCGTTTATACCCAGACTATTCTACACGCGTTCCCGTTATCCGTGCCGGTTAATGTGCATGAAGCTTATGGTAGATTTTAGCTGTTCTTATAACATTATTAATTTTAATATATTTTCTGCAACAAACAGCTGTTACCTACTTATCAATTTCCTAATTAATTTATCATAGTGCTTTAAATAAAGGTGATTGGTAAAAAACTTTTTTACAAAAAAAACACCACAAAGTAAATAACACTACTACTTTAATTTACTAATACTACTTTAATTATACTATTTTTTAATAATACTACTTTAATTTCAGAAGTCGGTGTCTTTAATTTTGTTTTTTTCGTAATTTGCACATTTTTCAAATCGGTTCATAAATGTTGGAGCTTCGAGAAGATACAAGAGAGAAGAGACCTCCTCCTTTTTGAACAGTACAGTACAGATACAGTACATGGTGATATAGGGAAATAGGTTCAGCCATATTTTACTAGTCGGCATGCAAAAGATAAAAAAAATAAAAACTAATCCACTAGATAACTTTAACAAACAGAACAAGAAAAACAACACAAAAACCAAACAATTCTTATTTCAATCATTATTCTAAGTTTAAATTTTTTTTTTCAGTCAAGTATTCTTTCTCGTTTTGTTTCTTCAAAGCCTTTTTTTAAATAACGATAGCGGCAAAACTTTCAAACTTTTATGTATTTTATCATAATATATTTCTATAAAAGAGTATCCTCCCAACATTTTTCCAGAACAAGATTCTCAAACAAACGCTGTCTTAGCTATTTTGCGGCATATTTATCGTTCCTTATTAAGCGTAAATGCCTAAACGACCCCAGAACTTACTAGTATAATGATAACAATAGAGGGACCGTTTGGATGCGGTTAGGGCCACAGAGTAAGCGGATTCGATGTTTACTACGAAATCCACTCACATAATCTGACTAAGATTATGTAACGCTTTGTTTACCCGAAGGTTTGGGCACCATCCACCCACATTTCACCACTTATGTTTAAGTCCCATGTAATAGATAAGCCTCTTGCCATCAACCGGGCACAATTCCAAATTCCGGGTTGCTACTGAGAAATTCCGGATAGAAAAAAACGATTTATTCTTCGTTCGTCTCGAAGTTTTGTCCCACATTCCATAAAATCCTGGTTCGTCCCAAACAATATGCTTCCTTCGTCCCAAAATATATTTTTTATTATTTATTCCCGCTTCGTCCTATTTTATATTCCTGTTACGGCCCATATTTTTTTGTATATGCCAAACTTACTTTTTTGTACAATCAACAACAAAAAGGGTTACGTATTATTAAGACTCATCTTACATTACCGTACTGAGCGCGCATCTTTTTAAACGGTTTTATTTAGCTCACCCCGTTTGTTTTATTTTTTTATTATTTTATAATTGACATTTCGCAGTTCAACCTATGAGGTTGTCATTGTCTCCTTAACCGGGCTTGCCTGTGGAAGTCTCAATAAATTAAGGCTTCCAGCCAGAGAAAGCGCGCATCACCGGTGCAGTAAAATATAATATAGTACTTGATAATAAGTAATAATTGTAATTGAAAATAATTGGCAATTGTAATTTGGGACGAAATACAACTTTAATACTGACATGGGACAAACTAAGAATTTCTTGGAATGTGGGCCAAAACTTCGGGACGAACGAAGAATAAATCAAAAAAACATTAACACTTGTCTGACCTGGCAATCAAACCTCATGCTCAGAAGTAGTGCTTACGACCACTAGATCAATGATGCAGTCAAGATTATGTCTTGTCGACTGTCGGAAATTTCGACTCCATCTAGCTTATTTTTATTTTTTTAACTAGCACTTTACCCGCAACTTCGTCTGCGTGTATTTCGTACTTTCCTCTAAAAATTTCGAAAATGTATGTTTATGATCTTTATCATTAATTTAGATAAATAAGTATTCGGGCCAATTTTTAAGTTTATAGATCAAAGGAATCAGATTTTTTACATGAACTGTACTATCTTCGCTTTTCACCCCCACAGAGGTGGATTTTGGAAAATAAAAAAATTAAGTTTATTGAACTCTTCGATAACTGAGCTTTGTCGATATGGACTTGGTTTTCAAGATTTTACGGTTTTTTTATTAGTTATTTACACCCAAAGTTACGTTAAAAATAGCAAGAAAAACGAATCTCTGTTGGCTCAAAACTTTTTAATGGCTTTTTAATTAAAAATAGCAAAAAAACGAATCTTTGTTGGCTCAAAACTTTAAATGGCTTTGCACTTTTGTTTCCGTACAGACAAAATTAATAATAAGTCAAAACGATATCATGTTTAACTTTGCATGCACAGTGTTAAACAGTGGGGTAATACTCTCCCGAAATTTGTATGGAAAAAATATCGACTAGTAGTTACTCCAAGGTATAAAAACGTGCTTTCTACATGTTGTGGTACTGTCTTCATTTTATCGTTTACACCTGAACCAAAAACAAAAGTTATTGGAAGTTTATCCCAAACCTGAAATCGCAAAAAAAATCAGCTGTTCCCTTCATTTTGACGAGTTATACGAATATAAAAATGTAGGGAACAGCTGACTTTTTTTTTTTTCGCGATTTCGGGTTTGGTCCCATATTAAAAGTTGTCCATAATGATGAGTACAGAGGTTATTAATGTTTTACCAATAACCCTTTATACACGCTAATGGCGTCTTACAGCGGGAGGCCTGTCATTCTTCTTCTTCATGTCGCTGGCACTACAGTTATTTTTGTTGGCCCAAAACTTCGGCACTTTCACAGTACCTACTATCGGTGGCAGCATAGAATGTCTTCTATGCTGCCACCGATAGTAGGTGCTTTGGCTGCATGTTTTGGGGCTCAAAAGGCAGGATAGAAGGTGGATCATAGTTTATGACAAAACTCCACATCCTTCGGAATTGTACCATTAATAACTCTCATCCACCCGTCGTAATTTGTTTTTACTCCAATGCGAAATCTTTAATGAACAAAACTCAACCCGCTGGTTTCAAAACCACACTGCTACGGTCATTTCGGTAGGAAAATGCCACAGTAATCTTTATTTATTGGTTTGCGCCCAAATTTGCTTTGTTTCAGTGTGTCGTTCGCTACCCAATTTGGTGCAATGCATGGGTTATGTTCAAATGTCGATGGTAACTGTTATTTGAATGCCCTGAGCTATGGTCTTTGGGTGAAGATAGCAATGGGTTCCATTACCCTTTAAAGATTTCTTGGAGATTATCTATTCATGGGAAATTATGGGGTCATCCCACTGTTACATGGGAGTTCTGACTCATAGATGCTTCGATTTGTAGATAATTTTTTATTTTGTTAGGTACTTACTACTTGTTGACAGGCCTACACTGTCCTCGTATACCAATAATTAACAGTGTAATTTGAAAACATTGTAAAAGTCAATTATTTTTAATAGAGTAACCGGTGTATTCTTAGCCGGTTCTTCTCCATTAAAACGACCAATTGGCACCTAGCTTCTGACGTTGTATAAAGTACCCATGTAGGTTTACGTAAAATAAAATATAATTTGCTATTTTCATCACAACTTTTCTGCTTAAATGCCAAAACGGTACAGTAATAGGTTATAGCATCATTAAAAAGTTTTAATTAATCAAATCAGGTTCATAAAGTTTAAATTACATAATTAAGTCTTAATAGGGACAACGATAAAAACTAATTTATAATACCTAAATTATAAGCTTTTTTATCGTTTGCTCTCTGGGGCGCAACATAACAATTTGGAGAGTTTAGGCAGAACATAAAATGAAAGTGCCTTATGATCGTAGGATAACATTTTTTATTAGGAGATGAACGGTTACTTTTGAACCAGCCCACAAACGACAAAAAGTTAGCAGAACGCACTTACTCAACAGACGATTGAGCAACACGAGCCTACCCACAAGACAAGTTTCGCTCGCTTTTCTTGTGTGAAAGCGCGCTCAGATCTCTCGTGGCCTAAGTAAGCTCGCTTCGCTTGCTCGTTTTAAGAGTGGGGTCGCTCCACTCGTTGTCCTCGCTTGGTACGCTCGCCCTGCACAATAGTGTCGTCTGTGAGCTCGCTTCGGTCACTCGTCATGAAACTGGTCGCTTCACTGAGCTCAGTTAGGAAATCATGTTGTTAAGTCAGCTAAGCTTGATTTGACAGTGACTACCTACCTCTCATGGGATAGAGCAAGCTTAAAATCTACCAGGAAATGTGAGTGTTCGATACACATCTGCCTATCAAAACACAATACTAACACGCCTACGAACAAGAACGTTTCCCAATGCGAAACTTACTGTAGAATACATAATTAAAGTGTCGGGTATTCTTACAAAACTTCACTCTGCACTTAATACCTGTCACAACACCAATTTATCTTTTTTTTAAACTTAAACGTCAGCAGTTGGTTACTGACGATGTAAATAGCGCGATTTCGAAAGTAGTCCACTGGTTCAATGTTAATAATTTGCTTCTAAACGAGAAAAAAACCAAATGTATTAAGTTTACGCTACCCCACGTTAGGCAGGTGAAAACTAATGTGTTGATAAAGGGCGAGGAATTGAATCCTGAAGACAGCACGGTATTCTTGGGCATAACTTTGGATGCTAAGCTTCAGTGGGGTCCGCATATAGATAAACTGTCAAAAAAGCTAAGTTCCGCAGCATACGCCGTTAGAAAAATTCGTAATTTAACTGATATAGAGACTGCCCGTTTAGTGTACTTTAGTTATTTTCATAGTGTAATGTCGTACGGTATTCTATTGTGGGGAAATGCCGCCGATATTCAGACTATCTTTGTTTTGCAGAAGCGTGCTGTTCGATCAATTTATAAATTAAGTCCGAGACACTCTCTCAGAGACAAATTTAAAGAGATTAATGTAATGACTGTGCCTTCTCAGTATATTTATGAAAATCTTTTATATGCCCATAAAAACATAAAATTGTTCAAAAAATACAGTGATATCCATAATATAAATACTAGAAACAAACACAAATATGTTGTACCTACAACAAGGCTCAAGAAAATAGGTGGCTCGTTCAGATGCCAATGTATACACTTTTATAATAAACTACCAAGCCACGTTCAAGATCTAAGCCTTAATAAATTTAAATCGTTCATTAAACGTAAGTTGTGCCAGAAAGCCTTTTATACCGTTAAAGATTATATTGAGGATACAAAGGCTTGGGATTGAGTTGCTTCCAATTTCTGCATTTTGAGTGTTTTTGATGTTTTTTTTTTTATATACACATTGACATTAATGATTTTTTTTTTTAACTGACATTTGCTTACTTTTTAAAGTATTATATTATTTTAATTATTGTGAATGTGAAGACGATGTGGGTCATTTAATTTAGGCATTTTACATTATTATTATTCTCTCTATGGTCTGGCAGTTTGAGTAATTTATGTGGCCTACCCAAATGTCCTTTCTTTGGTATTGTTCGTCGAATCGTTGAGCTCCTTAAGTCTTGAGTTGAGCTGCATGATTTCTGACAAATGCGTGCACTGACTGGACAGGTCCTCTCAATCTGTGTGGTTCTTTCCTCAAAAGGCCATCTCAGACATCGACCTACATGGTCTTCATATAACTTGACCAAGATTATGTCTGGACTTTAAAAGAGACTATGACCTCTGAGTTTGTTTCGGCCTTTCTTCTCAGAGTAGTCAGATAGGAAACGCCGACCTCATCTAGTTTAAAAAATTTATGATTGACGTGTAAAAGTGTTTGTGCAAACCTACTTACAGAAATAAAATCATTTATCATTTATCATTTATCTGGTCTTTTCAACGTCCGTGTGTCACAGCAGGAATCCAGCAGAATATCAGCGTCAGGTACATTTGTCTGACACATGCTGAGCTGGACTCCCATTTGGTGCAACCTTGAGACGCATACCGCACTGTGTATGTTTCGTTATTCATTTTATTTTAAGTATTCGTCATAGTGTCACTTTTATTTCGATATGTTTTCCATTTTGTTTTTTTATCGGCACCTTGTTTTTATATCATAATCATGTGGGTAATTTGGTTATCATCTAATATTGTACTTTTGTATGTTGTGCTGTCTTTTTGTGTGCGCGAAATAAATGGTTTATCTATCTATCTATCCTTTCAGGGTCACGCATGGTCATGTTAATATCAAAAGTACATACACATACATAATCAGCCTATAATGTTCCCACTGTTGGGACAAAGGCCTCCTCTCGACTCTCCTATAAAGAGTAGTTGCTGCAAAATCTCGATCTTCCTGCGGGATGATTGCGTATCACACTATCAGTAGCAATGGCTTTCATTTTGACAGTGCAACAAAATTCATTGCGTTATTTACATTGTTGAGCAGACAAATTTTTTGAACATACGAAGCAATCGATTTGCAATAAATATACTTCCAAATTATTCAGATTAAGAATGATATTGTGTAAGGCAAGGGTGCACGTTACAAACTGGTACAACTATCTGTCCCCAAGTTCATTCACTCATATTGGGTCAAAAATAAAGAACCTTGTCACTTCTATTATTCAAAATATTCATCAATTGCTTGATATTCTATCGGATTATGAGCATCATAGACAACTACCAATAGTAAAAAAACCTTAGTACATATAGTTTTCTAAACATAAAAAAATACCTTAAAAATGACTCCTTTTTTGTTAGTAGAAATGACCACTATGTATTTGTTTTAACTTAGCCAAAACTTATTTTTGTTGCTTAATCTAAGTGACATACGTTATCTTAGTTTTTAAACATTAGTGCATAAAAGTTTTAAAACATTAGTGTTCATGGTTGTTAAATAAATTAAGAAAATGTTAGTATGAAAAATGCAACTTCTTTAAAATTCTCCATACAAAACGCTGATTTCATAGGTGGGGACCTAATATATTATCTTCCCAATTACCCTGTTCCCCCTACCTTTTTAAAGATATTGCTAATCCATTGAGCAATATCCTTAAAAATGTCTTACTCAATTAGGGTGCTGTATGAAAACTATCCTAACAAGCAACTAAACTATGTTTGTGTTGTCCACTGTGTAACTTGTGTTTTTACCCAGACCTGTTACTTGATACTGGACAATTAGCAATTCATGACTAATTTTGTTAGCTTCGGTCTTACCTGTTAAAACAAATGTATGTGATAATGAATAAAATAAATAAAGAACTCTATTCTCCTTTCTCTCTCACTCTAAATTGATGAAATGTATCTAAACCATAAAATCTACTACAATAATTAATTGACGGCATTCCATACAATATCCATCTATGTAGGCTCCTCATTTATCACATAGCCAAGGTTACTGGCTTGTAATGTATTACATTCTGTCTTATATAGATTGTTTTGGTCAGCACGTCTGTGGAATATTATTCGCTGATTTTGCTTTCTCACTATGTTTTGGATAAACAAGGTTTTTTATGGTGTTTTTTGGTTTGGATTTAGTATTCTTTGTGGACATTTGTGATATCGTATAGATATATGACCTAAGTTGTATTATACTACTATAATAGTAGTAAGTAGTGGCCAACTAAAAATTATATAAAAACACATTGTAACCAAAGAACATCGGTTTCGATTTTCGTATAACTGGAGTCACACGTAAACATAATTACTGTAATTACTATGCAATGTAACTCAGGTTAAATTAACAGGTTCGGTTTGCTTCAGTTTGGTTATACGAAAACTGAAACCGATTTTATTTTGTTACTATTTTGGGATTCCTCCGCCCGCGCGCACACGTAGCTGACGTGCACAAGTTCCTCCGTATCAACTAAATATATTACTAAACCGAAGCAAATTGAGTACTTACTTCTACATGTCATAAAATCAGTGACTACTTAGTGAAACGTGTTTGTTTTAATCACAATTAATTAATTGAGTAAAGCAAAACAAATACAACAAGTCATCGTCGTCGCAAGTAAACTACCAGTGAATCACCAAGCTGCTTCGCTCCAATTCGTCGGCGGGCGGTGAGTCAGTAACGCACGGCGACTCAAAACGCTACCTTATATGGTCACAAACTCCAACACAGCTTAACCGAAGAGACACCCACTGGTGGAATACATTGCCAATTTTCGTTAACACGTCGTGAGACTTCGTAGCAGGATAAGACTTACTTCGGACTTGCGAGTAAAGAGTAGTGGGTTCGATTCCGAGGATACGCAATTTTATTGTTTTTGTTTTTTTTTTTTTTTTTTTTTGTTTTTGGTTTTTTACTTTTTGTGGGATTGTTAGTACTTTTCTTGCAAAAAAAAGTGCTATTATTATTGTTTGGTGTGCTAAGTCCTACAAAAAGTTTCAACAATGCCACTTGACCGAAGTCCTTCAAAGACACGCACTCTCTCTGACTCAGAAACCGAATCGAGCACAGGCTCTAAAACTCAGACCCTTATGAAAATACTTACCCCTTCTCCGGCTGTCTCTGAAAACGAACATATAACTACCCGTAAACGCAAACATGTTAATGACTATTCTACCTTTATGAAGGAGATCCATGATATGTTAAAATCTCATACAGCTCAGATGGACAGCAAGTTAGAGTCTATACAGATTACAATGAAGGAGATAATTTCACAGAATGCTGAAATAAAAGAAAAGTTAACCACTATGGCTGAGCAATATAATGATATTGTCATTAGAACAGAGAAGTTGGAGGCTGAGAGGAGATCTGATTTTAACTATATTATTCAGCTAGAAGATCGAATCGAAAACTTGGAAAGGATGTCATGCCTGTCGAAAATGGAAATTAGAAATATTCCGAAACAACCTGGAGAGTCTAAGGAATACCTTCACAAAATTGTCACAGAAACGGCCACGGTTCTCGGTGTATCCATCCAACGGCATGATATTAAAAATTTGTTCAGGCTAAACAGGAAGGAAGGCGTATCACCAATAATAGTAGATTTTACGAGCATGCATACTAAAGGCGATTTCATAAAAAATGCACGGGACTTTAATAAGACGAATAAACAAGATAAGTTAAACACGTCTCATGTAAAATTAGAGGGCCCTCCTAAGCCGATATTCCTGTCCGAGTGCCTAACATCAAAAGCTCAACATCTATTCTACCTTGCTAGAAAATTCGCCAAAGAGAATAGCTATATGTTCTGCTGGACTTCTCTCGGAAAAGTATTTCTTAGAAAAAGTGAGGGAGAAGAGCAAATTCTTATTAAGAGCGAATCGGACATAGATCTCCTACATCAAGCTAAATGACTAGCTGAGTATTTATGCACCTATTATCCTACAAACCTGTATTACTATCACGAGTTTTTTATTCTTAAATTTTGCATGCTTTGCTTTGATTTGTTTTGCATTCAATTAAAATTATCTCATATGTTCATATTGTTAGTAATTAAGTATTTCTGCCATTGTTCTTTCTACTGTTCAACTAGTTACATTCACCACACATCGAAACACAACATTCACACATTATTTTTACTAAAACACAAAACACTTTCGTGCTTTTCAATGTGTGCCTTTAATACAGCATATTTTGCAGCTTTTGATGTTCCGACGATTTGTCTCTGCTATACCATTGCTACTAGTTCTGTTTCCGTTTCTATATACAAGGAATATGGTTGATATTCAAGGTATCGCAAATGACATTGACGATGTAGTCAGTGTCGGCGATGCTATAGCTATAGACATTCCGGAACACTGCAAGGCTGCCCTTAACTCAGGTGCAAAATCGTTTTCAGTTCTAAATCAAAATATCAGAAGTCTAAGCCGTAACTATGAAGGGCTTGCTGTTCTCCTCAAAAGATTAGACATCAATTACGATCTTATTATGCTTACAGAATCTTGGCTATCCGAAAATTCGATCATACCTGAAATGGTAAACTACACAACTCATAGTACTAAATCTCACCTTAATCAAAATGATGGTATCGTATTATACCTGAAAGATAGCATACAAGCGAATGTCTATGAACCAAATTATTGTCAAGAAGTAAATTGCCTTGTGACAACAATCAATAACGATTTAGCTATTGTATCAATGTACAGACCTCCAGCATTCAAAAACCTAGATCCCTTTTTAAAGTCTTTAGATAAAATCTTGTCCAGTATTAACCAATATAAAAACATAGTTTTAATGGGCGATTTAAATATTAATATTAAACAGGAACAGCTTAACCCTAAACATACAGAGTACTTAAATCTGCTTGCGTCCCACGGCCTTCTTAGCACGCATACTCTGCCTACTAGAGAATCAAACTGTCTTGACCACTGCTTCGTCAAAACTAAACTAAAACCGTTGACTATAGTTTGTAATTCAACCTTAACTGACCACTTCAGTGTTATGATATCACTACCTCTGAAAATGAAAAATAGACCCATAAAAAACCCCTTTCATACAAAAACCGACTACGATGCTGCTATTAGAGACCTACAACGGATTAACTGGGAAGAAAGGTTTCATAATGATGACCCAAATGCAATGATGAACATCTTCTTGAAATCCATCAGAGACATCCTTTCGAATCACACACACACCGTCAAACAGCCTAGGCGACAAATAATCCTTAAGCCTTGGATTACACCAGGCCTATGTAGATGTATGAGAAATCGCGATCAACTTCACCAAAAACTAAGAAAATCGCCAGACAACCCAACCCTTACCATAACCTACAAACGCTACCGAAATACATGTAATAACCTATTAAAAAACCTTAAAAACAAATATTTTAAATCAGAATTAGCTAAGTTTGGTAAAAATATAAAAAAACAATGGAGACTGGTAAAAGAAATGGCTAATTTAAACAGTAACCCAAAAATGCCATCGGAGCTTCTTTCTACTAATTCTACACAGCAGGACGCGTTAAATAACATAAATAGGTACTTTGTCAATGTCGGTAGTAATTTGGCAAACGCCATCTTGTCCAGGACCCTCACAAATGAGATAGATTTGAGCAGGCGGTGTAGACCAAAACCGAATAGCGGAACCCTAAACTCCTTTATGCTTCTTCCAACAGACCAATTTGAAATTAAAGAAATAATTGCTAACATTAAAGCTAAGAATTCCTCGGGATGGGACGGTGTCTCCACGCTTTTTATTAAAAGAGCACTGGATTGCCTTATTGCACCACTAGCACACATATTTAATGCTTGCTTTTCAAAAGGAGTCTTTCCAGATGCCCTTAAAAAGTCTGTCACTATTCCTATATATAAAGCAGGAGACAAAACTTTGGTGTCAAATTATAGACCGATCTCACTGCTTCCTAGTTTTTCAAAAATTCTAGAAAAGCTTATAAATAAGAGGCTAAAACACTACCTAGAGACTCATAATCTTCTCTCAGGTAATCAGTTTGGATTCAGGGAAAAAATATCAACCGCTGACGCTCTTCACAAACTAACTTCGTATGTAGTCGAAAACATGGATAGGGGGCAGAAGTCTCTAGGCATATTCCTCGACCTTGCTAAGGCCTTCGACACCGTCTCTATACCCATCCTCCTGAACAAACTCGATACCTTAGGGATTCGAGGAATACCACTCCAACTTTTCCAAGATTACTTGACAAACCGTACACAGGTTATAAAAATTGATAACAGTATAAGCCAGGAGGAAAATGTCACCTTCGGAGTGCCTCAAGGCAGTGTATTGGGTCCTACGCTGTTTTTAATATATATTAATGACCTCTGCAATTTGCTTTTACTAAATGGTCAAATAATAACATTTGCAGATGACACAGTATTATTGTTCAGCTCTAACACGTGGAAAGATGTAAACAAAGTGGCAAATGAAGGTTTTGCTTTAGTAACCTCATGGCTGGACAATCATCTGTTGACACTTAATCTTGACAAAACGAAATATATTACATTCACAATTAACAGTAGAACTCAACCGTCTCCTAACTCAATAAATATTCAAACTCACCATTGCAACGATCGAAGTACCTGTCATTGTAACCCAATCACCAGAACCAATTCCATAAGATATCTTGGTGTTATAGTAGACCAAAACTTAAACTGGAAAGAACACGTCATTAAAGTAAATAATCGCGCAAGAAAGCTAATTTATATTTTTAAAACTATTAGGAATGCATGTGACATTAAGCTACTGATAAAAATCTATTTAGCACTATGTCAATCTATACTGATATACGGCCTGAATGTATGGGGAGGAACCTCAAAAACAACCATGTTGACTGTTGAAAGAGCCCAACGCATGATACTCAAAGTAATTTCTCGCAAAAAGTACACATATCCGACACACCAACTTTACTCAGAACTAGGAGTCCTTACGGTGCGAAAATTATTCATAAAACAAGAGATCATGGCACAACATAAAGTAAAACCGCACTTTGCTAACAGGCGGCGATTAGATATAGTTTATAACATACCCAAATTCAGAACATCTTTTGCACACAAATTTCACAATTATCTCGGTCCTAGCCTTTACAACAAAATAAGTAAGGATCTAAAGTTGAAGAATCTTGATAGCCAAACATGCAAAAAAACAATTGAAAAATATTTGAAAGCACTAGACTACAACAGCACTGAAAATCTAATATAAAACGATGCTATAAACAAGGCGCAAATAAATAATAAATTAATAAAGCACACATAACTGTACACATATATAAACATACATAAAAACATAATATACACATATACATAAATACATTAACATAAAACATCCAAACACAGACAATTCCCATCATTTGTAACTTAATATAACTATCTGTACTATGATTTACTACCTATACAGTATGTAATCAAACCACTGCTATGTGACTTGTAACTGGAACCTTGTGAAAATCTGTTGTTCTAGGGTTGAGGAAGACTATCCGCTCGTAATACAGTTTTATACTAGTACGAGGGGATAGGGCGAATCAGACTATAGACAACCAAACCATCTTTTCATTGTACCTTTTCACATCCAACGATCTGACTATTTGTGTTTATTATTGAGTTACTCTGTATGGTTGTCTCAAATTTGTGAATGAATATTATTATTATTATTATTATTTATCTTTTTTTTTTTCAGGATGGGAAATCATCAAATGACCCCTCCCGCTCTGGATGGAGCGGAAGGGAGTGTCAGACTCTTACTGACTAAAACCCACACGTGTTCCTTCCTTAGCCCTTTATGTTCCAGGCCAGCGGTAACCCTTTCGGACAATCCCGCTGACCCGGCAGGCGTTACTATCTATCTTTGGGTTTAAAACCGATTTTATGAAAACTGACACCGATTTTATTTTGTTACTATCTATTTTATATTGTTAGTATCTATTGTTGGGTTTTAGTTTTTAACTTTTTTTTTTTGCAACCGGCTAGTCGGCCGACAGTAGCCGGCAAAATTCATAGTCGGTCCGTCCATCTCTCTTTATTTACTAATATTATAAATGCGAAAATAACTCTGTCTGTGTGCTAACTTTTCACGCCTATAACACTAAACCGTTCGTGATGAAATTTAATAAATAGGTAGCATGAGACCTAGAGAAACACATGGGTTATTTTTGATCCAGGATGTTGGTATTAAAAATTATGAAATACAAACTAAAACGCAAACAAAGTCGCGGGCAGGTTTATAAATCTCTCAAACTCAACATTATTATAATAAAATCAGGTACTCTTACTTTGTGTTCGGATCCCGTAGACTCCATAACCGTATTTTTAGGGATCCGTGCTACATTAAAGGTAATAACAATAAAATAAGTACTTTGATTTTCAGTTGAATGTGCTTTTTACACTGTTGAGTTTTATGTTGTACTTTCAGGATCTAAATTCAATAACTATAAAAGACAATAAGATAATAATGAAAGAAAGACACAGAATGTCTTTCTAACGAGTTTCAATATTAGCAAGGCAACGATTCGTTACCAATGGTTATTTTTATCTACCAAAAAACGTAATAGTAAGTAGGTTAATGAAAACATTCATAAGCTATTGCTGATTTGACCCATTACGCATTCATTTATTCGAATTTCAAAAATTCTTATGTTTTTTGCAAAGAAATTTTGAATTTCGCGGGCTATTTTTAAGGCTCACCTATTACGCACTCTCCCAGGCTCACTTATTACTTTAACATTACTGGTAAAATGTGGGTGTACAATATGGTACACCTCTGCCTTAACTTTCGGGGATTATAACTTACAAACGTGATGTTATGTTACATTGAAGGAATCACCTTAAGTACCTAATACTAAAGTGGACGTTCACACAGGGCACGCCACGATAGCGGCGATAAGAACCCTCTTTGAGCAGTGGCTAGAGAGGCGTCACGGCGCCCTCACCTACTGCCTGACGCAGGTCCTCACCGGACACGAATGTTTCGGGAGGTTCCTGCACATCATCAGGCGGGAAGAAACGCCCGGGTGTCACCATTGCCAGGATCGCCCAGAGGACACGGTGGAGGTCTGCCCCACTTGGGCGGAGCACCGCCGTGTCCTCGTAGAGTTGATCGGCAGCAGCAGCGACGAGATGTCAGCATCATCCGAAGGGGCCCGTCAGGGCCGAAGCCTGTCGGGTCAGCGGAATTGTCCGAAAGGGTTACCGCTGGCCCGGAACATAAAGGGCTGAGGAAGGAACACGGATGGGTTTTAGTCAGTAAGAGTCTGAGACTCTCTTCCGCTCCACCCAGAGCGGGAGGGGTCATTTGATGATTTACCATCATAAAAAAAAAAGTGGACGTTGACACAGGAGGCTGTGAACAGGATGAAAGTGGCACAGAGAAACATGGAGCGTTTCATGCTAGGCATAAAGCTTATATAGACCGAGTCCCAAACTTTGAAATCCGTAGAAAAACGAGTTATGGAACTCAAATGGAGTTGAGCAGGATGCATGGCAAGGCGCATTGATGACAGGTGGACTGGTGGAGTAAGGCCAAGTGGCGTCCAAGGACTGGAAGACGGAATGTTGGTTGTCCGGCGTCGAGATGGGCAGACGGCATTATTACCATCGCGGGTAAAACCTGGGTGAGACTGGCAAAGGGACGCGGGGAATGGTACTTGAAAAAAGAGGCCTATGCTCAGCAGTGGGTGAAGTCGGGCTGTGGATGTTGATGATAATGAATGCTGAAGTATAATTTGACAAGTTCTTAACTTCATATTCTCAATTATTGATAGGTGCCGTATGTGGAATACCTCAGGTGCCGTTTAAGCGAATGCCTAGTGTGGAATACGTCAAAAAGCCGGGTGTAAGTCAAATTATGCAATAACTTCAAATTCTCAATTATTGATTGGTGCCGTATGTGGAAAACCTCAGGTGCCGTTTAAGCGAGTGCCTAATGTGGAATACGTCAAAAAACCGAGTGTAAATCAAATTATGCAAAAAATAAACAAATGCAACCGTATTTTTAGGGATCCGTGCTACATTAAAGGTAATAACAATAAAATAAGTACTTTGATTTTCAGTTGAATGTGCTTTTTACACTGTTGAGTTTTATGTTGTACTTTCAGGATCTAAATTCAATAACTATAAAAGACAATAAGATAATAATGAAAGAAAGACACAGAATGTCTTTCTAACGAGTTTCAATATTAGCAAGGCAACGATTCGTTACCAATGGTTATTTTTATCTACCAAAAAACGTAATAGTAAGTAGGTTAATGAAAACATTCATAAGCTATTGCTGATTTGACCCATTACGCATTCATTTATTCGAATTTCAAAAATTCTTATGTTTTTTGCAAAGAAATTTTGAATTTCGCGGGCTATTTTTAAGGCTCACCTATTACGCACTCTCCCAGGCTCACTTATTACTTTAACATTACTGGTAAAATGTGGGTGTACAATATGGTACACCTCTGCCTTAACTTTCGGGGATTATAACTTACAAACGTGATGTTATGTTACATTGAAGGAATCACCTTAAGTACCTAATACTAAAGTGGACGTTCACACAGGGCACGCCACGATAGCGGCGATAAGAACCCTCTTTGAGCAGTGGCTAGAGAGGCGTCACGGCGCCCTCACCTACTGCCTGACGCAGGTCCTCACCGGACACGAATGTTTCGGGAGGTTCCTGCACATCATCAGGCGGGAAGAAACGCCCGGGTGTCACCATTGCCAGGATCGCCCAGAGGACACGGTGGAGGTCTGCCCCACTTGGGCGGAGCACCGCCGTGTCCTCGTAGAGTTGATCGGCAGCAGCAGCGACGAGATGTCAGCATCATCCGAAGGGGCCCGTCAGGGCCGAAGCCTGTCGGGTCAGCGGAATTGTCCGAAAGGGTTACCGCTGGCCCGGAACATAAAGGGCTGAGGAAGGAACACGGATGGGTTTTAGTCAGTAAGAGTCTGAGACTCTCTTCCGCTCCACCCAGAGCGGGAGGGGTCATTTGATGATTTACCATCATAAAAAAAAAAGTGGACGTTGACACAGGAGGCTGTGAACAGGATGAAAGTGGCACAGAGAAACATGGAGCGTTTCATGCTAGGCATAAAGCTTATATAGACCGAGTCCCAAACTTTGAAATCCGTAGAAAAACGAGTTATGGAACTCAAATGGAGTTGAGCAGGATGCATGGCAAGGCGCATTGATGACAGGTGGACTGGTGGAGTAAGGCCAAGTGGCGTCCAAGGACTGGAAGACGGAATGTTGGTTGTCCGGCGTCGAGATGGGCAGACGGCATTATTACCATCGCGGGTAAAACCTGGGTGAGACTGGCAAAGGGACGCGGGGAATGGTACTTGAAAAAAGAGGCCTATGCTCAGCAGTGGGTGAAGTCGGGCTGTGGATGTTGATGATAATGAATGCTGAAGTATAATTTGACAAGTTCTTAACTTCATATTCTCAATTATTGATAGGTGCCGTATGTGGAATACCTCAGGTGCCGTTTAAGCGAATGCCTAGTGTGGAATACGTCAAAAAGCCGGGTGTAAGTCAAATTATGCAATAACTTCAAATTCTCAATTATTGATTGGTGCCGTATGTGGAAAACCTCAGGTGCCGTTTAAGCGAGTGCCTAATGTGGAATACGTCAAAAAACCGAGTGTAAATCAAATTATGCAAAAAATAAACAAATGCAAGTCAACGCAGATATTATGATAATTCTTGCCATTATAGGGTTATTAGGGCTATGTCTAAAGAATGACGATAAGCGAGTTATTATGCTGGACATTTTTCATACTTGTTTATGCAGAATAAAGCCTGATTTACAGTGTGAGATTTTACAGTGCGATAGTAAAAGTTGTTTGAGTTTTATTGTAGGGCACTGGGAACAAACTTGCATCGGGTGGTGGACTTAAAGCCTGACTAACATGGTGCGATTTAGTTGCCTGTGGCATATCATAAGTTGAATCAACAATAAAAGTTACGCCGTCGCGAGCGACATGCGTCAAAATGCCGGTCGTGTATTTGAGTATGGTGTCGGCGGCAACCTCTGATGCGCGTCGTGGCCTTTCGCCAATACGCGTCGACGCCTTCCGCTCGTGCGTATTCAATAGTCTGGACTATGCAAGCCGTATATTGTTTCAATTAAATAGTACCTATACCTCAGGCAAGAAACTTGCATTGTGTAAATGGTGCTATGGAGACGTTGCTTCACGCAATTTCACTGAAATAAAATAATGACTTAATGAGACAGGGAAAATTTGAATGAAAAATCGGACCGCCATTGAAATACCTACCTTATTCATTCTCATTTGAGTTTGTAACTGCGTGAAAATACGTAAAACACTATCAGTAGCCATGGTTTTCACTTTGACAGTTCAACGAATAGTACATTACTTCAGAGGGAAGAAAGTGACAGTTCCATACCGAGATTATGGCATTTGCGCCACGAGCTTGCGAGGGGCGCAAACCATTTGAGGTATGGAACTGTACTTTATCCTGAGGGATGTATAGTGCTTTTTATTACACCTACGAGGAAAATTATGGACATATAAGTATTGTTGTATCTGCATTTAGATTTTTCCGGCAACAGATTATCAACAACTTCTTGGGCCGTCTCTAATAGTTCTGGCGGTGTGTTAGGGATAACATCATCACTGTCGCTCGAAGTATCCATATTTTCAAAAAACACAAAGATAAATGTGTTTTTGCGAAAATGCGCGGGCTTTTCCATTTTTTATTCGCCCGTTTCTGGAGTAGGCTAAGATCATAAGGTCATGCAGCCACTTCTTCCGTGATTCCACGCGTTTTATATACAAAAATAATTTCGTTTTTAATTTTCTGTATGCACCAAGGAGGTTGGTAACTGGTAAAAAAAAAACTGTATGTGGCCAATAACAATTTACTTGAAATTTAATTAGTAGACAGTTAAAATCTCTTGGCAGTATGACTGCTGACAAATTAAAAAAAAAGAAAAACCGGGTATGTAATGGAATTTCATACATTTTTCCCACCCTTGGGTCGAAAGGATTTTCATACAAACTTCCATACCTTGGGATGAAAGGATTTGAAGGGCGGGATAAAGGCGTTTCTTCCCTCTAATTGGTATAATTAGTATGTATTTTCAGAGCAGGTGTGATAAAAAATTCATTGCGGTATTTACGTTGTCGAGCGGATAAATTTTTCAAACATATGAAGCAATGGCTTAGCAATATCTTTCAAAATTACTCAGATTGTGATGGATAGTGTGTGAAGCTAGAAGGGAACGTTGTAGTTACTTACTTGTGAGTAGTGTCGTGGACGACGGGCCTGTGTGAGATGCATAGACGCTAGCACATCAAGCTACTGTCAAATTTATTTAATAGATTTTCAACTTTATCGCTAAAGCATAAGGTTCAAATTTGATTGGGAAAATTTTACAGTTTCGGGTAGCTTGATGCGCTGGCGTCTGTACATCCATGATTTCGCCAGTTATGTTTAAGTCCCATGTAATAGGGGGCGAGCCTATTGCCATCTAAAGGCCACAAATCCAGACTCCGGACTGCTACTAAGAAATTCCAGATGTTCGACCGTTGAAGACCGTTCGGAGATTCTAGGCGTGATGTTATGCTATGTCTAATTTTGTAGAAAACGTTACCCCACTTAGGCCTTAGACAAAAGCTTAAACAAAATACAGTACTAGATAAAAACTAATTCAGTTAACACATTTTTTTATTATTGCTGATGGAAAGCGATGGATGAGGTCTATGATGGACCGAGCGAGCCTAGAACATGCCTAAGGCATTGGAACTTCCACGCATCGACGAAACACAGCAGGCTGCTTGATGCCGGCCTCCGGTGTGAGGGTGGTCCCAAACCAGGCCGGAGTTGGCCCTTCCACCGCAAGGGAAGAATTGACCAATCAAATAAAGTGTTGGGTCTGACTGTCCAGGATGCGACGAGCGCTCGGTTCGATTGAGTAACTGGCGGAACAAAACTATACGAGGAGGCTTTTTCATCCATCCCAAAAAAGAAACTAAAACGAAGAGTATTAATTATACACAAGTTCGCACCTATAACTACCGACCCTTACTCGTTAAATAAAAGGGAACACTCTGTAGGTATAAATTAGGGTTGTAACGGAACTTTGACTTCGCCTCCGCAAATGCGGAACTTCCGCAAACATTCGTACCAGAAGATCTCTCAATTCGAGAATCAATAGCAACAATGGCACTGGAGTGCCTAAAGACCCCACAAAAAGGCGCAACGTGACGGTGCGACACGATTGTTGTAAAACAATTTCCATGAAGTTTTTATAGAAATTGTTCTACTAAAGTCGTTTAGCGCTGTCGTGTCATGCCTGACTGCGGGAGCCTTAAGACATCGTACGCAAAGCTCTGAGCCACGCACCAGTCAAGGGCGCGAGCCACGCGCCTTAATTTTTACTAGAGGTGTAACAAAACTTCGCTTCAGGCTCGGTAAATGCGGAACTTCTATAAGAAACCCTACTAACGCAACCGGCTCCGTAAGTTTTGAGCGGAGTTGTATTGGATAATAATAATAATTGGATGTCTATTAAAGAAAATCAATTCCAACTAAGTGAAGACCCTTTAGCAACTCCAAGTTTCAAGTTTTCGTTCTCATGTAATTGGTACCGCCAGGTTCAGTACCAAGTAAGAAACTGTTAGTGGGGACTATTTAATTTATGTTTCGTGTACTTTAACCACTTAGCAATCGCCTAAAAGGTGATAAAGCCGCAAAACAGTAATTTATTGTGAAAAATAATATCAAATGAAAAACATTTGTTTGCCCCGTATTCATTGAGGATGTATGTATAAAAGTAGGGAAGACCAAAGAAACGGTGTAAAGACTGTGAAATATGATCTGACTGGAAAAGGCGTCACTACTGAGATGACGACTAATAGAGAAGTACTGAAGAAAAAGACATGTTGTGCCGATCTCAAATATATTGGAATACTAGCAGCGCCCCGCGCTTTTACCCACATAAGTGTCGATCCCGTGGGAATATCGGGATAAAAACTATCCTATGTTCTTCCCCGGGATGCAATCTACCTCTCTGCCAAATTTTATCGAAATCCGTTCAGTGGTTTAGGCGTGAAAACGTAACATACGGATAGACAGTTACTTTCGAATTTATAATATTAGTATGTAATAGATTGATAAGTTTGCCCCAGATTACCCTAAAGGTGAGTATAGACTAGACCAATTACTTGTAACAGAACGTCGACCATTCGCCGTTTTTAAATTTTATTGAATCGCACTTGGAACACGACCCTCGATGTTTTGTTACAACCTGATTTTATAAACCAAACCAACAAGCGTATTGGTGTAACATTTTATCGAGCAAAGGTATGTACGAGCGGTATCTGTAGACGACATTTCAACCATGAACGCAAGGTAGAAAGAAATATTACAGGTATATGCTCAGTCGCCGTGAGCATTACGTCGAACGCAACGTCGAGCATTCGCAGAAACGTTACATTACATGGTAATGCTTTTGGTAACTGAGCTTTTTCCTGTATTGTACCATTCGTAAGAACATTACATTACACGGAAATGCTCGAGAAAATGCTCTAGTGTATACTCACATTGGTGAATATTTTTTCTATTTTGTTTTCTATGCTTTCCACCTGCACCTCCGCTAAGATGGCCTCCGTTCCATTCCATCCCTAGCATAAATTTTCGCAAGTGTCAGGGCGAAATAATCGTATTCTCGGTTCATTTGCCGCTTCCTGCGAGTAATTTGCTATCTCAGTAAAATCATCTATAGGTATACTCCTTGATTTTATTCGAGGGAGACATTTTTAAGGAAGACTCTTTTTTATCTGGGCGACGCATGCTCGTGGTGTCAATATTTTTTGGTTGTCATTGTACTGATATCCCTGTTTTAGAGTTGTTTTGTTGAGCTATTAATGTAACCCCATTTATTATTTACGCCCCATTTATTATTTATGTAACAGTTGATAATATCTTACTAATAAAAAGTTATAAATCAATCAGAAACCATTTATTCAAATTAGGCTGAGTATCAGCACTTGTTGATAATTGAGGGACCCGTGGCTAAATAATAACAGGCGCACAGGTCGATAGATCAGGTTAAGCTACGCTTGCCGTGGTTGGTCTGTGGATGGGTGACCATCTTTACATACCGTGACCCCTCCGTGCCTCGGAAAGCACGTTAAGCCGTTGGTCCCGACTGTCATTCGTGGATCTATGACAGTCGTTACGGGTAGTCAGAAACCCGAAAGTGTGACAACAAGTCTTATCAAGGGGTATCGTATTACCCAGTAATTGGGTTGTGGAGGTCAGATAGGCAGTCGCTCCGTGTAAATTACTGTTATTCAGCTGCCTCCGGTTAGACTGGAATCCGACCCCAACATGGTTGGGAAAAGTTTAGGCAGATGATGATCAGCACTTGTTGATAATTATCTAAATTACATAAGACAGTCCGCCGAAACGCCAGGCCTTCACTACTTCATATAGCTTTAGCTGGGAAGAAGAAGTGGCTCAACCAGCAGCATAGCTGTCTGATTAGTAAGAAGAATTTGATTCTATACAATCCCAGCTTTCATTCGTGGATCTTTGACAGTCGTTACGAGTAGTCAGAAGCCAGAAAGTCTGACCACCAGTCTTACCAAGGGGTATCGTATTACCCAGTGACTGGGTCGTGGAGGTCATGTAAGCAGTCGCTCCATGTAAAATACTGGTACTCAGCTGCATCTGGTTAGACTGGAAGCCGAACATAGAAATATAGAACTGCGTAATGCTGATAAGAGTGCATCGTCGTTGCGCGTGCAAAAGCCGCTATATGTTATTTAGTTGTTTTCGGTTCTTTATGCAGTTTTAATCGTTGTTTCAATCCACATATACTGTATAAACACCTATGTGATAAGTGCAATATTTAAAGAGTTACGGAATGTAGCTATGTGATATTCATAAATCGAAAGTTCCGTATAAACACGCTAAATTTTATAATTCATATAGCTCAAATAAGTTCACTAAAAACACATAGCGACGCGACTTTTGCACGCGCAACGACGGTGTATAGAATAGTTGGGATAAGGTTCGGCTGACGTGCCTTTTAACAATACTCATGATAGTAATATTGAAATTTTTTCTCGCTTAAAAAACATCATCATCATCATCATCATCAGCCTATAATGTTCCCACTGCTGGGACACAGGCCTCCTCTCAGTGAGAGGGAGTGGGCCGTAATCCACCACGCGGGCCCAGTGCGGGTTGGTAGATGTCACATGTCTTCGAATTTTTGGTTCTAGGACATGCCGGTTTCCTCACGATGTTTTCCTTCACCGTTTTGTGAGCAGTGGTAATGAAATAATTTACACAAAGTAAAGCGCCTGTCTGGGTTCGAACCTACGACCTACAACTCGTAAGTCACGGCCGTTACCACTTGGCCACCACTGCTCTAAAAAACATGCTACAAAACAACTAAACCCGGGAAACAAATCAAAGCACTTTCACTAACAAACAGACGGGCTATTTACTAAGGAACAGGCCCCAATACTCCCTGATATATCGCCGAACTTTTTACAGCGTTCTTAGTGGCCAAAGTTTGTGGAAAATGCGAAAAAAATGTGTTTTCTCCATATGGTGCCTTTGTAGGGGAGTTTTATGCGTTAAGGGGTGAACACACATACTTCATATTTGGCTTGTTTTTACACTGTGTTGTATGTTGACTCGCGTACTGTGGAGATTATAGCCTAATTGGTACTTAAATGCAGTACCTTTATGAATACTTTGAAAATTAGATGGCAGAAATACATAGGCTGCACTAAAAGTATCGGAATGGAATATTTCCACTGTTCCTGTGATATTAAAATCTTTTTAATTGAAAACTCCTTGGTTTTAAAAATCTTCACGTAAATCGCTTCACGTAAAGCGAGTTCAAGCGTACGCAGACCGCTGTACGTACGCGTCTATGGTCTGTTTCAAAAGTATCAGATGAAAGTGTAAACAAACCATGTTTAAGTAAAATTCTTACGTTGACATTAAGGTGTCAAAAACGCTCTGTATTTGGACATGACGGCCTCATGGCGGTCACCGCTCTTCTAGAAAACGGTAGCCTTAGTGAGTCTAAGTGCCCTGCCAGCACTTTTAATCACTTACGGCCACAGATATAGATCTATATCTGTGCTTACGGCGTAATGATGGCAATTATTCACTTTAGAAAACACGGAACACACCACACTCTCTTGACACCAGAAATAAATGTCCAGATAGCGGCAAACGATTAATTCTGATTTCGGCCGCGCGCAGTTTTATTTTGCACGCACTCTATGTCCAGCAGTAGACGTCTTTCGGATGAATGATGACTGCGCATATTCTTTTGTCAGGGTGAAAAGAGAAAGAAAAGAAAATATAATAATTTAAATCCCTTTTCTGTAGCATTTTTTTTCTTTTTCATATTTTTTTTAGCTTAGTTACTGCGATCAACTTTGATAAAACGCCAGAAAGTGGCCCATTTATGTAAAAAGCAATTTTTTTAATGGCTATTAATGTCACACTGCAGGCAAAAGCCTCCTTACTCCCTTTCCACCTCTCTCTGTGGAGAGCTGCCAATCACCATTAGACATACAAAAAGTTTTTAGAGGATAAAAAGACGATCAGCAAGTTTTTAGAGGATCAATTAAAATTGCCCCAAAAAATAGGTAGATAATTATTATTTTATTAAATTCTAGGCAACAATAAAAATAATTTTCTTTTTCTATACTCTCTATCTAAACCATCCCACCACAGCACTAAAAAAAGCAAAGAAATCTCAAATAAGTTGTATAAGAAAATCACAGGTATATAAACTCAGCCTGCATTAATAAAACAGTTACATTATACTTCGGTAATACCATTACTACTGATAACTACAGAAGGTCTGTTCCATACAACGAACGAAAACGTACGCACACATTCATAGACACGCTTATGGTGTACATAATAAAGAGTATTCTATTCTATTCTTCACGTACAGCGAGTGCGAGCGCACTGATGGCTGACCGAGATCATCGCACGTTTGGTCTGTTCCAAAATTATCTAATGAAAATGCAAAGAAACTCTGTTCAGGTTAAACTATTACACAATCACTCACTAGTAGTAAGTGGATTCCCTTTTTCAGTATTAGTCTCTCATTCGGACCGTTGCCATTGTGCGTAAATCATCCATAAAGGGAATTAGTAACACATTCATCTGTATTTAGAAGGTTTCAACTTCATATCGCAATACATTTTCCAATAATTATTATTTAAAAAAAAATTTAAATTGTAATTGAAAAACCATCGCCGAAAATTGAGGTTATAAAATTGACCTCAATTGTCAAATGAAAAACATCTTTAAGGTGATTTAAAATTAGAATTTCGGGTTCAAATTATTATAATCAAATCCTATCACTCAATTTGTAAAGAAAAATAAGTAAATTTTACATTTATAGGTAGGTACGGTCAGCAACAAAAGTCGATTAACACTTCAGTTTTTTTAATCTCAGTTATTGAGCAAAATACATATTTGTTCAAATTGCATTGTATTTCTGCTGCAATTTTGAACAAACACTTTTGTTGCTGACTATACAGACGCCAGCACATCAAGCTACTACAAGCTGTCATATTACTTTAAAAGATTTTTAATTTTATGGCTAAAGCATAAGGTTCAAAGTTGATTGGGAAAATTTGACAGTTTCGGGTAGCTTGATGTGCTGGCGTCTGTAAATTAAATTACTTAAAGACAAATGATACAGTGTGTATCAGAAATGTATGGTTATATTTTAAGAGTATCATGAGAACATCAAACTGAACAATTTTTTCTATGGTACCAACATCGTAATCGTGAGGAAAACCAACTTTGCCATACATTTAGGTCGAGTCGGTGTTGAAGTTTTGATATTTTTTTACGGTTGCGATGTTGATCCTATTTAGAAACTTGTTCAGTTTGGTGGTCATCCTTAAATATGACGAGGTGTATGTGTACGTGTACGTGAGCCTGTTTTTGCACACATCCTTCTATACCATTACGTTCATACGACCGGTCCTAGCATCCCTATCTCTTAGATCGTCACATCTCTGATAAGATCACAAAGTTTTCTTATGAGAGGACCTTCGTAATGACTTTGCTTTACTTCGCAGAACTCTGATCAGCAGAAAAAATCTACTTCAAATTATACGAAGTATATATGTATTAATTTTGCAAAATTTGCAGAAACTTTGTTTCACTTTTGGCAACTTCAGCTTTAATAAATGTATTAGGTAATAGGTGATACGGGCTGGTGTCCGCAACTCCACGTCAATGCGCGTATTTTACGTACGTATTTTAATATTACTTTATATTAAAACGCTATGTGTTTTAATATAAACTAATACATTTATTAAAGCTGAAGAGTTTGTTTATTTGTTTGAACGGAACTACCAATCGGATTTGAAAAATTATTTTTGTATTTGTTAAATTTGATATAATTAAATATTCTTGAGGAAGGTTATTTATTAATACACGATACTTAAAAGCTTAGCAAAAAGAAATAAATCAGAAAGTACAAAGTTTGAATCGGGCTGTGCAGGTTTGTGGAAAGTAACGTGAAATTTAATTGCATTGCATAAAGGACCGCTCATTTGTGTTACATTTCAAGTTACAAAAAAAAATCTGTTACAAAAGAAGTCTTGGCGAAAGAAATCCAATTACTTGCCGAAAACTTTTTAGGCATCCTAAGCAAAAAATCAAACTTTCCGAAATTACTACCGACCACCATCTTTTGATCACGATTTTTTTCTACTGACGGTGCCAACACGTCCGATATTGAATTTATCAGGTTTTATAATCCAATTTATGGGATGGCTTGCAAATAATATTACGACAGGAAAAAATTCTACCTGTTCTAAAATTCTATTGCCGTATCCTGCGAGAATCCGTGAAGAATTTATAGTCGTTTCAAAAATAAACTGCGTTATTTTCATGTTTTTTTTTTGTAATTGAAAAGAATCCTGGTGTCAATTTACGTGATTGTTTTTTCAAAGGGCTATTAAGTTTAGTATATACAATCAACATTATAATTAGCGGTGTTGATTGACATCGCCTTTATATGTCGTAGCGGTAAGGGCGATTTTTGTAGTGCAATTGTTACCAGATCAGTTGAATGTACGCATGAGGAAAATAAACTTCTTCTTCTTCTCTTTGTGTGGGTGGTCCTCTTTCTCGTAGTTTTTTATATATAGTTTAAGCCCCCACAGGAAAATGTCCACGTCAAATCAGACTTACAACTATTGTTGATAATATCACAAAGTAGGAGGGTATAGTAGTTAACGAATTAAACTCCAATCTAGTAATCGTGAGGTTCTAAGGCCGAGTTATATAAACGCTACTTAGATCGTGCTTTAACTTAAACATGTTCCCGTCTCTATCTTGCACTTGCAGTTTGACAGTAGTGTGACAGTGACAGGAGTAATGCTTTCCGTACTTGCTAAGTAAAGCCACGGTATTCGTGAAAGCGTCGGATGTCATTATAGTGCCACATAGCGTCTGCAGTTTACTGGCGAATGACGTCTCTGAGTTATGAAACTAAGTTGGCGTGTTTTCTTAGAGATCGGTTTTGACACCGTAAAGTCAAACCCCGTGAAAGATTATAATCGCTAGATTACGATAGCAATCTAGCGACTAATCACGCGAAAGTTTTCTTACTGGGAAGAGTAAGCTCATACATTGTTAGATAGCATTTCTATGACAATTAAGTCAAGTCATTACGTCATTGTGTGTCAAAACAAAACACAAATGCATCTTTTGATGCAGTGGAGCGAATCTTACGGTTTAAATCTTTGCCGCTGCCATCTTTTTCATGACAGTTGTCACTGCGGCCATTATGATGTGGCCACTGCTCTTCAAGGAAACCGTAGCATAACTTATTTATTTATTTATATATACTTTGTTGTACACCAGAAAATACATAACAAAAAATACGATTATGAATACAAAACATACAATGGGCGGCCTTATCGCTTTCTGCGATCTCTTCCAGGCAACCTTGGAATAACTTTTATAGATCTCGGTCTAAGTGTCAGATTAAGTTTAAAGATTAGAAAGCAAGGCAGACAGGATCCATCATTCTCTTGCCTTTATCCCAATTTATTTGGGGTCGGCGCAACTTGCCTTTTTCTTCCAACTTCTCTATTACTCGTTATCTTGGTAGTCACCCCTTTAAAGAAGGTACGCGACCGAAGTTCGGCATAATTACGCCTGCAATGCTATAGGTATAACGCAACGTAATTTCGGCATTACAGTCAGTAATTCAAATAGCATTGCAGGCGTAACCATACCGAATTTCAGTCGCGTACTTTCGGCATAGTGTGTTTAGACACTAACCATATCATCATTCACACAGTCCATCCATCGTTTCTTAGGTCTTCCCCTACTCTTATAGTCATCGACATTCATGCTCATGTTAGACAGACAAGCAATCACTGACTACTGAGCTACCTATCGACGTAGAAAGTCACGAAAAACATTACCTTCTTATTTCCATTGCATTTGCAGAAGAGGAAAATGTTCACAAAAATTTATTCTCAACTTCGCATTTGATAGGTATCCGTGTCACAGTCAAAACTCATAACGGGTAAAAGTAATTTTTGTCTGCAAAAACAAGCATACGTGTTTTTGACAGGTCAAGCTTCAACGCTTCCTAGCTACTTGGTTCTTTCAGACATTTTTTTTAGCCCATAGTTTCCCACTGGTAGGCAAAAACCTGAGTAGGATGTTCTTCCCAACCAGTGGGAAGACATCCACCTCTTACTGTCCAAAAAACACACAGACCGATCTTTGTTAAAGCAATCCATCTTAGTCTGGGCCTGCCGTGATGTCGCTTGCTAGAGGGACTTTCAGATGTGTTATGTTTTTTGTGATCCTGTAAATAGCTTTTTTTGGAGTCGTTTGGTAACCATTTTTACTAAAGTAACAAGTCTAAACTACTTCACTGGTCAGGAATTTCTGAGCAATTACTATGTACTTGAAAACTTTATAGGTAGGCGTGCGCCTTTTTAAAATGTCATTTTTGTGGTGATTCTAAATTATTATTCAGGCGTTCCGTAACCATTTTTACCAAAGTAACAAGTCAATAGTACACTGGACTGGTTATAAATCTCCTAGCAATTAAAAACCTTTTAGATAGGGTTGAAAACCTTTTAAAAATGAAATTTTTGCGGTGATTCTAAATAATTACTAAGTCATTCCGTTACCATATTTACTAAGGAAAACTTAATATGGATTTTGAACATAACAAGTCAAAAGTAATTTTGACCGGTAACGAGTTTTGACTGTAACATCCTCAAATTTGCCAGATTCCCCTTGTTTTTGACGATGGCTTGGTTTTTCCCGTTGATCCCTGTGTAAGGGAAAATGGAATGTATATACCAGCTGTTTAATCTGGTTTAATTTGCAATTCGGGTAGGTAAGCAATTTGTTGAAGATTTGAGGATTGCCTGGTGGCGTGTTTTGCGTTTTGTGTGATCATTGTGCAAATTGTACTGTCTGGGCTTATTTTAAACGGTTTATGTAGATCATCTCTTAATTATATAGGAAAACATATTTAACTAGTGCGCAAACTGTAACCTATTATTCAGCATATGATTCTAAATTTTTCGAGTGTATTAAAAAAACAAAGTACTAAGGTATTAGGTAAATCTACAGGCCTTAAAAATGTACTTCGACAAGGATTCATCTGATTGTCTACATGCATTGTAGACAACGCAAATTATAAACTCCACAGTTTGTGTTCCATAATACTGTATTAATGTGTATCTACAATATAGTCCTACCGAATTTTAATATTTTGTTTTAATATTTTTTATTTATTTCGACTTCAAGACTGCCTTAAGAGTACCTAAGAGTGCCTCGATGCTCGATGACCTCAGTAGAGCCTCCGAAAGAGTGGGTCTTAAAATGAACATGGACAAAACGAAGGTCATGTCAAATACCCATGTAACACCCAGTCTCATAAAGATCAGAGACACTACACTCGAAGTCGTGGGCGAGTATGTTTACCTAGGACAAACTGTCCAGTTAGGTAGGTCCAACTTCGAGAAAGAAGTCAATCGTCGAATCCGACTCGGCTGGGCAGGGTTCGGGAAACTACGCAATATCTTCTCGTCCCATATACCGCAGTGTCTCAAGACGAAAGTCTTTGACCAGTGCGTGTTGCCAGTGATGACTTATGGCACTGAAACGTGGTCGCTCACAATGGGCCTTATAAGAAGGCTAAAAGTCACCCAAAGGGCAATGGAGAAGACTATGCTTGGAGTTTCCCTGCGTGATCGAATCAGGGATGAGGAGAACCGCAGGAGAACCAAGGTAACAGACATAGCCCGAAGAATTGCCAAACTTAAGTGGCAGTGGGCAGGGCACATTGCTGGCAGAACAGATGGCCGATGGGGCCGAAAGGTTCTGGAGTGGCGACCGCGTACCGGAAGACGTAGCGTTAGAAGGCCTCCCACAAGGTGGTCCGACGACCTTGTGAAGGCCACAGGAACCCGTTGGATGCGAGAAGCACAGAACCGGTCGAAGTGGAAGTGCTTGGGGGAGGCCTGTGTCCAGCAGTTGACGTCATTCGGCTGAGATTATGATGATGATGAAGAGTGCCTAGCTATAATATAAACAATAGTATGCCGTACATAAAATTGTAAACAGGAATCGTATTTCAAGAAAACGGTCGGAAAATACATGAACCCGGCTTGCTACATCGTTATGACTTTGAATTTGTTCCTCTCTCAACATGAAAATCCATCATAGAACATCTGCCTTTATTTTATGACATCCTATATGCCATGAGGGCACAGATGTACTAAAATGTCCCTATTATATAGGAGCATTATACCTATAATTTGGAAGCAAGACGTCCATAATATGACCCCTACATTATGTGGGGTGGCCATTTTCTGGGCAAAGCTTAAGGCGGATATGTGTGGTACAAGGGATAAGGTACACTTGAGAAATACTAAACAACACCCTAATTGCCTAACACACTTGCAAGCACAATTTTTTTTTCGAGGATGTGTAATCATCAAATGACCCCTCCCGCTCTGGGTGGAGCGGAAGGAAGTGTCAGACTCTTACTGACTAAAACTCACCCGTATTCCTTCATTAGCCCTTTTTGTTCCGGGCCAGCGGTAACCCTTTCGGACAATCCCGCTGACCCGGTAGGCTTCGGCCCTAACGGGCCCTTCGTTGATGCTGACACCTCTTTGAGGCACGCGTGGAACATGTACGCGCCATCCGGCACGGGCCTGGTACTGGTCGGACGGTGAGCTACCCATTACTCTCCGTCCGCAGGCCTACGGTGGCCGAGAGTCGTCACGCGGCACCCCGCAAAAGCTCCTCTCCACTCCTTCCATCTTTAGTATTAAATTAAGAATTTGTTTGGGGCCTTTAAATATAATGCATATTAACTAAATAGTGATTATCAAAATACCGTAAAATTTGGCGCCAAATAAACATTTTGGCCAAATACAGTTGTATACATTCTGTTTGGACACCCTTTAGATAATAATACACCCGCTAAAGCTTTTCCCTTGCAACAGTAATATCGCAAAGTCAACCGATGGGTCACTATGAGCTCAATACACATGATCGTGATCGCATCCATTTATTTTACATCATGAGTTGTGAACTATACATTACAATCACGACTCATTTATTTATTATTAGAGCTGTCTCTTCGATGGCGATGTATTGCAAAGTTTTTTATTGATAGGAAAGAATGTTATTGGCAGTGAATTTGTTTTGGTCAGGATTGTCAGAAGTAAAGCTCTGGTCCTTTGATCAAGTAAGATAGAGGAAACATTACATATAGGTAGTATCACGTACAAAACTCATTGCTCAACTAACCGCGATGGATAATAACATTCTTAATTTTAAAATTAAAAGTATTTTAACTTGAACTTCAGATCATTAACAACCTTAATGCCTGAATATAAAGTTGAATTATGATTGAGATATTAAATTGATGTTTAGGATTGTCAGTCATCGGAGAATATGTTTGCTTGAAGCTTGAAAATAAAGTAATTTTGAAGTAAGTTCAGTATGGTAAAATTCCAGGTTAATATGGATTCGTGGTTTTCCCATTAAAAACTTCTAAGGTAGCTTTCCGAAGTTTTGGGTTTATGCCCTGTACCCCCTTTGTACAAAATTACAAAACAGGGTTTTTCTTGAGACCATTTTTTTATAACCACAGAGCCAGTTTCTGTATAAATAACCTAAATAAGTATGATAGAAATACAGTTCTTTATTCAAATAGACAACTATGTGACAACCGCTGCTAACTTGTCATTATTGAATTGAGAATTAAATAAAGTTCGAAATACAAAAACTGGCTCAAAGGAAGGACATGGGAAGGACGGTGTGACGAAAGGGGTATGCGTGGCGCAGGTTATATATAAATAAGACCACGCATCCAAGTCAACATAAAAATATATATTTAAATAAAAAGGTGTGGGTAGGTCTACGGTTCACAATTCCCAGAGTCCACCCTGTGGGTAGCGCTGTACTGCCCTGTTAGCCGGCGTGGCGATGACCGCAGCGGGGTGCCACGCTGGATGCGTAGGGGTGCCGGTCGTCAGGTGTTCGCGACGACCGCCGTTAAACAGCTCGGCCCACGTGGCAAGATGGCCAACAAATGGGACGTCCGATGCCGGTAGTTGCAGGCACGCACGAGTCACGACGGAATCAGCCGCGTGGCTCCAGATGTGCTGCAGTTAAGCTTGTTGATGTTCCCTAACCGGAACTTTGGACCCTGGAACATGACGTCCAGCGTGTCACGAGATGACCATTGGTCAACTCCGCTGATTGCGACACCAAGCTAAGCAGAGCGAGTAGCAATACAGTGCGCTAATGAAGGTGATGGTGGATTGTCACAATCAGACGGAGTTTACAAAATGGGAAGAGTAAAAAAAAAGGCATGATGCAATACATTTTGAGTGTGAAGCACGAAAAGTCAAAATGCATTAAGCTGAAGGCATTAGATTGAATAAATTACATGATTTAGCGTATATTAAAATCAGATAAAATTAAGCATACATGCCAAGTTAATCTGTAAGAAAAAGAACACAAAATATACGCATGAAAATGCTATCCAACACTTACCCAGTATGGGGGTTTCAAAGACACCGAATTTAAATGCTCGATGGCGGAGAATTATGTAGATTAGGTAGTTGTTTTTAGGCCCGGATAATGGCGAGTTAAGACACGTGTGAAATCACTGTGTAGAAGTAGTAGGTAGGTTGTGTAAAGAAGTGAGATGTACGAAGGGAAGAAAGAAAGTCCGAAGTACACCAAAAGAAGTAAGAAAGTTTATTACACAGACACAGGTTATAGTCACACACACAAGAGTTCCACTAAGAAGAAGGAGTGGTAGAAATAAGATAGACAGCACGAAGTTAAACAAAATACAGTCAAAAATTATTCGCGGCGAAGCTATGCTTTTAAATAACAACGGTCGTTATAAGTGTTTTTGAACGTACTGGCGGGCGAGCGAGGCGGCTCGCACATTCGGACCGCGCATGCGCGTGCGCAACGCAACGATAGATCCGTCCCGCTCACGCAACCGGTCCGCGTGACGTAGCCGGCTCGCTGGCCGCTAGAACAATAGACGCGTCATAGCTACGCACGCCAGCTGATAAGTAATTTATCTACTAATACGAAATATGTGTTTGTATGTTGAATATTAGTTAAGTATTTAAATTCTTATAAATATATTATTTTGATTTTATATAATACTAGTTGTGATGTTACTTTGTAAATATGTATGTAGATATATAAATTATTATTGTTTATAATTTTGAGCAAATGCATAATTTATATTTAATTTTAATATTTTACATGAGTAGGTCACTACATCACCCCCTTCCAAAGACCGTCAAGGGCGATAATAGTCGGGAAATCTCACGCGACGACCTGACCGCGTCGTTCTGATGACGTCATCGTCAGCCGAAGGCAAGTCTTGGTTATCCGCGTTGGGTGAGTAGTGATGAGCGTTAGTGTGGAGTGGTGACTGTGGTGTGTTGTGGTGCATGTTAGTGGTATGTGGTGAGTTTAATGTGTTGCCGGGGTCACGCAGTATGAAGGCCGGCTTAATGCGGTCTATCGATACGGTAACCTGTTTACCATTTACCACTATTCTGAACACCTTGTCACCTTTTTCTATGACCTTATGAGGACCAGTGTATATGCCGGTTTCAGACCACCACCAGCGGTGCAGTCCCTAAGGAACACGTGAGTTGATGAGGATAAATCCTTGTGAACAAAAGTTTTGAAGTTGCTGTTGTGCCTGGCCGCTGGTGTCGGTTGCAGATTCCGGAAAATACTCCGAAGTCTTGACAGGTAGGCGGTCATGTCGACAGTCTCATCAGCCTGAGGGTCGAAAAATTCGCCAGGTAGGCGCATTGGCTGGCCGTAAACTAATTCAGCGGCCGAAGCCTGAGCGTCTTCTTTGTAAGCGCTGCGCACACCTAACAGGACTAGTGGAAGAGATTCCACCCAACTGTCATTTGCGTGGCAAGTGATCGCAGCCTTGAGTTGACGGTGGAATCTTTCCACCAGTCCGTTACAGGCAGGATGGTACGCAGTTGTTCTGCGATGTTGAAACCCAGCAATGGCAGAAAAGCATTTGAAGAGTGCTGATTCGAACTGCCTACCTCTATCGGTTACGATATCCGATGGGCAGCCGAAACGAGCGATCCAGCCACTGAGTAAAGCTTTTGCCACTGTTTCGGCAGTAATGTCTGCCAACGGTATTGCCTCAGGCCATCGTGTAAAGCGATCGACGGCTGTGAGACAATAGCGGAAGCCTTGGCACAATGGCAATGGTCCCACAAGGTCGATGTGGATGAATGCAAACCTTGATTTTGGTAATTGGAAGGCTCCGACTGGAGCGAAGACGTGTCGCGTGGTTTTTGAGCGCTGGCAAGTCAGGCAAGAGCGAACCCACTCTCGACAGTCTTTCCTGATGCCAGGCCACACATATCGGTCAGCAACCAATCTTGCGGACGCCTTGGTGCCTGGGTGACTCAAGGCGTGCAGGCTAAGGAAAATTGTCCTGCGCAACTCCTTGGGCACAAAAGGTCTTGGCGTAGGGGTGCTAACGTCGCAGTATAGCTGTGTCCGCGATCCTGGTACGCTAACTTGTTGCAGACGTAACGAGTTATCCCCAGTAAGCAGTTGCTTTAGCTCCTGGTCCTCCAGTTGTGCTGCAGCGATCCTTTCAGCGGGCACAGGTTGAGTAATCTCCTCAACTCGGGAAAGGGTATCCGCCACGACATTATTTTTCCCAGATATATGCCGGATGTCTGTCGTGAATTGGGCTATGAGATCCAGGTGACGGAACTGTCGTGGGGAACAATTCTCTTTACGAGAGTGAAAGGCGAAAGTGAGTGGCTTGTGGTCTGTGTAAATCACAAAGTCGCGAGCCTCCAGCATGTGCCGAAAATACTTCACACTCTCGTAAATGGCGAGCAGTTCGCGGTCGTAAGGTGAGTACTTAACCTGCGCCGAGCTCAGCTTCCGCGAAAAGAAGGCAAGGGGCTCCCAAGCTCCTGCGTTTAGTTGCTGCAAGACCGCGCCCATGGCTTTATCTGACGCATCCGTGACCAACGCCAACTTAGCGTTGCAATCAGGATGGGCCAACAATGCTGCCTGACAAAGGCTATTCTTGCAGTTCTGGAATGCCTCGTCCTCCTCGGGTGTCAAGTTGACTGGATGTGAACCCTTAACCGATCCAGTTAGCAGGGCGTTCAGGGGTGCCTGGAAGCTAGCTGCACCTGGGATAAACCTCCTGTAAAAATTCAGCATCCCAAGGAATCTGCGCAGCTCTCTCACGGTCTTAGGCGCTGGGAAATTCTGCACGGCTTCGACTTTGGAAGGCAATGGCCTTGTGCCCTTGATTGAGATGTGGTAGCCCAAAAAGTGTACCTCAGACACTCCAAAGACGCACTTAGAGCTGTTGATGACCATCCCGTAGTCTTGGAGCCTGGAAAAAAGCTGGCGCAAGTGGTGCTCGTGAGTCTTCTGGTCTTTTGAGAAGACCAAGAAATCGTCCAAATATGCGTATGTAAAGTCCAGACCCCTGAGCATTTCATCCACGAAGCGCTGAAACGTCTGTCCGGCATTTCGTAGACCGAACGTCATGTACGGGAATTCGAAAAGACCGAACGGCGTTGTGATCGCAGTCTTCGGGATGTCATCTGGATGGACAGGAATCTGGTTATACGCTTTTACTAGGTCAATTTTTGAAAACACAGCACAGCCAGACAGGCTATGAGCGAAGTCCTGGATGTGCCGGATGGGGTATTGGTCAGGGACGGTTCGTGCGTTCAGCATCCTGTAATCGCCACAGGGGCGCCAACCATCGTCTTTTTTAGGTGCTAGATGGAGAGGCGACGACCACGGTGACTCTGACAAGCGACAGGTGCCACACTGCAACATTGCTTCGAATTCCTCCCTGGCGATTTTTAATTTGTCGGGGGCTAATCTGCGAGGTGTACACGATACTGGCGGCCCCGGTGTAGTGCGGATGTGATGTACTGTAGTGTGTTTCGGTGTACGGTGTATACCATGTGGGCGGGTGATGTCGGGAAATTCCCGTAGTATGTGAATGTATGCGGAATCACCAAGACTTACTTTCACCGAAGAGACGGCATCAGAACGACGGACAGGCGAGGCCGGGGTGTGGAGAGTTGTATGATTGTCGATGAGGCGTTGGTTCCTGCAATCAACAACCAAATTATAAAAAGATAAGAAATCCACACCTATTATCGCCTTTGTTACGTCGGCGACAATAAATCGCCAAGCGAAGTCGCAGCGCAACCCTAGGTTCAAAGTTACATTTATAAACCCATACGTGGTAATCGATGTCCCGTTAGCCGCACACAGCTGGTAATTTGTTTTTTCTAGTCGTCTTGTTACTGCCGATCGGGGGTAGACGCAGAGATCGCTACCGGTGTCAACCAAAAACTGCATCTTCGATTTCTGGTCGGTAACAAACAAGCGACCGGCACTCGGGCAATCGGCGGCCGCCATTACTGATTGCCCTTTGCGTTTTCCGAACTGTCGTAATCACATGGCTTGACACACCTCTTCGCCTTGTTACCGAACTTTTGGTGGTACCAACACTGCGGGAATCGACGGTAGCTTGACTGCGATCTGTTGGAGCTGGAACGACGATGAGTGCGATCTCTGGATCGGTCTCGGGGTCGAGACATCCTCTCGACTTGTTTTGCCAGTTTTTCTACTTGCCGGGTGAGCGCGGCTATCTCCGAGTTTGGGCTGTGACCGGTTGACGTTGTAGGCGCCGCGGTAGTTATAGCAGACGTTGATGCCTGTGTTCCAACGACGTCATGTATCCTGTCCGCCAAATCAGCTAACTCGTCCATGCCGGTCCTAGTCTGCGAGGCGGTAATGGCCTGCGTGCCGCTGGGCAGACGACTCGTCCAAATTGCACGCAGGAACTCATCTGGAACCCCCGGGCCGGCTAAATTTAATAGGTGACGGTAAAATTGTGAGGGTTTTCTGTCACCCAGTTCCTCGTGCATCAGCAGCTGTTTTACTTTTTTCTCTCGTGATGCTGAAAGCCTTTTGACAAGCTCGAATTTAAGCTTTTCGTATTTGTTTTCGTCGGGAGGGTTAGTTATTATATCTTCAACCTCGTTCGCATATTGTGGGTCCAGATTTCCAGTGACGTAGTAGTATTTTGTTTCGTCCGATTTGATGTTGGAAAGGACGAACTGTGCTTCCATTTGAGAGAACCATAACGCTGGCTTCTCTGGATAAAATGGTGGTATTCGCACGCCAACGCGAAAACTTTCGGTCGTTTTGCCGACGCCATCTTGCTCGAGCATGCCACCGCATTGTCCTTTGTTCTGTTCCATTCTCGTGATCACGTCGGGGTCACCAATGTAGAAGTAGTAGGTAGGTTGTGTAAAGAAGTGAGATGTACGAAGGGAAGAAAGAAAGTCCGAAGTACACCAAAAGAAGTAAGAAAGTTTATTACACAGACACAGGTTATAGTCACACACACAAGAGTTCCACTAAGAAGAAGGAGTGGTAGAAATAAGATAGACAGCACGAAGTTAAACAAAATACAGTCAAAAATTATTCGCGGCGAAGCTATGCTTTTAAATAACAACGGTCGTTATAAGTGTTTTTGAACGTACTGACGGGCGAGCGAGGCGGCTCGCACATTCGGACCGCGCATGCGCGTGCGCAACGCAACGATAGATCCGTCCCGCTCACGCAACCGGTCCGCGTGACGTAGCCGGCTCGCTGGCCGCTAGAACAATAGACGCGTCATAGCTACGCACGCCAGCTGATAAGTAATTTATCTACTAATACGAAATATGTGTTTGTATGTTGAATATTAGTTAAGTATTTAAATTCTTATAAATATATTATTTTGATTTTATATAATACTAGTTGTGATGTTACTTTGTAAATATGTATGTAGATATATAAATTATTATTGTTTATAATTTTGAGCAAATGCATAATTTATATTTAATTTTAATATTTTACATGAGTAGGTCACTACAACTGATATAAAATAATCTGGTGAGACGTGTGACCGCTTCGGGGGAAAACAAAATTCCTAATGTCAAACGATAGACGCGTTGGATAGAGATCGGACATGCGCGAGCCCATAGATAAATTCTCACTCGCGCGCCGATAGCTGAACATATTGTGCCTTTAGTCATTACTATTTACAACCGCTCTATTTGTAATAATCTGTGGTTGTCATATTTTGACGTCTGCGGCTCATTGACAGTTGAATGTATGTAAACATTGGAATGTTGCTGTGATTTTGTTGTTAAATTAGTTATAATGTGTTTATTTATGCAAAATTGTAACGTACGACGTTACAACGGAGGAACGGAGTTAGATCTCATTTGATACTTAGACGCGAAATTACAAGTGAATCCACTTGTAATTTCGCGTCTAAGCCTTCAGATGCCAAACACAATCTGAATGAAAGGTACAGCATGCCAAACACAACCTTTCAGCGTATTCGCGTAATCTATTCATCTTTCTCGGATCACCGCGGAAGGCGGAGGCAGTGAAGCAGATTTTGTGGCGGTGCGCCGCGCAGAGGCGATGAGCGCGTCAATCCGCGCGAATGGACTTATAGTAGTGCGTCGCGCTATTGCGCGGCTAACGAGCCAGTCCCCGTGGATGTAAATGTGTTAGGCATCAACGGCTTACATAGGTACAGATGCCAGCACATCAAGCTACTACAATCTGTCAAATTTCTTTAATAGATTTTCAACTTTATCGCTGAAGCATAAGGTTCAAAGTTGATTGGGAAAATTTGACAGTTTCGGGTAGCTTGGTGTGCTGACGTCTGTACAAGGCAATCCAACTTGATATCCACTTTAGCGTCGGTGTGCGGTGCCGTGTGACAATCGCCTAACTAAATACAAATCGTCGTTGAGCGTGCAAAAGTGGCAATGTGTTCTTAGTAAACTTATTTTTAATTATGTGAATTATAACACTTAACGTGTTTATGTGGAACTTTTGATGTATGAATGTCACATAGCTACATTCCTTAACTCTTTAAATATTGTAATATTGCGTTTTTACAGTATGTGTGTATTGAAATAACGATTAAAACTGCCTATAGAACCGAAAATAACAAAATAACACATAGTTACTTTTGCACGTGCAACGACGAAATGTATCTTCATTCGCTACATATTTAAAAACTCTAGACTATCAGGGAACCGAGAACTTGTTGATCCCTCTTAAATTCACTATCACTACTAACAACTACTCATCCCCTCGTACCACACTCAAACTAACCCTTGACAGATCTCTCATACAATTTCTCCGGTAACTCACACAATGCGTAATTTGGTACAGAACTTGAGAGAAAATGAACGTTTATATTAAATTCGTTTACAGAAAATTGTAGCTCGCTCTCATTTTACCTTCGCTATACACGAAAATAAAGGACCAATTTATTTTTATTAAGTATTAATATTAAAAGTTGTGCTCACAGTCTACATTTTGTCGACTTTTCTCGAAACGAGATCCGTTTAAAGGCTCCTTCAAACAGGCGCGACACGACACGCGACACAAAGGCACCGCAAATCACGCAACGAGCGGTGTTTTTGTGTCGCGCGCGATTATATCGCGTGTCGCGCCTGTAGGAGTCTTAATACAATAATAAAACAGCTCCTTTATTATGGATGCAAAAAACAAGGGTAGATACATTATTTATTTTTTATCATCATCAGCCGAAACACATCTACTGCTATATAGGCCAGAGGCCTTCTTCAAGCATCACCACTTCGATCAGCTCTGTACTTATCGCATCCGCGGATTTCTACGGTTTTCACAATGTCATCGGTCCACCTTGTGGAAGCCTTCCAACGCTAATCTTCCGGTACGCGGTCGTGGTTCTGCGAGCAATGTGACCTACTTACTGCCACTAATAGCTTATCCATACATACCTATCCTGTTTTAAAAAAAAAAAACATGTTATAGCTATGTTTACCTTTCCACTGATGGGTAAATATAAAGTGACATATGTATATACAAAGTACATATTATGATCTAATTTGGTCCTCGGGCTAACTGCGAAGAGCGTATTGTTTAAGAACGATAATTTTGAGATATTTTTATGAAAATAAACATCTATTTCCTATCTTTCCTTTTTCAAATTCGTTAATTCGAATTTGGAACAATTGTGTCACACAACAAGTCATCATCAAAAGTACATGAAAACTTTTATCCGACCTATCATTTTTTTAATGTTTTAGGTCTTTAAACATAAAAATGCAGGTTGGCTCGATTTAGGAGTCCGGGAGTATATGTATAAGCTACTGTGTATACTTTTCACGCACGGAAAAGGTGGTAATAAGTTTTCTAAACTGGAAGAGGTGATCCCATAGACCTCCATTAGGCCCTATGCTGTTGTATAATAGTTATTAATACCTTACAAGTATACACCTTATTAAATCTGTTACTTCTTCTCTGCACAAGGGAAGCTCCAATAACTTTTCTCTATACAACCGATCATTTATAATAGCTTCAATATTTGAAGTGAATTCCCAGTACCGAGCGGAATAGAAAGCTGAATTATTTTAAGACGACGTTCATAATAATCTTTCTGAACTGAGCAATCAAATATATTGTAACGGGACTGTTAGCGCGGGGAGCAATAAAAGAGTGGACTGTATTTTTGGGGCAATGGTTTAATGCCGTTCTCAGTTACAACAAGCGGTTGTGTGTGAGAATGCGTCGGGAATAAGACGCTTGTTTTACAATATTATTATGTATTTTGGCAGACTAACACCAAACTTTCAACATGCTGATCATCACAATCTACCTAAAAAATTGTCAAAAGCGTAAACATCGATTGTGACTGTCAAATGTAATGTCGTCTTCATGAAATCCAAAACTGATAAAAACAACATAGTCAAAAACTATAAACTAAAATTAAAACATCTTTCAATCTCATTGCCGAGTTTAAAATGACATTACAAATCAATTACAACACTAATGTGACACTCAAAACCGACCAACATTAGCTTCTCAAAACAAAATCTAATTACGATTTACCCAAAAGTGGCTTTCCAACTAAGCAGTGTGCATACCGTGTACACATCGCACGCATTTGGCGCGGTGCCAACAAGACTTCATGCGAGCCTGTCTTCTGTTCATTCGAGCCTATTGCGAGAGAGGGGACCAGTAACATATTTTTTTTAAATAGCATAATTTCTTTTGCCTGGATGTGACGCATATTTTCCCCAACATGTTATTTTTTGTGTCTGTATTCTTTCTCTGCGTCATGTTTCCCGCAAATAAACGTATTTTACTTTCTTTATTTTTGTAAGAGGATGAGCCAGGATAGCTTTCGAAATTCGAATTTTGTCATGTTTTTGCAATTTGCAGATTTGGGTCATTCAGACTAAACCCTCAGAAAAAGCCGATCAATTCTGTAAAAGTCTCACTGTGTTAACTAAGGTGAAGTTAGCTTAAAGTGACCTGTCAATAGGGACAATCAAGTGGAATGAGGGTTTTCTGAAATGACGTTCGCTAGGTGGCAGCACTGATACTTCAGGTCCAGGCTTCTGTCAAAGAGCCTATATTTTCTTTAGTCATGACGGAATGATGAACGAATGAATGAATCGAATGATGAACGTTATCACATATTTTATATTCATTGTCGAAATGGAAGACCTCTTGTCAAAGTGGTGCCAACTGGTGTCGTAAATTTACACGAAAACCCCCATTAAATAAATCAAATCACTAGATTTGAGGTACTTGATGCTAATCAAGTGGAATGTATACAGATTTTTATAGATCGATAGAGAACAGACTGGCAGATTGTATGTTAATAAAAAGTTAGACGCGTTCATAACAAATATGAATTACATAATATTAAAATCATAAATACAACTCTCTAAGATCAAATTGCCAAACGAAAGTTAAAAAAAATTACCTTTGAGGCCAATTCTAACGTAGAAAGTTGTATTGATACTTGTAATTATTATAATTCTGTATTACACGCTCAATTAAATACATGCCATTTAATTGAACGTCTAATAATTTCCATTTTGCGCTCCTAAGCCTCACCTAAACCAGCCCATTTGGTTGGGGTCCCCAAGCTTAGTTACTGCGACCAATTCGGCTCACATGTGGTTGGTTGCGGTTCCAACCTAACATAATCCTCGTGGTCGTAGTACCATAGTTACTATATGCAAATGTGAGAAAAGATCAGAAAGTTAAAAAGAGATTATTTTTTTTTTATTTGTCCCTTATTAGAAGATTAATAATGTTTTGAGGTTAAGTAAAATACACGGTCATTAGAAGATGGGTCCAAAGCTTTAAGGCGAAGATAGTACAGAAAATTTAGAACCATTTAAGCTATGGTGTTCTTAGACGAAATCTTACCAATTTTTTTTAGCAAATTTTTATATTTATTATGTCTAATGACACAAAGGCCTAAAACATGTTTTGCTAGATTGCTTACACATTACTTTGATTAAATAAAATAAAAATGAATTCATTTTTCATTCAATTTAGCCATAAATAAGCAGTTTACTTAAAAATTTGGGATTTTCGATAAACAAAAATTAGGTAAAAAAAAATCTGTAAGACTTCGTCTAAGACAACCATGGCTTAAATGGTTTTAAATTGTCTCTACTACTTCGCCTTAAAGCTTTGCACCCATCTTCCCTTATATCCCATTCTGCAAATACATTTTTAAATATTACGGGCGCGTCTTACGCATAGTGCTTTTGAATTTTCATTGTCATTAGTTTTTCACAGAATCGGTGATGTCCTTACCAATACTAACAAACTTTGACTAACAAGATTTAATACAATATTGCGTACAACATAGAATTCTGTCGCGTTATGTGAGAAAATTGGTTCTTGGAGAAAAAAGAAATAAGAATATATTTTTTCTGGTGTCAAAAGTACCAGTTAAGTTAGGAAACTTGGTAGAAAAAAAAAAAATTAAAAATGAAAAAGTGTTTATTCACAGAATTATTTTTTACAAAATATATTTACTTCCTTTTTTTTTTTCTTTTTCTTTTTTTCTTCTTTTTTTTTCTTTTTAGAAGAGTTGTTTGTTTGAACTAGAGTGTTAGGGTAGGATTATTGACGACTAGATTCTGCCAGCGACTTCGTCCGTCTAAAGTTTGGACCCCCGACCCTACGTGTCGCTTCTCTTAGTTTTCTTTCTGACTTTTTATCTTTGTGTTCAACTGGTAACGATCCTAGCGTAATGTTAATTACCGTATAATCTTCCTCAAGAATTGGACTATCGAATGCAAAAAGTTTTTTTCCTATCCAACTGGTAGTTCCAGAGATTAGCGCTTTCAAACAAACAAACAAACTTTTCAGCTTTATTATTATTACTGATCGTAGCTCTATAATTGAAACGCGCTGGTTAAAGTAGCCACAGTTTATTTTTCAACCTAATGACAAAAAAGTGAAAAAGACAAGCGCAAACCAAAAAGGACCCGTCAAACCTGACAGTACTTAATGCTAGAATTTAGAATACAATGTTCCGAAAAGGTGTTATGATCAACGAGTTCGATTCGTAACAATTATGTTAGTACCTATAGATTCGGACTTGGATGATTTCTTATGATGCTGAGAAATCCACAATACTATTTACCAACTCAAATTTAAAAAAATAACCTGTCAAGATCGATCGTTCAAAGAAAAAAATATAATAGGATTACATTTCAACTTGAATTTTCTAGACATATTAACAGGTTCAAGGCTGTGAAGAAAAAGGCTTTCTGAATTTCTCCGAACGTCTCAAGAATCAATTCATCAAACTATTAAAACTCATGCCTTTTATAATAAAAAATCTTTTTTGACTGAAGCCAAACTATGTTAATGGGATTGCTTTTAGGGTTTAAAAAATTAAAGGAACAATATTAGAATGTTTGATCCTTAATTTCTGCATTCGTCTGTTTGTCGTTCACAGTCAATTCCTGTTTGGTTTATCTAGTGGCTAGTAGCTGCCACGTCTTATTTTAGTTTAATTTAATATTTTAATTGTCTTTTGTTTATTACGAACGCTTTTAACGTTCTGCATAGTTTTCACATGCATAATTTCAACATGAATGATGTAGGTAACCAATATTTTGTTACCATATTATTTTGAATTAAAAGAATATCCGCGGAGTTTTTTTCCCTTTCTTCTCCATAAATACCTATTGCGCCAGTTCATCTTTCTGACTGACCGACCCTTGACAATTTAAAAATGCCTATACGTAATTGATTTATCCTAACTAATTTTATAAATGCGAAAGTAAGTTTGTTTGTTTGTTTGTAACCTTTTCACGCCTAAACCACTGAACCAATCATCCTGAAATTTTACTTATACGTTTTCAGGTTTACAGAAACGGACATAGGGTACCTTTCATTCCGAAAAAAAGTATTGTTCCCGAGGAAAACAACAATAACGTTATTATGATAATAGATGGCGCCACGTGTCTATCGAATCCAAAACAGCCGGTCGCTTCTGTAAAAATCTCACCGTGAAAACTTAGGTGAAGTGAGTTTGGTTTTGCTAGGAATTGACACTATTGACAGCTCACTCCACGCTCACTTCACCTAAGTTTTCACGGTGAGATAGTTACAGAATCGCACTGCAGGATGTCTGTCGGGTTAGCTAGTTTGAAATAAATGCTTTGAGTTTGATTCACGAGTCCATAAGGCTCTCTAAGTGTCTGTTATTTACATATTAGACATACTTCCCCGTATTCACCAAAGTAGGGTTCCAATGACCACAGACCCTTAGCATACAAGGGACATTATCACATTCCAAAAATTTCCGCACACCAAAATCGACCCTTCCCTAGTCACTAATTAATAATTCACAACGGCAAATTGGTTCCACATCATCAATATTTCACGAAGTTAACGAGCTCTGTGATATAAAGAAATAAATCCTTTGATCAGTCCCCTGATCCCTGTAATTAGAAGTCTAGGTATACGAATAAGAGGACGGGGTGAAGGGATGTGATGTTGATCGGTGATTCAGTTTCAGCTTGATTTGGTGAACTTCGGTTTGCTTTTCTTTGGCATATCGCTGCCTCGCTGGTCCAGTGGACACCAAACTTATAAAACCTTTATTATTTGTATGACTATAGTTTTGTATTTGTCAATTAAACGTTACTGGCGTGCACCAGGTTGGCTTTTGGTGGCTGGTGGTTGGTGGCCGCGACTGCGCTTGCGTGAATGTCGGAAATTTTCCCACGGGAACGTATTTACCCTGATAAAAAGTATCGTCGAAAATATAATTATCTTAAGTCGAAAACTATTCAGCCGTTAAACCATGAAAAGGTAACAAAAGAGTTATGTTCGCATTTATATTCATAAGTAGGTATGGAAGTATGGATATGACTTAACTTAGGATTTGATAGCAAATTAAAAAAAAAGTGAGCCGTCACGGGACGCCTGGCAGATGTGAAACATCGACATTATTTTGTAAAAGTAATATGATTGAAAAGAACAGATTGCGATATAAACTAAATATGGCCTAATGATAAAATAAAATATTACGATTTTTTCCAGAAAATGATGACTGTTTATTTAATAAACATTTATTTTCATTAAATATAAAAACTGTGTGGCGAGAGAGAGATAGCTTAACGCCGGATCGAGTGGGAAGAGAATCGCAGTCGATTGCGCATGGCGACGCGTCGCCACACAGTACACAAGACTGTGACTGTATATATACACCATCATAATAGCGTGGCGACGCGTCGCCACGGCATGCGTCGCCACGCCAGAAATTTGTTTTACGTGCGGCTATAGATGTTTCACATCAAAAACAAGAAAACATCATACTATATAAGCATAACATAAGCAAAAGTTCGAAAAATTCCTTCCTAGTGGAAGGGCTTGAGGGACGCTTTTGCCCAGTTGTGGGATAGCAATGGCTAGAAGAAAAGACACAAGTGATGGGGGGATTTTTGTTCCTTACGTCCAGAATTAAATAGTTTTTTTTATCACCTAGCTTCTGACGTTTAATATGTGCCCAGGTTTATCTGAAATAAATTGATTGAGAATTTTGTATCTTTTTTTCTCAAATGTATTTCGAGTTATATCTCAAATAAAATAATCTACCAATGTTTGATATTATGAATTTATATAGAAACCTAAATCGAAACGAAAATGTTATACTTTGAGTATAACATTTTCGTTTCGATTTAGGTTTGAATTTCTTAGACACTTTTCTTGGATACGTTATCATAATTCAGACCTCATTCCAAGAACCTTTCTCATATAAAAAATTTTACTTATGGTCACGAAAATAAAATTGTTATTCTTGCTTCTTATACGCAAATAAGAGTAGCTTTCATTTCAATTATTTGAATTAAAGGCAAAAGGTATAACAAGGTGTGTGTGTATTCAGCGGGATTGTCTGAAAGGGTTACCGCTACCCCGGAACATAAAGGGCTAAGGAAGGAACACGGATGGGTTTTAGTCAGTAAAAGTCTGACACTCCCTTCCGCTCTACCGAGAGCGGGAGGGGTCATTTGATGATTTCCCACCCTCAAAAAACAAAAAAAAGATGTGTGTGTATGTATGTGTGTTATTCATGCACGAAATATTTTAAGAGAAACATCTATAGATGGTAATGAAGTCATTGCTATGACTTCTTTACCAACTATAGATGTTTCTGAAGTCATAGCAATGAAAAAAATTAATCTAAGTGTTTGTCAAATCAAGTTTGAACCTTATGCTTTAGCGATAAAGTTGAAAAGCTATTAAATAAATTTGACAGATTGTAGTAGCTTGATGTGCTGGCGTCTGTACATAAGTAGATATCGGTTCTTTGTTTAGTTTTAAGTTACATTATTTTAAAAGTCTTTCAATAGAGGACAACATTACATTTTTGAAAATTGCGACTACTTCAATTGACCTAAATAATTCTAGGATCATGTGAATCTTTTTAAGCAATCTTTCAACTACAAATCCGTCCTTTTAAGTACTGGTTTTGAACAGAATACTTTTCGGCACCAAGTGAATTCGAATTTTCGGCGAACCAAAACCATTTTTACCAGTTCACAACACTACGTGTCCGGTTGATTAGGGTCTTATCTCATTGTATCGCTCCTGTATCTGTTTACAAATTCAAGGTTTAAACCGTCTCTTTGGGTTGTTATCTGACAGCAATAGGCATGACAGATAACAACCCAAATGTATTGTTATTGAAAAAATTAAAAAAATGGTTAAATTAATTTTATTGTTGTTAGCTGACAGCATTAGGCATGACTTTTTGAGATTTTAGTTAGGAGATAAGGAGTGGAGTTGTGTACCTGTCAGAATTTTTAAGTTGGTTGCTATTTATCCGAGTTCAAATACCCTATATAACTTAATTTTTAGGTCATGCGGATTCAAAAAAAACTTTGATTCGGACTTTGATCCATATGATGTTGGTAATACAGAATCAGACGATCTTCGCAGGGTGGCTGGTAGCAGCTGGTTGAGAGTTACCGAGAATCGAGCTGAATGGTGAGCAATTGGACTGGCCTATGTCCAGCAATAGAGTCCAGTGGGCTGATGATGATGAAAAAATGACACATCGTTTATTTCTGTAAGTAGATTTAAACAAACACGTTTACACATAAATAAAATTTCAAGAACTAGATGAGGCCGGTGTTTCCTTTTCGACTACTCTGAGATGTAACACCGAAACAAACTCGGAGGTCACAGTCTCTTTAAAAGTCCAGACATTATCTTGATCAGGGGGCCTAAAAATGCCACTTTGGCGAATCATAAAAGGATAACATTATGAATCGTAATGGACAGTTAACTGTTAAGTTAATCGAATCAAATCTCATTGATGAAGGATTTTCAGTTAAGTATCTTTTTTTGTCTGTGCTAAAATACTAATCAGTCTAATCCAAATCCAATCCCTATCTCTTTGATTATACCTACGTAGCGAAAAAAAGAAAAACACGTACTGTCTTCGCCATATTTTGATTCATAACGTTATCCTTTTATGATTCGCCAAAGTGGCCTTTTTAGGCCCCCAGATCTTTGCGCCATCATCCTTCAGAGCAGATCCCTGCTTCTAAAGTCCCAAAACTCCCCTAAACACTATCCTCGACCCTCTCATCCATCTTTTACCAGCTCAACATGTGCTTTATAATAATCAAAATGAAGTTACGCAAGTATCCACCACCGCCAAGTTTCCCCAAACACCATAATCAGTCGATCCTAACGTTCTAGTGGCATCGGTTGTTAAGCTGCTTTAGGGCTGTTAAACGCCCCTTAAGTCACCATCAAAATGGCGTAAACCTTAATCTTCTAAGTATTAATACCACACAAAATGGTGCAGAAGGACCAGAAAGAATATGTTCTTCACTCAATAATCTGGAACAATCTTTGATGTTGTATACTATTGGCCGATTTCTATAACATACGGACTGTTAAATGTTAAAATTAAAGACTCTTTTATCTTTACCAATAATGAAGCAAAGACCTCAGAGCTTAGAGGTACAATTAGCTTACGGATCTATTTATATTCCCAGTTTGGCAACAAGAAAATGCTACTATTGGTAAGCAAAACCATCGTTTTTGTTTATAGGAACCGAGCATATAACAACATCACAATAAAGACAACCGTACTTTAGACTACCCGTGATGACTGTTATATATCTTCTGACAAACTGTCTATCGACATCATTATATTTTCTTACCTAGAAATATGCGGCAAGCCAACGATCCTGCCAGTCTTTTTTGTTAAATGTTACAGATGCTGTCATTCCGCCTGATGCTAGGAATTGGCACTATTGACAGTTAACTTCAAGCTCACTTCACCAAAGCTTTCATGGTAATTTATCAAAAAAGATCTAGTCATCTATCTATCTATCCAGGATAGTTGTATTTTCGATTTAAAAATCATTCGGATTCTTTACGTTTACGTCACACGGATGTCGCTAGACCTCTGGACCTTCTACATCTACCTTTTCACTGGCACTATCACCGTGGTGAAATGGTTTTCACCCTGACCCGTAAACACCCTGTATCGTTTATGGCTCAAAGACAACATAACTTGGGTCATTGTCGCCGATAGGTTATACGATGGTATTTATCGGAAGATTGTTGATGTTCGTAATTCAAGTTTGGGCAGGTATTTGCGTAACATACTAACACTGCCGCCTTAAGTAAAAAGGGCGCATCTGAGGAAAGGGAATAGAGGAAAATGAGCCTTAATGGAACAAAAAGGCACCATCCATTAAGGCTCATTTTCCTCTATTCCCTTTCCTCAGATGCGCCCTTTTTATAGAACAGTAGCAATGGCTTTTATTTTGACAGTTCCACAACATTCATTGCGTTATTTACGTTGTTGAGCAGATAAATATTTCGAATTTATAAGGCAATGGATTAGCAATATTATTTAAAATTATTGAGATTGTAATTGAAAGTAAGTTAAGTAATGAGGGTGTTGATCGTGTGATACAAAAGCGTTTTATGAAGCGAATGAAAAACAGAAAGAATATCTGTGTGTGTACTGATTTTTAATCGGATGATAGACCTTTAAATAAATATTTAAAAAAAAACTTTGTAACAATAATTTGATTTAAAAGAGTACATGGAGTTTTTGCTCATTTTTCTCAAAGCATGAAAAAAAATAACCCATTATAGTGGCAAGTGTGTGAACATGACAGCGTAGTAGTGGGAGTAAATCTGACATCGTTTTCAGGCTTTTCTATTTGTCAAAAAAATAAAGAACGTCGCTTGCAACTTTAACCATTGCTTTTTTTTTTAATTTTAAAGGTTGGTAGGAACATCGATGCACAACATGTTACAATGGATTCAGTACATGAATGAACCCCCGCAAGCGTAGAAATTTTTCGTCGGTTCTTAAAAAAAACCTATTCCATACATTTTGACAGATGATTTTTTTTATAACAGATTTGTAATTTACAAGTTTTCAACGCTGAAAATCTTCCCAACGGTGTAATATATTAACTGCAAAATATTCTTGGCTCTCTAACTTATAAACGTGTCCATGAAATGGAAGGAAAAACAATGGCGAACGAGCAGACACGCGGACAATCGCGCTCGCTCCGGATGAGATGACCTCAATAGCTCTTACGGAATGCAGTGGGCATCATGATGTATCCGAATATTACGGCTTATATGGAGATTGCATGCAAATTTTGTAGAGGGAAAGCAATTTGGTGACTGACTTTGTTGAGGGCTAAATATTAACGTAGATTTGATGAGCTACCTGCGCTAGCTATTCTGTAAAAGTCTCGCCGTGAAAACTTAGGTAAAGTGAGCGTTGAGTGAGCTGTCAATAGTGTCAAGTCCTAACTAAAACAAACACACTTCAACTAAGTTTTCACCGGCTGAAGCGAATTTTGAATCGAAGGACCATTTCTTTTTTAATTTCTTGCCATGCTGATTTTGGATCGACGGACCAATTTTTTATGTTTGTGTGGGCGTTTTATTAGTGTTTTGATCTGACGTTAAAATACTTAGTGAAATAAAATTGCCTCTTACGGAACGCAGTGTTCCTCATGACGTATTACAGCTAGTATGGAGACTGCATGCAAATTTTGTGGCGAGAAAGTAATTTGGTGACTATATTTTATCAAGGGCGAAACGGTTACGTGGATTTGATGAGCAACCAGGAGCGAATTTTGAATCGAAGATTTTTTTACTACCAGGTGCCAATTTTGATAAATTACCATCCTTCCGTCATAAGAATTTATAATGGACTTGGAAAATAATTTATTTCGGTATTCCTCTTTGTGACTTAACGACAAGATTAAAAGGTCCAATGCGCGCCACGAAAGATGAGACTTGACCCCGCCTCCCCCGCTCTTTCCGCCGCCCCTATGACGTCCGGTCCCGTCCCGCACTCAGACCTCATACCGCTAAAGACACCTAAAATCGTGTACTGCGCATTTCAAACCACGTGGTGTGTCAAGTCTCATCTTACGTGGCACGCATTGTACAGCAGGCTGCACATCAGTGGTAACAAAACCAGTATAAAAACCTCATTACACTACGCGATATTCAGGGACCCTTTCCCTAAATCCGGGTATAGTAGAAAGGATGGAAGAGAAAACAAGTCGCCTAATTCATAATCAGCCCATAATGTTCCCACTGCTGGGACACAGGCCTCCTCTCCGTGAGAGGGACTGGGACATAATCTATCGCGCGGGCCCAGTGCGGGTTGGTGGATGTCACATGTCTTCGAATTTTTGGTTCTAGGACATGCCGGTTTCCTCACAACGTTTTCCTTCACCACCTAATTATGATGTGTGTGAGTCAGGTGACTGATAAGTAGGTACTTATCGGACCCTAAATATCGTGTAGTTTAATAGGTGTATAAGCTGGCCTTTTGTTTTACGCTAGCCAGCTCAAGGGCAAAGCGTTACCACTGACGTGTTGCCTACTGTACATATCTAAATGAGATTTATAAGATACTCGTAGATCAGTATAATTTTTTTTCCACTCAAAGGACCAATTTATTGTTTATTTAGGATTTATTTATTTTGAGTGTATTTTTTTCCAGAAAACGTGCTTTATTCAACAAGAAACAGAGAGTAGTAGTGGTCCAGGGAAGTGGTGTAGTGACCCTGTGGAAACCTCCGCGACTTATTATTATTGCAGTTGTAGGTCGTAGATTCGAATGCGGGCAAGCACTTCACTTTCTGCAAATTATTTCATCACCACTGTTTTCAAAACGGCGAAGTAAAACGTCACGAGGCATACCTGGATTTTTTTTTTTAGGATGAGAAATCATCAAATGACCCCTCACGCTCTTGGTGGAGCGGAAGGGAGTGTCAGACTCTTATTGACTAAAACCCACCCGTGACACTCGAAGACATGTGACACCCTCCAACTCGTACTGGCACATCTCACAAAGAAAGAGACAAGAACTGTGTCCCATCAGTGGGAAACTGGAAACATTATAGGCTGAGTAACTTCTGTCCGCGACTTCGTCACGCAATTTCACCCTCCCCCCATTCACCCTCTTAGGGGTAGAATTTTGAAAAACCCTTTCTTGGTGGATACCTACTTTTCACAAAGAATACACCCTCCAAATTTCATGTCTCTAGGACCAGCGGTTTAGGCTGTGCGTTGATATATCAGTCAGAACTTTGAATTTTATTTATATAAGATTATGCTTTGCTATTATTCATGTCGTGGTAGTTATAATAGCACAAAATGTAAATTAAATTACACCGTTTCATCGCCCAGTGTTCTCTAATAGCTACAAAGTAACAGGAAAAAAAAACCAAAAAAGATAAACAGTTTCAAGAAAACTTCCTTCAAGTGAACTACCGTCACCAGTACTTAAATTGTATGGCGAATTAATTTACAAGACAATGAAGGAATTCTTTGAATACCCTCTGAATGTCTATTTTGTTTAACACTCGCATTTAAAGTCGAGGAAACTTGATGTTAGTTAATTTGCCGTTACTTTCAAGTTTAGATACTTACCGTATTTCATTGCCTACATTATTTATGTGGGGGTATAATGTCTGTGTTTTTAGGCTTCTCGTGGTCAAAAAGTGCTAGATCTTAAGCCTCAAATTGAACAGACTTTATTTGTATTTGACAGAGGAAACAATAGAATAACTAATAATAGAACTATAGAATATTTCAGTAGTGTTGTTTCGAAACCTTTGATGCGCAAATAGATAAAATTCACGCTTGACTCGTTTTCTGAACTGACTGGTTTGTATTATATGTTTCGGAGTTGTGGTTAAAAATAACTCACGTATACTGTGGTCGAAATTTAATTGCCAAACACGTAAACATTATTATAATAAAGAAATCTCGATATTTTGAAACCGTGCGAAGCAGGGACAGGTAATATTATAAATGAAAGTCATAAATATAAAGTAATATTATAAATTAAAGTCGATTTTCGTGTTTGTCTGTGTGACCGGGTTGTTCTTTTAAATGTTTTTCCAAGACGTTAAAACTGTGCGTAGCAGGGGTGGGTTGCTAGTGAAATAAATCCACTTTTCGCCTACTTAACCTCATGACAAGTAACACAACGCATGTCTACTGACAAGCGATCCTTAAAAGACACGACTTTCCCATTTTAATTTGACAGAATAAACAAGAAGTAGGCAACATAAACAGAACTTTGTTTAAGATGCTTGTCTAATGTAAATTACTTTGCCGGGGCCCCGAATAGATGGGAGAATTTTGAGTGGGAATTACATGTCGGCGTAAAAAAGGACAACAGGTTCTTTTGCAAATACTGAAGTCAAGGTGTTTAAATATGATTAAGTATGTATTTTCTTAAGTAGAACGTTCTATAATAAAGTTTGAGTTGGATCACATGCACATTTTCAATTTGGGTAGAACTGTTAAGGTAAAATTGTGCTAAATTATAATACATATTTTACACACGTGCGAATGAGATAGAGCATTACTAACTTTCGCTTCATTCATTGCACATGTAGGAGCGAGATGCAATATTCTTCGCGCTCTATTGATGCTGAAGAATGTATTGTCGCGATATTGGCGAGAACAAAACGCCAATCAATTATGGAGGTAGTGATCGATCATTTTATGAACGACATGGAGGAGTGTTTAGTTGTGGTCTATTAGTTACTGGAACAAGTAGCTGGTAAGTGAAGCAAGCCTGACATTTATAAGCCCCGATGAATATAGCGTAAACACGTTCCAAACGGACTATGTTTTCCTGGAATTATGACGCTGTAAATTTCGTATGGAAACAGGCACTTCCTAGAACCAATAATTCAAACACATGTGACATCTACCAACCCACACTGCACGCTGCCGCTCCGCATGGTGGATTACGACCCGTTCTCTCTCACAGGGTGGAAAGTTATAGGTTATGTAGCTGTAATACACAATGTAGCTGTGACCTTAAGCAATACTTACATATAATGTTACTCAATACTCAGCAATATTGTAAGTGTGGCCCAACCACTCAAGCAATATCCTACATTATCTATTTTGTCAGCCATTTTTTTGCCCGTGTACATGCAAATACTACCGGACAGTGGCGTAGTTTCCATACAACTCGATTCCTACCGGCTTCCTTTTGAAAAATGGCACAGTCAGTATTCTATAGACAAATAATATAATCATATTAAAGATATCTACTCCGGCTTACCTCTTACAAAAATTGACCCTTCGCTACTGCTACCGGACATACATTTGTAGAAATATTACTGGGCATTTTCTGCACATAAAAGTGGCTTCCGTGCCTCGAAAAGCACGTTAAGCCGTTGGTCCTGTCTGTCATTCGTGGATCTTTGACAGTCGTTACGGGTCATCAGAAGCCCGAAAATCTGACAACCAGTCTTACCAAGGGGTATCGTATTACCCAATAACTGGGTTGTGGACCTCCATGTAAAATACTGGTACGAGGTCGAGACCACTTCACACTAGCACAGTCTCCAGTACTTTTTATCATTCTTTTATATGCAATATAGGGCCTGCCGGGACTAACGGCTTAACGTGCTTTCCGAGGCACGGAGAGAGGTCAGATAGGCTGCTCCATGTAAAATATTGGTATTCAGCTGCATCCGGTTAGACTGGAAACTGACCCCAACATAGTTGGGAAAAGGCTAGGCAGATTAGTAACAAAAAATGACATCGCCTTACGGATAATGATTTTTTCTTAAAGAAAAAATATTTGATAAATTTGTCTGTGATTGACCAAATCAATAAAGAGTCTTTAAAAGTTTTCCTGAACTGCAGCCTGTAATGACAAGTCACAACTTATTTATTATAGTAGCACAAGTCAAATACTGAGTATCGTCCAAATTGCCTTACTGCTACTGCACTGTCATTGTCAAATTATTACTATAGTCATGCTGTTAAATCATAAACCAAGCCACTTGAACCACTGCTCCCAACACTAATCATTAGGAAGTACAGCACATGTGAGCGAGCGAATCGATATACAATCGAAGATACAAGACAGTGTTGCTAAAGATCAACTTGCAAAAAACACTTGCCCTCTCTAAGCAAGTGACTAGAACATCTAAACGCACCATAAAAACAACTATAGGTCGCACGCGCTTGGCTTTTAAAGAAAAATCTCTTTAATGGCCCGGAATATCCGAGGCTAAGATTGATAGCGGTACAGTCGGCAGCACAGGCTGCGCATTAACGTTTTTGTACTCGCCACGTATACTTTACAAAAGCTGTTGGGAGCACTGTAAAAGTTTAATACTTAAGCATTATGTGGGTGCAAGAATGTTAGTGGTTGAGGAGTTTTATGATACTAGTTTGCTGTAGTTTTTACCCCGTGTTTACAATAAGGTATAAAAAATGTACTCTCCATGTTGTGTCTATTCACGTTTATTTTTTACAGTTAATATAAGCTGAGAGACAGTTGGTATACAAAGCTAGTCAAAATGTCAAAAAGGTAAACAAAATCATTACCAAAACATGTCTGAGACCGTATTCGGTCTGGAGGACATAGGATACTTTTTATACCGGTTGAATGTTATTATCATTATTTTTTAGGTTAGCCACATTAGCAGCTAATTAGCTGATGCGTGTATATAAAATAGCTTGAAGATATTTAATCTGTGTAGTCGATTCTTGAAGCAATTCAGTTTGCGAGCCGCCACATCACTTTCCAGGAGCCTATTCCATGCTGTTATAACGTGGTTAGACAATAATTGCTTCAAAGGCGTTTTCTTTGATGAATTTTCTGATAGCTTAAGGCAAGGTCCACGCAAATCTTTGTCGGCATTCAGAGTGTAAAGGCTCCTACAAACAGGCGCGTGGTTGACTGGTAGAGAATGCCTAAGGCATTAAGTCCGCCTTTGTACCTTTTGTGCGAAAAGTTTAAATAAATAAATAAATAAATACGCGTTATAATCGCGCGCGACACAAAGGCACCGCTCGTTGCGCGAATTGCGGTGCCTTTGTGTCGCGTGTCGTGTCGCGCCTGTTTGAAGGAGCCTTAAAGGTCTTGAAGGATGGGCACTTCGTTGTGTTCTGTAAGTATTTTGTACGTCTCAATGAGCCTACCCCTTTTTCGATGCTGTTCCAGTGTGATAAGGTCAAGGCGATGTTCGTAAATTTCCCATGGGATAAATCCTTACATTATATTAATAAAATTCACACGATTGAAATCGCTTAAGCTTGTGTTGTATACAACAAACTTTGAGTGTAGTAATCAAGTGCGCACTTTGAAGCGTAAGCTAAGTAGCACCATTGTATTCTGATACCATAGAAACTTAGAAAGAAAGAAAATTTGTTTATTCTGCACAAACAAAATCGCACATCGACTTGAAAACTTCAATAGTGTGAACCGATATTGTGACCTTAGTTCACCCTGAGAAGAGGAGTTTGACCTCTTGAAGTCATTATCCTTCAGATGTGACTTAGGCATTCTTAACCGAATTCTGAAAAGGAGGAGGTTCTCAATTCGGATGTTTCCATTTTTTTTTATGTATGTTCGGGCATAACTCCGTCATATATGGACGGATTTGCAATTTTTTTTTTTTCGAAAGAGGTTTATTCCGAAATGGTCCCATTTAAATTTCGTAAAGATCTGATAATGAGTTTCGGAGACGGAGAACGGAACTCTTCAATAAATGTCAGCAAATCAACCGCGGTTGCTGCTATAGCATAATGATGATGTACCTATTGAAGAATCCCAAAAACAAAAGTCATTTGTTCAAACTAGACTGAGAATCAGCACTTTGTGAAGGACAAAATTCTCCCATAGGTGGCCCAAAGGTGGTGGTGGTGGTGGTGACATAGGTCGCGGGTTCGAACCCAACCAGGCTCTTTCATCATCATCATTACAGCCAAAAGACGTCCACTGCTGGACATAGACCTTCCCCAAGTACCTCCAGTTCAACCGGTTTTGAACTTCTCGCATCCAACGAGTTCCGGCCCTTTACTTTAGGTAATTTATTTCATCACCACTACTCTCAAAACGGTAAAGGAAAACAAAGTGAGGAAGCCAGCGTGTCCTAGAACCAAAAATTCGAAGACATGATATCCACCAACCCGCACTGGGTCCGCGTGGTGGATAATAGCCCACTGCCACTTAAAGAGAGGAGGCCTGTGTCCCAGCAGTGGGAACATTAACGACTTGTAGCGGTATCAACGCCACAAGCAAACAACGCGTCACACTGACGTCACGCAAAATCCTGCATCGCGCAAGCAAAGTTTACCGCGCAACTAGCATAGATACAACGGCCCGACATGAATCATCGGGTAGTTGCCCGCCAGACACAACACCCGTCTGGTCGGAGGATCCTCCCTTTTCTATAGAGTATGAGTGAACTTTACACTCTATTCCTCATACCCCTATAGACTGATTATACTTACATATGCCAGCTATGCTTTCCCAAAACACGCCCACCGAAGAAGCAGTAAATCCACGGACAAAATTTTTCGAGAAAAACCTTCACAACCAATATTACTTCACCGACTTAACCATTCTCTATTGAATATCAGAACCTTGTATCAACCAAAATGGGTGACGATAAATATAAAACATTCCCTAGTGTACCATAAAAAAGCGGCCAAGTGTGTGTCGGACTCGCATGCGAAAGGATCGGTACCACCGTACAATATTATATTTGTTGGTTGTATGTATTGCCATTATTAAAATCAAGCATAAAGCCACCTGAACTTCTTTTCGTGTCGATGGTACTCTTCTTCGATATTGACGTGATATCTTTAACATTACTTCCATAGTGTTTTATATGGTTTGAGTCCAGTGGGTGGCCACGTTGATTGCAACATCAGTGGCATTGTCACTTAATTTTTAACTTTATTTTATTTTTATTATTTGTTAATGTTAATTTAGTAGCCTTATTATTACACACTCTGTAAAAATTTCAAGTATCTCCCTGTTACTGTTCAAAAGATACAGCCCTGTGACAATCGGATGGACGTAACCGCATAGACAGACGAATGGACCAACAGCCTTAATAATAGGAACCCTTTGGCACCTTTCTTGGACACGGAACCCTAATAAAGCAACATTTTACGACACTATATTGATGTGTTTAGGCTTAAAATACTAGATTTTCTAGGCATTTCCTACGATATATATAAACGCCCATTTTTTTCGCCTCATTTCGTTATCCCAAGCGTCTGGGCGCAAAATATTAGGTTCGGAATACCTTTCTCATATTTTTTCATCTAATCGTGTGGATATCAGGATGTCATATTAAGGGATTCAGAGACGATATTTCATGTTTTCCTTTCGTGGTGTCTAGCACTAGGTAAATCAGTGTTCAAATATAAGCAATCTTTCAGATTTCCACTTTCCAGATTTCCGAATAAATGAGCGACAAATGAACGCGACTATTGCTTAGTCTGCATACACACGAGCAACGCGCGTCTACGGCAGTGTATTTCAGTAGGGTGCTCAAATAAACGAGCGGCATGTTATTGACGGTAACCGCTGACACTCGTAATTGACGTCAGCCGTCAACACTCCTCGAATCGATTTAGTCTTACTCAAGAAAGTGCGAGTTCATGAAAATCTAAGACATCCTAAAACAACTCATAACATAACGCCTGTCCTCGAGTTAGCTACGCTTTAGTTCAAAATGTGAGGGGGCAAGTCTGTTGCCCAGCACAAATTGGGCAACTAGTGAATTTGTGATGAAAAAGTCCATTATGATAATCGAACAATGAAATTTTAATGTATTTAATACTTAGCTGCCTGGCTCTTAAGTCTAATGCCCGATTTCACTAACTTTAAGTACAGGGAGCTACTGTACGAATTGTCACAACGTTACGCATCGTCGAATCTGTATTGTAACTTTAGTGAATTTTGTGGACAGGTTTGTTACAGTTTTGTTGGAATAGCAATTATGTAATTTGGTTTGAATAGCTTTTTATTTTATTTATCTTTATAAAGATTATTTCATATTATGTGTGCGTAGGCCATTTTTTATTTTGTTAAGTACCTGGTTTTTGTTGACAGGCCTACACTGTCAACACTGTAATTTGAAAACATTTTAAAAGCCAGTAAAATTATTTTTTAAAACAGTAACCGTGGAGTTTCTTGCCGGCCCTTCTCCATAGAAAATGACCAATTGGAACGGTGCACCTAACTTCTGATGTTTCATGAAGGTATGTGTGAAATAAAATATTTTGATTTGATTTTGAGTCATCGCTTTGTAGTTGGCGACATATTTTTTGGGTAGTAACTGCTTCAGTTTTACTCATTACATTCCTAGGTATATGTAGAGTGAAACGGGCAATAAGCACCCACTTACCATACGCCACATCAATCCTCATAAAACAACCATATGTTAGGACTTAGCTGCAGTCCGACCGTCGAGAGAATGCGTTCCTGACACCTGTCAGTGCGACAATTACTGTAGCTAATAAAGATCAAATTCGCAAAACACGTACTCGATTATATGAAACTGACAGGACGTGTCAAGAAGGCATTCACTCATCAGTCGCACTCTACGGTACGTTTAAATTCTCAGTCTATTTTCCTCCCTCAACATCAATTCCTGACACAAACTGGTCTGACATTAAGATCCCTATCCCTCTCGTAACAACTTTAGGAGCTCAGTGTCTTATCTTTCAAACTTTTATTAACTTCACCAAGAGTAATTAGGAGCTCGAATCTCGGGAACAGACAGTCCGAGGAATCCCGCGCAGAGAATGGACGATTAACCTTATTCGTTTTTTTTTTGTGGTCTGTAAGATGTAGTTTTTTATGGTTGTTTCAATGTTTATTGCTATGAAATGGGCTGTGATTACGATAAGTACACCTAATCTGTTCCGACCCGAAAATGAGTGCATGCACTACTTCAACCGACGTCGTCCGATGACGTCTGATAAGCGACACGCACTTACTTTTCTTACTAGTGTATATACGTGTTTGATTTTGGAACATAAAACGCCCGTATATTTTTATTGCGTTGACTTAGAAGTTTGATTTTTTCACTGCTTTGTGGGATTGAAGCCCTGGGTATTTGATATTAATTTCAACTTGGTAACTCCATGCGTTCCTGAGAACAAGGTTCTTGACTAATGGACAAACATGACGACACGGTTGGCGCAGTAGATGAGCGATCGACTGCTGCGCTGCGTGTCGCGGGTTCGATTCCCACACGGAACAAATATTTTTATTGCCTACAGGTAGTTGTTCCGGGTCTGGATGTTTGTGTATGTGAATTTAAATGTTTGTAAACGCACCCACGATACAGGAGTAATTACCTAGTGTGGGGCAACGTATAAAAAAAAAAAACAGACGGACAACGAAATGAGGGTACGGAACCCTAAAATATAAGCTTTTCCGTACATTATGACTGCGTTCGTTGACTTTCCTACGAAACAGCCTTTTTTTGATAACCGACGATAATTTCCTACGCTAGGGGACTACGTCTACGTCAGCCGCACAGGTCGATTGATCAGGTTAAGCTACGCTTGCCGCGGTTGGTCTGTGGATGGGTGACCATCTTTACATACCGTGACCCCTCCGTGCCTCGGAAAGCACGTTAAGCCGTTGGTCCCGGCTGTCATTCGTGGATCTTTGCCAGTCGTTACGGGTAGTCAGAAGCCCGAAAGTCTGACAACCAGACTTACCAAGGAGTATTATATTACCAAATAACTGAGTTGTGGAGGTCAGATAGGCAGTCGCTCCATGTAAAATATTGGTAATCAGCTGCATCCGGTCAGACTGGAAGCCGACCCCAACATAGTTGTGAAAAGGCTAGGCAGTTGATGATGAGGGGACTACGTCTAGTATCATGTGCTGAATTCAAAAGACCACCCGCATTTCCTCTTAACAGTCGACAGTGATGCGCAAGATTTTTTCGACGCCATACTTTATTTACTTAATATATAGTTTTAGTTAGGTCAGGTTATTATATTTTAATTTTAATAGTTTGTTAGTTAATTTAGTATAAAAAGTTTATCCAATGTCTGCATAATAGTTTCATCTTTACACATTTTACATTAAAGTCGCGTTTGTACTAATATTGTAGATGTGAAAGTTACTCTTACTCTCTGTGTTGTCTTCTCACGCCTTTTTTTTTCATGATGGGAAATTATCAAAATATGATCCCTCCCGCTCTGGGTAGAGTGGAAGGAAGTGTCAAACTCTTACTGACTAAAGCCCACCCGTGTTCCTTCCTTAGCCTTTTATGTTCCGGGCCAGCGGTAACCCTTTCGGACAATCCCGCTGATCCGGCAGCCTTTTCACGCCTTAAGGGCTAAATGGGTTTCGTAGGAATTTGCATAGAGAGATAAAGCCCTAGGTAAGCAGAATGGATACTTTTCACCCGGTAGTACGTTTCCGTGAGATAATTTCACGGGCAAAAGCTTGTCGGTAAATAATATTTCAATCATGGACATAAAAAAAAACAATCGTTTCCCACAAAAATAATAATTAAAAATAATCCAGCAAAACCGGACAGCAATCATGAATATAAATCTTCATACGTTTCCATGGTTTCATCTCGTCCAATAAAATAAAAAAAACGATGCTACCGCAAAAATGTAGGTTATTATTCTATAGAAAATTTACAGGTGAAAACGAACCAAAAAAAGGGTTTCGATAAATTTTATTCCCGATACAAAATAGTGAAATGAAAAAAAACAGGAAAATAATGGGAAAAAATCGTTTTGCCATTATCCGAAGGTTTCGCGTTCTGAATTTATTATTTCGACAGTAAAATGTCCGTCTGTCCGTAATTCCGTGGTCGGTCCCTATTTTAGGGTTCGCTATAAAAATCTGTCAATTAGAAACCTAACGATGCTCTGGTTTGGCGCGAAACAGACGCCATTATTTTTATTGGGCATAAAGATGAATTAAAATTATAATTTTTTTGTTTTATTAGAGTAAATTATATTGCTTTTCGTTATTAAACTTTGGGTACGGTATTGAAATATAGATTAGGTACGATCTTTCTTGATCATCTTGTGTCATTCATCAAACCTGGTTTCTGTTCGTGCAGTTTTGTGACCTTTTACAAGACTAACTGGCTGTAGATAATGTCTGGCTTCTTCAAGATTTTTTGTTTTACATAACTCTGGATTATGCGGTCCCGGTCCTTTGGATGGCGTACGAGGGGCCAAAGCCAACTCGTAGTGGCCCCTATTTTTTTTTCTTGTTTTTTTCAGGATTGGAAATCATCAAATGATCCCCTCCCGCTCTGGGTGGAGCGAAAAGGAGTGTCAGACTCTTACTGACTAAAACCCACCCGTGTTCCTTCCTTAGCCCTTTATGTTCCGGGCCAGCGGTAACCCTTTCGGACAATCCCGCTGACCCGGCAGGCTTCGACCCTAACGGGACCCTTCAACTTATGCTGACATCTCTTTGAGAGATCTTTCGGCTATTCGGCTACGTGCTTTCCGAGGCCCGAATGTATCTCGGTATGTACTCATAAGTTCTTGTATAATAACTATATCGTAAATGACTACCGTCCTTTTGATCAGTAAAAAAATAAGTGTATCTATCTTTACAGAGCCAACATACATCTTAAAAAGACTCTTACATACAAAACAATGATCGACTCACTTGCCAATCTAAATATCTACAGAACCAGATCCCATCAATCCAACTCTTACCCCACTGTGTCGATTTGTCGCGTACGGGAAAAAACATTACAAATCTTTTTGAATTTATTCGTTTGTAACTGCCAAGGGCGTTCAGTGTGGTTTTGAGGGCACAAATTGGGTGTTTTATACGGTTGAGGTTTCGAATCCACACATTGAATGAAAATTGGCAAAAAACCTTTTGGGCAGGTTAAAGCCATTGAGATTTTGATCCATTGACCCACTTCATTCTTTTTTTTTTTATTTATTTATTTAAAGGGCTTTGTCGCTTAGCGACCACATCGCCCAGTGCAGGAAAACACAAAATTATTGATTACGATCTATCTTAGAACTAACTTGTACAATTGTTTAGCCTTATCGGAAACTGGAAAAGCAAGGATGGTATTACAAAAGCCAATATCATACCTTTTATATCGTCCGAAAACATTAATTCTAGTATTTTCATTCCGGACACACTCCATCAGTATGAAAGACATCATCAACCACTCCACAGTCCTCACAATTTGGAGACAAAGCTTTCCTCATTAAGTAATAAAACTTATTTGATGGAATATGTCCGGAACGAAGTCTTAAGGCTATAGTAATTAGGTTTTTATTGAGGTCACAATCAATCCACGGAACCTGAGAGATCTCTGGCTGGATAGTTCGATACCATATCCGGGTAGTTCTTCGAGGTCCCTCAAAACGCAGTCACACGGTCTTAATTCGTAACCTATTAAACATTCAGTCTTAGGACCAAATACAGATTAATCTTTATTTATATATGTACATAATTTAAACATTAAACATCTAAAATTATTTCTAATGTTTATTTAAAAAAATATCTAATGTCGAAAACGGGAGCAAAATCGGTGTTCTTCGCGCGTCACACTCTGTTCGCGCTCACGGTAAACATTGATAACTTTTGTTTTCAATTCATAAGCATATAATGTAATAAATCTAATTAATTGTATTTAACTATGCATCATAATTATCAAAGAATATTAATTTTATCTCTTAAGTGACAATAGTTAATAAGCTTTATGTCTCTGTCACACGATTTTGTTAGTTTCGAGAGCGCGCAACAAAACTGCACGTATCTTCCAAGAGCGCCAACTTGTCGCTACACATTTTAGCTGCGCGGACGCTCAGTAGTATCCCGGCGTCAGTGCGCGAGACACGTACGTTCATCGCTTCTAAACAAAAAAAATACGAGGCGAGTTATTCTTTGAATATTTTCAAGTAGCCTTAGTCTAGAAACTTTCATGCGCATATTTTGAAGGATAATGCTTATAATTTTCCAAGTCATTTTGTATTAAGAAATAAGATAGATCTTCGAAATTATTCTCAAGTACTTTGTTTGTTTATTTACCTATAAGTTTAATCGTAATTCTCAAAAATGTGAAATTTTCATAACTTTCGTGGCACAACTTTCGTGGTAATTTGTCCACGAAAGTTAGCTAGGGCACCACGAAAGTTATATATCTCCATTGAATGATAAATTTAGATTACTTGTGACGCTGCAGATGCTATCGTGAAGCTCAAAAAAGGTGTCTTTAATAGCCAATTTTTTAATCACGTCTAAATTGTCTATGGATTATCTTAATTTGACAGGACTAAACTAATATTTATCTTCTTTCCTTTTCATAATGAAATAGAAAGAAAAAGATGCCTGAACTTAAATTTAGTTTAGTTTGTGAACAACAGAATCGGGGCCATTATCTGCCAGCAATAATTAATAAGTAATAATTATGTTTATGTTGTCTTTCGTAACTTTCATGGGCACAGAAATTTCAAAATAAAATATCTCAGTAGTTTATGCACCGATTTACATAAAATAAAAAAATACGTATTATTTTTACAGCGTCTTAAATGTGGGTACATTTAAATGTAGATTATTAAAAAAAAAATATTCGCCATGAAAGTTACGCGGAGAATACTTTTTGAAGAACTACCCTCCCTTTCTCTTTTGATCTTTCATCAAAATACTCCTGCCAAAGATCTAAAAACTTTCCCTTAACCTTTCCAAAATAGTCCGAATACAGTGGAGTAATATTCATGGGAACTCCATCAATACACGCTTGTTTGGCGAGCATATCAACCTTTTCATTTTCTTCTATCTGACAATGCGACGGAATCCATTGAAGACATACACACTTCATTCTTTGAATCTATTGTTAATTAAATATAGGGTCAAAATAATTTTGCTAGCGAAACTTCGCAGATGTGTGGAAAACGAAAATAATATATTTCAATATTTTTTTTTGGGGTTACGACGACCGTTTTTAGTTTTGATACTACAAGTTTAGTTTAGAAAATCTGTTTTTTTTTGTTAGTTTCATCGTATTGAGATATTGATATCCATTACATATTTGAAGTTTACCCAAAAAAAACTGATTTTCAATGATAAAAAAACAACAAAATTGATTTGATATTTTTTTAGGGGTCAACAGCAGATATTGCAGTTTGAGTAGGTAGGTACCGTTTTTTAGGGGTCAACAGCAGATATTGCAGTTTGAGTAGTTAGGTACCGTTTTTTAGGGGTCAACAGCAGATATTGCAGTTTGAGTAGGTAGGTACCGTTTTTTAGGGGTCAACAGCAGATATTGCAGTTTGAGTAGATAGGTACCTACTCAAACTGCAATATCTGCGGTTGACCACTTAAAAAAATCATCAAATCAATTTTGTTGTTTTTTTTTTATCAAACTTATTTAAATATCGATACCAACCACGTCTGCAGAGTTTGGCTAGCTAATGTAATGTGAGTCTATATATAAATAAATACAGTACCCGGCGATAAATATTGCACATCGACCTATTCGATCCTATCAATTTTATACAAAGAATAAAAATAATTATCAAAAGAAGCAAATCATAATTGTTTTAACAGCTCCTAATAGATACCGGACTGTTTGTATTTCGTGCGACAGAGATAACGCTCTACGAAGCCGAAATTAGACGATTGTCTCTTTCCAAAGGTCGATGTGCAATATTTATCACCGGGTACTGTAAATCGATTTGGTTTCCTAGATGACAAGACAGAAGGTGTTTACCAACACTCTGGTTATTTTTAATTGCTGCTCTAAATATTTCTTTAAGAGGGCGCCGACCAAACGCCGATCGCGCAGTGGCGCCCTCATCCTTTGTTTGGTTATTTCTTTTATTTTAGAATGAAAATGCAGAAAATAAGCACGTTAAGTTAAAATGGAAAATAGTGGCCACTATTATCCATTTTAGTGATTATAATAAAACTAAACAATGTAAAACTACCGTTTCTAATAATATTAACGTATAATATTGTGGAGCACAACTTAACGTGCTTATTTTCTGCATTTTCATTCTAAAATAAAAGAAATAACCAAACAAACGACGAAAGGTGCCACTAGGCGGTCGGCGTAGCCTTAATAGATTGTCAATTTTATCGTTAAAAAGCATAAAGTTCAAAGTTGATTAGGAAAATTTGACAGTTTCGGGTAGTTTGATGTGCTGGGCTGCCGGCGTCTGCACTTTATTTTCTCATCATTACCAAACGATGCCTACAGACACAATGATACTATCATCTATCAACCATATTGGCTAACTTGACCCGCACAGCTACCAAACATGTCAGGCGATGCTTTGAGCACTATTAGATCACGGGATAACGCGAGTATTGCAGGTATCGGTAACTGAAACCGTGATTACAAATCGAAACCTGATTTCCCTTTAAGATACTATACACAGACGCCGTGGTTTTAGAGAGTTTCAATCGTGTCGTGACGATAGGTATGCTCTGTTCCAAAACAATTGGGTAACAATGTAAAGTAATGGATCGTCAGACAGGACAGGTAATTGTTGAAGGCAAATTGTAGTGGCACTTACAACGCGAGTGCTTTGATTTGATTATTCTGAATACAAAATTTTTTTCATTTGACGATCGAGGTTAGTTTTAGAATCTCTATATTTGTCGATGTTTTTTCAATTACAATTTAATAACGTAATTCAAACATTGTTTGAAAAAATAGTGTGGTATAAACTTAGATGAATGATTGAACTTATTAGATCAATCATTCATCGGGTATAAAGATGAAACCTTCAAAATAAAGAAAGACCTTTGTACTCAAATTATAATTATGTCATATCCCTATGTGTATTTTACTGTGTGTACAGACGCCAGCACATCAAGCTACTACAATGTGTCAAATTTCTTTAATAGATTTTCAACTTTATGGCTAAAGCATAAGGTTCAAAGTTGATGGGGAAAATTTGACAGTTTCGGGTAGCTTGATGTGCTGGCGTCTGTACATAAATTATAAAAAAAAAATAAAGAATGGAAAAAGAAAGAAAAATTTATTTAGCACAGATTAAGATAAGATACACTAGAGACATATGTAGGTACATCTGATAAAAATAAATAAAAAGTGTAAAGTCCTATGTAAAAAATTAGCTGGAAAGTGAGTACCTTACGGCTGCGCCAGAAATGCCCAGTTCAGCAAAAATGGCAGATAACTAGTGCTTAATGCTGGTTAAAATACAGCAGGAAAACAAGACTCGGGGGCAGGGGCTGGTGGAAATACAGATGAAGGTATTGTTTATTTACTTCGGTGAGTGATTACGTACCTAAACATTTAACCTGAACAGGGTTTGTTTACACTTTCATCAGATAATTTCGGAACAGCCTTGAAGTTGTCTTGTTTAAATGTTATAAAATAAAAGTTGTATAGTAAGTTAGTTAGTCATTTAATTTAGTATCTAGTGTAAATAGTTTGTAATAAAATAAGTTAATTGTATATTTAACAAAATAATAAAAATAAAATAATAGCTTTTGCCCGCGGCTTCGCCCGCGTGGTTGTCGGAAATTATCTCACGGAAACGTATTACCGGGATAAAAAGTATCCTATGTGTTGATCCAGGTTATAATGATGTATCTGTGTGCCGAATTATATCCGAGTCCTATTAAAAGCATAATTATTACTAATGATAGAAATACTATCGTAAATTCATGTACGTAAGCCTACAAAAACACGCGCCACGAAAGATAAGACTTGACTTTTATCTTAAACTTTATTATTACGTAATAAATATTATAACATTGTTAAGAATTTTAATCTAAACTTCATCGATAAATCCCTAAATATACACATTATGGGTAACTATTTCGTACACGACTTACCAGCGTAAGCTCACCACTACTACCTGAGCTCGTCAAGTGTCATCTTTCGTGGCGCGTATGTTACTTTTCGTTAAAATACTGGTCAGAAAGTCGGGTCGTATTTCATTAATGATTCGAAAGATACGTAGCGCCATCTAGCGTCCTAAATCAATTGTGGCCGTCGTAAGTTATTGCAAATTTTCTCGTTAACATATTTATTTTCTGGATGAAAGGTATCCTATGTCCATTTCTATACGTCAGTCAACGTATATTATGCAAAATTTCGTAATGAATGGTTCAGTGGCGTGAAAAGTATTATTACTTTACGTTTGTTTGTTTGTTTAGGTATACAAACAAACTTACTTTCGCATTTATAATATAACTAGCTGCGCCCGGCGGTTTCACCCGCGTAAATGTCAATCCCGTAGGAACATCGAGATAAATAGTAGCCAATAAGTTAATCCAGGGTGTCAGGTACCTCCATAGAAAATTTTGTCAAAATTGGTTCAGCCGTTTGAGCGTGAAGCAGTAACTAACATATAAACACACACACTCACAAACTTTCACCTTTATAATATTAGTGTAATTATGTGATATAATAGGATAGTTATAATAGTTATAATGTGTAAAATAAATATGAGCCCAACTAATGAGACACAATTACTTTTTCTATTGTTACCATCCCATCCTTACAAGTTTATTAAGCCTATTAATAGTCTTATTAAGTTTCAGTAAGGCGATTAGCAATATTAAACAATGTGGACGTGTTTGTAGCAAAAGTTTTATAACATATAACTTAATCTGGACGCAGCCTTATATAATAAAAGACGACAGACATAATTATTACGAAAAGTTATAAAAAAAACATCGTGTTACGTAACAGCAAAGTTTAAGAAAAGCATATTATGTGAAGCGACCCTCACTCAAATAGGTCGCCTTCGTTATAAAAAAATCTTCTCACTTCTCAGGCTAAGGTTTAAGCTGAAACATACTTAGGTAATGTTGCATAAGCTTTTTTAAAAGAACGTTACAGATTTCCTAGAAAAAGTTTGGACTTCGGCAATCTTGCACGCGCGTTGATGAGACCTAATATAGAGCTGTTACGACCATGGAAGTACTCGTCTATTTTGTATTACCATGATGACAAAATAGATTTTTAAACGACAAACTGTAAGCACCATAGATTTTTATTTTTTTAAGAGTGTTTTTTGACAAGGCCCCATACAAGAAAACTTAACAATTACAATTTACAAGTTACAAATTTGTAAATCTTACAAGTTCGTGTATCACAAAACTCTAAGTCACCCAATTTTAATGGAAAAACCTAGTGTATACAAGTCTACAATATTGTAACTCATACATATTATTTATTGTAATTGCTGTGTTAGGGTTGTAGAATTGTGAAATTGTAGTAAAAATTGCGTAGTTTTTTGGAAGCCATAATACCTCTGTGTGGGTTATCTATTCAGTGGCGCGACGTTCGTGCTAATTCGGAAACACGATGATTACCGAAGCACATACATTTTCTGCTTCAACTGTATTTCGTTTTACTATTTAATTTAGGAGCTGATTTTTCCATCGACAGGCAACTTTTATTCGGGGAATAAAATTGACCTTTGACAGTTTTTGTATGAAATAACTGTCAGAGTTTCAAAATTATTCCTCGTTTATATATAATAATTAAAACCTCATTATGGTTGAAACTATCTAACAGTCACGTAGACAAATAGTCCTTGTCGTTTTATAACGTCCAACTATCATTCAATCTTAAAGTGATAAAGTAATTACGAGGTCGAGAGTACATAAATTATAGTAGGTACACAAAAATACGTCTTAGGGTCATAGCACACATATCAACTCGAAAATGGATCGTCACCGTTTCGCCTTTCGCCTCGGCGTCAAACAGGCATCACCCTAACGTAAGCACGTAACCAAAGCGGATCACAAGCTCCGATACGTCGACTCCGCTACGGCCAGGCTACGCCACGCTTACTTCTCGTAGACCGCTGGTTGATGGTATTGCAGGCAGGCCGCAGGAGGGGTGAGAGACGTAAGGTTGGGTACGGAGAGACGTAAGCGTGGGGACAACGAGCCGTAAGCGCGGGAACTGCAAGTTGACCACGCACCGCAACGCGGTTTGTGAGCTTGTCCCGAGGCGAGGCGATTACTTTACGATTCCGATTAGTGTGCGTTGTAGTAGGGAGTTTCATACAAATAATACTGAATGCTCGAGTTGATACGGTGACGATCCCTCAGAAAATACAAGAATTACCATACGAAAATATACTAAAACGTAGTACTATTAATAATTAAGTTCATCCCTAATTTCCCTATTCCTGCATAGAAGAGGCACACAAACGTCCACAGCCTTTGAAATGTAAGTCCATTGAAACCATATTTCAAAACGGTGCCAACTGTCCCAAGCCAACTAACTGAGTTAAATAGGCCACTATACGTCCACAATGAACTAACTATGTCCAACTGCTAAATGCACAATTATTATGATATTCTAACCACCAGTGTACCGCTGCACATAGCTTTATTTCAGCTAATTTATCTTGTGAATAGCTGCGGCCTACGTTTTTGATTGCGTGTTTATTATTCAATTATTTAGGTAGTGTTCTACCTGACACCACCAGCTATTAACACACAAATACAAAACAAAAAAAAAAAAACAAATAAAATAAGTCATTACTTTGTCTTATTTTTGGGTACTAAGCTAGATGATATCAAACGCTTCACTCGCGTTAATGTTAATTTTTGTTTCATTCCACATTCACACGACACCAACCAAATTATATGTAAATGAACTTTCATCTGCTCATTTCATTTAATTTTCGATCATTCTGTAGACAGATAAAAGATACCGAGTGTAGAAATTCAAAATTGTTGGATCAGTTTACTAATGAATTCATTTTTCTTTTACTAATGAATTCATTTTTATTTTTTGATGCATTTTGTGTGAAAAATAATATAGTGTTGCGTTTGTTTTTTCTTATTTTTATTGCTAAATGGGCCTACTCTTGATCTCAATCACGTTTTTGAAGAAAAATTCTAAGCTATATGTAATAAATACAACGTGTCCCGAAATTAACGCACACCACCAAATACCCCAATTAGAATATTATTATTATAAAATGTGAGAACGATTTAAAAAATAAAAAAGACGTACGCGTTAAAAGCGTCCAGAGTACAACATATAGTAACTTAACAAAACAACAATCCAAAAATAACATAATTAAAAATAAGCCGAGGCAGCTAAGTGATGACCAGCCGCAACTGACGGCGCCCGTTCACGAACATGACGCATATATTAGCACCATTTAGCTCAACCATTTTGAAGGAAGCTAAATAATCTAACACACACGCCACCGTCAGCTAGACATTTGAGTGAGCATGACATACTATCAGCCGCCAGGGCACATTCAAGTCAATGAAAGACATTATTACCCGGTAACGCAATCTGAACATTTTACACCCATCGGCATTTCGTTCTGTGAGTCAGTTTCCTTGTCTCTCCTGCGAATCTCCTTATTTCCGATTCGATCACAAAGGAAAACTACGGAATACAGGAAACGGACGTCGCTAAATAAAGTATGGGCGACTGCTACATCTCATTGTTGTTGTTTTATTTCGATATTTTATGTGCCCTTGTTTAATCTGTGGTTACAATTATTTATAGGATGATTTTCCTAGCAAAACCCTTTTTTACTCAGTTAAACTTTGTATACCTATTGACGTGGGAGTTCCTACGATTTTATTTTCAGGATTCGAAAAGAAAACGTTCCGAAAAGTTCCTGAAACTTTTTTTAGAATTATTAATATTCAGCATTACATATTCCTAGGTACAAAGTTTATACATTGCTAGGGCAGTCAGGGCAATCGCCCATAGTTTAATTAGCCATTTGCTTTATTTAAAATCAACGTTTTGAGAAGTATTAAGGGCCAAAAATAAATATAATAATTACCTAATACTGTTTATTTCAGCTCACACAAATGTCTTTAAAAGTAGGTTTATTGTCCACATTTTTCGTAAAACGAATCACAATATTATGTTCTCCTTGTCAAGCAAAAGACATGGAAAAACAAGTAATAAAATTTTAATTATTTGATTAGTTCACGAAAGTTCTAGAAGAATAATAAAAACGTTATAATAAATGAATTCATACGAATGAATGATTGAATGTTACGAGATAGGTAGTGAGAAATTTCTATACATGTTTAGGTCAGTAGTTTAGCCATGTGCTTTTTCTCTTGACTGTACTTACCTGTCAAAAAGAGTAAACCTTATAGATAAAGTGGATAAGACAGAGATTAAAACAGAAGACGAACTAGCAGGGGATCGAGGTTTGGGGGGTTCAGGGGATCAGACCGGAATAAATCTTACAAAAAGAAGCTTTTACGTAGCGTAAGCTAAGCATAGCCCACGTTTTTCCTGCGTAATTGTCTCCCGGGCGTCACCCCTTAATCCTACATACAAGGCATTCTTCCTATATTGAGTTTGTTCGTAATATTTTGCTTCTACATAAAAACAAAAACACCGAACAATGTTTCGAAGAACTTGTGAAGCTTCAGACTAATAACGAATAAGGCTGTTTTTTGTTGTTTAAGTGTCAGTTTTTTATTTCATTTCCAGTGAGTTTGTTGTTTTTTTTTTTTTGGAGCTGCGTTTAGAAAAGTTTTACGCCCAGTTTGTGGAACGAAATCAAATACAAAAATTAGCCCACAAATAGTCAAGCGCGCGTAAACTAATTGAGAGCAATGCTGGCCCAGTGGTAACGGCCCCGACTTACGATTTACGCTCGTGGGTTCGAACCCAGGCAAGCGCTTTACTTTGTGTAAATAATTTCAGCACCACTGCTCTCACAACGGTGAGGAAACCGGCATGTCCTAGAACCAAAAATTCGAAGACATACCAAAAGACTACCAAGCCGCATTGGGCCCGCGTGGCAGATTGTAGTCCACTCCCTGTCACAGTGAGGAGGCCTGTGTTGGGACACAGGCCTCCTGCTATGCTGGGGCATTGGGAACATTATAGTCTCATTATGCGTAAACTACTGTGATAGGTTGACGGATTAATTATCAACAGCCAATCAAATTACTTGACGTTGATAATTTTTAGTTCCGTAAACCGGGTGCTAGTTATGTAGATTTTGAAGTTCGCTTTCCAAGAGATAAATCTCTTTATGGTTCAATGTAGCCGTACGTGTGTGTGATCTATGAAGCAATGGAAATACTGTAATTTTATTGTTCTTTTTTTTCATATTGAACTTATTCATTTTTCTTCATAATAAGGAAAAGGTCTATCGTCCTCGTTTTGCGCATTTTATCACTGTTCTAGTCTGCTTCTGTCTGCTGAGATTCGATACTGACAAACTTTCTTAGGTAATCTCAACTCGTAGTAAGCAAGCTCGGTAACCACAGCTTGTTTATTTTCCCTGAAGGATTAGGCAAAAGTGTAAACCCACATTTCCTCAGTTACGTTTAAATCCCATGTAATAGTTTCGACGACACGGTTGGCGCAGTGGCTGAGCGATCGACTGCTGCGCTGCGTGTCGCGGGTTCGATTGCCGCACGGAACAAATATTTGTATTGACTACAATGCGTGCCACGAAAGATGAGACTTGACCCCGCCTTCCCCGCTCTTTCCGCCGCCCCTATGACGTCCGGTCCCGTCCCGCACTCAGACCTCATACCGCTAAAGATACCTAAAATTGTGTACTGCGCATGTCAAACCACGTGGTGTGTCAAGTCTCATCTTTCGTGGCACGCATTGTACAGGTAGTTGTTCCGGGTCTGGCTGTTTGTGTATGTGAATTTAATTATTTGTGAACGCACCCACGATACAGGAGTAATTCCTAGTGTGGGGCAACGTTAAAAAAAAATACCTATGTGCAATTCACACGTGGTAGAAGTGAAACCTTCTGAAACACTGTATAATGCTTCCTATCTCATTTTCTCCCACGTTAAATCTTATGAATTTACATGTCTCTTTTTACTGTCGCTGTTTTGTTTCATAAACTTTCAAATCACAACGATGCTAAAGAAAATTTCACTTCAAAAAGTGGATGAGACTTCTGCCATTAACCGAGCACAAATCAAGACTCCCAGTTGTTATTGAGAAATTGATGAGCCCAATCACCCGACCTGGAGCCACAATTATATTTTGATATATTCGAATATCTAACTCTCCATCTTATTTATGAATGGCTTTTCCATTGAATCAGAATCATTACTAGCAGGCAGTACATTGTATAAAGAATATAATGGATGATATAACTGTTATCTTGTAAAAGTAACGGGCGAAAAACCCGGCTAATGTAATCGAGATTGAATACAAACAAATACATTGGAAGTAAGGTGGCAATGGTTTACGGGAAAAGTATAAATGTATTATGTGGAGTTTTTATAAGCCTTGTAGGAGAGAAAGAAAGAAGAAATATGCAGGGAAAGAACACAAACAAAAGCAAAAGCAATGAATAAGCAATATCCTTTAAAATTATTCAGATTAAGATCAATAGTGTGTTATGCAATAGAGTGCTAATGTATGGACGTAATCGAAGCAAAAGGAATATGTAAGGATCGTAGCAAATGGCGTTTTGTAATGTCTGCCTACCCGTATGGGCAAAAGCATATTCTGAATGATTGCTCATACATTCCAGTTTGTTCATGCCACATGACATTTAACTCTTATTTAATTCGATTCACGATTCCATATTTTTCTGTACAATATCACGTCTTCCCGCATAATCTTTTGGTATCTGCTTTATTAAATAAGGAAAATTATGGTCGCCCTCCCCAAACAAGAATTCTGAGGCAAATATTGTATTTCTTTTATGATTACCATAAAATTACCTATCACCGGTTTTAGAAGGAAAACACAATGTTTTATTATTTAATGCCTTCCTTTTATTATTTGGAATAATCTTGTTGTTGTGAAATTTGAGGATTTGTTATGGTTTTATGAACTTTAATAAGAGAAATGTTGATCTATAATAAGGGAAAAGTATTTTTTTTTGTTAAGGGGTATGCGTCAGGCTAACCCACGGAACTCAAATCTTACGTTCTTTTGCAATTTTCAGATTGAAAACCAGCGACAGGACTGCCTGTCGCTCAGTCGTTCAGCAAAAATGCCAGACAACTACTGAGTTGTCTGGCATTTTTGCTGAACATGGCCATTTCGGCGCAGCCGTGAGGCACACTTTCCTGCTAATTTCTTACATCGGACTTTACACTTTTTATTTCATATTTATGTGTTTTTATCAGATGTACGTATCTAGTGTACCTATTGTACGACTTTTAGTCTGTTCTGAATAAATGTATTTTCTTTCTTTCAGGTCTGTGTCAGGTTGAATTATCGCATCAATGCGGTAAATACACAAACATGCGATCCGGTGCCGGTGCGGCTCCGATGTACAGACGCCAAGCACATGAAGCTACCCGAAACTATCAAATTTTCCCAATCAATTTTGAACCTTATGCTTTAGCGACAAAGTTGAAAATCTATTAAAGAAACATGACAGATAATAGTAGCTTGATGTGCTGGCGCCTGTACTTACATGAAGCCTTAGTACGTCAACGACGATCCGTCGACGGGCCCGTCCAAAAGTAATTCTAAACTTCGGAGTGAACTCTAATATTATAGCGAGTATATATTTTTGTATATACAGTATGTTAACTAACAGAGGGCGTTCTCGTTAACCCGCAATAGTATAGCATCCATACATGCTAAAAAAAAATATTACCATTCGAAAATAAAATGTTTTTATTTTTTTTTATATTAAAATATTCACTAAAAATCGTAAATTGATACGTTAAAGAAACACTGTACACGCGTACTTGAAGGACAGCAATGTCGGAATTTATTTAATTAAATAAATTAGAATTAATTAAATAAATAGAGTATCAATTTACGATTTTTAGTGAATATTTTAATATAAAAAAAATAAAAACATTTTATTTTCGAATGGTAATATTTTTTTTAGCATGTATGGATGCTATACTATTGCGGGTTAACGGGAACGCCCTCTGTTAGTTAACATACTGTATGTAAAAGAGCATTCGCATCTTAACCGTCTTTCACTTCAGACACTGCTAGGGACTCCTACCACATAACGTACGTAAATGTTTAAAAAAAAAAAAAAACAAAAAAAAAAAAAAAGAACATAAGCGACGTTTATAAATAAACTCCTTTAAGTCTAAGTACCCCTGTATTAGAGTGTCTACGCAATATTATATTATGTTATCTAACTTTAGGTAAGTACTCCTAACAAAGTAGACTGCGAACAAAAAGTAAATGTGTTACAATTTTTTGCCGCAAAACCAATAATGTTGACAAAACACTCATCATAGCGTCGGAAATCCAATTATAAAACAAAAAGCTCATGCTTTGAGTATGAATTGGACCTGGGCTCCAATTCTGTATTATTCCCCGCGAAATCTTACCATGTACAGACGCCAGCACATCAAGCTACTACAATCTGTCAAATTTCTTTAATAGATTAAACAACTTTATCACTAAAGCATAAGGTTCAAAGTTGATTGGGGAAATCTGACAGTTTCGGGTAGGTTGATGTGCTGGCGTCTGTACAAACCACGTTAATATCGTGTTTTGTTTACGGCAAGGAATCGAAATGTCAACCGTACGGAAACCATGCTAATGCAAGTTTAAACCACACCATTGTGTCATTGATAGTACGGTAACAGCAAATGTGGTGATTATCTGAAAGAATTGGCGTGGTTTCGATGTAAGTGAAGTAGGGCCAAAGTTTGGGGTGACTATTCCACAGAGAATAAAGGCTCCTTCAAACAGGCGCAACACGACACGCCACACAAAGGCACCGCAAATCGCGCAACGAGTAGTGCTTTTGTGTCGCGCGCGATTAGGTATATCGCGTGTCGCGCCTGTTTGTAGGAGCCTTAAATCGTCTCATAGTACTTTTATTGTAAGAACAAAATACCGTTACGCTAATGGAATACCGAGATCACAAAACTGCTTAGCATATTCGGTATTTTTTATTTTAACAGAAGCGCAATGGATTATCAGGCAGAGAAATCCGACACTCATAGGCAAGAAAAAAACATTTGCTTACTTACTGCTTACTGCTGACTTAAAATTGCTATGAACATTACTACTAGTAAAGCTATCCATACTAATTATTGTGCTTAGTAATATTATGACAATGATATACTAGTATTTATCTATTTTATAGGTACACATGCAGTTTCTGTGACAATTAAACAATGTTTCTTTCTTGCTTTACATAGCTTGTTTCATACATACTTAAACTAAAAAATTTAAAGTTTTGCTCGAGCGAAGATTGGTTCCACAATCTACCGTGGACCACAACGAGATTAAATGCGAATGAAATCTTACCTTTTCTCTGTGGTATACTCGTAACTTTTTGAATATTGTACACTCGTTAGAAATGTCATAGAGTCCGAAAACGCCGCGTCGGTGTCTAGAAACATCAGTTTAGTGAAATTCGCTGAAACTGCGTTGCGCCCACAATTTCTGTCCGGACCGCCATCAAAGCCGTCATTTTCTATAAGTATTTTGTTTTTGTCACCCGTTGGTTCTTTATTTATTTAATCCTAATGGATTAAATAAATAATCGATATAATCGCGCGCGACACAAAGGCACCGCTCGTTGCGCGATTTGCGATGCCTTTGTGTCACGCGCGATTTTATCGCGTGTCGCGCTTGTTTGTAAATGATAAATGATAAATGATAAATGATTTTATTTCTGTAAGTAGGTTTGCACAAACACTTTTACACGTCAATCATAAATTTTTTAAACTAGATGAGGTCGGCGTTTCCTATCTGACTACTCTGAGAAGAAAGGCCGAAACAAACTCAGAGGTCATAGTCTCTTTTAAAGTCCAGACATAATCTTGGTCAAGTTATATGAAGACCATGTAGGTCGATGTCTGAGATGGTCTTTTGAGGAAAGAACCACACAGATTGAGAGGACCTGTCCAGTCAGTGCACGCATTTGTCGGAAATCATGCAGCTCAACTCAAAACTTAAGGAGCTCAACGATTCGACGAACAATACCAAAGAAAGGACATTTGGGTAGGCCACATAAATTACTCAAACTGCCAGACCATAGAGAGAATAATAATAATAATATAAAATGCCTAAATTAAATGACCCACATCGTCTTCACATTCACAATAATTAAAATAATATAATACTTTAAAAAGTAAGCAAATGTCAGTTAAAAAAAAATCATTAATGTCAATGTGTATATAAAAAAAAAACATCAAAAACACTCAAAATGCAGAAAATGGAAGCAACTCAATCCCAAGCCTTTGTATCCTCAATATAATCTTTAACGGTATAAAAGGCTTTCTGGCACAACTTACGTTTAATGAACGATTTAAATTTATTAAGGCTTAGATCTTGAACGTGGCTTGGTAGTTTATTATAAAAGTGTATACATTGGCATCTGAACGAGCCACCTATTTTCTTGAGCCTTGTTGTAGGTACAACATATTTGTGTTTGTTTCTAGTATTTATATTATGGATATCACTGTATTTTTTGAACAATTTTATGTTTTTATGGGCATATAAAAGATTTTCATAAATATACTGAGAAGGCACAGTCATTACATTAATCTCTTTAAATTTGTCTCTGAGAGAGTGTCTCGGACTTAATTTATAAATTGATCGAACAGCACGCTTCTGCAAAACAAAGATAGTCTGAATATCGGCGGCATTTCCCCACAATAGAATACCGTACGACATTACACTATGAAAATAACTAAAGTACACTAAACGGGCAGTCTCTATATCAGTTAAATAAGGAAATGTAGGAGCCTTAACACGCTTACTTTGTATGGAAAGTCTTGACAATGCCGCCTTAAGCAGCGGCCGATGAGACGTCTCCTTGCTCTGTGGAAAATGTGTTTACTATCTTAAGAAAAAGTAAAAGATAACTTTGGAAGTTGAAAGCGTTATCTTTTCCTTTCTAGGTAAAATGCTGCTACAATGTGGGTTGTCTCATTACTGTTTCTTTTTTTAAGAAAACTTTTCCTTGCATTTATTGTTATTCTTAACAGTTAGTGTGTATGCACATGATTCCTATAATAATGAAATAACACAGACCACCTCGGTAAGAGGGAGTGGGCCGTAATCGATCACGCGGGCCCAGTGTGGGTTGGTAGATGTCACATGTCTTCAAAATTTTTGGTTCTAGGACGCACCGGTTTCCTCAGATTTTTTCCTTCAGCTTTTGAGAGCAGTGGTGATGAAAATGGTTCGTAATGCTCGTCTACGTTATATGTGGAGTAATTTTTTGTACAAAATTTTATGATTCTACACCCAACGGTCCGCTGGTTGTGCGCTATCTGTCAGTAATCGAATGAATTTAAGATTTTTATTAAGTACTTAGGTGGGAATTGTATTTAGTCCAGTCAAATAAGACTTTGAAGGTTACAATAATTCCCATAGAGCTAAAAATTGGTATGAATGTTCAGAATACTATTATAAATGAATTGTGAAAAGTCCCCATCAATCCCCCTTGTGCAAATTTTTTTATTGATGGTGAAAGTTTGCAAAAATAGGTTTTTCGCGTTTTTCAGCTAATCGGTGAGTTTTACAGCAAAAATAGTTCAGATAAAAATTGTAGATCATCCGATTCTCTACAAAAAATGTACCAGACATCTGTAAAAATTCATGTGCAGTGTCGAAAAAATTATACCTACTCGAAAAAGTAGCATTGATACCGTGAAAAGACGGCGCCAAGAAGAAGAAGCTGGTTCATCAAAAATAAGTCCTCCTCGTACTAGAGCACGAGTAAGTGAAACTACATTTTGCTTCAATCAATGTTGTTTATTTTGCGGTATTTTGTATGTATAAGACAGTGAGGCGGGGTCTCGGCAGACCATGTAGGAGATGGCGAGACGAGCTGGATAGGTTCCATCAAAACTGGAAGGAGGACGCGCGGGCTCGCGAAACATGGAAGCAGTGGAGCGAGGCCTTTGCCCAGGAGTGGGACAGCGCAGGCTAAACAAAAAAAAAAGGCATGAACTCATATGTTTACTCGTATAACGGTTCAAAAATGTATATAAAAGTACATTAACGTGCATATTACGAATAAAATATTTTTTTCAATTCTTTCAACCGCTATATCACGGAAATGGCAATAATTATGAAAAAAAGTGTGGATACATTTTTTGTAGAGAATCGGATGATCTACAATTTTTGTCTGAACTATTTTTCTGTAAAACTCACCGTTTAGCTGAAAAACGCGAAAAACCTATTTTTGCAAACTTTCACCATCAATAAAAAAATTAGCACAAGGGGGATTGATGGGGACTTTTCACAATTCATTTATAATAGTATTCTGAACATTCATACCAATTTTTAGCTCTATGGGAATTATTGTAACCTTACCTCTATTTTAAGGACTAATTTGACTGGACTAATTCGCGAACCGTAGTGCTTGCTTCTCAAAATATAAATAATTATGATATTCTTTACTTTTCCAAATAATTCAAATCAATGAAGCTTGTAACAAAAGGATATTCACATGAATGGTCCAGCGAGCGGTTCACAGGTACGCTTCGAATTCATTACACGCTAGTTCGACGCCTCTAGCGGTTTGGTTATTATGCCTACAGGGCCCAAAAAGTTTAACCAACATAGCTACATGTAGGTACCGTCAAAACGAAAAGGATAAGGGTTATTAAACATATCGTTTTACATAATTTGGCAAGGATTTAGCGAACACAGGCTATCTTTTTCCAAGAGGGACTTGGCTAAGTAATAACAGCAACTCGGATCGATCAGGTTAAGCTACGCTTGCCGCGGTTGGTCTGTGGATGGGTGACCATCTTGTCATACCGTGACCCCTCCGTGCCTCGGAAAGCACGTTAAGCCGTTGGTCCCGGTTGTCATTCGTGGATCTTTGACAGTCGTTACGGGTCGCCAGAAGCCCGAAAATCTGACAACCAGTCTTACCAAGGGGTATCGTATTACCCAGTGACTAGGTTGTGGAGGTCAGATCGGCAGTAGCTCCATGTGAATTACTGGTATTCAACTGCATCCGGTTAGACTGAAAGCCGACCCCAACATAGTTGGGAAAAGGCTAGGCAGATGATGATGGCTATCTTTTTCCAATCGCGTCGTCAAGAAGATTAAACAACGGCTTCGGCCACACTAAAGTTCGTTTTTAAGCCCAGAGACTAATCTGACAGGTGTAATGTCAAACTTCTATACTAAAAAAACCCAAACACAAAAGACTTAAATGTCAGATTACTCTCTGGGATTAAAAAAACGAACTTTAGGCAATATGGCTTTATTTCGTAAACCTTCACTAGAAGACACGTTCATCAGTTATAGTTGTCATAATTATATTTCATGCCTTGTTAAAAATATTAACAAGTCACATATTTTCCCTCAACTTGTTCTGTTTTGTTTTTGTATATTTTCTTTGCATTGTTTTACTGCTAATAAACGTATTTTTAACCGATTTCTTTTTATGTATGTTCAGGCCTAACTCCGTCATTTAACCTTTTAACCGCCACACGTCAAAAAATCAAAAACGTGCCCTCGGCCGGCGTCAAAGTCTGTCATGTAGTCGAACCGTGGCATGCTGGGCACATTTTGGTTTGTCATCTATACATACATGACTGTGGCGGTCAAAAGGTTAAAGACGAATTTGCAATAAGATGAGCCTCAGGGATAGGTGATTATGCATATAAATTTTATTCATTTTGCTTTGGTAGTATTTGAGTTAACTTCAATAATACGATTTTTTTGCTACCTAAATTAGATGCGAAACCAACGGCACCGACTTCCAAAATGAAAGTTATAAAGAAGCACTTTGTAGTGTTTCTTTTTTGGAAGTTGGTTTTTTTTTTTGTAAAAAAGTTTCCTTGGGTCTTTTTGGCTATATGCCAGTTAGTTCGTTTCAAACTTACGGTTTTTTTTTTATTTGCAAATTTTCTCCAATGACAGACAGTCCTTAACACATCACAAACATTATTCAACTTTATGGCCAAAATCTTAAGGTTGATAACTAGTATTTTTTGTCAAAAGTGGTGCAACATTTACGAAAATAGTTAGGGGTTAATTTCACCAATGAAACTGAACGCATTCAACACAAATATAAGCCGCAATCAACAGCTGTCAGTGTCATGATTGGGTATTATAAAGGAAATTCATAATTTATTATAAAAAAATGTAAGGTTGCTTTTAACTTACCACATTTGAAGTTTCCGAACAAAATAATAATAAAAGTGCTCATGCCAAAATAATTTTAATCTCCGAATTTCAATAACTACTTAAGAAAAATTTACGAAAAAAAACACTAACGGCTCTTACACGCAGTTTAGTTGTGCTGGTCGCAAGTGAAATTCGCCCTAAATTACATTTAGGGACGTCGGGGCTATTAATAATTTTACAACGAAATCAATTACTACACAAAATATTTCCAAAATTCCCGTTATCTATAATAGAAAATTTAAGCCAACACTCCTATACACACACGATCCTAAATTTAACATGATTTATGTCTGTGCAGCGTAGGTAAACGTCGGTCCCCGCGGAAATTAAAGAATTTTTGCTCAGAAACTGGCAACACTGGTAGGGTTGCCGGGTATAATACAATTTTTGGGGATCTGCAACTTGCAATTGGTAAGGGTTGTCGAAAAAATTTAAAATGTGGCTTACATCACTTTATTGTAGTTATTGTTCGTAAATTCTTCCTACGTGAAGAAAGTCGGAGATTAAAATTATTTTGGGATGAGGAAGGAAACTTCGAGTGTGGTAAGTAAAAAAACAACCTTACATTTTTTTTTTATAAATTATGAATTTCTTTTATAATACCCAAATATCTCTATAATTGAAATCAGAATAGTAGTTTTTTAATTGCATTTTGGTAGCATAACTACGAATAGGGAAATTAATTGTTTATCAAGTTGATGCACTACAGTAGTAATCCATTTCATAATAATATAATCCTATTGATTGATATTTCGTGAAATAGTCATTCAATAGGAATATAATATGAACTTAGAGGGGTAATATTTTAATTTTAGATTTTAATTCTGTAAATAATACCTACATTGTTACGATCGCGAATCATATTTTGTGCAACCTACAACCTGATATTGACCTGGAAATTGCAAAAAATGTAAGAAAATTTGAATTTTGTGGCATACCCTGGCGCTTCCTCCTTAAATTGTCAAATTCAAATGACATTTGTATAAAATGACAAATTGACTTCGACGTGTCAATTTGCCTGGTAAGAATAAAGGGCTTTGAAGATCCGTGGCATACCTACCGATCGGCCATTATGACTTTTTTGTGGCGAAATGGCGGCTACATCTGAAACCATTATCTGATTTGACATTAATGCAAACAGAAATCAGTACCGCGTTTGCGAGATATTGACATTCAAGGTTGATCACGTGACATCCAATCCGATCCGATTTATATAAAGGGTTCATGGGTGGCCGCCATTATGAAAAAAAAAAAACAAAATGGCGCGACAGTAGGTAGGTATGCCAGGCTCCATATAAAAATCTTCAATCCTCTTTCCATGACTGTAATTCTGCATTCCCGTACATCCCTTAAAAACAAAATCTAAGAAAAATGTAGGCGAATGCCAACCTTAACCCACACGGTTGTAGCTCGGATGTAAATTCGATTTCGGAGTTTCGGCTTGCTACTTACAAAATGCATCTTTTTGAAGTGATGCAGTTTATTCGAAAAGGTGACAGGATTCGTAAATTTGGTTTAGAATACATCTCTTATATTAGGTGAGTGGTTCAATGCAGGGACTTGAAACGTTACTCAAAATAACGTTACCTACGCGTAGTTCCAGTACCGATAAATTGTACCGTTACACCAGGATCGTAACAAAATTAATTCCTTGGCTATAAAGATACTGACAAACGGAACGAAATCTCAAATTGTTCAATAACAATACGATCAATATATCGTTATTAATATAACATTATTCATTTCGATACTCAATTTTGCCAGCTTCCTGACATAAAAGATGACGAAAAAGACGAAAATTTATGAAGAACAACGTTACAAATGAATCTAGTAACTTTTTACCTGTAACGTTATTACAAGCAGATAAGCTTAATGTTACTGATACCTATAATGTTACTTATAATATACGGAAAGGATATTCTATAACGTTTTTCTTTGTAACGTTATTGATATTTTTAGGTTTTAGTATGGTTACAAATTTTGGAACGTTATACGATAACATTAGTGGTAATGGAACGAAATTCATTTCGTTTTCAAGTCCCTGGTTCAATGTCATAGCCTCGGATAAGACGGTAAATGGAACGAAATATTATGAGAGTTCTTGTGAGTTGGATTATGACTTGAGATTAATTAAAGGCGGGAAAATCCTGGCAAGTTTTGGTTCTGTCACTTTTTAAACCACTACTGTTGAAAACCAAAATGTATAAAAATAATATGTATTAGCCCTTTAAGTTTAATATAACTTGTAGGTAAGATTTTGATCCAAACGTATTCGCGTCGGGGGACGGCTAAACTATCTTCTTCTATTATTGAAGTACGAAATACCAAATTTCGACTCGATCAGACCTGTGGAAGATGCTCACATCAATTCAACAACTAGAAAAGAGCTGATAATCTTCAAACGGTTGAACAATCTAAAAACACTCGATTAAAGCAACTCTCAAACAAAATAAAAAAAATCAAAATTGGTTTTACCGTTTGGAAGTTACGATGGCGCAGCCAGACACAGATACACATGTTAAACTTATAACCCCCCTCTGTATCTGTCGGGGGTTAGAAATATGAAACAAATGAAGAATAATATAAAGTTTGGCAACGCGCTATTTGAAAAAGGAACAAAAACTGAATACTACTAAAAAGGTGACAATATTCGTAAACTTTTACTACATCTTGTACATTTATTAGGCGAGTGCTTTAATTTGACTGCGCTGCGTCGGATAAGATGTTAGATGAAAGGATATTATACGGGGTGGATTTATGAAACGAGGCAGTAAAGACAGGTACTTGTGAACTTAATTATACTTGACATATTCAAACTTGGGGAAAATTCTGAAGAGTTTTGATCGTGTCACTTTAATGTAAATCTAAATTGAAATGAAAAAAAAAACGACCGCGTCGTTGGTCTAGTGTTGGCAAGCGCTACTGCTGACCATAAGGTCCTGGGTTCAATTTCCAAATCGGGAAAAGTGTTAAGGCTCGTACACACAGGCGCGACGCGACACGCGACACAAAGGCACCGCAAGTCGCGCAACGAGCGGTGCATAGTATCAAAGTATCACGATCACGGTCGAAAGCGCACCAGTTCGCGGAGACGGCCATTTGCCTAGTACATGGCCATGTTGCTCATGACGCGTGAACACAGATACGCCCCCTTGTCACTTCTCCTGTTTTTTACATTTCTATGCTAGCCCCGTAACGGACTAATAACTGGTGAAATGTGGGGGTGTATTATAATTACAAGTTACAACTCTGCTCTACCTTTCGGGGAAATAAGGAGCGATGTTTTGCTTTGTTATGTAAAGTGAAATAAAACAAATGAAGAATAAGCGCGCTATTTGGAAATGGAACAGAAACTGAATACAAACTACGGTTGTCATTTTTTTACAACCGTCGCGTTGGCTGCTTCAAATTGCTTAAATTCCAAATTCGAACTAGCTGTGCTACTATTTCTACGAACGACTGCAAGCCAATCCATCTTCGAGTAATCTCCATAAATTTATCTCCGATATTTACTTACCATACTCTCTCGAGGAACAGTATTATTACGTACTTACTTTAATATCTACCTACTTGTGAGCCGTCAGTCGATGTATCTGCGTCAAACGATGTTCATGAAAAGTGTCACGCGTCATGTTTAAAATGTATTACTCTCATGTGCGCTTCCTAGTCACTGACAAGAAACGATCGTTCCTTTTAAGTTTCATAATGTAATTTTACAATAATTACTTAAAGAAGCTTTTAAAACAGTCTCCACGATTGATGTAGGTACTTTTTAAATGCATCAGTGGGGTAATTAGGTAACACACTATCAGTAACAATGGGTTTCATTTTGACAGTTCAACAGCATTCATTGCGTAATTTGCGTTGTTGAGCAGATAATTTTATCGAACATATTAAGCAATGGATAAGCAATATTTCAACTATCTGCCAAATACCAATTGCAGTGCTAAGTGCTCTGTCCAAAGTAATGGAACGCCTCATTAATAAGAGGTGGAGAGGCTATTTAGAGCACTTAAATCTTATTTCACCACAGCAATTCGGTTTTCGCGTAAAAAGGTCAACCTCTAACACTATACACGAACTGACTACTTTTATTGTTTCAAACCTTAATAATAATAAATAAGTACTTACAGTATTTTTAGACCTCGCGAAAGCATTTGATACCGTTCCCATTAAAACCCTTCTACAAAAACTCGAAAACAGGTGCCAGAGGTCCACAACTCCAATTCTTCCAAAATTACCTCACAGGTCTAACGCATGTGGTTAAAATAGGACACACCGTTAGTAACGAGCTTCCTATTGAGTACGGGGTGCCACAAGGGAGTATTCTTGGTCCTACACTGTTTCTGGTTTTTATCAATGACCTCTGCAATCGAAGTATTCCAAATTCTAGTATTGTAACTTATGCAGATGATACCGCAATAACTTTCTCCGCAGACTCCTGGTCAGAACAAATTAAAGCTCAAAGGGATCTGGACTCCACCCTTGACTGGCTTTTGGCTCACACCCTATCACTCAACACAAGCAAAACTAAATACATATATCACTATTTCTATTAGTTCAAAATACCAGCCAAAAAATAATCTAACACTGACAGCTCACTCATGTCTCACTGCACTCAAATAGAGCCTGTAAATAATATTAGATACCTGGGCGTAATTTTAGATAATACCTTAAACTGTAAGGCCCATGTGGATGTATTGACGGACAGAGTGCGTAAGTTGATGTTTATTTTCAAAACACTTAGAATTGTAGTTAACTAATTTATTATCCGCAACGTCTAGTATGCGCTCTGTCAGTCAATATTATCGTGCTGCATTTCTTGCTGGGGTGGTGCTTCTACAACCAATTACTTCCATCGGAAATTGCGCACCAAGCGATATTAAAAATTGCAACCTTTCGTCCTATTTTATTTTCCACCACTCTGTTATATAAAGAATACAATGTTCTTAATGTACGACAGTAGTTTATTTTTCATGCAATCTTATTTCAACATCAACTTACTCCCTTTGTTAAACTTAAAAAAACACGTAAAGATTTAATTTATTCCCTTCCACAGCCCCGCTATTCCTTTACGAAAAAAAAATCTATTATCTTGGCCCTTTCTTGCACAACAAAATTAATGCAAATATTTCGGTATACTGTTTATCCGTTCAGGAATGTAAATCAGTAGACCGCTCCTTCCTACTAGACAAAACGTATAACGAAACTGAATCTTTTCATCCACATTGAATCTTTTTTCTTCTTTTTTTTTCTTTTACACTATCATAAGTATACACGCTTCACTTATACTCTCAAAACACAAACTCTCACACACATACACACACACACACATACACCCACACAGCACACTTACTCATATCTCATATAGACTTTAATACTTTCAGGCATATTCCATACTTGTTTGTTTTATGTTATTAAAACTAATATCATTATTTTTTTAATTTTTAACACTCAAACTCAAACTCAAAGCATTTATTTCAATTAAACCTTGTACAGGCACTTTGGAATAGTCAAAATTAAATAGTCTGTCAGTTACTCAAAAAGTTGAAGCTAGTTGCCCATTCCAAAACGTAGATTTCTATGGGAAGAACGGGCAAGAAACTCCATGGACACTCTTTTAAATCAAGATATTACAAAATCCTGGGTACATTATTATTAGCTAAATACTAAGCAATTGATTTCTCCATTCTAGAGGGTTTTTTTTTCAGGATGGGAAATCATCAAATGATTTTGACACCGCTCTAGGTGGAGCGGAAGGGAGTGTCAGACTCTTACTGACTAAAACCCAAACGTGTTCCTTCCTTAGCCCTTTATGTTCCGTGCCAGCGGAAACCCTTTCGGACAATCCTGCTGAACCGGCAGGCAAAGTAAAAATCCTCAGGGAAGCCTCAGGGTTATCCCAAAGTCATACAGGCCACCACCACGGGCCCTTTTCATTGCCAGATTCCCGAAATAATTACCTCCTGAAATTTTGAACTTTTTTAGATTAGAAGTTTCTGATCATTGTCAGCCACTATATAATATCTAGACTTCACAAACCGCACACCAACCAGCTCGATCCGTCGTCGTCTGCAAAGCCATCTCCCAACTATAGGTATTGGGGTTGGCTTCCACTCTAAGCCGATGCAGCTGAATTCCAGTATTTTACATGGAGCGACTGCCTATCTACCTTCACAACATGGGTTGTTGATGATGATGTATGATATTTAACTACCGATTCCTGCTGAGTTTCTAAGTCACAAAGAATAAAACCAGCCTATTAATGTTCCACATCTGGGCAAAGGATAACCCTGCTTGCCCAAGGTGGATTGGCGGATTCAGACTATAACCATTATAATTATTTTATTTAATTGTCCAGATTTCCCCACGCTGTTTTCCTTCACCGACGCCAGTGATCTCCAAAATAAACTTAGAAAGTAAACAAAAAGTTAGTTGATAGTTAGTACAGACGCCAGCACATCAAGCTACCCGAAACTGTCAAATTTTCTCAATCAATTTTGAACCTTATGCTTTAGCGATAAAGTTGAAAATCTATTAAAGAAATTTGACAGATTGTGTTAGCTTGATGTGCTGGATACAGTGGCCACTGCATGTGTACTTACCCGGTTAAGAACACACCCACAACTACGACCTTATTTATTCACTTTATTATTTTTGTACACACAGGAGAACAGATACAGATCTTACCCACAAATACTATTCAGAAATACTCCAAAGTCAACCTCGATCTGCCAGAATATTGCAACAATACATTACGCCATATTTCGGCGCGCCAATAAAACTGCTGAGTGAATACGTCATTTGTGATGGCGTAAGCTCAACTTACTAAACGTTGATCGTAAAATTTCATTTGTTTAGTGTTCTTTTTTGACGGAAGTTTGTTTGTTGATGTGTTTTGAGGGGTGCGTCGATTTTAGTTTTAATGGACGCATTTAGAGAGCTTTTACGATTGACAGTACTAACACTTTGTCTGGTGCCCTACATAATAATAAGTTCACCGCAACTGTTTCATTTTTCTGCTGAAGTGTTATGTATCGTCCGGTGTACCCTGGACAACTGTTAGGTAAATAAAAAATGTCACACTAGGCAACTCCTAATAAAACTAAAGAAGCTCTTAAAAGACAAGAACATACTCAATCATCATCTGCCTTGCCTTTTCTTAAGTGTATTAGCATCGGCTACCAGTCTAAACGAATGCACCTGAATATCAGAATTTCACATGGAGCGCCCGCCTATCTGACCTCCACGACTCAGTGACTGGATCACACGATGCTCCTAACAAGACGTTTTTAACAGACACCATAACTAAAAATGGTTCAACACAAAATCAAAAGTAGAAAAACCCTACTTTTCCAGTGGCGATGCAGCGATGCCCAGGTTAACTGCAAAGAAGCAATAATAACTATATCCATGACAAAGCGTAGAAGGTTTCTATGGAGAAGAACGGGCAAGAAGTAATAATAGAAGTAGCATTTAATTATAGGTACAATAACATAAGCATAAACAGCCTATGCTAGGTGCAAGGTGGTCTGACGACCTTGTGCAGGCCGCAGGAACCCGTTGGATGCGAGAAGCACAGAACCGGTCGAAGTGGAGGTGCTTGGGGGAGGCCTATGTCCAGCTGTGGACGTCTTTTGGCTGAAATGATGATGATGATGATGAATCAGCCTATAGTGTTCCCACTGCTGGGACACAGACGTCTCTGCGGGAGGGAGTGGGCAGTAATTCACCACGAGAGGGCCCAAACCGGGTTGATAGATATCACGTCTTCGATTTTTTTTATTTCTAGGACTACCAGTTTTTTCACGATGGTTTCCTTCATCGTTTTGTGAGCAGTGGTGATGAAATAATTTACACAACGTAAAGCGCCTTCCTGGGTTCGAACCTACGACCTATACTGTTAAGTCACGGCCGTTCCCACTTGGCCATCACTGATCTCCAGTAATAGTAGTAGCGTGGTAAAATTTTAATTATAATTTTTATTTTTGAGGCAATATTTTTATAACGCTAATGCAACACTTTCCTTAACTTCGAAAAAGTCCCTAACTTTCTTTGACGGCACTCACGGGAAAAGTAGGGCAGATAATTGTTTACGAGGTTTTCCCGAAAGATATACAACCATGTACATTGGAAGCAAAAGAAAAATCGTATCTTCAGTTTTTCTTAACAGGTCTTAGATACATTGTTTAAGACGCCAGCACATCAAGCTATCCGAAACTGTCAGATTTTCCCAATCAACTTTGAAACTTATGCTTTAGCGATAAAGTTGAAAATCTATTAAAGAAATTTGACAGATTGTGCTGGCGTCTGTACTTTACTTTCAAATTATTGTATCTCACACCGAATCGGAGAAAAAGAAAAACTTTCAATGGCAGCAGAAATTTTTGCGTGATACAGGTTTCGATAAGAAGTTTATACTATAAAGGTGGGTGATAGACGATAAACTTATTCCAAGCGAATGTACATCAACGCGCTTATTCTATCACTCGTTTTTCGAAACAAAATACCTATTAGAAATAATTTGAAGGCTTATTCTAAATTCGCTTAAATGTTCGAATGTAACCAGAGTTATTTTTCTGCCTGCTGGCACTACATAAGCTCAAAATTTTCAGACAACCTTAATAGCATCTACAGTATTAAACAATAGCGTTTATGGTAAAAAAATCCATTTTTAGTTTAAGGATCTGCTTTTGTAAACAGAAGAAAAACACATAATGGCCTTTAGCTGTCTCTTTAATCCATAATTCCTCTATCAGTAATAATGTTGAAAAATCTAAAAAGCCTGTAATTACGATGTCAACCATTACCTTCATATAAGGACACTAGGAAAGCTCTTCACTTAAAAATGGTATCATTACGAACTCAGTGACACACACACATGAAAAAATACTATGCAGTCATATTTTTATATAGGTAGAAACTAACTTCTGCCCGTGACTTCATCCGCGCGTGAGTCCCTAACTTTCTTTGACGGCACCCACGGGAAAAGTAGGGCAGATAATAAAGTTGAAAATCTATTAAAGAAATTTGACAGATTGTGCTGGCGTCTGTACTTTACTTTCAAATTATTGTATCTCACACCGAATCGGAGAAAAAGAAAAACTTTCAATGGCAGCAGAAATTTTTGCGTGATACAGGTTTCGATAAAAAGTTTATACTATAAAGGTGGGTGATAGACGATATACTTTTCGAAATCCAAATCTCTCACCGATGTTTGCTCGCCGAATCTGTAAAAAAAAAACGGGAGATCTTTGCAATGTTGAAAAGTGTTGCTGTCAGAAAAACCTGGTGTACTTTTTAACTTTGTTTAGATACCTACTAGTCATTTGTAGTAATTCGATAGATAGTGCCATGCACACATTTATTCTGAGCGGGAATTAAAACAGCTGTTAGACCGTCGAAGCAAAAACGAAGCCACTTTGCCCTGCATCGCAACGGCCAACGAGCCCTCAATCAGTTACATATTTCCAAGTTGAAGACAAGTTCGTGTCCAGGGGGCAGTTCTGCCGAAATGATGGCGGAGGGTTCGGAGGAAGAGTCTGCATTGTCTTTCGAGAAGGTGATTAATTGTGTCTCTCGATATATCACTTTCTTATAATATCATCCCTTTTTTAAATTAGCTTTTACCCGCGGTTTCACGCGCGTGGAGGTCGATATTTATCACACTGGGGAAGTACTACTGAAATTAAAAAAATATATAAGTGTCGGCTAAAGAACCTCCTTCTTTTTCGTCGGTTTAAAAGTATCCTGCCCCTTTTTAAATCCATCCTAAGGTTGTCGCGTTGTAGCGATAAGACCGCCCATTGTGTCACCCTTTGTACAGCTTCTATATTTATGTCTGTAATTTATATGGTGTACATAATAAAGAGTATTCTATTCTATTCTAGTATGTCCTAAGCTATGTCACGGTCTACTTGTGTAAACAATTACATTGGGCATGAAAAAGTATTAGACAGAGAGACAGCACGACAGAAGGAGTTACTTTCACATTTATATCATTGGTTCGAATATGGATTACCAACAAAATAATCCCCCACAAATCGTCCGTCGGTCCCCAACACAAAATTACTTTACAACAAAACCTATGTTCAAGATTAGATAAACAATGTAACATATTGTTCAGGCTGACTGGCGCCGACAACATAGATTTATATCTGTCCTAATATTGTAAGTGCGAAAGTCTGGCCTAATCCGATCTAGGGACAGATATGAAAACCTTGATGTATTCGATTATGTGTCGTTTATAGGTTAGATTTGTCTGTGTGATGTAATGTTGGGTTTGTGTATTGTGATTATTTTATTCCTTTAGCTTACTGATCGTAAACTTCGGCAATGTGAAATCATATTTATAGTGTGGCGGCATCTACATTGCCACATTCGAAATACGCATCACACTAACGTCACGCAAAATCCTGTATCGCGCAAGCAGAGTTTACCGTGCAACTACATACATTTATATGCCACGTCCCGACACCAATCGTCGGGCATAATTCCGATCCAGCCTGTCCCTTGCTGTCCTCTCCCAGCGACGCCCTAAGCCAAGGTCCGTACCCCACAAAGAGTGCCCTTAGCGTGTAGTCGCGTAGTTTTTAAGTTTTTTAAACAGCATCTACAGTATTAAACAGTAGCGTTTATGGTAAAAAAAGCCATTTTTAGTTTAAGGATCTGCTTTTGTAAACAGAAGAAAAACACATAAGCCTTTAGCCGGCTCTTTAATCCACAATTCCTCTATCAGTAATAATGTTGAAAAATCTAAAAAGCCTGTAATTACGATGACAACCATAACCTTCATATAAGGACATTGACAAAGTTTTTCACTTAAAATGGTATCATTACGAACTCAGTGACACACACACATGAAAAAATACTATACAGTCATATTTTTATATAGAAACTATTTCTGCCCGTGACTTCATCCGCGCGTGAAAGTTCTTGTTCCCCCGACCCACCCCGACGCATCGCATTGCCTGCCTGCGCTATTACAGTACCCGGCGATAAATATTGCACATCGACCTATTCGATCCTATCGATTTTATACAAAGAATAAAAATAATTATCAAAAAAAGCAAATCATAATTGTTTTACCAGCTCCTAATAGATACCGGACTGTTTGTATTTCGTGCGACAGAGATAACGCTCTTCGAAGCCGAAATTAGCCGATTGTCTCTTTCCTAAGGTCGATGTGCAATATTTATCGCCGGGTACTGTACTTCGTTTTCGCTGACGTTTTTCTTTTTTCTCAGCTCCTAAGGGTCCTAGCGTGATGTGAAAGCCTTCTTTAAGAAATGGGCTATCAAATGCAATAATAATTTTCTAAATCCGACTGGAAGTTTCAGAGATGTGTTCAAACAAACTCTTCAGCTTCATTTTTAGTATAGATATTATGTCATTACGAGCACAATGGCACATTTAAAAATACTATACAATTTTTGGATACAAAAATATCGGAACTAATAATTATTATAGTAATTTTCCAAATTATTGTGTTGACAGAACAAACCACTAAAATATTAACACAAAACCCTACCATAATAAATCATCAACGAAATGGAATCATTATTACTAAACCGACAACAAATGAAGCAATAAAGGCAGAAATAAAAACGACCGACATTTTTTCACGAGTGGGTACTAAATTCTAGCTCAAACATGGAGGCTGGCAGAGGGAAAGGTTGAAAACAAAACTCGATTCTTACCGGCTTCCCTTTAAAAAATGGCACAGTCGGTATTCTATAGACAAATAATATTTAATCATATTAAAGATATCTACTGCAGCTTACCTCTTACAAAAATTTACTCTTCACTACTGGAGGCTGGATTAATAAAGTGAGTGGTCAAGTTCGAGTGTCCTTGTGGTCTAAATATTCTTACGAGATTAATGGGTCGTTTACACAAGGGAAAAATCGGTGAAGGAAAACATCGTGGGGAAACCGGCATGTCCTAGAACTAAAACTTCGAAGACGTGACATCTGCCAACCCGCACTGGGCCCGCGTGGTGTATTACGGCCCACGCCCTCTCACCGAGAGGAGGCCTGTTTCCCAGCAGTGGGAACATTATAGGCTGTGTGATAAAGTGCAATAATCGCCTAATGACACTCGGATAGAAATTATCGCCTCTCGATAAGCAAAAAACTCTCCTTGTATGAAAGAGCCTGAAGCTTTCGTGGGTACATTGGAATGCGAAAGCTCTAGTATGTGAAGGAATTACAAAGACTTAGGCATCGTTAGTGTCTCGTAAGGCGATCTAATCCTTGAAAGGGATGATGTAGGATTTTAGCTTTGGTGTCTGAACGAAAATACATAGTTCCTAAGCTTGATAACAGAAATACGTATTTGCTAAAGATATCGGACGCTACACTCAAGTCAATGTTCATTTTTGATTCATTCTACGTTTACACGACACCGAAAAAAATACTTAGGAACAAACTTTTATCTGCTCCTTTTGTTTCATTTTCTGATGATTTGGCGGCGAGTGGAAATGGCGACTGCTGAATTCAAACATTGTTGGATCGATTCAATAATGAATTAGGTACTTTTTGATTCGTGTTAAGTTTAGATGTTTCACTTCGAGTGAAAGATGAAAGACAAAATTAACAAAATCTGAAGCGTCTCATATCTGTTTAAGTAAGTATTTAACTCTTTTTTGGGATTTTACATCCCAAAAAACACATAAAGAACAAAGTCGATTTTTGTAAATATACTCATTTTTTGTAAATATTACGCTAGTCAGATTTCGTGCCCAAAGTACGAAATCTGGAATCTTATCCCAGGATGTTTTGGATTTTAATAATTTGCCACAAGGATTAACGGAATCCTAGTAGAAATGTTGTCTTTTATCTCTGATACAGTGATTTCATTATGACAATACCTACCATTTGAATTAAAGTAACATGGGTTTATTTGATGGAAAGCATCATTCTAGGTACTGAACAAGAAAACAATAACAGAATATCCATCCAAAGGTTGCCTTTAAAAATTGCTTTTAGCGATAACAGCGCCCATTGAAAATTTCTACATTTTATATTTGTGTTTCGTATGGTAACAACTGGCCAAGTGCGAGTCGGACTCGCACACGAAGGGTTCCGTACCACAAGGCAAAAACGCCGAAAAAACACGTTTGTCATATGGGAGCCTCCCTTAAATATTTATTTCATTCTGTTTTTAGTATTTGCTGTTATAGCGGCAACAGAAATACATCATCTGTGAAAATTTCAACTGTCTAGCTATCACGGTTCATGAGATACAGCCTGGTGACAGACAGACATATGGACAGTGGAGTCTTAGTAATAGGGTCCCGTGTTTACCCTTTGGGTACGGAACCCTAATAATATTTTTCATTATATTTGGTAATTATTCTACTCGTTGGATATCTTCCCTATACAGGGTGGTAGAGACAACATGATCATGTGTGCTGAATGGTTACAAATTGCGCGACAATGTCCCAGCCAAACTGTATAAGTATCCTTTAGTAAAATGTGACCAAACTATTAGGTTACTTGAAACAGCTTGTTAGGTTGATACAAGCCATGGACCGAAACATGTTGAAGTCAAGAGAGGCAAAGCAGCAAAGAGAGGCAAAGCAGCAATCACGCAGGCTGAAAAATAACCAGCTTTTTTGTTGGTTATACTTCGTCAAACTGTGACCCTAGAGATTTTGACTCGATCAAAGTCATTGAGTGAGCCAAATTCAATCCATGTTTTCTCGAATTTGGGTCAGGGGATTGAGGTTAACTACAAATACTCTGTTATGTCTTATTTGCATAGGTTTGGGGGATATTGTTTGGACACATACAGCCAAATACGATCGTGTGAAATGGCAAACAATCGGCCATTTACATCATTGAAGGGTTCAAATTTGAAGTAGGAATATGGAGATACGTATCATGAGGTTTCACTTTTTTTTTCAAGTTGAAATATAACATATAAGGTGTATTATGTAGTAATATATAACGTAGTTATAATAATAATATAGCATATAAGGTGTAGTATGTATGTAGGCAGGACGAAAGTCCTTCGATTTAGTGAGCGGCTATTACTACGTGGAATACTAAATATCACTTTTTCTAACAGCTCAGGAGAATCTACTATAGTTACTATACCATTTATTAGTTTGAATAAAAACATGAAATCTAAAGATTTCCTACGTGCGCTTAAAGATTTCATTTTATAATGATTCAACTTATAGATTCAGATTATAGAATTCCATTCTTCAGACCAAGCAATTTTTGCAAGTTTAGCGTTGACCGCTTCATAATTGCAGAGATAAAAGTTCAAGTTTGGGATTTTATTTTGCACACGAGGATTGCTATGATTAGATGTTAACGAATAATAATAATAATATTATTATGTTATAGAATTGCAACTCTGACAAATTCCTACGACAGAGCAGCTGCAAATTGTTTTGTAGCTCACTGTCTGGAAGTCTTCTAAGGAAAGTATCTTTCCATCAATATTTTATTGTTTTTTTTTAATTGATGAATAGCAAGCCATTGGCATAACACACTTTCTACCACATTTCGAAACAATTTTAAAGAAAATTCTTACGCCATTGCTACATATTACGTTTGGAGTTTGTTCGGGATGAAAATGAATGGCAAATTGTAAATTTGTTACGCAATTATTTCGCTGGCACAATTTCCCTTTGTCTCCTAATAGAGTCTCTATTCTCCTCAACGATTAGTCTAACCTCAATCAAATACTTATTCAGTCTAGCCTTTACTGACATCACAACGGGAATACGTAATTCTGTTTCTAGTTTTCCGTTCAGAAAAATTACCAATTCAAATGTATTGTATTGTTCAACAGGTTTCATCAATTTGTGTTAGAAAAGAAGTATTTAAATAGAGGATTAAATACTTTGTGGATGTTGCAAGGTTATAGCGACGGCAATTGTGAAAAGAAATTCAAAAAAAAAATTTTTGACAAGTTAAATACATTAACAAATTCTAACTGTCGAGTCAACACGTGTCCCATGGAAGTTACATAAGAGGTAATCAAATTAAATAACAGTTTATTTTAAGTTAAAGTCTATATTTTGTTAGTATTTTGACGTTAGTAACAATAGTGCTTAGATAAATAGGTTAGTATTTTTAGTTTTTACAAATTAAATTTTATTTATTCAGACCTAAAAGGGAAAGGGAAAGGGACAGTCCGCTCCGGCAGCGATAATTTTATCAGAATGCTGTTGTCACTATCATGCAGGCGCTGTAGTATGGTGGCGTGGTGTACAGTGCGTGCCACGTAAGAAGAGACTTGACCCCGCCTCCCCCGCCTCTTTCCGCCGCCCCTATGACGTCCGGTCCCGTCCCGCACTCAGATCTCATACCGCTAAAGATACCTAAAATCGTGTACTGCGCATGTCAAACCACGTGGTGTGTCAAGTCTCTTCTTACGTGGCACGCACTGTACGTTAGTCTCGTGGTTGCAAGTGCGACTGCTGAGCGTGGAGTCCTGGGTTCGTTTCCCAGGTCGGACAAAGTGTTATGGGGTTTTCTATTAGGAATTTCTTTGGAAGTTGGCGGTTTAACACCCCCGTGCCTCGGAAAGCACGGAAAGCCGATGGTGCTACGTCTGATCTTTCCCCGGTCGTGTCGGATTGCGGTCTCATCGGACTATGAGAGTATAGAGGTATGAGGAACAGGGTGTAAAGTTCACTCATACACTTTAGAAAAGGGAGGGCCGTTGTATCTATGCTAGTTGCGCGGTAAACTCTGCTTGCGCGATGCAGGATTTTGCGTGACGTCAGTATGACGCGTTGTTTTGCTTTTGGCGTTGTAGATACCGCTACAAGAGTAAAGGAACAGAGAGTGCACCTGTCTTTACGCACACACTTGTGCACTATAATACTCGTATCTCCTGCGTACTTGGCTAATCTCCGATGAGATCGGCCACCGTGACCGAAATCGGTTGGCAGGCTATTATTTGAGGCCGCTTTCTATCGCATGATGGCATGGAAACCATCTGTGCGGGCTTCCGCGAATATTGCCGAAGTGCTACAGCAGTCCCAATGCCATACAGTTGGTGCTATAGTTAGAAGGTATACATGCAATTAAAAATGGAGTAAAGAGATTTTACTAGAACATGCGAATATGAACTTTAAATTTAAAACCATAAAAAGTGAATTTCGCTAAAACTGTCAGATGTTCTTGTTACTTCATCTTCATTCATTTCAGGGGAGTATTCTGGACCAACTCGCAAAAACTTTTCACAGCTGCCCTTACTGCTATCTCAAGAATCCATCCTGTATACAATTATACATAAATATCCACCCTCATACTTACCCTAACCTAAACCGCAAAAGTAAATTTTTTTAAGCCGAGAGGAGGGGGATATCTCCTTACATACACGAACCCTACTTATTTCCCAAACTGTCGGACCAAGGCAGCTTGCCAACTCCGTGAGCGGTTAAAATGTAAAGCATACATGTACAAAGCATAGATTAATTTGATACTACCCTCGGCAAACTTGTTCCTCAAACTACGTACATGTTTTATCTCCAAGATGTGTTATATTTTAGTCATGGTCGAGCTAAATATAGATTTTAATAGCGAGTTTTAGTAGTAGTAGAATATCAGCGGGGTAATTGCGTAAGGGTAGTACTAAAAGCTCCGACAAAAAATCGGTTGACTGTAAAGTCGGTTTACTGACGATAGTTGAACGTGACAACGTCATAAGAAAATACTGATGGAATAGTTGCATTGCATTTGTTAATATTTGCTTGCACTTCAAGCCGCCATGGAACGCCTCCACGTTACAGAGCGAGGCCGCGAGGTAACGCTACATGAGTCATGTTTTTTCGTGAGTGCAGCCAGCTTCATCGATTTATTAGACGTTGTCACGTCAAAAATAAGAATTGTCCTTACTTAAAATATTAAATCTACTGCCTAAAATACTAACTTTCCGACTACTTTCGTCCGAATAAAAATGACGAAACGACCGAATGAAATACTGAAATCTTCGAAAAATAAACATGACTGTTTATTGCTTTAAATAATTTTCTAGCAGCTTAAATTACGTTCTACTGAAAACTATGAGTCTCTAATCAATCACTCTAATTCTCATACGCTCGCTCTTGCATTCAATGTCGAAAGCTCGGGTGGGCACCCCGAGCTCGTTCATAAATATGTTTTCGGAAACTTAGTATTTTTGTCGCAAGTTTAGTATTTTTGTCGGAAGTTTAGTATTTTTGTTTGACCACAGATCGCCGGAAGTTAATATGTTTTTCGGAAATAATATTATTTTCCATTGCGTAACACACATCAGTAGCAATGGGTTTAATTTTGACAGTTAAACAACATTCATTGTGTTATTCACGTTGTTGAGCAGGCACATTTTGCGAACATAGGAAGCAATGGATTCGCAATATCCTTCAAAATTATTCAAATTAAGATCAATAGTGATTGAGTTGTTATAGGTTTTCTTGTTTATCTCTCATAACTTTTATTTTTTGTTTTATATTGTGTTGTACGTATGTATATATGTATTTATTCTTATATTTTAGTTATAAATATTTTCTAATTTGTTTTCTGTTATTGCACCTACTGTATATTGTCTCTGCATCACCCTAAGGTAGATTGGTAGAAAATGCCCACGGCATTAAGTCCGTCTTTGTACAGTTTTACCTTGTGTATAAATTTTTAATAAATAATAGGAGCCTGTCACTGTCCCACTGAACATGGTGCGGCAGAGTAACAGTAAAGCAGTCAGTGTGAGCAGTCATGGTGACCCAGTGGTAATGACCGCGACTTACGAGTGGTCGTCGTATGGTTTGAACACAGTCAGGCACTTAACTTTTTGTAAATTATTTCTTCACCACTGCTCTCCAAACGTTGAATAAAAACATCGTGTGGAAACCGGCATCTCCTAGAAACAAACAATTGAAAACATGTGACATCTACCAACCCGCACGGGGCCCACTCCCTCTCACTGAGAGGAGGCCTGTGTTCCAGTAGTGGGAACATTATAGGCTGATCATGTAGTCCCACTGCACGGCAAAAGCGTTTTGTTATCCATAGAATAAGGCACGAGCATTAATCACCATGCCTGCTCAAGGCGGGTTAGCGGTTTCATACTTTAAGAGGTTTATTTACAAAAGTTGCTTAAAGTCTTAACTTTAAGCAACCACCATACACACACCACACCACCATACCACCACACACTACCACCACCACCATACACCACCATACATTTTCATTTTATTTTTTTTTGTTATTATTTTTTTCATTATTTTTTTTCCATTTTTTTCATATTTTTTTTTCGATTTTTTTCTTTTTTTTCCGTCATTTTTTTTTAATGTATGGTTAAACAATCACTCCACACCACACGACTTTAAGTAAATAAACCCCTAAATATTTAACACCTCTGTTTTTCATAACGAAACTTTTTTGTCTTTAAGTATGAGCGTCTAGACCTAAGTACTCGATAAATATAAGAGGAATGTATTACGCACAGAGCTTAGCCCATTTGTGAGAGGATAACGATAAGTACCTCCACAATTGGGAAGGCTGCTCCCAATTGGTTGGAAAATAATCGCATGAGCCGCAACTTTTAAGGCGTCAATTACCAAAACAAGACAAGCTTACCTTAGACCACGTAGGTACGTCTTGTCCAGTTGCAATGTAGTTAGCTGGGAGCTCCCACGCTTGCTCCTGGTTGACCCTGCTTGATCGAGTTGTAATTTACATTCTGGAACTTCGCATCATAGTCGCGATAAACAAATGCGCGGCAAATGTTAGGGCGACAGTACGATATGCCGACCATCTGTGGTGCGACAGCACATCAGCTTGACGTAAGTTAGTGAGAGTGATTGTTTCCTCGAAAATCGACAGGACGACGGAACTTTTCATCGACAGACGAGAAAGCGACACAACTTTCGCTCGACAAACTAAAGTGCGACAAACGTTTTTATATTTTGTTCGAAACTATGATGCGAAGTCACCTTTTTGTAGTAGATATAATAACAGATGACTCGGGATTGGACAGGACGTTTGAACGTTTGTTATTACGCTCTGCCATTGTTTTTAGTTTTCAAAACGGACCTTAAAAAACCATTTTAATTTTATATCAATAGAATCATAAGGTACGTGTCTAATAATGTGTGAAATGTTTCCCGGGAACTCCGAGATATTATCCAAGAAACATTACACTAACAATTACTCTGCTTAACAGGAAAACGATTCTCAAGAGAATCGTCAAGATTACTGAATGAAGCCAAGCAAAATAGTTGTAGGTACTTGACCAAAGTTATTTCTTCGACTAAAACTACTTCCAATTAATAACAACAGGTTTCAATTGAAACAACGATTTTCCAGTTAAACGTTTATTCCTTTCCATAATATAAACAACATTGCTGGCTTATGTCTCATTATTAATTAGTATAATATTTTTATACATTTTTATGTTACAATAGAGTGGTGTGTTTGTTTAGATATCTCTGAGCATAATAATTGAAATAAACTTACTCAGGGCTGATTTTACCAGTGAGATAACTTTTATCCGTGGACTAAAATTGACATCTGACAGTTCTAGTGTGAAAAAACTGTCAAAAATTCAAAATTTATTCTCAGTATAAAACTTATTCTATGTATAAAAGTTTGGTGGAATGCGATCTTACTGTCACTGTTTCGACAGACTACAGACAGATGATAGACAATCCGCATTGCGTTTTTGTAGAAATTGTATGATATTGCGCTTAGTAACATTATGGAATTTAAGAGCTCCAAGGACTCTATTGTGCAAACGCACAATCAATAAATAAGTAGTAATGGTGGGGTTTTCACCCTTAATGTTTATAAGCTCGCACGGACGTAGGCTGGACTTGAAAGTGACAATCCCCCATTATTATTGTTGCGTGTTTTTGCTAGGAAAAAAAAACATAGGCTTACAAAAAAATGGTTCGATAGACATGAAAAAGCTTTCAACTTTAGTCTTGAAACCGCTTCAAGTTCATCCACTGTATAGACGCTAGCACATCAAGCTACCCGAAACTGTCAAATTTTCCCAATCAACTTTAAGCCTTATAGATTTTCAATTTTAATTTTAATAGATTTTCAATTTTATCGCTAAAATAGGTATTTTAGCGATAAAATTGAAAATCTATTAAAGAAATTTGACAGATTGTAGTAGCTTGATGTGCTGGCGTCTGTACATCAGTTATTTTATAGACACATGACAACCTAGTAAATAATAATTGGTTTACCACTTTTCTTGTGAAAAGATATCTCAGTAAATCCCAGATCCCAGATGGATATCCCAGTATGTTGTCATATGCCAGTAAATTCAATATCGGCCGAACCCAATTACCTATCTATCATCAGTTTTGGCGTACTGGAGGTAGAAAAACCTATCTATCTCTGGTTTTAATGTCCCAATAATCTATATCAGTAGCGATCTGTATGATTATATCACTTTTTTATTTTATTTGGGAAGATATTACATTAAATATAACTCTTATCAGTAAGGTTATCGGTTATCGGCTAGGCAGCGTTCGGGAAGCTACGCAATATCTTCTCGTCTCACATACCGCAGTGTCTCAAGACGAAAGTTTTTGACCAGTGCATGTTGCCAGTGATGACTTATGGCACTGAAACGTGGTCGCTCACAATGGGCCTTATAAGAAGGCTAAAAGTCACCCAAAGGGCAATGGAGAGGGCTATGCTTGAATTTTCCTGCGTGATCGAATCAGGAATGAGGAGATCCGCAGGAGGACCAAGGTAACCGACATAGCCCGAAGAATTGTCAAACTTAAGTGGCAGTGGGCAGGCCACATTGCTCGCAGAACAGATGGCCGATGGGGATGAAAGGTTCTGGAGTGGCGACCGCGTGCCGGTAGACGTAGCGTTGAAAGGCCTCCCACAAGATGGTCCGACGATCTTGTAAAGGCCGCAGGAACCCGTTGGATGCGAGAAGCACAGAACCGGTCGAAGTGGAGGTGCTTGGGGGAGGCCTATGTCCAGCAGTGGACGTCTTTCGGCCAAAATCGTGACTTATATAAAACAAAATCAATGTAATAACCACAACATTTTCCGCATATTATGTAATTATTATTATACTGGCAGTTATGTTTATACTGGCTAAAATCAGTAGCGATCTGTCTTTAACTGAAAATAGGTTATAGAGTTCGGCCGTTAGTTTCAATCTATCTGTCACATGAAGATGAAAAGACCTTGTCGTTTTTTCGACAAAGCAATTACGAGGTGGACTACACAAAACAATGTTTAATACCACTCATTAATTACAAAATAGCCCTAATTACACTGTAAGCGACATGCCTGTATTTTGTTCACAAATATTAAAATATAAATCCCAATATTTTATTATTAAACATGCAATATTTAACGGACTTATGCACCGCAAAATCGCACACATAATATCATACAGGATTAACATTGTGTGAAACAAAATTAACGCCGATTAGTACATCAAACTATTAATAACGTTATTAATTCTGTACCTAGGTACAGTATTTTATGTCACAAAACGACGCGTGCTTTACTTGTAGTAACCAAGTGAACAAACACGCTGTGAATGTGTGCATGAAGACGTGTAGTGTCAATACATAACACGCACACACACACACATCCGACTTCGCCATTGTCTCAGACGGTACCGAGAGCTCCTGCGCTTACACACACATTCACAGCCTAGGTACAGTAATTTTATCTCACGAACCGACCTGCGCTTTACTTCAATTAACCAAGTGTACACACACACTGTGATTGCATGCGTGAAGACGAGTAGCGTCAACACAGAACACGCACACATACTTCGCCATTGTCTCGGACGATACCGAGAGCTCCTGCACGTACACACATATTCGCAGCCTTTTTGTACACTCGGCAAACAGAAGTAAAGCACGTGTCACTTCGTGAGATAGAAATACTAATGTTGAGCTTTTATTAACTTTAAATGTTTATTCGAGATGATAATTATTCCATTCTATATTTTAACAGTAATGAAAATGTACCACGTACTTGGTTACATCAAAATTAATTAAGATCATATTAATAAAACAGTGTGTCACACAGGAGAAAGTGCCTTATATTGAGTGGAACATATATTATGTACATCAAAGTCATTGTTACAAATACGAACATAAGGTAAATTAATCATGAATTTTATAATATAAACGCTATATTATGAAGTCGCGATAAAATTATATCATGTTGCTTGAACCGTAAAGGAGAATAGTGTAAATTAAATACATATATCTATCTTCTATACAGAGTAATTGAATCAGCTAGACTCCACAGACGTGTAGTGGATAGATACCTAAACACGATAAAACAAATTATTTTGACGATTTTTTTGTACGGTCACCGACCGCATTTATTGTAGTCACTTGAAATATCAGTTTAAAAATCAGATTTTTGTTGGTAAACTTTACAGACGTGACACTTATCGATGTCTCAACACGACAAAACTAAAGAAAACAGATTTTGTCAACTCTTCAAGTAACAAAACATCCAGTCGGTCGTTGAAACAAAAAAAAATATTAAAAAAAACAAAAAACCCGACTGCGTAAAAAACTTAAGTTAATAAAAAAACAGAAAAGCTAAAAACAAGCCCATTTTAAATTAAATTAAAGCTGGAAGCAGGCGGGACCCATACCATTTTTCAAAATCCGCCATTTTGTTTTTTTTTTTTCAATTTTGATATAGGTACCTAGTGTCACTCTCACAGTAAATACGAATCTAACGGCACCTCTCAAGCTAAAATCCATCGAGCCGTTCAGGCTGCAGAGCGTGCCAAACAATTATACATACATACATACTCTCGAAAAACATAACCCTCCTTCTGGCGCAGTCGGGTAAAAAAAAACATACTTAAAATCTTTTTTGTTTTTATTTGTCTGCACAGTTACGCTAGCTAATTTAATATGATCCGTAGAAATAAAATGTAAAGCTGTTCATTGGTAAGCGGATGCGCTTACCAATGAACAGCTTTAAAAAAAATGGCCAAATCTGGCCAGTTGTTCTCAAGTGATGACTTGAGAACAACTGGCCAGATTTGGCCATTTTTTGTTTCAGAATGTTCCTCATAGTCCCAATAGGATTTTTAGAGTAATCAAAATTTTTAAAAATAGCTCGGAAAATAAGAAAAATCGGAAAAGAAATAACATTCTATTTCTATGGGATTTTTGTATGAATTAATTATTGTAATTTGGACAGGGCAACGTCTATCGGGTCAGCTCGTTTTTATCTATACAAATAAATAAAATTGAAGTGTCCGCTTGTAATATAAATACTGTACCTACTAGTTGTAACATTTTTTTTTTTATTTTCGTCTGTCTTTTGTTCTGGCTAATCTCTGAAACGGCTTAACTGATTTTGACGGGACTTCCACTGGCAGATAGCTGATGTTTTAAGGAGTAACTTATATTTTAGAAAAATAATAATAATTAGTAAAGAGACACATTATTATTTTCCGACATCTACGCGAACGAAGTCTCGGGCACAGCTAATTTCTATAAAAAAAACACCTGAAAACCTTTAAAACAATCGACGTCTATTCGCGCCAAACACACAATAATGTCATTTTAACAAACAACTTTTTGAAACTTATCAAAAACAACTAACACAAACGCACCACTCCATAAAACAATTCAGAACAACAAATTATATTATGATAATTGAATATTTCAATAACAATTTAATTTTCAATTAAATCTAAATGGGAACAAAACTAATGTTCGATTAGAAATAATTGTTTGATATTTAGTATTATTTAATGACTGCCGCTGTTTAAATTATGCTATAATATAATTTCGCTGTGTAATGCTGTCCACATGTATCAGGATTAATTGTTGCGATCAGGTAAACACAGGATCATCGTTCATCCTTTAATGTAAAATATATAAATTGTAAAAACATTATCATTACGCTCAAATTGCGTACAGATGTTTTTTGCGTGTTTTCCTATAATCTTAGTGTGTTTCGCAATGACAGGGGGGCCATATTACGTAACATGCAATTAGCGCCCTAATTGCGTAACATATTTTCTTTCACAAATCCAAAGAATTTTGAAGGAAATCTCTAAAGAATTGCTTCATGTAGGTACCTATGATTGTAAAATTCGTCAACACACACAACAATGTGTGACAACATTGTATTGTCAAACAGACGAATTTTGCGTGAGGTCGAATTGTCAAAGAGAACGGCATTCCAATAATGTTAGTATGTTACGAAATTACCCCACTAAACTCCAAATTCCTATACCACATCAAACGCTTGCAAGTGAATAAGATTCTGTGTATTCCTGAAACTACACTTGAGCTACTCTTCTGAAATAACAGACTATCCGTATAATAATTTGGCTTTAAGAGGCTTACAGAACCTAAACACAAAAAACGCAAGTTTTAGAAACAATAAAAGTATATGATCGACTACAGTAAACAAAATCAGAAAAATATATTATATTCTTCAGGATATATGCTAGGTAGATAGTGTGTTCAAAACATAATACAACTAATTTGATACGGTAGGAAAAAATCATGAAGATACCTCTAAAAACTTTCTTTTTAGTTTTTACAATAAAAACCATAGAAATATACATACAATAATTCTGATTTTTTGTCAGATTATTCTACAAGCAACATACTAAAATACTAGTGTTTGTTTTTTAATTTTTTAGTACAAACAATACATTTTTTGTAATTAAATAATTGCTTCATATTTTGCAATAAATTACCAGCGCTGTGTCATCGCGCTTCTCTTTCTTTTCTATGCAGTCCGACAGTGACCACGTTTTAGGTCATGTAACGCAACAATTTATCGCAACATGTGTAGCAAGTTTAAGGTTGATTGCACATTGTAGTCGAAACTCTTTTGTGTGTCTAATTTCAAAACTGCATTTGTCATTTAACATAAAGTTTTTTTAATTGTGTGGTAATTAACTCAACACAGCGCTTAAACACGTAATTGCATTAATAAATTGTATTGTAACCGTGAAATTTGCAACCATAATTGTATAGTAATAAGTCTAAAAGGCAGTGAAAAAGTACATAATTGAAAAAAAATTGTTATTTCACACAATTTATTTTTTCGAAGCGATTTCCGCACAAAAATTCTCAATGAAACGCTTTAACAATGTAGCAAACATTGCATACCAATAGTTTCACAAAGTACAAAAGTAATCGCATTTTGTTAAGCCGTGCGAGTTGTTGCGACTTTGTGGATTAAAACTTCACAACAGAAATCGCTTCGCTTACAACCAGCTTTATTTTAAATCGAGCCTTCAAATTGTGGTATATCAATTTGAGCTTTGGTACATAATTTTAATTAAATTTGTGGTACATGATTTTATTTATTGATTTATTTCTTTAGTACTAATAGGTATTATGCGGTCAGTGATAAGCGACAGCCATTAAAAAATTTTGAACGTTAAAACAAAATATCAAAAAAAAGTGAGGAAAAAAATATAAATATCATAAACACCATTATTATTAGGTACATTGATTTTTATATTACGTCATAGTTTGGGAGATAGTGATGTTGTTTTAATGTTGAAATACAGTGCGGTTCTTATTCGAACCTTCATCAGTCGAATCTCAATAAATATAAACTTTTAAATTGCCAATGAAAATAAAATAAGCATTTTCAATTAGAAATTCTTATAAAGGGAAAAGATTTCTTCTTTTACATTATGATGGTAGCCAATCTTTTACATCAAAAACAAAGAAAATTATCTATGAAATATTGCCAAGTGTTACTTGAATATATGAGAAACAGAGTACCTATATATATATTTAGGTATGTGTTCATACCGTATAGAAAAGGGAGGGTCCTCCGACCAGACGGGTGTTGTGTTTGGCGAGCAACTGCCCGATGATTGATTTCGGGCCGTCGTATATGTATATGCTAATTGCGCAGTAAACCTTGCTTGCGAGATGCAGGATTTTGTGTGACGTCAGTATGACGCGTAGCTCACATGTGGCGTTGTAGATACTACTACTACAAACACATTAAAATATTACCACTTAAAAGAGTTTTTAAAACAATATTTTTTTATCTTGTGTCCATCTGGATATTTTATGATGGGATTTCCAATTAAGCCAAACCATATTTTTTTCCAATTGATCGAGTCTGTTCAGAAAAATATTGCTGGCCAATAAACTTACAAAATTTCAAAGTAAAATAAAAGCATATTTCAAAGTCCAATAAACTCCTAAAACTATCGAAAATGAAACTCAGTTTCTCAGCAGAACAGATATTGATTCAACGAATTATATAAACGCCTCGATTTGTTCGAAACGCTAATTAGAAAAGATAACAGTTTCCAACATCGCTATCTCCCAGAAGTTTGAATGATAACTACCTACAATTCCTTTATCTATTTACAGTGTAAATAATCCCTATTTACATATTAATGTTATAGTTACATACAGTTAGAGACGTAAACCGAAAGTAATAAAAACTTGAGTAAAATTTAACTTTACGATAAGCTTTATGAATTAGGGTACAGTTCTGATAATTTAAGTGTAACGGTCGAAGCATACTGTACAGTACCTGGCTGTGAAAGTGACCCATCGAATTTTAAAACGAAAACAGTTACAACATCAAAATTCATAATCAATTCTTATAGAGCAATATATCTTTTTTTCATTCAGTAATATTGACAAAAAATAATTCAAATATAGCAACATATTTGACAGCTATGTGCGACGTTGCCAACTTTCAGAACGCACCCTCTTAAAAAGAAACTGTCACAAAGGAGACGTTCTGCAAATTGTTTTTTTTTTTCGTAAACTGTGGCATATTTACGGCCAGGTACAGTAATCAACTACAATTTTGCAGCCCGTAATTAACGAACATCGTCCTGCTAATTTGTCAACCTAGCATCAACGTTTTCCGTGTTTGATTAAAACTTGCGTATTCCGCAGAACCGGGTTTATTTTTCAACTCGAATGACTACGAGGGACGAGGGCACGTGTCAATGATACGTCGAATGGTTGTGAAGAATAATAATTAGCCGAGCCTTGAAATGTCAGCCTGTTACGAAGAAAAAAGGCAATAATTTACGTTACTTTTTGACTGGCGTAAGTTTATATTGAGAAATTTCATGAGCCCGAGAAAGATAAGTTGGTTAGAAAAAAAAAAAATAGCATTTCGTTTCATAGTTTTGTGGTATCTAGCTGGAATTACGAAGTTACCATAAAACATTCTGAAACTCTCTCCAATAACAATTTTAATGTTTGCTGCGAACGGTCTCACGGGCGCTTTTAAAAGATTATTACCGTCGAATATTTTATTTTATTTTATTTATTCGGAAGAACATTCGAAGTCGAATATTAAAAACGGCTAGAAAAAGAAAACCAATATACTCATTTTTCAAAACTAAATATTCATATCAGTAGGTACCAAAAAATATCATGTAGTTTTACAAAGCCAAAACATTTTACAGAAAGTAATAACTAAAATGGATTTTAAGTTTTAAAGCTCTGCGATTACTATTATACGAAATTCAAATAATCTCTGCAAAATTGAAACAAACCAGTATGATACCAACCTTTACAATTTACCTGGACCCACGACCGATGTCCGATAATTCACAAGAACCGAGAAACAATCGTAAAATTTACGAATTTATTCGCTTCCAACTCGATTAAAATTCTATTCGATTCACAGCACGTAATTATCGATATTGAATAAATTTAGTCCAACGCAATTATATTCCAACATTATTGATACAGAATGAGAATTTTATATCTGTAAGTATTGAAATTGTATTGATATTGAATTTTAATTATAGCGGGTATATTAGTTCAGTAAATAAGGGTTTATTTTTATACTACCATAGAGTAGTGACTGATATCAGAATCATAGTTGATATTGAACTAAAGTCAAATATTGAATGTGTAATATTTTCAATCAGATGGAAATCAATAGAAGAGAATACGAACAGATGTAGGGTACTATGTTAGTTCAGAACTTAGTTCATTGAACTATTGGATAAACTTCCTGTTAGTAGAAGCATTTAACTTTGATTGAGAATAGAATTATTGCTGGAGTGAATTGCTGCTGTATAAAATAATAAATCGAACGGAAATCAATCAGTCCTTCCAAAATAATTTTTGTTTTTCCCCAATCAAACGTGAATATTCATGAAAAATAAATTAGAGGTACCTACCTTTATATTTCTAAGAAACGTTTCGGTTCTTAGAAATATAAATCTCTAATTTATCCGTTTGATAATAAATTTAATTCTCTTGTACTTTTATGTCCGCCATGTTTTTTTGTGTCCAAAAATGAACCATCCTCGAGCCTTTGACAATTTTTTTCGTATTTATTTTTCGAGCAATCTCAGTATCCTGTTTGTATGCGGTTAATAATAAATATTGGTGCCGATTCTCTTGTACACCGAACTAAACTAACTAAACAATCACTAAAATTCCTTGCTTTTGGCCATATTATGAATCTTATAGCTATTCTGCAACAAAAATCTCTAAAGGACAATGGATAATTTTGTATGGGCCTCATACCGAAAAAAGAATTTGGCTGTAGCATTATAAACTATGTCTGTATTTTGTGCCCTCAGGAAGTAGTTTAATAATCCTAACAAAGCATGTCTAAAATCACTTGGTGAAAAAAGCTATGTGAGGAAGTGGGATTGATTTAATAAAGGGAAATATTTAACTTATCCTCTAAAAACTTATTGACCTACTGATGATGGACCCTTTCGAAATTAATGAACATCCAAAACCTTTTTGAGCTAATGGTGCACTTTTTGTATAATAATTAGCCTTTTTTTAACTATCTGGCCTTTTTGTGCACCTCAAAAAATTACAGAAAGTTAAAAAGAGGCTCAATTATGAAAGAAAGTGCATCATTAGAAGAGCAAAAAGCTATTAGATGTTCATTAATTTCAAATAGGGTCCATCATTAGCCTGTCAATAAGTTTTGAGAGGATATTAAGTCAAATATTTCCCTATAATAAATCAATTTAATTTCCTCTCATATCTTTTTTTCCCCAAGTGAATTCAGACAGGCTGTCTTAAGATTAATTAAACTACTCTATGAGAGCAACAAAATTCAACATAGTTCCAGTAATACTACATTTAACTTTGTGTCTTGGTACGGTCTTATCCATTCTCCTTTAATAGTAGAGATGTTGCATCGAGCTTAAAGTAGTTATTAATGCAAGAGTCGCGAGGGCACAAAATTAACACGAATTAATTAATTACTCACTTTAGCAAGGTGCGTATCTTCTTTTTTTTCAACTACCAATCTATCAAAGTTTTACAAGGTACAAAATGCGCGCCATTTGATTTTTTTTTTTTCACCGAGTCGGTTTTATTCAGCCGATTTTTATTTTCAGCCAGTACCTATTTCATAATTTTGAGCTAATATATTTTTGAAGTCGGTTTAATTTTTCTAAATTACTTTTTTTAATCCAGTTTAGAGGCATTTGTGACAAGAGAATCGGCACCATTGTCTATTAACTGTTAGAGATCAGAGGGGCAATTGTGGTAATTTTAAGAACGTTCACATTTTGATCTGTGAGACAGATCAAAATGTGAACGTTCTTAATCTGTCAAAAATTCCTCTGATTACCCTACATTTTTGACAAGTTTTTGACATTCATTATCGCTAAGATGAGATTGCAATTGATAACGTTATCCTTTTTAGACATGGCGGCTTCGCAGTTGCGATAGCTGTCACACGTGTCAGAGAGATTTAATTTTTTCATTTAGTGGATTTTAGTACGTGAAATTGGCAAAATTGTGGTGTTTATTCCACAGGGGCCAGTTGAGATTGCAATTAAATTTTGAACTGTTTTAACTACGGGAATTGGCCTTCTGATCTGTTTTTGACATCAGTACGTTTGTCCGAACGTGTATCGTTGTACTTTTTTCTTTTGAAACTTTGTTTATTATCATCACACGCATTCGAATTTCTTTTGTTCATTGTTTTTCATTTGCGTTTTTATTTATAAGCTATAAAAATTTAAAGTTGTTTTTGTAAGAGGTTGTTGCGTTTTTTCTTCGTTAAAATCTCAACGGAATGTATTTTTGGAATGTATTTGCGTTTAAAAAGATATTTACTCGTCAAAAATGTTAAAAAGCGTGCTGAATATCAAAACAAATTTTAAATGACGGTTTCGTGTAAACCAAAAAACATCGACCGAGAGTCTCAATTTTTGAACATCGCAATTATTTAAATTAATTCACAAATGTTTACCCAAATAATTATCCAACATTTAATAAGCTATTAAAAAATAATTTTCGGAATAATATCTAAAGTATTCCCTTTAGTCCTTCAATAAGTGAAAAATAAATTCATTCGATAAAGGCGAAAACATATTTAGTTCACATCGCGCGGTTTTGTTACGTCATTGCTGTGTTGACATGTGGCATATTAATATTGCTGTCAACGGTTTGGGTTGACATATAAAATTATTTATCTATTATTATAACTGAATTAAAGCCAATGGAATTGCTCTCAATGGAAGTTAATTTATGTATATGTGTCACAAAAATCCCGTATTGATTTGGTGTTAAATAATATCCAATCCAGGTCTGCCATTTCCCAGCATAATCAGCCTATAATGTTCCTATTTATGGGACACAACCTACCTCTCAGTGTGAGGGAGTGGGCCGTAAACCACCATGCGGGCCCATCGCGGGTTGGTAGATGTCACATATCTTAAAATTTTTAGTTCTAGGACATGCCGGTTTTCCCACAATGTTTTCCTTCACCGTTTAGAGAGCACTGCTGATGAAATAATTTATACATAGTAAAGCGCCTGCGACCTACAACTCGGTAAGTCGTAAGATGAGCTCGGCGTTTCCTATCTGACTAAGAAGAAAGGCAGAAACAATCTCAGGAGTCTCTTTTAAAGTCCAGACATAATCTTGATCAGATCATGTGAAGGCCATGTAGATTGATGTCTGAAATGATATTTTGAGGAAAGAACCACACATGGCAGATTGAGTGGATCTGTCCAGTCAGTGCTCAGTGTCAACGCTTTTATTTTGTTCACACCATTTTTTCAACAGCTCTAATTGCTTCATTAAGTAAACATACATATACAACCAACAGCCTTCCAATCGAAAATAAAATACCTACAAACACATCAGATTAGGCAGGTGATTAGCTTAATGAGCCGTATCGCGGTAGGGAAAGTGAAATTACACTGTCTATACGGAACGCGGCTAAATAATATACCCTACTCGCATTAGGAGAAAAATAGATTCGATCAATCTTGTTTGTAAATAAGAATAAAAAAGAAATATTATAAAAAGGAATGAATATTAGGAAAATAAATAAATATTAATACTAATATTTATTTATTTTCCTAATATTCATTCCTTTTTCTGGGTCACCACTGCTCAAAATAATACTATTTTGAGCAGTGGTAGGTAACCAAGCAAGCACTTTACTTTGTGTATTTAATTTCATCAGCACTGCTTTCAAAACGGTGAAGGAAAACATCGTGAGGAAATATGTCCTAGAACCAAAAATTCGAAGACGTGTGATAACCACCAACCCGCAATGGGCCCGCGTGGTGGATTATGGCCCACCCCATCTTACAGAAAGGAGGCCTGTGTCCCAGCAATGGAAACATTAAAGCCTGATTACGCGCTACGCAAAGGGGATAATAATTATGTTTATTTTCTTATAGCTCCGTACAGTTTTGATAAATTGACTAAAAAGCATAATTGTCTAGCAGAGAGGTAGGTAGCTTAATTAGTGCTTAAAAAAAGGAGGATAACCACCTATTATTCCGTGAAAACCTAGAATTTAGGGCCTATAACTTGGACTTACATCATGTTCATAATCTGCTTAGCTTTTTTCACAATGAGACAAATCATTAGCCGCCATCCAGTCTAAGGGGAAGCAGCCAGTAATTTACATGGAGCGACTACACATCACAACGCAGATACTGGGTACCGCAATACCTTTTGGACAATGTGGGTTGAAAAATATGGGTGTGGAACGTTTGATATAATAACAAAAGTTTTAATGATCATATCACCTAATTTAATTTAATATACTTTTCTTTAATAAACGATGAAATCTTATAATGAGTATTGATATAATTTCAATTTACCTAATTTTATATGGTACATACATTGATATAGTTTTTTATATATCAATGGGTACATATAATGGATATTTTCTATAATGCACATATGCATAATGCACAACGTCTACTTCTATTTTTTTTTGAGGTTCTGGCTCCATCGGAACGTCTACTTTGTTTTGTACAGACGCCAGCACATCAAGCTACCCGAAACTGTCAAATTTTCCCAATCAACTTTGAACCTTATGCTTTAGCAATAAAGTTGAAAATATTAAAGAAATTTGACAGATTGTAGTAACTTGATGTGCTGGCGTCTGTACATTTTTGCAAAAACTGATTAGATTATAAACGCCTGCCATTTTCGTTAGGTTAGGTTAGAACAGTGACCAATAACGCGCGAAGGCGAGCGAGCGAAGCGAGCGTTCCGCGGCAGAGCGGTCACCGAGCGCCAGATCCCCTTTATTGTTGGTGTACCATTTGGGTTAGATGAGGTTATAACAGTATGATGTTTCCTGATATATACCTACTTACTATTCATTACAGAATTTTGACCGAAAATGAGTAAATATGAAAATTAGATCAACTAAACGTTATATAAACAATAAACAGATTTATAGATTGATTGATTGATTTTTTTTTATAGATTTTTAGCAATAAACAGATTGTAAATAATGTAATGAACGTTATACTAAATGTTGTAAGAGTAAAATAATATGAAATATAACATTCGATCACATGGAATTAGTTTATACGTTTTTATAGCATGTGAAAATTATATCATATGAACATTATTTCAAGTGATCTTATAACATCTGTTATTATGCCATATATTACACACCCGAAAAGTATACATGATTTTGTTTAACAGTACATAATTCCAAAAGAATCCGAGGGCTCAGCTAATAGTGTATTTCAGAAGAATCAATAATATAGTCAATGAAATGGAAAACAAATAAATAACAGCATGAAGCTGATAAGGATAAAATATATGAAGTTAACGAAACTGACATCTTTACTGATGAAATATTTTTTGGGAAATAAATAATAGGCCTAGAAATTCTCCGAAGCATCGATCACGTCGATCATATTAATCTAGCCGCCATTTATCATGCGGTTACATAGTCTAGTCATGTTTGTAAAATATGTTCTAATATTTTTTATAGGGAAATTGGCATCTCGTTTTCAATTTTGCTTTTAATATTATCATTCGATTATCTTTATTGGAAAAACCTTTGACGATGTTCACTTTTTTTTTACTTTATCTAAGGCATCGTTTACACTGCGACGGGACTCACAACAAACGCGCGGAATGAAGCTTAATCCACCGCGCGGGAACGCGCTTTATTGAGCTGGCATGGCATATCAAAATTACCGCGCGTGTCTTATGCGCCCTATGGACACGTAGCGAAGGGCTGTATAACTGATGCCTTAAACACTATGTTTTTTTGGCTTACACCTAAATTCCATGACACAAAGTTCAATTTCTATTACTACTCAAATTGTTCGTATGTTTGATCGCGTACGGTCAGTACCAACATACGCGCCGCTGACGTCAGCGTCGCAGTATAGTGCTATATAGAACACAATGTCTATTCACACGCGTGACCGACGTCAGAGTAACAGGAATTCAGGCCCAAGACCTTCAAAATACTTTTGGTCAATCTGAATAAGTAGTTGTCACAGCATAATTTTTGAATAAACTGCAGTATTTTGTTTTTCCATTGGCTTTAAACAGTGTTAATATTTATTTTTATTCACGTTCGAATTTCTTTCTTGTAAATTATTAACTGTTCGCATAAGTAAATAGTCATCCACCATTTATTTTTCAGCAAAATAATTCTCTCTGTGGTCAGCAACACATTACATTATGTAGCTCAAATATGTTTCGAGTTTTCGACCTTTATATCGACGGGACGTTGAAAATTGTATTAACTTAAAATTATAAATATTTCGTTACAGTGCATTCGTCGGCAAACGATATTATCTGTTTGTTTCATCAGTAAATAATTTTAAGTTCCTGTGTGACAGCCAAAAAAAAAAAAAATAAACAAAAATTTGTGAATCTGCGAAATTTTTCAAGCCTTTATTCTATCTAAATCAACATTGAACCAAAGAAATTTAGCTTCATATTGTGTGTTTCATATTTCACAACAAATTTGAATATGCAGAAAGTAATTCTAGTTGCTAAAACCGCCTTTTTAAGGGCACTAAAATAAAAATAATAATAAAAACAAAGCCGTAAAATCTTGTAAGAAATACGACGATAATAACAACTGACAGTCGACGATGTACCTAATTCATATTTCTTTAAACCAAACTTCAACAGTATACTTTTTTAGTTTTCTTTGAAAACTTAAAGTGTCAGCCAAAAGAAAACTCACTCAACCGACAGTCAACTTAACGTGCTACGGAATAGAGTTTAAAATAACATTTTTTATCAGTTAGAATTTTAATACTTTAAGAGAACGTAGTCAGAATTGCCTGCGGATGTACTTTTAATGACTTCCCGTTATTTATTTTTGTGTAAAAAGTTGTTTGAACTTTGACTAAAATGAGAATTAATGGCTACAAATTACAATACTTTGAGAATGTTTTTGATATTATCGGGAAAATAACGGCAGTTGGCAATGTGATGCAAAAGATCTTTGTGGGGAGTTTGAAAATTCTACGAACTCATCTACTGAGAAAATCACATACGAAGATGAACTCAAAACTCATAGAGTATGACGGAGTAAGTTCGGCGCCGGGAGAACATCACAAATAAAATTCTGCGTTATTTTATTCTGCCTCGATGGTCAAGCCAGAATAACATGGCACAGAACACAATGTTGTCATCATTGAAAAATATTGCCAAATTAGCCGAGAATTTGATTCGTATAATCTTATCTCCGCACCAAACTTACCCCAACATATATTATTAGGTATACATACGATAAAAGTAATATTAAGGCTCCTACAAACAGGCGCAACACGCGATAAAATCGCGCGCGACACAAAGGCACCGCAAGTCGCGCAACGGACTTGCGGTGCCTTGGTGCCTTTGTGTCGCGAGCGATTATATCGCGTGTCGCGCCTGTTTCTAGGAGCCTTTATGGAGTTTAAAATTACACGAATCCAACACACTTCTTAGAATAACAAATTTCCAATCACATAAAAATCTAATAGAACATGATATTTGAATTCGAGATCCTTTCATATGAATCTCATAGAAACCTCTTTGTACTCGATACCACGAAATCAAAAATTTTCAGTTCTACATTTTGTGGAATATATTCCAGGATCCAGCGAGGTTTTGAATGAAAAGCACTATTCATGTCTTATTTCGCATGAAAAACGGTATTCAGTGTGGAAATTATCGTCCATTTTAGATTTCCCAGCATGTCATCAATTTTTGTTTTAAATCATTTTTTTTTTAATTATTCATAGCATTGACTTTTTAAAATTTTATTAGTAAAACTTTCAAGTATCTAACAAAAGCTTGTGTAACTGTGTTGCAGTTTTGTATCTTTTACAGGGTCAAATAAAATGAGCTAGCGAAACTCTGCAGACATTATCACGTCGATATCGATATTGATATCTATGGATATCGATATTGATATCTATGGATATCGATATCTAAACACGATATATAAAAAGAAAAAAGTTAGATGTTCTTTTTTTGGGTTAAACGACCGCTGGTTGTTTTTTTTACTTGAAGTATGAGTTGAGAAAGTCTGTGTTTTTTTAGTTTTGTCAAGTTGTAATATCGATACCGTTACGACTGTGAAGTTTAAACAATAAAAAGGTGATTTTGAAACTGATATTTCAATAACTGCTGTCGGAAAAAAAATCGTCAAATTTAATTATTTTTGTTTTATGGTGTTTATATACATTACGATACTCCTCACGTCCGCGGGGTTTTGCCAGGTAATTTAATTTGAGCCTGTATAGAAAAATAGGTAACACTAATACCATCCTATAAAAATTAAACTTACCTATGAACATACACATTAAACATCCGATCGACAAATCGCATTTAGATAACCCAAACTTTATGGGCAATAAATAAAATTTGACAAGTCATTATTTTGATGAAACTTGTGGGTGTAACGCGTGTGGAAATCTTTAATATGCGATGCATGGATGCGTGCGTGAAAGCGATGGGCCATAAAACGGCTATAAAGATTCCCCTGTTACCGGCTCAGGCCATAAACTGAATGATTCTTGAAACTGCGACGACAGAGGAAGACGGCCTTTGAATATTTTTTTTACGACGGCGAGTTGTTGTCAATATCAACGGTCATAATTCTTTCCTTGAAGTGATTTTTCTGCTGGGACCACTCGATAAACTACTTATAGAACGAATAAATTACGAAGATTCACCGCAAATATATCTTTCAAATAAGACCTGGCGTCGCGAAATCCTTCTGTGGAAATGGAAAAATCTAGAGAAGTGTGTTGGAATCGCATTCGTTTGACCTCAATTTTGTCCGCTCGTTACGGTTTTCCCTCTATGAGACTGTGATGATAAACAAGTTTGCGAGCTCTCTTTAGCTTGTCTTAATTTTCAAATTACAGATACGCATTAATCAAACACCCACAAAAGATTAAATAAATAGGAAAGTCTCAAAATACAACCGCAAGGGAATCCCAACCGAGAAAGATTATTCTAGCGTTTACGAACATAGTAATTGTGACTAAACTTTACACAATGTTGCGCGTCCATGACACGCTTGCTAAGTGTCAGCTGATGAATGCGACGAATGTAGCCAGCAATGAATTGGAACAGCTCGCCGCGCCGCCTCGTTGCATCGCTAGCGGGTTTTCGCCTGCAAAAGAAAGAATATTTTAGTTTTTACGTCTTCATCATTTTGCCAGTAGTCAACATCATCTACCTAACGGTTTCCCAACTATATTGGGGTCGGCTTCCTGTTTAACTGAGTGCAGCTGGAATACCAGTATTTTACGAGGAGCGACTTACAGACCTTAAGAAAAGCCGTGTTCAAAATACCTAACTTTGTTTTCTGCGTCACTTAATGTAATTTGACATTTAAAACTTTTGTTTTTGTTGTAACAGTTTTAGTCGATGTTTTCTTTTGGTATTTGGACAGAATGCTTTGAAAATATGGTTGGAAAATGTCCTCAAAGGGTGACAAAAAACCCAAAACAATATGGTCCAGTTATGCAAAGCTTTCAACAAAACATAGCCTATAGATATAGAAATAAATAACAGAGAAGTTAATACAGAACTAGAAATTTCCGCTTGACCAGATAAACAGATAAATATTTCTAACCGAGTGGACGTTTCTAACATCAAATGCATGACTAGTGGACCAATACTCCTTTGGAATGAAAAATTTATGAAAGAAATGCGCGAAGAAACTGTGCCAACAGACGATCACGAGCACAAACTGCAACTAAGAGAAATAGACGACGAATCGTAGCTAACATTTTTGTTAGAGTGTTGTTACACACTCGCGATTGACGTCGCGTTAATCCTATGGTCAATGTCAATTGCGTGAGTGTATATATAGCTCTGGATGGTAAATGATTCCGTCACCCTAATTGCGTAACACACTATCAACCTCAATTTGAATAATTTTGAAGGATATTGCTAATCCATTGCTACATATGTTAGAAAAATGTGTCTGCTCAACGAAGTAAATAACGCAATGAATGTTGTTGAACTGTCAAAATTGAGCTACTGTTAGTGTGTTACGCAATTACCCTGGGGCTTTATGAACGGCATTGTGCTAGTTTGCCGATCAATCGGGATGGATAGATGTCGGACTTTGAAGAGGTGTCATTGAAAATAGCTCAGGTCAATCGATCAATTGACATTGGTCGTTGTTTTAATCGATGTTCAGCAATGTTACTAAAAGACGACCTGCGAGTAACGTGGCAAATGGAAAATAGATTTATAGAATGTATTCTATTTTATTTCTGTAAGTAGGTTTGTACAAACACTTTTACACGTCAATCATTTTTAAAAAACTAGATGAGGTCGGGTTCCCTATCTGACTACTCTAAGAAGAAAGGCCGAAACAAACTCGGAGGTCAGTCTCTTTTTAATACTAGACATAATCTTGGTCGGATCACCATCATATATGTTAAATAATAATTATATTGTAATTATTCAGCATAAAATATGTCCCAGTCTTTAATGTAGTTCATAATAATAATTTCGCCCACTTAAATTAGTAGGTAAAAATACTATGAAAAAATCATAACAATAATAATTATCTTTGGTTTACACATAATTAATGTTTTTATGTGTAAGTTGGATAGCACATGACAATCGACGTAGAACACTCTATACTCAACTTTGATAATCCTAGCGATCGATGTCGACCGTGAAGGTGTAATAACACCCTAAGAGAAAAAGATGACGTAGTAAAACTCGTAACTAACATTTTCTTTAGACACGTCCAGTCTCCCGGAAACTAGAAGTTGCTGGTTTTATCCGGTTCGATATACGATGATTATTTGTGGTTAACACGGTCGTAACTTTTTTAGTTAGCCGACCGACGTCGCACGGACGTAAATAAATCGCGGCGGGTCTTTTTCGCGCATTGTATTTTCAACGCACTGCTTAACACCAAGAGTTGAAAATTCAACAGAGTAGTTTTTTAAAGGCTCCTACAAACAGGCGCGACACGCGATATAATCGCGCGCGGCACAAAGGCACCGCTCGTTGCGCGACTTGCGGTGCCTTTGTGTTGCGTGTCGTGTCGCGCCTGTTTGAAGGAGCCTTAACGCGCTGGGATGCGCTCTGTTGGATTTTCAATGCTGTTTGAAGGAGCCTTAAAGGTCTTGAAGTATGGGCACTTCGTTGTGTTCTGTAAGTATTTTGTACGTCTCAATGAGCCTACCCCTTTTTCGATGCTGTTTCAGTGTGATAAGGTCAAGGCGATGTTCGTACAACACCTTCCGGGAGGCTATTCCATGCTGTTATAACTTGGTTAGACAATAATTGCTTCAAAGGCGTTTTCTTTGATGAATTTTCCGATAACTTAAAGCAATGTCCACGCAAATCTTTATCGGCATTCAGAGTGTAAAGGCTCCCACAAACAAGCGCGACACGCGATATAATCGCGCGCGGCACAAAGGCACCGCTTGTTGCGCGACTTGCGGTGCCTTTGTGTTGCGTGACGTGTTGCGCCTGTTTGAAGGAGCCTTAACGCGCTGGGATGCACTCTGTTGGATTTTCAATGCACGCCTTAATACCGAGAGTAAAAAATCCAGGGCGCGATAAAATCCCGCCGCGATATTTTTACGTTCATGTGCACGTAAGCCTAATGTGTTACCTGTTCTATCAGCGTTCGTATGAAGTATACTGATTAGAAAAGTTTTGAACACCGCGCGTCTTGGAATAATGCTTGTTTCTAATATGCATTATACGGGCTGTTAGATTAAACGAGGGACATACATACATTAAGGGAAGTGACTCATGTAAATGAACATCTTTTAGTATGTGAACAACTCTGAAAAATAAAATAAATCTACTCCCTTCGTTTTGATCGCGTAGATATAGCATTTTGTAGGAAACAGCTGATTTTTATTTTATATTTCATGACTGGTCTCACTTTTGTTTTTCATTTAAACTATATTATTCCACTGCTGGGCAAAGGTTTCCCTCGTTCCTAACCGATTGGATGGAGAAGACACAGCACAAAAAAAAAAATCATAAGTACCTACTACATTCGTAAGTAGGTATGTCTCACGTTTAACGTAACACACTGTATAAATTTATTTTTATTTGAAAGAGTTTCATACACAAATATTATCATTTCTCAATTTTAAGCTCACTACGGAGGTTTTTTATCAAGAATTAAAATAGCTAAACTTTTGTAATGATCAGTGAAAGCATGAGACAAAAGCTGCATTTGCAAGCATTTGATTTACAATTTTACCTTGAATTTATATAAATATTTTTTTTATTTATGAAAAGCACATGCTTCTTCTTTTCGTCTCGATGGTACCCTTCCTCGCTGTTTTCTTTTTTCTGTATAATTTTAACTAGGGATGTTACGGAACTTCGGTTCCGATTCCGAAAAGTCGGAACTTCCGATTAATTTTACAATAATTAGATAACTTTGAATCATAGTTAGACCGAAGTTCGAAACTGGTTCCGATTCTGGTTCTGATTCCGATCAATGAAATTTAAAACCTCCGATTCCGGTTCCGGTAAAACGACTTCCATAACATCTCTAGTTTTAACCCAGTAGGTGGTCACGTTTTATGCAAATTGTATACCGACTTATATTGCCCGTATATTCAAATCACAGCAATCATTCCTTGGCGGTTGTATGAAATGGTTATAACACAGAAAATGTACAGACACCAGCACATCAAGCTACCCGAAACTGTCAAATTTTCCCAATCAACTTTGAACCTTATGCTTTAGCGATAAAGTTGAAAATCTAATAATGAAATTTGACAGATTGTAGTAGCTTGACGTGCTGGCATCTGTACGTAGGGTGTTCAATTTGCTTCAGGATTCCATGACTGTGCATTAAGCATTTCAGAGGGGCGATTCTCGTAATTTTAAGAACGTTCACAGTCTGATCTCAGTCTCAACCTGTCAAATATACCTCCAATTTGACAAGTTTTTGACATTGACTGTCGCTGAGATGAGATTACAATTTTGTCAAATCCCAGTATCGAACGAACCAAGAATTTTCATTGGAAACTAGCTTCTGCCCGCGACTTCGTCCGCGTGAAATTTCTTGTTCCCCCGACCTACCCCGTCGCATCGCATCGCCTGCCCGCGCTATTACTTCGTTTTTGCTTAGCGTTCTTTCAGACTTTTTTTCTTTTTGCTCGGCCCCTAAAGGTCATAGCGTGATGTTAAATAGCCTATAGCCTTCCTCAAGAATTGGGCTATCAAATGCAAAAAGAATTTTTCAAATCCGACTGGTAGTTCCAGAGATTAGCGCGTTCAACCAAACAAACTCTTCAGCTTTATAATATTAGTATAGATATAGTATATATAGTATACATATAGATAGACAGATCGTACGCCCTGCCCGTTGCACGAAGCTCGAGCTCCTTCCCATTACAAGCATTATTTGGATCAGTTCGATGAGTTAACAAGAATTCTAGCAAATAGTTTCGTAACCCCTTACTTCACTTACACGACTCCAATTAGAAGTTGGAAATGCCTGCAAAGTTATCCATGTACAGTCAGGGGGATTAATTGTTTAGCAAATTGACACCCTACGTCAATTTGCCGGTGATATAGCCAATTCATTCAACTGTTAAAAAACGTAGTTGTGATTTGAATATACGGACATTTTGATTTGGTTAAACAGGTCAACAGACATCTGTATGAATAACCGTACCCTGCCATGAATATGACACATAGGGATTTAGAAGAAAATCGGATTTGAAGGTCGCCATCTCTTTCACTCAAACCCGTATGACTGTCTCTTTCTGAAGCTCCTTGTTACCCGGGTCCTGATACCCACTGTACCATTGCACAGTGAAAAATTTTGTATGTTTATGCCAAAAGCGATCGACATTTTCGTATGGTTTATTGTACAGACGCCAGCACATCAAGCTACCCGAAACTGTCAAATTTTTCCGATCAACTTTGAACCTTATGCTTTCGTGATAAAGTTGAAAATCTATTAAAGAAATTTGACAGATTGTAGTAGCTTGATATGCTGGCGTCTGTACTTAGAGGGCATAGTTAACGATACTTATTGTATGTCTTGGATCATAGAGCATCTATGAGAAATAGATATTCAAGATTATAATTTAAGGAACATTTTTGAGCTTCGGTAATATATTTCTTATATTTCATAATAAACTAAGTACATATAAGATAAAACATATAATTGTGATCCTGGTAACTGAAGGCCAATTGCCGTAATTAAAAACGTTTAAAATCTAGTCGGAATCTCATCTCAGCGACAGTCAATGTCAAAAATTTGGCAAAAATGTATGGAATTTAGAGGTATTTTTGACAGATTGAGACTAAGATCAGACTGTGAATGCTCTTAAAATTACGAGAATTGTCCCCTATGTTATTTTTCAGCGTATTAATACAAAAATTTTTACGTACAAAAAACACCCCAATAACGACTAATAACTCAGAAGCGTGTTCATAAATACTTACCATTAATAATACCTATAAGACATTTCACACAACGCTTACTTCAAATGGAACATTATTGCGTCAATCCCTGTCACTTCGAAGACGCATTACGAATATAAAAGCGTCGATCCATCTTCCAAAAATTCTTTCCAATGAAGAAAATTCAGTTAAAATCGATTCAGTAACTCGATGGATTAGATTCGAAATTTAGTCGGTTCATTTGGCCGTTCTATTTATGAATGTTAAAAAATTAAATTGGGTACATTTAATTTTCGACCTGATTGTGGTACCTATATTGTGTTTTGAGGTTCTTTGAATTGAATTGAATTCGAATGAGGGAAAATGGGTAATTTTATGGAGGTCATTTTCGTTTTTTGTGGCAAAGGAACTTCAGAAGCTTTGTATGTTGTTGTTGTGAGCCTTTATCAAATACGTCAGCGTCGTAATATTTAATTCTATTTATTTGCTTATTATCCTTAGTATCCTTTGGTAAGACTGGTCGTCAGACTATCATTCTTCTGACTGTCAAAGATCTATAAATGAGCCGGAACCAACAGTCTAACATGCTTTCTGAGGCACGAAGCGATGTAATGGTTATCATTCATCTACGGACAGACCTCGACAAGTATAGCTTAACTTTCGAACGCCCCGTCCGACTGTTTTTATTAAGTCACAAGCCCCAAGATTAAGTCTAATCAACAAAGACTATGGATTATATAATTAGCTGAGACCCTAGTTTCCTGAAATCGTGAGTGGGAATTAGCACAAACTGATTTCAAACGTAATTTGCTTTAGTCGGAAAATACACACAGCTTTTTAACAGTTAGAAACCTTATACAGCAATATTAAAGTTAACTATTATAAACTTAGTTTAATCCATAACCAGATTTGTAGAATTTTGAAACAGGATATTAAGGGGCTTACAGGACCTAAACACAAAAATGCATGTTTTGGAAATAATAAAAGTATATGATCGACTACAGTAAACAAAATCAGAAAAATACATGATATTCTTCAAGATATATGCTAGGTAGATAGTGTGTTGAAAATATAATACAACTAATTTGATACGATAGAAAAAATCATTAAGGTACCTCTAAAAACTTTCTTTTTACAATAAACACCATACTAATATACATACAATCATTCTGATTTTTTGTTAGATTATTCTACAAGCAACATACTAAAATACTAGTGTTTTAATTTTTTCGTCCAAAAAATAGATTTTTTGTAATTAAATAATTGTTTTATATTATGCAATAAATTACCAGCGATGTGTCATCGCGCTTCTCTTTCTTTTTTATGCAGTCCGACAGAGACCGCGCTTTAGGTCATGTAAGCCCCTTAATGAAAATAGCATAAAACAATACGGAATATATTTTGCTTTAATTATTAAATAGTTAGTACCCTCTCATTCATGATTATTAAAGTTTTTCTTATTTTCATATTAGAATTTTAGAAAATTTAAATGTTTTCTGATTTTGCAAATTAACAGCTGTCGTTTTCTGCCTGAAATAACAATACGGCTTATTAAATTACTTTAAAGTAAAATTCTATTCAACATTTAAATTAAGATAAATGAAGAAATATTGAAAGTAAGAGACAGAAGTTATGGAAGAAAAATAGACGGAATTAAAATGTGGGAGAAAGAAAATAATAAAGACATACAGAAAGAGATAAAAAGAAAGATATAAAGTTACTAGCAGTGCTCCGCGGTTTTACCCGCATAAGTGTCGATTGCGTGGGAATATCGGGATAAAAACTATCCTATGTCCTTCCCCGGGATGCAATCTATCTCTCTGCCAAATTTTATCAAAATCGGTTCAGTGGTTTAGGCGTGAAAATGTAACAGACAGACAGAGTTACTTTCGAATTTATAATATTAGTATGGATACAGGGTGGCAGGGCCATCGACACCAACCTGTTACCACGGATTCAGTACCTGATCCTGAAACCCTATGCGTCAAAAATTTTCGGTTATTTAAAAAATAATTAGTTGTTCCTTAAGTTTTGACCGCGTAGTTATATGCGGAAACAGCTGTTTTTTTTTATTAACCGCCTTAAAAATTTACGCTAGTGGGCTACACCCACTAGCGTAAATTTTGAATTTTAAACATGATTCTAGAATCATGTGCTGAATACCGCGCAATATGCGCATCGTTGTCCCTGGCTATAAAAGGAGCCCTGTATATAAAGAGTATTCCAATTCCAGTTACTAACGAAGAAAAAAAAAAAAAACAGAATGAAAGATATCCTACCTCTCAGGACGTGCACAGACACAGCAGAGGCAGCGACGTCTGCTAATGAACACGTGTAGTTCCCAGAGTCGTTTCTGTTGGCGTTTGCTATGTACAGACGTGACAGCGCACCGTTGGACGTTGCTTCCGTCTTCACGCTGGGGACAAGAGAAATAAAATTATTGATGTCTTCAAATACTTAAAGGTGCAAAAGACAGGACGTCGTAATAATTGTTGGCATGTGCTTAAAAATCTTAAAAAACATTCACTGTATAAAATAGTCACGCCATCGCGCCGCGCCACCGCGCGCCGCGCGTCGCGTCGCGTCTCGGCCATGGCGGCAAATAAAAAAAAAAAAACAAAAATAATTTTGCTCAAATTAGGCTGAGAATCAGCACTTTTCGAACGTCAAAATTACAGAAGACTGTCCCCTGAAACGCCCTTCACCACTTCCTAGTGCTTTCGCTGGGTAGTAGTGGCGCAACAAACTCTCCACCAGCACAATCTCAACGGAGACTTGCCTTGGCCGTGGGAGATATGCATAAGCGTGAGCGCAGACACAGGTACACTCTTTCTTCCCTCACTCTCATAGTTCGATTAATCGGACTCAATGGATTAAAAACTAAATTAAAATCAAGCAACCAATTCACCAACCCGCACTGGGCCCGCGTGGTGGATTATAGCCCACTCCCTCTCGAAAGAGAGGAGGCCTGTGTCCCAGCAGTGGGAACATTATAGGCTGATTATGATGATGATATGATGAACCAATTCACTGTACAGTACCCGGCGATTAATATTGCACATCGACCTGTACCTTTTTTTGTATTTTATACAAAAAATAAAATTAATTATCAAAAGAAGCAAATCTGTAATTGTTTTAACAGCTATTTATCGCCAGGTACTGTAGTAGCTAAACTGCTAGACACAATTGCATTTCTATTGTTTTAAATCAAATTTTGATTTATCAACAGTTGAGCGGATTACGAAGTCACATGACTATTCGTGCCAGTTTGAACATCTCTATAAGTTAGTTGACACAACCGCTCGAGGAAATTTCGCCCAGCGGCCCGCGAAGGATTCATCTCAGCTTAAGTAAATTGACCAGAGCTTAAATTAAATCCTGTAGTCGTATTAGCATATGCTACTATTATGATTGTGTGAAATTTTTCTAAGTAATTTCAGATCGCTCAAAAAAGGTCTTTCTAATTTCAGATCGCTTTGGTCAATAAGTATTTGTAAAAAAAATCATTACAAAGATTGAACTGAGCCACCTGTAATTGGAACGATCATTTTCAAATAAAAAAAATCGTGAAAGACGATGGCGAATGTCACAAGTTATGCCACTAGTCGTAAATTGATCTTAAATTAAAAAAAAATATCCAAGTGCTTTTGGCGAAAATACTTAAAAAAAAGAAAGTAACGTTTTATTGCGGCAAACATGACGCAGAGAAAGAATACAAAAAAGAACAAGTTGGGAAAGATTGAAACAGAAGACGAACTAGCAGGGGATCGAGGAGGGGGGTGGAGGGGGGTTCAGATGTTTTTTTTGAGGATGGGAAACCATCAAATGACTCCTCCCGCTCTGGGTGGAGCGGAAGGGAGAGTCAGACTCTTACTGACTAAAATCCACCCGTGTTCCTTCCTTAACCCTTTATGTTCCGGGCCAGCGGTAACCCTTTCGGACAATCCCGCTGACGGGTTCTGGGGATCAGACCGGAATACTTAAATCGAAAATATGCGTCACATACACGCAAAACGGCCATCGCTAGCTAAAGCTACGCGAGACCCTGTGCAAGACAGAGCCACCAGCGCTGTTGTTTTCAGTGAAAGTCGGAGTTGACGTGATGACATCAACCAGTGCAGTACGATGAGACACGATACGATGAGATATAAATATCACGATAAGAAATAAATAACAAAATAAAGTGACAATACCTAATTCTAAATTTTTATATATGTAAACAAAATATAGAAAAAATACATCTTAAAAGTCGAAACACCTAACACAAACTAAAAGATTCTGCAATCGTACCTACACAATTAGAGTTGTACCATCTCTTTGAAACAATTAGGAACAGATACAATCGATATTTGATTAAACGAGAACTTGGTCCAGTCTGTTCAGATGGATACTACTGTCAATCCACTTGATTGGACAGAGGAATCCTGACCTACTTTAGAATCGAGTATGGTTTTTTCGACGGTTCGTTTTACGGACTTGTTTTTAAATCAGAATTTTGTAAATGTACTTTTGTTAATGCCTGTACTTTTATGTTGATACGATATGCTTGTAGATGAATTTATAATGTAGTACCTACATATGCCACTAATATACAGGGTTGCTTTTAAAAATGAAATACTGTAAACAGTATTTTTTTTTTGTTGTATATTAAAATATACAACCTGCAAGAGTTAACTTGAAACTTCGCTCGGATAACGTAAATGTGCGAAACTGAGGCGTCCGCGTCGAGGGCGAGAGCGGTAACAGCCAGCGCGGGGGGTGAGGAGGGGCCGCTCGGGTCTCAAGTTTACTCTTGCAGGTTGTAACAGACAATGTGAGATATTGGGCTAAAAATCATTAAAAAATACGACTTTTCTCGAAAAGTGCTTGTTTATTAAAGTAGAAAATCTATGAAAGAAACTTGTATAACTGTCGGATTGGGATTACCCGCCGCCGGTCACCTGTCGTTTTTTAGGGTTCCGTACACAAAGGGGACCCTATTACTAAGACTCCACTGTCCGTCTGTCTGTCTGTCTGTCACCAAGCTGTATTTTATGAACCGTGATAGCCAGACAGTTGAAATTTTCACAGATGATGTATATTTCTGTTCCCGCTATAACAACATATACTAAAACATAATAAAATACATCTTTTAGTGGGGCTCCCATACAACAAACGTGTTTTTTTCGGCGTTTTTGCCTTGTGGTACGGAACCCTTCATGTGCGACTAAGACTCACACTTGATCAGTTTTTGTTAAATAGTCCCCTGGTATTATAGGAGAAACATTGTAAACTGAAGCTGTTGGTAAATGTTTAATTTATAAATAAATTAATGAAAATATGATTAGACATTCTTTGGAAGTCAACCTCGTGAAAAGGAATTTGTAATAAGATTTAATCACAGACTTATATTGGATTAAATTCTACCTACGTGTATTAAATCTTATTACAAATTCCTTTTCACGGGGTTGATTTGTGTAATTTTATTCGTCTGCCATTTGACTCAAACACTCGATTTTCCTGAATCCCTACAGCCCACGAGAGAACGCGTTCTTGACACCTGTTTCCTGCAAACGAATACATGATTTGCGAATTTGATGTCTGGGAATCGAACCCTTCGACCAGACCTGGTAGTTCTGACGGGACCGAACTGTTAACAATAATATAGACTTTCTTTTTCGTGTATAACTATCCTTGTGTGTGCCAAACTACCTATGTGCCTTTCTTCTTTGAACGTTTCTGTGATTTGTATTTGTGCAATATAACCGTGAGTAGAATACAATCACTTTTATTTACCCTCGCTCACCACACAAGCACAATAAGGAGTGTACAGACGCGAGCACATCAAGCTACCCGAAACTGTCAAATTTATCCAATCACCTTTGAACCTTATCATTTAGCGATAAAGTTGAAAGTCCATTAAAGAAATTTGACAGATTGTAGTAGCTTGATGTGCTGGCGTCTGTACCTATATAAACACTACATTGATGACCCCCACGTGATTGTTTATTAGTTACTATTATTTATTGTCGCACTGACATTTATGTGTCAGGAACGCATTCTCTCACTGCTCCTCTTGTGGAGAAGTCCACCAATTTCATAATGCAACGCCACAAATAAATACATTAGGATAAAAACAGGAGAAAGATCATAACGATGATTTTGACTAAGCTGTTTGTGTGATTTCTGAGCGTAAAGCATAATCAGCATAATGTCCTCACTGCTGGAACACAGGCCTCTCTTGGAGGGGAAATAGGCTATAATCTACCACGCGGGCCCAGTACGGGTTGGCAGATGTCACATGTCCTCGAATTGTGACGCTAGGACTTCTCATGAAAATACTTACTTTACAAAACCTATCAAATAACCAAATAGCCTTAAAAATACCAATAACTAGAAACTATTCTTAAATCTACATACGTAAACCCTTCCAGAAACTTCACTACAATAAACTATAGTTTAAGTATTTCACTTTAACTTAACTAACTTTGCTTTTGTTACACAACACAAATCGCCTTGCTTGACTTAACATTTTAATTAAGTCCGATAAGGGAAGCAGAAAGGGTACTCGGAAAGATAAATCTTTTGTTTTCATTATATGTTGTTTCGGGGTGGTAAGTTCGTGGCTTACAATAAACCTTGTTCTCCGGTAAAAGGGATTAAGGAATTATTATTAGGGGTGCGAGCATTAATGATATTGATTTAATACAGTGTAAAAAATCTAGCTTTTTCGAAGCAGAAGATGAGTCAGAGAGTAACAAAGGTTTTGGAAGTATGAATATTATTTAAGATCGTGAGAGATGACCTGTGAAAAACTACTGTTTAAATATTGTATACATATGCCAGCATATCAAGCTACTACAATCTGTCAAATTTCTTCAATAGATTTTCAACTTTATCGCTAAAGCATAAGGTGCAGGTAAGCAATGTCGATTGGGAAAATTTGACAGTTTCGGGTAGCTTGGTGTGCTGGCGTTTGTAGGTACTAACGCACGCCTTACGCCTGCAATCCCAGAAGGATTAGGTAGAGGTGTACCAATGGTCGGCACACCCCTATTTCACCAAATGTATTTAAGTCCGGAGTCCGAAGTAGTTTTATATATTCAGTGATTCAATTTTGCATAATTAGTCTGTAATGTTCCTATGGGACACAGACCTCCTCTCTGTGAGTAGGAGCGAGCGGTAATCCACCACGCGGGCCCAGTGGGTTACGCGGGTTCGGTGTAGGACAATATGACAGATGAAATAGATTATGTGGCAATCAGTGAATCAACTTGTTCAAATTATGGAAGTCTGCCGGTCTGACTTTCGGGCTTCTGACGACCCGTAACGACTGTCAAAGATCCATGACAGCTGGCACCAACAGCATAACGTGCTTTCCGAGGCACGGAGGGGTCTCGGTATGTAAAGATGGTCACTCACCCACAGACCAACCGCGTCAAGCGTAGCTTAACCTGATCGATCTGTGCGGCTATTCTTCCTGAACTCCACAATCCAGTTACCAGGTAACACGATACTCCTTGGTAAGACTGCTTGTCAGACTTTTAGGCTTCTGACTACCCGAGACGACTGGCAAAGATCTACGAATGACAAATTTTCACAAGTAAAACTAAATACAAGACTGAAACAAACCAGTGGCGCAAAACCTTTCCGAAATTTCGACGACCACAAACACCAAAATAAGCCAAGTAATAATGCGCGGGCCTGCGGGCGGAGAGTAATGGGTAGCTCACCGTCCGATCAGGACCAGGCCCGTGCCGGACGGCGCGTACGTGTTCCACGCGCGCCTCAAAGAGATGTCAGCATCATACGAAGGGGCAAGGGCCGAAGCCTGCCGGATCAGCGGGATTGTCCGAAAGGGTTACCGCTGGCCCGGAACATAAAGGGCGAAGGAAGGAACACGGGTGGGTTTTAGTCAGTAAGAGTCTGACACTCCCTTCCGCTCCACCCAGAGCGGGAGGAGTCATTTGATGATTTCCCATCCAGAGAAAAAAAAATAAGCCAAGTAATAATAAATAATGTAATAAATGAATTTATTTCTCATCACAAATGTTGTTATGGACAGGAAGTGCTTAATCTAAAAAATTGGCTTAATATTTGTTAGAGACTGGTGCCCGAAAAAGGCATAAAATATATGTGTTACGGGTCACTAGGCACCCCAAGACTTACACATATTATGTACATGTTAATTTAGATTAATGAACAAAAAATACAGAGTAGGTATGTGATGAAGTTTACTTAAATTCTAGGTACAAAATTAATCTATACTGGACATACATATTATGTGATTTAGGTGTGTGTGTGTGTGAGACTGTTTGAGTGAGTGTGTACAGTACCCGGCGATAAATATTGCACATCGACCTTTGGAAAGAGACAATCGGCTAATTTCGGCTTCGTATAGCGTTATCTCTGTCGCACGAAATACAAACAGTCCGGTATTTATTAGGAGCTGTTAAAACAATTATGATTTGCTTCTTTTGATAATTATTTTATACAAATAGTATAAAATCGATAGGATCGAATAGGTCGATGTGCAATATTTATCGCCGGGTACTGTATGTGTGTTTGTATGAGATAGTGTATGCTTGTGAAGGAGATAGAAATTTAACGGATAGTAATCAAAATACTCTCAGTTGACTGATAATCGACGGTTTTAAGCCATTTACATACGGTTAGTAACGTACAATACCTTCCAATGAAGAGGCCATACAACCGGAGAACAATGAAAATAATTGGGAAAACTATTGTTGCCATACATTAAGAACATACCCTTGGGCCACACAAAACATATTGAAGTCGTTAGCAACCCTTTAGTGGATAATCCCTCCTTAGAGTGTGCTACGGTATCGCTAAATTAATTATGTACGGGTGTCAATTAAATGGTTAGCATAGTATTGTTATTTCTGTGAGCAGAAAAATATAATCGGTGAGCAGAAATAGCTAATTGGTCAGCAACTCATGGTCAGCAAACATTTCAAAATCAATCAGCAATTTATGTCATTCTGGATGGCTGTAATTATTTTTGTACAGCATAAGGTGGTCGATAATAATAACGACAAACGCACATATAAACTTTTATTAGTGGAGAACGTGCTGATATTAGAACAAAAATGAGTGACTACGAAAAGAAAGAACTTCACTCGCTCTTGCATCCAATGTCGACGGAGCCCCGCTTCGCGGGGCTCCTATTTCTGTGAAAAGGGTTTAAAGTAACCTAACAAAACCGAACCTCGGGGTGGGAACATCATATGAACATTATACATTTTGATCAACAGCGCAAATGTTGTTATCGCAAATAAATATTCGATGAAATGAAAATTATGTTACCTTTTCACGCCTAATCCACAAAATCTTGCCGCTCAAGTAGTTATTTTGCGGACTGAATGTTTATTATGCAGACTCATGTTATTGTTGGCTGCCTATGTATGATTTAATTTTTGACCATTATCAAAATTAGTTGCGGAACAAGAATTGCTGCCTGATTTTTTTTATTGCAAACAAAATCTTTGTATGCTGACCAAATTATTTAAATGCTGCTTTTGGGTGGCTCGCCAAATTTTATAATTGCTGACCCATTTAATTACATTTCATTATGTACTGACGCCAGCACATCAAGCTACTACAATCTGTCAAATTTCTTTAATAGTTTTTAAACTTTATCGCTAAAGCATAAGGTTCAAAGTTGATTGGGAAAATTTGACAGTTTCGGGTAGCTTGATGTGCTGGCGTCTGTACGTATTTCGAGCTTGAGATTATAATTCGTTAAGTTTTTAACATGGTATGAATGAACGATGATAAGTTCTTAAGATCTCTTTGGGTTTCACTGTATTTGGCATTTCACTAGTGCAAATTATATGTTACATCTTGTTTTATACTTATAGCATGCAGTATACAATTAGTAATTTGTTTGCAATAACCTAAAAAAAAACTAGTAATAATTTCATAATTTAAATTTGGGTTACAATTCAATTAATAAAATTTTAATTAAACGCAATTATATTCATTTAAAATAATAAATTATATTAAAAATAGCGATTCATAATAATTATGTATAAACAAACATATCCTGAGAGTAGGAAGAGATTACGTCATCAGGATAGGAAGTTAATCAATTTCTTCCTGATTAATAAAAACCAAAGTCGACCCAAGTCGTCATTTAAAAGACTACTGCTAAACCACCTGATAGCAGCAATAACAACAACAACAATGCCAACAACATCAACACCATACCAACAACAACAACATTAACAACAACAACAACATTAACAACAACAACATAAAACCTAAGCAGGCTGGTTATTAGACCAGGCAAATCCAGCTTCTATAAGTCCCCGTTCACCTACACCTCAGATGACCTAAATAAACTACTGATGCCGCAATCAACGTGGCTGCAACTGGGCGTCTGGGCTCAAACAATATAAAAACAACGAACGACTAGAAAATGATCGTTAGATATGCTTTCACCGCACAGCTCACACATTAATAATGGCGTTTCTATGACAAGTCAAGGCTCTGCGATATTGTGTATGTGTCACAGGTGTTAAGACGAAACACAATCACCCCTCTATCTTTGACGGGTGTGTAACGTTTGATATAATATAATAGTCTTGTAATACTTGATTTATTTACTATCATGGAAATTTTACTTGTCAATTTCGTAGTCCAACAGAACTTAATCAGACTCCAAAATGTCCAACAACATTTCACCATTACAAAATTCAAAAGACATCAGCAACTTTCTAACTTTCCTAACAAGCAGCGAAATCAAAATCACTTTCCTGAAAATCTTCGTAACAATCAGAATCTCTTGTTAATTGTGTATTTTAGAGTTTACCTACTGTTAATGGCCTACCAGACTAAGTCAATGTAAATTATGACTCGAACTTAGTTTGACTTGGCACTTAAGTCTGTTATTCTAAGTATAAAATTATTTTGTTCTTTCACAATAGGGAATATGCGTGATTCAAATAAGGGTAAAATATTTTTGATAAACTGTATTAATTCAGAATTATCCCTCCATGAATATTTATGATTGTATTTTTTTTCTGAGCAAGATGTTTTTTTTAAGTGCAATAAAAGTATAAAACTGTGTGAAATTCAAATATTTAAAAAGCGACGCCATTAATTAGAGCGAATGTGATATAAAAGTCTAAGTTGACAACAGTAAATTTCAATTTGTTTTATTATGTGGATGTTTATAGGTTTTTTTATTTTTTTATTTTATTTTTACCATTTAAAAATGAATTACATTTGTTTCAGCAGAATAGAATTTTAAACTACTAAGGTCTATTTAATGCTAGGTGTTTGCGATTCAGTCCGTTTTCAATGTCATAGACTATGACGTCACACCAGGCGCTTTGCTTTGTGTAAATAATTTCATCGCCACTGCTCTCAAAACGGTGAAGGAGCACGTCGCGTCGTCAGGAAATATAGGCATGTACCAGGTACAACAAAATTATCATAAATTATAAACCTTTTAGAAGAAGGTCTTAATATTCTCCTTTTATTCTATCCTCCATAATTTATTCACGCTGCCAGTTCACCCAAATTAATAAGAGCCCGACTAATTCCAACTAAATCAATGTGCTTATTAGAAACAAGGCGTCGACTTTATAAATTCATGTTATTTGACTTTCTTAGCTTAACTTCTACCTATCCGCCTAATTAAATATTACCCTACTAAATCAGAGAGGTAGCGCGGTATAAAACAAATACACCAATTTTACACTCCATAAATTTTGGGAGGCTGAAATACGATGCCATGGATCTACATGAAATATTTATTTGTAGAACATTTAGTAGTAAAGATCCTTGGTTATTCGAGAAGAGGAAGGCCACAGAAACGATAGAATGTTTGAAAGATGATATATGGCTGGAAAATGTATGACAACTGAGATCACTGCTATTCGAGATGTGTGGAATAAGGAGACATGCTGCGCAGACATCAAATAAATTGGAAGGCCAGGGGTAATTGCGTAACACACGATGAGCAGCAATGGGCCAATGATGCTTACATTATGACAGTTCAACAACATTCATTGCGTTATTTACGTTCTTGAGCAGACAAATTTCTCAAACATAAGAATCAATGGATTAGCAATATCCGTCAAAATCAGATTGAGAATCATAGTGTATACGCAATTAGGGTGCAGGAAGTCGGTAGTGAGACTCTTGTTAAAAGAATCGTTTGGTAAAATACTAACATAGACATATTTCTGCCAGTATGGGTATGTAGCGGTATCTACAACGCCACATGCAAACAACGCGTCATACTGACGTCACGCAAAATCCTGCATCGCGCAAGCAGAGTTTACCGCGCAACTAGCATAGATACAACGGCCCGACATGAATCATCGGGCAGTTGCCTGCCAGACACAACACCCGTCTGGTCGGAGGATCCTCCCTTTTCTATAGAGTATGAGTGAATTGTGAAGTGAGTTGCTGTCTGAAAGGTCTGCGAATTAACAGGCACACAGCAATTTTGTTTCTAAAATTGACAATGTATCCTGAAACGGTGAAGAAAAAGAAGGTGTTCATGAAAGTGAAAGTGTAAATAATTTCATCACCACTCCTCTCAAAAACGGTGAAGGCAAACATCGTGAGGAAAGCGGCATGTCCTAGAACAATAAATGGGCCCGCTCTTAACTCCGATCACGAAAATTTTTTTGGTAGGTCTGAGAATAGGAAGTGATAAGGGTGGCCCTCTCCAGAATTTTTTTAGAATCAAAACTTACGCGGGTGAAACTGCGAGCCGCAGCTAGTATCTTTATAATATTAGCATTGATCAACTGCTATAAATAAATTCCTTTTGAAACTGATTCAAAGATTTTGTATTATCTATACCTACAAACGCGCTGCCAGAAATATCAGTCAGCTAAACGTTCCTCGTAAAGCTTCTCAAATATTCATTACCGTTGATTGAAAATCACCCTTTTGAGTACGGGAACATTACACAGCGCGAAATAATTAATTCTAGTGAAATTCCTTGGAGCATAGCTTTGTAAGATTATTATATTAGGCAAGCTTAGCTGTCTTAGCGAAGATTATACGGTGCTTTTCGTGAAAGAAGGTTTGAGGTGCAAATTGAGAAGGGAAGTGGTGTAGAGCTAAGATTGCTAATGAGAGGTAAGCAGGTAATCACAATTGCTTTCTTTTTGACTATACAACGTGTTTTTTTTTGATATCCCATAACTCTATGGGGTCATTGTACTAATCATTATGAACAACTTTTACTAAGGGACCAAACCTGAAATCGCGAAAAAAAAATCAACCATTCCCTACATTTTGACGAGTTATGCGAACATAAATGTAGGGAACAGCTGATTTTTTTTTCGCGATTTCAGGTTTGGTCCCTTAGTAAAAGTTGTTCATAATGATTAGTACAATGACCCCATAGAGTTATGGGATATCAAAAAAAACACGTTGTATATCTTGTCGCTACGACCAATGAGTACTTGCCGGCAATTTGAACAGTGATTAACTGTTATTATATGTATATCTTTTACTTACTATAACCATGCCAAATTACAGCATTCGAGTACGAAAGTTTTTAGCTAAGCCGCAGACAGCCAGATAGACAACGAACGGACATGGCGAAACTATAAGTGTTGTTTGTTGACTACGGAACCCTAAAATTTTTATATCAATCAATCAACCAACTTAGCTTATCGTAGTTCACTGTTGGGCAATAGAGCTCTCCCATGCTGCGCTACAAAAATTTATATGAGACAACGTAAAAAGAATCACGTACGAGTAAATCGGTCCAGGAATCACGCAGATATCGGTGCACAAATAAAAATTAAAAAAAAAGCGAAGAAGGCGGTTTAAAATAGCCCAATAATTCAGTATTAACTCAAACTCAAAGCATTTATTTCAATTAAACCATTTACAGGCACTTTTGGATTGTCAAAAAGTCGGTCAGTCAGAAAATATGAAGCTAGTTGCGCATTCCAAAGCGTAGGTGCCTATGGAGAAGAACGTACTATACTAAAGTAAAGTATACTAAAGCTTACCTCACACCACCTCTCTTAGTATCATAGTTCAGCAACCTAGCCCCGTGCTTCCAGTTGACTTGTCTCGTAGGCTGTGGCACTTCACTGACCACACACCGGAGCTCTATGATAGATCCTTCTTTATAGAACTTGTCCTGTAGAGGTTTGCCGCGTTCGTCCACTATCTCTACCTTTGGCACTGTGAAAAGAGAAAGAAATTTGTAGAATTAGCATGGGTTAGTATGTAAGCTGGAGTAATTCGTGTGTAGCGTGTTAAGTGACGTCACGGGGGCGTATTTTAAGAACGTTCGAAATCTCAATCTATCAAAAATACCATTAATTTCCCTACATTTTTGACAAGTTTGAAAAAAAAAATTGGTTTAACGTAAAAAGGTGTTATGGTCACATGAAACCTTTTTACGTTAAATCTATTTTTTTTGTTTTAAATGTTACTTGTAACCCTTTTATTCCAAACGGTCGATAGTTTGTCGCTGAGATGAGTTTGAGACTAGATTAATTATGATAATTGATTTAATTATGATAATTGCCGTGCCGTTTTAATTATGATAATTGCCCCTTTAGTATATTGTTTGATGTTTTTCGATATACTGAATACTGATCAACTAATTATGTAGATAGCCAGTAGTTTTTGTTTATTGTTTGGAAAAGAACCAAAGTTACCTACGTAGCTTGTAGAGTAAGCAAGCTGAAGTGGCAGTGGGCTGACCATGATTTTCGAAGGAACGATATTTGGTGGAGCAGACGAGTTCTGAAGTGGCAGTGGGCTGATCATGATTTTCAAAGGATCGATATCTGGTGGAGCAGACGAGTTTTGAAGTGGCAGTGGGCTGATTATATTATGATTTTCAAAGGATCGTTATCTGGTGGAGCAGACGAGTTCTGAAGTGGCAGTGGGCTGATCATGATTTTCGAAGGATCGATAACTGGTGGAGCAGGCGAGTTCTGAAATGGCAGTGGGCTGATCATGATTTTCAAAGGATCGATATCCGGTAGAACAGACGAGTTCAGAAGTGAAGACCGCGTATCCATAAGCGTCTGCCGGACGCCCCCCAGCTAGATGGATCAATGACCTCAGAATGGTGACTGGGACAGACTGGATGCGGAAGGTGAAGGATGCAATTATGGTGCAACATAGGAGAGGCCTATCACCAGGAGGAGACTGTGGTAGGCTGAGTTGATTCATTTATGTAGGGGTAGGCGCTACTAAAAATAAAATAACTAGATTCAAATATACTGTAAACTATAAATCAAAATAAATGTTGTCAATTTTAAATTACAATCAAAATATTTTCATTCAATTTAAACGATGGATGAAAAAAATTATATTTAACAAAAATTTTGATTAGCTTTATTAGCATTACGGAAATATTTAAATTTTACGTCAATAATAAAAAAAAAACAACACAGGAAAACGACCAACTTCTTCTAGCATATTCCTGAATCAAATAAAAATCAAATTAGAATCGATTTGACAACATTATTACGCACAGAATTGATAATTAGTTTTTCGTCAGTTCAAAATTCACTTCAACTGGCTAGGGAATTAATAAACTCCGATGAAAATTAGAGCCCATCCAAAAGTAGTTAATCCGTCAAGACAAGTGACAAATTCAATTATACGAACGGGCAAAAACACATCGCGAGTAGCGACAACTGTCAAATCATGTTATCATTCATTCTGAGTTCGGGCTCCGAACTAATCTAATGTCCGTAGGAGATACTGAGTTGGAAATGTCCATATCTTTGATCATAACTACGGATTTCGTGCTTACGGAGTAGACTCCTGAGCCGGAGATGATACACATGGGATGAGATGATTCACCTAATGATGTGTGCAAGAACTATCATCTGATTGAGGTTGTAATATCGGAATGCAGATTAAAACACAATCAGCCTATAATGTTCCCACTGCTGGGACACAGGCCTCTTGGTGAGAGGGAGGGATGAGAGATTAAAACACAGAAGAAGAAAAATACAATGCGCGCCACGGAAGATGAGACTTGACCCCGCCTCCCTGCTCTTTCCGCCGCCCCTATGACGTCCGGTCCCATCCCGCACTCAGACCTCATACCGCTAAAGATACCTAAAATCGTGTACTGCGCAAGTCAAACCACGTGGTGTGTGTCTCGTCTTTCGTGGCACGCATTGTACTACCGTTTATAAATCTCTTTTCATTTCGAAGGCATAGCGTACCTAATCCCATCTATTAAGGCGACTACATGACCTGAAGCGCGGTCTTTGTCGGACTGCATAGAAAAGAAAGAAACGCGCTCTAACACAACGCTGGTAATTTATTGCAAAATATGAAGCAATTAGGTACCTATTTACAAAAAATCTATTGTTTGGAATAAAAAATTAAAAAAAAACTAGTGCTTTAGCATGTTGCTTGTAGCATAATCTGACAAAAAATCATAATGATTGTATGTATATTAGTATTGTTACTATTGTAAAAAGAAAGGTATTTTCATGATTTTTTTCTAACGTATCAAATTAAGTATTATGTTTTCAACACACTATCTACCTAGCAGATATCCTGAATAATATCATATATTTTTCTGATTTTATTTGCTGTAGTCGATCATAATTATACTTTTATTGTTTCTAAAACTTGCGTATAATTATGGATTTTGGTCCTGTAAACTCCTTAAGTTGACATTTTTCTGATCTACTTTACGTTTAACTAATTGAATACACGCAATCTAATTAGTAACACTGTCACTTATCCCTTACGGCCTGGCTAAAATATTCAGCACATGCTGTTTTTAAGCCCCAAGTAAACTAATAAAAGCCATGTGCGGCTTAATATATATTTAGTTCGTGAAAAATAACATGTCTGCAAAGTTATTTATGAAGATTCTGTAATACGACTTATTTTAGATGGTCTAGTTCAAGATTATAATTTATAGATAGGTTATAATTATCAACATACTTGCTTTTATTATTTAGTTAGGCAATCTAAGGGCTAATTTTGCAATAATCAGATTATAACAAAATAATAATAGCCTCCCGACCAATTTCGGTCACGATGGCCAATCTCAACGGAGATTAGCCAGGTACGCAGGAGATATTATAGTGCACAATAGGCATGGGCGTTTTTGGTTTTGAACGCAAACTGATATTTATCTGATTTCAGATTTCAAAATCGATTTCAAAATCCGTTTTTAGAAATCTGATTTCCATAGCGCCAAGCCAAACATTAGGTACATACATTCTTTCTAGTTCCAAAAAACATTAAACCATAAACCAAAATACATCAACGTATAATCTCGAAAATGTAGTCTTTAAATACTTAGCAGTAAAGATGATATTGATCGCATTATAATGTCCGTTAGATTTCCGAGAACCGAAATCTAAATCACAAAATTCGCGCTATCTTTTTTACTCCGCTAAGTTACGTTTAGTTAGAAAGAGAGAAAGCGAATTTCTCACAAAATTCGCGCTATCTTTTTTACTCCGCTAAGTTACGTTTAGTTAGAAAGAGAGAAAGCGAATTTCTAACATTTCGTTTGGTGATGAGATCCAGTGATTTTATTGTCGATTCGTTTGGTGGTAGATCGTTAGCGTTTGGTTCGGCTAGGTAGATTTTTGAAATCCAATCTTCAAGTTTGAGAAATCGATACGAATCGATTTTTATATGAAATCGGATTTTGATATATCGGACTCATGCCTAGTGCACAAGTGTGTGCGAAAACACAGGTGCACTCCCCGATCCGTTACTCTCATAGTCCGATGGGACGGCAATCCGACACGACCTGGGAGAGATCAGGAGCAAGACCAATAGCTTTGCGTGCTTTCCGAGGCACGGATAATACTCTGGACTGTTACTAAGGAATTCCTAATGGAAAACCCAATATTGTCCGATCCGGGGATCGAACCCAGTACCCCACTCTCGGCAGTCGCACTTGCAACCACGACACCAACGAGGCAGTCAATAGTCAGATAACTTTGTCGAAAGCGGTGTTTTTCAACCTGTCGGTCGCGAAGCCTTAAGCCGGATTTACATTACTGTGTTGTTGTGTCGTGACACAGAATACACCAATCAAACGATTCTGTACAGGACTACGTCAAATCACAACGAGTTTTGATTGGCTAAAACTGCGGCAGAAAGCGACACCACACAGTAATATAAATATAAAAAGTCGTGGGGTCGCGAGTAAAAGAAAAAAAAACAAGTGTTTGTAGGTACTACAGCATAATAAAAACAATACAATGTGGGTTTTCGTGAAAATTTACGACACCAGTTGGCACCACTTTGACAAGAGGTCTTCCATTTCGACAATGAATATAAAATATAAATATGATGATGTTTATCATTCGATTCATTCATTCGTTCATCATTCCGCATGACTAAAGAAAATATAGGCCTTTTGATAGATGCCTGGACCTGACGAGTCAGTGCTGCCACCTAGCGAACGTCATTTCAATAAGAAGACTGGGCCTGTATTTTTTCACAGTTGTTCAAAACGTGGTTCTATTTTTGAGACGCTAATGACCAAATAATTTTCTAATTAAAGCCTATTATTAAATCTAACAGTGCGACGTATTCTCTATATAAAAGCTGTCAAACCGCAATATCTATTCCCAGATAAAATTTATCTGACTACTGAGAAACCAGCCCTAAGTGAATCGGAAAAGTAATGTAAGGACCGCAGTAATAAATCTAAGTGATGTGGGTAAAGGCTCCTACAAACAGGCGCGACACGCGATATAATCGCGCGCGACACAAAGGCACTGCTCGTTGCGCGACTTGCGTGTCACGCCTGTTTGAAGGAGCCTTAACAATTAACTAGTTTATTGCTGGTGGTGGTGGTATTTAATTTATCTGACAATGCGACATAATTATTATCAAAAAATTACAAAATTGACACATTTGTACGACAGGCACTGTTTAAAGCGGAAAACCATGAAATAAACTTGTATAATTTTCAGATTATCGCCAGACACCGGTCCCCTGTCACTTTTATTCAAAAAGCCCGAAACAGGCTTGTTAAAGGAGCTATTCTGAAAATACTCTTTACCTACACATTGATTACAAAATAAAATGGCTTATTTCTTTATCCGCAAATACAGAGCGGAATTCTACGTAAACAAAATTAATGGATACATTCTAAATTGGATCCTATTACTAAGTTACCTTTAGCTTCCATTTACTTCGAATGGTTAACGCTTTATCAATTACACCGCTTCTGCTTAACAATTCAGGGGTTCTATTTTCTGAGTATACCTATGATTAATTGATTTGGATTAATGTACTGCTTAATTTGAATTTAATTGTCACCTTTCGTGGGTAAAAAGACATGTTTGCCACTTTTCCTATAAAGGCTATTTAACTCTTAGACATGGCGCACACTATACGACAGGCGACTGCGACAGCTCCACGACTAGACGCAACGTTAGGTTGTCGTCGAAAATTGTCATATGTTTTGTTCAAACCTCCGCACACTATTGGTGTCGGGTTGCTAAGTCACAACGACAGGCTGGAGGGAGTCGCATGCTCTAGTCGCTAGGTACTTGTGGCAGAGATTATATGCATGGTGTACGCACACACCTGACGACAGTCATATGCGACAGGCCAGCGTCAGTTTTGATGTGAGCGCTGAGAAAGGTGCACGTGTGTTTGTATTGCAAATCTCAACATGGATACGTTCGATGCCGATATTTCAAATCGATCGTCAAATACTCAAAGAAAACGATAACTTCTTGCACAATGTCGTAACGACTAGTCGCAGATACTAGCGACTAGATAAAGCGACCAGACGCACAGTTTTCGCTGCCACTTAGTCATAAGTCGTAAATAAATGAATGATGGGAGTTTGAGTGGTAGGGTAATTGACTTGACACTGTTGATTCAACGGCAATTCATTTCAATTCTTAGACGGCGTGATCAATTATTGAAACGGGATATTATGGCAATAGCTACTCTAGTATTTAAAGTACAAAACTCATAGTTTAAAGAAATAATTACCTATTTAATAAAAAGCAGGCAAGTGCAAGTGGGATTCGCACACCCTTTTTTAACTATATTTTTGTTGTTATAGCGGCCATAGTAGTAGTACCTACTATGGTACACATTTGAAATTTTCACAGAGTGTTTACACACTCTGTAAAAATTTTATATTTTTATTATTTTAATTTAATATTTTTTGTTGTTATAGCGGCCAATAGTGTAGTATATGGTACACATTTGAAATTTTTCAAATATGTACCTTATACGGTTCGAAAGATGCAGCCCTGTGTCAGACGAACGAACCAAGCCTTAGTAATAGGGTCCCTTAGTACTAAGGCTTGGCTATCCGTACGTCGGTCGAAACCCTGAGAAACATCAAATACTTGTGCTTGATGTTTTTATTTCTTAATGAAGATTGCTCATAGCAAACTATTTGAGAATTTCGCCTGTCTTGTCTCTGCGGCACATTGCCAACAAACATTTCACAAGCTCACACACACACACATACAGACAAGCACACATACACACACATACACACACATACCCATTCATTTCGAAGCTAGCTTTCTCTTAGTATCAGCTTAGACGGATTACGATCTGAACATGCCAAAAAATATCGTCTAGATCGTTTCGTATGGTACCGTAAACCTTGTTAAATGGTTTTTAATTTGATTGAAATAATTCATTTTTAATTTCTTCCCGTACAAGACATAATACTAAAATATTGGAGCGCATAAACATAAGGAAACTTGATTCAACTTGTATCTGATGAAAACCAGCTCGCAAGTCAAGTGAGAGATTTATAAAATGGTCCTTTGTGGCAGAAATCGTTTGCTATTGTACTGCTTGAATTAAGGCTCCTACAAACAGGCGCGACACGCGATTTGAATCGCGCGCGACACAAAGGTCGGTCCAGCCGCTTCGGAGATTAATCGAAACAAAAATAAAGACCAAATTTAATGAAAAATGCAGTACAGTACAGTAAATATAATTCAGGATGAAATTGGATAAGTGTGCCAAATTTAATACCTAATTCGACGTGTTTCAAAGTAAAAATACTAATAGATATATGAATATGAAAATTTAGAACATTTCAATTTCATCCTGTATACTATTATATATTATGCATTTAGAAAAAAGCTGGTATTTTGACATTACAAACAGACACTTCAACTTTTTTTATTTCCATGTATGTATAGATATTGATGTCTAATTAACATCAATATGTTAATTAAGAATCAATATGTTAATTTAGAAGTTTTCACAAATGGGTTGGTGTTCTAACAGCAATGTTAGAACACCATTTGTGAAAACTTCTGTAAACGAATTTGGTACCTATAGCTCAAATGAAAAAAAGTTTCTTTCAAACAAGATTTCTTTCAAAAAAGAACAACATCATCATCAAAAAAAAGATTTCTTTCAAAAAAGAACATCTAACAATTTTTATCTAGCCCAGTTTGACCTTGGCTGAAACAACGATCCAAAATCTACACGTGTTGTGCCTCCTATTTTAGACATACGATTGTTACTTTCACAAAAAATACCCACAAAATGTTTCGATTCCTTGTTCACATTAGCTTCATTTGTAAACAGTTTCCCATATTTGTATTCGAAAAGTGTCCAATACAAATAAATAATACAGTTCCTGTTTTAACGTACCAAAAATTGGCGAAAAGTATCTGTGACGTATATTTTGCAAACAAATATGGTGGTCGCTGGTGTGAATCGCAAACAGGACGGGAATGCCGTAAGGCCCCGTTCCCACTATGTCGTGATGACAGATTATCGTGTCGTTTAAAGGCTCCTGCAAAGAGGCGCGACGCGCGACGTGAATCGCGCGCGACACAAAGGCACCGCTCGTTGCGCGACTTGCGGTGCCTTTATGTCGCTCGCGATTTTATCGCGTGTCGCGCCTGTTTGTAGGAGCCTAATAGCCTATTTAGAATTGCACGATCTACTATAGCAGGTATAGCTCATATTATATATTTTATAGCTCGTATCGAATGTGTAGCCTCTCACACCATCCGGCTGGTTTTGGATTTTTTGGTATGAGTGGCTTCATATTTGCACCTGTCATTCACCGGAATACTGCAATCACTCAATCAGTATAGTGCATCCAATATTACCGTAGTTCTGTCAATCACAACTCATTCACTGTTCTCTACCCGAAGCTGACTCCTGGTATGACATATATTGCTACATAATTGCTAGGATGCAGATGTAAACATGCATGTGGTTATTGCTAATCATGACCCTCAAATTAATCAAAACTTGTGATTATATTAAGGCAATGATTATTGATTGCCTAACATGCATTATCAGCCTATACTGTTCCCACTACTGGGATACTAGCCTCCTCTCATTAAAAGGGAGTGGGCCATAATCCACCACGAGGGCCCAGTGCGGGTTGGAGGATGTCACATGTCTTCGAATTTTTGGTTCTAGGGCATGGCAGTTTCCTCACGATGTTTTCCTTCACCGTTTTCAGAGCAGTGGTGATTAAATTAAATAGACAAAGTAAAGTACAGACGCCAGCACATCAAGCTACTACAATCTGTCAAATTTCTTAAATAGACTTTCGACTTTATCACTAAAGCATAAGGTTCAAAGTTGATTGGGAAAATTTGACAGTTTCGGTTAGCTTAATGTGCTGGCGTCTGTAGGTACAGACGCCAGCAAAATTCAAACTCACGACCTACAACTCGTAATACTACTTTACGATCTGTATTTAGACCAAAATAAAGCGTCCTCAGCCTACTCAAAATAGTGATACTTCACTTAATGAAGGCTGATCTCTTCTTACAGCTCTATGACATGTCTAAAAATAGATCTACTCTCACAGCCTATTGACTACCTATTCAAACCCAGCTGAAAAGTCTAAGCTCCGACCTTAACTACATTATTAATACTGAGTCCTAAAAAATCAGTCCCTAAGCCATTAAATATGTGATTCACGTTTATGGTCTGTATGTAGGACGTATGAATTGTAATCAGCTTTTATAGATACTCCACGTCGGGAATATAAAATATCCCGATACATTTTGCTTTAGCTTTTATTAAACAGATTTATTCTGGGTTTTTGGAGTTGAAAAGAAAATTTTTGCACGCTATTTCGGTTTGTGTTTGTTTATAAATTTGGGCTGGGATTTCGGTGAGAAGGTTGGTGGCACATGAGATCGTTTGAATTTTTTAATGAAAAATGTCTGCAGTATTTTTAAAGTATCTATAGAGGGTACAATTTGCAATGTCACAAGGTTGTGTGTAATTTCAAACGGCGTAAATACTCCAATCTCTTTGGATCTTATATGTTTGAGCCGTTTGGGGTTGAAACTCTAGACTCTAGGGCAATGGTTCCCAACCAGTGGTCCGTGGACCACCAGTGGTCCGCAGAAGCCAAAATATGGTCCGCGAACGATTTTAAATTTAAAGTTCAGTCCTAGGATAGCCGAACTCGTGAAGAAGATGCAAGCTCAGAAATCACATTAATTCAAAATTACAAAAGTTTATCCTAAAAATGTTATTTTTTCTTTTTATTTAATTTCATATTAGATTTTTAATTAAAGTTTCAGTTTGATTATTACAGTTTATTTTTATTACACTAAAATTTAGTTATTTAGTGACTAAATAGTGGTCCGTGCCAAAAAAAAAGAATGTAAAAGTGGTCCCTGACCAAGAAAACGTTGGGAACCCCTGCTCTAGGGCAATGGGACCCGAGTGCCCACTTAGTATTTCGAGACATCGCCAAGCGATTGGTCGACTCTTCACGTGACCAGAGGGCTGGCTTACTTTTGGGCCAAAGAATCAGCATTGCCATACAACGTGGCAATGCTACCAGTCTTTTGGGCACGTTTCCTGTTGACAGCGATGCGGATGAATTTTTTGATGCCCTTTGATTAGGTACTTCCCCTACTTTTTATTTACTTGTACATATTATTACTATTATTTTAATACTGTTAGCTTTTAAAATTGTTTCCACGAAATAAATTTTAAAAGTAAAAAAAAAATGTCAAATTAGAAAACAGAGGGGCAATTCGTAACTTTAGGATCGTTCACACTTTGATCTCAGTCTCAATCAGTCAAAAATACCTCTATTTTATTTACATTTTTGACAAGTTTTTGACATTGATTGTCGCTGAGATGAGATTACGGGAATTGGCATTCAGAAGATAAGACAAAGAAAGCACAAAAAATGATTCTAAAGGTCGACTTTATTACGAAAGATTTTCAGGAAAAAAAATTAACAGGTTTGCCACTCTAGCGACAGAAGTCACACCACACATTTAATAAGAAACAAAAGAAAGATGAAACTGCACTAGCCATTCGGTACTGCAAATAAGATTAAACCGAGGCAAGTTGAGAAAAATAGACAATTGTGGGAACTTTTACCGTAAAAGTAGCTACAATGTATTTTTCTTCATTCCCCGAATAACATCGTCATCTCAGTTTAGGAAGTTGAAACTGGAAAGCAAACATAAAAATATTTTTGTGAATTCAATTTTTGTACTACCCGAATGTCTAGGAATTTCATAATTTTCTGCATTCCGAAACGACAAATCCTGATTTGGATATTGCATTAATAAACAGAGAATTTGGCAACCGATTCAACATTGTAAAAGCAAATTGCAGTGACCTGATTCCGCTGTTCTTAGTTAATATCGTAGCTGTCTTTTGTTTTTTTACGTGCAGCTAACGTACAAATATCATAAACACGGAATGCAGACTTTCATAAATTATTTGAAAGTTCATTGCAAACTGGAGAATGGCGTGGGTGCAATAAACTGTTCTTTTACATCAGAAGTACGTAACGTAATATCATTGTCCATTTCCTTTTTAGGGTTCCATACCCAAAGGGTATAAACGGGACCCTATTACTAAGACTCCACTGTCCGTCTGACTGTGTCTGTCTGTCACCAAGCCAAATCGAGCCAGGCAGGGCCGAGGTGTCTCATGAATCGTAATAGCTAGACAGTTTTTCACAGATGATGTATTTCTGTTGCCACTATAACAGCAAATAATAATAAAAATAAAATTTAAATAGGTATAAAGGAAACGTTTTTTTCGCCGTTTCATGTCTTGTGGTACGGAACCCTTCGTGTGCGAGTCTGACTCGCACTTGACCGGTTTTTATAAACATGCAGCTATACTTACTGTCCAATGATGCTAATTTCTCGTCTTGATCCTTTCCACACATGTTCGGTCACCATGATTGGGCAAAGCCACTCGGCCTAATCAAATATATGTAGACATATGAACGGGAAAAAGACCGCTCGAGTTAGCTCGAAATGTGCCGAGCCGACCCGAGTATGATTCAGTGAGGTTAGTTACCGAACAGTTTGCCGTTCGGCACAAGCCGAATGATATAGCAATAGGTATTGGAAATTTTCTACTGAGTGAAGTATCTGTTACGTAGTAACTATTTAGTAATCTGTGACATGACATCTCTTGACGTCATTGACGCCACATTAAAGCTTATTTTAATTAGAAATAGAAATAGAAAATATTTATTGTCCAGGTAATACAGTAAGCAGGTGGTTAACAGTAAGCTAAGACGACATGAGTAGCTTAAAATATTACCTACAGCTAGGTTACAATATAGTATTAACTAGTGAGCCTAAACTAGACAGTTAGTCTGTATCTTGGGGCTCGGAATACGAATTCCAGAGTGGAGACTAGAGAGGTGATTTCAGGTATGGTATGGTACGTGTATGTGTGATATTGTGTGGTGTGTATGTATATATAAGTGTGATGTGTAAGTGGTGTGTGTGCGTCTGGTGTGTGTGTGTAAGTGACCGCTTAACTCACGTGTTCGTTAATTAGGGTCCTGATCCCAAAATACACGTGAAACAAACGAATATTAAAACCATAAACATAGCCTAGCCTATAATTATCAGGCTATAATATTCCCACTGCTAGGACACAGGCCTCCTCTCTGTGAGAGAGAGCTGGCTATAATCTACTACGGCAAAGTCAAAGTCAAATCACAATATTTACAAAAAACCGTGAAAACAACATGGTACGTGAGCCCAGTGCGGGTTGGGTGTCAAACGTCTCCTAAGTTTCGGCTCTAGGATAGGAGTGAGAGACTAGGAGTTCCCTTACGATGTTTTCCTTCACCATTTTGAGAGCAGTCAAGTGGCAACAAGGTTTAGTTCCTGACTGAATTTTAACTCACAACTTCGGAACCATTGCCATTACCACCTCAGCATGGCCACCTCGGCTCTAGAAAGAATAATAAAAATACAGATATTTTAAAATATATATAGCGTTATGATAAAGTCAAAAAGTCTGAAATCAAAGCATAGTAACGTCATTGATCGAATAATTCAATGAATAATTAAACTCTCAAATCAACGCATAGTAACGTTACTATGCGTTGATTTGAGAGTTGAATTATTCAACTCTGACAAAAGCGAAATATCATATTAAGAGTCACTAATATTAGATTATTTGAGTCAGGTTTTAATTCATGAAACTTTCGATCATTAGTTGAAACTTTGAATTTCATCAGCGCTTGATTAGGAGTCTCCTACGAGTTGTGTCTGATGAGCATCTAATTAATTAATGTTATCTATACGTTTGTATATTATAATGAGTGTATTTGTTTACATAATTGTGTATGATGTTTATTTGCAATGTCACAGAGGTTGCTTGGGATATATCAAAATTACAGTAGAATAGAATTTTTACTTATATTTGCAAAAATTTCATGACGAGATTTAATAGTTATAATGTATTTTCGTAACACATAGTCAAACGACTGATAAAAACAGACATATCGGTATTGAATTCATTTATTGAGAAAATTGTAGCACTAGTACAAACAAGGCTAGCTAATTCTAATCAACATTTTATTTTGAAATCTAAGTTAAACCAAGAAGAAAACTTGACCTACCAACGTAACCTAACCTACAGTCTCGCCATCTACTAATCCGCACACTGTAACACCATTTTCCCACTTTCTTTTTCAAACGACAATTGCTAACGAGTCGCCTCGGACATAGAATAAGAATATCTACAGAAGCGAAACTCCTGGTCCAAACGCATTCTGCCTACAGCTTTTATGGAAAAAGACCACTTAATGAAGCCTGTTCGTATCATCGTGGTTAAAGGGGGACCTATATTTTACGTAACCAAGTGCTAAGTCAACTTATAAAGTTATCGTCTGCTTAACCGGACTTGCTTGTGGGTACCTCGATAAATTAAAGCCAGAGCTTAAAAAACATAGAAATTAAGCGTATACACGCTAAGAGCACCCCCTGTGGGGTACGGTCCTCGGCTTAGGGCGTTGGGGGAGGGAGGGCAGCAATGGACAGGCTGGATCGGATTATATCATTGATATATATCATTGACTAAATTGACAACCCTGTTATAAATAAGACAAAGAGTAGGGGGAGTGCTAGGAAAATATAAAGGCATCGGTGCACTTACAAATAAAAGTACGTGAGTGTCGCTTCTATAAGAATTTCTTATTCTATGTCGTGGGTCGTTCGGTCGAGCGAATGGGCTCACAGGGTAAGCATTAGTTGCAATAAGGATCGGTATGAAGTTCACAAGAGCGTAGGTCAGTGGGATTGTCCGAAAGGGTTACCGCTGGCTCGGAACATAAAGGGCTAAGGAAGGAACACGGGTGGGTTTTAGTCAGTAAGAGTCTGACACTCCCGCTCCACCCAGAGCGGGAGGAGTCATTAAATGATTTCCCATCCTGAAAAAAAAAACAAAGGAGCGTAGGTTGATTGTGGGTAGAAGATATTCTTTTAAATTAAATATAGGTACAGACGCCAGCACATCAAGCTACTACAATCTGTCAAATTTATTTGATAGATTTTCAACTTTATCGCTAAAGCATAAGGTTCAAAGTTGATTGGGAAAATTTGACAGTTTCGGGTAGGTTGATGTGCTGGCGTCTGTACATAGGCGCGTTTGAACTACAAATCACTAAAGTGGAGTCATTTTAATAGGTAACATTTGACAATTCATCAAATATTCAACAACGTAACCTTGTAACGGCGGGCATAAAATAACATATTTTTTCGTTTTGTTAGAACTGCACAATTGCTTACCTTTTTTCAATTACGATTACATATTTATTGTAATAATGACCGATACGAGTAATTTTACGATTTGCTTTCATTAATAAACCATTCTAAACATAATAAACAATTTCTGATCTAAAGAACTGAACGTCGTTACAAGGTTACGTCAGTTAACCATTTTTCTTTTTAAACACTAGGGATGTTACTCTAAAAATCGAAAGCTGATAAGTAGAATCGAATGCAATGGCGACTTGTGAAGAAATATCACCATAAATTAATAACCACGTTGTGATTATAATAAAACATTTATTTATTATTCTTTTAACTAACTAGGTATAAAAATACAAAAAATAATGAAATAGAAAAATCATTGATGTTAGGTACAATTTAGGTGGTATGTTGCTGGCAACACCAGTGCCTGTCGATGACGCCATGTCATGTCGCCATTACATGACGCAGTCTTTTGTCCCTTCAGTACTGCTAAAATGATGTCTCTGCTAAAAACTGCGTGTGCAGAAGTCACTACAGAAGACTGGAAAAAAGTCGTAGAGAAAACAAAGAAAATAATTTTACAAGATTTTGAACGAGATGTGAGAATAGACAATATTATTGAAAATGAATTAATAATATCTCTGAGTGCTGACAGCAGTGATGAAGATGACAATACTTTTAACAGTTCTGATAGTTCAACTGAATAAATGCAATTTTTTTGTTAAATTGTGTACTTGTCTTATTTTGCTCCTTAAATTTACGAAAAAAATAATAATAATGGGACAGGGATTCGCCTAATGATTTTTAAAATTCGCATATGTTTCAAGTCCGTATCGATTCATTCACTTTAATCGATGTTTATAAGCAGGTCACCTCACTATGAGGATAAAACTGACAGACGTCAAATGTTACCTATTAAAATGACTCCACTGTAAATGCGTTTAGCACTAAACGAGTGCAAAACATCGTTTTTTTTTTCTGTCAATCATTAATTGAAGTTGACAGTCCGAATGAGGTTTTAAAACAATTTTTTTGCTATATTATGTCTTTATTGATAGTGTTTTGTTTTTTTTTATGTGCTGTCAGGTGACAGTTTAGAGTTATTAAGTGACCGAGTGGCGTCCAAGGACTGGAATACGATGTACAGACGCCAGCAGCACATCAAGCTACTGTCAAATTTCTTTAATAGACTTTCAACTTTATCGCTAACGTACTAAAGTTCAAAGTCGATTGGGATAATTTGACAGTTTCGGGTAGCTTGATGTGCTAGCGTCTGTATCTACCAGTCGTCGGGCAGCGAGAGCGGCAGACGCCATTTTTGTCATCGTGGGTGAAACCTGGATCAGGCTGGCACAGAAGCGTGGAGATTGGCACATGAAAAGAGAGGGCTATACTCAGCAATGGGTAATTTGGGCTATGGATGACAATGATGATGATGAAGTTAAGTGAATTCCAAGTTGTGACTTGTAGTTTAGACTTTTGAACTGAGAAAAGGTTTGAATAAATTACATTTTACAATACCTACTCATTTTGGCTCGAACTGCAGACATTACGAAAACAACTCAAGCTGTGGTCACACAATGTCCAATTGTCCCTATTCCACCAAACTATTATTTAAACTGACATCAATTTCCGACACTCGTTTATATTTCAGTCGATCTATCAAATTCAAAATAAGACACACTATACTAGAAGCGATCAGCAGCGGCGGCGACCTTTCGCGTCCGGCCCTGGTTCAAGCCATGGTCCGGAGCGAGAGGGAGTGGGGGGCAGTCGCCTCCTTCTGCGAAGCAGTCATGCTAGCGAAGGAGGCGCCGGGTGGCTCAGGGAGAGAGGCTCCCGTTCCAGCCACCGCGGGAGACACTCCGGGCGTCGGGAGCCGCGCGACGACTCCCGGCCACCGTAGGCGCGGGCCTGCGGGCGGAGAGTAATGGGTAGCTCACCGTCGGATCAGGACCAGGCCCGTGCCGGACGGCGCGTACGTGTTCTACACGCGCCTCAAAGAGATGTCAGCATCAACGAAGGGGCCCGTTAGGGCCGAAGCCTGCCGGGTCAGCGGGATTGTCCGAAAGGGTTGCCGCTGGCCCAGAACATCCCGGCTAAGGAAGGAACATGGGTGGGTTTTAGTCAGTAAGAGTCTGACACTCCCTTCCGCTCCACCCACAGCGGGAGGGGTCATTTTATGATTTCCCATCCCGAAAAAAAAAAGACACAATGCCTTAAATCTTTAGGCAAGCACGCTTGAAAGATCCCATTATTACCGGATCTTAACCGAATCATAAAAAAAAGTGGCCAAGTCCGAGTCGGACTCGCACACGAAGGGTTCCGTACCACAAGGCAAAAACGCCGAAAAAAACGTGTTGTATGGGAGCCCCCATTAAATATTTATGTTATTCTGTTTTTAGTATTTTTTGTGTTAGCGGCAACAGAAATACATCATCTGTGAAAATTTCAATTGTCTAGCTATCACGGTTCATGAGACACCTCGGCTCGGCCCGGCTCTGTTTGGCTTGGTGACAGAAATACAGACGGACAGTGGAGTCTTAGTAATAGAGTCCCATTTTTACCCTTTGGGTACGAAACCCTAAAAAGGACTACGTAAATACTAAAAAGGTAACTGAGGACTGTATAATGCCAAAAAAATATCCGAATAATCTTTTTCCACCCTTAAGTTTTTTACCCTTAAGTTGACACAGGCTTATCAATCGCCAATATATTTTTCGACTTAGAATTATAATCTTAGCATATTATTTAAGGCATAGTATACCTAAGTACCGTCTCTTGGTATAGCTCAAATTCAAATTCATTTATTTGTCCGAACATGGTACATTACATGGTCTTATAAATTAATAATTGGTCTCATCACATTCTGCCACGTGGGGCGCGCAAATATCAGGCAGGCACAAATAAAATTTTACAAATACAAAAATAGAGATAGTAGATTAATAATGATACTATTGAATAAATAATTACGGATTAATATTACAATATGAGGCATGTCAGTTAAATATTAAGTATCTAGGTTAATTAATGTCAGAGTATTATTCAATGTCAAACTATAAACTATCAAAGAGAGAGCTCTTGTAGCATAGCTATTCACAACCACTCGATACGCTTTCGTATTGTATCGATCATCAATCAATGTTACCGTAACAGTTCTCTAAACGATGTTCAGAAGTTCAAAACCCGAAAATTTTGTCAGTTTAAGGGGCTTACATGACCTAAAGCGCGGTCACTGTCGGACTGCATAGAAAAGAAAAGAGAAACGCGATGACACAACGCTGGTAATTTATTGCAAAATATGAAGCAATTATTTAATTACAAAAAATCTATTTTTGGACTAAAAACTTAAAACATTTAAACACAATGTATTTTAGTATCTAACTAAAAATCAGAATGAATGTATGTATATTAGTATGGATTTTATTGTAAAAAGAAAGTTTTTAGAGGTATCTTCATGATTTTTTTCTATCTTATCAAATTAGTTGTATTATGTTTGCAACACACTATCTACCTAGCACATATCCTGAAGAATATCATACATTTTTCTGATTTTGTTTACTGTAGTCGATCATATACTTTTATTGTTTCTAAATTTGCGTTTTTGTGTTTAGGCCCTGTAAGCCACTTAAATTGAAATACACAGCCGCTATTTTTCCGACAGCTGTTTGCTGTCGGAGGCAAATCAGGTTATCGAAATGTGTAATTTTCGATACGATAGCGCGTCGGATGATTGTGAATAGCATAGCAGAACAGTTGCCGAGTTTCAATTTTCGAGATAAGAAAAAGTGTTTATTTTATTAAAAATTATGAAGATAAAAACACAGGGTTATATACTAAATTAGCTAGCGAACATTTTAGGTGTGGTGGTATCGGTATCAATATTCAAAAACGATAAATAAAACAAATAATTTTCTAAATTTTAGTAATTTAGAAAATTAAGTAAGTAGATAGTAATAATTAATTAGGTAGGTAGTTTATTTTTTTTCTGGATGTTGTCGTGGGGTTCATTGCTAACTATAATATGAGTTTAGTTTTTTTTTTTGTGTTATAATCTGCTATGTACTATCGGACGTTTTATGTGCCCATAGCGAACGAAATCGACGAAGATCAAAGTATGGCTAGGTCAAAGTCAAATTATTGCAAAAGCTTGTATAAACTAGATAAGATGATATTTTCACTGTCTAACCAAGATAACAAAGAACAAAAGGTACTATAGAATGCGAACAAGCTGAACACCTCTGCTTATCATGTCGGATAAGACAGGCGTGGTGATATTATGTCGTAAAAATCCTAACAAATTCAGGTCACAAAGTAGGTAAGAGGAATGCTTAAAATCTCCGTCTCAAGAGCCGTTTGCACAAACTGTTTTTGTCGGAGAAGTAGCGAATGGAATGCCAATAAGTTTGTGGGCGTAGTAAAATATTTAGATAACTTGGAAATAACTTTCAGAAAAGCTTTACTTATATATTAGGCATATTTTATAAATACCTACTTCTTAAATTCTTCGTGGTGCAAAGTTGCTAATCATTATAATTTCATCCCGTTAAACTCTTCTGCCGCAAATTAACCTCATGGACGCAATCATCCCAATACCTAAGTATTCACAAAAACAGATGCATTCATCCAAGTTCTTGTAATTTGCCTTTTATTACAGAGGTTTATTCTTCTATTCAACTTTTTTTTACAGAACCTGCATTGCGGGTATCGACAATTTTGTCAATTGGCGAGTGTAAAATGAAAAGACGCAGAGGCTTATTGTATCTGACTGCAACCACTTGGCTTGCCAATACCAATATTTCCCTACAATAGACCTCCACTCGCTCCTAACTCCATGTTCTACCCTCCGTTGACATCGGAACGTGTAATTGAACGCAAGGAAGGGATTATCTCAAGAAGACTCCCGTATCAATTCCAGTGTACTTTGAGAAATTGTCTTTTGTGAATGTCTTCGAGCTGCGTAGGTTCGATATTTGCATGTTTGAAGATTTCAAACAGTAATCGGAATAAAATGAAACGGCTTTGATCTCGTGTGTATTTATTGTGGGAAGAAGCTTTGAACTTGGGTAATAAATCGTTTGCCAGGATACTGAAGATTGGTGTTTATTAATTGTTGAAAAAGCAAAGACGCTTTATCGAACCTTGATATTATTTTAGTAGTTTAACTTTTTAGTTTGTTTAATTTATTTTAAGTAATTTATTTCATCACCACTGTTCTAAAAATGGTGAAGGGAACATCTACTAACCCGCACTGGGCCCGCATGGTATATTACGGCCCACTCCCTCTCGCCTGTGTTCCAGCAATGGAAACATTATAGGCTTATTATGTCATGTTTGTAGAGCTTATTTCTACAAACTGTATTTTAAAACATAAATTTTCTGAATTTATGTTTTAAAATAGGTACAGTCTGTATAAAAACCTTATCTGATCCATTGCACGCAGCAGTTACAAACCTATGTTAGTATCAACTCATCTTATTTTCAGATTCTCCTGCCTTTTTTTTAACCTGGAGAAATGCTCATGCATTATGCACTACCACGGGGAGATAGTGCAGTTACGTGGGACTCTAACCCACTAAAACTCCACGGTGTCCTCCTCTGCCGCTTACGGCGGGAACACGGGCACCCGTTAGCACTCATCCGTGAACCGGCCGCGGCTGTCCGTCACCGGACCCTCCTCTAGGGAGTACTCCCCATCACCGGCGCACCAGAACACATAGCACGCCGTGAGTGGTCACGGCGTGCTATGTGTATGTATGAGAATGGTTTGGTCCCTGGGGTGGCCCAGGGACCAAACCATTCTCCTGCCCTTATCCCAATTAATTTGGGGTCGGCGCAAGATGTCTTTTTATTCCATACTTCCCTATTAGTCGTCATCTGGTAGTCACCCCCTTCCTAACCATATAATCACTCACACAGTCCATCCATCGTTCCTTGGGTCCTCCCCTACTCTTATAGCCATCGACATTCCTACTCAAAACTTGCATCACTTCATTTTCCTCATTCCTCCGTGACACGTGCCCATGCCATGACAGCCGATTTCTACACGATGTTTCAGTAACCGGTGCCACTTTCAAACTACATCTTATGTACTTTTTCTTAACCGACTTCAAAAAAAAAATGTAAAAAAATAGAACCAAAATGAGAACCTCCTCCTTAGGTCTCTAAGGACTTATCATTTCGGTTCTATTTTTTTTTTATATTTGTTACCTCAGTACGCCGCCATAAACCAATTTGGAAAATTCTGCTTATATTTAAATGGATTAATTTCCAGATTGGTCCCATTTTTATCAAAAGCCAGTTCTGATGAAGGGATCCATGCGGAATTGAGGGAACTCCTCAATATTATAGGAAAGCGATTTGTGTATTTATTATAGTAACTCGTGCATTTGCTCTCGCAAACCGCCATTTGGTGAAGTGGAACTGATGAAGACCACAGATGGCCACCGAAAATTGACATTACTCTATTGTAACTTAGATACATTATAAACAGACCCACTAAAAAGCGAGAAATAAAAACATTTTAACAAAAAAAACCGACTTCCAAAAAAACACTACAAAGTGAAAAATAACTTTAATTTCGTAAGTCGGTGGCAAAAACTAAAATACAGATCCAAAGACACCGACTTCCGAAAGTAAAGTTATTTTTCACTTTGTAATGTTTTCTTGGAAGTCGTTTTTTTTTTGTTAAAAAGTTTTATACTATATTCATTCGTGTACCACCACACATACCTTTTAGCATTCTCATCTCAGCTGCAAGTAATTGCCTTTCATTCATCCTTTTCGTGGCCTAACATTCTGATCTAATTAATTAATTTATATGTCATGGTTTCATTTTTATGTCTTTTACCTATTGTGGCATAGTAATTTTATTTTAGGTGCATCGTGTTCACATATTATTATTATATAATTAATGTATGCAAAATTTTGTAAAATATTTTAAAAGAGTAACGGTGGAGTTTCTTGCCCGTTCTTCTCCATACGAAAACTACCTTTTGGAATGGGCGACTAGAATCAATTCTATTTGTTGTAATTTCTGACGTTCAAAAGTGCCTTTTATGTGCCTATTTGAAATAAATGCTTTGACTTTGACTTTGATCTGATCCATACAAAACTATGTATACAATGTGAGTATTAAATATATTATTTAAAAAAATGTACCAAGGAGAACCAAAATTGAACCATACGGTAAAAAAATAAATGTGCACATGGCTACAAAAAAAAATATAAAGTCCTATTAACTTTTAATACAATCCAAATTGACTGCATAAAAAAAACTTCTAAAAACAAAACACAAAAGCTGTAGGCATTATCTTTTACAACAAAGATAAAAGAAGATATTTATTCACCAAAAATATTGAACAGGAGTTGTGGACGTTGTGGTAGATACTAGCCAAACATAGCTCCCTTGAACATACACAGACACGTTTCACGTAATGATCATGTTTCACCTCTTAGGATATTTGCCAAAGTTACCACAGAGTATCACACGTGTTCATACAAACACCAGTTTACCCATCCGCTTCGCTGACCATCTTTATTAATTCATCCTTCGGCTCATAACCGTACTGTTAAGTTGGTTTGTTCTACACTACGTCACTGATTTCATAAGGTGGAAATATTTGTATTGTCTCCTGGATGAATGCTTGCGAGCTTGGTACTATCTGTACTGTTTCCAAACATGCAAAGAATATATGTTTTTGTTAAAAATAAAACCTATACTTACGCTACAACTTCAAACATTTTTATGACGTTTTCAATTATAGTCATTCTGAAATCTACTTGATTTACACTACCATAAAGTTTATATTCGTTTAAATGGAAGCAAACACTCAATTCAAGGCTTAGTGCACGCATAGTAGGTACAGACGCTAGCACATCAAGCTACCCGAAAATGTCAAATTTTCCCAATCAACCTTGAAACTCAACTTTAGCGATAAAGTTGAAAATCTAGTAAAGAAATTTGACAGATTGTAGTAGCTTGATGTGCTGAGGTCTGTAACTACGATGGTGGTACAGCTAAACAGAGCTCATTCAGCATGTCTTAGAACCAAAAATTCGAAGACATGTGACATCTACCAATCCGCACTGGGCCCGCGTGGTGGATTACGGCCTTCGAGAGGAGGCCTTTTCCCCAGAGAGAGGCATTATAAGCTGATTATGCTATGCTATACAACTTGTATCATTTTATATGTATAAAAATGAGGACAGACGCCAGCACATCAAGCTACTACAATCTGACAAATTTCTTTAATAGATTTTCAACTTTGTCGCTAAAGCGTAAGGTTCAAAATTGATTGCGAAAATTTGACAGTTTCGAGTAGCTTGATGTGCTGGCGTCTGTACAATAGTATCTTCTTGCAGATAAGAATGAAATATTTAGGGCAATCTTTTGATGGACTGGATAGACAAACTTTTTTAACAGCAGCCGACGATAAAAAGATCTCCCTGAAAAAAAAAAACAAATGACTGTGTTCGCTATTATTTTTACTAGCAACACAACCCCCAACGTAAACAGACACATTTCACGTAAAGATCATATTTCATATCTCTGGATATTTGCTAACGTAACCGCCACAGAGTAAATATATCAGTAGGAACGTGCTCGCAAGATGTGGCAACATTCTCATGCATAGAAAATATGAAAAACAATGAATAGTTAATATATGCAGTTGTTCTAACTGAACGTGTTAGTACTGGCTACATTGAAACAATGTAAAGAGGTTCCTTTTTTAAATGAAACGGTTGTATTTTTCTTGGAAAAGATTGTGCAATATAAAGGGCGTTATTTGATATTGAATGCGTGATGGATTTAGGACGTGCAGTCAGTGCGTGCTTCTACAGTATATAAGTATTTCAGTTTGTTAAGTTAAAATCATGAAATAGCATGTAATATTGATATTTTTTTCGCGAATACAATGTTGGTCCCATGGAAAAAGTTGTTTAGTTTGATGGTCTGTACCACACGCGTGCCACACGCCTAAATATGACCAGACCTTTCAGATACAGGACAAGTGTGCAAGGACATCGACGCGCAAACTGTATAATAATACCCCCATCGCCGTATCTCTACATTGACGTCGTGGTGGGGCTTGCGCGTTCCGAACTCTAGGCCTGTGCCGGAAGAGTTTACTTTGCCGGAACAGGTCTAAGGTGAGGAGCCAGACCAAGAGAGATACAGAAACCCGCAGGGCAGCATGTGGCGAGCTGTTGGGCAGTAGCGACCCCACGGACCCTATCTCCTGGGAGACGTCTTGTTCCTCACCTCTGGCTTGCCTTTATTGGCCGGCTGGAGTGAACAATGACGAGGAAAATTATATTTACAAAAATATTAGTTACATGATGTTACTAATATTTTTGTAAATATAATTTAAAAAGAGTGTCCATGGAGTTTCTTGCCCGTTCTCCTCCATAGGTACAGTCAGCAACAAAAGTCGATTAGCACTTCAGTTTTTTTAAATCTCAGTTATTGAGCAAAATATTAACACTTCAGTTTTATTTAATCTCAGTTATTGAGCAAAATATTTGTTCAAAATTGCATTGTACTTCTGATGCAATTTTGAACAAATATTTTGCTCAATAACTGAGATTAAAAAACTGGTGTTAATCGACTTTTGTTGCTGACCGTACCTACGCTTTGGAATAGGCAACTAGCGTCATAATAATAATAATAATAATAATAATAATATATTTATTTGCGTAAAACATGGTATAAAATGGTCTTACAGTACAAAAATAGAGCAGACATGTTTTGCCAAGATTAAACATAGCATACAAATATTTGTAATAACAATTTCCTTAACCAAATTATTATTATATTACACCGACACTATTTACGTTCTAGGAATTGTTTTATATTATAAAAGTTGTTATCAATTAACCATTCATATAGTTTATTTTTAAAAGCATATCTCGAGTTTAACATTTTTATATTACTAGGTAATTTGTTATAAATTCGTACGCACATAGTTATGCAGCTTTTATTGTATTTTGCAAGCCTGGGAGCACTGCTAAGTACGAGTCTGTGAGGATCTCGTCGGCTTCGAGGATTTACATCGTTTGCTATTTTAAATAAATTCTTATGTTTCCAAACAAACATGCATATTTCATTAATATACAGACAAGGTAGCGGTAACAAGCCAAGTTTCTTAAATACTGGCTGACATGATTCCTCAGGATGAAGTCCGTATAGAGCCCTAATGCATTTTTTTTGAGCAACAAATGTTCTATTCTGGTCGGTACTGTTACCCCATATTATAAGTCCATAACGTAATATGGATTCCACATACGCATGATAAGCTAATATAGCTGTTTTCAGATTAGTACTTTTTTTTACTTGTCTAAGAGCATACACAAATTTATTTATTTTGCTTGAAACATTGTCTACATGCACTTTCCAATGTAGATCTTCATCAATTGTAACTCCTAGGAACTTAGTCTGTGTTACTGGTTTAATTTTGGGTATATTTAATTTCAAGTTAAATTTATGATTGTTTGAATTATTAAATTGTATGTAATGGGATTTGTCAAGGTTTATTTTCAAGTTATGTACATAAAGCCAGTTAATTAAAATGTCAATTGTATTGTTAATGTCAGTTTCATGGTCGAGAATTGTATTTTTTTTTTTATTGGATGTCACAATTATAGAGATGTCATCAGCGAACAATATGCACTTATGTTTCGTTATTGTAATGATGTCATTTATATATATCAAGAATAAGATCGGCCCTAGTATGCTTCCTTGTGGGACACCAAACTTATTACATCTATACTCCGATGAGTGTAACGTTACTTCTTTATCTTCGTTAATGTTTGTTATGGTAACGCATTGTTGCCTGTTATCAAGGTATGATTTCATCCATTGTAAAGTCGGCCCTCTAATGCCGATTGCTTCTAACTTTTGCAGTAGTAGATCGTGTGAAACTAGGTCGAAGGCTTTCGACAAATCAAAAAATAATCCTGTGGTTAGATTTTTGTCATTGATGTTAGTTAATATAACATTTATGAGGGTATAGATTGCTAATGTTGTAGACTTGCCCTTTTGAAAGCCATGCTGTTCTTTTTTTATAATATTGAACTTTGTACAGTAATTTTCAATTCTTTTGTACATACATTTTTCATATATTTTAGATAAGATGGATATTAGGGTGATAGGGCGGTAATTGTTCAGGTCACGTCTGTCTCCTTTTTTATAAAGTGGTCTAACAACTGAAAGCTTCAAAGCTTCTGGAAAAATTCCCTCATAGAATGACAAATTGATCAAGTGTGTTAGTACTTTAACAATTTCGTCGACACAGATTTTGATGATTTTTGTGTTAATTTCGTCGTGCCCTACAGAATGCGTGTTATTTAAAAGCAGTATTTCCTGCTTAACTTCAGTTATTGACATCGGTTGGAGGAACATAGAGCCAACAGTTACATTATTGCTAGAGTTACCGGTGACGTTCGGTGGCATTGATTTGTTTGTTGAATCGATATAATGGTTATTAAAGGCAGACGCTATTTCTACTGGATTGGTAATAAGTGTGTTGTTATAATTAATACTGTCTATATTATGTCTGGAGTTTGTATTATTTAGCTCGTCTTTTATAACATTCCACGTAGCTTTGCATTTGTTATCGTTTTTAGCTATGTATTTGATATTTGCGTTTTTCCTAGAATTAAAGATACATTTTTTAAGGAGATTGGCATATTTAAGGTAGGTAGTCTTATTAATCGCAGTTTTGTTTTTATAAAATTGATGGCGCAGTGACCGTTTTGTTTTACAACTTTGTTTTAAGCCTTTGCTTATCCAACTTTGTTTCTTTTTGTTGTTTAAATTTACTTTTACTTTTAATTTAGGGAAACAAAGATTGTTAAGTAGACATAACGTTTCATGAAAATTATTGAATGCTGAGTTTGCGTTGTTAGTCATGTATATTTCAGACCAAGAAAGATTACCTAAGCATTCCTTAAACTTGTTGATATTCTCTGAACTATAATCTCTTTTGTATATATAATATATTGCTTGATTTTGGGTTTTATGTTTTAAAGGAATAGTTAACATTTGTGCTGTATCGTGGTCAGACAGGTGAAGTGGCAAAACTGCAGCAGTAGCGTCGTGAATGTTACTCAGAATGTGATCTATACATGATGCCTTACGTGTTGGTACATCAATGTGAAATTTCAGATTATAGCTGTATGCTAGATCCTGCAATTGAGTAGTAATACTGCCTTTTTTAAGGGTGTTAATATTCAAATCACCCGCTAAAACTATTTTCATTCTAGATTTATATTGTTGATGTAGATTATGCATGAGACTATTTAATTTCATTAAGAATTGATTCGGGTCTGATTGAGGTGTTCTGTAGACACAAATTATTATTAATTTCTGATGGGTAACTTCAATTCCGCAAACTTCGAAAGTGTTTTGCGTGGCGTAACTTTTTATAAATAGCAAGTCTTTGAATAATAGGTTCTTTTTAGCAAAAATACAGGTACCACCTCTTTGTTTCTCTCTACAGTAATTAGAAGCCATCTCATAACCGTGAATTTTAATGTAGCTTTCGTAGTCTTTTTTGATAAAGGTTTCGGAAAGGCATATTATGTCTGGGTCGTTATGTTCTTCTTGTAGTTCTTGTAAAGTTAATTCTAGAATTTCTTTTTTTGATATGATACTGGCAATATTTTGGTGAAGTATTTTAAGGTTATGGGTTACTGGAGGTAATCTTTTGGGCAAGAAAAAATGTGCTATTTCGTTTTATCTTAGGAAAATAGTACGGAATAGTTCCTCTTTGAGTTTTTTCTACGGGATGTATAAAGTTTAGTGGTTGTGATGTAGAAAGAATTCTTGCGTTGAAAATAGAAAGGAATTGTTCCTTTCTTGGGTTCATTTACATTGGCTTTTAATTTAAGACTTGCTTTGTTACTCGCTAACTTCTTCATAAGTTCCCTTGGGTTTAAATAGTTCTCGCTGTAGTCATTATAGTCTATAAGATAATTTATCTTGTTACATATGCCGTGTGTGTTAGTGGTTCCACATTCTAAAAATTTACACTTTTTGTAGTGTTTACACAAGTTTTTGATACGATAGTTGATATTATTTATATCTAAATACTCATTTTTAAACACATTCAAGACTACTATCATGTTGTTATAAAATGTATCTAACACAATTCGTAGTTGCGATAAAACAAAATTTAAATTATAATCGTTTTCTCCCACACAAATTACAAGTTTGTCGTTAGGGTTTAACTTAGTATGACGACAGTTCATTATTATTTGGTTGCTTAAAGCGTTAGGTTTTGTTTCAGAGATTATTTTATACCTTTCATACTGAGTATTTTTTCTTGATTGAATGATAGCTGCTGCTAGGCCGACACATTGTTGAGAGCCAAAGATAAGGATTCTATTTGGCAATTCATTTTGTTGTTCTCGAGTACAAGCAGATATTTGTGGGCAGATTTTCGACACCTGAGATTGTTGACGGTTGTTATCATTATATTGTTCGAGCGCGTCTATTTGTTTCTTGAAAGATGTAAGCTGTTCCCGTGCGTTTTCCAATTCTTGTTGTAGGTCTGTAATTTTCTGTTGTAGCAACACAATTTTGATACTTTTGTTATCACTTACATTCATTTTGCTAGTAAGTGGAGTGGAAGGTGTAGAGAAAGTCCGTTGTAGTAGGGACTGTTTTCTTCCTCTAATGATATCTGCGTTGTTATCGATAGTGGGAGAATGGCAAAGCGTTTTTAACATTTTTATTTCCGTAGTTAGCTTATTTAATTGTTGACGAAGATCGTTATTTTCTAATATTGTATTTTCTAGCTCATTCTCGGTGCTATCGAGCTTATTTGTGAGTTCTTTTATTGTGTCTTTCATTTCTAAAATTGTTAAAGTTTCAGATATTGTTTCAGATATTGTCCCGTCTACGCTTTGAGACAGTTTATTAGGAGTGTTGTAAGATTCCGTCGATGTTTCATATTCGGATAGTATATGGGAGTCGAGTACTTCGGACATATTAAGACTTGTTGGTTGTACAGCTTCAGACTGTTGGTTTTTCTCAGCAGATTTGCATATCTGTTCTGGGGAAGAGCGGTTTGCTTGACGTTTTTTCCTTGATGTGATGTTAGATATATAGCTTGTATTAGAGATTATTTTATTTTTGATGCATGGCGTACATCTCCATTTTTTCCTAGACTCTTGGTCCATAAGTCGGTAGGTCTGTTCTGGATATCCAATGCAATCTAATTCATAGCGGTTGTTACATGTTGAACATAAGGCTGTTTAGGCTGTTAAGGCATTTTGTTTTGCATATATTCTGACTGACCGACTTCTTGACAATTCAAAAGTGTCTGTAAATGGTTTAATTGAAATAAATTCTTTGAGTTTGAGTTTGAAAGCCATTGCTACTAAATGCGTTACGCAGTTACCCCGCAGTTGATGGGTGTGGGCTCGTCCCCTATTACGTGGGACTTAAACATTATTGGCGAAATATGGGGGTACTATAGACCCCCCCCTCAGCTTAATAAAGGTTAACCCTTAGAATATTTTTGATTATAGATTTTAAAATAAGAAAAACATATAGAAAAAGTGGTCTTTATTATATAAAAAAAATATCAAATCAGTTATAAGTATGTTTTTTATTCATTATTTTTACATTTTATTATGTGGTGGATTTTTTACGATGCAAAAATTCTTTACGATGGAAATTTACATCACTATGCATTTAACCGTTTGATGATTATAGGCGTGTTTTTATGTTATTTTCTTCATGCAACGAAGCATAGGTACGTATCCGTGCTATAAACTCAATTACACTTTATATCCAACACAGGACCTAAGGCGTGAAACCGTGCCTGTGAATCGAATAAGGCGATTTAGCTCACTAGGTTGAGAAAACAGGAATATTGATTATGCATACATTGCTTGTAACCTACCATACACACTAACTTTCATAGAGAGAGCAATAAAAAGTTTCACAATGGTGTGCGTTCAATATTTTTGTATACATTCACCTGTGCTGTTTGTCTCGTGGTCGCAAGCGAGCTGCTAAGCGCCCCACGCTTCCTGGGTTCAATTCCCGGGTCGTGCAAAGTGTTATTGGTTTTTTCCATTGAGCATTTCGTAGTAAACAGCCTAGAGTTTGGAAGATGGCGGTGTGATACCCCGTGCCACAGAAAGAACCATAGCCGTCTCTCTCTGGTCGTGTCGGATTGCCGTTACATCGGATAATGAGAGTGAGTGCACCTGTGTCTACGCGTGTACTATAATATCTCCCGCTGAGATTGGCTGCCATGGCCGAAATTCAGCCTGGAGGACAATTTTTTATTAATAGCCTGATTTAAGCAAACGAACACCAATATAATTTCATCGGTTTGAGAATACGGAACCCTAAAAAAATATTTAACTTTTCAATGCTAAGGAAAATAACGCAAGCACAGTAAAAGTTTATTTTCGCCCACAATCATCTTCCGTGATCATTCTAATAAAAAAAGAAGATTCGATTTTGTTTGCCAAACAATTTACTGTGCTTTGAAAATACAACATTATTTTTACAAAGGAATGTTCCTTTACAAATTGTATTCCGATTTTATAGCCCGCATTATGTCTGATTTGGTTCTTATTTACATCGATGTATATGTACCCGTAATGTTTTAATGATGGTGGTTTGAAGAATAGAAATAAAATAAAATTGTTTATTCTGTAAATTGGATATCTAATATTTACACGTTATATTATAAAAAAAATAAGCTAGGTGAGGTCTGTGTTTCCTATCTGACTACTCTGAGAAGAAAGGCTGAAACAAACCCAGAGGTCACAGTCTTTTTAAAGTCCAGGCATAATCTTGGTCAGATTGATGTTGAAAATAGTATTTTGAGGAGAGTACCACACAGATTTGAGTGGACCAATAAAGTCAGTGCAAGCATTAATTGTTAGTAATCGTGCTCAACTCAACACTTGAGGAGGGTAACGACTTGATGAACAATACCAAAGAAAGGACATTTGGGTAAGCCGCATAAAGTACTCAAAACTGGCAGACAAACATTAAAACTAACAGTGAAAGAAAAAAAAATGACCCACATAGTCCTGACATTCACTGTAATGAAAGTAAAATGATACTATAGAGTAAATAATCATGTCATTGTGTATATAATATTCATGGTGTATAATGGTTTTTCATGATAACTATAATGTCATGTTTTATGGTTTTATCACAAGGCTATTTTTATCGGCTATTTTCTCGCACAAGAAACGTACAATAGATGCATTCCGTGTAAACAAAAGATATGCAAATATAAATTGACGACTTAGCTAACGTATTTTATAAGTCTGACGTTTTTTTTTAAATATGTTCTAACGAGCCTAAAACCCGATAGCAATCAGGTTCAAATTCACGATATTCGTATCTTAAAAATATCCTGAATTTGATAAACTCTCGTAATATATATATTTTTCCTAATATTTTTTTACCAACAGTTGTCAAATAACAAACTTCCGTAATTTCTTATATATATTTTATATTGAAATTTGATTTACAAAAATTATACGTTTTATATTCAATGTGGTGATTCTTATTATTTTCCCTACAGTACCTATGTAAATAAAATACCAAGAGTACCTTGTGTGCGTAGGTGTCACAGGCAACAAAGGAATTTTGTCAAAAGATAGCTGCGTCCTTCCGAGTAAGATACCTTAGTCGCCTTTGAACTGACTAACGGATCTAAAATGGCTGCCGGGTCCCGTGCATTGAACCAAATGAAATTGTGAAAGTCATCGCCCACTGTACATGATCAGCAGTTCTATCTTTAGAGCCGTCTGACTCGCCTGCATTCATTCATGCGTAGCGTGACCGTGAGAGAAAGAAAATACGTTTATTTTCGGCAAACATGACGAATCAAAAGTAACTCACTCCATCGTAGACTTTGTCTCTGTCATCTCTGACCTAGACTAGAGTCAAGAGCAAACTCATTTCAAATAAAAAAAAAAAAACAAAAAATTATAACAAGTTGGGAGAAAACATGCGTCACATCCGGCCAAAACGGCCATCGCTCAGCATAATGAACTATCCCGCCGCATTTTCTTAAAAAAGCGAAGCGTGCTTACACGTGAGTAGCTTAGCCGTGGGTTGCTGTGGAGTAGTGCTTTAAGGTCATAAGCATACATATCAACTCGGAAAGGTATCATCGTCGTATAACTCAAGCCATTCAGTATTCTTTGTATGAAACTCTCTACTGCAACGCGCACTAATCGGAATCGTAACGTTATCGCCTTGCCTCGGGACAAGCTCACGACCGCGGTGCGGTGCGTGGTCAACTTGCAATTCCCGCGCTTACGGCTCGTCGTCCTCGCGCTTACGTCTCTTCGTCCACCCTTGCCCCTCTCATCCCTCCCGCGGCCTGCCTACAGCACCATGAACCAGCGGTCGGCGAGCCGTAAGCGCGGCGTCGCCTAGCCGTAGCCGAGTCGACGTATCGGAGCTGCTGATCCGCTTTGGTTACGTGCTTACGTTAGGTTGACGCCTGTTTGACGGCGAGATGGAAGGCGATACGGTGACGATCCCTTTCCGGGTTGATATGTGTGCCTTTTAGGGGCAAGCGCCAAGGTAACCAGCGAAATTCAAATATCTTACTTTTTTTTTGCAATTTGCTGTTCAGTGTAAGGTTGTATGTTGAACAAAATATGTTTTGCGACCGTAACAAGTATGTATTTACAGAATCATAATCATTAAAGTCAACAAAGAAACCCTCTAAGTTCATAATGACTGTTTCGAAATAGTCAATGTATTAAGACTCAAGAAGTTTATGAAGAAAATACATCAAATCTGTAAAGGAAAATATTTTTCTTACCTGTGACCTAAAAAAACATTCAAGCGAATCCGCTATAAAATTATTTAGTGCCCATAAACAATCTCAGTTTTGATTTATTAGTTAGGTACAAAGGTTGTAATATTTAGTATCGAAACTTTTAGTCTTTAGCTCGAAGGCTTGCAAGACTTATCTATGAGAAGATTGTTGTCCATCAATAATAATATCAATAAAATTATGCTAAGATTCGAGTAACCTTACCTCACAAGTAATAATACTACGATATAAGACAATTTACCCGTACCTTACTCTAGAAGTCACACTGTCAAGACGGGCATAAGGTTTCTATTTCGAATTTCTCAGCTGCAGTCCTAGAGTCTGGACGTGTGTCTGATTGATAGCCGTAGGCTCACATTACATGCGACTTAAACACAACTAGGGAAACAAGGGTGTTGTTTAAGAGGTTTTGCTCTTTTATATTTCTACATATGCAATACCCAGTGCGATTGAATTGCCTGTGACTTGCCATAAGTTGAAGCAACAATAAAAGTTGCATTGTCTAAACAGTGTTGAGACGATGCAACTTTTAGATGCATATATAGATATATAAAACGTTTATTCAGTGCAACAAGAGACACAATACAGGTATTAAAAATATCGAAAAAGGTGAAAAAAAAAAAAAGATTAAAAAGATAAATTGACCCATAGACACCTAGCTCTCATCTATAACGGTCGATCACTACTGGGCGGAATGTGTCTCGTGGTTGCACCAAATGGGAGTCAAGCTCAGCATATGCCAGGTACTTTATTGTTTCTTTCTTTTTATTGGTAACTTCGATTGTTTCTTCATTCAGTTATTGTATGCCACAAACAAAAAACTTGCAACATTTCAATGGGGTTTTTACGGGCTGAAAAGTCCACACAAAATGTTCAGTGACTATTCATATCATCCCAAAAAGCCAAAAATATACAAACAGAAGATGAAGAAGAATGAGTGAGTTTGTATGTGTGTGAATGTATACGCAAGAATCCGATGGATGCGAAAAGCACAGAACCGGTCCAAGTGACGGTGCTTGGGGGAGGCCTATGTCCAGCGGTGGACGTCTTTCGGCTAAAATGAATGAATGTGTGTATACAATACAAGCAGATATTCTTCTTTCACCCCCAAAAATCAGTACCGTACCAAAAAGCTCATAACTTAACCTTTAATTTAGAAGAACGGTCATAAAGATACCAAAGATTAATATATATGAGCTAAAACTAACTTAGTTTTAGTAGTGAATTAACTTAACTCTTCTCTTATTCGAATAATTTGGCTAAAGTTATTAAGTTGTTTTAATTTTCAATGAATATAAATGGGTATTTACACTGCTATAATAATGAAAAGCTTTTCATCAATCGAGTTTAGTAAGTCCAGAGAGACTAGACAATGTGATATTATATCAGTGAACGATGCTAGAAATGTCAAAAATGTATGGGACTGACATAAGCGCCCGAAAAGCTTATGTATGTTCGCTTGAAAAATCGTTGTAGTAATACGAAATGCATTGCCTTTGTGTTTTCAGTACCTATTTTAACATCCAGTATAAAAAATGTAAAAGTTTTGCAATAGATAAATGACTAACTAATTAATTAACTAATTCACAAAATACGTATCATTTGTCATTAGCAAATGATTATGATTATATTTTGTGAATTAGTTAAATATACACCCTAGCCGCGGTTTGTCCGTGGATTGGTAACCATCTTTACATAACAAGGCCCTCCATGCTTCGGAAAACACGTTAAGCCGTTGGTCCGAGCTGTTGTCATTCGTGGATCTTTGACAATCATTTCGGTTCGTCAGAAGACCGAAAGTCTGATAACCAGTCTTACCAATGGGTATTACTTAGTAACGAGGTTATGGAGGTCAAATAGGCAGTTGCTCCATGTAAAACACTGGTACTTAGCTACGTCCGGTTAGACTGGAAGCTGACCCCAACATGGTTGGGTAAAAACTTAGCAGATGATGTGTTAAAAATACACACCACAATAACATTTTACGTCAGTCACGATTAATACACTATTCCACAGCCTAGACCCTACTTCAGTTCCAAAAGCAATTTACCTCACTGTCATCACCTAAGCCCTACCTCCCAACGCAGACACAATACAATAACTATTTTGGCAGCACATTGAGAACAGTTAACATACATGTCAGCCACAATTTGTAGTGTTAAGACAGGACTGACGATACTGTTATTACTAGGCAGACGTCTAATTGTAATTAAGTGTGGTGTTTCTGCTCTAAATTACGTGAAAGGTTAGATAAGATTGTGGGTACTGTGTTATTGAAGATATTAAATTATTATATCTAGCTGCGCCCCGCAGTTTCACCCGCATAAGTTTGAATCCCGTGGGAATATCGGGGTAAAAAGTAGCCTATATGTTAATCCAGGGTTTCAGCTACTTCTATACAAAATTTTATCAAAATTGGTCCAACCGTTTGAGCGTGAAGAAGTAACAAACATAATACCTGTCTGAGATTGTTCTCTAATTAGCTTTTGTGTTTTTACCTACGCTGAAATAATAATTGTTCATTTGGCATTTATGTCTAGATATAGATCGTTTCGATTACCGAGGTTCAGTAATTTAATGTTTGGTCTTCCGAAAAGATTCCGAAAGGTAACTTATAAATGCTTTCTGCAGTGCAATTCTATAACCATCTCACCGTGAAAACTTAGGTGAAGTGAGCGTGGAGTGAGCTGTCAATAGTGTCAATTCCTAGCAAAAACAAACTCACATCACCTAAGTTTTCACGGTGAGATTTTTACAGAATCGAACGGCTGTAGTTAAAAGGGTGATCGTCAGTTGTTTAGTCTAATATATTGGCATTATTGTTTGTTTTTAGCCTACTAGTTACTGTCGCACTACTGGACAAAAGCCTCCCTCAAGTCCTTCCAAGAACTCTTTTCTTGTGCCACCTCGAGCCAGCCTCGCGGTACGCGTCCAGGTCATCTCGCCACCGCTTTCTGGGCCGACCTCGGCGGCGCCATTCATCTTCAGGCACCCATTGTTGATAAAATAAATCACGAAAACAAATAATCATTTACTAAGAGTCTTTGGTCAACTAGACCCACTCCAAATTGAACCCACGGGATCACTCAACCCAATCACATTTTGAATAGGTCGACGACCCACTGCCCAATTTCATCATTAGTACAGTCACGGAGTAAAGCCGAATTTAATGACTGCCTGATATATCTATATAGAAGCCACAGAGAGACTCTTAGGATGCTTCCTAATAATAATTGTACGTACTAATAAAAATAATTGTAATTATAAGTCCTACGTACAATTGTCATATTATTAGTTTTAATTATCACACACTCACTTGTTTTTTGACGTGACAACGTCTAATAAATCGATGAAGCTGGCTGCACTCACGAAAAAACATGACTCATGTAGCGTTACCTCGCGGCCTTGCTCTGTAGCGTTCCATGGCGGCTTGAAGTGCAAGCGAATATTAACAAATGCAATGTAACTATTCCATCAGTATTTTCTTATGACGTTGTCACGTTCAACTATCGTCAGTAAACCGACTTTACAGACAACCGATTTTTTTTGTCTTAAATTGTTTTTTTTTATTTCCATCATAACATTATCATCTGTTAGTAGATGTTTGTATTACTGTGACTCGTCCGAATAGTTTGAAGGCCTGGAGGCCAATAACACAGGTATTCCTATTAAAGGCTCCAGTCTCTACAACAAAAAACACTATTATGTATTGTGCTATTATTTTTAAATAGTGGTGGAGAAAATAAACATTTTTATTATTATTATAACATCAGCTTTATGAAGAACCTACCTACCTATTTTCGGATTACCAATGTGACAGTCATTGGCAACGACATTTTGCAAAGGAAAAACACCAATTTCTTAGATTTTTCCTGTGAACATGACTTAAAGAAAAAATACGTGAAAAATAAAGAACTCTTGACGTAATTCAATAATCACCTCAAGGCGCGTTTTCCTTGATTTTGAAATAAAACGTATATACTGGTCGTAAAAGACCCATTACGTAACCGTCAACTAAGCATTCTATACATCAAAATAAGTAACATTGCAAAAAAATAATTGCAGAGACCACTTTTATTTTTGGTGTGAAAATTTGCTGTTCGGGGTAGTGCGCAGTGTAATATACGCCAAAATTGTGCGTATGGGTGCATGCGTATACGGTTTGATGCGTAGTATTATAGTGTATTTTATAATGTCAAATATATATAAAATTCAAAGTCCTAACTGATTGATATATCAACGCACAGCCTAAACCGCTGGTCCTAGAGACATGAAATTTGGAGGGTGTGTTATTTGTGAAGAGTAGGTATCCACTAAGAACGGGTTTTTCGAAATTCCACCCCTAAGAGGGTGAATGGAGGGAGGCTTCTACCCGCGACTTCGTCCGCGCAGAAGCTAGAGTCAAACAAATCAAAGAAACTCACCAACAACACTAAGATGGATCCTCCTAACTAAAGGAGGATGAGCAGAGATCTGGCACTCGTAGAACCCCTCATCTCTTTCACTGACATACTGGATCAGGAGTCGCCAATCGTTGGGATGTTCGAAGGCCAGAGAGTAGCGGGAGTCAGCTGAGTACGTATGGCGGCCGAAGGAAAGGAGATGAAGTTCTTCGCCTCGGCGACGAACCCAGGAGATCTGGGGAAAGAAAAGGAGGTTTTAGTTTGTTTCATCTTTGTTTATGTGAATGATGTTTTCCTGTTGCCGCCAATTTTTTAAGTAAGTACGGTCGACCGCGTAATTACTAAAGCAACGCTTTCCCAGAAGAGCACTGGCCGCCACATGCGTCCGTAATATCCAAATACAGAGCATTTTTGGCACCTTAAGAGGAAATTCGGGTGTCATAATAATTAAAATATGACAGATGGTAACGAGAGACATGTACCTTATCCGTCATATACATTAGTACTTCTAATAGAATACATTGAGCTAGTAGCTCTTAACTGCTAATCAAACTGAGATCACTCGTATTTTAGGTTATGAAAATGACTTTTTGACAATTCAATGTGGCTGTCTAGTAGAATATTTATATTTTGACAAAGTGGAGAAATGGCGAGACTCAAGGAATACCGTTTCAAAAAGTACCTACAACTATAGTGGATTATATTATTGACACAGCAAAAAGCACTCTCAACTTCAAACAATAAAATATAAAAATATACGCTAGAATAAACATTGGTACACTAGTTTTATAGCCTTTTTGCTCATAATATCATAATTCTAATGCATGAGGCAGTCATAAAATAATACACTCTTGAAAGAAAATAGAAAGTACAGAAAACCCACTCCATAGAACGAGCGAAAACCCACGCACACATAGACGCATACGTGCGGCGATCTCAAACAAATGACTAACGCACTCACTGTACGTGAAGCGTGTCTATGTGTGCGTGCGTTTTCACTCGTTGTACGGAGCTGGCCTTCTATATATATCTATTCTATGCTCTCGCGTTGTTTGCAGCATAAAATGAGACAGAACAGATGTTTAACTTTGCGTCTCGGAGTGCGTAATGGGATTCTGTGGTTCTTTGCTATATAATAATTTCTAAGAAAGGATTTAATATTATAATACACTGCAGATCTCTCGTGGCATTATGAGTTATACGACTATAAGTCATGCTGTGGTTAAAAGTTTTCCAGTTGGAAAGGTTCGTAGTAGGGTTGACTGCCCACGGAACACCAAGCGAAGTAAAGTCAGAAAAACTTAATGTTTTGCAGAGTGACTATCAACTTAATATGTCCGTATAGTCAAATCACAACTGTCATTCTTTGACAGTCGTATGAAATAACTATAACATGGCAAAATCACGTAGGTAGTGTCAATTTGTTAAACAAGAAATTTTCCTGATTGTACCTATAGTATGAGAAGAGATTGCATCAGCTATCAGTCGCACGCAGCCAATTTTTGGCAAATGAAATGTTAAAATATATCTGAACTTCACGGTCATTGATTCTTTAACTGGTTTGAACGTCACTCGTTGAGACTATTTTACTACTTCGCTACAAACCTAGAATCAATTTTGGCAAGTGATATTCTTTCGCTTTTAACGCAATTGTTATGGTCAATTGCAGATACATCGGTGGAACCTTAGACTCGTGTTGGTTCTTTTACTATTATTGCTGCTCATGGGCGTAATCTACTTACCGTTTTCTCTCCCAGGTCATGCACTCGACAGTGTAAATGCACGCGACTGCCGAGCTGAGCCGTCACATTATTAGTAGAAGCGTCATCCTCGAAGAACGGCAGAGGCTCAGAAGTAGTAGTAGACGGGTCCTCTTCGTGGTCTTCATATGTTTCTGTGAAGACTTCGTGCCAGAAGGGACCGTTGATGATTTTCTTGTCACCGGTTTTGAAATCTGTTGGAGAAATTTTTAGGTTATTTTTTGGCATTAAGTTTGGTGGATTATGGCTACTCCTGAATATAGGCTTTTAATGGATAATAGCATCTTTTAAATATCCAAAAACAAAGCTTAGCTAGCAGGTTCTCAAGCTAAGCTTTACAAGTTAAGGCAACATAAATCCAGAAAGAATGATTAAGACCAGCCTGTAATAAATTTGAAAACTGCCAGGCATAAAGTAATTTCTTAACAAAGGAACGAGCATTGATGACAGTGCTCGATTACTTTGGGCCATTAAATCCAGGTTTCCACCCGACGTTTTCCTCCAACGAAAGCCAGTCTGTCTTAAGTGAGCAAAGAAAACACAAATGACATGGAAAAAGTTACATAACTAGATATATGCAAAGATTTTGAAGCCAAAACGTTGTGATTATAATATGGATCTTTAAACCTTCAACAATTAGGGCACTTTGACACAATCTATAAAGACTGACATTTAATAAGTCATAGATTGGATAAACAAAATATGAGTCAAGAGCGAGTCTGACTCGCGCACCGAGGGTTCCGTACCATCATTACACTGCGGTACACTGCGGTGTAGAATATTGCAGTTTTAGGTCAGTGCCATCTCTTGACCGATAGTGGAACTAATGTAATTTTTGTTGATGATTTCTGAAAAAATATGCTATTTAGAGACATCGTTTTATTTTTCCTGTAATCATATCACACTAATATTATAAAGGCGAGTGTGTGTATGTGTTTATATGTTTGTTACTTCTTCACGCTCAAACGGCTAGACCAATTTTGATAAAATTTTATATGGAGGTAGCTGACACCCTGGATTAACATATAGGTTTTATTTTTTATCCCGATGTTCCTACGGGATCGAAATTTATGCGGGTGAAACCGCGGAGCGCTGGGGGTCTTTACATAAACTTCTATCACAAAAAATCATTTCATGAGATAAGGGGGGAAAGGTTGAAAACTATGCAGCCTAAACAAAAAGAAACAATGTTTGAAAAAATTCAATTCACACACAAATTCACGTCACTTCGAATTTTTCAGTCCCTGTTGCTCAGTTGCCGTTGCTTTCTTATTTGCAAAATAATTGGGCAAACGTCATCCAAAACTATTCCAAATTAAAAATTGAAAGCATTAGTAATTCTTGAGATATCCAACTGTAACAGACAGACAGACAGACTGATTATTTACAATTTTGGTACGGAACCCTAAAAAAATCAGGACATTGCGGAGTGGTGATTTATTTTTATTGCTGAATGGGCTTGTTTTGACCTCGATCACGCCTGATGGAGATTATGAAAATTAATTAGATACTTATTAATAAGATTAGGGTCATTAAAGTAAAGCACTTGTCTGGGTTGAAGCCTACGACCTACAGCTCTTAAGTATCGAGCGTTACCACCGACCCACTACTGCTCTCGAGATGGAAATAAAATGGGAAAATTATATATATCTAACATATTTGTAGGTTGAGGATGCTTCAAGGTCTCTTTTGTTCAATCTGTAGATTCAGAAGAGTTCTAAACGAAGTAAATTTTATTTGGAATCCTTTTGAATCTGCTATCTTCTATTTTCAGATATATTGTTGTTTTCGGAATGAATGTAGCGATCTAATCGACTTGCACTTTGACTCACTATACAGTTTAAAAGCGAAGACATTTAAACACCTAGATAAGGATTAATTTACCATTTTGTTTTTGTTTTTTTTTTCTTCTTCTTTGTTCTCTGTTTTAGGATCTAAATTACATGTAACAATTTAGTACTATTGGTTGATGTAAATTAGGGTATAGTTTTCTTTTAATTTTTTCTCTATCGTACGTACAACTTTCGTTTTGCATGCTGAGTTTACCTTTAAGTGATTGTACACTATTGTTTATCTGTTTTTGCTTGTTTTTTTACCCATAACTGGTGTAAACAATAGTGTAAAAAAAACCAATAAAAAAATAAATTCGGTGGATTATATGTTAAAAGATAAAACGGGATTCTGGCCCAGACAGTATGAACCTACAGTTTTTTCACAAAGTGGTATCTTTTATTATAGTAGTCTTAGTAAATAAAGAAATATTTGAAGCATTAAAATTATGGAATTCGATGCCTCTTTTCTCTCGTGGCTATCCTAATACTAATATTTTTAGTACCTAATAATTAAAGACCTCCAGACCGAATCTCGGCCATCTCAGCCGAGACGGGTCAGACGGATATTATAGTGCACATGTGTGTATGCGCGTGCACATAATTATGCCCTTTATCTTCCCTCACTCTCAAAGTTCTAGTACAGTACAGTTCGTGCCACGTAAGAAGAGACTTGACCCCGCCACCCCCGCCTCTTTCCGCCGCCCCGATGACGCCCGGTGCGGGACGGGGACCGGGCGTCATCAGGGCGGCGGAAAGAGGCGGGGAGGCGGGGTCAAGTCTCTTCTTACGTGGCACGAACTGTACCTGGCGATAAATATTGCACATCAACCTTTGGTAAGAGACAATCGGCTAATTTCGGCTTCGTAGAGTTATCTCTATCGCACGAAATACAAACAGTCCGGTATCTATTAGGAGCTGTTCAAACAATTATGATTTGCTTCTTTTGATAATTATTTTTATTCTTTGTATAAGATGGTTTTGTGTAAAAAGGTCGATGTGCAATATTTATCGCCGGGTACTACAGACCGGTACTATCGACCTTCGGTCCTTCGGTCGCACTGTAGTAGTACTTTACTACAGTAAAGTACTACTACAGTGCGACCGACAAGAGAATGCAGGCTTGACACCAGTCATTTTCATACAAACGAATACGTGTTTTGCAAATGTGATCGCATGTGTTAGGAACTTAATATTTCGCCGGCCGGATAGTAAGTGATTAAATCAATGTTAAAGATAAAAATTTACTTGGCTCTAGTTAATACTTATGGTAATACAAATCCCTTGATTTTTTCTCTAATTCTTCGTTTATGACGATCTAATTTTATTAAACCGGTTGTCAAAAACCCATTATGCTGCGGAAAACGCTTAAGAACTAATTGTTTTCCCGACATCTGAATAAAAAATTCCAAAAGTCCAATTTAAGTCTAATCTACAACAGACCAAATTGCCTAAACAAAGCTTCCAAATTAGACAATTGTTACCCGCAAAGGCAACACGAAAAATTTTCCTTGGAAAGATCACAAATTAAAGGAGTCAAGCGTTGAAAGCTTAAAAGATATCCGGCTAATTACTAATTAGGGTGACTTTCCCCCGAAGAAAGTCTGGGGCACTTTGAGGGTAGAATTAAGAGCTACCATAATACAGTTTAGTGAGTAGTGGAGCAGAAATGCGGCTACTGCCAAGACTTGTACATAATGCGAAAAAGGTAAAGAGTAAAAGGTAAAAGTAATCAATTGGTGGCGTATTCAATAAGTCGTTTTTGACACACAGGACCTCAGGCACCCTCAGGCGTAGTAGCGCTTGCGGCCACTAGACTAAAGAGGCAGTCTGTTTGTGTGTGGGCTTATAATATAATAACATATTAATATAATTATATATTTTCTTTTTGACATAAATTTTCTAAGGTAGACTTTTACCTCAAAGAGTCTGAGACGTTTCTAAAATGAGAAAAATATTTACTCAGAATATAAAAAAATGGTAACAAAGACGTACCTTTTAGAGTTCCTTATCTCAAAAGGAAAAACGAAACTCTTATAAGAACACTTCGTTGTCAGTATGGCTGTGCGTCAGTTAAGACCCTTTTTCTCAGGAACGCGTGGAGTTATCAAGTTTAAATTAATATCAAATACTCAAGTCTGCAATTCCTTGAAGCAATGAAAAAACCAAACGTCTAAGTCAACGCAATCAAAAGATACTGGCGTTTATATTCCGAAACCAAAATCTTTAGGGTACTTCCCGTTGACCTATAGTCATGAAATTTGGCCAGAAGCAATGTCATGTAGCATAAGTAAAGGAAAAATTCCAAAAACCGTAAGTTTGTAGTTACATACCTACAAATTTGTACGGAACCCCCCCGGTGTGCGAGTCCCACTCGCACTTTAACGGTTTTTTATTTTATTTTGTAAGATTAAACGATTTAGCAAAACATACATATTGTGAAAATTCATTCGTGTATTGGGATTCAATAAGGCTTATACATAATTGGTTTCGATAAACCTTTTAAGTCGTATTACTAGTTTATTTAGGTATTTTATTTTGAGTATATATTATTGAATTTATACAGCTACGTAGTTTTCTTTTTTAGCTAGGCCATTTAAGCAATTTGTAATTCCATAACGCACTAGGGACTAAAGGCTCCTACAAACAAAACAGATATAATCGCGCGCGACACAAAGGCACCGCTCGTTGTGCGACTTGCGGTGCCTTTATGTCGCGTGTCGCGCCTGTTTGAAGGAGCCTTAATTCGATAATTTATTTCAATTTTATTTAATGTTCTCTTTAATATTAAAGGAATTTAGAACCATCAATGAGGCCTCCTCCCTGTGAGAAGGAGGCGTCACATCTCAATCATTGTAGTTATTAATGCCTTAGTTCGGAGCAATCTTGAATTTGCAAGCATGGTGTGGAACTCGCACTGTTCTGTGCACTCACAGAATCGTAAGCAATCAGAGGGCCCCGGCCTTCACGAAACACCTGGCGTGTATCTTCGGTAAAATATCTTCCTGGTGTATGGACATCGAACTCGTTATTCACATAGGTGAAACACATGTTCAATGCTACAATATTGATTCTCTGTGCGACCGTCGACTGACACAGGATCTAATGTTCCTCTCGAATAGGTCAATAATAAATTAGACTGTCGCAAATTAGTTGAGCGTATTGGACTAAAAGTTCCTTACAAAATACACAGATACCCTGTAAATAATGTATGTCACGCTCAAGCATCCAAAGACGGATACAGACATTGCGAGGCATGCGCGGCGCACGGCGCTCATCACATGCTTCGCAATGTGTGGACGTTCATATTCGTGGTGAGTGTACTCGTTACCCGAGGAAAATTAATATCGAGGCGTGTGTTGCGAGGCATGCGCGGCGGTGCGCGGCACATGCCTCGCAATTTCTGAATCCGCCTTTGAGACAAACATTGGGGTAAACTCACAACTAAACAGATTCAGTATTTTGCCATAATTTGATAAGTCTAGCTCCTTTAGTTGTATTATTATTACGTTTATTTATTTACTTAACTTATTTAATTAGGTACATTTTTAAATATTTCTTAAAATATAAAAAACATTTTAAAATATTTAAAAAATAGCGATCCCCCGGTGTCGGGAGCAGGGTCCAAGCTACCGGTGGTTAGGGCTCCAGAGACAGGAACCTCGTCACAATGCGAGCCGTATCGAGGAGGCCTTCTGAATCAGGCCCTTAATCCAACCGCCTAACGAGAGCCTCGATAGATGTTGATCGAGACTTTCGGACATCAGTCCATTGGCCGATACGACAATCGGCACAATGATAGCCGAGCTCACTTAGCTTGTTCACGCACACAAGGTGTGAATGTTGGTCACAGTTGGTCTGCGCCAGGGGACGCGCGGAGGGCGCGGCGCGGCGCGGGACTTCACTGCGACAGCAGGCTGGCCGCCGCCCGCACGGCACTCCATTACCGAACACGGTCGAAGACGCGCGCGCATACTTGTAGTCCAAAGTTCTTCCAACATTGTATTGTCCTTTAGAATCATATTATAAGTGTTTACAGTCCACTTTAGTTTCATTTGACGAACCTTTAATTAGGTCCTTAACTAGCTTATTATTATTATGTGTTATCACCTATTTCTGAGATTGCTAATGAATGATACCTATTCATACTCAGCCTACAATATCCCCACTGCTGGGACCCAGGCCTCCTCTCTATGAGAGGGGGTGGACCGTAATCCACCACGCGGGCCCAGTGCGGGTTGGTAGATATCACATGTCTTCGAATTTTTTGTTCTAGGACATGCCGGTTTCCTCCGATGTTTTCCTTCGCCATTTTAAGAGCAGTGGTGATGATATAATTTACACAAAGTAAAGCGCCTGACTGGGTTCGAACCTAAGTCGCGGCCGAAATCGCGGCCGTGACCACTGGGCCACTACAACTGGCCACTGCTTTCGTACTATAATGTTACCTAATATACGTATATTATATACAGAAGCTGTTGGTGTTCCCTAATAAATTAATTAATCACTAACCAATGTAAACTGTAGCTTAAGTCAAAGTTATTTAGATTCATGAGAATCACTTTCAATATTGTTTATTTCTGATACAATAAATAAACATCGTATAAATCCTTCTCCCTATTTTTATCTATAGAGCTATAAAAATCTAGACATGTCTTTGACCCTTTTGTGGTAATATTGAAATCGATCACTTCGATGTATTTTTCGTCGTTACCATATTTTTACAATTCATGTGCGGGTTTTATTTATGAATATTATCCAATTACGTGCATAGGTACGGTCAGCATCAAAAGTCGTTTAACACTTAAGTTTCTTTAATCTCGGTTATTGAGCAAAATATTAACCCTTCAGTTTTTTTTAATCTCAGTTATTGAGCAAAATATTTGTTCAAAATCGCATTATACTTCTGCTGCAATTTCGAACAAATATTTTGCTCAATAACTGAGATTTAAAAAACTGAATTGTTAATCGACTTTTGATGCTGACCGTACCTTCGATAAAGGGTAACAAAATAAGATTTTAACGTCTGTATAATATTCTATTTCTTTTTTAAGCAATCTTAGTCCGACAAACGATAAAGAAAATGGCATTTTTATTTACTTGATCGAACCTTTAACAATTGACATTTTACGCTTCTAAAAACGCTATTAAACACTCTAACATAATGATTGCGCTGTACCATACATTTTGGCTGTGTTATGTATGAACCGCGGTTTTTTTTTTAGTAACCGACACATTTTGAATGCTAAATCTTACACCTAGTTTATCTGACACGCAAAAACTTTTTCTTGTATTAGTATTATCTATTTCTTCACTACTCTGTGGCTGCACCAATCTCATCCAGAATGAAGAAAATTGCACGAAAATCTTAGTTGCTAAGCAATAAATAATAAAATAAGGCCTGTAATAAATCTGAGCAACGTGTCTGTGGACCAAGGAATTTATGAGATAGGCAATAATTTCAGGGTAGCCAAATACAAACAGAAAAGCTAATTAGAGAACAATTTCCAGACAGGTATTATTCAGATTAAACAGAGAATTTAGGAAATATTTACGTGGAGACCGAAGTAGGTGGTAGGTGCAGGTGGAGGTTATATTTTCTAGAGTCATGAACTTGTGACTTTAAAATTTATTTATTTATAAAAAATATTATATTATATTGATGTGAAACATCTATAGCCGCACGTAAAACAAATTTCTGGCGTGGCGACGCATGCCGTGGCGACGCGTCGCCACGCTATATGATGGTGTATATACAGTATGTTAACTAACAGAGGGCGTTCCCGTAAACCCGCAATAGTATAGCATCCATACATGCTAAAAAAAATATTACCTACCATCCGAAAATAAAATGTTTTTATTTTTTTTTATATTAAAATATTCACTAAAAATCGTAAATTGATACTCTATTTATTTTTTATCACACCTGCTCTGAAAATACATACTAATTATACCAATTAGAGGGAAGAAACGCCTTTATCCCGCCCTTCAAATCCTTTCATCCCAAGGTATGGAAGTTTGTATGAAAATCCTTTCGACCCAAGGGTGGGAAAAATGTATGAAATTCCATTACATACCCGGTTTTTCTTTTTTTTTTTAATTTGTCAGCAGTCATACTGCCAAGAGATTTTAACTGTCTACTAATTAAATTTCAAGTAAATTGTTACTGGCCACATACAGTTTTTTTTTACCAGTTACCAACCTCCTTGGTGCATACAGAAAATTAAAAACGAAATTATTTTTGTATATAAAACGCGTGGAATCACGGAAGAAGTGGCTGCATGACCTTATGATCTTAGCCTACTCCAGAAACGGGCGAATAAAAAATGGAAAAGCCCGCGCATTTTCGCAAAAACACATTTATCTTTGTGTTTTTTGTAAAATATGGATACTTCGAGCGACAGTGATGATGTTATCCCTAACACACCGCCAGAACTATTAGAGACGGCCCAAGAAGTTGTTGATTAATCTGTTGCCGGAAAAATCTAAATGCAGATACAACAATACTTATATGTCCATAATTTTCCTCGTAGGTGTAATAAAAAGCACTATACATCCCTCAGGATAAAGTACAGTTCCATACCTCAATGGTTTGCGCCCCTCGCAAGCTCGTGGCGCAAATGCCATAATCTCGGTATGGAACTGTCACTTTCTTCCCTCTGAAGTAATGTACTATAATTAATTCTAATTTATTTAATTAAATAAATTCCGACATTGCTGTCCTTCAAGTACGCGTGTACAGAGTGTTTCTTTAACGTATCAATTTACGATTTTTAGTGAATATTTTAATATAAAAAAAAAATAAAAACATTTTATTTTCGAATGGTAATATTTTTTTAGCATGGGGTTAACGGGAACGCCCTCTGTTAGTTAACATACTGTATACAGTCACAGTCTTGTGTACTGTGTGGCGACGCGTCGTCATGCGCAATGTTTCACATCTGCCAGGCGTCCCGTGACGGCTCACTTTTTTTTTTTTTTTTTTTAAATGTCCGATTTAGTCGATTGGCAACGCTAATGATAAAAGATTTTATTTCTGTAAGTGCTCATACACACGAGCTACACGCGCCAATGGCAGAGGCAAGTGCAGCCGTCGACACCGTGCGACTCATGTATTTGAGTACAGTGCTTAAATACACAAGCGACATGTTCTCGACGGCTTGTGGCTAAGTAATATAACAACCGCAGGAGTCGATCGATCAGTTTAAATCCAACCCTAGGTACATAAATTGTAAGTTAAGGCATAACAATTTAGGGCACGCCACGATAGCGGCGGTAAGACCCCTCTTTGAGGAGTGGCTAGACTCATGGCGCCCTCACCTACCGCCTGACGCAGGTCCTCACCGGACACGGAAGTTTCGGGAGGTTCCTGCACATAATCAGGCGGGAGGAAACGCCTGGGTGTTACCATTGCCAGGATCGCCCAGAGGACACGGTGGAGCACACGGTGGAGGTCTGCCCCGCTTGGGTGGAGCACCGCCGTGTCCTCGTTGAGGCGATCGGCAGCGGCAGCGACCTCTCGCGTCCGGGCCTGGTTCAAGCCATGGTCCGGGGCGAGAGGGAGTAAGGGGCAGTCGCCTCCTTCTGCGAAGCAGTCATGCTAGCGAAGGAGGCGGCGGGACGGCTGAGGGAGAGAGCCTCCCGTCCCAGCCACCGCGGGAGACGTTCCGGGCGTCCGTCTCACCGTAGGCGCGGGCCTGCGGGCGGTGAGTAATGGGTAGCTCACCGTCCGATCAGGACCAGGCCCGTGCCGGACGGCGCGTACGTGTTCCACGCGCGCCTCAAAGAGATGTCAGCATCATTCAGAGGGGCCCACCAGGGCCGAAGCCTGCCGGGTCAGCGGGATTGTCCGAAAGGGTTACCGCTGGCTCGGAACATAAAGGGCTAAGGAAGGAACACGGGTGGGTTTTAGTCAGTAAGAGTCTGACACTCCCTTCCGCTCCACCCAGAGCGGGAGGAGTCATTTGATGATTTCCCATCCACAAAAAAAAAAAAAAGGCATAACAATTTAGCGTATACATTATGTCCCAAAAAGACAGTACAAAATGTCAAATCCCAAAAATATCTACAAATCCCATTCGTTTTGTAACAGAACCCTAAAAAACTGTTTGAACCTACAACTGTGTTCTCACGGAAGTTTTTCTGACAGGATTATAGATGATTAGAGCCTATTTGGCGCTTAAATGCAACCATTATGAATACTTTGAAATGTAGATGGCAGAAATACGAGACAAACATTAATCTAAACAAAGTAAAGAAAAAAACGGTAGGAATAAGAATTGGCTGACAAACCAAGTGACAAGGATAAGAATGTAAAAACGTAGAACCATCTTTTATGAATATTTTATTGAAGTACAAAACTGTGTGTGTGTTGTATTATATTTACTCGAGTACTGAGAGCTCGCAATGCTCTCACACCACATTGTGCAAATAAATAATTATAAATTATATACAATAATGGCCATTATTGTGTGGGAGTCGAAGGCAATAATTTACCAACGAGACATTTTCAATTTAATTTATACTTTATTTATAAGGTGTTCTTCGATAGCACTGACATACAGTAAAGGTCAATATCGTAAAGAAACTTGGGTTAAAATAGTCTGAAAATTTCAACAGACAATGAACAAACGTGTTGGCGAATACTCATTCATTCTCTGTATGACTTGCCCGTTGGTCTTGTGGCCCCAAGTGCGACTGCCGAGCGTGAGGTCTTGGGTTCAATCCCAGATCGGGCAGTGTTATTGGACTTTTCCATTAGGAATTTCCTTTTTTTTTCGGAATGGGTTTGCTCTTGACTCTAATCTAGGTCAGAGATTACACAGACAAAGTCTACGATGGAGTGAGCTTACTTTTACTCTTACTTTGACGAGATCAGGGTTGTATTCGCTCGGAAACACAAACGCAGGTAGAGAGTTCCACTCTTTTGCTGTGCGCATTATAAAGAACTTTTGAAAACGCTTAGTGCGAATTGGTGGAATAGCAACTAGGCAGGGATGGTAACTTGCAGTGCGTCTGGATGTCCGAAGGTAGAAGGGAGCCGGTGGAATGAGGTCGTGGAGTTCTTAGGCACACTCGCCGAAGTACAATCTGTAGAAGACCGACAAGCAGGCAACCTTGCGGCGATGAGCCAAGCTGTGAAGCTTGGCATCCACCAGTTTTACGTCGCCAATGAGCCTCTTAGCTCTGCGTTCTTAGTAACAGCCTGGAGTTTGGAAATTGCCGGTGTGCTACAGCCGTGTATCGGAAAGCACGTTAAGCCGTTGGTCCTGCGTCTGATCACTCTCCGGTCGTGCCGGATTGCCGTCCCATCGGACTATGAGAGTGAGGGAAGAGGGAGTGCACCTGTGTCTACGCACACACTTGTGCACTACAATAATTCCGCACCGAAGACTGGTCTCCGCTGAGATTGGTCGCCATGGCCGAAATTCGATCTGGAGGACTTTCTTTATTCTCTGTATAAGAAGAGGCCTTTAGATTGGTAGTGGGGTGATGCACTGTCTTACAAACTGACGGGTTTTGAAGGATTTTCATAACCCATTGCTTGATATGTTTGTAAAATTCTTCTGCTCAGCAACGTAGATAACGCAATGGATATTTTTGAATTTTCAAAATAAAAGGCATTTCCAATATAACTGTTACGCAATTACCCTGCTGGTTTCACTCACTGACTAGACTGGAATCTCAAACCTACACGCTATGTGCTAGCGTGAAGGCCAATGTTTCTTCCTTCTTTGTACGATAATATGCCCTGTTGTCATAGAAAAGAGGTCGGAAATCACATACCTGGTATCTGTGGAGCAATAACGCATAGCGTCCTTGTGAGCACGGAGCAGAAGACCAAAAGACCAGCCGACGTCATCTTGTCAGCCCCTGGAGTTAGGAGCCATAGAGTTCATCTGGACAGCTGTCTCCGCATCTGGAAAGAAAGAAAAAGATTTCTTAAGAAAAATATTATACAAACACATACAGTGCGTGCCACGTAAGAAGAGACTTGACCCCGCCACCCCCGCCTCTTTCCGCCGCCCCGATGACGCCCGGTGCGGGACGGGGACCGGGCGTCATCGGGGCGGCGGAAAGAGGCGGGGAGGCGGGGTCAAGTCTCTTCTTACGTGGCACGCACTGTACCCATAAGGTGGTCCTAAAGGGGTTGATGCCTAAGTAGCACCCCGAAATATAATCAACTAGCAACTTGTTCTTGCTGTGCACGGCTGCAGAGTGCGACATGTCAAAATATTGACATTTCAGTGCTATATCTAAATTAAAACCTAATGTTTAATGATACTCACAAACCTTCCAGAATATGCTCTAATTGATGATGAAAACGGGTTCACTAATTTTTCACCAAAACTCCATTCACAATTTTTTAGTTTACTGCCAACGTTTTGTATACTATTTATTTCACAAACAACTCATTCCGCAAATGTTTTGTTTTATTTTGTAATGTTGTGTGTGTAATGCGAGTGTTACAAACATTTATTTGACAAATGCTTCTCTTTATAAATGTTTCGGATGACATTTAATCATTTATAAATTTTTCGTTCAATATTAAATTTCTTTTGGAAAAATCACGTTTATGCAAAATTTCATTTTATAATAGGTATTTTTCATTTGGGTCAAATAATTTACAGGCAAGTACTGAAGTTCTTTAATAATAATAGTATTTTTTTTGTATACAAACAAAGGAGTTGAAGTTGAGTGGAAAAAGCAAAAGGCATCCCTTATGCCTTTTGCTTTTTCCACTCAACTTTGCCTCTGTTATCATATTATTGTAATTTTACGTATTTATTCAATTTTTAAGTGTTTTTTCGGCGATTGAAATGGTTTATCATAGAAAGAGCACGGCTGACTTTAAATCAGTATTTTTAAATAGTACAGTCAGCATCAAAAGTTGATTATTAACACTTCAGTATTTTAAAACTCAGTTATTGAGCAAAATATTAACACTTCAGTTTTTTTAATCTCAGTTATTGAGCAAATTATTTTTTCAAAATTGCATTGTACTTCTGCTGCAATTTTTAACAAATATTTTGCTCAATAATTGAGATTAAAAAAAAGTGAAGTGTTACGGCTCCTGCAAACAGACTCGACGCGCGACGCGAATGGCGCGCGACACAAAGGCACCGCTCGTTGCGCGACTTGCGGTGCCTTTGTGTCGCGTCGCGCCTGTGTGTACGAGCCTTTAATCGACTTATGTTGCTGACCGTACATGCAATGCTCATTGCGTTCAAAACCGCGGTAAAAACAGCTCTACGAACTAAAAACATTGAATAACACAATTCCATTCAACAAGATGTTTACAAAGACTGATTATATTGCAGAAGACGGGAGCCATTCATTGCTACCATTGCTAGCCACTTATCTTCAGCAATAGTAGTTAGAGTCAACTGGGAGGAATAAATGGCTTTAAATAATTGTATTCCGAATGCAATGGAATAGCGGAATAGGTAAGTTACTGTAGAAACAAGTATTGCTTACAAGGGTGAAGCTGTTAGGCGAAATACAGATGTTCAGATGCATGTTGTTAGACGAGAAACGGATTTACTGCTCAAAGAAAAGAAGCGGATATTGTTTGATAAAAAATAGCATATGGCCTGACCAAGATTGGGTGTGCGCTTTAAAAGAGACAGTGACTGATCTTTGAGTTTTTTCGGTCTGTTCTCAGAGTAGTCATTTAGGAAACATCGAACTGATCTAGTTTTAAAACACAAGTTATTTTTGACGTTTAAAAGTGGTTTTTTTTAACCAATTTACAGCAAAAAATATCATTTACTATTTACTGTTACTGATAATAAAAAGTTCCAAGATATTCCACCACGGTCTATGCTATAATTTTTATTGATGGTAGCACCGAAACTTTACTGTTTGGATGTTTGGTATGCACAAAAACTCAAAATTTTCATGTTGATGAAAAAAATTTCATTGTTCCTATTTGTTGCCCATTCTTCCCAATAAGAATCTACGTTCAGCAATGCACCAAACTAAATTTTGCACTAGTTACACACGAATGTGTTAGATAACTCTAGTAAGATGTTAAAAGTAATAATTTTTTTTCATAAAAACTATGTTGTATGTCTATGTTTCAAACATTATTTGTCTTGTCAATAATAGGTAGGTATAGTATTTTTTTTTAAATTTCCAACAAACAAACTAAAATGTTCACAAAGAAAATTATATCTAACAATCTTTTCACAAGGCAGATGAAACAAAAACCCTTACAATTAGTCAGAATCTCAGCCGTTTGACCTTATACGAAACAAAAGCGAAGCGACTTATTGGCTCAAACTTGAGATGACGAATTACGTAATACCTACCCAATAAAAAGAAGTTCTAGTTAGTTGCCAGTATAGGTACTTAAAATCTCTTTTGTTGACTATACATTTTTAGAATATTGTTCCTTTCAACACCGTCCTGCAGTTCCAATTGCAAAATAAGCAGCCATTTTTTCGTTCGTTTATTTTCAAAATTGGTAGGTTTTGCTTTTAAAATGCAATAGCATCTCTGCATAGTTCCAATTTTGAGAGAATGGACTGTAATTTTATACTTCTGTTCTCTTTCAAATTGGGGAGACATAAAATGGCGTACAATTTAACCGTAATAAGCAGTTTGAAGGGTAGAAAAGAAATGTTTAGTTGGTGATGATGTCGCAGGCGTTTAAAAATAAGCATTTTTTGAGCTAAAAGACTAGTAATTTGGGGAATTACGGGAAAATTTATAAACGTTGCAATAGTCTGATAATTAATTAGACAAGCTTGTTTTTTTTTTTTTTAAATCTCAATATATTTACCTACCACATTCCATTTAAATTACATTGTAGCAATTTAAAACAAAGTCTCACGATGGTTTTTTCAGTAATCAATTTTGTACAATTAATTTCAGAAACTTCATAAATTAAGTGGGAAAAGTCACATTACTTGCAAGATTTGGACCCACAACTTGTCGAAAGACATTTATTTTTAAATGTCGAAGCGCCATGCTGAGATTTTGTCTTCGTACAGCCGATCGATTCTGTAAAAATCTCACCGTGAAAACTTAGGTGAAGTGAGTTTGTTTTTGCTAGGAATTGACACTATTGACAGCTCACTCCACGCTCACTTCACCTAAGTTTTTAACGGTGAGATTTTTACAGAATAGCACCGCTGCAGGTTAATTATGTAACACACCAACAGTAGCAATGACTTCCATCTTGACAATTCAACATCATTCATTTTGTTATTATCGTTGTTGAGCAGACAAATTTTTCGAACGTATGAAGCGATGGATTAGCAATATAATATGTAGTACAATGCGTGCCACGAAAGATGAGACTTGACACACCACGTGGTTTGACATGCGCAGTACACGATTTTAGGTATCTTTGGCGGTATGAGATCTGAGTGCGGGACGGGACCGGACATCATAGGGGCGGCGGAAAGAGCGGGGGAGGCGGGCTCAAGTCTCATCTTTCGTGGCACGCATTGTAAGTGTGTGTTACGCAATTAGGGTGCAGGATGATTTTTAATGTTATACCTACTATTGTTTTTATTCTTCTGTTTGTGTCATATTTAGTTTGAGCTATTATCATGTGCGAGTCGCAATATATATCTATACTTTTTAAAAGCAAATAATACTCCACAGATTCCTAAAAGCCACATAAAACGTACCTACTATTATTTTATCATTCTAAGACAGATAGTTGAATTTCTACTGCCATTCTATACGAAAGTAAGTAGCGTAGGTATTTGATTCCCGTAGCGTTCCACGGCGCAGGATATTTATCACTTTCAAATAGCGAAGGAAACATTGGAAGTAAAGCCGTATGTCAGTAAATGGGCAAAATGGCGGCAAATGCGCTTAAATCTTTATATATTTACTGGTTGAAGTAATATCGATTCGTTATTGGGCTGTTTCTTATACGTGTCGTCTGTGGGTATGTAATTATTTGACGAAGCACATTCGTTCCATCGATCATTAAATTTTAATATTAGAGGTGTGAGGAACAGGGTATCAAGTTAATCATACTCCATAGAAACTATTAATACAAAAACCAAGCTTATTACTTCTGCCAGGTAGCTTTGCTGTGTTCTAGTTTGAAGAGTATTGATGCCGGTGCAGTTACAGACGGTGTAGTTTGTCTCCTTAATTGCCAAAACGCGATGCCTATAATAGGTGAGGGTGTGACCAATTACTTGATGGATGGGTTGTATGTTTGCATATTCAGCCTACAAAAAAAGAGAGAGAAAAAAAGAAAGAAAAGAGAAAGAAGAAAGAGTATTCTATTCTATTCTATAATGTCCCCATTCCTGGGACACAAATGTCTCTTCTCTTCGAGAGGGAGTGTGGTGCAATCTACCACGCCAACTGCGGGTTGGTAGATGTCACGTCTTCGATTTTCTTGGTTCTAGGACATGCCGGTTTCCTCACGATGTTTTCCTTCATCATTTCGAGAGAAGTGGTGATGAAATTATTTATACAAAGTAAAGCGCTTGCCTTAGTTCGAACCTACAACCTACAGCTTGTAAGTCGGGACCGTTACCACTAGGCCACCACTGCTCTCCATTGTATGTTTGCCACTGAATACAATAGCACAAAACGTGTGTTTTATATTATTATTCTCACGTCCCCATTTAGGCTCGACTCAATAACTCCATACAGTACAAACCAGTTACAGAGTTTACCCAAAACTTTCCTTTTGTCTGTAATATGATAAGGCGTCCAGTTAACGAAAAAGTTCCTAATTAGCTATTAGTTCGACCTTCGTAGACGTAATCATGTAATGAGCATAAACAATATTTTCGTACATTTTTGGGCTTATCTTGATCATGAATGTAATAAACAAATATATACAATTACTTACATAATAATATATATATATAACTTTTGTATAATCCATATTAATATAAATTCGAAAGTAACTCTGTCTGTCTATATGTTACCTTTTCACGCCTAAACCACTGAACGGATTTCGATAAATTTGGCAGAGAGATAGATTGCATCCCGGGGAAGGACATAGAATAGTTTTTATCGACCTAACTCGCGGGTGAAGCCGCGGGCGGAAACTAGTATTATATAAATCAAAAAGGCGTACCAAGAGATTCTAAGTATTGTGTGGTTTTCTTGTTGTATTTCTCAGTAGTAGAGATAAAAATGTAAGGCGAAACTTTCTACAAGATTCAAGACGTCAAAATGTTAAAATAAAAGTTAGACAATGTTTTGTGTTTCTTCAATCTTTGCTTCGGAGATTATGAGCGTAAAGATTGTAATGTAGAACATACATATTTTGGATAAACATTTTAAATAATTATGGGGTAGGTAACTGAAAGGTTTTGCTTGGATGTCACGCATGTTTTCCCACACCTTGTTATTTTTTTTTTTTGACGTGACAACGTCTAATAATTCGATGATAGGCTGCACACACGAAAAAACATGACTCATGTAGCGTTACCTCGCGGCCTTGCTCTGTAGCGTTCCATGGCGGCTTGAAGTGCAAGCGAGAGCGCGGAACGAGCGATGAGAGACAGATGATGTCGAACGCTGCCGAATCGGCCTCCGCATTCGGCAATTTCATTAATGTTTTGTTATGACGTTGTCACGTTAAACTATCGTCCGTAAACCGACTTTTTTGTTTATGTACTTTTTATGCGTCATGTTTACCGCAAATAAACGTATTTTGTTTTCTTTCTTTCTTGTATAGCAGAATCTTATTTCTAAGATTCATAACACATAACACATAACAGCACGCTTGTATTTCCCGAGGGGTTAGGCAGAGAAGTACCTAGAGTATTTTTGCAGGCGGGACGGCGGTGCTGCATACTGCATTTAAATCTAGATCTAGTTATTGTGGAATCAAAACTAAACATCCATACTAATTTAATAAATGCGAAAGTGTGTCTGTCTGTTACCTCTTCACGCTTAAACCGCTAAACTGATTTAGATGAAATTTGATATAGAGATAATTTGAGTCCCGGGAAAAGACATAGGATAGTTTTTATCCCAATATTCCCACGGGATCGAAACTTATGTGGGTGAAACCGGGGGGCGCAGTTAGTACTTTTATATAACATTAAGAGCGTTTACGCCGTACGGCATTTGCGAACGTTCTTAGAATTACGCGAATCGCCTCTCTGGTCATACACACGCCGGTTTCGAGTATTACGCACCTGAACTTTCTGAAGAACGAATAATTCATTATTGCTGCGACAGTACAGTACAATGCGTGCCACGAAAGATGAGACTTGACCCCGCCTCCCCCGGTCTTTCCGCCGCCCCTATGACGTCAGGTCCCGTCCCGCACTCAGACCTCATACCGCTAAAGATACCTAAAATCGTGTACTGCGCATGTCAAACCACGTGGTGTGTCAAGTCTCATCTTTCGTGGCACGCATTGTACCCGGCGGCGGCGATAAATATTGCACATCGACCTTTGGAAAGAGACAATCGGCTAATTTCGGCTTCGTAGAGCGATATCTCTGTCGCACGAAATACAAACAGTCCGGTATCTATTAGGAGCTGTTAAAACAATTATGATTTGCTTCTTTTGATAATTATTTTTATTCTTTGTATAAAATACAAAAAAAGGTAAAGGTCGATGTGCAATATTTATCGCCGGGTACTGTAACACATTACATCAACGGAAACACCAATCACTTTCACACAGTCTCTACATCCAAAATTGATCCCTGCAGACGTAAGTTCCTCCTCCACAATATGAACTACAAATATTAATCAAGACATATAACGAGAAGTTCGCCTGTCTGTTGTGCAGTTAGGAGACATAATAAATATGTTTTGCTCACATCTTAAGCATTATTAATGACGTCGGCAGAGTAATCGTTCTAGGCGAGCGATAAATGCGATGCGAAGATATTTTTAGCAGCATAATTTGTTCGTGTTGACGTAGAAACTGAGGCGCACTTGCACAACACATCACTAAATTCGCGCTAAATGTATTTAAAATATCGTTCTATTTGTCCCAATTGTTCGAAGATGATAGAGACTGAGGCCCAATTGCACAACACTTCACTAAATGCATTTAGTGCTTAATTTATTTAAAACATCGTTCTTTTTTTTGTGAATCGTTTGAAGATGACAGTGACAGAATTATGTTTTAGTGATTTTTTGTGCAAGCGAGCCTTAATGTAATTTTTTAAGCAAATAGGTACCATCATTAAAATAATACCAACTTTCAGTACCTACCTGTGCTAACTTTAGCTAATCAATAAGTTCGTAAGTTTTAAACTGTAGTCGCAGGTTCGAAACCTGCCAAGCAAATGTGAGCCCAATGTTTCAATTCAAAGTTTCAAGTTAATCTAAGTCAGAAATGACAGAAACAAGGCAAAAAATCTGAAGGCTGTACAAAATCTAATCGCAATCTCATTTCAGCGACAGACAATTAAGGGGACTACAGGACCTAAACGCAAAAAATGCAAGTTTTATAATGCCTCAAAGTATGTGATCGACTACAGTAAAAAATCATGAAAATACATTGATATTCTTTTTAGTCCAAACAATACGCAAAATACGCGCATTGACGTGGTGTTGCGGACACCAGCCCGTATTACCTATTACCTAGTCCAAACAATAGTTTTTTTTTTTAATAGATAATTGCTTCATATTTTGCAATAAATTACCAGCGTTGTGACATCGCGCTTCTCTTTCATTTCTATGCAGTCCGACAGTGACCGCACTTTAGGTCATGTAGTCCCCTTAATGTCAAAAACTTGTCACAAATATAGGTAAACAAGAAGTATTTTTGACAGATTGAGCCCGAGATTAGAATGCCAACGTTCTTAAAACACGTGAATTGCCTTCGGGACTTATATAATTTTTCTGGGAATGCCATCTCGCCCTAGGAGGTTAGCGTCGGCTTAACCGGACTTGCCTGTGGATGCCTCAATAAATTATGGCCCCCCAGAAAGGGCTTGAAATACTCAGAAACTAAGCGACTATCCGCTAAGGGTACACCCAGAGATGGTACAGACCTCGACTTAGGGCGTCGCTGGGGGAGAGCACTTTAATGATCCGAAATAATCGTAATCTGTATTCATTGTTTATGCATCGAGATATAAGTACTTATATCTCGATGTGTTTATGTCACTTCGTATAACTAAAGACCGCCTTGCGCATGTCACTCTTCTAGGACAATAATGGCTTCCACGTTAAATTGCTGTGCCGCAACTAGCTCATATTTCTTTTGGAAACTTTCCAAGGCACAAGGGGACAGTTGAGTCGCTACGACGATGGGAACAAATATTACTGTATTTCTTTATGACGTTTTCGCGGCTTTTTCACGAAATGGCGGGAACATTTGAATTTAAATATTATTCTGTCCAATCTTGCTATTCTGTGAATCGTTGGAAACTGTGTGAATTTTGTTTTTCTCTTTTTTTCCTTTTTATTTGATTTTGAAATAGGAGGTGGGTTTTTACTAAGTGGAAGGATAAGTATGGCTTAGAAGGTAATACAAAAGTATATAATTTCGATTGTAACATAAAGTAGAAAACCTCCTACAAACTCAATGTCACCATCACTATCATAGATAAAATATTTTCAATACCTCTCGTATGTCCAAACAAATACACCCACAAATGACAGGCACCATAGACACAAAGATAAACTTTTCCGTCCATCGCTTGGCGTGACTTTAAACGCTTCTACCGTCCAAAAAGCTTTTAAATCGGAATTGATATAAAGTTTGGTTCATTTTTCTAGCGCTCGGGTAGAAAATATGAGGTGGGATCGATTTATTTGGTCAGGCACAAAATCAAAATCAAAAGTCATTTATTCAAACTAAGCTGAGAATCAGTACTTCTCGAACGTCAATATTACAAAAAACATTCCCCCAAAACGCCCGCCCTTCACTACTTTCTAGTGCTTTTGCTGCTAGCATTGTTAGAAATGGAACTTGACGCCATACGCCTGCCTTTGGTATATGAACCGAATTTCAAAGACCATTAGACTCCCATTTACACCAGTATTTGTTAGGTGATTTCGGGTGGTCCAAACCTGAGGTCACATGACTTCGATTTTTTTTTAGTACTGCGATATGCCGGTTTCATCACGGTGTTTTCCTTCACCGTTTTGAGAGCAGTGGTGATGAAATTATTTACACAAAGTAAAACGCCTGTCTGGGTTCGAATCTACGACCTTCAACTCGTAAGTCACGGCCGCTGCCACTGGGCCACCAAGCACCTCGTCGTCAATGCGATCATTCGATCATCGATAAACAATCCCGTAAATACAAAATTCTGTAGAAACTTCAAGCCCCAAAATTAGAACCAACAATCTACCCACAAATACGAAATGAAAAGTTAGAAACTTCCAAACAGTTTACCAAACTCCACCATGAAACTAGGAGAAATACGGTCCTTACAACTCAGCGATGTCATTTCAAATTTATCACAAATTAATTTTTGAAGCGGTCCGACCTCGGTCCTTCGGTCCAGTGATAACAATATTTTTGGCACAGTTGACTTAAAAAGCCAATTGCCATTTATCGGGCAGTTTGGAAGCCATTGAATACAACCGGTCCAAGACTGTTTGGCGATAATTTATGAGAAAGACGTTATTTTAAGAAGTGGGCTTATTTTGATCTCCCTCTCACAGAGTGTGTCCCAGCATTGGGAAAATTATAGGTTGACTGGTTTCGAGTCGATTGAAGATAGTCTTGCCGTGGTTGCCATGCTGGTGGCCATCCATTAAGTGTCGAGACCCCTCCGTGCCTTGGAAAGCAAGCTAAGCCGTTGGTCCCGGCTGCATGCCATTCTTAGAGCTTTGACAGTCTTTACGGTAAGTCAGAAGCCAAAAAGTCTAACCAAGGGGTATCGTATTACTCACTAGATTAAAGAGGTCAGATAGACTGTCGTTTCATGTAAAACACTGTGACTTAGATAGAAAATAGAAAAATATTTATTGTCCAGGTAATACAGTAAGTTAAGACGACATGAGTAGCTTAAAATATTACCTACAGCTAGGTTACAATATAGTATTAACTAGTGAGCCCCAAACTAGACAGTTAGTCTGTATCTTGGGGCTCGGAGTACAAGTTCCAGAGGAGACTAGAGACGTGATTTCAGGTATGGTATGGTATGTGTGTATGTGTGACGTGTAAGTGGTGTGTGTGCGTCTGGTGTGTGTGTGTAAGTGTGCGTGTTTGTTCTATTGTGCATCGTTTAATTTGGTGTGAGGTGAGGGTCTTTATATTAATTGTTCCGAGTCATCATAACCAGTGTTATGCAAAATTTCCTTTACAATTTTTTTGCAGCCGAATGAAGTAGTATTTTTAATTTCGCAGAGTTTGCAGACTTTATTGTACGTAGTAGGCCGGGGAGCGACTAGCTAGCAACGAGGTGTTGTCAGGTGTTGGTATTCTGTAATTTCTTTTGCTGAGATAAGATGCATCTGATTAGTCAGGAAGCCGACTCCAACATAGTTGGGAAAAGGTTAGGTAGATTGATTGGGCTTGGTTTGAAAGGATTGATAAGGGTTATCAGAATCAGGGTGGTTCGGAAATTTTGGAAGTTTGATTTCGTTGCTGACGACAGGTCGAGTAAAATTGAAGTAACAAAAATATAGAAATATGATGGTCCTGTCAAATAAAGATTCACTGAACTGTAGTAGGTATTTCCAAGGCAAAAAATTTATTTTAAACTAGCTGCGCCCCGCGATTTCACCCGCATAAGTCTGGATCCCGTGGGAATATAAAAGTATTAAATGAAAGAAAAAGAAAGAAAGAAAGAAAATACGTTTATTTGCGGTAAACATGACCCAAAAAAGAACACAACAAAAAAAAATACAATAAGAAAGGGTTGACATGCGTCACATCCACGCAAAACGGCTATCGCTCAGCATTATGCTGCGACCCAGAGCCCCAGCGCTGGTTTTCAGCGACAGCCGGCGCCGACGTGATGACGTCGCAAATGTTCTATTCCATGTCAATGGGGACCCATGTGCTAAATTTCATCCTAATCCGTTCAGCCGTTTTAGCGTGAGTGTAACAAACAATCCAATCTTTTCTTTTTATTATATAATATAATATTATATAATATAATATTATATAATCCTGATCGATCGACCTGTGCGGCTGTTATTATTTAGCCACGGGCCCCTTTGAGCAGACAAAGTAAAGCGTCTGTCGGGGTTCGAACTTCCGACCTAGTACTAGTAAGTCGCGGCTGTTACGACTAAGCCACCACTGCTCCAAATTGTTTGTAAAAGGTAACATCTGTACGTAATGGTCCGATTACAATTTTCTATTATCCGCACGTTTTCACATAAAACATTTTATGGTACTAGCCATAGTGAAGTCACAGGCAGAAGCTAGCAGTTGTTGCTTCTAGATTATTTTCTTTTGTATAAAGTGTAAGACTTTATACAAAAGAAAATGATAAATGATAAATGATAAATGATTTTATTTCTGTAAGTAGGTTTGCACAAACACTTTTACACGTCAATCATAAATTTTTTAAACTAGATGAGGTCGGCGTTTCCTATCTGACTACTCTGAGAAGAAAGGCCGAAACAAACTCAGAGGTCATAGTCTCTTTTAAAGTCCAGACATAATCTTGATCAAGTTATATGAAGACCATGTAGGTCGATGTCTGAGATGGTCTTTTGAGGAAAGAACCACACAGATTGAGAGGACCTGTCCAGTCAGTGCACGCATTTGTCAGAAATCATGCAGCTCAACTCAAGACTTAAGGAGCTCAACGATTCGACGAACAATACCAAAGAAAGGACATTTGGGTAGGCCACATAAATTACTCAAACTGCCAGACCATAGAGAGAATAATAATAATATAAAATGCCTAAATTAAATGACCCACATCGTCTTCACATTCACAATAATTAAAATAATATAATACTTTAAAAAGTAAGCAAATGTCAGTTAAAAAAAAAATCATTAATGTCAATGTGTATATAAAAAAAAAACATCAAAAACACTCAAAATGCAGAAATTGGAAGCAACTCAATCCCAAGCCTTTGTATCCTCAATATAATCTTTAACGGTATAAAAGGCTTTCTGGCACAACTTACGTTTAATGAACGATTTAAATTTATTAAGGCTTAGAAAATAATCTAGAAGCAATTCAATCGTTCAATCATCATAATCTATACTAATTACTAATATTATAAATCTGAAGAGTTTGTTTGGTTAAACGCGCTAATCTCTGGAACTACCAGTCGGATTTGAAAAATTCTTTTTGCATTTGTTAGCCCAATTCTTGAGGAAGGTTATAGGCTAACATCACGCTATGACCTTTAGGAGCCGAACAAAAAGAAAAAAGTCAGAAAAAACGCTAAGCAAAAACGAAGTAATAGCGCGGGCAGGCGATGCGATGCGACGGGGTGGGTCGGAGTAACAAGAAATTTCACGCGGACGAAGTCGCGGGCAGTAGCTAGTAATTTATATTGCAGAGGAACAATTATCTCGCGCATAAATCCTATCAAATGTATAGCCGAATGACGCTTGCAGTAAACCTCCTGTAATAAAATTTGACGAAGCGCGCTAGAAGAAATTAAATCAAAGTAAGAAAAAAACTTAAGATTTACAAAATGTAATAATGCTTCAAGCTAATGTTTGTAGTAGCCGCAGTCATGAAACGAGGAAGCGAAATGACAAGACACTCAACTTATTTTTATGAAATCCCATACCTATACCTACTACTAAATATTCACCGTCCTACTCGCACATTTTATGACTGCGACTGTCACGACATACGAATCCTGGCTTTTATGCCCGTTTTCAGTATCTGGGCCCTATACCACAAATTTCACAAATCTACAATTCTACAGAAACAACAATCCTAGAAAAAATTGTAAAACAACATTAAATTATTAATTAATAGTAATTAATAATATTAATATATTAATATTAGTATAATATTATTAATATTAATAAATTTATTATATTAATTAATATAAAATTATTTCATACTAGCGTCCGCACGCGGCTTCGCCTGCGAGGTATGTCGATAAAAACTATCCTATGTCCTTCCCCTTAGTATGAATGTACTAAACAGGCAATGGATTATACACATAACACCAACTTCTAAATCTGGTCACACCTGTATTTTCTGCAAATAAATTGATAATTGATACTTGAACCCAAAACGTGGATAGCATGGATGAAACCGCAAACAATTATCAACACTAGTAAATATTACTGGCTCTAAATTACAACCGCAAACCAAATGACTAATTGCTTTTAACACTGTAATATTAATATTAAGTTTCCTATTACAATAATTGACAATTCAGTTATATAATTAAGTTAACTCAAACCTCAAATATAATTATATCATTAAATTAATATTAAACGCAGAACGTTTGTACATTTCTTTGGTCGCAACTGTATAGGTATTTCGCTCAAGGGGATAATGATAAATATGTAAATTGGTAGAACAATCTTAACATAAACGCAGGAGACCAAGGGACCAAAGGACCAAGGTAACCGGCATAGATCGAAGAATTACCAAAATTAAGTGGCAGTGGGCTGGCCATGTCTGTCGAAGGACCGATGGCCGGTGGAGCAGACGAGTCCTGAAGTGGAGACCGCGTATCGGCAAGCGTAGTGTGGGACGCCCCCCAGCTAGATGGACGGACGACCTAAAGAAGGTGGCTGGGGTAGACTGGATGCGGAAGGCGGAGGACAGGGTGCTGTGGCGCAGTCTGAGAGAGGCCTATGTCCAGCAGTGGACTGCGATAGGCTAATTTGCTTTGACATGGGAAAAGGCTTGAGTTCATGTATGTGTATGTGTGTACCTAATCTGCGTTCGCGATTTATTTGCCAAAAATGTAAACAAATATGAATTAATGGAAAAATAACTTTAATTCCTAAATAATAAAGTTCAGTTTACGGTACAACTTCAAACATTTTTATAATTTTTTCAATAGTGCTAGTCACTCTAAAATCAATTTGTTTAACTGGAGAGGGTGTGCAGCACTGCGTACATAAATAATTTTTAGTCCACATTTGGCAAAATTAAACCCTTAAAATCCGAGCCATGCAGACGGCGATTATTAAAAGCATATCGTCATCGACCTAAATAGGTTTGCCAAAGAAAAAATTACGTGTCCAGAATAAAATTTTATTACCTCAATATACGTAGTGTTAAAATTCTGTATCCCTACTAAAGAACGTGTATTACATTTGGCTGGAGGCCATTTCCAAAAAAAAAATGTTCATTTCGAATAATATTATTACGAAAACTTGAACATGGCAGTCACTATAATAAAGCCTTAATTACTATTATAGACAAATTTCAAAATATCATGCCTTGTTCCTATTTCAAATCAAACCAAAGATAACATCAATTCGACACGGGAGCGCGCAAAGAGCGGGAAATCGCAGCGGGCTATTAATGTGGGCTTATGATCCCTCGATATTCAGGACCAAAAAGGTTTGGCGCGGAAAATGGAAATAGGCTTCCCTGTAATTACAATCATGAAATTTAAATGTTGTCTTTAAATATTGTTATATCTTAATGAAAATGGAAATACAAAACGATGAAAATGAAACTTTGAAAATATTATTGAGTTATTCCGGTCTGATCCCCTGAACCCCCCTCCACTCCCCTCCTCGAACCCCTGCTTGTTCGTCTTCTCTTTTAAACTCCGTTTTATCCACTATAAACTTTCTCATTCCGGTCTATTTATGAAACTCAAGCGTGCATACACACACGAGTAACACGCGTCGACGACATGCGACAGACGCAACGACGCATGTCGCTCGTGTGTGTGCACACTAATAGTCGTCACTTTAAAGTAGGCAGTTATTTCATAAGGTACCTACTTGTTATAAAGCTAAACTATATAATATTATAATCTGAAGTGGTCAGAATGCTAATTAAAATTAGTAAGTATGGTATTAACCTCGTTTTTTATTTTAACATAAAATATGTCATAATTATGAAACTCGGATTTTTTTCAATTAATCAAAATAATATTTACAAAATAATATAAGCTAACATTTAAAATAATAATATGTATATACATTATAAAACTAGAGAATACTGTAGCTTGCGGTTAGTGAAAGAATTTTTGGAATCGGATCAGTAGTTCCGAAGATTTTCCCTACATACAAACTCAAAACCTCTTTATATTATAAAATTACATATGAAAGAATAAAAGACATCTCTTACGTCACGTTTAATATTTTCACGACATTCGAAATTTAAAACACCTTCCCGAACCATACGTGACGTAAAGGTGTTTTACAAAAGAAATATCATTCTTTTCCAAGAACCGAAAAAAACTTGAGCAATCCCTTCTTTTACTTTGAGAATGCTAAAAACTTCGTTCGTGGTTCGCTGGAAAAAAGGTAAGCCGCACAAAATCTATGAAACCGGAATATAGAAGGACATTTTGACTTACATATGTACAGACGCCAGCACATCAAGCTACCCGAAACTGTCAAGTTTTCCTGATCAACTTTGAACCTTATACTGAAATAGCAATAAAGTTGAAAATCTATTAAAGAAATTTGACAAATTGTAGTAGCTTGATGTGATGGCGTGTGTATATATGTATTGTTAGAAAACCTACTCCTTTTAGAAGGTATGGCATAAATAATATAATATATCGACGAATTTGGGTACAATTTTTCTCTTTAGCAATAATAAAACGTCCTTATAATACTTTAATTCAAGGTAATTTTTTACTATTCAGCTACTCCTGAAAACCTTTTTAACCTTTTCTCGATAAGCCAGTCAAGTCCAAGTGGCTTTTAAAAGGTATTCATTTTCATTTTTTTGGGTCTAGAATAAGAAAAAAATAAACCTTACCTATTCAAGCTCAATTTCGTCCTAAGATCCAAAAAGGACACATTACAACCGTTTAACGAATTGAAAAACATGTCAACCAAAATTCAATGCCAAAAAGAAAAGAAAAAAAAAAATATAAATTGCTTTTGTAACTCAAATTACGTAAAAAAAACTTTTTAAAATTCAAAAAGGAACACATACGATGTCGACGTAATGCCGCATTGCGTACGAAGCCACCGTTTGCTTGGAAAACCCGCCAAAATATATTATTCGTTATCTATCCCTCGGGTGCGGTCCATTTACTCCCGTGAACAGGAAACACTATTGGTCCGCATTCTATTATGATATTTAACACGTGGACCCTTCTCTGATTCTTATTAACTATTGTAGTGCCACAGACCACCGCTGATTTATAATGGCGCTAGGTGTTCGAGGTGCTTATTCGGCTTAAAATTATGCGAGGTAATTCACAGAATTTTTAATTAACATATTTTGCAAAGAGAAGTTTATTTTCATATATATAAGGCTTTATTTAGTGGTAAAGCATTTTAACCCTAAAATGCAAATGAGTTTTTGAGTTCAGCGAAATTGTTAATAACTAAATTGTAATATGATTAACACCTAGAAGTTAATGCCGAATGTCAGTAGCAAGGGTTTGTCGGTTAATTGAGATAGCAAGGTTAATAGTCTAGATTAATTTGTTCGTAAATCTGACACTCAGTTAGCAGGGTTGCTCAGACACTCCCAAGATAAGGCTTATTAATCTGAAATTGAGAGCAAAAACGTCTAATAATCAAGAATCAAAGGGCATCTGGTTCACTAAGTACCTATGAGATACTCTTTACTAATTGTCTAAGGATGTCTAACTGCAGTGTTTGGATTGTTGTTTGTTAAGTACTATTTGTTGTACTCTGGACGCTTTTAACGCGTACGTCTTTCTTAATTTTTTACATCGTTCTCACATTATATAATTTTAATATCAAAAGTAATGATGTAACTAATATTTTTGTAAAATATAATTTAAAAAGAGTGTCCATGGAGTTTCTTGCCCGTTCTTCTCCATAGGTAGGTACCTACGTTTTGAAATGGGCAACTAGCTTCATATTTTCTGACTGACCGACTTCTTGACAATTCAAAAGTGCCTGTAAATGGTTTAATTGAAATAAATGCTTTGAGTTTGAGTTTGAGTGCAAAGTCTGTTTTTCGTCATAAAAAGAACGAGCATCGGTCTGGCTTTCACAAATACTTATTGGCAGTTTCCTATTCAATTCCAGTTCTTATTCCAACGTCTTTACCTTAACAATAATTTCACATAACCTCACAATAGTATAATCCAGGTATTAAACTGCTGCTTTAGACATTATGACATATCATTGATTGACAGGCAGCCTGCACTAAAATAATGAAAAAAAAAACATGAGAAAGATTTGGTCCTCCGAGCCGGATGGTTTTTCGGACAAATACTTTATTTATCCTTCACTCTAACGGAGGCAAATTTCCGTACGAAGTCACTGGTAAAATCTAGTGTCACACAAATATGTAAAAGAAATATCTCCAACCAGATCCATCCCATCGTTAAAGGGTGCTTACACACTTGTTCGAGTCGATATTTGTTTAACACCGCGATTCGGCAGTATTTGTTGAACTACACCGATCCGAAGCAATTACTACATATTATATTTGGCTCGTGTCGATGGGCAAACTCCGTTTGGCTTCTAGGTACCCTCGCTAAATCATGTTCGGGTCGGCTCGTAAAAATTCGAGTTACGCAGAGCGTCTTCTAACGGAGCCTTGTTTATGACCTTGTCTCTTCAAATGTTTTTTTTTTTTTTTGTTTGGAGAACTATATCCATCAAGTCTATAAAATTGACACATATACACTGAATTTTATTCAGTGATTATAACTAGGTAACTTCTTTTCATAAAGTCGATGAGGCCAAAAAAAGCAGTATTTATTTTTTTTTTGTTTTTTTTTTTTAGGTAACGATATCCAACACGTCTGAGGAGATTTGCTAACAATTTTAATTTAACCCTGTTAAGCAATTTTCGACTATGCCGACCGGCTGTGCCGAATCATGCCGACCCGAGACCCAAATAAGTGTGTAAGGTGCTACACACTTATTTGGGTCTCGGGTCGGCATGACTAACGATACTAAATCCACTGACTAATCAATCATTCCATTCTCATCCAAACGCAATACATTTGACTCTTATTATGGCTCTCAATCATTTTCTAACAGTCTTGTTCAGTGATAGATTGAGACGGCTGCATACGTCAATTGGTAACAATCTGTCATTCGATGCAATGGATGCGGCGATGCAGAAGGGGATAAAACTTGGACGGATGATCGATTGAAGTGGATAGAGGAGTGTTATGGTGTATAGTGAGGTTGGCGTATGAAAAATGGGTAGCATTGGAATAAAATTACAATTCAAGAAAGGTTTAAAATAGCCATAGCTAGCACATCCAGTGGTAAAAATAAGAGTACAATTTTTATCAACCACGTTTACCTAATGAGTAAGTGTCTACGTAAAATTTATTTAAATTTTACTTGGGGTTGCTGGGGAGATACTCTACAGCAAGCCATAAATTAGTTGCCTGTACCTGTTAACCTTTTAAGGGACTTATTTTTTTAAGTATGTACTAATTCGGTACATATTGCATACAATTGTTATACGAATTTATAAACGGCAAAATAGATGATAGGTTGTCTGGGGAGCATGACGTGTTTCAATTTGGTTTGAACCGAAACTCAATTTTAACCCAATTAAGTTCGTAATTAGGTTACGGAATTCAGTGTACCGAAAGCTGTTACTTTAGCCTTTGTGAAATTAAGATACGAGTGAAATAGTGACTTCAAGGCAAGCGAGGACCATCATCCTTCCACATAAGATGATGGAAACCTCTGGAAACCACCAAATCCTCAGATTAAAAGTATCCTCAATGATAGTTCAGGACATGCCCTATTATGTGGAGTCCTGACCACTGACTTATGGTAGGGATATTATTATAAAAATGTGATTTTTATCCTATACCGCTTACGATAAATCAACGTCGGGACCCGATGTGTTCCACTTTTAAGCGAAATCAGTTCAACGATTTGCGTGTGATTATTTGATTTCGAAACAAACAATCTTATTTAAATATTATCTACTAATAGAACAAGAAATCCTATAGCAGTTTCTCTGTGCAAAATACAAATACCCAACTGCATCGCGTTATACTGGAAGCCATTACGAGCAAAGATAGAAAAAGGCTAGCCGGATGAACGTGTGAATAATGATCACCCATCCAAAGACGTGACCACATCAGTGAGGCTAACCCGCTCAGTTCGATCGAGCCATGTGATCACGCACGAAGCTTTTTAAAGAATATTTTCAGGCAATCAATCACGACTGCTCTTTTCATCTATAAAAGGTGGAACCGAAAAGTGGAGCCAAAATTTGATTTACGAAGTGTTGTTTATGAATGAAGCATGAGTGACTTTTGCTTCTGTATCTTTTTATTAATAAAAATTAACTGCACCGTTGGTCTCGTGGATGCAAGCGCGACTGCTGTGTGTTATTGTGTTTTTACATTGGGAATTTCTTATTAACAGTCCGGAGTTTAGAAGTTGACGGTGTGGTACCCCCGTGCAGGGCCGTCTTCAACCTATTGGAGGCCCTGGGCACATAAGGATCGCGGGGCCCCTGTGTAGATAAGAGACAATAAGAGAAACATACTAATATTTCATAACTGGTGGGCTAGAAACTTATTGTAAAACGCGCTGCAAATCACTTAGTCAACTCACTAGCAGCGCCCCGCTGTTTCACCCGCATAAGTGTCAATCCCGTAGGAATATCGAGATAAAAACTATCCTATGTCCTTCCCCGGGACTCAAACTATCTCTATACCAAATTTCTTCCGAATCGGTTCAGCGGTTTAAGCGTGAAGAGGTAACAGACGACAGACAGACACACCTTCGCGTTTATAATATTAGTATGGAAGTATGGATTGAATCGGGTACTAATAATGCGAAGAGCAGACCGGGGCCCGGGGCCCCCGAAGATCACGTGGCCCTGGGCACTTGCCCAGAGTGCCCAATGGAAAAGAAGGGCCTGCCCCCGTGGCTGGGAAAACACGTCACGTCATCGGTCCGGTGCCTGATCTCTGTCCGGTCGTGTCGGATTCCCGTCCTCGATAGGACGGCAATCTGACGGGAGTCTGATAACTATGAGAGTGAGGGTTGACAGAGTGCACCTGTGTCTGCCCAAAACACGTCCACTATAATATCTCCCGCGCCGAAGGCTAGTCTCCGTTGAGATTGGCCGCCATTGCCGAAATACAGTCTGGAGGTCTTATTATTAATAAAAAGTTAATATTTCAGAGTTCACTCATAATATTTTAGATTTAATTTTTAAAATAATTTATACACTGTTGTAGTTTAAAAATGGTACAGTTCAAACGCAATTTTTAAATCCTTGTTGATTAATGCTCGCTTATCAAAATTAAATTACACTTTTATAATTTGATAGAACATTAAACTTTTCCTATAACCTCTATAATTAAGATTTCCCACAAAAACACAAAATTTCGCTACAACCAAAAATATTCCTAAAGACCATTAAAATTCACAAAAAGTAGCATTTTTATTATAATTTAATTTTACATTAAACTTTTCCTGTGACCTTTGTAATTAAGATTCCACAGAAAAAGACAACCTTTCCCTCCAACCAAAAACTCTCCTAAAGACCACTAAGTCCACCCAAAATAAAAGGCGCAATTGTCCCTTAAACCTACTCAATACCAGCGGTGTCCCTTTAGGTAATTACGAACATTTGTCACCGAATTGTTCTAATAAGTTGTCCTAAGCTAACAAACTGCGTACACAAGGTACAGTCATGCCGTAAATTTCAGCACAATTAAGTCCTGTCCCCTTTGTTTTTGATTAAGTATCTGCGCGGAATGGTGTACCAGGCCGGGCTTATCCGATGAAACCGTACTGACAGCAGTGCTTGGGGTTTGATGCAGGACTGTTGAAGGTGATCCTTTTTTGGTCTTTTGATACAGACGATGACATTCATGAAGGATGTTAAGTGGGATGTGTCACCTTTCATCAGATGCCGGAAAAACAGCTGTATATGTAGTCATGTATTATTTAAAAACGCATAGAAACATTTTTATGACTTGGCAGTATGAAGTACCCGAGTCGAATGACACATGTGAAAATAAAAATAAAACTTTTAAACGTTTGGCGGGAATTAGCTATTCTCTTCTTCAATATTGCAATATTTTTGGACAGTGACAATACTGTTACATATACATACGTATGTATTCTGTACGCTCGTTTCATTTTCTCGCTATCGAAGTGAAAAGCAAAGTGTATAAACTTGGGCACAAACGAGCCAAATCTGGGTGGATAGTTAAGTCCAAGGGTAAAATGGCTTCTTTTATGCACTATTTGTACAACCTCCTATTCCTCGCAGAAAATTAAAAATAGCTTGAAGCGCTGGCACAGCCTGTATAATTGAAGAATCTTTGTTAGTCCAAATGATCAATTAATTGCAGATCAACATTGTTTACCTACCAAGCTATAACTAACTAATAATTTCTGCAGCCTCGAACTTCGGACCATAAGGCCGCTGAAATGATTGTTATAATTAACTCCACGATTTCTCATTCCCTTTGTTGATTGGGGCGATTTACGTGAGATAGAAAACAGCTGTTTTCTTCTATTTCTTCGGTGAGAAATTTTCTCGTTCCATACGATTTTTAGAATGACCTGTATATGTTATAAGCATGAATGTTAGAAAATGGATAGTTGGTACCTCCGCCGAAGCACTTTTCAGGCCTTCAAACTGAGCTCAAAAGTTGTCTTTAGTTGAAATCTAAGATTTATCTTTAGGATGTACCAAATGTATCTTTAGGATGTACCAAGACCTAGAAGATGTGGTTTCCAACCACATCTTCTAGGTCTCTCTATCCGCGTAAATGTTTGCATTTGAATCCGCAAGAGAGCAAAGAAGTATTTTGTGAGTAGGTATGTATGCCATGTATGCTTTTATATTATCTTGTATTAACAATTTTTTATTGTGTTTTTTATGTATCTTGTGGTCTGCAATATAGTTCTTTTAAGTGTCACTTTACTTAAACTGTCATAGAAATTATTTGCTAAGCAAATTTACACCCTACGTCAGTTTGCCGCATTATAGCCATTTCATACAGTTGTCAAAGAATGACAGTTGTGATTTTAATATACGGAAAATTTAAGTTAGTATTGTATTTTATTTACAATTTTATTAATATTCCTAAGTTTACAATAATTTACAGTTTTGAACTTTTTATGCTTCAACGTTTATGTAATTATTGTTTCGTGCAGCAAAACTTGAATACTGTAGATAAGAAAAAAAATACTACGCTTTTTACTCGTCAGAAAAATTTAAAAAGACATTATTATATTATATAAAGCTCGATTACCACTCACTGACATAATTGTTCTCCCAGATGGTGAAGGGGGAGATGGGTATATTTTTACATATTCGTGTAGAAGTAACTCTCACGAGTATGGGAAAAATCCCAAACCTCCCCTTTTCCACCCCACTCTCCCCCCTCCCTATCGTATCTCGGAAACTAAGAGTCCCGTGTTTTGTTGTTTTACGGATTCGTATAGAGGAGGCTCGGAAAAGTAAAATCCATTTTACAAAGTTGCCCCCTTGCCCCCCTTCTCCCCCCCTCTAGGTAGATCTCGGAAGTTAAGAGACTTGGAACATTTTTTTTTTCAGATTCATATCAAGGGGCCCAGAGTTGGTCAAAATCATTTTTCAAAACTCCCCCCTCTCCCCCCCTTCACTCCGCCCCCCATTGTATCTCGGAAATTAAGAAACCTGGGTTTTGTTTTTTTACGGATTCGTATAGAGGAGGCTCGGAAAAGTAAAATCCATTTTTCAAAGTTGCCCCCCTTGCCCCCCTTCTCCCCCCCTCTAGAGGTAGATCTCGGAAGTTAAGAAACCTGGGTTTTGTTTTTTTACGGATTCGTATAGAGGAGGCTCGGAAAAGTAAAAACCATTTTTCAAAATTCAAACCTCCCCTTTTCCATTCCACCCCACTCTCCCCCATCCCTATCGTATCTCAGAAACTAAGAGTCCCGTGTTTTGTTGTTTTACGGATTCGTATAGAGGAGGCTCGGAAAAGTAAAAAACATTTTTCAAAGTTCAAACCTCCCCTTTTCCATTCCACCCCACTCTCCCCCATCCCTGTCGTATCTCAGAAACTAAGAGTCCCGTGTTTTGTTGTTTTACGGATTTGTATAGAGGAGGCTCGGAAAAGTAAAATCCATTTTTCAAAGTTGCCCCCTTGCCCCCCTTCTCCCCCCCCTCTAGGTAGATCTCGGAAGTTAAGAGACTTGGAACATTTTTTTTTTCAGATTCATATCAAGGGGCCCAGAGTTGGTCAAAATCATTTTTCAAAACTCCCCCCTCTCCCCCCCTTCACTCCGCCCCCCATTGTATCTGGGAAATTAAGAAACCTGGGTTTTGTTTTTTTACGGATTCGTATAGAGGAGGCTCGGAAAAGTAAAATCCATTTTTCCAAGTTGCCCCTTTTGCCCCCCTTCTCCCCCCCTTCACCCCTCCCCCCATCGTATCTCGGAAATTAAGAAACCTGGGTATTGTTTTTTTACGGATTTGTATAGAGGAGGCTCGGAAAAGTAAAAACCATTTTTCAAAATTCAAACCTCCCCTTTTCCATTCCACCCCACTCTCCCCCATCCCTATCGTATCTCGGAAACTAAGAGTCCCGTGTTTTGTTGTTTTACGGATTCGTATAGAGGAGGCTCGGAAAAGTAAAAAACATTTTTCAAAGTTCAAACCTCCCCTTTTCCATTCCACCCCACTCTCCCCCATCCCTATCGTATCTCGGAAACTAAGAGTCCCGTGTTTTGTTGTTTTACGGATTCGTATAGAGGAGGCTCGGAAAAGTAAAATCCATTTTTCAAAGTTGCCCCCTTGCCCCCCTCCACCCCCCCCCCCCTTTATGTAGATCTCGGAAGTTAAGAGACTTTGAACATTTTTTTTTTCAGATTCATATCAAGGGGCCCAGAGTTGGTCAAAATCATTTTTCAAAACTCCCCCCTCTCCCCCCCTTCACCCCTCCCCCCATCGTATCTCGGAAATTAAGAAACCTGGGTTTTGTTTTTTTACGGATTCGTATAGAGGAGGCTCGGAAAAGTAAAATCCATTTTTCAAAGTTGCCCCCTTGCCCCCTTCTCCCCCCCCCCTCTAGGTAGATTTCGGAAGTTAAGAGACTTGGAACATTTTTTTTTTCAGATTCATATCAAGGGGCCCAGAGTTGGTCAAAATCATTTTTCAAAACTCCCCCGTCTCCCCCCTTCACCCCTCCCCCCATCGTATCTCGGAAATTAAGACACCTGGGTTTTGTGTTTTTACGGATTCGTATAGAGGAGGCTCGGAAAAGTAAAAACCATTTTTCAAAGTTGCCCCCCTTGCCCCCCTTCTCCCCCCCTTTAGAGGTAGATCTCGGAAGTTAAGAGAGTTGGAAATTTTTTTTTTTCAGATTCATATCAAGGGCCCAGAGTTGGTCAAAATCATTTTTCAAAACTCCCCCCTCTAGCCCCCTTCACCCCTCCCCCATCGTATCTCGGAAATTAAGAAACCTGGGTTTTGTTTTTTTACGGATGCGTATAGAGGAGGCTCGGAAAAGTAAAAACCATTTTTCAAAATTCCCCCCATTCTCTCCCCCTTCTCCCCCCTTTAGGCGGATCTCGGAAGTTAAGACTTGGAACATTATTATATTATTATATTATATAAAGCTCGATTACCACTCACTGACATAATTGTTCTCCCAGATGGTGAAGGGGGAGGTGGGTATATTTTTACAGATTCGTATAGAAGTAACTCTCACGAGTATGGGAAAAATCCCAAACCTCCCCTTTTCCACCCCACTCTCCCCCCTCCCTATCGTATCTCGGAAACTAAGAGTCCCGTGTTTTGTTGTTTTACGGATTCGTATAGAGGAGGCTCGGAAAAGTCAAATCCATTTTTCAAAGTTGCCCCCCTTGCCCCCCTTCTCCCCCCCTCTAAAGGTAGATCTCGGAAGTTAAGAGACTTGGAACATTTTTTTTTTCAGATTCATATCAAAGGGCCCAGTGTTGGTCAAAATCATTTTTCAAAACTCCCCCCTCTCCCTCCCTTCACCCCTCCCCCCATCGTATCTCGGAAATTAAGAAACCTGGGTTTTGTTTTTTTACGGATTCGTATAGAGGAGGCTCGGAAAAGTAAAATCCATTTTTCAAAGTTGCCCCCCTTACCCCCCTTCTCCCCCGCTCTAGAGGTAGATCTCGGAAGTTAAGAGACTTGGAACATTTTTATTTTTCAGATTCATATCAAGGGGCCCAGAGTTGGTCAAAATCATTTTTCATAACTCCCCCCTCTTCCCCCCTTCACCCCTCTCCTCATCGTTTCTCGGAAATTAAGAAACCTGGGTTTTGTTTTTATTACGGATTCGTATAGAGGAGGCTCGGAAAAGTGAAAACCATTTTTCAAAATTCAAACCTCCCCTTTTCCATTCCACCCCACTCTCCCCCATCCCTATCGTATCTCGGAAACTAAGAGTCCCGTGTTTTGTTGTTTTACGGATTCGTATAGAGGAGGCTCGGAAAAGTAAAATCCATTTTTCAAAGTTGCCCCCCTTGCCCCCCTTCTCCCCCACCCTCTAGGTAGATCTCGGAAGTTAACAGACTTGGAACATTTTTTTTTTCAGATTCATATCAAGGGGCCCAGAGTTGGTCAAAATCATTTTTCAAAACTCCCCCTCTCCCCCCCTTCCCCCATCGTATCTCGGAAATTAAGAAACCTGGGTTTTGTTTTTTTACGGATTCGTATAGAGGAGGCTCGTAAAAGTAAAAACCATTTTTCAAAATTCCCCCCATTCTCTCCCCCTTCATTTTTAATGCGTACAAAATCCTATAAGTGCTAAGGATTACTGTCCAATTCTCAAAATTTTACAAGGGTAAGAAATACTCCTCAAAAACACGACCCCGCGAGCTGCTTGCAGCTCGCGCAACGCCCAAATACTAGTTATACTATATAAAGCTCGATTACCACTCACTGACTGACTGACTCACTGACATAATTGTTCTCCCAGATGGTGAAGGGGGAGGTGGGTATATTTTTACAGATTCGTATAGAAGTAACTCTCACGAGTATGGGAAAAATCCCAAACCTCCCCTTTTCCACCCCACTCTCCCCCCTCCCTATCGTATCTCGGAAACTAAGAGTCCCGTGTTTTGTTGTTTTACGGATTCGTATAGAGGAGGCTCGGAAGAGTAAAATCCATTTTTCAAAGTTGCCCCCTTGCCCCCTTCTCCCCCCCCCCTCTAGGTAGATCTCGGAAGTTAAGAGACTTGGAACATTTTTTTTTTCAGATTCATATCAAGGGGCCCAGAGTTGGTCAAAATCATTTTTCAAAACTCCCCCCTCTCCCCCCCTTCACCCCTCCCCCCATCGTAAGATATACTCCTCAAAAACACGACCCCGCGAGCTGCTTGCAGCTCGCGCAACGCCCAAATACTTTTTACAAGGGTAAGAAATACTCCTCAAAAACACGACCCCGCGAGCTGCTTGCAGCTCGCGCAACGCCCAAATACTAGTTATATTATATAAAGCTCGATTACCACTCACTGACATAATTGTTCTCCCAGATGGTGAAGGGGGAGGTGGGTATATTTTTACAGATTCGTATACAAGTAACTCTCACGAGTATGGGAAAAATCCCAAACCTCCCCTTTTCCACCCCACTCTCCCCCCTCCCTATCGTATCTCGGAAACTAAGAGTCCCGTGTTTTGTTGTTTTACGGATTCGTATAGAGGAGGCTCGGAAAAGTAAAATCCATTTTTCAAAGTTGCCCCCTTGCCCCCCTTCTCCCCCCCCCTCTAGGTAGATCTCGGAAGTTAAGAGACTTGGAACATTTTTTTTTTCAGATTCATATCAAGGGGCGCAGAGTTGGTCAAAATCATTTTTCAAAACTCCCCCCTCTCCCCTCCTTCACCCCTCCCCCCATCGTATCTCGGAAATTAAGAAACCTGGGTTAAAATCATTTTTCAAAACTCCCCCCTCTCCCCCCCTTCACCCCTCCCCCCATCGTAAGAAATACTCCTCAAAAACACGACCCCGCGAGCTGCTTGCAGCTCGCGCAACGCCCAAATACTTTTTACAAGGGTAAGAAATACTCCTCAAAAACACGACCCCGCGAGCTGCTTGCAGCTCGCGCAACGCCCAAATACTAGTTATTATTATACTATATAAAGCTCGATTACCACTCACTGACTGACTGACTCATTGACATAATTGTTCTCCCAGATGGTGAAGGGGGAGGTGGGTATATTTTTACAGATTCGTATAGAAGTACCTCTCACGAGTATGGGAAAAATCCCAAACCTCCCCTTTTCCACCCCACTCTCCCCCCTCCCTATCGTATCTCGGAAACTAAGAGTCCCGTGTTTTGTTGTTTTACGGATTCGTATAGAGGAGGCTCGGAAAAGTAAAATCCATTTTTCAAAGTTGCCCCCTTTGCCCCCCTTCTTCCCCCCTCTAGAGGTAGATCTCGGAAGTTAAGAGACTTGGAACATTTTTTTTTCAGATTCATATCAAGGGGCCCAGAGTTGGTCAAAATCATTTTTCAAAACTCCCCCTTCTCCCCCCCTTCACCCCTCCCCCCATCGTATCTCGGAAATTAAGAAACCTGGGTTTTGTTTTCTTACGGATTCGTATAGAGGAGGCTCGGAAAAGTAAAAACCATTTTTCAAAGTTGCCCCCCTTGCCCCCCTTCTCCCCCCCTCTAGGTAGATCTCGGAAGTTGAGAGACTTGGAACATTTTTTTTTTCAGTTTCATATCAAGGGGCCCAGAGTTGGTCAAAATCATTTTTCAAAACTCCCCCCTCTCCCCCCCTTCACCCCTCCCCCCATCGTAAGAAATACTCCTCAAAAACACGACCCCGCGAGCTGCTTGCAGCTCGCGCAACGCCCAAATACTTTTTACAAGGGTAAGAAATACTCCTCAAAAACACGACCCCGCGAGCTGCTTGCAGCTCGCGCAACGCCCAAATACTAGTTTTCATTATAAAGCTAAATACAGATAGATACGTAGATAAACCATTTATTTGGCACACACAAGAAGACAGCACAACACACAAAAGTATAATATTAGATGATAACCAAATTACCCACAGACTAGGACTTCTCACATGCCGGAATAATAAATAAAATCGTCGTATCACAACGCTTTTTAAAAGAATTCGTGGTCTCAGTTAGTTGTTTTAAGAACAAAGGAAAATATTATCACTTTCATATTGTATAAAACTAGCTGACCGAGAGATATAGATTCTGAGGCGAATTTTGTACTGCCTCAGAATCTATAAATGTTGTGTTTACTTAATAGCTGTTTTTTTTTGTGATTTTCTTAATTTTCTAATATTCGAGCAAAATTCTTGACGAACAAAAAATTAAATTATCGAGATCAGTAAATCTCTTCTCGAGATAGATAATGGCTGAGATCTTCATAATTTTTTTTCGTGAATTTTTCCTCTGTTTTCATAGTTATTCTGCTATTCGAAGCGGAGACAAATCCAACATAATATCAAAGATCATTAAAATCGGTGCAGCTGTTCTTGAGTTGTAAATGGTGTAAAGGCTTGTTGACTTTATTTTATTTAAATAGAAGATTATGCTCTGTACTTTTTACTCTTAACTTTCTCCGGAAGACTACCACCAAATCTACACTGAATTCACAATCATTCACTACATACTTCCACAAATTGTCAACAGATTCATCCTTCATTTTTCCTCCCCTTAGATCTACAACTAAGATAAACTAGGCACATACAATACCATATTTTGTCGACAGATCCATAGCACAAACAAAATCTAAATAAAGGTACAGAAGGTCAGTTCCACATAAGAAGCGAAAACGCACGTACATATAGACACGCTTCACGTACAGCGGTTGCAAGCGCACTCACGACGGGCATTTGATTGAGATCACCGTACGTACGAGTAATTCCGGTCTGATACCCTGATCCCCCCCTCCTCGATCCCCTGCTTGTTCGTCACGTATCTATTAGTGCGTGCGCCTATTTGCGCTCATTATATGGAGCCACCCTTATGGCTAAGTCATACGCGGGGGCTTATGGTTAAGTAATAGCAGACGCACGGATCGATCGATCAGGTTAAGCGAGGCTTGCCGCGGTTGGTGCGTGGATGGGTAACAATCTTTACGAACCTAGACCCCTCCGTGTCTCGAAAAACACGATAAGCCCTTGGTCTCTGCTGTCATTCGTGAATCTTTGACAGTGGTTACGGGTCGTCAGAAGCCCGAAAGTCTGCAACCATTCTTACCAACGGGTGTCGTATTACCCATTAACTGGGTTGTGGAGGTCAGATTGGCAGTCGCCCTATGTAAAATATAGGTATTCAGCTGCTTCCGGTTAGATTTGAAGCCGACCCGAACTTGGGAAAAGTCCAGGCAGATGATGATGTATGGAGCTGGCCTTCTGTAGCCATCTATTTTGCGTCAAAGCATAATCAACTCACTGAACGCCCCAATTACAAATCCCTCTGTTTGATTGTAACAATTTGTTAGGTATAATAAACAATTGCGTTATTCTATTGTTTTCTTTCATTTTCACGTAATGTTTTGTTATTGCTTTGTTATTATTGTACGGTTGCGGGTGAATATGTTTGATGATGCAATCGTTGCGTAGGTGGTATGATGCCGTTTTGTTTCTCTTTGTGAAATCATAACACGTTGAAATGCCGCTGTGTGACTTTTAGAAGTGGAACTCTGTGGCCCTTTGTACGCGCCACGGTTACTTTACGTACCTACGACGCGGCGAATAAACCGCGCACCAAAGCATAAGGTTCAAAATTGAATAGAAAAATTTGACAGTTTCGGGTAGCTTGATGTGCTGGCGTCTGTACCTACCTATGGAACAGCAATGCATTTTTTTTAAATAATCTGCAATAAATTTCTACGTAGGAGACGGCGAGGTTTTACAATCGCAAAGCAGAAATTATATACGGGTTTGTGTAATAATTTCTGCTTTGCGGTAGCAGAACAATTGCGTCGCGGTCACACCACACAGAAGTGTATCCACCCTGTTTGCACGCAGAACTTCTGTCATTACTACAACTTATTATGAAACCTGTTCAAGCATGTTTAGCCGGTTTATATGGAAACTGTTTGAATGAAAACTGAGTCTGAAATGGCATAATATTATACAAAGCGTTAATGAAATAACTGAAAACTCGCGAATAAAATCAGCTGCGCCGTATATTTATGTTGGCATGACTCGGCAAAATGTAGTGAACTGTTGATTTTTTTCGCTATTTCGGGGTTAGTCTTATCGTAAAAGTTATTCAAAATAAAGGCTCCTACAAACAGGCGCGACACGCGATGTAATCGCGCGCGACACAAAGGCACCGCTCGTTGCGCGACTTGCGGTGACTTTGTGTCGCGTGTCGTGTGGCGCCTGTTTGAAGGAGCCTTCATCATCATCATCATCAGCCTATAATGTTCCCACTGCTGGGACACAGGCCTCCTCTCAGTGAGAGGGAGTGGGCCGTAATCCACCACGCGGGCCCAGTGCGGGTTGGTAGATGTCACATGTCTTCGAATTTTTGGTTCTAGGACATGCCGGTTTCCTCACGATGTTTTCCTTCACCGTTTTGTGAGCAGTGGTGATGAAATAATTTACACAAAGTAAAGCGCCTGTCTGGGTTCGAACCTACGACCTACAACTCGTAAGTCGCGGCCGTTACCACTTGGCCACCACTGCTCTTAAGCCTTAATTAGTACAATGTCCTCCTTAGACGATTTCAGTTACTTCAAGTACACCTTCTATTTAGGTACTCAGTTGGATCCCTAAATCTCGTGTTGAGTTTTCGAACTGGCGTACCAGTCACAATTTTTTTTTCGAAATAGCGTTTTTCGAAACAACTTCATTCGAATCTTCATATCACTCCCTCTAAGAACGGCCTACTTGTGGTTGTTGTCCCTAGTAATTTTTTTTTTATTCGAAATGGGTTTGCTCTTGACTCTAATCTAGGTCAGAGATGACACAGATAAAGTCTACGATGGAGTGAGCTTACCCAGAATAAGCCTGTTCACTCTTACTTTGAAGAGATTCGGGTTGTATTCACTCGGAAACACAAACGCAGGTAGAGAGTTCCACTCTTTTGCTGTGCGCATTATAAAGGACATTTGAAAACGCTTAGTGCGAATTGGTGGAATAGCAACTAGGCAGGGATGGTAACTTGCAGTGCGTCTGGATGTCCGAAGGTAGAAAGGGGCCAGTGGAATGAGGTCGTGGAGTTCTTGGGCACACTCACCGAAGTACAATCTGTAGAAGACCGACAAGCAGGCAACCTTGCGGCGATGAATAGTAATCCTAAAACCTCGCCTCCCAAACGTAATCTTAAGACCCTCCGCCCAACCAAAGTGAAGGGTAGGTAGATACCCATTAGAATTTCCACACAAAAGAAGTAGGTTTTCACCAAGTACTAGTTAGACACAATAAATGTCCTAAGTATGTGATAAGAACGGCCTTCATGTGGTTTTGTCTGTAGTCGTTCTAAAAGCCTCTCCGCCCAACCAGTAAAGGGTAGGTAGACACTCATTAGCATTTTCACGCAAAAGTAGGTATATACCAAAGCACCATACAGAGAGTATAAATTCAGAAACTCTTTCGTAAAAGGACAGACCCAATCGTTCCATCCTTGTTAATGACCTCTTGGCAAGCGTAAAACAAACAGCCGTCCGACAAAATAAAAATAACAAGACAATTCCATTTATTCTCCCAAAATACCCGCCAACCCTACGCTATCAAAACATGCCACAATTATGTCGCATCTTCTCGCGTTTGTCACGACTGATTCCTGACTAAGCACACTTAACAAACAATATTAGTATTCCTCTCGAGTACGCTATTTATCAAACAAAATTGCAAGATGTACAGAAATGTTATTGAGGACCAAGCGAGGGCAGTCATTTGTTCCAAACAATGTACTGTGTGATTAATGTGAATTGCTGCTTGGAGTATTAATAGAGCAATAGAGCGCTTATAAACTGTAACGGAAAAAGATGGAGTTGGTGAAGATTGTGTGAGATATTTTGATGACCCTTGGTTTGACAACTGAGTCATAATATACCTAGCCTTTTCCCAACTATTTTGGGGCCGGCTTCCAGTCTAACCGGATGCAGCTGAATACCAGTATTTTAGGTACATGGGGCGACTGCCTATCTGACCTCCATAGCCCAGTTATTGGGTAATACGGTACCCCTTGGTAAGACTGGTTGACAGACTTTCGGGTTTCTGACGACCCGTCAAAGATCCACAAATGACAGTCGGGACCACTGCTTAACGTGCTTTCTGAGGCACGGACGGCTCTTGGTATGTAATGATGTTCATCCATCCACGGACCAACCGCGGCAAGCATGGCTGAACTTGATCGATCGAAACGTGCAGCTATTATTAGCCTCAAGCCCCTACACACAAGGTTTGACAATTACTGTGTATGATAATAATAACTTTTAACAAAATTATGAACTGCCGATCTAATTATTCTGTAATGATCTCACCGTGAACACTTGGGTTGAGTAAGCTCAGATGGTTTTATAGGCAGAATAAACCTCAGCCGGCAATTCGGATATTGGTCAGGTCTTCAATCGATTGCAAGACGCTATCATTAAATAACTAAACCATCGCCAACTAGCCATCTTCTTGGTGCAGTCTTATTTCTGAAGATAACATCAGACCTGTTTTCCCTGAAGGGTAGGCAGAGCTGTCCCAAAAGTATGCACACATTTCGCCAGTTCTGTGTTGTCATCTGCATAATACAAATAATATTAATCTTCTAATACCTAATAGTAATCTTAGGAACTACTGATTTGATTCCGAAAATACTTTCACTAATAGGAAGCTGATATAAAATATTGCAGATTGTAAAAGGATATTCTTATTTTAAAATAAGAAAGGACATTCAAATGTGGAACATTTTATACCCAAAAATTAATGTGTCGGCCTGAAAAAAAAGTACTGTTCTCCAAATGAATAACATCCCGAACAAGTTACTAAACTATATAGATCTATTAACTATTTATGTATTAACTATTACTATATAGATCTACGAATAACCCCCTGGCTGCTATTTGAGTTTGAAAGTCCCAAAAATCATATTTTTGCCAACAAAATATTTTAACAGTAATTAGACTATTTTGACGTAAGTACGCTATTTGTTTCATTCATACTCCAACCCTCAGATTGGAGACACAATCTGTTCATATACCTAACCATTGTTCACTGATTACAGAATTGGTTGGCAAGATGTTTGGGTACAGTTTTTGCCCAGATTGAGAAGATAGAAGATATTCATCTTGCTACCCAAGACGATTTTGCTTTGAATGGAATATAATGCATTCGATTTAGAATTTAAAGCGATTGTAGCTTGAAACTTAATCGGAAAAGCTTTCTGTGTTAAGGAGGGTTTCCATGAATGTTGTTGAATATGTTTATTCCATAACACTAGTTTACATGACTTTTGTTCATGAAATGGAATACATACGGTTAAGTTACTTTAGGTATCTACATCTCGGAAAAAATATTTTAAAAAATCCAGCACGTCAGTTTTTTTTTATATTTATTAACAAGATTTTTACAAAAAAACTACATATAAATAAACAACAGAAATTTAAAAATGGGTAATTTTTGCTCTTTTTTTATAAATATTTTCATCTGTATCTCTCACCAACAATAGTCACCTAGCATATTTTGGTCCCAAAAACCTTGGTAATTTTGCTCAAATGATTTTAAATCTTGGTGAAATCGTTCACCGTGTTCATCACTCACACTACCTAGATTTTCTGGAAAAAAATCTAAATGGGAATGTAAAAAATGAATTTTTAGTGACATATTTACACCCATACGCTCATAATTTTGCAATAGATTTTCAACAATCTCTTTGTAATTATCGGTGTACCTACTCCTTTCAAATTCTATTGGAAAGTATTTTGCTTTGCTATTATGAAATTATTTAATTTTAATGTTTACCACAACTAACTAGGTCCAGACGCCAACACTTCAAGCTACTATAATCTGTCAAATTTCTTTAATATATTTTCAACTATATCGCTAAAGCATAAGGTTCAAAGGCGATTGAGGAAATTTGACAGTTTAGGGTGGCTTGATGTGCTGGCGTCTGTACATATTAACACTAGGTACTAAATTAAATGACTAACTATACAAGTAGGAATCTACCCAACGTGTTTAATGTAAATAATTGTACAGGCGACTCAAAACAGAATAAAAATCAAGTATTTACTCACTACAATAAAAACACATTAAAATGAAACCTATATATTTTCTCAATTATTCAAATGGCTCGAAATTCTATAGAAAAATCAAGCATAACCAGTAATTCAGGCTTATCACGCCATCTTACATCGGAGGGAATTCGAGCCGTGAATATTTTTCGTTAAAAAATCATAGAAAAATAATTATTAGCCGCCATTTTGTGTAGCTAATGTGGCCATTGAAATTTCTGGACGATTAAGCGACGATATGATCTGAGATTAGACCTACTTATTTGTAGATTTATTTTGATAAAACACCGTATATTTTGGGTAGTATAAAATAATTTCTTTGTTGACGGAGTGGTCAATTTTGTGCGTATAAGGTGATTTTATTTTGTTAGGTCTTTGTTTGAGTAGGTATATACCATATAGATAGATTTTTATCATCATAATTTCATGGAAAACGTCTACTGCTGGAGATAAGCCTCCCCCAAGCATCGCCACTTCGACCGGTCCTGTAGTCCTCGTATCCAGCAGATTCCTGCGGTCTTCATAAGGTCATCAGTCCACCTTGTGGGAGGCCTTCCAACGTTACATCTTCCGGTTCGCGGATTCACTCCAGAACCTTTCGGCAGGCCTCCGTCACTTCATGTACTTGCGCGCTATAATTACCTACCGCCCGGCCGAGCGGTCTCGGGCCGTTTGCGGACCATATTCAGTGCGGTTTTCGCAAGCGAAGCGCACGCACGTTATTCAATTTTAATTATTCCATTCGTTTGTACGGGTACCTACAATGCCGTCTGGTGCCTTATGTGCAGTAGATGGGTACAAATCAAGTAAAAGAAGGGATAAACACCTAATATTTTTCCATTTACCTGTCAATGAAGAAAGTTAAGTGATAAACTATTACCATTTTTTGTCGTTTCAAAATTATTACAGTCAGCACCAATTTATTAAAAACATATTTTACCTTTATACGATACAATTTTAAACTACCGAACATATTCACAGTTCTCAATAAAATAGACACAAATAGTTATGTTAATTTAATTTTATCGAAGAGGCGGCCCTGCGATTGCTGTGGGATCGCGCGGTGCGAAGCAATCACAACTGTACGCTTGAGCATTTAGGCACATTTTAGCATGCAGCGGTTGCTGACACGACGGAGTAGGCTATTATAGCAATAGGTATTGGAAATTTTCTACTGAGTGAAGTATCTGTTACGTAGTAACTATTTAGTAATCTGTGCTTTCGGCCCCATCGGACATCTGAGGGTCAATTCTCGTAATTTTAAAAACACCTCTAATTTTCCTACATTTTGACAAGTGTTTGTCATTTGTTTGTCGCCGAGATCAGACCGCTACTAGATTTTGAACGTTTTAAATGACGAGAATTCGCACTGTGCCCTGTTACTGCCACTTAAGTTTAGCAATTCTTCGGGCTATGTCGGTTACCTTGATGCTCCTGCAGATCTCTTCATTTCTGATTCAGTCACGTAGGGAAACTTCAAACACAAGCCTCTTCATTGCCCTTTAGGTGATTTTCAGTATTCTATGAGGCCCATTGTGATCGACCACGTTTCAGAACCATAGGTCATCAATGGCAACATGCGCTGGTCAAAGACTTTCGTCTTGAGATACTGCAGTATGTGAGACTATACTCCATTTGTTTAGGTAATTAAATAAAGGTAAACAAAAAACCACGTGACGTGGTTAACCGACTAAACGTAATACCAGTCTATTCGATTGTCATGCTACGTCACAGTTGTACTCTTCAATTTAGCAACGTTATAATTCGTTAATAATATTGCTAAATTGAAAAAAAAAAAACTACGTGACGTGGTTAACCGACTAAACGTAATACCAGTCTATTCAGTTGTCATGCTACGTCACAGTTGTACTCTTCAATTTAGCAACGTTATAATTCGTTAATAATATTGCTAAATTGAAAAAAAAAACTACGTGACGTGGTTAACCGACTAAACGTAATACTAGTCTATTCAGTTGTCATGCTACATCACAGTTGTACTCTTCAATTTAGCAACGTTATAATTCGTTAATAATATTGCTAAATTGAAAAAAAAAACTACGTGACGTGGTTAACCGACTAAACGTAATAGGTACCAGTCTATTCAGTTATCATGCTACGTCACAGTTGTACTCTTCAACTTAGCAACGTTATAATTCGTTAATAATATTGCTAAATTGAAGAGTACAGCTGTGACGTACAATGACAACTGAAGTGATTGGTATAACGTTCAGTCGATTAACTAAGTCACGTGATTTTTTTTGTTTACCTTTATTTAATTACCTAAACAAATGGAGTATAGAAGATATTGCGTAGCTTTCCGAACGCTGCCCAGCCGAGTCGCATTCGAAGTTTAACGAATTTAGTTATTAATTAGTTGTTGCTTGGTGATAAAACTGTAGCAACGAAAAATAAATAATACTTATAACTAACACACACACGCACACACTAATGTATTTAGTGGGACGTCCCACAGCTTGATGATGGATCGGCGACCTTAAAAAGGTAACTGGGACAGACTGCATGTGAAAGGCGGAGGACAGAATGTTGTGGCGCAATGTGGGAGAGGCCTTTGTCCACAAGTGGACTGCGATCAGCTGAGTTGATTGATTTAGTAGTTTGTGCAAGCATATAAGAAAGAAAGAAAGAAAAAGTATTTTTTTTTATTTTTTTTATTTATTTATCCATTTATTTCAGGCGTCAAGGCCCATATAAAACACATACAATACAATATCAATATAACTTAAAAATACTATAAGTACATAAAACATTAAAATTATATTAACTAAAAACTAACGCACACGAAGTGTCGGCATCGTGTTTCGCTGACTGGTGTCATGTAGCAGGCCACGAAACCGGCGGTACACAACACCTTTCGGCCAGAACTCTTCCTTGAGGAACTTTTCGAGATGATGTGTCGGAACACGAACCACGAACGACTTGAAGTTCGTGTTGTGACGCGACTCCAACTTCTCGACCCTCAAAGTCCAGTTGGTCTTCACACGCATGTACTCCACGATCTCCTCAACCTTCGTGGAGTGGTGCAGTCTGGACACGTACAGCTGCGTCGTCGGGATTGCTGGACGCAGCAGCATGTTGGGTCCTGCCAGCGCGGTGCCGCACTGGTTCCGACAAGGAGGCTGCTTCTTCTTCTTCTTCTCCACCTTGATGAAACCATCCTTGTCGCACGTGTCCTTCTCTGGATCCTGCCTTTTCAAAACCTTCTTAGGTTTCGACCGGCTCCGTTTACCCCCTTTCGGTGTTTCCGCTATTTTTGCCTGCGATTTTTGCGATTCAGCAGGCTTGTTAGCAGCTACTATTGCTGCGTAGGCTCGTTTGGGGTTCGACGAACCTACACACGTCGTTGTCTCCACCTGTGTCGAGGCAGGGACGGCCACGGCACGCGTTGCAACGCATGCATTCTTGGCAGTTGGTGACGCATTCGAGCCCGCCGACTCGAAACTGCAGATAGAGGCGTTTTGAGCCCCGCGAAGCGTGTTCACATTTGCGGCTTCGGTAGGTGACCTACTTGCAGAAACTGCGTTGCGCAAGAGCACTACTTCTGCCCGTAGATCACTGATGGTGTTGTTGGACACCTCCAGCTTATGCTGCATCTCGGCCTGGCTTTGCTTCAGGAATGTAATATCCTTCAGCAGCCTGGTGACGTCTACGTGGTCGAACGTGACGGGAGGCAGCTTGTGCAGATCCTTCGCCACGAATTCAGGCACGTCATCCGGGTCGGTCTCCTTCATCAGCGTTACGATGTCCTGGAGACTCTTCACTGTACCGTCCCTTCGACGAGACGGCATCTGGCTGACTTTGCCAAGCGTTGTGAACAGCAGCAACTTAGCACTGCTAATCTCTTCCTCCTTGAACGATGACTTGCAGATCTGCAAGATGCTGATCTCGTCCATGTAATCGATGGCATGTTTGATGAATGCCAATACTTCGTTGGCTATGAGAGTTTGGGAACTCATAGCGGAAAACGGGCAGCGGCTACAGCCGCGCAATTCGCGAATATAATATTCGTACTGTGCAGCGCAAAACGCGACCCTACTCGACCGCGAATCGTACCGCATATTTTTATTTCGACCGCGAATCGTACCGCGTATTTAGCATAGCATAATCAGCTTGCAACGTTCCCACTGCTGGGACACAGGCCTCCTCTCAGTGAGATCGACTGGGCCATAATCCACCACGCGGGCCCAGTATGGTCTGGTACAAGCAACTCTAAATATATATTTCAATGCTTGACAAATACACTATTATATTTTGCAAACAATATTACACTGCTTTGAAATATCGACATGAATTCATTTCGTACCTTCCATCAAAATCAAACGCAAGCAATCTATTTGTATTCATAGACATATCTGTCAAACATCCATATACCAATACATACGAGTACATAAACTCACGTCGTTTTCCATAATAAGGTTGTAGGTAAACGCAGAAGTGTCTGTTTTTTTTTTTTTGTAACATTGTCACGGCGAAAGAGTTGGACCGATTTTCTTGAAAATTCATATAGACATACCTTGGACTATAAGGAAAGACATACCTACATATACCGACTATAACTACACTTTAATTATTTCTTAAGGTGAAAGCCTGTGAACTTCAAAAATTCTTACTTTTAAAGTAAGAAATCGTGAGCTACATTGAAGACATCACCTTCAATCAACTCAGTCCATCGCAGTCATCTGCTGGAGATAGGCAGATGCCTAGGCGGTATGCGGCGGACAAGTTGTTATAGCTTCACAACACCCTGTCCTCTACCTTGAGCGCGTATCGGCAAGCATAGCGTGAGACGCCCCTAGCTAGATGGACCAATGGCGTTAAGAAAGTGGCTGGCACAGACTGGATGCGGAAGGCATCACCTTAATTCTAAATTCAAATTCAAATTTCTAAATTCAAAACCGGCTAGGAGCATAAATATTTTAAATGTAGGTATGTTCCACAATTGGAAAATACCAAAATACATAAAGGGACGAAGTCACAGACAAAGCGATGGTCTATAAATAAAAAACAAATTAAAATTTATGGTTGGCTCACTCCAGACTTATTCCTTTGAGCTTGACTCTTTGGAGTTTGAATAAAAACGAATTAGAGTCAATGTGACACTTACTTATCTCAAATTAAGGCGCTTGCTGTCGCGAATTGTGAAAATTTGATAAGGTTATTGCAAAGAGATTTAAAGGTAGTTCAGAGAGGCCACCCGAAGAAATGTCATAAAAAACTGTGATCAACTGTGTCTCAGTGAATATGAGAATAAATGAAAACACTAGCAAAACTAATGCATAAGAGTATTTTGGAACTATCAAATGAATCCTAACATCACATACAAAATAACTTGATTGAGCGATATTTGACTAGTTGTTTAAATCAATAAGATTACTATTCCACCGCGAATTCTTCGAAAACTTAGTTGACATGAGCTGTCAATAGTGTCAATCCCTAGTATCAGGTGGAATGACAGCTCAAAATATATCGGTTGTTGTTTCATCACTACGGGATTTCCAATACCTCAATGTGTAATTCGGAATATTTTCTTTCTAAAAAAATTTTCCTTTAGCACACAAAGCGACACGTCATGTGGGGCTTTTGATACAAGACATATAAATAACTAGACAGAGCGATATTTGACTAGTTGTTTAAATTGAGTAGATTACAAATCCACTGTGAATTCTTCGAAAACTTAGGTGAAATGGGCTGTCAATAGGTAGTGTCAATCCCTAGCATTGACAGCTCAGTATATATTTTCTTCGAAAATCTTCGGAAATAATTACCTATTATGTATTTTTCTTTTAGCACACAAAGCGACCCGTCATTTGGGGCTTTTGACACGAGACATATAAATAACTAGACTGAGCGATATTTGACTAGGTGGTTTACTCTAGTAGATTACGATTTTGTTCGCTTTGTCCCGACTATCATAAGTAGGTATTTATATTTAAATGTCTCTAAGTTATTGTCTTAAAACCTTTCAGAGACGTTGAAATATTTAGATATACATACGATTATAGCACAAGCTTTGATCTACATCAAATCTTATATTTTATAAGACAGCCTACGCTGTCTATTTTTAATTCACAGTTCTTAATAATAAGCTCTTATAAAATATAAGTACCTAGTCATTAAAATATCTTTTACAGTTCAAAAGATCGTAAAATAATATAGCCAATTTACGTTATATAATACTACCGAAAATAAGCCGCAGTAAAGTCCTGCTGTTTCAATACCTCAATGTGTAATTCGGCATACTTTCTTCGAAAATATTTTTCTTTTAGCACACAAAGATTTTTATTTTACTGTGTTTAGTTTAGTTTGTGATCGTTCTATACGAGTCGCATTATATACTTTTTCTTTCTTTCTTTTTCTTTCTTTCAAAGCGACCAGTCATGTGGGGCATAGGTATAAAATGAGATATAGAACTAGACTGAGCTAAGATTGATTAGTTCATTAAAGCCAAATTTGATTACCTATTTATTTATTTATTTCAGATTACATGCACAACATTACAGTACCCGGCGATAAATATTGCACATCGCCCTATTCGATCCTATCGATTTTATACAAAGAATAAAAATAATTATCAAAAGAATCAAATCATTATTGCTTTAACAGCTCCTAATAGATACCGGACTGTTTGTATTTCGTGCGACAGAGATAACGCTCTACGAAGCCGAAATTAGCCGATTGTCTGTTTCCAAAGGTCAATGTGCAATATTTATCGCCGGGTACTCTACAGAATTGAATACCAAAACGTTGTACAGACCAATTTACAAACTAAAAAGTGACACAAAAACATAGGTACTTAAGTAGGCTAGGTAAAATACAATTTTTTTTTTAAAGTAAACACGGAAGTTACTAAATTAACAAACAATACACAACACAATAACACTTGTAAAATAAACAAAATTTAATCAAGTGACAAAAAATAGTAGATTATTAAACAAGGGCTGTATGACATCAATTGCATACGAGGTTTTTGGCGCCTGAGCGAAGCGAAGGCGCTAATTAACCCGAGTATGCAATTGATGCTTACGCCCGAGATAAATACTCTGCTTTACATATCGATTGTGAGGTAAGTAAACAACAAGACAGCAGGTTTCAATGAACATTTATTAAGAAGAAAAAAATGTGTATTTAATTAAAATTTTAAAAATATTCTTCGTGCAGTATGAGTATGACAGTTCTTTTTTCAAATTCCAAAACCTATGCTGTAATGATAGTCATACACCCCGGCATTCAGGGGTGTAAGGGTGTACTTACAGAGCAAGAGATATGTAAAATCATTATTTATTCTTACCTAATTATTTATTATTAATAATAGTCTCCACTTTATCGACTTTAATATTATTCGTTAATTTATTTAAACATAATATATCTTACATAATCTAGTTTTAAAATAATATATACCCAAATAGTAACTCTTTAAGACATTGAAAATATTATACCTTCTTTTCAATTTAGCTTCTAATACATTTATTGTTGTCTTCTTTTTAAATGTTTGATGTAAATTGATGGCCTGAAACACAGGTTTTCCATAAACCTAGATCAGGCAGGTCTACATTACAGTTAGAATTAAATTTTCCTCGATTGTAATTAATTTAAATCCTATTTTTACTTAACTTTTTGAATAAAATTTTATTTATAATTTTTTTTTTTCATCAATCTTCACACAAAATCTTAAATATTCACGACACACATCTATCCACCTCCCGGCTAACAATTCACACTCAGGTGTACCTATGTCAGAAGAGAATTGACCATTATGATTTTGTTTGTTTTGTTCCGTCTATCGTAAGTACAACTGGCGAAGGTATAATCCGATTTCCTCCGGCTTCCCTTCGAAAATTCAGAACACAACCACTCTATAGTCAATTCGTCATTGAAATATAATCATATCATACTGTAGGTATTTAATCACACTAATATTATAAAGGCGAAAGTTTGTGAGTGTGTGTGTGTGTTTATACGTTTGTTAGTTTTTCACGCTCAAACGGCTGGACCAGTTTTGATAAAATTTTGTATAGAGGTAACTGACACCTTGGATTAACATATGTATAGGCTTCTTTTCATCTCGATATTCCCAAGGGATTGACACTAATGCGGGTGAGACCGCGGGGCGCAGCTAGTAAAACATAAAAGTACAATAAAATACATTAAAATATATTTTACAGTTCAAAATATCATAATAAATTACTATCAAAGTACCCAAAACCAATTCTAAAGCTCTCACTAAGTTTCGCCCTGTCAGTACCTACAACTACTTATTAATACCGACTACCACCGACCAGAAACTTTCCTGTTTTAATATTAAAATAACCAAAGACGTATTACAATAGAGCATCGTCTCGATCCCCGCAAACTTGCCAGTAAAAGAGACTTTAATAGCTGAAGAATAAAGACTTTAATTACTTGAAAAGATTGATTAAAACAGCTATTGTTTTATGGAACCTGTTAATGAGAGGAATACTAAATATTTGGAAAATATAGCCTCGGGTTTTCTGGGAAGGTCATTATTGCTTCTGTTAACACTAAAGGTTAGGTTAGGTACCTATTTGTCTTAGTTAAAGGCTAATTAAAAAGAAAACAAAAGACCACAAACTCAAAAGTCATTTATTCAAATTTGAAGAGCAATATCCGGGCTCATTGTTTGTAACAAAATGGCTACCTTTCTGTTGTCAGATTCGTTCTCCAAACTGTTAGCGATCATAAATATACCGAGACTAGTTTTAAAGTTTCGCCAAGTCAATGCCATGTTTGAGGCGTCGATATCGAGACTGAAGTTACTTGGCGGCAGGAGACGACTTGTACCTGCACTTGCTTTTTGTTCCGACATTTTAAGACGAACCACGTGGCGGCGTTAAGGCTCCTGCAAACAGGCGCGACACGACACGCGACACAAAGGCACCGCTCGTTGCGCGACTTGCGGTGCCTTTATGTCGCGCGCGATTTTATTGCGTGTCGCGCCTGTTTAAAGGAGCCTTTAAGCGACAATTATGAACTGACTTACTTTTGTAGTATAGGCTGCTGCAAACGCTTACTTTACTTCTAAATTCTCTGGCACTTCTGACACCATGTTATGATGTTGTTTATAGGTTTGTGGATTGATGGAATAAAAACGACGTGACCATACCACCATAGATGCATAATATTATTATAACGTTGGGTACATACGTAACAACTAGTTCCTAGTGCTTTCGCTGGGAAGAAGAAGTGGCGCAACCAACTCCACTGCTATACTTATGGAAAATGTAATTGGCCAATTTAATAGAGCACTTTTACCTACCATCTATAAAGAAGGAAAGGAGGCCTTTGCTCCACAGTGGGAGAACACATGCTTACAATAATAATAATACCATTTAGCTTGAACCCTGCTCCCGATTCCGCGCGGACAACTACTTTTTTTAAATATTTGAACACACTGTTTTACAGAGTTATTCCGGTCTGATCTCCTGAACCCCAAACTTCCACCCCTAGATCCCCTGCTTGTTCGTCTTCTGTTTTAATCTCTGTCTTATCTACTATAAAAACAAAAGTTTTCAAAGCAAACAACCTACAACCTAAATCATTTTGAACAAACCTAAAACAAACCTATTTAAGTCAGAAATGTGACCCTTCGTATTAACAGTGACAAGTATTATACAAACTGAAGTTAATAAAAAGCTGAAATATTCCAGAATTTCTCAACCTAAAAGGAATGCCTGGTAAGTAGAATCTAGCTTCGCAAATTCCCAGAAAGCCACCGGAATACAAATAGGATTACGTTCTGAATTCCAGACTGAGATCACTCGTTTTATTCCAGACTTATCCAAGTTTTGTTTGTTTCATTGTCTTCTCACTCCACGGTGACGAAAGTGAAAGATAGTTACAATTTCTTTGCCGTGTGTCTGTGATACTCTTCTCAAAATCAAAATCACAAACTTTGAGTTTGAATTTTCAATAAACAAGTCACAGCTAGAGGTACTTTTTTGAATTCCCTAAAGACAAGAGTTCAATTTATTTATCTGTGGCATACCATAAATTGACGCTTGAGGCGGCTTTGTGTAAATTATTTCATCACCACTGTTCTCAAAACAGCGAAGAAAAACATAGTGAGAGAATCGGCATGTCCTAGAAGCAAAAATTAGAAGACATCATTTTCATCTACCAACCCGCTCTGGGCCCGCGTGGTAGATTACTGCCCACTCCACTCACCGAAATGAGACCTGTGTCCCAGCAGTGGGAACATTAGGTATCTAAGAAAGAAAATACATTTATTTATTTATTTATCTACATTAGGGTATTGCATTAGGGTTCTATGTTTTTACATTTTTATCAATGTCTTTTGTTTCACCTTATTTTTTTCTCTTAGTGCTGATTTTTCAATCGATAGATATTTTTTTATTCGTCGAATAAAATTGACGTCTGACAGTTTTTGTATGAAAGTACTGTCAAAAATTCAAAATTATTCCTCGGATTAAATTATCTGGCATTGTTAAAATCAGCTATAATCCATACTAATATTATAAATCCGAAAGTGTGTCTGTCTGTCTGTCTGTTACCTCTTTACGCTTAAACCGCTGAACTTATTTAGATGAAATTTGGTATAGAGATAGTTTGAGTCCCGGGAAAGTACATAGGATAGTTTTTATCCCGATATTCCCACGGGATCGACACTTATACGGATGAAACCGCGTGGCGCCGATAGTTCTTTTTATAAATCAATGTTGCCTCGTATTTCTGCCATTACTTCTCAAAGTATTCATAAAGGTTGCATTTAAGCACCAAAGAGGCTATAATCTCTACAGTACACTGTCCTCTATCTACCCCGTTGGTTAATACAATGCGTTTTGTAATGTTATTCTCTCACGTTATACTATGTAAATATTTTAACAAAGATTACCACGTACTTTGAGGAAATAAATTACCAGACTTGGCATTGTGCCTAATTATCTGATGTTGAAAATAGGTTAAGAGAACGGTCACGACGAGAATCTGGTCACTAGAACGAACATATTTGTATGTGGTTATTACTTCTATGACTGCAACAGAAGGCGTTGCTAAGAACTTCAAGGATTTAAATCATTAGATTTGCCCTCTCCATACCTGCCAGTGTGACACCTGTCAGTGCGCCAACTAGTACCTAACAAATAAAGATCAAATTCGCAAAACACGTAATACAGTAGTGTCAAGAACACACCCGCGTAAATTTCTACTGAGAAAAGCGAACTCACACGCAATGGCATTTCCATGATAATTAAGTCAAGTCACGGCGTCATTGTGTGTGTCAGAGGTGTCAAAATAAAACAGAAACGCGAGGATCTTATGACGTGACGCGGTAGGGCAAATCTAACGATTAAAATTTTTTAAAGACAAGGTAGACCGCTGACCTGGTGAAGATCGTGGCTATCCGCTGGATGCGAGAAGCATAAGACCAGTATATGCGGCTATGTTTAGCAAGACCAAGATTTATGGGCCTATGTCAGTAGACCAGTAAATTGTGACCTACCCTGACATCAAGCAATAGACAAAATTTGTCAAACTTTTAAGGCTTTGAATACGAGGCTTTTGGCAACTTTGTATTAATGTGTATTATGTCTTTTTTTTTATGAGCATCTTGTTTATGCAGAACAAATAATTTTTCTTTCTTTTCTTTTTCAGTAAAGTTCTTTCAGCTGTGATCATGAAATTCTTCTATGTTAAGTTGTTTTTGCCGAGGTCAAACTGTGGATCATCTTCCTTACTCCCAAAGGTTCATAATTCATCGAAAGTTATAACATTAGAACTGTTCTATTACCATCATATTAATTAGTAGATAACAAAGTTTAATCAAGGGAGACCGTTGAAGAGCCGGTAGCTTCCTCATTAATAGCAATTAACCAATTAATTTGATGTAATTTAGCCTTATCGGGTAATTAAACTTGCAAGCAATCATAATAGCAAAGAAGTTGTTTACAGAAAAATAATGAATTAAATTAACAGACATATAACGACTTAATAGCCTAGAGCCTACACTTGAGGAGGCTCTCATCAGGCAGCTGGGTCAAGGGCTTGATTCAGAAAGTGATACTTCTGGACACAGCTCGCATTGTTAGAAGGTTGCTCTCTCTGAAGTTCTGACTGCCGGCAGCTTGTACCAGTGGACTACTATTTTTAGCTACTAGACTAGACGATCACAAAAGATACGACACCGATTCACCGACGCCTAAAGGCTCCTGCAAACATGCGCGACACGACACGCAACACAAAAGCACCGCAAGTCGCGCAACGAGCGGTGCCTTTGTGTCGCGCGCGATTATATCGCGTGTCGCGCCTGTTTGTAGGACCCTTTATGTTTCACAACAACAATTTGTAAAGGTATCAATCAAATCAAATACTCCCATCATTAATTCCCCATCTATTAACAGTAAAGTTGATCCAATCGATATTTAGAACAGATTAACATCAAATCAAGAACTAATTTAGAAGTTTGCGAAACATTTTAACAAGTTCAATTGTACTATAAATAATTGATCGTTACGATTTGGGAATACACGCTAAGGCTTGAAACATATTGAGTGGTAAAGTGCTGCGTTTTAAACACAATTTGTCATTCGTTTCGACCTTAACATTTGATTGATAGGAAATTATCTATTTATTTCATTATAAATAGCATAAGATCTCCGTTTGTTTAATTTTTTATGAACAAATTAATTATTTATAGTAGCTACGATTTATTTAACTAATAACAACCAATTTGTTTTAATTGGAGTAAATATTGCTATTGTAAAGTGATGTTTCAATTGTTTGTAATGGGCCGATTACCATTTCAAATTGAGAATTATGAATATAGCTAAGCCCTTTGCCAATTAACAGGCACAATATAAAATATAATGCTGCCTGCCTGCCTAGTAATGTATTGTTTGCTATTTTTATCTGTCTTTTATTGTTTGCTATTTTTTTTGTCTATTTTACTATGTTTTCTTTGCTTTTTAATCTTTATTTTTATTCAATTTAAATTTTATATATTAAATTTGATAATATAATACTATAACTTTAATAATAATATTATATAATTTTCACTTTAAGTGCTACTTCCATTTAAATTATCTTAGTTAGGTATCCCATACTGTTTGCTTGTTTTTATTGCATGATGTGGTCTCCTATAATTAAGGGAGCACGTAGATTTTTGTTCTTGTCCTTTATAATATAGCATGTGAGGTGTATTATTTGGTGGAGAACCTAATAAAAAAAATAAAACTGTTCTAAGAACCTCCTAGCAGGTAAGAAGCATTAACATTTATTTTGACTTAAGAATCTGTGGTGTCATGGTTTAGGTGTGTACAATAAAACCCTTGTTTCCAATATTACTGCGTAAAGGCTCCTTCAAATAGGCGCGACACACGACGCGAATCGGGAGCGGTGCTTTTGAGTCGCGTGCGATTCGCGTCGCGTGTCGCGCCTGTTTGCTTCAAAGGTTCAAAGTTTATTGGGAAATCTTGACAGTTTCGGGTAGCTTGCTGTGCTGGCGTCTGTACCTACAACCTGCAGTACTTACATCGAGACTTATCTATGCCATTAGTCCTGTGGCAGATATTCAGTAGCCCATAGTGTGCAATTGTGCACACACGAGCGGCACGCACCAGCAGCAGAGGCAACTGCAGCCGTCAGCAACGTGCCGGTCGTGGTCGGTCTTTAAGGGGCTTACATGAATTAAAGCGTAGTCTTTGTCGGACTGCATAGAAAAGAAAGAGAAGCGCGATGACACAATGCTGGTAATTTATTGCAAAATATGAAGCAATTATAATTGCTTCATATAATGCTTCGTAATTATAATTATATTATATTCAGTAGCCCATAGATCTATGGGCTACTGAATATAATATAATTATAATTTCACACTAACGTCTCACAAGATGTCTCTCTCAAATATTCCAATTATGATTTCTAATATTCCGCAGCTTGGAACTTAGGACTTAAATTTGCTCAAGCACAGACCATTCAAGAGTTCATCTACCTTTATAAATGCTCCAGAAAACTGCTAATAGATGGCCAAAACTTCTGTTCCCTGATAATACAGGCAAAATCCATTATAAGAACCAGAAATAAACCAACAACATAAACAATATTACAAACCACCCACTTGAAAATAATAAACATAAACCATTTTATAACAATAAAATCTCCATAATAAATAAAAAACTGGCCAAGTGCTAATCGGACTCGCACACGAAGGGTTCCGTACCAAAAGGCAGAAACGCCGAAAAAAACACGTTTGCTGTATGGGAGCCCCCCATATTTATTTTGTTCTGTTTTTAGTGTTTGTTGTTATAGCGGCAACAGAAATACATCATCTGTGAAAATTTCAACTGTCTAGCTATCACGGTCCATGAGATACAGCTCGGTGACAGACAGACAGACAGACGGACAGTGGAGTCTTAGTAATAGGGTTCCGTTTTTATCCTTTGGGTACGGAACCCTAAAAAGAAAAACCCACACATTCCCCGCGACCTTAAACTGATGCTACCCTATTTCGAAGTTGTTAACTGCGAAATTATTCATGAAATGTGTACCTCCATCGTGATTTGTCGTTTGCGAATCACACTGGTAGGCATGCGTGACGACTGCGAATGGAAGGTGACACCGTGTTTTGTTTTACAATGTCTTTAAGAAACGCACCTGTGTTTCAGGCCTCACGCCCGGGACACACGAGGTTATTTTTTCAAGTTAGGTACCTAAGCAAAAAGTTTTTTATTTTTCACCTTTTATTTTTTATCGTGGTAGGTATCCCACACAAAGTCATGTACCACTACTTAATAATGTTGGTGTGTGAGTATCATAATATCACAACCAAAGATGACGAGGATAAAAATATAATATTGAAGCTAACTCATAAAGTGCTAAAAGTTGCGATCAAGTTTTTATTTGAAAAGGAAACTAAAAGGTGATTTTTTTTTAAATAAAAAAAAAAATAATAACCCATTTAGTTTATCTAAGCTCCTAAACTAAAGGCTATAAGTAAAATGTTGGCAACTTAATTAATCTTCGTTAATTGATCTGCGTAGATTGTTTGTTTGACGCCGACTCAAAATTAATAATTTACGTTGATTTAGGAGCTTAGTTTGACTAAAAGCTAATTTTTTTGCTTTTCAGTTTCGTTTTTAAACAAGAAAAGATAAAAATATAAAGTTTAATTTTTTAATGTTCTACATGAAAAAAATCCAATGTATACTTAATGGATGTTTTCATGTAATGAGACGTTTATTTTTTTATTGTTCCTGTAGCATTGTTTACACTCTCGTAAAACAATTGGTTACACTAAATACGTCAAAAACACAAAATCACAAAAAGTAAAAAACAAATTATAAAATCTTCGCACATCCTTTAAATACTTTGTTACTTAGATATAATATAAGTAATGGGATTTCTCAGTATGCGGGAACACCGGTATTGTTTTAATCTCAAAGAAAATGAAAAGGATATTACAGAATATCGGGCAAATGTTCCCGCGTAACAAGGATGCCCGCATCACGAGGTTTATTGCCTTTACGTTTATGCTGAAGAGTTGGTACGTTCAGTGTTATTTATAGAAGTTGGTCCTTTGATATTTGAGAAAATCGTAAATCCATAAAACTGTGTTGGACAATAGGTAGGCCTATTGTCCAACACTATTTAAAACTGACTCATGTTGTGTTTACATCAAAATGCAAAAGTGCTAGCTCAAGCTAATCAAACCAGAGTATTTCATTTTTTTATATTTTAGTATTGTTTACTGGGCAACTAGCTTCAACTTTCTGACTAACTGACGGACTATTTTAATTTTGACAATTCAAAAGTGCCTGTACAAGGTTTAATTGAAATAAATGCTTTGAGTTTGAGTTGAGTTTGAGTTTAAATTATATTATACTTTATTATTATTATTATTAATCTTTGTTGTCCCACTGCATTATTATATAATTAATTTATGCAAAATATTGTAAAACATTTTAAAAGAGTAACGGTGAAATTTCTTGCCCATTCTTCTCCATACGAAAACTACCTTTTGGAATGGGCGACTAGAATCAATTCTATTTTTTTGTAATTTTTGATGTTCAAAAGTGCCTTTTATATGCCTATTTGAAATAAATGCTTTGACTTTGCAGGTCAAAGGCCTCCCTTCCCTCTTTCCACTTTTCCCGGTCTGCTGCGATTGCAAGCCAATCCTTCAAGGAGTCCAGCTGCTCATCCCGCTACCTCTTATATTATTCTTTTATAAATTACATTAAAATTACAAACATAGCCTTAAAGCAATTTTACTAACGCGTTATAGATCGATCTATAACGCGTTAGTAAAATTGCGAGACGAATCACGACCTGAAATAAATGAATATTATTATAACCTGCCTTGCTTGTATTTTGATGATTTCAAACTGTATAAACGACCAACAAGACAATCCTCAGTCATCATCGTCATTTAGCCGAAAGACATCAACTGCTGGACTTAGGCCTCCCCCAAGCATCGTCTCAACAACCAATCCTGTGCTTTTCGCATCCACCACATTCCCGTGACCTTCACCAGAGGGTGATTGCGTAACACACAAACCGTAGCAATGGCCTTGCATTTTGACGGTTCAAAAACATTCATTGCATTATTTACGTTGTTGAGCGGACATATTTTTCGAACATTTGAAGCAATGGATTAGCAATATCCTTCAAAATCGTTCAGATTGTGATTGAAAGTACAATGCGTGCCACGAAAGATGAGACTTGACTCCGCCTCCCCCGCTCTTTCCGCTGCCCCTATGACGTCCGATCCCGTCCCGCACTCAGACCTCATACCGCTAAAGATACCTAAAATCGTGTTCTGCGCATGTCAAACCACGTGGTCTGTCAAGTCTCATCTTTCGTGGCACGCATTGTATGTTGCTCAATAAGGGTGCAGGTCATCGGTGCACCTTGCCAGACCTTTTTCATACATTACAGTTGTTTTAAGAACAAAGGAAAATATTATCTCTTTCATATTTAAAATATCATAACCAGCCTATAATGTTCCCACTGCTGGGATGCCAGCCGAATGCGGGTTGATAATGTCACATGACTTCGAATTTTTGGTTCTAGGACATGCAGGTTTCCTCACGATGCTTTTTCTTCACCGTTTTGAGAGCAGTGGTGATGAAATAATTTGCACAAAGTAAAGCACCTGACTACGACCTACAATTCGTAAGTCGCGGCCGTTCTGAGCCACTACTGCTCTAGATCACACCTCGGACACTTCATACAAAGCTCGCAAAAAAAATGGCGCGAAAAGTGCAGCGATTTGCATCGGGCAAACCGAACGACGACTGCGCTGCCCGAACATGTGCATTGAATTATAATAGTTAATATATAAAAGAGGTTTATTTATTCAATCAATAATGACAAAATAAGGTACCTACATAGCTAAATATTGCTAACACTAAAAATTTTCATTTAAATGACTTATCTCAAAATAATCGGTTATTAAATCGCATGGTATTAAAAATGCGAAATCTTACAAACAGTTTATGTACGAAAACTAAAATAAAACTTTTAAATCGCAAAATTGTGTGTTCGTGTCAGCAGTACAGTGCTGCTGTTCATGTGAGCGCTTGTTAAGGCTCCTTCAAACAGGCGCGACACGCGATATAATCGCACGCGACACAAAGGCACCACAAGTCGCGCAATAAGCGGTGCCTTTGTGTCGCGCGCGATTATATCGCGTGTCGCGCCTGTTTATAGGAGCCTTTAAAGAGTCGGCGACGAATACCTCGAAGTGCAGGGTGAGGTGCGGTATCTGATATGAGCGCGAGAAAGGGAGTGTCCCTTCTGTACGTAGTACTATTATGTATTCTGTGTCTAGATACATTACTGTATAATATTCCCTGTATACTCATTTTAGAGCCTATAACAAAAGAGAGTTGGGTCTATAATTATTACAATATCGTGTTTCCTTAGCACTTAACTACTTTCTTGGGACTTGGCAACTGTTTGCCTTTGGAAATCATACGCTTCCTTTGTTTGGTATATTTGAGATTTAATGCCTTTTATATTGGATATTTTGGGAGCTAGGATATTTTATTTGGTATTATATTCTTTTTCTTACAGCGATCAAGAAGGCTCCGATACAAACGATTATTATATTGATGTAATTTTGCTACTGCATGTCTTTGGTACCTAGATATTTTCTTTTTAGGGTTTAGTATCAAAGGGTGCCAAGGGAACCATGTTCCGCTGTCCGTCCGTCCGTCCATCTGACTGTGAGCGGAATGTATCTCATGAACAGATAACTGTTCATGAGATACATTCCGCTCACAGTCAGATGACAGGTAGACAGTTGAAATTTTCACAGTGTGTATTTCTATTGCCCCTATAACAACAGTGATTAAAAATAAGTTAGTTTAAAAAAAAGTAGGGGTCCGGGGTAGTTGGGTAAGGGGAGAGATACTTTCAATCTCAATACCTAGTACAGTACCCAGTGATAAATATTGCACATCGACCTTTTTACACAAAACCATTTTTATACAAAGAATAAAATTATTATCAAAAGAAGCAAATCATAATTGTTTTAACAGCTCCTAATAGATACCGGACTGTTTGTATTTCGTGCGACAGAGATAACGCTCTACGAAGCCGAAATTAGCCGATTGTCTCTTTCCAAAGGTCGATGTGCAATATTTATCGCCGGGTACTGTAGTTCTTGGCTGTGGAATAATTTCCGACCTCCATGCGGGCGAAGAGTTGTAAGTCGCAGGTTCGAACACAGATAGGCGCTTTACTTTATGTAAATTATTTCATCACCACTGCTCTCAGAACGGTAAAGGAAAATATCGTGAGGAAACCTGCATGTCCTAGAACCAAATTTTATTTGTTCTTATAACAACAAAGGTCTGGCAAGGTGGACCGGTGAACTGAGAACCAAAAAATTGAAGACACGTGAGATCTACCATGCGGGGTGGATTACTGCCCACTCCCTCTCACTGAGAGGAGGCCTGTGTCCCAGCGGTGGGAACATTATGGGCTAGTTAGATTAATGACTACAATAATTTAAGCACAGCCTCGCCCTAAAACTAAAAACCTCAAACCTTTTACGACTACTTAGCTACTTACTCTAGAGTTCTATACTAGACGAATAAAGTCATTTTAATTAAAACCAGTCCCACTAATTAAGCTCACAACTAAAACCACAGTAAAGTTTTCCCACACAACATACGAGTACATACAGCGTAATACTTTATATCAAAACTTACCTCCCAAGAGAAATTCATGAAGATTAGACACTCGGTGTTTTAATTTAAAAGGGGATCAAATATCGGTTTAATTTATACACTAGATTCTGATAGTATTCGTAGAGGGCGCTGCGGTGTGAGTAATTTGCAAATCTCCGCGCAGGTGCGTTGTGCGTGACTGTGTGAGGACTTGAAATTCGCGAGAATTGATATGGGGGATGCGCTAAGGCAGCCCACTGATATTTTTATAGATATTTGCTCGATGTGTAGATTTGTGATTAACTATGTTTATGTGGGTGTGTGGGTCTATTTGTGTGTGTGTGTGTCTGTGTGTGTTTTCGTTACTGTAACGTGTAACCATCCAAAAGCCTGAAGATCTTTCAAAGGTTATTCGCTAGGTCCTGTCAACAAAGGATCATAAAAAAAGCTTCCGCTAGTGAGTGCTTTTGTCCAACGCACCCTGTAAACCGCGCTGACTGATTAATCTTTTTCGCCGTCATGAACTAATAGGTATTCTAGATAAAGTTGGTGTTGACAAGAGAGTAGGTACTTATGTACAAGAAAAACACGAGATTAGATAATAATATCGTAGATTGTACTACAAAACCTTTATGTACCTTAATAAATTTATTATTTATTTATTTAAACCGATCAAAAACAATACAAGTCACAAAGAACTCTAAGCAAAAACCAAGTAATAGCGTGGCAGCCAATGCGATGCGACGGGGTATGGCGGAACAACAAATTTCACGCGGACAAAATCGCGGGCAAAAGCCAGTAGGTAATATTCGTATAACAACTAGAACATACGTTTTGACATGCTCAAAGACCGTGCGATGCGTTGATAACAGTAGTCGCGCGATTTTTTGCGGCTAATTTGACTGGGGCCTCATAATGTGTCAGGAATGGTCACTCATCCATCTACCATCTCACAGAGACCGACCGGCGCTGTTCTTAGTTCTCCAAGACATTCTCACTTTGAACTGAATAACCATTCAGCTAACCTTCATTTTCTTTATCCTCATTAATGCATTCCACGTCATACCTGTCGGTTCAACTACTAATTAACTAACTACCCTGTACAACCATCTACTTTCCCACAGTTAATCTAACGACAAAATAAGTTTTCGGTCACAAGCCACACAATTAGCGACTGGACCGCAGCCAAGTACTAAATACACTTACCTACGTTATTCGTAATTGGGTACCTATAATCTCATTTTACAAGCGGGTTGGTTTAGTAGGTTTTGTACAGTTTTAGATACAATCTGTAAAAACGAAATAATATTTTTGTGGCTTTTCAGAATGTTTGAAAGGGTTATTTATTATTCAGAATATTTTTGGTGGAAAAATAAATCTGTAAGCCCAGATTTGTTTTCTTTTTTAACACGTACAAACTACCTACCGTAGGATGTTCCTAGCGTCATTTTTAAATACACTATCTATCTGAAAGAGATATGGATCTGAAGTTGCAATGGGTTCCCTCACATATAGGTATAAAGGGTAATGAGGAGGCTGACCGTTTAGCAAAGTTGGGTATTGTTGGTGGAAGAGAAAAAAACATTGGAACTAATTATATAGAAATATTGCCTAGGTATAAACATAAATGTCATGAAGTTTGGAAAGAGTATTTTAATCAAAGATCGAAACATAAAGGGATTTGGTACAGGTCCATAGTTTCGGAGCCTCCTCATATACCATGGTTTTGTAACTCTAGGCTAAGCAGAAAAAATATAGTTACAGCTCACAGACTGAGATCTGGACCGCTCAATATGTTTGGATTTTTAATGAAAAAAATTGATTCACCAAATTGTGAGGTGTGTGGCACATTGGAAGATGTTTTCCATTTATTGACGGAGTGTGTCAGATTTCAGTCTGCAAGAGAGGATTTAGTTAGAGAGCTCAAGATAAATATGAACGATGTTTGTATGTTCCATCATATCTTGTCGACACCTAACTCCGGAGCTGCTTATAGTTTAGTTAAGTTTGTATTATTACGTTTTCCGTTATAAGGTCCGATAAGTTTTTTTTATTATCATGTAGTACTATTACGTTGTAAGGTCCGATGGGACTGGCATATACAATTGTATAAATGTCCCTAATAATAGATAAAGATTAAAAAAAAAAAAAAACATGGCTCTTTTATATTGCTGAATGTGTCTGCTCTTGACCATGATCACGCCTGATGGAAAGCGATGGATGAGGTCTGTGATGGAATGAGCGTGCCCAGAAGATGCCTTTTAACTTTTGCTTTGAAGGCAGATGGGTTAAATGTGGAAGGAAACACAGACGCTGGAATAATTACCATAAGATACCGCTTATTTATGATAAGGAGAGCAAGCGTGACTTTATGGACACCAGCACATACCCCTTTACTTATAAACGTTGCTTAAATTTAAGAGACGTTTAAACGTTAAAAATGTTTGGTTAATCATTGTTTAACTTTAAGCAACGTTTATAAATAAACCCCATAGTGATCAAGGACCGTGTTCATATCAAATTAGAACCCTAAAAAAATACGACACGTTTGGTTTCTTTAGATGTGATGAGATTTGACTCCAATCCACCACAGAAATGGTCCTTCGAGCCGGATTATAAAAAAAATTAAATAAACACCCACGCTAAATTACCCACCCATTATACGACAAGATTACCCTACGAATTAACCCACATGGTTTAAAATAGACAAGATAAAAATGTTTAGTCTATTTTGTACTCTGTACCCGACAGACCCGCTCGTTTCATTGCCTTCAACTCCATACCTTAACGAATGTCTATACAGAGGGCACGCTGTAACAGTCACTTTGTAACTTTGTAGAAGTTATAGCGAAACAATAGGCATCTACTAGCTTTGTGAGGAAGCTTTGAGACAAAAGAAGCTTAGATATACATATAAAACAATATTATATGAACACATTCGTGTTTTCATATAAAGATTTCGCTGAAAGTAGTTTTCGTAATAATTTTATTTAGGACAAAAATATTGGTCCTTTTACGATTGTATATTTTTGTACTATTTACTAAATTGCTGACGGTCCTCCTGAGAGAAAAAGTGAATAAAGAAAGTGATTTAGGAACATAAGAGGTCATTTCGACAATGTTCGTGGTCTTTTATTTCACTTTTTACCACCTTTCAACTAAAATATAAGGTTCAAAGTTGATTGGGAAAATTGGACACTTTCGGGTAGCTTGATGTGCTGGCGTCTGTACATAAAGAAAGACGAACAATTAATCAATGAAGAGCAAAACAAAACTGTACAATGGGCGTTATGGAGATAAAATTACCGTGGCTATGGCACTCAGCTATTTCCTGCCATATTCTGAAGGACAAAGATTCCACAAGTAAACAAAAATATTAATATGACATTTGTTTCACACTAGCAGCGCCCCGCGCCACCCGCGTAAGTGTCGATCCCGTTCGAAAGACTCGTAGCGCCATCTATTATCATAATAACGTTACTGTTGTTTTCTTCGGGAACAGCACTTTTTTCGGTGTGAAATAACTTTCACACCGAAAAAAGTGCTGTGAGAAACGGACATAGGGTAACCCTTATGTCCGTTTCTGTACACCTGACAACGTATATGCATAATTTCAGAATGATCGGTTCAGTAGTTTAGGTGTGAAAAGGTAACAAACAGACAAACAAACTTACTTTTGCATTTATAATATTAGTAAGGATTGCAGGAATGAGAACACCACCCATTCCTGCAATCCTTACTAAAAAAAAAGAAAAAATAGTAAAAAAAAAAAGATAAAAAAAAATAAAATAAAAAAAAATTAAAAGAAAAAAAAAAGAAGAAAGAAATAAAGATTGAGTACTCATACTCAATCTTTATTTGCTTTATTTGTAATCCTTTGATCGCTTCCCACTCTACATAAGAAAGATATTCGTGGACAACTTGCATTCGTCATCGAGACGTCAATTAGTACGGTCACGTTATTTCTGCTCCGTAGCTTAAAATCTAAAATCGTAGTAAAAAGTTATTTTACGACTGCGTGCTGTTTGGACACTCAGAAGCGGAACCCTATGGGGTGCAATCATATAATTCTCCAAACTAATAAAGTGTTTTTAAACGTGTAAATAGTGAAAACCAAAAGTGTACTGTGGTGGTGATCTAACAAAAAATATTTTATTGAAAGTTGTCATAAGATAATAATTTGCAATCTACCGCCTGTTGCGGTAATTTCGTGTTGTCACCACACAAGATCCATAATTTCACGCGACACTTCAAAGTCGTGCTGGCTCTGGGCGCTAATGCTTACCATACGTACGTAAGGCATCGTGAGTTCGCTTCCGACCATTCGCACTTTGTCTTTTTGGATTTACTGTACTGTTTGGGAGATTGTTTGTGTTCTCAGAAAATGTCTAACTGTGATACTTGTGGATTACCAGTTAAACAAAATGAAAAAATAACATGTACTAATAATTGCGATAAAGTCTATCATCACTTATGCGTTAACCTGAGTGCTACGGCGTTTAAAAGGCTCAGTAAAACTGCACGTTCTAAGTGGAATTGTCCGAGCTGTTTATCTCATCATGAACCTGATAAATCGACGTCTGAGACAATTGAATATAGCTCAGAAGGCGAGGATGAAAAGGTCAGCGATATACGACTTGTTATACGGGAGGAAATTCGGAACACATTGCGTATTGAAGTGAAGAATATGATTAGTGAGCTAAGATTCGAAATGGATGATTTAAAGAAACAGCTTGAGGAGTTGAAGTTATCTGGATCCTTTGATATCTCTCAAGTTAACGACTTAAAAACTGAACTCGAGGGTATGCAACGTGAGAATACTGAACTTCGTTCACAGAACTCCTATATGCAAAAGTCTATGGCTCAGCTAATAACGCAAATAAATACCCTCGATCAGAATATGCGTGAGGCGAATCTGGAAATTCACGGCTTACCAGAAAATAAGAATGAAGTATTACCGTCCATCGTTACACAACTGGCTAATGTTGTGTCATATGCGATAAAAGACTGCGATATTATGAAGTGTGTTAGAGTGGCCAGTATAAACAACAACAAGACTCGCCCGCGCTCTGTAATAGTGAAGCTGCGTAGTCCTAGATGTCGCGACGAGTTGTATTCTGCAATAACTAGATACAATAAATCTCACACTGATGATAAATTGAACACAAGCCTTTTGGGTTATGGTGGTAACAAGGAGCCTGTTTATGTATCCGAACACCTTTCTCCGACATATAAATCTTTACATGCTGCTGCGCGTCTTAGGGCCAAAGAAAAATCCTATAAGTTTGTTTGGGTTCGCTACGGTAAAATTTTTGTATGTAAAAGTGAAAATTCGGGTACCATTCTTATTAAAGATGAGCAGTGTTTAGAAAAAATTGTATAAATTATTTGAATTGTTTATTTGGTTTCTATCAGTCATGTTTACTTTTTTTTTAGTCTAATGGATGGTATTTCGATTTTTTATCAGAATGTGAGGGGCATGAAAACGAAGTCACATGAAATTCTAATGTCAATTTTAAGTTCTGACTATGACATAATATGTCTAACAGAAACTTGGTTAGATGACTCGTTCTTATCCTCTGAATACTTTGATCGAAGATATACTGTTGTACGTCGTGATCGTAGTGCACAGTTTAAAGATTTGTACTCTAAAGGTTATGGTGGTGGGATATTGGTAGCTATTAAGAATAATTATAATTTTGTTAATAAAACAGAATGGCAAACCTCCGTTGAGGATATGTGGTTATGTGTAAGTGCTGGTGGCGTCTGTATGAATATTTGTGTTGTTTATTTACCGTCTTATATACCTTGCCATATCTATGTTCAATTCTTGGCCAGGGCTGAAGAAATTTGCTTGCGTTACACGGATTGCACCACTTTGATTCTTGGTGATTTTAATCTTCCTAATGTGAAATGGCTTAAGTCTAATGATCCCTTTCTAGGAATTAGTGACCCTAAGTCTTTAGCGCTGAGGGACTTCCTAAATATCACTGGCTATCTTCAAAGGAATAACGTCTGCAATTTAAATGATAATATCTTAGACCTCATCTTGGTGGATGAGAACTCTAGTCTTTCTGTTTCTTCCGCACCCCCCCTCAGTAAACCAGATATATATCATCCGCCATTAGAATTAGCCCTTACTAAAACTTCAATTTCTAATTTAAATTATAATATTTTACAGTCTAAATATAATTTCATTAAAACAGACTATGAGGCATGTGTTCGTGATATACGTAAAGTCAATTGGGAGGATTATTGTCATTTGAGTTGTAATGATTATGTTCTGAAATTTTACAATGTGTTGTGGGAAAATATAGATAAATACACTCCGAAGGGTAAACCTAAGAATAATTGCTATCCAGTTTGGTTCTCGGCTCCGTTGATTAAACTTCTTAAAGAAAAGCATAAATACAGGACTCGGTTCAAACGGTACAAAAACCCTCGGGACCACGATACTTTTGTTACCCTACGGATGCGTGCTGGGAAAGCTATGGATAACTGTTTTAAAGATTACATAGAAAGAATTGAGAGTGAATTAAAAACAAATGTAAAAGCTTTTTGGCGTTACACTAAGTCTAAAAAATCTTATAGAGGTATCCCGGATCAAGTGGCGTGGGGTGATCGTGTTGGTGAGGGTGGTAGTGGTGTGGCTGATCTATTTGCAGACTATTTTGCATCTGTGTATGGTGTTAATCAACAACCTACTAACTTGTCTCCAGATTACTCCCTGTCTAATTACAGTATGTCTTCAATTGGCATTACTGAAATTGAAGTTAGAGATAGCATCAAAAAGTTAGATCTTAATAAAGGAGCTGGTCCTGATGGACTTCCTCCTATTTTTATTCGTCTCTGCATTGATGCCCTTGTTATACCACTGCAGATTATATACAATAAATCCCTTAAGGAAGGTACATTTCCTGATTTGTGGAAAATATCACACATTATCCCCATACATAAATCTGGTAGTATGAATGATGTAACTAACTATAGACCAATCTCTATTATTTCACAATTTGCAAAGATCTTTGAGGGTCTCATATACAATGTTGTTTATTCCCACCTCCGTCATATAATTAGTTCGAAGCAGCATGGTTTTGTGTCTAACCGTTCTACTATGTCTAACTTACTTATTTACACTAATTTCATTAGCAACACCTTTGAAGCTAGGGGTCAGGTTGATGCTGTTTACACAGATTTTGCTAAAGCCTTCGATCGCGTTGATCACTCAATTCTTTCTATGAAATTGAATAGCGCTGGTATACATGGCTCTCTGTTGCGGTGGTTCGAGAGTTATTTAATTAATCGATCTCAAATAGTTGCCTTGGCGGGTTATGAATCTGTACCTTTTTCTCCTGGGTCTGGTGTTCCACAGGGCTCTAAGTTGGGCCCTTTGCTTTTTTTGGTATTTTTGAATGATCTTTTGGACCTAATAAATTGTAATTGTTTAGCCTACGCTGATGATTTAAAAATATACTGTAGGATATCGGACCTGAGTGATTGTGCGAGGCTTCAGAAGGATCTTGATGTCCTTCAACAATGGTGTTTGAACAACAGAATGACTCTCAATGTTAAAAAATGCCAGACTATTACATTCACTAATAAAGTGAATTACATTAAATTTGATTATCTTATTGACGGATCGGTACTGACCAGGGTTTCAGTCATACGTGACCTAGGGGTACTCTTCGACACATCCCTATCTTTCCGCAATCATATTGAAAATATAGTTACTAAGGCTAAGAGAATGCTTGGCTTTATTATTCGTATGTCAAAACCTTTTCGTAATAATAATACCATTATTTTACTTTATAACGCACTAGTAAGGAGCTCCTTGGAATATTGTTCCACTATTTGGTCCCCCTATTATTCAAGTTATACTAATAATGTGGAATCTGTTCAGGCCCGTTTTGTTAGGTATTTATGTGTGAAGAATGGGATTCGAAAAGCTATACCTGATTACGATGACAGGTTAAGGCACTTTAAAATGATTAGCTTAAAAGAAAGACGTAACCATTCTGACTTACTAATACTTCATAAAATTATTAACGGTTCCATAGATGCACATTTGGTAAACTATTTTAACTTTCGGTCTAGCCAACGTAGTAAGCGTCATCATCGTATTTTTGAATTGACTACATCCACTTTAAATACCACATTTAATAGCCCGCTAACACGTATGGCAAGGCAATATAATGAAAGGTCCAAACAGACAGATTACCCTGTTGATATTTTCTCCATGAGTTTCGCTTCATACAGACGTGCCGTATTTAAACAATGCGATTAATACATGTAAGTAAGCATCTAAGTAGTTCAAATTGATTTGTTTTGTTGTGTTCTAGATAAATTTAGTGTTCTACTAGACACACTTTTTATTATTGTTTTCTTTTGTCTCTGATATTCATTATTTCAATGTTATGCATTCCTGTTATTTGCATGATTACTGAAATGCCAATATTAGATGTTGTTTTTATTTGAATTGTAAGTGATTGTGCTGTTGGTGTGCTTATTATAAATAAATAAATAAATAAATAAATAGCTCAATCCTTTTTGCTTCCCACAGCCAAGGACACATTAGAGATCCGTAGTTGTTAATATTTATTTATTTAACCACTAGCAGCGTCCCACGGTTTCACCCGCGTAAGTTTTGATCCCGTGGGAATATCGGGATAAAAACTACCCTAAACGCCTATGTCCTTTCCCGGGTCTCAAACTATCTCTAAGAAAAACTCTATCTCTCTCTAATTTTATCTGAATCGGTTAAGCGCTTTAAGCGTGAAGAGGTAACAGACAGACAGACACATTTTCGCATTTATAATATTAGTATGGATTTATACCATAACAGAACAATACGTAAAAAGGTGATGCTTATAATATTTTTTTAAATTTATATATAATTTTTTTAATTTTAAAAATTCTGTTCTGTTCTGCTCTAAAAGTTCTGCGATAGGATAATACATAACAAGAGATGTATATATCACTGTAATATTACGTACGCCGTTACCTTATAATATCTCTGAATTATTGTGTGTGTGTGTTTCTCAATACTGTAATATCGAAATCTGAAACAGATTTTCTTTCGGAGTTTTTGAAGTTTCTTGCCCGTTCTTGTCCATAGAGATCTAAGTTTTGGAATGGGCAATTAGCTTCAACTTACTGACTAACTGCCCAGTTTTGACAATTCGAAAGTGCCTGTAAATGGTTTAGCTAAAATACTTTGAGTTTGAGATTAAGTTTGAGTTTTATTTCAGTTAATTTTCCTATTAACTTTAACTTAATAAAAGCGGCACCATTTTATCGTCATGTGAATCGACATTGCAGTAATGTTTTTTTTAATTATTCCCGATTTTAATATTGGTCCATAGTTTCAAAATAAATTTCAAAATTATTAATCAGTTTGTTTACTGTATTAACAAGAATATTTATCATAGTTATGTGAAACTGAGTTGCGTTATCTTAAATTTTAATTCGATACAGGTTTGCGTTAACTTAAATTTAATTTCGGCATGTTTGAAAATGGACCGAATACTTAATTAAATAAGGGTAGTAAACTCTCAAGATAAAATAAAAGTTAGATACTGACTGTTCATATGTCACTTCACAATGAACTTAAATTACTTACGTTATTTCAAGATAAACAAATATCAACATTATTTTAGTGAAGTTGATTTCAGAATGACTACCACTATTTAAAAAGTTATGAAAATGTTTGAAGTTGTAGCGTAAACTGAACTTTATGGTGTGGGCATTAAATTTATATTTCCAAATTCATATATCCAACTCATATTTGTTTTCATGTTTGGGAAATAAATCGCGAACGGTGATTAGACAGCTAGTGCTTTGTCATTATAGATTATTTTCTCTTGTTTATTATTTTGGCATAATAATAGTCATCAGCCTACAATGTTCCCACTGCTGGTACATAGGCCTCCTCTCTGTAAGAGGGGATGGGCTTTAATCCACCACGCAGGCCCAGTGCGGGTTGGTAGATGTCACATGGCTTCGAATGTTTGGTTCTAGAGCATTCACAGTTTTTGAGAACAGTGGTGATGGAATAATTTACACAAAGTAAAGCCCCTGCCTGGGTTTGAACCTATGACCTACAACTCGTAAATTGCGGCTGTTACCACTGGGCCACCACTGCTCTCTATTTATTATTATTATATACCAAAAAAACGACTACAGAACCCTTCTGTACTGTTGTCCAAAAGGTACACTGACCGGATTTTTCATTTCAGTGGGCGTAATAGATACAAATAGTCCTTTCATCTCCCAATTTATACATATTGCCGAGATCCGAATCGAAGGCCCAAAAAAATATAGCTTCATAAAAAAGGTTGAAAAAAAAAACTCCTTTCAAACTGAAACGTCTACGAGTACAACTAACTTGTTATCAATCATGGTTATATATAAATGTAATAAAATGGTTTCTATTTACTTTGAGAAAAGGTTATTCCATTTTAGAAACTTATTATGCCTTGAACAGATAGTTAAGAGTGATTTCTATTCAATTCGTAGTAAAATAATTAAATTAGGATTTGAGAGAGACCTATTTTCTTTTGATGGAGTTTTGAGGGCCCAAATTCCGGACTGGGCTCGCGTGGTTGATTACAGCCCACTCCCTCTCCCAGAGAGTGGGTATATCAGCAGTAGAAACATTAAAGGCTGACTATTTGTATGCTTATATACATGGGCGACTTTGTTTAAACCTTGTAGTGAATTCAAAAGAGCCGTCTTTCGAACTCGAAACTGAAGGGAGATGATTTATTAAGGAAAACATTGTGCAGATATCTGGACAAAGTGGTCCCAGATTCCCATCTGAGCACACGGGGAACTATGTATGGTAGAAGAGGTTTCTGTGGAACATAATATAGAATTACTAGCTTAAGCCCGCGTCTTTGTCTGCCTCGCTTAGCGTTCTTTCTGAATCTTTTTCTTTATACTCGGCTTCAAATGGTCCTAGCGTAATATTAATGTTAACCTATAGCCTTCCTCGAGAATTGAGCTATCAAATGCAAAAATATTTTTTTAAATTCGACTGCTAGTTTCAGAGATAAGCGCGTTCAAACAAACTCTTCAGCTTTATTATTAGTATATATATAATATAATATTTATTATGTATAGATAAATAAAAACAGGCAGAAAGTGATTTTAGTATACGACTCCAAGGACCACCGTTATCAATTTTAAAGTTCATTTCTCAAAATTATATTGCACCGTCATCGTCGTTTGATAGCTTTAAGCTCCAATTTTGCGGCGCAAATTGTTGAAATTACCTCCTCTGATTTATTTTTGGATGTCATCCTATTTTAATATCGTTTTATCCAATTCCAGGGAGGTGTTTTTTATTTTTTATTAAACTCAATTTTAGTGGGTTAAAAGTTTACTCACACTAAGGACTATTACTGCTACAATTTTTTTAAAGAAAAAAGCTTACCCTCACAGTTTCACTTCAAAACGTATCATTATTAAAACAACAATATTTAATTTGTTTACTAAAAACTATAAAATTAGAAATTGGCTTTGTAAAAGTAAAAGCCCTTAATTTATATTAGAAAATAAGTATTGTTAATTAGTCTGTAAAACATTATAAAGAACACTCTAAATATAGTTGGATTTTAAACTTGAATAGGTACATAACTAGGTATTTGATTAGGTACGTGAAAAACATGATTAAAAAATTAATTATGTTTTTTGTCTATGAAACAAAGTTGTATTCAACTAAAAAAAATCGGGGTTGTTAGGCAACAACACAATAAGCACGAATCCAACTTTATAAATATTGGTAGGTATGAATAACTCAAAATGGCGGCAGTGACAGCTAAAAGTCAAAGAGCTGTCATGTAACCATCAACATTTTTCTACTTCGCAAAATAAAATGGTTTTCCTTGTGCAACTCAGAAAACCAGAAGTAACTTGACAGACAGAATATGCAACACACAAGACAACAAAATGATGAACTGGATGACGGGAAAACTTCAGCGGGATTAACATAGTATGAAAGATGACTATGTTATAAATACGGGCCTTAGAAACGGCACAATTTATTGAAAGTAAGCATTTTGTTTAGCAATTTTGCGTAAGGCTTGGGTAGATGTGAGAAGCACAATGCTGGTCGAAGTGGCGATGCTTGGGCAAGACCTAAGATGTCCAGTAGTGGACGTGTTTTAGTTGAAATAATGATGATGAGGTACTTTGTTATCCTTGTAGATCGTCATCGACACACCCAACCTCAAGACGGAAAAACATTTAAGTAACCTTTTTGCCAATGCTAAGAAAAAAGAGTAAATTCAATAACTCCCGTACAACAAATTCTAGTCGAACTGCTTTCAAGGCAGCCGCCATATTGGTTTTCTAGAAACGTCATTTATCATGTGTCTGTGCCTAGAAAAATACGATTTTAAAATACGCTGTACATATTTCAATTTATTTGCAGCAATATCGGGGGAGGGATCGCAAGAAAAAGTCTGACATTTGAAATTGCATACAAATGAAATATTTTCCGTGTCCGATGTCGAGGAACGTCGCTCTTTTGTCTTGTTGGATGACTCATTAGGGTAGGAAGCATTTCTTTTTAGTTTTACTGCCATCGTTTTGAATGCCAGTGTTTTAGCTGCGACGAGAAGTACCTAAAATATGTAGTTTCACTTTTTAAAAGTGGAACACAAGTACCTACTTAAGAGATCGCCTTGTGCGATAAGGCTGCCCATAATACCCATTGTATATCTACTAGTTTTAATTTGTGTCCTTTGTATTTTATTTAAAAAAAAAATAACATCACCTGTAACCTCCGAAGGGTTATGCGCAGGTGTACCTAATAATACACACGGCTACACACCAAGCTACACATTTCCAGTGTTAGTTGACCTCGCATTGTAAGTATGGTTTTTCGTACAGACGCCAGCACATCATGCTACTACAATCTGTCAAATTTCTTTAATAGATTTTCAACTTTATCGCTAAAGCTCATGGTTCAAAGTAGATTGGGAAAATTTTACAGTTTCGGGTAGCTTGATGTGCTGGCTTCTGTACAATCAGAAGTCAGCTTATACTGGTTATATTTAGCTTGATATGTAGCCGTGCCTACACCTAAATTTCGCCGGTTATGTTTAAGTCCTATGTAAGAGGCGAGCCTGTTGTCAACAATCGATCACAAATCCAGACTCCGAGCTGCTACTGAGAAATTCTAGATGGAAATACCCAGTAACACACACTTAGTCACAAAACACAACTCAGACGGGCAACCCGCGTTCATTTTTGCGACAAATAATTACGTAAAATATACCTAATAGTAAGCACTAGCATAATATTAATGAGATTTATTCACATATTATCAGAGTTTTGTTTTGCGACTGAAGAAGCGGGGAAAGGGCGGGGCGCGCGCGAGCGCAGGCGAAACAAAAGCAGGAGAAGTCCCTAAGTCCCTGTCTACGGAAATGTCTTTCAGATTGATCATAAACCCAAACTAGTTCAGGTTTTTGATCAAAAATCTGGATTGTTACAGGTTTATGATTAAATCGAGTTTAAAATGTATCATCTTCCGGTTTTTCATCAAAAACCTAATTTTATGAAAAACCTGCGACATATATAAGGCCTATGGGGGTTCCTGTAAGCCTTTTTCTAACGCGGAAAAACCAGTGGCCCTTTGATCAAAACTTAAAATAACGCAAAGTGTAAAAAAACTCTCAAACATCTTTTTGGAAACGCGGAACCTAGCAACAAACGTAAACAGAAAATGTTCTTAAACAGATTAAGGTAAAATTTCCTTTACACGTGGCAACATCGACGGAAATAGATACCTACCTAATATTTTTTGTTTATCTTTCAAATTATGCAAACAGCCTCAAGGGAGTTAAGTCAGCGAGCAGGGTGGCTTACTACTGACTTACGAGTTGTAGGTCGTAGGTTCAAACCCAGACAGGCGCTTTACTTTGTGTAAATTATTTCATCACCACTGCTCTCAAAACGGTGAAGGAAAACATTGTGATGAAACTGGGATGTCCTAGAACCAAATATTCGAAGACATGTGACATTTGCGAATCCGCACTGGGCCCGCGTGGTGGATTACGGCACACTCTCACAGAGAGGAGGCCTGTGTCCCAGCAGTGGGTACATTAAAGGCTTCTTCAAACAAGCGCGACGCGACACAAAGGCACTGCAAGTCGCGCAACAAGCGGTGCCTTTGTGTCGCGCGCGATTCGCGTCGTGCGTCGCGTCTGTTTGTAGGAGCCTTAAAGGTTGATTATGATGATATGATGAGTTTAGGCTCCTACAAACAGCCGCGACACGCGATAAAATTGCGTGCGACAGAAAGACACCGCTCGTTGCGCGACTTGCGGTGCCTTTGTGTCGCGTGTCGTGTCGCGTGTCGTGTCGCGCCTGTTTAAAGGAGACTTTAAGTCAAGGGTAGTCCGATCGTATTACTATTTGGATATTACATTTGGTCCCGATAGAACATGATAATTTTGCGCCGTTTCAATTATACGCCTGAACAACTAGGAATTATGCCTAAAGGATGAACATTTCAAACGAGAATAAGCAATCACAAAATGTATCGCAAGTTCGCAACGAACTACAGGAAAATCAAATTGTTCACATTCAAATCACAACCGCCATATTTTGACGGTTTATGAAACGGCTATAGAACGGTAATTTGACGTAGGGTGTCTATTTGCTTAGCAATGAATTTTCCTGGCTGTATTTGTGAAAGAGCATGTCTGCGAAAGGAAATATAATAATACCAGTTTATTATTGTTCCACTGTAGGTCAATGACCTCTTCTCATACAGAGAAGCCACGGGCATTAGCCGCGTACTGACTGAGCGAGCAGCCTCGTCAGGCTGCCTCGGTCGTTTGTTTCGCAACGTTTGCCGTGCGAGGCAGCCTCGGTCTGTACTTAAATATGCATGAGGCTGCCGCGCGCGGCAAAGCCGAGCCGGAGCGAGGCTGAGCCATTAGTCGAACGTCTCCTTTTTTTTAAGTCAGTTATTGGAATGTTCATTTCCCGGTTTATGTTTCTCCACGCATCTTCTCTTAGTCCCCTGTTGGTATAATCAGGACATAGCGCATCCCAAAGTAGTCTATATTCGCCATATATTATATTAATTTGAGACACTGTGGTTCATGGTGTTCTTCGAAGAAGCGAGGCAAAACACAACCGTCTTGAGTGCGCGCGGCAAAGTTACTGAGGCGCTTTAGAGCATGGACAAAAACCGACAATGTTTGGCTCGGGCCGCGGCACGCTCGGGCGAAGCAGCGCGTGGGATTGCCTCGGGCGGGGCTCGTCTTGACCGACCGAGGATTTGCCTCACGAGGCTGCTCGCTCAGTCAGTACGCGGCTATTGACAGTCACGCTTGCTCAAGATGGGTTGGCGATTTCAGACTTGTGTTAACTACCTGCACCCCGCGTAGATGTCGATCCCGTGGGAATATCAGGATAAAAAGTAGCCCATATGTTAATTCAGGGTGTCAGCTACCTCCATACAAAATTTTATCAAAATTGGTATATGTTTTATTTGGAATACTATGGGTATTAGCGAAGTGACAGCTCCTTTTGACAGTTTAGTTTCCAATATCAAAGGCAGCAGACGCATAGCCAAAATGTCTCCAACCTAAGACCGAAGTTTATATTATTTAATTTTTCTGCCAAACTTTTCTGTCGAAAAAGTCAAATCAACTATGTATGTGTCGTCATCCGATCTTAGAATTGGCTATACATATACGTCATCTGCCTGGCCACAGCTAAAACAGGGTTATATTTTTACGCGTATCTAAATCGATATCAAGCATCGCTGTGCAAATCATCAAACGCTGAGCGTTGAACGACATGGCGGATCTTAAATGGTCAAATCATAAAATGGCGGCGTATCGTGAAATAGCCAGGCAGAACATGATGGCCATTTCTACGATCGGACCACGATATATGCACAAACAATGAAGACTCATTAATATTCGCACTAAAGTATTATATAATTAAAACCTATTGTGGTAACATCAGGCATCATCACCTGCCTAGTCTTTCCTCAACTGTGTTGAGGTCGGCTACCAGTCTGACGAGATGCACCTGTATAACAGTATTTTACATGGAGCTACTGCACATATATAGAGGTATGAGGAACAAGGTGTAAAGTTCACTCAATCTCCATAGAAAAGGGAGGATCCTCCGACCAGACGGGTGTCGTGTCCGGCGGGCAACTGCCCGATGATTCATGTGGGGCCGTTGTATAGATGCTAGTTGCGCGGTAAACTCTGCTTACGAGATGCAGGATTTTGTGTGACGTCAGTATCACGCGTAGTTCGCATATGGCGTTTGTACATCGTACTAAGATACCTATAGTTATGACTGGTTGTCAGACACTCGGGCTTCTCACGACGCGTACCTAACTACTGTCAGACATCCACGTATGACAGCCGGGTACAACAGCTTAACGTGTTTCAGAGGCACGCAGAGATCTCGGTATGTAAAGGTTACCCATCTACGGACCGCGGCAACCGTAGCTTAACCAGATCGTTCGAACCGCACGGCTTTTATAACTTAGCCACGAGTGGTAACAAAAGTCGCTTAGGAACAAATCAAAGTAACGAGCAAAACAACAAAAGAAAAAAAGAAAATTGCAAAAATTGTACTGACATTAATAACAAAAATGTAAAATACCAAAATTGTCCGTGTTAACGTATAATCCAGAGCTTTTACATCTCCAACGCGTTTTTCTTAAAATAAATGGACCTAATCTTCAAGCGCTAGGGTGCGTTCAGACGTCATTGTGTACCGCGATAGTCACTGGCGCAAACTCGCAAACAGACGTGCAATTTCTCGAAATTGCGATGTTGTTTAATTTTCATCTTGCTTAGTACACAAGTGCTGCTAATAATACGAAATTGAACCGTCTAGCGTAATTATTTTAGATTTATTAAAGCATAAGGGCTCCGAATGTTAAATTTTGTTTGTGTAAAATGTTATTGTTTGAAATTGAAAGACTCTTAATAAGCGAAATGCAACGTTCGTTGGATGCGAGAAGTACAAAACCGGTCGAAGTGAAGGTGCTTGGGGGAGGCCTATGTCCAGCAGTGGACGTCTTTCGGCTGAAACGATGAATAAGCGTAATGATAAAACGGAGTTCAAAAGTCATTAAGGCTCCTTTAAACAGGCGCGACACGACACGCGACACAAAGGCACCGCGTGTCGCGCCTGTTTGTAGGAGCCTTTAAAAATAATAAAATATGTAGTTTATATCCAGCTCTGGTTTCCAACTGAAACCTTTTAAGTAATCAAAACGCTTAAAGATCATCATTTTAAGCGTTTTGATTATTTAAAAGGTTTCAGTTAGACACCAGAGCTGGATATAAACTATTTCATTATTTTTAATTTTATTGTATTTAGTAGGTACTTCTGAGCATACTGGCTGTTGAACTCCGTTTTATCATTTCGCTTATTCATCATTTAAGAAATACTTTGACAGTTCAACAATATTCATTGCGTTATTTACGTTGTTGAGCACAAAAATTTTTCTTACATTTGAAGCAATGGATTCATATTGAGATTGATGGTGCGTTACAATCTGTCGGTGCAGCTGAAGCGCACGCATGTGTCTTAACGCAAGTCGCTTGGCAAGTCGCATCGCGCAGGGCTGTGAACGAGGCCTTATTATAGTATTAAATAGGTTAAAACAGTCACTGAGTCTTATAACTTTTGTCTAAGTCCTGTGTAATGAAACAATTTAGACTGTTAACTCTCAAAGTAAAAGAAATGAACTTTTTTGGCGAACAAAATTAGATTCTGGTTGCTTTTAGAGCCTTAAATGTTCTTGAATTATTTAACTATGTACTGTTTTAGCTCTTGGAAGTAATTTTAGAGTGCCATTTAATACATTAGTTTACTTTTTTACCGTCTAGCTTATGGCAACTTTTGACCCAAGTATTTCCATGATTTGCGTAAAAAGGAATGGTTTTAGAACGTCTTATTTAGTCCAAGATATTATGATAGGAATAATTTATATACTCGTATTGCTGCTGTCTTGACTATGCAAATAAAGCAATCTTGGCGGTTATTTAAAAAAAATTGTGGCACTCCGGGAGTGCCGACAGAAGTGAAAACAAAACACAAACAGAATAATTTGCCATCACTCACTGACACATCGGATATACATTAAAACCAAGTACATCCCGAGGACAGCCGCACACATCCGAAGCGGGTATTTTTTTAATCGTCTTATAAACAAATCACGCGCGGTGTCGCTTACGGTAACAGTGGCGCGAGTTCAATGGTTTTTTCCCATCTCAAAAAATGCCCAACGCGCCTGAAGAAGTTATCACTTCAATTATTTCACTACAAAAAACGGTAGTGTCGAATTGTCGATCAATAAAACAAGTAATAAAATCGAATCCCTAAAGGTTCTTTTTAGAGTAGGGTTACAAATAAATACATAAGTATTAGCCTATAACTGTCCTACTATAGGGAAAAAGCCTCTTCTCCTACTGAGCATTAAACACCGCGTTTACTCAAGACGGGTTAGCGATTAATTCACTTATAGAGGTATCAGGAACAGGGTGTAAAGTTCACTCATTCAAAGGGAGGATCCTCCGACCAGACGGGTGTTGTGTCTGGCGAGCAACTGCCAAATGTTTCATGTCGGGCCGTTGTATCTATGCTAGTTGCGCTGTAAACTCTGCTTGCGCGATGCAGGATTTTGCGTGACGTCAGTATGACGCGTTGTTTGCTTGTGGCGTTGTAGATACCGCTACAAACTGTAGGTTCAGGTTTCCTCATAATGTGAGCACACATGAAAAGTTGCAAAAAATCGAACCATTATGCGGTTTTATAATTTCTAACGTGACGATATTCTCGTGGAAGTCCACGGCATCCCGATAACACAGGAAAATGAAATATGAAGACGCTTTTAAATTTCCGTCCACGATCACTTTATAATGTACACGTATTTACATATATTTTACTAGCTGTCCTAGCGAACTTCGTACCGCCTAAATGTATGAGAAAATGAATTATCTTCATTTCTTTTTTTTTTTCGTATATTTTTCCCATGTTTTAATAGTTACTCTGCTATTCGGAGCGGAGCCAAATCCAACAAATCAAAGATCATAAAAATTGGTCCAGCCAATCTTCAGTTATAAATGGTGTAACTAACCTGGCTTTGTTTTATATCCCCCCTTTTAACCGCCTTAAAAGTTGAATTTCCAAAGACTCCTTCTTAGTGGATACCTGCCCTTCACAAAGACCACACCCTCCAAAATTCATGTGTCTAGGTCCAACTGTTTGCTATTCGTTGATATATATCAGTCAGTCAGGACTTTGAATTTTATATATATTTATTTATTTATTTAATTGTGGCACTCGCAACGACTTATTCACTAATACATTTTTTCGAGTACTGTAACAATTGAACCTAAAATCTAGAGTAAATTTGTCACTTACAGATGTGCACAGCACTTATATTTAAAAACAAAATGTAATCCCCCTTTTCACCCCCTTAGGGGTTGAAATTCTAACAACATCGTTGCGTTAGCTTCCAACCATAAGCCTAGATAATAAATTTTGTGATTTCTACTTCGAAAATTAAGGAATTTCCATACACAACTTCACCCCTTTTTTAACCCTTCGGGGGTGGAATTATCAAAAACGCTGAGATTTAAATGTATATTTAATTGTTAGCCTTAACACAAAATTTGAAGATCCAAACTTCAAAACTGACAGACTTTCATGTAAACTTCCATCCCCTATTTTACCCCTTTAGGGGTGGATATCCCAAAAATCCTTTCACAGTGGATTTTCACTCTTCATAAAGAACACACCCTCCAAATTTCATGTCTCTAAGACCAGCGGTTTGGGCTGTGTGTTGATATATCACCCAGTCAGTCAGTCAGTTTACCATTTTATATACTTTTTAGATGGACGTGGAAGTGGACGTCCACGATAATATCGACATTTCAAAAATTATAAAAGTGCACATCGCCTGTCAAAACACAGTTTTCCCTCGGAGTTACAAGCCGCTTCAGGATATTAATATATCCTACTTCCTCCATGTCTCCTTAAACATAAAAGCATACAAAGCTTCCACGATATTCCTTTAAAATTAAACACTAAACGGTGTCATGCCACAAGAATTTCCAGCCTTATTAAGTTGATCGCGAGGTTAAAGGCAAAATTTTAACGTCAAAGGGTTTAAAAATATAACGTTTTATTAAAATGGGATCTGAAAAATATGAGTTTATCTCATATTTTTCATATTTTTCTCATATTTCTCGATGTAACATTTTTTACATATTTTATACCCAACCGTATGGGCTCCAAAGCGATGCAAGGGAGACGCGGCCAAATAAATTGGGGTTTAAGGGTAGATGATTATGAGTCCCACACTCATCATGGCGTCAGAAGTTCAAGTATTCTCGAAATTTAAAACGTTCGAAATCTGTCGCATAGTCAACTCAACGACAATCAATATCAATAAACTCAAACCGACGAAAAAATATCAAAACATAAACTTTTTAATCTAAATAAGCTCATAAAAGTTACCGCTAAACTTGCGATTGCTTAGATAGTGTTTACTAGTACTAAAACCACTTTTGACCAACCTATTCAGTCAAAAGTACTTTTGACTGATTTTGCTAGTCAATAGTACTTTTGACTGGTTAAGAGTTTTGACTGCAACATATACATCACGATAATTTATTTCGCTGTTACTTCTATAACTAAGAATGTAGATAATTATGAGATTGAAAAAGTCAAATGGCAAAGTTAAAGTAAAATACTTATACTTCCCCGGAAAATTTTACCCTTTCTCGTCCCCATAATTGCAATGAAAATTGGTTAAAAAACGAACAAAAATTGCTAACTACATAGTTACCTACATAGTTTTTTTGGAACCAATACTTCCGAAAAAACTGAAACGTAACTCTAGGGGCACATGTATCGGTTTCCTGGTGCGAATAGATACCGGTTCACACTTAGCTCTGTCAATATTATAGCTCTCAATGGCGTTTAAAATTGTTTGTGTGACCGAACCCGTGTTTTGAAGTGTTTATTTTCGGGAATTGATAGTTTTTTTTTATAAATGAAGGTGAAATTTTGATTCATTTTTTGTTGGATTTCTATTTGCAAGCTTTGAGCATAAAAGTTAATAAGTGCGAGCAGGGGCTGCGAGTCGATTATTCCTTTTAAAATAAATTGTACAAACAAAAATTGGGTCGTACAAACATATTCGTTCCTTTAAAGTGTGTATGTTGAAAATTCAATATATTTTTGGAAGAAGGTGTTTTTAGGTATACCAACGAAAAAACCCAACGAAGCGTTTCTGAACGTATTCTAGACGCAAATTATTCATACCATAGTGCGGCTACCATACCACCAGGATCACATATAGTGTCTATTTAATTAACTTTGTCATAATGATTGTAATATACTGTCTTTAAAAGAAATGTTACCACGTTCAGTTATGAGAACATGTAATCTTATATTACATGTTCTCATAACTGAACGTGGTAACATTTCTTTCAGTTCAAATGCATTTCATTCTTCTTGCACCACTGAAGGAGACTATTAAGGTCTAAGAGCGAGGAGTCTCTTACAGACTTAATTATACTGAAAAACTTTAAAACATCCGCATACTTATAAATTTTGGAGAGCCGAAAACAGCTAGGGCTATCAGCAATGAAATGGTTAAATATAATTGGTGTCCGCTGTGAGCCTTGTGGGACTCCAGAAGAGATATTAAAAAAATTCATTGATTTAAAAAAATTAGTTTATGTTTATTATCTACCAAAATATGTTGGATAATATTTTTGTGTTCACCAAAAATCTAAAGGTACATCTATGTATGCATTTCTAAAATATTGATCTTAAACCCGTTTAATTGTTTTACTATAATTAAACTACTCGGCCAACAAAATATGTTACATCAAACAAATTCCAAATTAACACCAAGATATAACACTTTTTTATTGTAGTGCGCTGCAAATATTCTATTGTAACAATAACTATTTTATTCTTCCCCGAAAAATACTGATCGTGCATCAAATATTCCTGAATGTTACACAAAATATTTAGTATGCATCCTAGTACCGTATACCCATTTAAAACGGTTTTGTACAAGTTTTATGTTACTAAAATAATTATAATTGAAGAACAAATAATGCATTTCGTAAAACATTACTTCTAAGACTTATATTTATTTTACTGAAAATGGTTTTGGCGCGCTTGCGACCTGCCTATTGCTCTCTGTTGTGCGACGGAGACGGCGCGCGGCGGCGCGGTGGCGATGGGGGTGCGTCTCATAACGTATAAACTCATTTGGTCTAATTTCATTTTATTATCGTTCATAAGATATAATCAACGTGAGATATACCAACTGTTGATATAATTTCTTTACATATAACATTTATTTATTCTAAAACTTAATTAGTATAACGTTGTTTGATATAACGTTTATGTATTCGAAAATCATTTGGTCTAACGTTTAATATAATTATATAAAAAACATCATTATGGTTAACACCCCGATTCAAATAGATTAGGTTAGAAGGCTAAGGCGGGTGGGAGCTTCGTGGTTATTATTTTTTAAACCACCCAGAAATAGGAGCAAGGAAGGAAGGAAGATTAGGAGGTCAACATAGGATGCAAGAGCGTGCGAAGGGCACCCCGAGGTTCGGTTTTGTTAGGTTACTTTAAACCCTTTATGTAGAAATAGAAGCCCCGCGGAGCGGGGCTTCGTCGACATATAATGCAAGAGCGAACGTATGAGAATACAAAAATACCTTTACCAAGGTATGTATTAATTGATTAGAGACTCATAATGTGGGCGTCCTACAAAGACAAAGTGCGCTTTATTGGTGCAATAATTTAAAGAAGTACTGCAGGGATTGAGTGGACTGATAATGTGAACATTGTAGGAGTAAAGACTTTGTTTAACATTTTGAATTATTATGGTTCGTACTGATTAGTATTAAAAAAAACATTTTTAGTAAGCATTACATTTTATAATGTGTTCATTTTTTATTAATAAAGCTACATTGGACATTAATTGGTGTTTGATTCAAATACATTTTGCAGTGCATCATCTGAAGTAAAACTAAAAAAATAAATGCTTGTTTTTAAAATTAGGTGTATTACTATTTTTACAAATTTGCAACAGTTGTTAAATAGATGCTCGTTATGACGTATTTTAATGAACATATTTTGGTGCACATTCAGTATATTTGGTGGAACACAGGCAAAATTAGGTAAATGAAATGGGAATAAATTGAAGTACTTTTAAATACCATCCAAATATGTTCTCCATATCAGAACGTTTGTATAAACCTATTCATATTATATAAAATAAAGTCGTTTTTCGTATCTAACAAAAGAGAATGAAAAGTAAAAATATACTTCCATTTGCAGTAAACATGACGCAGAAAAGAACACAAACACAAAAAAATAACAAGTTTAGGAAAAATATTTATTACACGAGTCACATCCACGCAAAACAGTCAGCCTGTGTGGCAGCGTTGTTCTTTTAACTACGCAACGGATTTTGATGCGGTTTTCACCATTATTCAGAGAATTTATTCCGGAAGATTTATGCGTAATACATTAATATTAAAACTGACACTTATAATAAAGTAATCTCGATATTTTGTCAAGTCGTAAAAATCACACAAAGTGGGGCAGATCTCTAGTACAAAATAATTCTTTCCCGTATTAAAAGAAATTTCTAATTATTTTCTTTTATTTATAATAAAGGGGACTATATGACCTAAAGCGCGGTCACTGTCGGACAGCATAGAAAAGAAAGAGAAGCTCTATAACACAACGTTGGTAATTTATTGCAAAATATGAAGCAATTTATTTACAAAAAACCATTTTGAAATCATCATCATCATCATCATCAGCTTATAGCAGTCCACTGCTGGACATAGGCCTCCCCTAATGAGCGCCATAGCGCCCTGTCTTCAGCTTGACGCATCCAGCATCTGCCTGCAGTCTTTCGCAGATCGTCATCCCACCTGGCCGGAGGGCGTCCTACACTACGTTTGCCGAGGCGCGGTCTCCACTCAAGAACTCGTTTACCCCAGCGGTTGTCGGTTCTTCGGATTGTTTGGAATAAAAAATGAAAAGACTAGTGCTTTAGTAAGTTGCTTATAGAATAATCTGACAAAAAAATCAGAATGATTGTATGTACTTATATTAATATAGTTTTTTATCGAAAACAGAAAGATTTTAGAGGTATCTTCATGATTTTTTTGTTGTCGTATCAAATTATATTATGTGGGCCTAAAAAGGCCACTTTGGCAGAATCATAAAAGTATAACATTATGAATCATAATGGACAGTTAACTGTTAATTTAATCGTATCAAATCCCATTGGAGACGGTTTTTTCAGTATTTTTTTTTGTCTGTGCTAAAATACCAATCAGTCCAATCAAAATCCAATCCCAATCTCTTTGATTATACCTACGTAGTGCAGCGAAAAAAGAAAAACACGGACTGTCTTCGCCATAATTATGATTCATAATGTTATCCTTTTATGATTCGGCAAAGTGGCCTTTTTAGGCCCCATGTTTTCAGCCACTATCTAATTGGCATATATCCTGAAAAATATTATCATATATTTTTCTGATTTTGTTTACTGCAGTCGATCATATACTTTTAGGCATTATAAAACTTGCGTTTTTTTGCGTTTAGGTCCTTGTAGTCCCCAAGAAAATAAATAGGAAACAATATCGATCAGGGGATCAGACCCGAATAAATCTTTGGCTGTTGAGGTCAGCTTTTAGTCTAACCAGCTGAACTTTTTCCAACAATGTTAGGGCCATGTTCCAGCCTAATCAGTTGTAGGTAAACACGACTATTTAACATGGAGCGACTACCTATCTGACCAACACAACTCAGTTACCTACAGGGTAACACGATACGATATATTTTGCCTACGGAAGCCCGACTTTGTATAAGAAAGCCCTTTCCCTTAAGTTGACTGTAATAAATAGTTGCATGACAGCAAAGGTTTAAATTGCTGTCCAGCTTGAAGAATCTTTTCATGTAAACGAAAAATACATCCATCAAAGTCCCTTTTTTAGGCGAATCCTCATGAATACCTTTCTCCTGGGGATAGAAAGGTTTTCCTTCTATTACTTTACACTAGAAGTAGTTACGAATATTCTTCCCATATTTTGCAAATGAAAATAATTCAATTGAGACTTAGATTGTATTGCAGTGATGGCCTAGTAGCAGCCTGGACTGACGAATTGTAGGTAGATCGTGAGTTCAAACCATGTTTAAACCCATTCAGGCAAGCTCTGGGTGCAATTTATTTCAACGCCACAGCTCTTAAAACGGTAGTAAAACAACATGAAGAAACCATCACGCCCGTAGAAACCATAATTCAAAGACTTGAGACCTTGTTCCACTCCCTCTTACAGAAAGAAGGTCTGAATGCCAGCTGTAGAAACTTCACATCACAGTAGATTGATTATGTACCTAAGCACCGATTTTTCAATTGTCAGATAACTCTTATCTGAGAAATAAATATGACGGTGCGACAGATTTGTACAGAAAATATATCCGAAACTGCTATATTAAATTTTTAACATAATAATTATAATTATAGCCCTCATATATTTTGCTCGCACAATAATTCTGTAATCTATCCAAGAGATATATACCCTTATTTAACCCAGCAAACCTCTAAATCGTAAAACAATTGCAACCTTTATTTATCTGCCAACTCTTCTATATTATTTACCCACCCACATAAAGCCACAAGAGATAAAATAACGATGAAGATAACACATTCAAAAGACATTTTAATTATTCTTTACTACACATTATCATTTTAAGTCTACAAAGGATCCTATTGTCAAATTCTTGTTTAAATTCAACATTTTCATTGCGAGAAATGATTAAAATTTGAATGGACTAATTATAACTTTACTGGGATGCTGGCACTGTATAACCACTGAAAATATAGGATACAGAAGGTGAAGTCGACGCCATGTCGACTGATATGCTTGATTTTACCATAAACATAATTGGCAATAATGTTCCCAGTGCTGGAACACTGACCTTTTTGCTGTAAGAATGAGTGGACCGTAATCCATCAAGCGGGCACAGTGCGGGTCGGTGGATGTCACAAATGTCTTCGAATTTTTCATTCTAGGATATGCTGGTTTCCTCTCGATGTTTTTTTTCACCGTTTTGAGAGCAGTGGTGAAGAAATAAATTGCGTAGACTAAAGTGCATGTCATTTTGCATATATTATTATACGTATAGAACCGATAACCATTGCGGTAGACGGTGGTTCTTGGGTGCGGACCGCGAATTGGTAAACGTAAGGTAGGACGCCCTCAGGCTCGGTGGAGCGACGATCTTCGCTGGTAGCAGCTGGTTGGGAGTTGCCTAAAATCGAGCAGAATGGCGTGCAATTGGAGAGGTCCATCAGTGGAGTGCTATAGGCTGATAATGATGATGGGTGTCAAACAAGCTAGCAGCCTATCTCATGCCATCATGCTAAGTGGTTACCGCTGTCATTAGACATCTGTAATAGCAGATGTTCCACAGGTGCATTGCTATACCAGACACAAAGCTAAAATATCTCAGCGACATCCATACTCTTCAAGCAGGCACACAGCATTACTTCTCTGCGATGGAAATAGGTATGGTAATATAGTTATTTATACTCTTTGGTATGGTTTTAATAAAGTCTAAGAAATAAATTGCTAGGACTACCAAGTGTCCATATATTCAAGTACAACTGTCATTCATTGACATACGGCAAATTGACTTAAGTTGACAATGTCCATAAAAAAATAGAACGGATAAAGCTTTGACCTTCTTTGAATTCATTCGTATTGTGTACGTCTGTTTTACAGTATCTAATTATAATTTTGTAGGCAGTAATAACAGAAATTTTGGAGTTTGTAGCGTTATAGAGAGATATGCTAATTTAGAGGCGGGGAATAACTATTAGAAATATCTGTTGACATCTTAATATTTTATTAACTCGGTAGTGTTTACTGTTCATCCATCTGAAATCTGTCTTCTCAGAAGTACTTGCACGAATAAATAAAGCGACTTCCTTTGACACGTAAAGCTCCTCTGAGTGGTTTGCCTGTTTTGGAAAGCCTTTGGTGTATTTTTTTTATAAAAGTATCAAATGTTTTTTGTACAAATAATTTCCTATTTCCGGGTCGCACAATGTGTTATTGGATTTTTTCACATGGATTTTCTCTGTAGCAGCCTAGTCTGCATATTTAACCGACTTCTAAAAAGGAGGAGGTTCTCAGTTCGGATGTTTTCATTTTTTTTAATGTGTTTTCGGGCTAACTCCGTCATATTAAATTCGGATCGCAATCGGATCGCGGTCGGATTTGCATTTTTTTTTGTTCAAAAGAGGTTTATTCCGGAATAGTCCCATTTAAATTTCTTAAAGATCTGTTAATGAGTTTCGGAGACAGACAACGGAACTCTTCAATAAATTCCAGCAAATCAACCGCGATTGCTGCTATTGCATATGTGTATGCATTGTTTACGCAATCACACAACATAACATCACGCCTGTACCCTTAATTTACGCCCCATACTAATCATATTATTTTAATAATCCACCACGTATTATAATATATTATAAATATATGTAATATAATATATATCTTACCCTAATTACCTAAGAACCATAAAACCTCCATAGAAAATATCGCCCTTACAACTCACTGCTTTAATTTAAATCTCAATTTTAATTAACTCAAGTACCTACTTTAGATGTAGTCCCACCCCTACGTAATTATAATACGTTCTTACTGGCGCATTTACACGAAGAAAATATCTCGCCTCGAAATGGCCTTATAGAAAGGTGTTAAAAATCTTGATTTTTATAAGAATCTACCTCGTTCGTGTAGTAGTTACAAGCGTTAAAGGACCAGTCCTGGGTCCAATTTGTAATGGCAAATTGTTACAATAGACTTTCCTTGATTCGATTGAATGTACTTCATACTAGCATGTTGAAAGGCAAGGACCCTAAGAAAATTGAAACAGTCCATCGAGTAAAAAAGTATATTTAGTTTTTTCGATTTACATTACCATCATCAACCTACAGTAGTCCAATGCTGGAGAGGCTTCTCCAATCGTACGCCATAAATCCTATTTTTTTTATTATTCTCAGCAACTCTCATCCATCTCAGGGCTCATTTACGCAGATACGGCGCGTCGTGCGACGCGTGTTGCGTGACGTCTCGCGGCGCGTTGAACGATGTTTCCGTTTACGGAGAGGCGACGCATGCAGCGGCTTGCGTTATCACACGCGCAAACACAAATACTCGTATATATTACAAAGTACCATGCTGTTTACGAAGATGCGGGGCATGGTGCGTTGCCTGAGGAGTAGCGGTGCCCGCGCCCGCGGTGAATCCTGTAGCGTGTAAGCGATGCTCGCGCCGGAGAACGCGTCTACGTTGTGCGATAGGGCGAAGCCATAACACTGCGTTGCGGCGTCGTATCGCAAAAACGACGTCACACAGCAATACAATGCGTTGTAGATTTGTACGATGCGACGCTGCAACGCAGTCTTGTGGCGTCGCCCATAATCCAAACTAAACTGGCAGAAAGCTCCGCCGCGTGCGTAGCGGCGGGCACAGGTTCACATTGCGCCCGTCGCTCCTCCTATCAGGTAATCAAGCTAGCCTGAAGAACACCTCTATCTCACGTTCATCGGTTCTACAGCTAATATGTATAGCCGGCCAATTGCCAATTCAGCTTCCTTATTCGGTGAATTAAGTAAACAAATTTGGTCCCATTCTGAGAAAATCGTCTGATGAGTTTCTTATGACACTAATCATGACAAGTTTTGTTTTTCGCTTTAGTGTAAAGACATGAGAGTGATAATCTCTTTTCGAGACTTGGATGTAATGTACAGACGCCAACACATCAAGTTTTTAACTTTATCATTTAAGCATAAGGTTCAATGTTGATTGGGAAAATTTTACAGTTTCGGGTCGCTCGAAGTCTGGCGTCTATACTAGGATATAATATCATGCATTACCCACGCTACGCACGACTCATAACTGTTGGGCGAGTATTCTCCCCATGTAAATGAGCCTTAATACGTTCCTAATTTAATAATGTACTTAATTAATGAGTTAATTATTATATTCATAAAATTTTCGTCTTTATTGTAAGGTTTTGTTTAATTTGTTCGCTCTGTAAGGCTTTCATTTACACTTCTGGGTGTCGTTACGTTTAAATTGGGTTGCTTTTGTTATCTTACTGAGCGTTCTGACTACAAAATTATTTGTTCTTAATATTTAACTTAATTGATATTCTGCATGCGTAGCATGATATGGAAACGGGTTTTGTCGACGGTAGAATAGACAAAATGACAGAATGGAGTCCAATCTCGCCATGCTCCAATCTGGGAACCTAGCTGTAACCATGTGAAGCAGGAGCGGGTCGCCTCAGACCAGCAGGGTAATGAGGGTTTTCGTGAAAATTTACGACACCAGTTGGCACCACTGTGACAAGAGGTCTTCCAATATAAAATATATGATGACGTTCATCATTTGATTCATTCATTCGTTCATCAATCCGTCATGACTAAAGAAAATATAGGCTCTTTGACAGATGCCTGGACCTGACGTGCCAGTGCTGCCACCTAGCGAACGTCATTTCAGAAAACCCTCATTGCGCAACACACTGTCAGTAGCAATGTGTTTCATTTAGACAGTTCAACAACATTCATTGCGGTATTTACGGTGTTGAGCAGACACATTTTTCGAACATATGAAGCAATGGATTAGAAAATATCCTTCGAAATGATTCAGGTTGAGATCGATAGCGTATTACGCAATTAGATTACTGCTTCGCATGTTTTTTACAACTTAACAAAACATCTGGATTTGTAATTTTAATATTAATCTATTATACTAATGAGAAAGCTGAAGAGGATCTTTGACAGTCGTTACGGGTAGTCAGAAGCCCGAAAGTCTGACAACCACCTTATCAAGGGTTATATCGTATTACCCGGTAATACGATATAACCCTTAACTGGCTTGTGGAGGTCAGATAGGCAGTCGCTCCATGTATAATACTGGTATTTAGCTGCATCCGGTTAGACTGGAAGCCGACCCCAACATAGTTGGGAAAAGGCTAGGCAGATGATGAATAAAACTGAAGAGTTTTTTTGTTTGTTTGTTTGAATACTCTAATCTCTAGAAATACCAGTCGGGTTTGATGTTTGTTTTGCATTTGATAGCCTTACTCTCGAGGAAAGTTATAGGCTATTTAACATTAAGTTAGGACTCTTGGGAGCCGAGCAAACAGTAAAAAAGTAAGAATGATCACTAAAAGACAATGAAGTTATAGTGCGGGCTGGCGATGCGATGCGATGGGGTAGGTCGGGAGAATAAGAAATTTCGCAGACGCAGGCTTATATAAGCTGGTTAGCGGGATTGTCCGAAAGGGTTACCGCTGGCCCGGAACATAAAGGGCTAAGGAAGGAACACGGGTGGGTTTTAGTCAGTAAGAGTCTCACTCCCTTCCGCTCCACCCAGAGCGGGAGGGGTCATTTGATGATTACCCATCCTGAAAAAAAAAGCGTTATATAAGCTAGTGATACACGATAAAGGCAGTACGTGTAACAGGATATACCTTACTAACCTATCCGTATTCCAAGACTTCGAAAACAAACAGAGAAATATAATAACAAGTGCAACAAAAGTTCGATCTTCGTTACCGCCATTCTGCTTCAAGCGTTGCATACAATCACGCTACGACCTATATAAGAGAATGGAGACGCTTTCAGCATACAATTTATATCTTCAGTTGACCTGAAAAGGGCTATTCAGTGTTTGACATACTATAGATGAGTAGGTGTGGCAAATTGTTTACAGTTTTTACGCAATATTTTGTATTTTACACCTAAGACCCCGTTCCCACTATGTCGTGACGACAGATTATCGTGTCGCTTGAAGCGTCAAATGAAATGGAGGTGTTCACATATAGGACTACACGATTAACTGTCGTCCACGACTGTTTTTTTGTTTTTCAAGTCAATTGTCAAGTCAGTGATATCTATCGTAGCCACGTATCATGAGTGTTACGTGGCTACGATACGTGTGTACCGTGTATGTGTGACACGTGTGTGAGCACAAGTATCACATATACGTACACACGTTCATACTGGTCTTCAAAAGAACGTATAGGTGACTGATGTGCAAACGACAAGGCGACTGCCATGAACGGTAAAAAAGTCGTCACGATCCAATGGGAACAGCTAGATACGACAGTCGTTCAACGATAAATTAATCGTCACCACATAGTGGGAACGCGCCCTAATGCTTGCAGTGAAGGTACTACATAAAATTTGTAAATGTACTACTTCTAAAGGAGTAACCATGTAGTCTTTTCTGCCCTTTCTTTTCTTTTTTGATTGCAAGTCATTCTAAAATCAACTTAATAACCATTAAATTAAAGTTGATATTTGTTTAACATGAAATAATATTAATATGAAACCTATATTTGAATTGACTTTACCTGCCTGCCTGTCCTTTAGAGTACATTTAGACTACCATTAAGTACCTGTGGGTAAATCCAATAAAACGGGAATGGTCAACCTTTTATACAACTGAACCGCTTGAAGTGAATATTCATATACCTCATATTTTTTAAAGTCTTGAATAAAAACTGGAAAATTTAACATTTTTATAGCGTCCCTTTCAGTACGAATTTATTTGCATATGCAAAACGGATGTACTGAAAGTATTTTGCCCTTTTTTACATTCGATTTAAATATAAGGTTCTTATACCTACCTAGACCCTCTGTCTCCCAAACTCTTTACAGTTTATGCTAGAAGAGGTTTTCCAGACATTAAATCCGCTCTGGCAGGACAAGGGTATTGTCGTCGGGGAAAGGAGATTGACCAATCTACGATTTGCCGATGACATTGTCCTCTTTTCTTCCTCACCAGCCGAGCTAGACCAATAATGCTCGAACAACTGAGCCACGTCGCCAGTCTTCAATTCGGACTTACGATGAACATGTCGAAAACAAAGCTGATGACGAACAACACGAAACGCAACGTAGAAACTGGGGGTGTGCGGGTTAAATATGTTCATGAGTACATTTACCTTGATTAGATAGTATCCTTCCAGGCGAGCCAGGACAAAAGAGTCGCTCGCCGCATAGAAAACGCCTGGAAGAACTATTGGTCGATGAAACATCTCATTTTCCCGCATTCACTAAAACGAAAGCTCATAGACATGTGCATTCTTCCCACCCTCACCTACGGAGCGCAAACATTGTCTCTGAACAAAGCGTCAAAAGTCCGCACTTGGAGTCTGCCAACGGGTTATGGAACGAAGTATACTAGGTATCAAACTCACAGACCACATTAAGAATTCTACATACTTCGTTCCAAAAAACAAATAGCGGACCCTGGCCGACAACATTATTTGTGGTCTTATTTTTATTTAGGTTCCTAGGGTAATATTAATAGCCTTCCTTCAAGAATTGGGCTATCAAATGCAAAAAGAATTTCTCAAATCCGACTGAAAGTTCCAGAGATTGGTGCGTTCAAACCAACTTACTCTTCGGTTTTCGTTTCATCACCACCAAACCATTGAATATAAAATTGTATTGTATTTACATTAATTCGTTTTAAAGGCCTCAATAAACAAAATCGGCTTACATAATTAGCCGAATTGATGAAACACAAGCGTATTTAAATGTATTTTATATTTGAGTGAATATCGTTTACTATGTTTGCTGAAACATTTTAGTTGCTGTAATTAAATAATTATTCAATTTAATGTTTGTGGGTTTGTTTTTAAATGATACTGTTATTGTGATGATTTTTATATTTAATTTTACGTGTTATTATTTAACTAGCGTCACGTGTTTCGCACTTTTTTTTTACTACTCGAGAAAATATTCGGATTACTATTTATAGGTAAATTTAATTTTAATGTATTATATAACACCTAAACCTTCCGGAATACATTCTCCAAATGATGGTGAAAGCCGCATTAAAATCAGTCATACAAGTTGGCACTTATATGTAGGTAAGTATCCTATCTTACTAATATTATAAACACGAAAGCGTGTGAGGAAAGATAGATGGATGGATGTTACTCTTTTTTTTTTGGGTGGGAAATTATCAAATAACTTCTCCCGCTCTGGGCGAAGCGAGAAGGCGTTTTTCTTTCACTGACTAAAACCCATCCGTGTTCCTTCAGTTGCCTGTGCCAGGGGCCACGGTAACTCTTAGGGTCAGCGCAGACAGAGAGGAATAATCCCCGCGCGGTCTCGAGCATTTTCTTTACGGATCACGTATGCTCGAGCATATTATCTTCGAGGACGCGCGAGCATTTTTTGTCAGGTTCAAGCATTTATGCACTTTATTGTAATACTTTTAAAGTTTATTTTCAAATGCGTTAACAAAATCCTCTCCGCTGCGCTCCGTTCCGTCTGCGCTGAGCCTTTAACTCCAGTCACCAGTACTACTTCATAAACTTACCTGCCTCATAATAAAGTAAGTGAAGACGCCCCAAACTACATAACATCTTGCGTTCTACCTAACTAATCAGAAATGACATACGGGCTCCATTAACTACTACGCAACTTCTTCAAACAGGCTAACTGCATTTCAAGTTGAGCGATCCATATACTGATCTATGTGTGCGCGCTAATAGCTTGGCAAACTAATTTGTACAAGGAACATTACGTTTAATATGAAGCTTTGAAGGTTGGGTAGAGGTGAAAGTAACATACAGGGTAGCAGGGACATCGACGCACAACCTGCTATTATGGATTCGGTACACGATTCTAAACCACAGATATCCTGTTCCACGCGCGCCTCAAAGAGATGTCAGCATCAAACGAAGGAGCCCGCAAGGGCCGAAGCCTGCCGGATCAGCGGGATTGTCCGAAAGGGTTACCGCTGGCCCGGAACATAAAGGGCGTAGGAAGGAATACGGGTGGGTTTTAGTCAGTAAGAGTCTGACACTCCCTTCCGCTCCACCCAGAGCGGGAGGAGTCATTTGAAGATTTCCCATGCTGAAAAAAAAAAAAAAAAAAAAGAAAAAAAACCACAGATATCTAGGTGTATCTATATCTGTGTTCTGAACACCCTTGTCTAGAAATGTCGTCAGTTATTAAAAAAAATTCTGTTGTTGTTGCTGTACATTTTGATCGCGTAGGTAATTTTTCTACAAAATAGCATAGTTTTTTTTTTATAACCTATAGAGGGGTCTGTCAGACTGTTACTGACTAAAAACCACCCCGGTGTTCCATCTCTCAAAACCTCGGTCGCGGGAACGTACGATCCTTCTGCAACCCTCGACTTGTGCCGGCCCGCCACTGCGGGCCCCCTCGGGGCAGGGAGTGAGGTGTTTGACTCCTCCCGCGACGTCTAAGAGGGGCGCGCGTGGAATACTACGCGCCGCCAGCTCGGGTCCTGATGTGTGGGGGGCGATAGACGTCCCCGAGTCCGTAGACCTATTTATAAAGATATACCCCAACATAGTTGAAAAAGGCTAGGCAGTTTATTTTTTTTTCTAAAAAAACCTGATGGTTTCCAATTTACGCAATGTATTTCATCCTTTTCATTATCCTTCTGCCTCATGTCATTTTATTTTATTTTATTACTCACAATCGGTACTAAATTATTTTTTATTTCTCATGCTCTAAAAGTTCGTCTTTATGTTGTGCGTAGGCGACATAAAATCGCTTTTTATGCTCTAATACATATTTTTTTTCTAAGACTAACAGGCCCAACAGAAATAAGAACGCACAATAAAGCGTCGCAGATTAAAATCGTTATTTTATTTCATTTGCTTTAATTTATATCACTTCCGTGTTTTCTATCGTTAATTTAATAATAAAAAACAGATAAAATAGTTGTCATTAATTATTATTTAAAAACGCAAAGAAACGTTTTTATGACTTGACACATGTTGAAAATTAATTTAAAAAAATACATTTAAACAATTTCGTGGCGGGAATTAGCTATTCTTCTTCAATTTTGCAACATTTTTGAACAGTGAAAATACTGTTATATATGCCTGTTTCATTTTCTCGCAATCGAAGTAAAAAGCAGAGTGTATAACTTGGGCATAAACGAGCCATTTTACCCCTCGACTTAAGGTGTATAGATGGCTCACTGACCTTGTGCATGTGGGCGGAGCTAAACGCCCTACTCCCGAATACGTAAAAATGTGTACGGTGGCGCGCTACACTAAAACTATGATCAAAGAATATGAAGAGGCGCAGACATGCCGCACGTAGGTCGCCATTTTTTGCCTACGATTCCAGAAGGGAATGGCGGATGCAAGGCTGATATATTTTGTACCCGCGACTTCGTCCGTGTGGAATTTAACAAAAAAGTTATTGTTGAGTTCGCAGAGTTTACGATAACTTATTAAGGCGCTGTACATAGTCAAAATAGGCTTCGCAAAACAATATTTTAGCCAAATGTATAATTTTAGAACAGCAAAAAAAATATGTTAATCTTGATCATTGAGTGGACCATTGTGTTCAAAACACGTTTTCGGTAAATTTTCTCGATAGAAAAAAATCATAAAATAATCATTAAAATTGAAATCGTTGCAATTGTAACTGTGTTATTTATAAACAAATCTTGATAAAATTAATAACAGTGATGTAATGTATAATAATAAAGGGAACTGTTGTTTTTATTTATCGATTGAAATAAGATATTTGTAAGGATTAATTGTATTTAATGATAAATAACTCTAACAAGTCGAACGAAACGTCGCGCCATCGCGGCGTCTTTTTAGCTTCTCTTTCATTTCTACGCGGAGCGACAGTGACTCAGTGACCCATAGAGTATAAGTAACTAAACAGCAGTGACTACACATGGATCGTACTTGCAAAATCGCGTACCACGGCTTACAAGTACGACTTCTTTAAGAAATCACGTCCTAAAACTAGATCTCGGGATACTTTCAAGTATTTTCTACCTGCATAGGAAATTGAACCTTAACTGTATACAAATAAGGAGCAAAATCGCTTTTACAAATAAATACGTACTTATGGAGTATAGACGATTAAAGTTTCTACTACTATTCCAACCAAGAGCCCTGTTGGAAGAAAAAAAACTTGCATAGGAAATTGAACTCTGAATTCTTACTTATGGAGCACAATCGCGTTTAGGCATGGGTCGTACTTGCAAAATCGAGTACCAGAGCTACAAAGTACGTCCACCTTAAAAAACCATAGCTCGAGATACTTTCAAGTATTTTCTATCTGCATCGAAAATTGATCCATGACTTCATACAAATAAGAAATACAATCGCGTATTCATAGCCCTGTTGGAAGTAAAAATACTTGCATAGGAAATTGACCCGTTACCTTCTATGAATAAGGAGCATAATCGCGTTTACAATTAATATTTTCACAAACCATTAAAGTAAAAATGCTTTCATACGAAATTGTTCCGTAGACTCTAATTGATAAGGAGCATGATCGCATTTGCGAAAACAGACGCGGTTGGGTACCTATGTAGTTGAGCGAGTAGACGTATAAAATATGTACTTTGAAGTCTTGCAATTAGTTCGGGTCGGTACCTAGTTACGTACTTTGGTATCTGTTTGTTGATGAAAGCTGTTTATTATATTTTATTTTATGATTAGTTTTTTCTAAGTTATGTTGTTGGTGTAAATGTTTGTACTGTTTCGGTTCTACTCATAAGTTGTATAAATAAGCAATCAGTGTATAAAAAATGGTCAACAAGAAAATAAACGGCAGGCAATAAAGAGATCTTATTCGACGAAACAAATTGTAAAGTAAGTACCTACCTACTTTTTTGTACACACCATATTTTGTTTGTATAGATTATCTATAGACGCGTAATTTCGACGTGTATTATAACAGCTCGATTGGTCTAGTGGTCTCGCGCGTCACTTTAGTTTTCTGCACTAACGCCCGGGTTCAAATCCAACCTTTTCCATAATAAACTTTTTGTTGATTTTCTTATTTGATATAAATGTTTTTTTATTATTTTACTTTTTGCCGATTTTCTTGTTTGAAAATTTTCAGACTACATTATTATTGCTTACACTCTTTTGTAACACACTGTAGGTATATTATTTTTCTTCCGAATCAAGCTTGGTGGACGTTTTTATTATATTACTCTAGATTCTGAAGAAAAATAACTATAGGAATAAAAATGATTGTTTTTATTAAAATAACAATTACTTATTGAATTATTTTAAAAATAAGAAAATAAAAATATGCACATTATAATTAAAAAATAACAAAACAAAAGATAAGCACATTATAATTAAAAAATAACAAAACAAAAGATAAGCACATTATAATAATTAAAAAATAACAAAACAAAAGATATGCGTCCACTGAGATTCGAACCTGGTGATTACGCAGTGAGAATCCGGACAGTAGAGCGCGGAGGCAATCGTACGTCTTATTCGAGTCGCGAAATTACGCTTCTAAATATAATGGAAGTCGCTCATCGACGATTCTCGCGCGGTGCACCCCGCCGTAGGTGGGGACTATTCGTATCCCACTTCATCTGCTTCACCCCCTCAAATACATAAAAGTCGTCTATTCACCGCCACGTAAAGAAATACCTATGCTAATTTTAATGAAATTCTTCTAATATTTCTCCATTTAGTTCTTTTTGATCGTTTTTGCATTTTTAGTTTATTATTTATTTTTAGTTTTTCGTATTAGCCTTTTTATATACAATATTTGGTGAACGATTTCCTTGGGCCAAAACAAAAACACTATATTATTTTATTATTTATTCAATCAATTTCATTGGAGATTAAGGAATCTTCACGTATAGGATCCACTTAAAAAAAAAAAAACTATACTCCGTTTCTTTATTATGATTTATTTACATTTGGTTAAGTACCTAAATAAACGTAGTATACAACCTCCCTATTTGAATCGGATATTATTCAATATTTCATTTCATAGGTTTTAATTTTTTTTCGTGGGAACCTAGTTTCTTTTTTTTTCTAAAATAAAAGTACCTAGCCTAAGTTACTCCTTATTCACCTATCTGCTAGTGAAAGTCCCAGTCACAGAAATAAATCCGCACAAGAATATGAGAAGGTAGTGATCAATAAACTCAGTAATGCAAATACTCATAGATTGACAACTAAGAACGCTAATTTTTTATAAATTAAGGTGTTTGAAAACATTTTTTTTTAATTGTGGGTAAGTAGTTATTTTCTAAACAGTCAAAATAAAATGGCCTGAAGCGGTTGTTTTAATATTACAAACAGACACTCCAATTTTATTTATTTGTATAGATACTTAGATAGATACTTATTAGTCCACTCAACGAATAACCCAAAAAGAGGTGTAGACTGTGCGTGAGCTGGGCCCTGAGCGATTTCTTCAGAAAGTTGCTCAGAGAGCTTAGGGAGTAAACATACTAAAAGTCCCCGCGTCTAGGAGGTGAGCCGGAGTGGGGGGTATAAAAATTCCCACTTTTGAGTTTTTCGCTAATATCTATAAAACGGTGCGTCGTCGTAGAGAAAACGTATTTTTCTTGACTTGCTTTGCTTTGCCATTTTTATTTGTTTACAAATTTGAAATTATCTTATATTTACAAAATAAACAATATAAACAAAAACTGTATTTAGAAATGGCACCACTAATAAAGCGTCCACGCGGACAATAGAAATGGGCCCTCTGCAGCGAGCTTATCTATAAACGCATACTGATACAATTTGTTCATAAATATTTGCACTAACACAGCCAAACGCGCGTAGTCGATCGATAGCCGGGCGGAGCAGCGAGCGACACAGCCACCCCGTCTCAGTGCTAACGCACGACTGCCGCCCGCGCCCGCGCAGAGCACCTCTGAACCTATATCTCAACATGGGGCATTGTCTTTGCAACTGTTGATTGATTTAAAAACGCTATTTCAAATATGTAGTACTTCTAACCATCAATTTTTCAGTGTAAAAATATTTCCAAACATCAAAGCCGTTTAGAAGTTATAAGGAAATATTAGCCAAAATAGCGTTTTGGTAAATATTTTTTTAAGGCAAAAGTATTAGCCTTATGAAAAAACCCTGTTTCAAAAATGCTGTACATGAATCTATAGCAAACATATATTTTTTACAGACCTTCTAACCAAACCGTTAATGAGTTATAAGCTTCATAAAGTGACCGAGTTACGGTACTAAACGAGAGTAAGGCCCTTAACTATCCGGGTGGATAGTCAAGTCGAGGAGTAAAATGACTTCTTTTATGTACTAGTTGTATAATCTACTATTATTTTTATAAGACGTTTATAAAAGTAGCTTTGAGTATTTTTAAATGAGGCACAAGCATGTAAAAGTATATTCAATTTAGTAGACTAGTATTTAACTCCCAACAAAAAATCGCCAATCCGTTTTGAGCAAGCGTGGTGATCAATGCTCGTGCCTTCTTTGTATAAGAAAAGTCCTTTTCTCTGCAGTGGAACAGTAATAGTAATTTTATTTCCAAATTTCACTACACGTTACATCGATGCGGTCTCGACCCCTGAACTAGGACATCCTTTAAGACGGCGGCTTCTCCAGTAACCTGGATCAGCATGAGAAGGCTTAGCTTAATACAACATTCGTTCCCAATAAATTAATAACAGAGTATTTTTTTCTGGCTTATTTATTTTATTTATTTAATACTTCAAGCACATAAATGTACAGAGGCGGACTTAATGCTATAGGCATTTTACCATCGGAAAACCCGAACGAACTTTTTATGACCCAAAAATAGAATACAGGACACCCATAGAATGTTCAGACCCCGCATTCAAGCCCAATGAAGCGAACACCGTACCTACACACATATGAGTACGGCCCACTCCCTCTCACAGAGAGGAGACCTGTGTCTCAGCAGTAGTAAGACTATAAGGGTTACTAGACAAAAGGGTTGGGCAGAAGTCTACTTTTTAGTAGATTCGCCAGTTATACTGAACGGCTGTCCCATTTCAAAACCTAGTAAGGGACACTTTTTACAAAAATCGTTTTATTGCATAATCTTGCTAACCTAGAAGGTCTCTACCAAATACAAAAACACCAGCGTTTTAAACTTATATAAAAGGAGATATATTTAAGCACCGATACCTAGTAAGTGCACCTTTCACTCCCTAGTGACCATTTTAAAACCTAGTAAGTCACTTTAACTAATTCAAAAAATACATTCCATAGGCTGACCAATATTACGTTTATGCGCTCTCCTGTAAAATTTCATTTTAAGTCCTTACCAGGTTTTGAAATGGGGCAGCGGCGAAGTCCCATGTAATAAGAGGTTTGCCTATTGCCATCAATAGGGCACAAATCCATACTCAGTGCTGCTACTGAGAAATGTCAGACGGAAAACCTAATAACACTTTTCCTAACTTGGGAATTGAACCCAGAACCTCATGCTCAGTAGTACTGCTTGCGACCACTAGACCAATGACTACTAACATTATGAAGAAATAATTTAAATCAACCTGCCTAGCCTTTTCTCAACTATGTTGGGGTCAGCTTCTAGTCTGATCAGATGCAGCTGAATATCAGTATTTTACATGGAGTGACTGCCTATCTGACCTCCACAATCCAGTTATTGAGTAATACGATAGCGCTTGGTAAGACTGGCTGTCAGACTTTCGGGCCTCTGACGACCTTAACTACTACCAAAATTCCATGAACGACTGTCGACACCAACGGCTTAACGTACTTTCCGAGGCATGGAGGGGTCTTGAATAGTCTTGATATGTAAAGATGGTCACCCATCCATGGACCAACCGCGGCAAGCGTAGCTTAACCTGATCGATCGGCCCGTCCGGGTGTTATTACTTAGACACTAGTCTCTCAAGTAATAATTTAAATATAAACAAAAAATATCACAAACAAAGTAGGATGCTCCGTCCAATTAAAACAGATAAGAGTGGGTCCACGTCAATCATATACCGAGAGGGTTCAAACGACCCCTTCCTATCCAATCCTACAATTTAATCCTCATCCGGGGTACAAACCACGATACACGTACCGCGACAGTTTCCGGGTATATACACACAGATAAACCATGCTTGGATTAACACATTTATCTTTACATAAGAGGGTCCGTGCTAAATAATAACAGCCGCACAGGTCGATCGATCAGGTTAAACTAAGCTGGCCGCGGTTGGTCTATAGATGTACATTCCGACACCGCTCCGTGCCTTCAAAAACACGTGAAGCCGTTGGTCCCGGCTGTCATTCGTAGTTCTTTGACAGTCGATACGGGTAGTCAGAAGCCCGAAAGTTTGAAAACCAGTCTTGCCAAGAGGTATCGTATTACCCAGTAAATGGGTTGTGGAGGTCAGATAGGCAGTCGCTCCGTGTAAAATACTGGTATTCAGTTGCATCCGGTTAGACTGAAAGCTGACCCCAACATAGTTGGGAAAAGGTTAGGAGGATGATGAGCCTCATCCACGGTCATCGCTAACGGTCGCCTCACCCACGGTCTTTAATTCGTTAGATTCGCCCTAAAGCGTCAAAAGTTGTTCGCGTTTCTGTTTCGTTTTGACACCTCTGACACACACAATGTCACATTCTGCCATGGAAACGCCTTAATGTCATGCTTACTCTTCTCAGTATTGTCAATTTTCGCACGACTTAAGTGCGACGAGGGCAAATCTAAAGGTTTAAATCTTTGTTCCTCATAACTTTTAATGACATAATAGCGAATTTTATGTGGAACATCCACATGAAATTTGGTATTAACATGTTCTACGGAATAATATTTAGCAGCTACCACCGTTTATACCGTTAACACCACGTTCAAAGGCCCAATTAAAAATTCTACAGGTTGACTAATTAGGGACCAGACGGTGTGACGTCACAGCGAATATTCGAGAATATTTTAGATAAAAGAATTTCCAGATCAGTTGACAATTTAATGGCTTTAAAGGTATAGAAAGGTTCAAGTACTTTGAAGAATTCGTCACGCGTATTTCTTACCCTTCGTCACTTGCTTACATAAAGCCAGGATTATATCAGTATTCAGACTCAAAATGGGGTGATATTTAAAGCATTTATTTCAAATTAATAATTCACAGGCACTTTTAAATTGTCAAGGGGTCGGTCAGTCAGAAAGTTGAAGCAGGTTGCCCATTCCAAAGGGTAGTAGGTTCCATTGGAAAAAACGGGCAAGAGATTTATTTATTTATTACTCTTTTCGCACACAAAAAAAGGCACAAAAGCGGACTCAATGCTTTAGGCATTCTCTACCAGTCAACCAAGGATGGTGAAGAGATTAAATGGCAGGTGCTTTGGTTAAAACAAACAATGATAAAAAACAACTATTAAAAATATATCATAAAGAAATTCCATAGACACATCAAGTTATATGTACGGACGCCAGCACATCAAGCTACCCGAAACTGTCAAATTTTCGCAATCAACTTTGAACCTTATGCTTTAGTGATAAAGTTGAAAACCTATTAAAGAAATCTGACAAATTGTAGTAACTTGATGTGCTGGCGTCTGTACACAAAAAATCTTGGTTACATCATTCATGTTAGAATTATACCCACATAAAGGCTACTTCAAACAGGCGCGACACGACACGCGACACAAGGGCACCGCAAGTCGCGTACCGAGCGGTGCCTTTGTGTAGCGCGCGATTATACGCGTGTCGCACCTGTTTGTAGGAGCCTTAATGTTGTCGTTGGTCTAGTAAGTAAATTATTAAGTAAGTCTACCTTAAGCGCCATTGCCGAGCATGAGATCCTGGGTTTGATTCCCGGGGCAGGCAAAGTGTTATTGAGATTTTTTACCTGGAATTTCTAAGTAGCAGCCCGGAGTCTGGATTTGTGCTGGGTCGATAGCAATAGGCTCGCCCCTTATCACACGGGAGTTAAACATAATTGGCTAAATGTGGGTATACTATAAGTACACCAGTGTGGGTATAGTATAATGTGAGTAGAATAGAATAGAATACTCTTTATTATGTACACCATATAAATTAACCTATGCCATAAATAGACCTATGTAGACCTACGGATCGGAAAAAAAACACTAGATGCTGTGAAATAAGGATGCATTTACCTTATAGTAAAGTATAGTATACTTATAGTAAAGTGCAGTATACTTATATTAAAGTGCAGTATACTTATAGTAAAGTGCAGTATACTTATAGTAAAGTGTAGTATACTTGTAGTAAAATACCCGCCAAATATAAGTGTAAATGGTACGTACCTATTTCGTACACAAGTTTCAAAATGATACGTCAAAACCTCGATACATAGCTACATCTGTACCTGAAACCACGCTGAAAATTAACGTGTCAACTAGTTTGCCAGCTGTTATAGCTATGCCTGCTAGCAAAAGATAACAATACTGTCATTTAGTTTGAACATTGAGTAACAAAACACATTTCGCTAATTGCATCATGATGCTATACCATTTGGTTTCATGCTAGGAACCTCATTTTCAACACTAGGGCCCGAATACGTTTTGTGAATCTGTTTGAGTAAAGATTAGAATGAAATCTGACAGTTTTTAATCAAGAATAAGGCCCTTTGTATTTAGCTAGTACGGTTTCTTTACGGTACGGCGCCGTAGAAAAAACGTGTACAGTGCGTGCCACGTAAGAAGAGACTTGACCCCGCCACCCCCGCCTCTTTCCGCCGCCCCGATGACGCCCGGTGCGGGACGGGGACCGGGCGTCATCGGGGCGGCGGAAAGAGGCGGGGAGGCGGGGTCAAGTCTCTTCTTACGTGGCACGCACTGTACGTCAACAAGCTTTCATAGTAATCCGTACAACACTGACAACCGTGCCTTCACACGACTAAACTAAACTACAGAAAGTCCACAGAGAAAGTTTCATTCTATCAACGTCTCAGCGATAACAATGACGGAACAGTTAAAAATGTATTGGAATGACATAAACAACCGCAAAACTTATGTCAATCCTGTTGATACTCTTTGTAGAAATAAAAAACGCTTTGAAAGCGATTGTAACTTGTCTAAGCCCAGAGGCCTTCTGACGATAGAATTTTAATGTTTACAAGCTGATAATTACTTTTATGTCTAGAGGTAGAGGCCCTACCTGTACACTTAAAAGTAATTATAGTAATAATATTAATAGTAATTATCAGCAAGGACGAGCGTCGTAAACGTAACGTAAATTCGAACGATTTTTTAATCCATAATACAACTATTCTATAAGACTTTGGTTCTTTTGGTTTTGCATAAAGGACTAAAAGCATCACCAATAGATAAATGAATGACGTCTTAAAACTAAGTAAATATTTTGTGTGAAGTAATTTAAAATGAATGATATTGATTTTATTTTTGTAAATAGGTTTGCACAAACACTTTTACACGTCAATCATAAACGATTTTTAATCATAGAATCGTTAGAATGTTCGTTAACTTCACGCATTCGTGCCATAAAACCGGTATGAACTGTCGTTCAATCATCCATTTAAATACACCGAGCAATGACACTTCGCCAAACATAATCCAAAAAACGTCGCAAAAACTCGTAAACTGATTACTGAAACTCAGAAACGTTTTGATCAATTACTTCTGAAGGCATTACGAAAATTATTCTTACTTTCCATTCTTCGACCCAAAAAGTAAAACTCCCATCAAAAGTACATAAAAGTCCACGATTCCAGTCAATAGAATATTTTCTGTGTAAAAAGTCGAGTCGAGCATTCTTCGGAATCGATTGGAAGTGAATAGTGGACTGCTTGGGATCGAATGAAAGATATCGGGTGCTCTGTAGAATCCAGTCGCATTGTGACAAATGCATTTTTCCTCGTCCACACAAATGCTTTGGAATTTAATAATACATAGTTGAATGTGAAATATTGCTGGCAGTGATTTTGTTGGGATTAATGTGAATTGAGGGGTAACAATTTATATATCTTTTTATTACTCCCAAAATTGGGTAAACGTTGAAACAGAATTGGAGCAGGCGAGGCTCCTTGCACAAGTCAAAGCATTTATTTCAATTTAAAAACCATTGGCTTTTTGAATTGTCATAGGGATTGCTCACTAAGTGAGAAAGTTAGACTCGTCCAGGGAAACACCATACATTTTGCTGTTTCTAATCGGTTTGAAAGAAGCTGATGAAAATTTTAGAAGTTATTACCTATCTAAAGCTTCTTCCTCTGTTCAAGTCAATCTTAGACATTACTGAAATCGGTTAAGGAAAACCTCAAGTGGGAACTTGGACTTATCTTAGTTAATATAAGTCTAAAATCGCCAATCCAGCATACGTGGTGATCGTGCCTTCTCTGTATGAAAAGAAACCTTCGCCCTTCAGTAGCATAGTAACAGACTGGTCTAAGGCCTTTGTAAATGAGTTCGTTAAGAGGAGAACTGTCACTAGACCACGGTATTTATATCTCACGAAGCGACGCGCGCTTTATGTGTGGTAACCAAGTGTAAAAACACGCTGTGAATACGAGTAGCGGCAGCACATACCATGCTCACGCACACACATGCACTGACATACACACACACTTCTGACGTCGCTATTATCTCTGACAGCACCGAAAGCTCTTGCGCTTACACTCACATTCACAGCGTGTTTGTACACTCGGTAACCACAAATAAAGCGCGCGTCGCTTCGTGAGATAAGATGCCAAGTATACCGTCAAGTAGCATAAGTTACGTTCCAGTTTAAATAGTATGGAAGCTGGTGAAGTCGCAGGCACATTAGACTTTTAAAGTTTTTATCCGGCTATAAAGAGTGTGAAAGGCGATAGGCACGTTCTGCTTGAACACAACTTACGAGGTGTTACAAATTGTTGGCAGAATTTAGCGCTTAACACAAGATGGGCTGTTTGCCAGTTTTATCACATGAACATGAGACCATAATTTTGATGTTTATTTGAGATATTTGTTCGGTGCCGCTTGGGCGACATCGCAACTGAGGCGGGCCGCGATGTCGTATGGGAGGCATCGCAGGTGAGGGTTAGAGGCCGAGGCGGGAGAAGAGTGCCGGTATTGCGGTGCGCCACTCTCCTTACCTTCCGCGGCCTTGACGGGGTTACCACCGTCTGATGGCGGACGCGGTGGGGCCGCAGAGGAGGATAGGTGTTGGTATGACGTCTGCTCTCCCTATCCTCTGCGGCCGAAAATTGGCAGGCGGCGGGCAGCAGTGACCTGACCCGTCACAGTGGGACCAAGGGTGCCCAGACACGGGGTCGTCTGGCACCCATGTGCTGGTTTGGTCCCTGGGGTGGTCACGGCGTGCAAGGTGTTCTGGTGCGGCGATGATGGAAAGTACGCCCCAGAGGAGAGTCCGGTGATGGACAGCCGCGGCCGGTTCACGGATGAGTGCTAACGCGTGCCCGTGTTCCCGCCGTAAGCGGTAGAGGAGGACGCCGTGGAGTTTTAGTGGGTTAAAGTCCCACATAACTGCATTATCTCCCCGTGGTAGTGCAGAATGCATGAGCATTTCACCACGTTAAAAAAAAAGGTAGCCAACGACACTACAACCTTGTTGATTGGCTTATCAACAAGGAGAAAGAAAAAAGAGAATAAAGAGTATTCTATTCTATTCTTATCTATCTATTATACAGGGTGAAAATGGGAAATGGGAGATTGTACTCATCATTATGAACAACTTTTTCTATGGGACAAAACCAGAAATCGCGAAAACAAAATCAGATGTTCCCTACATTTATGTTCGCATAACTCGTCAAAATGTAGAGGACAGCTGATTTTGTTTTCGCGATTGTGGCTTTGGTCCCTTAGTAAAAGTTGTTCATAATGACGAGTACAATCTCCCATTTTTTCTCCCGTTTTCAATTTCAACCTGTATAAAATTCAAAGTCCTGACTGACTGATATATCAACGCACAGTTTAAACCGCTGGTCCTAGAGACATGCAATTTGGAGGGTATGCTCTTTGTGAAGAGTAGGTATCCACTAAGAAAGGGTTTTTCGAAATCCCACCCCTTTTTTTTTTTGAGGATGGGAAATCATCAAATGACTCCTCCCGCTCTGGGTGGAGCGGAAGGGAGTGTCAGACTCTTACTGACTAAAACCCACCCGTGTTCCTTCCTTAGTTTCCCTTTATGTTCCGGGCCAGCGGTAACCCTTTCGGACAATCCCGCAGGCCCGGCAGGCTTCGGCCCTGACGGGCCCCTTCATTTCATGCTGACATCTCTTTGAGGCGCGCGTGGAACACGTACGCGCCGTCCGGCACGGGCCTCGTCCTGCCACCCACCCCACCCCTAAGAGGGTGAATGGAAGGAGGGTGAAATTTCACGCGGACGTAGTCGCGGGCAGAAGCTAGTATTTTATAACACGGCATGAGCTATTCCGATGAAGACAAGGAAAATTCTTTGCCTGAATTTTACCTTTCGTATAATACAATCGCATATTGTAGAATGGAACAAAAAAATAAGAAAAAGCCTCTAACAAATTATGATATTTGTATAAAAAATCTCAGTCTTATTTACTTATCCAATCCGCCCTTTTCTTTTTCGCACAAAACTGAACCCATATCTTAGCTTGCCCAAATATAATTTACACACGAAGTAACTTTACTGGAGATCTAAAAATTGTCCGTAACATTTCCATAAAACCTCGTGTATGTCTGCACCTATCACTGAGATAATTCACGACAAAAATATATTTGTCAGTCAGATATCTTGGTCTTGTAGACTTGAATAATAAACTTACGATAGACGAATTTGATGAAGCCGTATTAAAAATGGCGCTGAAGATTTTGGCTACAAGTGAAAAATAAACCTAAGCAAATAAAATTACTGAGGCGTCTCGAGATTTCTAGTAATCCTCTGTGAAGTTCTTTTACCATTACTTACCAAACTGCGTTTCTATATTTCGTTTTGAAGAATAGCACATGAGATAGTGACGTGTGCACATCATAATAATCATAATCCGTTTTTGCCCACTGCTGAGACACAGACCTCCTCTCTGTGAGAGAAAGTAGGCCATAACCTACCATGCGGGCCCAGTGCGGGTTGGTGGATAACACAATTGGTGGTACTAGGACATGCCAGTTTCCTCACGATGTTTTCGTTCACCGTTTTGAGAGCCATGCGTAGTGATGACATTAACACTCACTGTCCACAAAGTAGACACAGTAGTTACACAATCAACCTGAACCATATGTGGTTCATAAGCAGTGATCGGAGTAGGTAGAGCTGTTTTTGCTGCTTGCGACATGCGGACATAACATGGATATGCCAAATATTTTCCGGAATCCCGGGAATTCTCGTAATATATAATAATATTTCCTTGTGCAGTAAAGTATATTTAGTATTGTTTCTAACAGTTTTACTTAATTAATTCATATTTCACGAAGCTACCTCTAACAATATTCCAGGATCCCTGTGTGTATAAGTAAGTATATACTGTTTGGGTGCTCACCTACTACCTGCTCATAACTGCCCACTTACCCATATTAACTCACTTAAATCATTCGACAATTTCAAAATCCCGGGATTTCAGAGGCATATCCATGTTAACATCAATGTTTGCGGTCATTCACCCCAAACAGCTCTACCTACTCCGACCACTGTTCATAAGACAGGCAATGGGAATGGGGAATGGGCTAAATAGATACACAAAGTAAAAGGCCTGCCTGGGATCGAACTCACGACCAACAACTCGTAAGTCAGCGCCGATACCACTGGGCTACCACTGCTCCTTTCATATAATATAGCACTTGGCAATAACCTTTATATGAGTGAAAGAATGTATGTAATCGGTTTGCTACTCCGTATTACTTACGGAAATGAGATTATATCGGGGCACGAACTGAGAATGAATCACAACACGATTTGACAGTTGTCCCTAATCCCGATGTGTTTTTGCCGTCCGAAAAATTGAATTTGTCACTTTTTCTGACGGAGCTACTACTTTCGGACTAGACAGAGTTATTTTACCTCTGAATTTGCAAGCCTGTCAAAATCACTATGATCTTTATTCTCGTAACAACAAGGTTGCTGTCAGGTTGCCGCTGTCAGAGGTAAAATAACTGTGAATGGACTGTAGAGATCCCCTGTACTGCCAGAGATTAACCTCTTACAAAAAAACAACTTTAGATTTAGGTAGATAGTGACGCGCCTATGATAACTCTGGCTAATTTCTATTGGCGGCGTCAACCATTTCCCATCAGGTTTGCCGTCCAAAATATGGCATATAACATACTACCTTCTGTCCGTGATTTCATCCGCATGAAAATTCTTGACCCACCCCGTCGCATTGCATCGCCTGCCCGCGCTATTATATTTTCTTTTTGCTCAGCTATTAAGAGTCCTAACGTGATGTTAAATAACCTTTCTATTTTATCTCTATACTATTTTAATACTTATAGCCTTCCTGAAGAATTTGGCTATCAAATGCAAAAAGATTTTTTTTAAATCCCACTGGTTTTTCCAAAGATTGGCGCGTTCAAACAAAAAAACGAACCCTCTAGCTTTATTATGTATTAGTATTTTTATATAGATTAAGAGCATCCTTAACCGTCAGTAACCCCAAAATGTAATAATATGCTAAGCTACTCCCTACCATTAAGAGGAAATGCAGCCGGAGAGACTTTTCAAAAATCCTAAGTAAACAGTCGTAATTCGAGGTTTGGCTCTCGCCTATTTCCTCCTCCAATAATGGACCAATTTAAAAGATATTTCATAAACTGAATAAAAAGGATATATTCTGTGTCCATATGTTTACCTTTTTTCATTAATATGTAGTTGTAAAATTTGTATACTAGGCTTCTGTTGACAGCGGTTTAAATCGGCATTTTTGAGTGTTCTATTGCTTATAAAAAAAATGTATCATCAAAAAGGAAAACATAGGGACATAGTAGTTCATATTTATTATTCTGTAAAACATCATTGCTTTATGGTCATTAACCAGAATGAAAACAGGCGAGAGCGTGTCTATGGAGAATAGACCACCCGCATTTCCTCTTAATACCTATAGAATTCAAAGAAAGAAGAGAAATGGTTAGCAATTACCTAAAGGACTAACAACATACAAAAAACGAACAAACAACAACAAAATAACAACTGAAAACTAACACACCACACACACACACATACACCCCCACACACACCCCCTCTCTCACACACACACACACACACACACACACACACACGCACACACTAACTAACTGACTGTTATATTGAATAACTGTAAAAAGTAAAAAGTAGATTGTTGGACACCGATATTTTCTAAACTATCCATACTAATATTACAAATGCGAAAGTGTGTCTGTCTGTCTGTCTGTTACCTCTTCACGCTTAAGAGGGCGTCGACCAAACGCCGAAAGCGCAGTAGTGCCCTCATCGTTATGTAATCACTAAAACGGATAATAGTGGCCACTATTATCCGTTTTGGTGATTATCACGATATTACCACGTAATCGACACTTATGCGGGTGAACCCGCGGGGCGCTGCTAGTATAATATTATAAAGAAAAAGATTAGATTTTTTGTATTATTGTTTGTTACAATTTGTCAGTTAAATTTGACATATGGGTAGATCATGGCCTGGAGTAGGACATAGGTACTGTGATGTACTGTCAAATGATTAAATAAATCTGTGCTCCAGCGACCCGTTCTCTTGACATAACTTTGACAGCAGTCGAGGCGAGCGGACGTGTCGCAAGCACTCGGATAGAAATATATCTGTGTTTCATTAAACCACCCAGGAGAAGCGAGACATAACATTGGCGACGAAGATAAAGAACGTGAGTAAAATAAACAGAATAATATGAAAACAAAACAGCCTAAGAATCAGTGCCTGCTAATACTTACCAATAAAATTAATATTAATATTAACTGTAATAATGTCATTAATGATGCCAATAATCAGTAATTGCAGCATGTGTACTTGCTCGCTCGTTAATTGTAATCACTACTTTATAGTGTTAATTGTCGGTAGTCTTCTGTTCAGACTTTTATCTGTAGTGTGCATGTTTATTTGTTCCCGTAATTTGTCTACCGTTCTTTACCTTGTTATAGTATATTATAAAGCTCAAATCCCATATCTTTTGAATTCAACCTACTTGTTTATAATCTTCAAAGTTATTTGTACTATTGCTATTAAATATGTTGCTGTCGTTGTTTTCAAGTGTTGCGATCTATACTGCTTCTTGCTTCAACCGTTTACCTCGAATTTTAAATCAATTTCTGCAATTTTGTTAATAAGATCCATAATATGCTTGTTGCTTGGATACTCTCTCATCATTAATACACATTTATACTTTAATTTGAACAATGTCAAATAAAAATATCACCATTTACTACCAAAATTGCAGAGGCATTCGCACAAAATTACAGCAGTTACACACGAATATCCTCATGAATACATACGATATAATTATCTTAACCGAAACCTGGCTAACACCTGACATTTATGATAGCGAATTCATAGACCAGCGTTATATTGTGTACCGTTGTGATCGTGATCGCGCGGCTACTAATAAACGTGACGGTGGGGGTGTACTGATTGCGGTTCTGCGCACTTTGAAGTCTTCTGAATTAAGTATTTTATCGACACAGTATCGTGATTTGTCGCACACTCATATTGAACACATTATGGTTGAGTTGCCCAGTTCGGTCAACAATAAAAGACACATTGTGAGTGCTGCCTACATACCACCTAAGGCTCCTAATTTAGTGTATGACAGGCACTTTGATTTGCTACAAGAAGTGTTAAGCCACTCTAGTGTTGATACTTTCTTCATTATAGGAGACTATAATCTCCCTGAAGCCAATTGGCTTGTATCCTCTACAACAGTTACTGCGGGAACTGCTACACTACATTCTGGTGGACCTTCTGCCTGTGCAAATCTACATATCTTGATTTCCCTCTTGGGTGCTTCTCAATTTAACAATGTAGTGAATGACAAAGGTAAAATTCTTGATCTTGTAATTTCCAATAACACTTGTAATGTTTCTCATGTGCCAATGACATTACTTCCGATTGACCCATACCATCCTGTACTGACGTGTGAGACCTGTCTAAACGTCAAAATCACCCCTTTGACTAAAACTCCTCTTCACAAATATTGCTTTCATAAGGCCAACTTTGACAATATTAACAGTAACATACAGCAACTGAACTGGCCTGAAATGCTATGCCCTATGAAATCTGAAGAGGCTTTGGATAAATTCTACACTGAGATGGATAAAATTATTAAACTAGATACTCCATTGGCCCGAACTAGATCTGTTAGCTATCCCATATGGTTCTCCCGTTCTCTCATATCTATTGCTAAAAAGAAGCAAAAGGCGTGGATCAAGTGGAAGAAATATAATAACATTTCTGATTATGAATTGTTTTCGAACTATAGAAAACAGTTTAGTGATAGATGCCTCAAGTGTTTCCGTTCGTACATCAGTTCTGTGGAGGACAATCTAAGCAGAAACACTAAACACTTCTGGACATATGTTTCCAATCGAAAAGATAGGCCAGGAATCCCATCTAAGCTTCAATATAAAGACGCTGAAACCAGTGATCCTAACATGGCGTGTAATATGTTTTCGGACTTTTTTTACTCGGTATATGAACCAACATCTCCTTCACTGCCACAATGGAAGCCTCCGCAGGACAATAACGCACTGCATGATGTCTCTATCTGCGACCTTTCTTTCAGTGAAGAGATCATATTAAAGGAACTTAAAACCCTGGACCCAGCGAAGGGTCCAGGTCCTGATGGACTCTCACCTTACTTCCTTAGGAATACTGCGACTTCCATCTGTAAACCTCTATTTATTCTTTATAATAAATGCATAACTGAAGGAGTTGTACCTAAATTGTGGAAGCTTGCGTATGTTGTGCCCGTTCACAAGGGTGGATCCAAACGCAGCGTGGAACACTATCGTCCCATTTCCATCTTGTCTACATTGTCGAAACTCTTTGAAAGGTTAGTTCATAACGCAATTTATCCTGTACTCCACAACATCATAATTCAACAACAACATGGTTTTGTTAAACGTCGGTCTACGAATACAAATTTATTATTATTTTCAAGCTTTTTATTTGATTGTGTTGACAGCCGTGTTCAAGTGGATGCAGTGTATACGGACTTCTGTAAGGCTTTCGACAAGGTAGACCATGAAATACTACTAAATAAAATAGCATTCAACGGAATTCGTGGTAATCTTCTGAGGTGGTTCATCTCTTACATTACCAACCGCAGTCAGATGGTTGTAATCAATGGTCACAAATCTAATATCGCGCAGGTTACCTCTGGTGTACCTCAAGGCTCTATACTTGGTCCCCTTTTGTTTATTTTATATATAAATGACATCGGCAAATGCTTTAGAAATACCAAATTTTTATTATATGCCGACGACCTTAAGGTATATAGAACCATACGGCAATCAAGTGATAGCCTTCTGCTGCAACAAGATTTGGATCGACTATCCTGTTATTGTCAGGAAAATAAATTGCAATTAAGTTTACCCAAATGTAACTTCTTAAGCTTTACAAAAAATAAAAGTATAATAAACTACACATACACGTTGTGCAATGCCCCCCTACTTAAAGTGGACTCTATTCGAGACCTCGGTGTTATCCTTGATTCGAAGCTTTGCTTAGACTTACACATAGGAAAAATTGTCAATAAAGCGTACCAACTATACGGATTTGTTATGCGTTCAACAGTTGATTTTAAAAAGCCATCTTCCTATATCTGCTTGTATAAGTCGCTCGTACGCTCTCAACTGGAATATGCCGTGTCCGTCTGGAGTCCCTACTACAAAAAGTACGTTGAGATGATTGAGTGTGTCCAGTACAAATTCTTGCGCACTATGCATTATAGATGCTGCGGACACTATTTACCATACCGAGATTTACTTGTGAAGTATAAGCTCGCAACACTTGAAAGTAGACGTAGGTATTTAGAAGCTGTAAATCTATATAATATTGTAAAAAATACATTTGACTGCATGGAACTGTCGAATATGATATGTTATGCGGTTCCTAGGACGATCCACAGGCGAAAGGTCCGCGCCGGCAAATTATTTTCAGTTGGTATTTGTAAATCCAACTCTGGCTTGCGTTCGCCTGTTCGCAGAATGGTCGATTCCTACAACAGCACTTTTGAACACATCGATATTTTTACATGTACTCCCCATAAGTTTAAAAGTCTAATACTAAACGAACTTTCGTGAACATTACATTTATACACTATTTGTACTAAGTTGTTGTTACCGTAGCGATGATTATTATTTTCACTTTATGTATTTTTTTAATTAATCTGTGAACAGTGTTGTGGGCTGCAATATTGTCAATAAGTCTTGTATATTTATATGATGTTTATGTTTTATATTGTAGCTGTTTGCTGTTCCATTTGAATAAAAATAAAAATAAAAAAAAAAATAAAAATAAAATATTGTTGTGTAGCTGGTGTGCAAATTCCATTATAATCATATACCCACATTATACTTAATTAAAACTATTTACATTCTTAGTAATACCTTACGCCTATGTACTTATCTATTTATTATCTTATAAATACCGTCCGCCATTAAAACGCCAAGGGGAAGTTTTCTTCCCAAACTATCATTAGTGTCCACAGGTGGCTGTCAGTTTCTATAATCGTGTCATAGAGACGAATGACGAAAACTAATGTTCGAAGATAACCCCCTGTGTTAGTGTCAAACTTTCGTAAACGCCGTAAAAACGTGGAAAGTTTTCGTCCCAAAAAAAAAAAAAAAAAGAGATATAAAGAATAAATATATATCTAGTATTCTACTAATTACTCTTTACTCTACTAATTAGGCTATGGTCAGCCACTGCAATCAAGTGAAACGTCAGGAAAAATCATCCATTCAAATTTCATTCATTCACGGTGACAAGACAGATACTAAAACGTCATTTGATTTGATTTGGTTAGAATCTTAATTATAAGCAAGTAATAAACGAATATATGTAGTTAAGAAAACTATTTTATAATTATTAGTGGACGGATCAATTTAAAACAATCTATTGCGTTTAGTCTCGACTTTGATATTTTCAATAAGCTACCGACTACACAACAACAACAACCAATCGTTCCTGTAAGTATTAGCCAAGTCAAAAGAAAATGACAAATCACATGCTGTACACTATTCCAATGGGTAAATACCCATCTAGTTCCACATATTACTGGTATAAAATTATACTAGTATATGCAATTCCACGAAATGATTCATGTTCCAATCCAAAAGTTCAGTCAAAAAAAAAAAATAAATAAATAAATATATATACATAATATATAATAAATCGCTCACTCCATCGTAGACTTTGTCTCTGTCATCTCTGACCTAGACTAGAGTCAAGAGCAAACCCATTTCAAAAAAAAAAAAAAAAAACCGCAATACTACATAAGCATTATATTAAGCTAGATACATATGTATTATATCGTGCTTATCATATCACTAGCCAGGTTATTTTAGAAGCCAATTCAATCGAAACCGTGGATAGACAATTAAAGGAATTCCAAGTAATAAAAACTGAACAGGTCAATAGGATTGGAACAAGAACAAACAAAACCCGATCTCAGGGTATTCACACGGTCATAGCGGTGTAAAGTGAAAATCACAAGTGTGATGATATACGTTGTCCCGCGAGAGACAAAGTATGTGACAAATGTGGCTATAAAGGTCACTTCATGAGTCAATGTCGAACAAGGAAACTAAAGCGTAAAACGCCTATTACTTGGGACAAACAAAAAAATGACAGTAAAAAATCAAAATCAAATGAACCACAGACCAAGCCACCAGTCAGTAATGTAAACTATAATATATTTCATATTGATGATCACGCTGAAATAACTTGCCAAGTCGGAGGTGTCAATGTATATTTAAATTTTCGATGACTGCCAAAATGGATTTCGCAAAAACAGATCTACAACGCTACCTGTTTATAAATACATCCAAGAAACATTAAATATTATAAATAGTAAACAATATGCAATAGGGGTTTTACTTGATATGACTAAGGCCTACGACAAAGTGCAATTTAAAATACTATTGAATAAGCTATACGAAATAGGAATACGTGGAAAAGCTCATGACTGGTTCGCATCATATTTAAAGGATAGAGAGCAATAAATGGTCGTCATATGGCTTGACCAAGATTATGTCTGGACTTTAAAAGAGACTATGACCTCTGAGTTTGTTTCGGCCTTTCTTCTCAGAGTAGTCAGATAGGAAACGCCGACCTCATCTAGTTTAAAAAATTTATGATTGACGTGTAAAAGTGTTTGTGCAAACCTACTTACAGAAATAAAATCATTTATCATTTATTTAGTTGAGATTGAATACTACAATCAAAAAACAAAACAAGCACAGCTCATTAGATCTGATGTTAAATCAATACATGCTTCAATTCGCCAGGGAAGTGTAATAGGTTGCCTGCTTTTCCTCATATACATAAATGACCTTCCCAAAACCATAGACGGGCCATGTGTACTTTTTGCGGACGATATCCCGATCCTGACTTCATGCCAAACAAATGCTAAATTAAATGAAAAACTTACAACTATTCTTGAAAAACTGTAAACTGGATGAGCGACCATAATCTCGAAATAAATTTTACCAAAACTAAATTAATAGCTTTTCACCCTTGGCAGAAAAAGCAAATAAATATAGATTTTACTTTTAACCAACATAAATTAGAAACGGTTAACAATTTCACACTCCTATGTTTAACAATAGACACTCATATAAACTGGAAAACACATATACAGACAGTAAAAGCAAAAATTTCAAAGTTTTCACATGCTCTCCGCGAAATAAAAAAGACTACAAACCTACCAACCGCACTAGTCACATACTACGCGTATGCCCACGCTTGGTTTAACTATGGCATCATCTTATGGGGAAATAGCACAGACGCTCCCTATTTACCCTCCAAAAAAAAAAAAAAAAGCTTATACGAATAATAACAAATATAGAACCAACAGATAGTTGCAAGCCTTACTTTCAGAAACACAAGATTCGCACCTTAGTTGGTAATTATATCTTAGAATTATGTAAACTAGTCCGTAAATATCCAGATTAATACAGCACACGGGGAGACTTACAAACAAATTATTCGTTGCGACATCAAAATAGACTAAATTTGCCCCTCCCGCCTTAAGCTCATTCATCTAGTCCATATTCAATGTCAATAAAAATATATAATAAATTACCAGAAGACATAAAACAACAAAATAAAACCAGTTTATTTATAAATAAACTAAAGCAATTCTTAATTAAAAAAAGTTATTACACAGTACAAGAATATCTAACGGATAAATTCAATAACAATAATACATAAAAAGAAAAAAATACATATTATACTATATGTACGGTCTCATCAACCGTACATTTACTTTGCAAACGCAGCAACCTATTTTGGTGGCGTGCGTCACAAAATATTACGCTATAATTATAACTTTTCACGCTAAGCAGAGCGAGTCAGACAACAACTGTGGAACTAACCACTTGTCAAGAGAAAGAATCGCTACCACTCTACCTTGTTAACTACAACCTTTAATATAACCGTAAAACTCTACTTGTGGTTCTTTCTGTGTACTCCGCAACTAAACCAACATCAACAAAGTGATAGTGTACGGTGCCTACAACCATTGGCCCCTACACTATAATACTTAATATTTATACATATTACATTAATAATAATGAACAATTTTTAAGCAAGTAAAGAAATAAGAAATATTAAATATAATTAAATAAATAATAAATGAATAGATAGACCTGCATATAATATATTAAAAATAAGTAAATGAATGGAAATATAAATACATAGATAGTAGGATATAAAATAATTCTAATGGATAAATTCAATACTTAATAATAATACATAATTATGAATAACAGATATATATTTTAATAATTAAAACAACAAAAATCAATTATAGCATAATACTTAATAACTATAGGTATTACATTAATAAAAATGAACAAGTTAAATAAATAACAAATTAATAGATAGACCTGCATATAAAATCTAATAGAAAAGTGAATGAATGGAAATATAAAAACATAGGTAATAATAAGATATAAAATAATTCTAACTAATTAGCAAGGAAAATTAATAAAGCGCTCTTCCTCTCTCTACTTCCTTAAAAAATTTGCTGTGCCCGACAGGGTCCGTAATTGATTCTAGATTTTTATTTACCACCTGTAATTACATTATGGATTGCAATAAACGATTTTAGATTTAAATATGCTCATCGACTCTGGGAGTAAAAACAATATAATAAATGATAAAACCTGGGAATATTTAAAATCAAAAGCTGTTGTTGCGTCTAACCAGCAACCAGGTTCTGATCAAGTGTTTATGGCTTACGGTTCAAAAAATCCTCTGAATGTGCTCGGCACATTCGAAGTATCAATCGTAGTTCGACCAGAAACAAAAACTGCAAAATTTTATGTGATTAAAAAATGGTACCCGTAATTTATTGGGCAAGCATACAGCTACATGTCTCAATGTGCTTAAATTAGGGATGTCGAAAGTCGACGTATGGACCTAGGAAAAAAAAGGTTTATGTTAAAAATATGATAAAAGAAAATAAATTGACACCTGATTTCAACTCTACTCCACACACAGTAATGTGTGCTAAAGGAGGTGATTTAAATATAAAAAAAATGATGAAACAAGTCAAAACATAAGAAGAAACATAGTTCACCTCAAGAAAACAGAAGGACAATCGAGAATTCTCAATGAAAACGGAAAGGAAGACAATGGTGACGTAGAAATAGACACGGATGATTAAATTTGGGGTTGTAATAAATCATTGATAGTATTAAGATTAATACTAAAACCAGGATGTCAAATTTAAATTATATAAAACTAGATTTATATAAAATTACGTGTAGCTTAAAAAGTGATTATTATCCAGGGTCAAATTCCGAATTGGTAATAAATGTGATTAGTTTAAAAAATTATTGAAAGGGAGAGATGTGATGTACTGTCAAATGATTAAATAAATCTGTGCTCCAGCGACCCGTTCTCTTGACATAACTTTGACAGCAGTCGAGGCGAGCGGACGTGTCGCAAGCACTCGGATAGAAATATATCTGTGTTTCATTAAACCACCCAGGAGAAGCGAGACATAACAGGTACCTTTTATCCCGTTAGTGATGCACTAGTGCCCATAAGTAATACGATACCCCTTGATAAGACTGATTGTCAGACTTTTGGGCTTCTGTCTAACCCGTAACGACTGTCAAAGATCCACGAATGACAGCCGAGACCAACAGCTTAACGTGCTTTCCGAGGCACGGAGGGGTCACGGTATGTAAAGATGGTCACCCATCCACATACCAACCGCGACAAGCGTAGCTTAACCTGATCGATCGACCTTTGCGGCTGTTATTATTTAGACACGGGCCCCTCTTCCCATTGATAATCAGTTCCAAATATATTTAAGTTTGATGAAAATGTTAACAAATTGGTCAGTAAACGTACCTGTGAATGCCAATTGGGTACTTTGATTTGATTTGTAAACTATGGCCTCAATTCACCAACATTCAAACCACTGGTTAGGTATTGAAACAGTTGATTTATGTCAAATTTAGTAAGGAAATTTTAAATATAGAACTGATTAAATATTTAATCAATTGATTTAAATGTTGGTGAACACAAGGCTAAAACACGAAATTATAATTTTAAATCACCTTAATTATTTTTTTCAGTTGACAAGGTTATTCTTATAACCTCAATTTTCTTCGAAGAAATTTCAATTACGATTTAATAATGTCATTCAAACGATAATTGTTGGAAAAAGTTCCGATTTGTAAAGGTGAAACCTCCTAAATACTTTTTTACTTACCAAATTTGATTGATTGCGCAATAATTTAACCTAAGCAGGATTTGCTTCCACTTTCATCAAGTTTTAGAAAACAGAATTATTTATTTAATAACACTAGCTTCCGCCTGCGGCTTCGTTCAAGTTGTATACCGATAAAAGTAAAGTACCCCATGGTTTAAAATATCCCCTTACCAAATTTCATCAAACTCGGTCCAGCCGTTCCGGAAATTAACCGGAACAAATAGACAGAAAGACAAACGTTTTAAAATAGTTTATTTTGTTATACGTTCCGTAGGTATAAGCTTTCTTATGCATTGAGTAAAACACTGTCTTTTTTAAATTACAAACCGACACTTCCTTTTATATACTAACCTAGAATAACCAACGTACCTATATTTAATGTTTTTTTTTGTGAATAAGATAATATCTTGATTTAACTTTCAAATCTACTACCAACCAAACCAGAAAAAAAATCAAATCTCAACCACCGAAGCACCTTCACAACAAAAAAACATTTTCATACAAAACTGTGCAAGCTGAGAGCTGGGAGAAAGGTAACAGTTTAGTGCACTCAGCTGAACAAAGGGGTAACTAGTTCAAGGGTAAAACTCGCGAGCTTTAATACTAACCACCGCGAAATAAAAGGTGCTACGGATCCGAATGAGACCTTGGTAGTTGTAGTTGGAGAGGAGAAGCAGGTATATGGAGTGGTTGGTTGCAATGGGTCTCTGGTTTTGCAAGGAAAAGGGGTGCAACTTGACTTGAAGATAGAATCGAGAATTGTTGTAGGATTTACAGACACCAAGATTTACAATTTTTTTTTTCACCCATCCATAAATATCCATACTTAATGTACTCGTATAGGTATCTGGGGGCACGGTAGTGCCCCTGCCAAGACGAGCCAAGCGAAGCGCAAGGGCACTACCTACCTTTTCTCGAAGTGTTTCGTCGTTTTTTTGAACCCTCGTAGAGTTGGTTTCCGATGTACTAGATAGTTCATATTCTCAGGATATGATGTCACTTTTTGTCAGACTTTATTGATATCTAAAATACACCGATTTCGTCACTGACACACTGATACACTGACATACTAATGGTCATCAAAATGTTTGGCTACTTCCTGAAGCTGAAATTTGGTATTAATCTAAGTTTAGTACCTATACAACCAACAAAAAATTCATAAACTTCTAACTTTCGCCCCCCATCCCCTAAAATGGGGGGGTGGAAGTTTGTATGAGACTTCAAAATGTTTGGCTAGGTACTTCCTGAAGTGCTAGAAAGCTGAAATTTGGTATGTAATCTAAGTTTAGTATACAACCAACAAAAAAAATCATAAACTTATAACTTTCGCCGCCCATCCCCTAAACTGGGGGGTGAAAGTTTGTATGAGACTTCAAAATGTTATAGGGTACTTCCTGAAGTGCTAGAAAGCCGAAATTTGGTATGTAAACAAAGTTCAGTATACAAAAAAATACTACCGTGCCCCCTGATAAATTTATAACTTTCGCCCCCATCCCCTAAAATGGGGGGGTGGAAGTTTGAATGAGACTTTCACCAATTTTATGAATTAGGACATGAATGTTTACACAGGACTGTAGACAGTAACTAAAAACCTATTAATAAGTACTTACAAGAACCTGAGCGAAATATCGCCCTGATTTATCAGATCTCATGTAGAGCCAAGCTTCTGAATCTACACGGCCTAACTCTACCGACCCTAACTTCACAAATTCTACATATCAGTAAAAATGTATGGCTTGGCTGCTTCGTTACTTACTTCAGAAACTAAATATTCGCATCACCTCCACGACGGTAGCGAAACGGTTATAGACAGACACAGTTACTTTCGCAATTATAACATTACTATGTTATAAATGCGAATGTAACTGTGTCTGTCTATAACATTTTCACGCCTAAACCAATGAACCGATCGTAATGAAAGTCAAATAGTTAGCCTGGGACTTGGAGAAGGTCATAATATGCTACTTTTCATCCTGGATCCGCAGACTAAGTCACGGGTAACAACTAGTAGAACTATAAACTCGCAATCTGGTTAAATATTACAGGCGTTCAACCCACGTACATTTCCCCCGAATTCTCAAAGGATAGTTAACTTTAAGACGCTCTTAAAAGTTTTACTGCTGTTAAAATACCCACACCTTTATGCGACACAGACTTAACATATACTATTGAGTTTGAGCATTCTACTGTAGCTCTTTGTGAAAAACACAATGTAACATTACGCAGAACACAATCTAAGTGGAAAATGTGGACACGACCTTCGAAGACCTGGGACTGCGTTAAGGGGCTTACAGGATCTAAACGCAAAAAACGCAAGTTTTAGAAATAATAAAAGTATATGTTCGACTACAGTAAACAAAATCAAAAATTGTGTGATATTCTTCAGAATATATTCTAGGTAGATAGTGTGTTGAAAACATAATACAACTAATTTGATACGATAGAAAAAAATCATGAAGATACCCCTAAAAACTTTCTTTTTACAATAAAAACCATACTAATATACATACAATCATTCTGGTTTTTTGTCAGATTATTCTACAAGCAACATGCTAAAGTACTAGTAATTTTTTAGTCCAAACAATAGATTTTTTTGTAAACAGATTAAATATTATCTATTTACAAAAAATCTATTGTTTGGACTAAAAAATTAAAGCACTAGTGTTTTAGTATGTTGCTTGTAGAATAATCTAGGAATTCAAATAAAACCGAATCAAATGCAGGAAATTCGGTAGGTATATAGCACAACGTCAAACACCAAAATAGCACAAAAACGACCAAAACACACCCTTAATGACCAATCCAAAACCATTTACCGCCACAAAGACACATAATTGTCAACAATTACGCAACCTTCACACATTCTGAGGAACTCAAAGAGGCTCAAATGAGGCATTGTTCTCAGAAAACGTTTTTGTGCTCAAGCGAGGACATCAAGATGTTATCATCTTGACAAGAGCCAAACGGAAATGAATGAATCCGTCTTTATATGGAGTTTTTGGAGGGCTCTTGTTGTATTAAATGTGAGGGCAGAAAATCCACTGTGCTACGAGGAATTCATTTTACAATTTTTCTTAGGTACTGCGGTTTGCTGAAAACCTATTTAATTTAATCATAAGTCAAAATCCTAACAAATTAACGTAATTTCATCGTCAAAGATCGCAGCACTGCCATTTTGTTTTTTTATTTTTGTTACGTAGTATGAATGACTAATTCTATGAGTCATGGTGGTGCCTAAACCTTTTTGCTTGCTGCTAAAGGCAAACGAGAGACCCGGCCGTGCGATCAGCAACCATTTCCCAAATGTACCGTTTGTGTATGTGGACTTTGGCTATCAACTCTTTCACTGTTTATTACAGCAGTCATAATGAGGCCCTTTTTTAGCAGTAGCGGTATTTCTATTGAAATGGTAAGGTTCTAATAGCCTTCACGAGGATTAATTTACTTAAAAGTGGGTTTGAAAAATTCTGTATAATACTTTGACCACAGCATGAACCATTTTCATAAAGATTTCGTACCCATGAGAGTGGAGGAATGTCGTTTTCACAAGAATATTATATGTTTTTATTTATTTTACATAAAACGGCCAAGGCCAACTAGATTAGCTTAAGAAACAAACACATACATTAAGTTCAGAATCCAGCACATCAAGCTACCCGATACTGTCAAATTTTTCCAGTCAACTTTGAACCTTATTAAAGAAATTTGACAGATTGTAGTAGCTTGATGTGCTGGCGTCTGTACAATAACGAATAGTATAAAACTACTCGAAAGGCACGGCGAACAATCTGTGCCTCCTGTCATGGCTATAATTTATCGGATCAAAAAAATGTTTTAACAAAAAAAAACGACTTCCAAAACACTACAAAGTGAAAACTAACTTTAATTTCGGAAGTCGGTGTCTTTGGATCATCCCCATCCACCATCATCAGAACTGAATTTTGATGAAAATGGGACCAATCTGGAAGTATATCCTTTTAAATAAAAAAAAAGAATTTTCTACATCGGATTATAAATGACTGCGTACTGAGGGAACAAAAATAAAAAAACGGAATTGAGAACCTCCTCCTTTTTTTGAAGTCGGTTAAAAAGGATAGTTCTCTCTACCCACTAACTGTGGTCCGTTAGAGGCCAAATTAATGTCCTTCTATTTTCGTGCATAGCCTAAAATTAAACTTCTGCCTCTTTACTTCACAGTAAGAAGCCTCTCGACTGCGGCCTGAAATGTATTAATGTGGGTGATATCCGACTGTTACTCATTCTCCATGTTATATTATGTCTGTTTATTCAGAAAAAAAGACACTTATAAAATGAGTTGTGAGAACAGTGACGTCAGCACCAATGGATTTAGCGCGCCTCTTGAATTAAAATGTAATATTTTAACGGCTAATGTGTTTCCTTTTTTGTGTAAAGATACAAATCTCTAATGTTTCCATGATATGCAATTACATTAGGATCCACTTTCTTATAGTGTTTTTCGCAAAACGTATTCAGTGGGCCCAGCACGAACACTCGGATGTAACGTAAACTCAAACGATTTTATAATTGTAATACTTGTTTCGCACATAATATTTACTTAGCTTTAAGGCTGCGGACACGAAGTCTGCGGGCGCGGGCGTGGCGCGGCGGCGGCCGCCGCCCCGCAATCGCTGACTTCGTGTCCGTGGCCTAAGACTTATCATATCTATGGGTGAATGCTTGATAATAATCGTGCCTGTCGCAAAACGTAAACCAGAATCGGCAAGCTTTAAGATAGTTGTATTTTAGATTCGAAATCGTTCACGTACTTGGCAAGTTCGTGCTAGGACTAGCTGATACGACGGACTATCAATATTTTTATTGTTTGGCGTCGTCCTGAATGTTTATGAGCTCAATGGCATTTACTAATGTGACCTTGACCTTTTCAGGGAAATCTATAAACAGTAAACGTAGTAAACGAAAACATTGTGGGGAAGCCTGAATGTGGCAAATTCTCGTACTTAAAAAACATTCAAATACAAGTCACAACCTCATCTTAGCGACAACCTATCGAAAACTTGTCAAAAATATAGGCTAATCCTGACCACAGTCTCTGGCGATGAGGGGCGTATGTTGCTCGGATCTTCTTATTTTGATAAAATCTTATTCTTTTAAAGATGCTTTCTAGATTAAATTCTTTTTTTTTTGTGATAGATCTTGCCCGTGAAAACCTTATCAAAGATTTTCGACAAAATTCCTCGTTCGTTTACCCGATACTACAGTTCGATAAATACATTGAAATGTGCATTAATTTCATGGACTCATCGAAATGTTAATAATTCGGCCCTTGCACCGAAAACAATCAAAATGAGGTTAGATGGTTTTTGAAAGTTTGAGACTGAGATTTGAATGCGAACGTTCATAAAAACACAACAGGTCTTCATTTTCTTAATTGGTCAATCTCTTGGCTGTCTGTCACGAAGGGGTGCTGAATCCTATTTCAACTCGAACCTCTTTTTAATTTCAAATTTCCCTATTTAGCTTCCAGGTCAGTAGACACAAATTGCATTTTTATCACAGCCCATCTTACGTCGCTCAAATAAAACATTATTAGAAAAAAAAAATGTTTCGTTTTTACTAACGTAACGTTAATTTATACAAATTAACGTCACGTTAGTAAAAACGAACCATTAAAAAAAAAAAAAAGAAAAAAAAGATAATTATACAATTATCTTTTTTTTCTAAAGGCGAAAATCTCTGATATTTCTGAGATATCTACGTTAGGAAAGGAGACACTTCCTTTTACTTCGATGGTCCTAGTTTATCATTTGTGACTTCAAGTGACAGCTATGTGAACAGAATCCAGCATTGCATAAATATGTAAGCTGTCTCACGCCCTCTATACCTGGAGGATTTTATTTAGGTAGAAAGTTTTTGTTTACATTTTTAATTTTGATTTATTATTTACGTACGTACGTATAGTTTTTATTGTATTTGGTGGTATATTGGCGTGGCTAGCTGATATATGGCAAATAATTTAATTGAATGTTCTGTGTCCTGTAATTTTAATTACTTTGCATATCTAGTATTGTATACAATCAAGTATTTTCTAACTGAACAGACAGCTGTGCTGCTGAGAATTTTGTTGCGCCTTTTCTTCTCCCCAGCGAAAGCACTGAAGGAAGTGGTGAAGGGCGGGCGTTTTGGGGGACTGTCTTTTGTAATTTTGACGTTCGAAAAGTGCTAATTCTCAGCCTAGTTTGAATAAATGACTTTTGATTTTGATTTTCCATAAAGGAGTTTTTGCAAAGTTCTGGTCGGCGCAACGGAGTAGGTATCAATATTTTTCTTGTTTAGCGTCCCGAATGTTTGTGAGCTCAATAGCATTTGGTAGTGTGACCTTGGTTTGACCTTGACCTTATTTACATAGAGTTAGGGAAATCTAGAACTATAGTAACGTATTAATGTGGTGAATATGGTGGTGGTGGTTGTGGTAATATGGTGTACCTAAATCTACCAAATTCTCTTTCTTAAAAAAATTTCATATTCAAAATACAATCGCATCTCAGCGACAATCAATATTGTAAAAATATAGAAATCAGAAAAATTTTGACAGATTGACACTGAGATTAGAATGTAAACGTTCTAGTTACCCCTTTTTTTTCAGGGTGGGTAATCATTAAATGACCCCTCTCGCTCTGGGTGGGTGGGGTGTCAGACTCTTACTGACTAAAACCCACCCGTGTTCCTTCCTTAGCCCTTTATGTTCCGGGCCAGCGGTAACCCTTTCGGACAATCCCGCTGATTAGTGATTCTAGTTACCCCTCAGGTCTTCATTTTCATAAATGAGCTCTTGATTGCCATCACGAGTGGGTGTAGAAACCTGTTTAAAAACTCGAACATCTTTTTAATTACAAATTAACCTATTTAAGACCAGGTCAGTAGACACAAATTGCATTTTTATCACAGCCCATCTTGCGTCACTCAATACGAAGCGATAATTATCAAATGTTGTTTCCTCCCCTCCTTGTAACATGACGTTCACGCAACGGACTCCGGTCTTTATGCCCTTATCTTAATGACATAATCAGGATGACGTCACGACGTTGAAATAAATCACGTCACTTCTCTGTCGTTGTGGTCGTAAATAGGCATCGTGTTAACGAGAAATTCTAAATTTGAACATTAAATATTGGTAATTATTTTTTTTTCCAATTAATCCTTGTACAGGCACTTTTGAATTGTCAAAATTTAAATAGTCTGTCAGTTAGTCAGAAAGTTGAAGCTAGTTGCCCATTCCAAAACGTAGATCTCTATGGAGAAAAACGGGCAAGAAACTCCATAGACACTCTTTTAAATCAAGATATTACAAAATCCTGGGTACATTATCATTGTTGCTTCTATATGTGAGAACAATGTAAAAAAGACACAAATGCTACTGAAATAGAAAATGTTTAAACAATGTACCTAATCTACATCATAAAATACTAATTTCTAGACTTACTGCTCTTCTTGAATATTTATATTCGGTGTAATCTTAGGTTCCTCATGAAAACTGAGAAAAATTCTTACCTGAAACAAAATAGACAATATTTAGAATCTGTATACATTACATTCAACGTAAAATTATTCCCAAACTCCAAGAAACAGGATACGCACGACCAAGAAAACCACAGTCAGATCTAATACCTATCTTTCAAATAAATCGGTAGTACCATACAATAACTTCAGAACTTGGCGAATCTCCAAACCGGTACACACTACAGTCAACCGCATGTCAATGGTAATAGTTTGACCTTGAAAGCGTCTTTATTTTGCAGCAGTCACCATGTGGTCACGAGTTACACGCTCAAGCGACACGCGTCTTAAGACAGCGACTGCGGAGAAAAAAAATGAAAAAAGAAGTTGTTTAAAAGCATATCACGATCACCGCAACATGACTTGCGGAGCGGCAGACGGAAGCAAGTGACGCGCGCGCGTGCCGTGATCGGGGATTTAGGGTGGTTGGTGACCAGCCGATCCATAGCAAGACTCCTTTGTGCCTCGGAAAGCATGTCAAGCCGTTGGTCCCCTGCCGGGTCAGCGGAATCCCGCTGTCCGAAAGGGTTACCGCTGGCTCGGAACATAAAGGGCTAAGGAAGGAACACGGGTGGGTTTTAGTCAGTAAGAGTCTGACACTCCCTTCCGCTCCACCCAGAGCGGGAGGGGTCATTTGATGATATGCCGTAGGTCCCCAAAGTCATTCGTAGATTTGTGACAGTCGTTACGGGGAGTCCGAAGTCCAAAAGTCTGACAACCAGTTTTAATAAGGGATATTGCGTAACTATGTTGTGCAGGTCAGATAGGTAGTCGCTCCTTATAAGATACTGGCATTCAGCTGCATCCGGTTAGACTGGAAGCCTACACCAACAAGCAGAATGTTAAAGGAGAATTTTCGTAGTTTTCGTTACGAGTACGTGCAGTTGACTGTACAATTGCTAGCTCATTTTACAGCTTTGTAGCTCAATAATATAGGATTTAGGGTGGTTGGGCAGGGCCTTACTTCATCGGTAAAATGGTATTAATCTCTGTTTAGAGACATTAGTTGATTGGTTTTGCTCAAACGAGCGTTGCGAGCTTCAAAATTATGTGTTATAAGAAATAATCTATACTACTAAAGGCTCCTTTAAACAGGCGCGACACGACACGCGACACAAAGGCACCGCAAATCGCGCAACGAGCGGTGCCCCTTAGTGTCGCGCGCGATTATATCGCGTGTCGCGTCTGTTTGTAGTCTGTCTGTAAAGCTGAAGTGTTTGTTTGTTTGAACACGCTAATCTCTGGATCTATCAGTCGTATTTGAAAACTTATTTTTGCATAGGATAGCCCAATTCTCGAGGAAGGTTTTAGACTATTAGACTAATATCACGCTACAACCCTTAGGAACCGAGCAAGAAGATAAGAAGTCAGCAAGAAAGCTAAGAGAATACAAGGTATTGGTGCGTGTGGGCGATGGGTCGGGGGCCAAAATTTCATGCGGAAGAACTCGCGGGTAGAAGCTAGTGTGTTATAAAGTAATCCAACTAAAGACAGTTTGGAATGGAACTGCAGAGCAAATTCCTTGGCTCATAGGTTGTATAAAGAGAGCGAGTAATTTTTTTCAAAGTTTCAATTAAACCTTGTACCTACAGGCACTTTTGAATTGTCAAAATTAAATCCGTGGCTGGCGTGAATACATTGACAACTCGACTTGTATGTTTTTTTTTTTATTGGCTTAATACGTCCTATGCATTAGGAATTTATATGAAAAAAATTTACAGCTCATAATATACATAACTTTTGGAGCAATTAACTATGGTATTATGTTGACATCTCGCATTTTTACGTGTTTTACTTGACAACACAACATGTCAAATTAACGATTCACATGTTTTTGTGAACGAACATTGATATTTTGATATATCAACTTATCCCCAGTAACCAAAATATAATTTGTTATTTGATATCTCAACTTATACACATAAAATTTTTCTCTTTTAATTGACAAATTGAGATGTCAAGTTATAGCCAACCGAAATATTTCTGTTTAAATTGTGATATATTGAGATGTCTAGTTACGGTCAGCTAAGCTCTGAACCCTAAATGTACTATGTATAGTTATCACTAAATGTCGGTTACAAAAAACTTTTAGTTGCTAACATAATTATAGACCTAAATTGTATTAATAAAATAATCGAGTTGTCAAGATGCTTCCGTAAAGAGAATGCCAAAACTGATTCATCTGTTAGGGCATTTGCATTTGACCTACAGCAGTGCTTGCCGACACCATATTTAAAAACGTCTGTCTCGTTTTACAAACGACAGCTTTGGTCTTTTAATTTGACAATACATGATTTAGCAACTAATGAGGCTACATGCTACATGTGGGACGAGACTATAGGAGCTCGAGGAGCAAACCAAATTGCGTCATGTTTGTGGCACTTCTGCAACAGTTTGCCATCAGAAGTTAAAGAACTGACATTTTATTCCGATACGGCTTCCGATTCGGCTTATTTTTAATTAATTTATTTTTGGATTGTAGTTTCTTAAGTACTATTTGGTGTACTCTGGACGCTTTTAACACGTACGTCTTTCTTAATTTTTTACATCGTTCTCACATTATATAATTTTAAAATCAAAAGTAATGATGTAACTAATATTTTTGTAAAATATCATTTAAGAAGAGTGTCCATGGAGTTTCTTGTCCGTTCTTCTCCATAGGTACCTACGCTTTGGAATGGGCAACTAGCTTCATATTTTCTGACTGACCGACTTCTTGACAATTCAAAAGTGCCTGTAAATAGTTTAATTGAAATAAATGCTTTGAGTTTGAGTTTGACACTTGTGGTGGCCAAAACAAAAACAATGTCGTGGCGATGATGTTCATGTTTTTACTCAATAATCATCCGACGCTGCAAAAGATAAACCACAAATTCCTCCTCAGTGGGCACACACATATGGAGTGTGACTCTGACCACGCGATTATTGAAAAGACTAAAAAGAGAACTCAAATGAGAATCAATCATTTATATGATTGGGTGCAGTTGGTGAGGACTTACAAAGTTCAGAAACCATTCAAGGTCGTGGTTATGACGGTAAATGATTTTTTGGATTTTGCCGAACTAAAATCCAAGAAAGGACCCTTTACTGTCAAGAAACTGGATGATTCAGGAGACAAATTTCTGTGGCAACCTATTAAATGGCTGCAATATGACAAAAACAGCGTCGGAAAAAAATATTTTAAGAAAAACCTGGCCTGGTGGGTCAATAAATTTTAGGAAAAGAGGAAAAACCACCATTGATATCTATAAGTTGAGCCAAATCTCTAAGGCCACCTAAGAGAGAAATTAGCGCAGGGAAAAAAAAAGGATTTGATCGACATGATTGACCTCATTAACGATTCCTTCAAGGAATTTTATATTAAAATAAAAACTTTTGGTGATGTCTCTGCATCTAATAATCCAGATTTGGATGAGGACAACCCAGATGACCAGGTTTTTGAGGTCCAATAAAATATGACTGTACGTTTTTCAATTCACTATTTGTTCAGTTAGAAAAACTTTGCTTGATTTGAGTAAGTCCTTCAACGAATCAACAAATATATTTATATTCGGGGTCAGTGGTTTGATTGGTCCTCACTGTGTTTGTCATTAATAACATTGTTTACATACTAATATTCCCCACTCAGAAGGTGAATAAGTTGATAACTGCTGGTGCATAAGTTGACAACTCGGTGAATAAGTTGATAACTCGTTGGTGAACGACTTGACAAGTCTATTATTATGCAAACTATGGGGTATTTCGTTTATTTATTGTCATCATCTAAAAGATGGTACAAAATAACCCTTAAAACAACTAAAACACATACGGTAAACTAATTTACCGATTTACCAGAAGAGGTCAAACCTTTAAAATGGCCGTCCTGACAAATTGCCATTTTAGACATGTCAACATATTCACGCCAGCCACGGAAATAGTCTGTCAGTTACTCAGAAAGTTGAAGCTAGTTGCCCATTCCAAAACGTAGATCTCTATGAAGAAGAACGGGCAAGAAACTCCATGGACACTCTTTTAAATCAAGATATTACAAAATCCTAGGTACATTATTCTTGTTGCTTCTATATGTGAGAATAATGTAAAAAAAGACACACAACTTTGGAAGTAATGTAATTACTTTATTAAATTTTGTAATTCACATTGTTAATGTACTAAGAGAGACTTCATCAAGCTCTCTCAAGGGTAACATAACATAGAATAATTAAGAAGAGTAATCTACATAGGCATAAGACAGATATCTCCACACATTACACAAGGAACACCCTTCCTTAAAAGCTTTCATAATAAATGATGGAACAAATTGTACAGTACCCAGTACACCAATTTGCGTAACGTACTTTCTTTCACAACCCGAAGAAAGACTTTGAAGCAAATTCATATTCCATAGTTACATATAATTGAAAAATGTAAATAACGCAATGAATATTGTTGTATTATCAAAGTGTGTGTTTGTGTCAAAAAGAGACTTTCACATTAAAATAATAAGTGACGAAAATGCTAAAATGCGATTTTCCGTATAATTTATAACAGGCCGTGTTGTGTGTCTATCTCGTAGTTCGTTGATAATATCAACACGAAAAGAGTAAAATATTGTGGTGATAAATAAACAATGTTTCTTTCTTAATCACACTTTTTCTTTTGAAACACATCATCATTATCATCATCAGCCTATAGCAGTCCACTGCTGGACATAGGCCTCCCCTAATGAGCGCTATAGCGCTCTGTCTTCAGCTTGACGCATCCAGCATCTGCCTGCAGTCTTTCGCAGATCGTCATCCCACCTAGCCGGAGGGCGTCCTACACTACGTTTGCCGAGTCGCAGTCTCCACTCAAGAACTCGTTTACCCCCAGTTTGAAACACATGCATTTAAAAAAAGATTCCAATGAATTGCGAAGCTCCTCCTTTTATTGAAGTTTTTTAAAAGATAACTTGTTACTAGAAATGCGAGTGAGTTCCGTGGATCGTTTCCTGGGTAGCAACCCGAATTCTGCCCAAATAAATGTTCCCAACTAAATGGGACTTAAAAAGGCCTTTGCACATAGCGTTTTTAGGGTTCCGTAGTCAACTAGGAACCCTTATAGTTTCGCCATGTCTGTCTGTCCGTCTGTCCGTCCTCGCTTAATCTCTGTGACCGTTAGCACTAGAAAGCTGAAATTTGGTACCAATATGTATATCAATCACGCCAACAAAGTGGTAAAATAAAAATTGGAAAAAAATGTTTTATTAGGGTAGCCCCCCTATATGTAAAGTGGGAAGTGATTTTTTTTTTAATTTCGACCCTAACCTGTGATATATTGTTAGAAAGGTATTCAAAAATGAATAGGGGTTTACTAAAATCATTTTTTGATAATGTCAATAATTTCGGAAATAATCGCTCCAAAAGTAAAAAACAATGCGTCCCCCCCCCTCTAACTTTTGAACCATAAGTTTAGAAAATATGAAAAAAATATGAAAAGTAGAACTTTATAAGGACTTTCTAGGAAAATTATTTTGAACTTGATGGAAACAACAGTTTTTTTACAAAAAAGACAAAAAGTTGTACAAAATAATTTCTGGACTAAGTTTGTAGTATAATCGTATATGCAAGCATTTTTTTTAACTTCGTTATTAAATTCGAATCCCAATATTTTAAGATCTATCTATGATCGACTACGATTATTACGCGAACATAATGAATACCCACTTTTAAACTCATAAGTGGGAACACTTATTGTGACGGACGGGAAACTACGGAACCCTACACTGAGCGTGGCCCGACATGCTCTTGGCCGGTTTTTATTACATGCCGTCGACGTGCCAATACGCGCTGCAAACGCAAATGAAGAAAACACGCTGTCGACGCGCAAACGATTCGCGTTTCCCAAAACTCGCGTAATTATAACGCCGTGTGATTTTTTTTTTTTATTATACTTTTTAGGGTTGCGTACCCAAAAGGACCCATTTAATAAGTCTCCGCTGTCCGTCTGTCTGTCTGTCAGCGGGCTTTGTCTCATGAACCGTAAGGCAGGTAGAAAGTTGAAATTGTCACAGAGTGTGAATTTCTATTGCCGCTATAACAACAAAAAAATAAAATGAAGTTAAAGTTGAAGGGGTCTAAATACAAAATAAAGTTTTGATAAACTCCTATGCCTCCCGCCTCAGGAAAGGCATGATATACGAGGTCTGTTGAAAAAGTATTTATTTATTCATGTATATCTATGTTATCCCCTTCAAAGTAATCCCCCTCGGATATAATACACTTATGCCAACATTTTTTCCAATCCTCGAAGTACTTAGAAAAATCATTTTTTGTGATCTTGTTCAGCTCCCTCTTCGATGCCGTCTTTATTTCCTCAATCTTGGCGTAGCATCGTCCTTTCATGGGCCTCTTTAGTTTTGGGAACAGGAAAAGTCACAAGGGGCCAAGGTCTGGGGAATACGGTGGCTGAGAGAACATTACTGTATTGTTTTTGAATAAAAATTCGCGCACAAGCAATCTTAAAGGCTCCTTCAAACAGGCGCGACACGACACGCGACACAAAGGCACCGCAAGTCGTGCAACGAGCGGTGCCTTTAAGTCGCGCGCGATTCGGGTCGTGGGTCGCGCCTGTTTGTAGGAGCCTTTACACTTTCTGTTTGATTTTTATTTGTTGCTATCAGGTGTATGTCTCTGGTGTATTGTGTGTCTTTTAGTCTGTGCTAAATAAATGTATTTTCTTTCAACTACGTAGTATAGGTAATACGGGCTGTTGTCCGCAACTCCACGTCAATGCGCGTATTTTGCGTACGGAACTACGTAGTAATGTTATCATTAATCACTACAAAACCGATCACAAAGGACGTGTTTTTTGCTTAGAACCAAAACAGTGCAGAAATTTTGTATGAAATCTCATGGTTGCACAGTTTTTCATTAATGCACTGTTTTTTATTTAGATAGGTATAAATTTACCACAGAGGTTTAATGCCTCCCATTAAATTTAATATAAAATGTATGCATTACATCAAAAAGATACTGGCTGAAAATAAAAATCGGCTGAATAAAACCGACTCGGTGAAAAAACGAATGGCGCGCATATTGTACCATCGTAAAACTTTGATACTTCATATTTAGTAAGACAAGATTTAAAAATTGAAATAGCGATAGCGATATGAATGCAACTCCAGAAAGTATAAAAACAGCTGCAAATGAAATTGTTGATAACCTTTGGCCGCAAAAGTCGCGGGATAAATATTTAAAAGCTTAGGAAAACTTTGTTTTTATTTGAATTAAGTTTTTATTTTAAGTAGGTATATTGTATCATGCTAAGTAGATTGGTAGATGAAAGAAAAGTAGATTACGCACCTTGTTAATTTAGTGCCTTCGCGTGCGTTTGGGCACCGACATAACTCTCGTGCATTAATAACACACTTTGCGCTCGATGCAACAACCTACTATTTCTTTCTATATTATGTAATAATGATAAATGGTTCCGTACACGACGGTTATAATATTGATGGATGATCATATAAAGTGACATGATTACATTTAGTGACATGACATGACGTGTAACATGTCACGCGACTTTTATCCCCAAATGAGTCCTTAGAGATATAAGTACTCGCCCTTTGTAATTACTGTTAATTATTACACGGCTTTGGCTTATGTGACTCCATGATGGAGTCAGAGTTTAGAGAATTAATTAAAAGCCATTAGGTTATAATTACTTTGTTTATTTAATTTTTGACTATCTTTTGCCCGTGGCTTCGTCTGTGAGGTCGGAAATTATCCCACGGGACGTGCTACCGGGATAAAAAGGATACTAAGATCGTCTACCTGTGTGCCAAAGATGGAAATCCATTCAGCCGATAAGGCGTGAAAGGGTAATACTGAGTTATTTTCGCATTTATGAGTATCCGATCGGTATGGATTTAACGTTATTCAAATTGTATTAAAAGATTGAATAATTAGCCTACAATGTTCCCACTACTGGGTCCCAAGCCTCCTCTTTCTTTAAGAGAGAGTGGACCATAATCCACCACGCGAGCACCGTGCGATTTGGCAGATTTCATGTCACGTCTTCGAATTTTTGGTTTTAGGACATGCCGGTTTCCTCACGATGTTGTCCGTTTAATTTACACAAAATAAAATGCTTGCTTGAGTTCAAATCCACGACCATTACCTCGGGGCCACCACTTCTCTCCCTGATAAAAGATTATTTACATAGAACGACTAGTCGTAACCTAATCTACTACTATTATTAGTATCGACATCTGAAAGTTATAATCAGTGATCGGACTAGGTAGATTGAATTGGGGTCATTGATCCGAAACGTATATATTAATATGGACATTCCTCCGGAAATTCGGAATTGGTTGATTATTAAAAAAAAAACGGAACTTAGGTTGGAGTTGTATTAAAATGAGCTATATCTTATTCTTCATTTTTTTTTACGGCACACATTCACGATTTGACACAACCCAACGACCAATCAGAACAAAGGATCATGGGTGGTGCACTAACCGGTTATCGAAGCAATGCGTACGCCCACTGACGACATGACGACTTCGATTCGTAAAGTGCGCTTCTTTGTTTACTGTGTTGTGAAAACGTTACGTGAAAACAGATAAATAATAAATTAATTCAGTTTTGATATCTTCCTTTAATTTTTTTATTTATTTTAGAATTGAGTAGTAATAATATCACTACCAACAATAACAATATTTAATTAGATCCGGAAATTATTTATTTATTAATCACAAAATGCACAGCTCTGAAATTTTATCTTAAGATATACATATAAGCTAGTCTTACAGCCAATTACGGATTTACAATTTAATAACTATACAATACATGCAGCAGAAACAAAAATACAGCATGAAATAAAATAATAATATAAATATAATAAATAAAATATAAGTTTAAATTCCGGAAATACCGGAATTACTTTCCGGGAAAACGGCTTATCCATGTTATTCTTTCTGTGGGCATTTGTGATACAAGTACCAAAAATCAATCTACCTAGTCCGATCACTGGTTATAATGATGGTTAAATGTACAGGCTCCAGCACATCAAGCTACTACAATCTGTCAAAATTATTTAATAGATTTTCAACGTTATCTCTAAAGGACAAGGTTCAAAGTTGATTGAAAATTTGACAGTTTCGGGTAGCTTGATGTGCTGGCGTCTGCATTCCGCACATATATATGTATTTATTTTTAGCACCGCATTGATTGCAAATAGGTAAATGATTTTTGATTTGATTTATGATACCTACTGCCAAAAGCATTGCTGTCCCGAATTGAATATGTCAGGTCTGTTATGGTTATAAATAAAAAATAAATCATTTAATTAGGACCAAACATTTTCTACATTTTATGCACCCGCCAAACTGCGTAACAGTTTGTCGGCGGGATTAGCCGATGAAATGATACCACGCGGCGCGGGTATCAGAATATTTCGGGTCGTCAGAAGCCCGAAAGTCTGACAACCATTCTTACCAAGGGGGAATCGTATTACCCAGTTAGGGTTGTGCAGGTCAGATAGGCAGTCGCTCCATGTAAAATACTGGTATTCAACTGCATCCGGTTAGACTGGAAGCCGACCCCTATTGGGGTACTTTATTTAGTTGGGAAAAGCCTAGGTAGATGATGATGATACCACGTACTTGTTATCGCCTTTTCTGACGATATACAAAAAAATAACTTTATCGGTCGGTTCCCTACATTTTGACGAGTTAAGGCTCCTTCAAACAGGCGCGACACGCGATAAAATCTCGCGCGCCACAAAAGCACCGCAAGTCGCGCAACGAGCAGTGCCTTTGTGTCGCGCGCGATTATATCGCGTGTCGCGCCTGTTTGTAGAAACCTTTATGCGAACATTAATGTAGGGAACAGCTGACTTTTTTCCGCGACCTATTTTGTTTTGTTTTTTTTTTTTGTAAAAGGCGATAACAAGTAGGTATGTGGTATAATTTATTGCATATAATATATTATGGTTTCCATACTGTATAAATCATTATTTTCACTTTTATTTAAATAAAAAATGCTCTGCTGCCTCGATGTTTTATTAGTTGCAAGCGCTACTGCTTAGCCTAGGTTCGGTTCCCGGGTCGGGCAAATTCTTATTGTGTTTTTTCATCTGAAAATTCAAACTCAAACTCAAAGCATTTATTTCAATGAAACCATTTACAGGCACTTTTGAATTGTCAAAAAGTCAGTCAGTCAGAAAATATAAAGCTACGAGTAGTTGCCCATTCCAAAGCGTAGGTACCTATGGAGAAGAACGGGCAAGAAACTCCATGGACACCCTTTTAAATAGTATTTTTACAAAAATATTAGTTACATCATTAATGTGAATTTATAATATATGTGAGAACGATGTAAAAAGACATACGCGTTAAAAGCGTCCATAGTACAGCAAATAGTAAGAAAACAACAATTCAAAATTAAAATAATTAAAAATAAGCCGAGGCAGCTAAGAGATTTCCAGCCCCAACTGACGGCGCCCGTTCACGAACATGACGCATAGATCAGCACCATTCAGCTCATCCATTTTGAAGGGAGCTAAATGATCCAACACACACGCATTCTTACTGGCAGTCGGGACTCTAAATCTGCCAGTTGATGGCAAAACATGTTACATCGGACTTAAACATAAGTTATAACTGGCGTAATGTGGCCCCCCTCTGCCTAAACTTTTGGGAAATACACGCATGATGTTATCATCATTATCCTTTCCTGCTCTTATCCTAATTAATTTGAGGTCGGCACAATATGTCATATTCTTCCATAGGTACAGTCACCAAAAGAGATAAGTGACCAGTGTCGTCGGATATAGTAGAAGTTAAGTAAGAAACCGATGGATTTTTTCGAGTGAAAAATAATTTGATTTTTCTAACCATATCATGATTCACACAAAATCCATTCATCGTCTCTTAGGTCCTTCCCTACTCGTATAGCATAAGCGTGATGTTTTCTATCTATACTATTAATAAAGCTGAAGAGTCTGTTTATTTGAACGTGCTAACTCAGGAACGGAGGAATCACGAACGGATTCGGATTTCAAAAAAATATTTTTGAATTTGACAGCCCAATTCTTGAGGAAGGCCATTGTACACACGCTAGGATCTTTAGGAGCCGAGGCAAAAAAAAATAATAAGAAAGAGTGGTAAGTGAAAGTGAAGTAATAGCGCAGGCAGGCGATGCAATGCGACGCGGTGGATCGGGGGAAAAAGAAATTTCACTTGGACGAAGTCGCGGGTAGGGTTCAATAAAAAATATACTTAAACAAAAATGTTACCAAAGTGCGACAAATTGAAAATGAATTCGTGCCGTCTATAGGCATCGCAAACTCGAAATCAACAAGTGCAATCAAGGGGTCAAATGAATCAACATAAATGATAAAATACACTTCGCAATTCCGAATATTTCGGAACAATCAGTCTTGATTGCGATTCCGAAACTCCGTTGAGTTCGAAACTTCATAAAGAGAACTTTGTAACTATTTTGGTTGACTGTACAGATATTTAAGTCTGGCTCGAGGGTTTGAGGACCCGTTTGTCAAGCAGAAAGTTACGAATTCAACACCGGGTATATTAATTGAGGCCAATTAATCAACTGAGCCTATCGCAGTCTTCTACTGGACATAGGCCTCTACCAGGCTACGCCAATATACTCCGCCGTAAGCCTTCCGCATCCAGTCTGGTCCAGCCACCTTTTCGAGGTCTTCAGTCCATGTAGCTGTGGGGCGTCCCACACTACGCTTGCCGATACGCGGTCTCCACTCCAGGACCCACCACATCTGCTCCACCGGCCATCAGTCCTTCGACAAACATGGCCGACCCACTGCCACTTCAGCTTGCTTACTCTGCATGCTATGTGCGTATGTTTCTATAACATCATCATTATATTTTCTTTGCTCCTGTTTCATGTTTATTATTATATGTCTATATTTATTTACAGTACCCGGCGACAAATATTGCACATCGACCTTTGGAAAGAAGACCGCTCCATGCCTGGAAAGAAGCTTTTCCTTTTATACCTAGTACTAACTAGCTTCTGCACGCAACTTCATCTAAGTGAAATTTATGGTCCCCGACCCACCCCATCGAATTGCCAGCCCACAAGCCGAAATTAGCCGATTGTCTCTTTCCAAAGGTCGATGTGCACTATTTATCGCCGGGTACTGTAGATTAGTATAATATACCTTATGTATGTATTTATTGTATTATGTAAATGGTACACCGCGGATTACCTACAGTATTTGTCTGTCCTTCCCCTTTTTAAAACCATCCAGAGATTGTCTTCAAAAGATCGCTCTTAGCGATAAGACCGCCCATTGTACAGTTTCTATATTTATGTCTGTAATTTATGTGGTGTACATAATAAAGAGTATTCTATTCTATTCTATTCTATTCTATGTTGTTAATTTAGATACAGTACCCGTCGATAAATATTGCACATCGACCTTTACCTTTAGCGATAAATATCGCTGGGTACTGTACCTCTAGTAACATAAACGGTCCTTTAACGATATAGGAACCGAACTTTCTCCCTAATCAAAAACTATGATAAACTCCCAACATTGTGTTGGAAGTTTAATGCAATCAGTTAATTACCAAACTACACAACTGTGGCGAATTATATAACTACAAACAATACCACCTACGGTTAACAGTAGGTAGATATCGTAAACTTCAACTACATGCTCCTAAGTCCACAGCGAGACCTGGAGACGGAACTAAATTGAGTAAATCTGGGATACACGACCGTAATCACACATACTTGGAGTTCAGAACTTTGGAGTATGTTACAAGTTTCTATTAAGGCAAAACCGCGCCAGGGTAGCCCGCGAAATTCAATTTTTTTTACGTTTTTTGCAATTTGCTGGTCAGTATATGATTCGCGGCCGTAACGAATATGTATTTACAGAATCATAATCATTAGAATCAGTAATACAACTTGTTAGGTTAGTATAATTCCAAAATGTCAAGATTTCATGAAATAGTAATTCTGTGGGATTACTTGGTCTTAGGGAGTTGTGTTGATGACTTCAATGATTATAATTCTGTAAATACATATGTATTTGTTACGGCCGCGAATCATACATTAATCAACGGACAACTTAATACTGACCAGCAAACTGCAAAAAACGTTAAAAAAATTGAATTTCGCGGGCTACCCTGGCGCTTTCGCCTTAAGGGGGAAGCGCTAAGGTAGCCCGCAAAATTCAAATTTTCTTACGTTTTTTGCAATTTGCTGGTCAGTATTAAGTTGTACGTTGATTAATATATGAATCGCGGCCGTAACAAATACGTGTTTACAGAATTATACTCATTAAAGTCATCAACACAACTCTCTAAGACCACGTAAGTCCAAAGAATGATAATTTCATGAAACAGTTATTCTTTGGACTTACGTGGTCTTAGAGAGTTAAAATCTTTATATATAATTAATTACGTATGTTTCACAAATGAATTATTCTTATGTCGTCCATGCAAACACTTTTAGTGTTGGAGAGCCAAAAAGAAAAACAAAGTTTGCGATGGAAAAAAAATAAAATCGAACATTTGACTGAACCTAGGAGGAGCTTGTGGCCAAGTTATAACAGCCGCATTGGCAGGTTAAGCTATGCTTGCCGCAGGCGGGTGAATATCTTTACACAGGTACCGAGACACCTCCGTGCCTGGGAAAGCACGTTAATCCGTTGGTCCCAGCTGTCATATGTGGATTTTTGACAATCGTTACGGATCGTCAGAAATCCGAAAGTCTGACAACCAGTCTTACCAAAGATTGTGGAAGTCAGATAGGCAGTCATGCGCTTAAAATACTGGTATCCAGCTGCATCCGGTTAAACTTGAAGCCGACCCCAACCAACATAGTTCGGAAAATGCTAGGCAGATGATGATGAACATTTGACTACTAAGAAAGTACTGATAAATTAATTCATTATGATGTCTCGGCAAATGAATTGTACAGCACCTTTTAAGAAAATTTTCAACGTTAAGCCATGTTTGAGTAGATATTCGGGGGATGATCAGATAAAAGATTGTTTTCCCAGCCTATAATATTATCTCTCAGACGAATCATGAACAAATCTCAAGCCCTGTAGCAGTGAAACCATCTGTAAAATCTATTAATATTTACCCGCGGACTCTGATCCCCAGAAATCTGAGGAGCTTAGGCTTAAGCTAGGGGCACCATACGTGACGGTTTTAGAGGACGAGTCCCGGATTATTACGTTGTTTTATGTTCAAAAACATGGACGCTGAACGTGTTTGGGTTGTTACAACCTTTTTGATGGTTTAGTTGTATTAATAACGTTATTTTTGTTTTTTATTAAAATTATAATAAAATTGTATTTAAAGAGTAATAAAGGAAATAATAACAGTTACCCTATAACATTACGTTACGTTATATACGTTTTAAAGTCGAATTAGTCAGTCAGTTACGTTATATCCGTTTTAAAGTCGAATTTCTGAAAAAAATACTTAAAGTGGAATGCATTCACATTTTAGCCAACTAGATTAGTTCGGTTATATTGCATCCACAACTTGATGTTATGATTTTTATTTACTAGCTTCTGCCCGCGACTTCGTCCGAGTGAAATTTCTTGTTACTCCGACCCACCCCGTCGCATCGCATCGCCTGCCCGCGCTATTACTTCGTTTTTGCTTAGCGTTCTTTCTGACTTTTTTTCTTTTTGCTCGGCTCCTAAAGGTCATAGCGTGATGTTAAATAGCCTATAGCCTTCCTCAAAAATTGGGCTATCAAATGCAAAAACAATTTTTCAAATCCGACTGGTAGTTCCTTTTTTTATTACACTTGAATATAATATGAAAATTTTAGTGTTTAATTGTAAAATAGGTTAAGTGTATTAGATATAAAACTAATATTATCCCGAATTATCACACGAGTTACTTTATTAGTATGAACAATGCTTGAGAAACTAAGAAAGTAATGAGAGCCTTTGTTAATTTCACTTATTCTAATAAAGTTTATTAGGTTAGTTCGACTATATAAAATATTAATGAAGCCTTCTTTGGTAAATAATTAGAAGGAATAAATGAAAAATACATTAATTATACTTAAAAATAACCAAAGCTAGTTCTCCTTATATTGTTGTAACATGAATTATGTGTAACAATAAAGAATAAGGGAATAAGACTGATTCGCCGCAGTGCAGAATAAAGTTCTCATTAAATAAAACTGAAGAATAATCATTAATGATCACGTTTACCCCTGCAAACAAGCGCACAAGACACCGGCATCAGAGGCAGCGCACCGCATTTCAATAACAAAAAATGCCTGTCATTCATCATCATTCATCATTTCAGCCGAAAGACGTCCATTGCTAGACAAAGGCCTCCCCCGAGGAGCACCGTCACTTCAACCAGCCTTCTCAATGTCTACGACCCGCCTGGCAGGCCACGTGATGAAGGAGGACTTTTTCGTTGTGGTGAGACCCGCTCAAATATACGTCCGCTTTAATAAATATAATATTAATCTTGTAATTAAAATGGAAAATCTTTATAATATCCGCCCTCCTCGGACACCTTCTTCCAAGGAAAGTCCTACAAACATCCAGATTCATAGTAGCCCTACCTCCCATCTTATAAGAACTCCATTATATTATAACCTAGTTCGTTTGTGAAGGAAGCTGGAGATTCATATTATTCAAACACATATAATGTTATTTCACTAAGAAAATATTTGCTCACTTCAAGTAAAAGATGTAGGTATTGGAAAAAATGTCTGTTGCATCTCTGACATACTCGTACCTATATGAACATCACTATGTAAAGAGAAATCTTATTTCTTTACTAAATCACTGGAGCTACATATTATTCAAACACATATAATGTTATTTCACTAAGAAAATATTTGCTCACTTCAAGTAAAAGATGTAGGTATTGGAAAAAAATTCTGTTGCATCTGACATATGAACATCACTGTGTAAAGAGAAATCTTATTTCTTTACTAAATCAACATGTGAAAGTAATGAATGATAAATTGTTGAAATATCCTTCAAAAAGATTCAGATTGTGAAAGGTCCCCAAAACGATCAATTGCAATTGCTAATATTTACGTGATTGATACACGTTGATGCGCAAATTGGTCGTCTACCAAATGCAATTGAAGCGATTGACAATATTACTACAATAACAATTCATTGCAATTAATCGTTTCGGGGACCCACTTCGTGTAACACACTTTTAATCAAGGGTCTCCTTGATTAAAATTGTGTTACAGGATTAGGTTGCTGATCTCAATTTATTTGATGCAGCAAGTCTACTTCTTCCGATATGTTTCTATCAGCTGTCATTTCAATAGTCACCCACTTTTTTGTCATTATCATCTTTCACATAATCCATCTAACGTTTATTTAGCCCTCCCCTAATCATATAGCCATCGACATTGATACTGAAAACTTCCCTCGCAACATATCCTTCATCCCTCTGCATCACATGCCATGAAAACTGATTTCCAATTTTGTCGAATGTTATAGGTATATTAATCTTAGACACGACTGACTGATGGTAAAAAAAAACATTGTGAGAAAACCTGAGGGTAGAAACAAGTGGCAATCGCTTTCAAAGCGTTTCCTATTTCTCACCGACCCTCAATAGGATCGACAAGAGCTTTTCGGAAGCTTATGTAATTCCAATACATTTTTTACTTTTCATTCATAGTTACTCGTAATAGAATGACAGTTTACCGTGTTTGTAATGTTTTTTTACACAATGTTTTTTTGCGGTAGGAGTAAACTGGTAGAAATCGTCACAACAAAAAAGCGTTATGCCATCAAGCAATGGACAAAATTGTCAATATTTTCTAAGCTTGAAACCGAGGCTTTTGACTACGTTGTGTGTGTGTATTTTATGTCTTTTTTTAATAATTTTTAATTTTCATTTGCCATGTGCGTTTTTGTTTGTGCAGAATAAACAAATTTTCTTTCTTTCTTTTTCTTTTTATGCCCATATGACTTCTTTTTACTTTTTTTACCGTTTTAGTTTTCATGGTTTCCGAGGGTGCTGAAGGGAAAATCCAAGATGGCGGCTGCAAAAATTTTCGTCATGGGTGTCGTTTTCATGGTTTTCGAGGGTGCTGAAGCCGAAGTGACGTCAGAAAATCCAATATGGCGGCTGCGATTGTAACTTCGTTCCTTCATTCCCCCGACCACGCACTCATTATCAGTACAGTAGTGCAATTCTGTAAAAAATCTCACCGTGAAAACTTATGTGAAGTGAGCTGTAACTCACCTGTAATGCTATTCTGTAAAAATCTCATCGTGAAAACTTAGGTGAAGTGAGCTGTCAATAGTGTTAATTCCCAACTGTTAACTGTTTGTTTTCTATGATTTAAATTTAATTTTATTCGAAAACATCCATCGGTTTCTTACTAAATTTCAACTAAGTATATCCGGAGACCCTGGTTACTTAGCTCTTATGGTGACCGTACTGAAATAAATAAATAACATCGAGTACCATCGAAAAAGAAACCAGATCAACCCAAAGCCTTCCCCAGATTTATCCGAACACTTAAAGACAAAATAACATTTTCACCTTACTTTTATGGCAATTTCTCCCTTTGGCTTAGAAATCGCCAATAATATCGTCTAATAGGGTCCGCATAACGAGCTTAGGGCCGCAAATTTTCAACAACAATAGACTTTAAGTGTGTTTTGTGTACTTGTGTAGTTTCTTTTGGGTGTTACTTTTTTAAGGGACATCATTATTCTTGGACGAAGGAAATATTCGATATGTCGATAAAGAAAATGGACCGTATCTTTTATTGATTAGAGTATGATTTTGTTGTGCATGTGAGAAGCCATAAGCCTTGATAGCAATGTAACATCTTACATGGAGAGCTTTGTCCTAAACCCTTATTGCGGCGTAATGTCATATCCAGTCTTGAATGAGAGCAATCATACATATTATTTCTTTAGAACGACGCTACCCAGCATTTTTGAAATTCAAGAGATGATTCGTGAGTCTTAGGTACTTGCGTATATTTCTCGTCATTCCGCTTCACCTTGACGCAAGATAATCGGAAAATTCAAATCTTTGCGAAAATCTTAGGATTCAAAGGATCGGATTATTGGAAACTAAGAAAGATTAGACGTAAGAAGGTTTTCGATATCGGAAAACGAGTGATGGAACTCAAATTATGTTGGGCAGAACACCTCGCAAGGCACAGTGATGACAGATGGAGTAAGGCAGTGACCGAGTCGCGTCCAAGGACTTGGAGACGGAGTGTTGGTCGTCAGGCGGCGAGATAGACGGATGAAATGGTTACCATCACGGGTGGAAACTGAACGAGGCTGGCACAGGAGCGTGGGGAGTTCTAAGCTCAACAGTGGGTAAAGTCGCGCTATGGATGATGAAGAAAGATATTCATCATTACATCGAGTCACTTTCGTTAAAACAAAAGTCGGTAGCATAACACAAATAGTCGTGGCTGATGTTACAAAAGGTATATTTACTCACATAATTAGAAATCTTACTTACAGCAGTGGGCCTAAAAGAAGGGGTTCTATCAGTGATGACGATGATGGATATTAAGTCAGAAATGTATTGGATTGACTTACGATTCCGAAAAGCTAATATCAATGCTGTTGAAAGTTGCTGTCGATATAAGAAACGCTTTGAAAGCGATTGCCTCAGGACAGTTTACTACTGGAAAAAAGGTTAAACACCATCATTCATTAATCGTATCTGACTCACTACGCGAAAAAGACCATGAGAGAGCAACTTTCGAAATTGAACCAATGAACACACATTCTCAAATAAAGTAATTCCCTTTATGTGATCATTAAGTCGAAGCTTTTTGGTACGAATCCAAGCGAATCGTTTATTTGTGGTTTTGGTACCATTGGAATCACACTCCAGGTAGCATTTGTCATCTCACGATTCGATTTATGTTGTAGTAAATCTTTTGATAGAATCGCAGTGGGATATATGGGGTCATGACTTTTGGGGCATGTTGCTAAATCATCGTTACTAAGACGAAGGTAGGAAAAGGGACTTAAAATAGTTGGATTTTTATGTAGAAATGTTTATGTGGAGTTTCTGGTGGTTTTGGGTTTTCTAGGTAAGGTTTTTTGTACTTTAGTAAAGATATGACATCAAAATTAGGTATTTAATTTTTTATGTTAATAATCTGTACAGAGGTGTGCCTACCAGGCAAGGATGCTACTACAACTCAGGCTAGGTTAAGTGACGCAGAGTGACTGGTAACAACAGCTGGATGGATAGCAGAGGGAGAATCGAGCTAAGTGGCGTATAATTGAAAAGGCATAGGCCCCATCACCAGCCTATAAAAGTCTACTGCTGAACATAGATTCAGCAGTGGACAGCGCTATAATATTATAGTAACCTATACTGCTGATAAACATAATATTAACGTGGGTTGTATAATTTGAAATCGCCAGCATACAATGATTCACCGTTATAATAAACACTCATTCCTTCTCTATACCAAAAATAGTCTTTGCGCTACAGTGAGACTATTACCACCTCATAATCTTACTACAACCCGTGACGGGGACCATCACGGGACTGCTCGCTAAATAAACACTTTCACACATTAGACATAACGGACAGTCCCCTTGCATGGACGCTGATAAAACTATCACGTATGTGCTCTTTGAGTGCACAGACGTCACCCAGATAAGGTCAAAAACCCTCGGGACACCCAGATCGTACACAGGTGTTCTCAACAGACCAGGAAGCTTAATCAGCTTCTGGAGGGAGGTGGGCTGGTTGGAATAACAACCGACGGCCGCCATGGACCACGCACAATGGTCTATTTGAAGGACTAAGTGCGGAAGTCAAACCCATAACATAACATAACCACCTCATAATATTCTACTTACCAAACACCGATACTTCCTCAGAATGTACAATGTTTAATGATGTTTACACGCTTTTGAGAGTTCGCGCCTCGAAATTGGAAGGCTTATTAGGCTTCGTAGTTACAAATTTATTGATCAACGGCACGTTTATTAGCTTCATTTTGACCGGCACGCTGTTTCGGGCTTTAGTTGAATATAGGCTCCATTAGCTGAATATAGGCGCTTGACTTTGAGCATTTTATTAGTCGCGCGCACTCACTCTTAAAGAAAGAGGAGGCTTGTGTGAACAATATAGGCTGATTATGATGCCAAGGGGTATCGTATTACCCATTAGCTGGGTTGTGGAAATTTGATAGGCAGTCGCTCCTTGTAAAATATTGGTATTCAACTGCATTTGGTTAGACTGGTTACCGACCCCAACATAATTGGGAAAAGGCTAGGCAGATGATGATAACGGAATAACATGCTGATAATTGCCTACATAATTTTGAATTTAAAAAAATGTATGGTATTGGCCTACCAGGACTCCATTTCTGTATTATTCCCCGCGAAATCTTACCACGTCCAAACCACGTCAATATCATGTCTTGTTAACGGCAAGGAATCGAAATGTCGACCGTACGGACAATATATGTTTTGACAGTTCAAACCACGCCATTGTGTCATAGAAAATACGTTAATAGTAGATGTCGTGATTAACTATTAACTAAGGAATTGACGTGGTCTCGAAGTAAGGAGTCGTTAAGTGGTCATACTCATAGAGAATTAGGACCCTGGTCGTGCCCTAACAGAATACCAGCGCTGCGGTATCTCTGCTTGTTACTTTAGTCTCTACCAAGCACCACCATGATCTACGAAAACGTTCGCTGAGCCTCTGCCAAGCTTTATAACTATTACATTAACATTGGTATGTCAGAAGTGCTATCAAATACATACATGGACGGCTAGCTTCTACCCGCGTGGATGTCAGAAATTATCTCACGGGAACATGCTACTGGGACAAAAATTAGCCTATATGTTACTCCATAACATCGGCTATCTGCCTGAGAGTCCGGTCAAAATCGGCCCAGCCGTTTCAGAGATTAGCCGGAACACAGACAATTTTTTTTTTATATATTAGTAGCGTATATGTTTCATAAGAATTTAGTAAAAAACGAGCCTCTAATGTGAGGTTGATTATACAATTTCAGTAGCAGGTGAGTGTGCTCGGTTACAAAAGATCTTGTCTAACTCTAAACTAATATTGTACTGCTACTGTTAGCCTGCAACATCTATCATCATCTCATCATCATCATCTGCTCGGGAAAGGTCTCTCTCCATGACTTCCAGCTCTTTCTATCCAAGGCTAAATTGGACCATTAGACGTTAGTTCCTCCAGCTTGTCCCGTCATCTTCTAAGGGATATTCTAAGCGATCTTTAGGGGGATAAACCTCTTTATAGAGAAGGTGTCGATGATGATCTTCAAGAGGGCCAAAACAAGTGTAAATTCATGTTTCTACAGCGTTTCGTAGTTCTACAAAAACTTTTAACAGGATTGACATAAGCTACCAAAGACATTTTTAACTTTTTTGACATCGTTATCGCTGACAGAATGACACTTTATCCAGGCCCTCCGATCGTTGGAAACTTATTTGTCCATCGACACATCTTTCCATCGCAGCTCATCAGTCTTCCTAAGCTCCATAATCTATGGTGATCTCACCCTCAGAAATCTACTTCGTTCGCCGTCAACATCGTAAGACAAGTGCCTAAAGCCACGTGTCACAAGGATCTTTCAATATGAATGTTGTTGTTCAAGAGAAATGTTCAAGAAAACATAGGAACCGATATCCCTAAAAACTAAAACAAGATCCATTTACATACAACATAATAACAAACAGAAACATCAATAAATAATAGATCATTAATAGATCCATTTAGGAACAGGCAATTTAGTTAAAACCTTACTGAGCCGAAAACGACAAAAAAAAAACAAGTACTTATCAGAAAACAATCCAAAAAGGTTTTCTGTAAGGTCTCGTTTTGTAATAAAAGGATCCGGAATAACGTTTACACTCTATTCCATGCAATACCAAACATTTTGGAAGCCTAAACGATGTTGGTTATAACCGGCTAGAACCGGCTCTAACCGCCGCCGGCCGCCAATATCCAGTTGATACCGGTATTGGACGAAAGCGATTTAACAAAAACTTTGACCTATCTTTTTTACCTTTGTGGTGTGTATTTTCCGTTTCGGATAGGTTTCAGGTGCGGTGTTGTTTGGATTTTAATTACAGTTGTTTGTAATACTACTGAAAAATTAATACTGTGTAATTGAATTAACTCTAAACCTGCTACGTTTTGTTCAAAATTGAGAGTAGATCCGTTTAGTCTATTTTTTGATACGGGTAATTACCTCGACACTCGTCGACGATTCCAGTTGCCTCTACCGTTGTCGCATACCGCTCGTGTGTATGCACACCTACGATTTCAGTTATTTCATTTAGGTAACAGAAGAAATAACTAATACTATAACAGAACAAATATTCGATACATATCGAATGATAAGCAAAGGCTGCAGTTATTTGCGATAGCATTCATTAGGGATCGAGCGATTCAGAATAGCGGTATTTTCGGATGGAGCTATTTGAAATGCTTAGTTAGTGTTATTTAGAGATGACGTGATTTCTAAATCAAAATTCATCTATTCAAACTAGACTAAGAGTCAGCAGTATATGAACGTAAAAAGTCAATATGAATTTATGTTTTTATAAATGAAGTAAAAAAAAGCCTTTTTTTTGTATCTTATTTATACCAAATACTAAAAGTCATCCTAGGTTTTCAGCGAAGTTTCGGTGGTTGCGGAAGGATCGTACGTTCCCGCGACCCCCGGCGGGTGTGACATGGAACACCGGGTGGGTTTTAGTCAGTAAAAGTCTGGCAGACCCCGCCGCCCGCCCCAGAGCAGCGGACATCCATGAGGGTTTTCCAACCCGAAAACAAAAATAAAAAAGGTTTTCAGCGAACTTAGAATATAACTTATCCGCTGTTATTTGGAAAGCCTGCCACATGGTAGACCAATGATCTTTTGGTGAATGAGCTATTGGTGACGTAAATTGACAAGTAAAGAGTTCAAACGTGGCAATTCCAAAAGTGACCACCGTTTCCGTAAGGTGATTGTACACTTTAACCGTCAGAATTTTCTTATTATAATATATGAGTATATAGATTAACAGCGTAATTTTACATTGAAACAAGCTATGAAGCCACAATCCTCTATAAGTACCTACACAATAATTATCATACTATTTCGATCTTCAGAACTAACGTAGAGGTTTGCGGCTTGCAAAAGTACTTGAAACTTGCTTCGCAGCCGCTTCATCAAAACGCTTTGCAGTGCTGTAGCGATGTCAAACTGAAGCAGTAAATTGACAACGCTTCCTTTGCCGACTTTGAAGTTTAAACTTGATAAATCATTTATGGTAGGAAACTAGCTGCCTCCGCGGCTGCGCTTGAGAGTGGAGTGTATTAATTAACTGACATAAAAGTGCATTATGCTATCTTTTTAACCGACTTCAAAAAGATGGAGGTTCTCAATTCGACTGTATGTTGTTTTTTATCTTTGTTACGCGATATATCCGGCAATTGTGAATCGATTTCTAAAAATATTTTTAATGGATAGGGTATGCCTCTGGGGTGGTCCCCTATTAATTCAACTTAGGTATTTTTGACAGGTACCTAAATCGCGAATGCAGATTAGCTATCTTGTCTCCTGTGAGTAAACTTATAAATACGGCATTTATTATTAGCTTATCAAAGTATTTTCCGATATTCTAAGTTCTTTTAACCGGATATCTATGCTTCACTCGAGTGAATATTCACTTTTGTTTTATTCCACGTTTATACGGCAAAAATTGCATAGAAATGAACTTCGTCTGCTTCTTTCATTTTTTTTTTTTCGATTTTCGAGGCGCGAGTAAAAGATGTCAAATGCCAAAATCATTGTTAATATGATGCACTAATGAATTTATTTTTCAATGTTGTTTTTTGTTAAAACGTTTAACTTCGAGTGAAAGATGCCGAATGAAAGATATTAAATGAACAAAAAGTCAGGCATCTTTATCGGTTAATTTGTTCAAACTGGGTTCAGTAGTTTAGCCACAACTCTGTATCAAACAAACAGATAAACTCACTTTTATATTTGTAAATATTGACAACACTAAAATCACGAAAAGACAGTTCCCATTTTACACCAAAACACTCGTAAAATAGAAGCCGTAACAACTAAATTTATATTTCTATATGAATTCAATATAAATATTTCCCCTCCTGCGGGGGCAGTTGGGAAAACCTTCCTTGAACTACTAGGGTTGATCACTAACGTTTTATGGCGGTGATTCGATGCCAGTGAATTTTACGACCATAAGGGCTCATTTACACGAGTGTGATTTCTCGTCGGTCGAGAAGCGAGAATGTCCAATTTTCTATGCGAGTCTAGTTAGCAAGACTCGCCAGCCGATCACCACATTCAAACCTTATTTATAAACGTTACTTAAAGTTATGTAATGACTGGCGTCTGCTAAACCATACATTTCTTGGCGTATAAACGTCTCTTAACAATAACAACGTTTTTATATAGTGGGGAATGATGTTTACACGAAAGAAACAAAAACTTGTCATCTATTATATCGTATTCATGAGACTTGTTCCGCGAATTTCTCGTGGTCGAAAGATGTTTTTTTTACACCCCACATTTCTATATGCGACATCAGACGTAATGTTTACACAAGTCAACTTTTTTAACATGTTTCGATAGTCATCTAGACGAGATGAGAATCTCTTGCTGTGTAAAGGAGCCTTAGTTCGCCCATAGAGCAAGTTTACGATACTCCTAGTCTTTGGTGACAGTTTTATTACGATGCATTATCTTTTTTCGAGTTAGTTGAAAACCTAAGGAGTGTTGCTTGCTGACTCTTTGATTTTGCTATAAACTGCTGGAGTATGTAGGTACAGTTCGGGGGAAGTAACTGTGTAACAAATTGACACCTTACGTCAATTTTCCAATCGACGAATAAAATAGAATGTTGTAAACACTCTATTTTATTAACTAAGCTATATCCTTTTCATAAAACCGTCAGATTTATACAACTGTCAAAGAATGACAGTTGCGATTTGAATATACGAACAATTTAAGCTGGCAGTCAATTTGCTTAACAATATAATTATAATGTAATGGAAGGTATCAAAATTAAAGAAAGAAATAATCATTTGGGACACGCACAGGAAATACAAACAGTAAGAAAGGAGCATTCATCTAATGAACGATGGGCGTTTTGGCCGGTATGTTGTAACAAATCTACTTGCTCCTATTTAAATAGAGGGTAAGCAGACCGTTCAATAAATTTTTATTAGGGAAAGACAAAATACAGCAAGCTATAAAAACAGCTAGTTATACAAAAGGACTACTTAGAACGCACTCTCGGAAGTTTTATATTTCACACACGCGCGCACTCTCTGGAGTTTTATAGTTCACGTTTTGGAATCAGCTCAGCACTGTAGGAACGGGAATCAGGCGTCAGGGTAGCAAGTTATACGTGGATAGCTTCCGAAGGTTGGAAGTAGAAGGTCACAGGTGGGATCTTTAGCTGGATCCCCTGGGTTAGTTAAAGATGTCACAGCAAAACCAAGCAGTTTGTTAAAAATATCACAGCAAAACCAAGCAGTTTTCTGATGCTTATCGTCTCAGTCCCAAGTTGTTCAAATATTAGTTTTCTTCTTTGTGGCCATCATCTCATCTGACAAGTGTAGTCGGCCAAGACATATCCACGAGTGCGTAAAGAATTTTATAAATATAATTTAAAATTAAGTTATTTAGACTAAACAATCGTAATAATCTTTATAATACAATAGCCAAACATATTGATAAAAATAATTTAAGTTATTTACACCAAAAAGTAATTACCATAGACTAAGCCAGAATGGCATTTAAAAAGTAACTGACAGTTTGACAATTTGACGTGTCACAACATGAAAATTGAGTAAAGCAAAAGCCATTAAACGAAGAGAAGAAGAAGAAGAGTATTTTATTTCAGCTATTTTATGATAATGAATCGTATTTAAAACGATTTGCTGAGTGTAAACATACAAACAAATAAAAAAGATGATAAATAGTATTATGCGTGATGAAAGTAAAGTGTAAGTAGGTATGCATAAATACTATAATGTTCAATAAAAACCACACATACCTACATCAAATGAAAGTTTATATCATACGAATCAATTTTCATTATGAGCAGAAGGCTGTGAAATATCGGGTTAAAGAGATATCAGACCTGCAAGTACCATGTAAACCAGTCATCATAAACAAGTCATCATAACCAGTCATCATAAAATAAACGTATTAGATTATGGCGCTAATGTTCAGTGCAATAATATTAGTTATTACCCATAACATTGGGAGGCTTATAGCTAAGTTATAAATGTTATAACAGCCACACGGGTCGATTGAACAAGTTAAGCTGCGCTTGCTGCGGTTGATCCCAGGATGGGTGACCATTTTTACATACCAAGTAATTGCCGGTTATAAGCAATAAATTGACATGCATTAGAACTCCATTTCATTCATTTCATTTCATTTATTCTTAAACAATTTACATTGTGTCGAACATTACATATTAAATACTAAACAAAATCATCATGTGCAGAAACAACACCAAATTAAATGTTAAACAAAATTATCACATGCAGAAACAAAACATATAAAATGAACAATACAATAAAAAAGCCTAAATAAAGTTGATTTGAAATGTCCAGTTCCAGAGTCAATTCGTATACCTAAAATATGTCACCCAATATATAATATCTAATGTCAATGCAGGTATAATGTCAAAATAGTGTCAAAAATTCTAGAAGTACAAAATTTATCAAGGTCCTAGTGATGAGCAACATTTAATTTAAAACTTGTTCACTGCTATTATTATAAGTGACTACCTTTATCATTTGTCATAAAATCTGACACAGAGTATAAACATTTTTCCAACAAGAAGGCTTTCAATTTAGTTTTAAAAGAGTGAGAGCTATAAATTAATAATTTTAAATCAGTCGGTAACCTATTAAATAACTCCACTGCTTGGTATCTAGAACAATGCTTAGCTATGTTAAAATTTGGTGCCATTTTGTGTTTAAATTCCTTCCTTCTTGTGCTTTCCGTTTCCCTTAACTTACGTTCCTCTTGTGATTCATACTCATGAATATACTTAGCAAAGTGATTTAGAATTACTAATATATAAATACTCGGTACTGTTAAAATTTCCAATTCTTTAAAGTGCTCTCTACATGAGTCTCTTTGTGAGATCCTTACTATGGTCCTTATGGCACGTTTCTGTAAAATAAACGCTTTCTGACAGTTATAGCTGTAGCTGTTACCCCAAAGGTCACCCCATTGGTCATCAGGCCAAGCTCCATACAAAAATGGCGATCATTCTTTAACGTATTTTCTTAAATTTATTAACCAAACAAAATAGTGTCTTGGCTTATGTAGGTAAGTGACAATAATTATCGTGTAAAGAAGTGTATTTATCTTTAATTATAGAGGAAAGTAAGCTACGAGGAATCATATGTATTTCTTGGATGAAATGTCGTTTATTATAATAATAAGCAACTGTGTTAATTTCCTGTTTGTTCCTATTAATTTAAGTGTATAATAAGTAATAATTTATTTAAGTACTAGCTGACCCGGCCACGCGTTGCTGTGGCTAACGTTTTTGTGCAATAAAATAATATTGCGATTATAAATGGAGATGTGAGCTATCCTATCTTTCAAGTTGGATCAAACTGCACACGGTGTACGAATTTGATTAAAATCGGTTAAGTAGTTTAGGAGTCCATCGCGGACAAACATCGTGACACGTAATTTATATATATTAAGATTAAAAAAATTTTTTTTTTCATGTTTTTATATCCTAATATAATTATAAGTATATAATTACTGTAGAGGGGCTTGTGGCTAAGTAAAAACAGCCGCACGGGTCGATCGATCAGGTTAAGCTATGCTTGCCGCGGTTGATCCGTGGATGGGTGACCATCTTTACATACCAAGACCCCTCCGTGCCTCGGAAAGCACGTTAAGCCGTTGGTCCTGGCTGTCATTCGAGGCTCTTTGCCAGTAGTTACGGGTCGTCACAAGCCCGAAAGTCTGACAACCAGTCTTACCAATCACTCCATGTAAAATACTGGTACTCAACTGCATCCGGTTAGACTGGAAGCCGACCCCAACATAGTTGGGAAAAGGCTAGGCCGATGATGAGATGATGAATTACTGTAGACCGTATAGAAAATATTAAAAACATTTTAAAAGGCTAACTATGGAGTTTCTTCCCCATTCTTCTCCATACGAAACTACCTTTTGGAAGGGGCAACTAGAAACAATTCTATTTTCCTGTAAATGTTAACATTTAAAAGTCCCTTTCCGTCAAAAAGGCAAAGCATTTATTGCAAGTTGGCCATTACCGACTTGCAAGAAATAACAAGCCGTTGACGCAAAAAAATTAATAAACGCTCAGTAACAACATTTAGGTATTTGTAATAAAAATGTTAGACACAAACAGCTCCTATAATAATAATCGATCTTCTATAAAGCCGCAAGTGCGAGGGTAGACGTTGCGCACACATTAGTAAATCCCTATCTTTTAGGCCTCGTGCAGGGTGTGAAGCTTGTGCGGTTGCTAAGGCGGGTGCGAGATATCAAGCTTATGAACCGCTGTTTACATTCTTAGTTAGGCCCGGCTCACAGACTCGAGCGATGCGACTTGCGAGTCTTGCGACGCATCTTGCGTCAAGGGATATGCGCGTGCGTTCCTAGTGGTCTACTCCAACATGCAATCCGTGGTTTCCGCCGAAGTTGCAGGCAGTAACTACTCGGTATCACCTACAGACATTAGTATGGGGCCCAACCTAAGAATGAATGACACCACGATTTGAATTTTGTTTTACACACGATATGTTTTCGGGTTGTGGCTAAGTTATAACAGCCGCTCAGTCCAATCGATCAGGTTAAGCTACGCTTGCCGCGGTTAGTCCGTGAATGGGTGACCATATTAACATAATAACACCCCTCAGTGCCTCGGAAAGCACGTTAAGCCGTTGGTCCCGGTTGTTATTCGTGGATCTTTGACCTCAGTAGTCCGAAAGTCTGACAACCAGTCTTACCAAGGGGGATATGTTACTAACCCAGTTACTAGGTAATACGATAGTATTACCTAGTAACTGGGTTGTGGAGGTCACATAGGCAGTCGCTCCATGTAAAATTCTAGTACTCAGCTGCATCCTGTTTGACTGGAAGCTGACTCCAACATAGTTGGGAAAAGGCTAGGCAGGTGGCCGATGTGTTCTCGCCCGTCCAATAAAATGACTAAATCGTATGTAGGGTACACTCCGAAGTTTAAAACTACTTTCGAATGGGCCCGTATCTTCGTTGACAGACTTAGTAAGTAGGCCTCCGTGTGTGTTTTCGACTGTTGTTTAGCAAATTACGTCGCGCTGACTCGTGGCATGCTCTAAACCACGTCTTTCATTTGTTTTCTCCACAATCGCTGTCACAAGACGCATATCGCTTGAGCTTGCAACTCGTGGCCGCGGGGTCAGGGCGTGTCAAAGACTTGTTTAGACGAAATTAGGAGAGGCAATGACACTGGCTGTCTATAATTTAGAAAAGCTTTGATAAAATATTAAAGTGAAAAGGCGATGATGAAAACTTATATTGAATCGTATTGGATTGAGCTTAGTGGTATGAAATTGAACACACTTATAAACAACTTCTTTTATTTTTTTTCTCCGTAGTCGCTGTCGCAAGACGCGTGTCGCTTGAGCGTGTCGCTTGCGCGTGTCGCTTGAGCGTGTCGCTTGCGCGTTTCACTTAAACGTGTAGCTCATGGCCACGTGGTGCGGCCTAATGGTACCCAACGAATAGGGACGGCCGATTCTTTGTGGACGAAGCATCAAAGAATAAGGATTACATTTCTGCGGAATTCATTCGATGAATATCAAAAGGCTTTATCGTCAATAACGATATTGGTCGAAAGGATAGTAATGACTGGAGGATATTTCATTTTCAATGGAAGAGGATTTCCGAGTTTGTTTAGCACTGGGAATCATCATTCGCCTTGCCTTTCCCAACTATAGCTTCGGCTTCCAGTTGAAGTAATATACATAAGTATTATAATACTTATTTTTAGGGTTCCGTACCCAAAGGGTAAAATCGGGACTCTATTACTAAGGCTCCACTGTCCGTCTGTCCGTCTGTTACTAGGCTGTATCTCATGAACCGTGATAGCTAGACAGTTGACATTTTCACAGGTGACGTATTTCTGTTGCCGCTTTACCAACAAATACTAAAAACAGAATAAAATAAATATTTAAGGGGAGCTCCCATACAACAAACCTGCTTTTTTCGGCGTTTTTGTTCTGTTGTACGGAACCCTTCGTGTACGTGTCGGACTCGCACTTGTTTTTTTACTATAGCGGATAATTCTTTTATCAAGGACACAGAGTTAGAGAAAGAGCAAAAACACGAGTTACGAGTACTTTAAAGCACTTTACAAAAAAAAAAACATAATTATTTGAGGTAAACGACTCTTATCATACAGAAAAAATTTAAATTTATAAAACCCCCGATACAAACAAAAACCTCTAAAAGTTAAAAAAAAATGTATTGGCCCTTCAAGTTTAATATAAGTTGTAGGTATATTTTGATCTAAGCGTCCTCGCGTCGTGAGACGAATTTTCTTGAATCATAGCTAAGAACACGCTCGATCAAAGCACCTAGTCCTAGACCAAACAAAACAAAAATATCAAAATTGGTTCAGCCGTTTTGGGGCTCCGGTGGCGTAGACAGACATACAGATACACAGACACATAGAGACACAGACACAGATACACAGTCACATAGATACACAATTACACACGTTAAACTTATAACAAAAAACCAACATTGTTTATTGCCTGTTCGCTACTTCGTCCTGAAGTTTTCTCACGATATTTTCCTTGTTCAGTGCGTCGATATTGTGTGGGAATTATTTGACCGCCGATTTATTACGCTGCCGAATCCCATGTCAATTTAGAGGATTAGTTGTGGTGTATCAGATAATATGAGATTTAGCAGTAGATTTATTGATAGAAACTTGATTAGGTTATCGAGTTACGTGACATCAAAAGCCGCATTTACGGCTTAACTTTGAGACGGAACCCTCAGGGCACGAGTTCTGCTCGCACTTGCGCGTTTTATTCAATTAATGCCTATACTATACCTAACTGAAAAATAAATATCGTAATATAAGATAATAATTATATTCGGGTAAACAAAAACGTTTAAAATTGTAGCCCACCAGCATCGGTAACAGATTCACGGACATACAATAATTAAGGCGACACGCGATAAAATCGCGCGCGACACAAAGGCACCGCAAGTCGCGCAATGAGCGGTGTCTTTGTGTCGCGCCCGATTCGTGTGTGCGCGTCTGTTTGTAGGAGCCTTTATTGAATAATATACACAGCGATCATACTTAGGTACATTGTATACAGCCGTTACATCTGATTATTTTACGTATACTAACTACAGAAAATTCTTGATTCCGAAAATCTGACAACCAGTTTCACCAAAGGGGTATCATATTACCCAGTAACTGGGTTGTGGAGGTCAGATAGGCAGTCGTTCCATGTAAAATACTGGTATTCAGCTGCATCCGGTTAGAATGGAAGCCGACCCCAATATAGTTGGCAAATGCTAGGCAGATGATGATGATGACTTATTACACACTTTCTGCTGGCGGAAAGGGATTTTTTTTTCAGGATAGGAAATCATCAAATGACCCCTCCCGCTCTGGGTGGAGCGGAAGGTAGTGTCAGGCTCTTACTGACTAAAACCCACCCGTGTTCCTTCCTGAGCCCTTTATGTTCCGAGCCAGCGGTAGCCCTTTCGGACAATCCCGCTGACCGGGCAGGCTTCGGCCCTGACGGGCCCCTTCATTTGATGCTGACATCTCTTTGAGGCGCGCGTGGAACACGTACGCGCCATCCGGCACGGGCCTGGTCCTGATCGGACGGTGAGCTAGGCGGGAAGGGATTGTGTTTTGTTTTCGTCGTGTTTCTTATGAATAGGCAAGGAGGCGTGGATGAAGCTTCCTCTTAGCCGAACGAACACATTTTTGTCTTGATTACCTTAACTTTAGTATGGATAAACTAACAAAATGTTGCCCTCATCATCTCCCTAGCCTTATCCCAATTATGTTGGGGTCGGCTTTCATGCTACTTAACCGGATGCAGCTGAATACCCGTATTTTATATGGAGCGACTGCCTATGTGACCTTCACTACCCAGTTACTGTGTACCCGTAATGTCAGCCGGGACCAACGACTTAACGTGCTTTCCGAGGCACGGAGGCACGGTCTCGGTAATGGATCGTCAGCCATCCACGGATTTGTTTTTTTTTTTTTGTTTTTTTGTTTTTCTTTAAAAAAAAAACGTTGCCCCACACTAGGAATTACTCCTGTATCGTGGGTGCGTTTACAAACATTTAAATTCACATATACAAACAGCCAGACCCGGATTGACCTCGGCAAGCGTTGCTTAACTTTGATAATTGACATGTGTAGTTGTTATTACTTACCCACGAGCCCCTGAGAGAATGCGATAACCCTATTTACATAAAAATAATTAGATACATCGAGGGTAGAATGCGCATGTGTGTGGCTCGTTTGGTCGAAACCGACCTTGACCTTGACAAAAATATGTTGATCGGTTTTGGACGTTGACAATCAAAACTTAACTTATAAAGTTGTAAATTGATGTAGCTATCTGTATTACATGAATTATTAAGAAAGAGAAAAAAAGAGAGAAAAAAAAGAGAAAAGTAAAAAAGAGAAAATAAAGAGAGAGACAAAAGAGAGAGAGAAAAAGTAAAGAAAAAAGAGAAGAGAGAGAGAGAGTCTCATAATAAAGGGTATTCTATTCTATTCTATTCTTCAACATAGGCGCAACGGACAGCCCCCTTTGCAGGGGCTGCCTTGTTGCCGAGGAATCAGCCGCCCACGTCATCCTGGATTGCGAGGCTGTGGCTTCTCAACGTGCAGAAATCCTCGGAACAATGAGGTCGCTCCGCGAAGCCTGTGAAGCTCCCAGGAAGCTTCTGTGCTTTTGGGCGGAGCTAGGCTCTGTTAGCCAGAATCCTCACGCACAGCGGACCGAATGGGAGTCTAAGTGCGGAAAAGGGAGTCCCCTAATCATCATTCTGTTCTATTCTATTCTATTCTATTCTATTATGTTTTATTCACAATATGACCAGCGGGGTAATTGCATAACACAATGACAGGAATGGCTCTCATTTTGACAGTTGAACAATATCCATTGCACTGTTTACGCTGTTGAGCAGACAAATTTTTGACAGTTGAACAATATCCATTGCACTGTTTACGCTGTTGAGCAGACAAATTTTTCGAACATATGAAGCAATGGATTACCTATATCCTTCAAAATGATTCAGATAGCGATTGATAGTGTGTAGGTTTTAAATATGAAAAATTCATAAAATATTTTATAGGCAAACTGTACCTAATAAAGTACCTCTTAGTAATTAAACAACCATGTACAAACTTTATCAACACCTTTTCATACACACGACTACACTCCTCTGTTCATGCCCACGGCCCAACACAATAGCGTGGTGATATATGACAAGCCACAACTTGGCTGCTATCCAATAGGCCACATATTAAAACCTACGCTACATAGAGAGCGTCGAGCGGTGGCGGACAGCGAATGTTCCAGCGTTTTGCAAGCAATAAGAATATTGTAGGTATTTTACCGCTTATTTGTTTAGTTAAAAGTAAAGGCTCCTACAAACAGGCGCGACACGCAATATAATCGCGCGCGACACAAACGCTCGGTGTGTTTGTGTCGCGCGCGATTATATTGCTTGTCGCGCCTGTTTGAAGGAGCCTTAAAGAGACTAAGGCGAATCATACACTATAACCTATAACGTGGCACGCGACGGGGCCCGGAAATCGGAGATAAGTACCTCGCGAGCAAGCGCGTTTTTATTGAATTTTTATTTTTTTAAATCACGCAAACAAGCAAGGGGCGCGTTATGTGCGTCCCGTCGCGTGGCGCGTGTTAGTGTATAATCCGCCTAATAGCACATACTACCCTACCTACCGCCTACTTAAGCACCAAATTATGTGGTGTAAATCATTATTCCATCGAAGTCAAAGTGGAATCATCATATAATTTCAATAAAACCCAATTGAAGGACACTGAACGAGACACAAGTGAAGTTTTATTGTTATTACGTCGAGGGGCGTTAAGTGTCCCACAGTGTTAATAGGCACTACAAGAAAAAAAAACCGGTCAAGTGCGAGTCGGACGGAACCCTCGGTGTGGGTACACCGAGGGTTCCGTACAAATTTGTAGGTACCTATGTAAATAGTTTATCACGGGATTTTTTTTTAATGGAACTAATATTTACGGTTTTCGATTTTTTTTTTCCTTTACTTATGCTGCATGACCTTGCTTCTTACCAAATTTGATTCCCTTGAGAGTGTCGAAATATACTTTTTTGTGGCATAAACGGCCGTATCTTTTTTACGTTAACTTAGAAGTTTGATTTTTTCACAGTTTGAAGGCACTGTAGACCTGAGTATATGGTTTTAATTTCAACACGATACCATAATTAAAAACGTTCAATACATACATATATAGTCACAGTCTCATCTCAGCGACAATCAATGTGAAAAACTTGTCAAAAATGTAAGGATTTTAGAGGTATTTTTGACAGATTGAGACTGAGATCAGAGATCAGAGATCAGATTATAATTCTGTAAATAAATATTTGTTACGGCCGCGAATCATATTTTAATGAACGTACAACTTAATACTGACCAGCAAATTGTAAAAAAATTAAATTTCGCGGGCTACCCTGGCGCTTTCGCCTTAACAAAAAACATACAAAAAATTCAAATATTTTCTCTTTGTCTTTATAGTGTCAGTTAAAATTTTGCGCTCGCTACTGCTTTCAAAAGAGCAGACCCCTAAAACGACCGACCCAACGTATAAGGAGGACCGCAAACTTTTTATAATGTAGATCAATTTGCTCACCCCTATCATATATCTGAGAAAGCAATTAAAGTTGGTAGGTTTTATATGTATAGCGTTAGGGGCGAGCGAACATTATGTCACCATAATGTAGGCAATGTTAGATGACAAAAAATATACTATGTGTAACTGAAATAATGCGCACTAAGAAAGTAGTTTGTTCAGAATCGATTACTGATTTTTGTTTTCTTTTTCTTGATATAGGTAATTTTTGGTCCCAAAAATAATGAAAACTACGTAAATTACAGTCACACTTTCGCTGTAGTCATAAACAAAACAAAATCGACGGATTGCCTACTACGCTTGACCGTGGCGACTGGGTGCGGAGTAGATTTGGAGTATGACCACAATGTTCTCCCACCAATGAAGAAATGTTTGTAAAACGGTAAAAGATAAAACAGTAATTTTTAATGATTAATGAAAATAACAACAAAAAAAAGGAAAACGACCACTACTGTAATGTAAATTTCAATGGTTTGAACGATATCACCACATGAATAAAACAGTTAATTTTGTGACCTTTTAGCTACTTAAAACGTTAAAGTTTACTGTCATGGCGGTAACATTTTGCTTCAAGCTTTAACCGTTTTCGGATCAGTAAAAAATACTGTTTTGAACGTTAGGCTCATATGGAACTGTTTAGAACAGTTCAGATTATGTTTATTTCATTTTTATTTACTGCGTATTTCTTTCAGTGCATACGAATATTTATGACAGTCTTTGTGGCTATAATACGAGGTACAAATTAATGAAAAAAAGAAAAGAGGAAGACCTGGAAGAAAAGATGGATGCATTGTGTGAATGAAGATATTGTGGATAGAAACCCATGTCTACTGAGATGACGGCTAATAGAGATTTATGATAGAAGAAGACAAGCTGCGCCGACCCCCATATAAATTGGGTTAAGGGCCGACGATGTTGAAATAAAAACTGATACACTGTTTTTGTAACGCAGTCGATATGTACCCTATAGCTACCATTTACCGGGTAATAATATGTCTTTCATTGACTTGAATGTGACCTGGCAGCTGATAGTATGTCATGCTCACTCAAACGTCTCTCTGACGGTGGCATGTGTGTTGGATCATTTAGCTCCCTTCAAAATGGTTGAGCTGAATGGTGCTGATTTATGCGTCATGTTCGTGAACGGCCTCCGTCAGTTGGGGCTGGACATCACTTAGCTGCCTCGGCTTATTTTTAATTATTTTATTTTTGGATTGTTGTTTGTTAAGTACTATTTGTTGTACTCCGGACGCTTTTAACGCGTAGTCTTTCTTAATTGTTTACATCGTTCTCACATTATATAATTTTAAAATCAAAAGTAATGATGTAACTAATATTTTTGTAAAATATAATTTAAAAAGAGTGTCCATGGAGTTTCTTGCCTGTTCTTCTCCATAGGTACCTACGCTTTGGAATGGGCAACTAGCTTCATATTTTCTGACTGACCGACTTCTTGACAATTCAAAAGTGCCTGTAAATGGTTTAATTGAAATAAATGCTTTGAGTTTGAGTTTAAAAGCGCAAAAGTGTATGGTGTTCCAAATTGTTAAGGCTTTACTTTGAAAGAATTTGTTTGGTCGCTAAGGCTTAAATAAACCGATATTGTCACCATCACTGGTCATAAGACGCTCCATAGTCAGACAACTAAAAATATTTTATTACCCATAAACCTACATGGGCACTGAAACGTCAGAAGGTAGGTGCATGCTTCCAATTGGTCGTTTCCTATGGAAAAGAGCCGGCAGGAAATTCCACGGTTAATCTTTTGAAAATAATTGGCTTTTATAATGTTTATTTTCATTGGAATGTCGGTATAGCCCAGTAATTGGGTTGGAAAGGTCAGATTGCAGTCGCTCTATGTAAATATTGATATTCACTCGCATCTGGTAAGATTAGAAGCCGACGCCATCACGATCGGGGAAAAGACTAGTCATGTGTGATGAATTTGCTAAAAAAAGCCATAATTTACCGTCTTCCAGAGTCGGATCCTAACAGCACGAATATATGAAAATAGCTAATGCCGCGGTCAAAATGTGAGATACATGATAAATGTTTTTATATCTGTAAGTAGGTTTGTAACAGGTATACACTTTATTTTTTTAATTTTAATCTATGAAATATAACAATTATTTTAATTTTCTTTTTTTAATAAAGTAGGTATTTAGGACCGGCAATAAAGTACGGAAAATAATGTCAGACAAATATCCACTTCTAGCAGCATGGCAGATGTGAATCCTTTTCATTGCGTTTTTCATGACATTTTCACACATTTCCTGCGTTATCTCAGTGACTGTGTCTCGGATATTTTGTTTTAATTGTTGAAGGTTCATTGGCCTATTAGCATAGATACGTCCCTTTAGATAACCCCATAAAACAAAAGTCAGGAGCTGTTAAATCCGGGATCTTGGGAGCCAATCAATGTCACTGTTTCTGGAAATGAATCGACCTGGAAACGTTCTTTTCAATAGGTATGTCGATTGTAGCTCGTGCCGTATGACATGTGGCCATGTCTTGATAAATGATTTTATTTTTGTAAGTAGGTTTGCAGAAACACTTTTACACGTCAATCATATTTTTTTTAAACTAGAAGAGGTCGGCGTTTCCTAGCTGACTACTCTGAGAAGAAAGGCCGAAACAAACTCAGAAGTCACAGTCTCTTTTAAAGTGCAGACATAATCTTGGTTATATGAAGACCATGTAGGTCGATATCTGAGATGGTCTTTTGAGGAAAGAACCACACAGATTGAAAGGCGCGTTGTCAGAAATCGTGCAGCACAACTCAAGACTTAAGGAGCTCAACGATTCGACGAACAATACCAAAGAAAGGACATTTTGCTAGGCCACATAATTACTCAAACGGCCAGACCATGAAAAAAAACTAACAGAACAGAGAGAATAATAAAAAATATATAAAATAAATAAAATTACTCACGTCGTCTTCACATTCACAATAAATAAAATAATAAAATACTTTACAAAGTAAGCAAAATGTCATTGTTTATAACAAATTCATTAATGTCAATGTGTATATAAAAAAAACACACACTTGTTGGAACCACGTGTTTCCTAAGCTACGAGGAACTACTTTATCTGTTACAATGCCATGCTGCTCAAATTTATTCACTACAATAAACGAGTTATTGTTAGCCGCGAAGGTAAGTGATTTCTACCAAAAATTTGCCGCAATTTTCTTAGAGTTTTCGCAATACATGATTGGGTTGAGTAGAAAGTTTTAATAATTAAAACACGTTGTTCAGTCGTAAAACGCTCCATAACAGATTTGCCGTATCTACACAAAATAATTTTCATGAAACATAATTGTCACATGTGCCGCCAAAAAAAAATGGCGGCAGAAATGTCATATGTGCCGCCAAAAAAAACGGCGACAAGTTGTATACTCCAAGTTGCCCACCCTGTATAAACACTTTTACACGTCAATCATATTTTTAAAACTAGATGAGATCAGTGTTTCCTATCTGTCTCTTTTAAAGTCCAGAAATAATCTTGGTCATGTGAAAACGTTGTAATTTGGTGTCTGAAATGGTCTTTTGAGGACAGAACTGAGAACAGATTGAATGGACCTGCAGTGCGATTCTGTAACTATCTCACCGTGAAAACGTAGGTGAAGTAAGCTGTCCATAGTGTAAATTCCAAGCAAAATCTAACTCACTTCACCTAAGTTCACGATGAGATTTTTACAGAATCGACCGGCTGTTCGGTCAGTGCACGAATTTGTCAGTTATCGTGCAGTTCAACTCAGAACTTACGACATTTAGCAAGCTGACTGTCAAGGGAGCCAAACATACCTATATTTTCTAAGACTAACTTCAAATACAACACTACCACTACTACAACACTACTAAGACTATTTTCAAAAACTCAGCTAATAGAAAGAAAAACCCTACCTAAAAAAGAACGCTTCATTAATTTTACCCCAAAAAATTCCGTAAAATACCGACCAACGTACGATGAAGGGTTCTTGAGTATGGAGAGCTTAACACAGCCATTTTCCTCAATCGGCTCCAACAATTTACAGGCCCTTAAGTAGCCGGTACACGATTATGTTTTCCCATGAGCCTGTACCAACAGAGAAACGTATATGTTACACCTGAGGATGTGTTTACCTTGGAGAAGATTAATTGGTAACGGACTGACTTTTTCGGCTTTAACTGATTACAATTACAATTCCTTTCATTTAGACAGTTCAACAACATTCATTGCGTTATTTATGCTGTCGAACAAAGGATTTTTTGAAACATATGAAGCAATGAATTAGGAACTTACTCCAAAATCCCTTGGATTGTGAGAGAAAGTGTTACGCAATTCGGGTGCGTGTGTAATAATTTAGTTTTAGCTGTAACATAGGCGATAGACATTAGGCTCGTCCCTATCATAGCATAATCCGCCAAGAGTGTTCCCACTGCTGGGAATCAGGCCTCTTTTCGGTGAGAGGGAGTGGGCCGTAATCCACCACGCGGGCCCAGTGCGGGATGGGAGATGATATTCGTCCTCGAATTTTTCCTTCACCGTTCCGTTCCGTCTTCAGTTCCCAACAATGGGAATATTACAAGCTGATCCAGCATGCTACGCGGGTTGGACTTCGAACCAAAGATCCTTTCGTTCAACAGTCTCACCTGCGACACTAGATCAACTGACAAACTTAAACAAGAAACCGTTTAAACAGAACACGTTCTAACAATGCTTCAGTCAAACGCTCTCGACTTAAATGTGAGTACGGATACAACATTTTGTATTTGCGGTGACTACTACAACGGAATGAGCGCAATGCACTTTCTGTAATTAGAGCAGAGGTCAGTTTATTCGTGTCAAGAATAACTAGATTTTATTAAAATAATATTATTGTAGTATAATGAGTTTATAGTTTTCTTGCAGGTCATAACTATACATAAACCCCTTACTAATAAACGTGTTAAATCAAATGAATAGTTATACACCGATTTCTCTCTTTCAGCCGTCAGTAATTTGAGTTTCGAGAGAAGAAGACAAAGCGTTGTGTATTACTATACAGACGCTATACAATGTTTATTATTAAGGGGGAAAGGGTGAAAGACCCTGAAACTTAATCCGTCTTATCACAAAAGGAGTTTTAACTTTAGACCTAACCTAAACCTTCAAGCCAATTACTACATTTTGAAATTTATTCTAACAAACGTAAAGTTCTTAATGCAAAATTGATAACTTAGACTCAGGTTTAACGTCAGTTTTTGTATTAAGAACGTTCAAATTGTCGGATTATAAATTAAATTTAAAAATGGCTCGGTGGTTTAAACCAGGGTCCAAAAATAAAACTTGTTTTGTAATAAGGCCTTTTTAATTAACATGATCCTCAAAAATCATGGTCTTAAATTTACTGACACCACGATACGTTTAAAAAGAAAGAAATAAACCACGCTGATTTGCGGCAAACATGACGTAGAGAAAGAACATAAAACACAAAAAAGAAGAAGTTGGGGAAAAATATGCGTCACATCGACGCAAAACGGCCATCGCTCAGCATAATGCTACGACCCTATGCGAGACAGAGCCCCAGCGTTGATTTTCAAAGACAGCTGGAGATACGTGATGACGTCAACCGGTGCCGTATACGATGAGATATAAATAGACAATCAGAAATAAAAAAACAAAATAAACAGACAATACCTAGTTTTAATGTTTTTATAAACATAAACCCCTTTTTTTTTTTTGAAGATGGGATATCATCAAATGACTCCTCCCGCTCTGGGTGGAGCGGAAGGGAGTGTCAGACTCTTACTGACTAAAACCCACCCGTGTTCCTTCCTTAGCCCTTTATGTTCCGAGCCAGCGGTAACCCTTTCGGACAATCCCGCTGGAACATAATCCCCTTTAAGGCTCCTTCAAACAAGCGTGACACGACACGCGACACAAAGGCACCGCAAGTCGCACAACGAGCGGTGCCTTTGTGTCGTGCGCGATTATATCGCGTGTCGCGTCTGTTTGTAGGAGCCTTTATTCATAAACGCTTTTTAAAGTTATTAGCGACTGTTTAATTATACATTTTTGACGTTTGACCTTCACTTAACTTTAATCATTGTTTATAATTATTGTACCCCATCATACACACACATACATTGTATGCAAGCGTTAAAATGTCCCAGTAGTACTTGTAGCCTTTGAGCCTTATCCGCAAGCAAGCGTACCTACATTTAACTTTCTTGACGACCTCCAAGAACGGTTAGAAAACCTACTTGTCCTAGTATAATGAGGAGTTTGAGGATAATGACCAACCCACACTGGGCCGGCGTGATGGATTACTGCCCACTCCCTCTCGCAGAGAGGAGGCCTGAGTCTCCGTAGTTGGAACATTACGTTGCTGACTAGCGACCCGCCCCTGCTTCGCACGGGTGCAAAAGCGATATATTTAAACTAGTATTATAAAGAGGTAAAAATTTGTTTGTTTGTATGTAGGAGATAATCTCCGGAACTACCAGTCGGATTTGTAAAAATGGAAGGGGTCATTTGATGATTTCCTATCCTGAAAAAAAAAAGTCTTATTGCGTAACACACTATTAATCTCAATCTGAATCATTTTCGAGGATATTTTTAATCCATTGCTTCATATGTTCGAAAAATGTGTCTGCTCAACAACGTAAATAACGCAATGAATGTTGTTGAACTGTCAAAATGAAACCCTTGGCGTACCCGGCGATAAATATTGCACATCGACCTTTGGAAAGAGACAATCGGCTAATTTCGGCTTCGTACAGCGTTTTCTCTGTCGCACGAAATACAAACAGTCCGGTATCTATTAGGAGCTGTTAAGACAATTATGATTTGCTTCTTTTGATAATTATTTTTATTCTTTGTATAAAATGGTTTTGTGTAAAAAGGTCGATGTGCAATATTTATCGCCGGGTACTGTACTGATAGTGTGTTACGCATTTACTCCGTTGGTCCTTAGCAGTTTTAAATAAAGAGAAGTGGAATAAGAGTAGGTATAATGCCTTAGTCCTGTAGTGAGACTTCACAGGCTAATAATAATAAATAGATATATAGATTGTGAAGTGATCATAAATGCTTACAACTACAAAGTCCAACAAAAAGTGAATAAAAATGTCACCTTTTAAAAAACTATGCATTTTCTAAAATAAACGTCCACTTCAAAACACGGGTTCCGCCACACAAACCATTTCAAACGCCATTGATATCTATTGACAGAGCAAAGTGTGAACCGGTGTCAATTCGCACCAGGAAACCGATACGTATGCCCCTAGAGTTACGTTCCAGTTTTTCGGAAGTATCTATTGGTTTCGAACAACTATATAAAACAAAGCTAAACTAGACAGATAGCAATTTTTGTTCTTTTTTAAACGATGTTTGGGGACGAGAAACGGTAGAATTTTCCGGGGAGGCAAAGGTTTTATTACTTCACTCATTTGGCTTTTCAAGCTCATAATCATCTAGCTACTTGTGCAAATAAATAATTATTAGTATCACGAACACTTACACACCCACAGACACCCCAAATCACCTTCCCTCTCTGCAGACACACGACACACATCACACACTCATACACACATTACACACTCATCCACTACCCCCATTATACTACATCACACGCGCTTACTCATACACTATAATTGCTGCTATTACACGTATTAGCTTCCCGAATAGATGGCCCCTAAAATACAGGATTTTCCTAGCATCGGGGTCATTATTCCCAAAAAAATGAGCGCAAATGTAATATCATAATAATATATCATATCATAGTAACATGCAGGCGCGTTTCTGTAAGCGATACCGCGCGTGTTTTGTTTATAGGACGATTAAAAAAATACCCGCTTCGGATGTGTTCGGATGTCCTCGGGATGTACTCGGTTTTAATGTATATCCGATATGTCAGTGAGTGAGTGCAAAGTATTCTATTTGTGTTTTGTTTTCACTTCTTTCGGCACTCCCGGGAGTGCCACTGTTTTTTTTTATTACTTAGTTATAATTATGAGTAACAACGAAAGAAATCATCGTGAGGTATATAGCACTTGTAAACACTATCTTAACAATCACAAGTTTAGTGATCAATTTTTGTGTTTCTCTATGACAAAAGGCCTTTTGTCTTATTCAGGGTTTGTGTACATTTTCATCTGATATTTTTTGAACAGAGTATACCTACCAATATCAAGTTATATATCGGTCATCACAACAATGGCTGCCGGGCGGTTACTGCAATATTCCGGGGTCGATGTTTGAACTGTGATCCCAGTAGGTATTGTATAGTAGACGATGTCGCTCGGTATGTGAATAGTTAGACGTGGTATGCCGTTAACTTAGTCCAATGGATGGATGTTACTGCCTATTAACTTGATTTATATTTCGTTTTAGATGGGGAAGACGTTGTATTGCTGAGTAATATTGTATGGAAGATAGGAGTATACAAGGTGGTCAAAAAGTTGTGGATCAAACAACATATAAAGGAGGTCATTTCCAACGCTTTTAAAGTGAGAAATAATATTTTGGTAATGCTTCAAAAAATTTGCTAAAATTTAATTTCTCTTGAAATTTGGTACCCAGAGCCGCAATAGAACTTAACGTAGTGCTGATAGATTATCTAGTAATAATACAACACCGTTTATTTTATTGTTTTATATCACATTTTTTTTAATTAGTCTAATTGTAAAAGAGTTCAGTATACAAAAATATTCATAACTTTTAGGGCAGTTAATTTATGGCCATGCTGTAGAAAGATTTTTTGTTAGAAATGACCTCCTTTTTCTCCTTATTTCGTTTTGATCCACGACTTTTTGACCACTCTGTATAGTACATACTCGACGCACAAACTGTAAAGGCTACTGCAAACAGGCGTCACGCGCGACGCGAATCTCGCGCGACGCAAAGGCACCGCTCGTTGCGCAACTTGCGGTGCCTTTTTGAAGGAGCCTTAACCATGGATTCAGTACCTACATAATTCTAAACATTGAAAGAAAGAAAGAAAATACATGTATTTGCAGCAAACATGACGCATAAAAATAAAAGACACAATAACAGAAAAAAAAAAACGTGCGTTGTGTTGAAATTTTTCGTAAGTTATTAAAAAAAAATGCAGTTCCATACATTTTGACCGCATAGGTCACTTTGCACTATTCTATCAAATAGCAGACTTTCATTTTTGATAACCGACCAATAATTTCTATGCTAGGTCTAGAATCCTGTGCTTAATTCCTGGTAACAGTTTGCGTATCAGTGTTCCTGCCACCCTGTATAATGTAAGATGCTAAAACAAAAGTAGGTAAATCATACGAAAAAGTTGCTCCATACAAAATACCCACATGAATTATGTTACTCACATTTTTTTTAATATTCCATTAGTTTTTTATTGTTAAAAAAATCGTAACTACAAATTTCAAAGTACTGTCAGTTTCATAAATATATAAGAAGGGACCTACTCGTCACAACTGAGACGTCCCGAATTTTTCCTTTGAACTCCAGTTTACTACAAAGTTTTACGATTTCTCATTTAGCTTAAAGGCAATCGGCTCGAGTGTACTTCAGTGTCTACCGTCTGAATTTTCATAGTCTATGCTCTTTTTTATTTAACTTTTAAAGAAGGGCTGGCGTGGGAAAGTGTAAAAGAAGTGTGCTGTTGGATGCTTGTTTTGAAGAAATTACTTTGATATGATTGAACAGGAACTCATCATTTTGGTTGTTAGCTTGCGGCAGAACTTGACTGGTAGAAATCGTCACGTAAGAACAAGCTCCATCCTAGTCTCTCTCTCTCTCCCTGTCTGTCTTTTACTATTATATACGAGTGTATGTGTGCGTGCCAGTATTGCGTAAGGGCCCGTTCACACGTTCCACAACCACACCACATCGCAGCGACAGAATTTGGGCAAGCAGTGGTTACGTGCAAATAGTGTCGCTGTAACTTCTGGCAGATACGTTGTGTATGCGTTGTCGCTAGTAGTTGCGATGTGGTTACGTTACGGCTGTATTTGCCGACAAATTGACTCCGTCCGTCACAGTATCGTCGCATCGATGCAACGTTGCTGGTGCGTTGTGGCTGCGACATCGCCTTGATGTGGTCTGTATCGACCACATGGTTGATTTTGACGGCCAAATGCGGCCTGTGTGAATGAACTATTCCTTTGTGGTGTGGTTGTGGTAAGTGTGACCGGGCCCTAAGAAACTTCATTCCTGACGAGGGTCCCCCGACCGCACACGTTTTTTTTTAGCATAAATATTTACGATAGAACCCGAAGTAATAAAAAAAACATGGTTGAAAACATTTTCTGAGGAAACGAATTCGTTTATGTAAATGTTCTTTAAAATCTGTTTGCAATAGACTTAACTGGCTAATGAATACTTACATAAATCTTATATATAAAAATCTCGTGTCACAGTGTTTGTTATCGAACTCCTCCGAACGGCTTGACCGATTTTAATGATTTTTTTGTGTATATTTGTAGGTCTGAGAATAGGTCGTAGGCTATTTTTTATACCCCTAGGTGATAAGGGTGGCCGTCTCCAGATTTTTTTTAGAATCATAACCTACGCCGGTGGAACCGCGGGGCGCAGCTAGTAATACATAATAATTATGTATATAAAATACTTTTGATGTAAATTTGATGCTGCCATCTATAAACACTTTCAAAAACGCTTTGTTGAAGACTTTATAGAACTATATTTAATTTGAATAAGCTAACATAACATTTAACGTTCAGCCGTGGTTCAAGCTCGAGGTTTGCCAACGAGCAATGAGGCGCAGCATTCTAGGAGTCAGATTAACCGACCGTGTTACCAACACAATGTTGCGCTCCAAAAGACAAATCGCCGATGTAACCTAAAAATTGGCAAGGTTTAAATCGGACTGAGCCGGACACATTTGACGCATGTCGAGCGAGTCATGGGCAAAATCAACCACCCTGTAGAGTCCCCGAAAACGTCCGGTGACATCGAAGCAGAACCAAGAGATGTTGGCGGGACGAGTTTGATGACTACAGACAGGATTGGTCCACACTATCTCAAGACAGAGGTGAGTGGAAAGGAGAAAGGGAGGCTTTGCCTTACAGTGGGATATGACAAGGGACATGGGTAGGGTTCCCAACTCTCCCGGATTGCCCGGGTGACTCCGGTAGTAATGATTGACCTCCCGACCTCCCGGGGTGCAATAATTTCTTCTTTATTTCTTTTCTTTTTTTTTTCTCTTTTTTTTTGTTATTTTTGTTTTTCTGTTGTTTATGTCTTTTATTTTTATGCGTCATGTTTGCCGCAAATAAACGTATTTTCTTTCTTTCTTTCTCCGGTTTTTCTAAAATGAAAGATAGAAAAAGTAAAAATTAAAATGATGCATCCGTCGCTCGCACATCACTACTCATCACGGTCGTTTGTTCTTTCCATTCCTGTCTGTAATGCTTCTTGCGAACGCGTATTCAGTAATTACGGTGGAACAAGTATGGAGCAAGGATTTAGTAAAAGCAGAGTTACAAATACTAACAAACTTCGATTTGTCATATAAAAACTTTTATGATTTTATGGTAAAAAACCGTCAAATAATTTAGATGCTGCTTGAAAGCAAAATAAATATAAATTTAAAAATGAATAAATAATTGAGATTTTCTTTCAACTGCCCTTGATTTTTTTTAATTCTCCCGGGTTGGTCCTTTCGAGAGTTGGCAACCCTAATGAGAGTTCAAAACATAACTTGTGAAATGTGAGTGTACAGACGCCAGCACATCAAGCTACTACAATCTGTCAAATTTCTTTAATAGATTTTCTACTTTATCGCTGAAGCATAAGGTTCAAAGTTGATTGGAAAAATTTGACAGTTTCGGGTGGCTTATGTGCTGGCGTTTGTTCTACAGTTAGACCTCTGCCCAACACTTCTAAGAAACAAGCATGATGTTATGACATGTTAAGGATTTATGATGGTATTCATAAATCCTTAACAGATGAAAAAAAATATATATTAATACGTTTAAATAAAAACACAACCCACACATCATCACCTTAAAACGTACAATCAAACAAAACCAATAATAAACGGTTATCAAAATGCGGTGAAAATGCGATTTTCATTGGAAAGTAACGCACGCATTTGACTGTACAACCGTGGTCTGTGGGACAATTCGGGTCATTACATTTTTCCGCTCGAGACCCTTCCCTTTTAATACTCGTAAAATTACAAGCATCCCTAAGGAGGATGGCTGATAAACCATTTTACTTTTAAAACTCTACAGAAAAAAAAATGAAGACGAATTGTATTTGTTTTTACTGAGTTTTTAAAGGGCTTTGAAGGTTCGTGGTTTACCTACCTGTTTTTAATTTTTCAAAAGTAGAAAGGATCAGAATCAGGATCAGAATCAGGATCGGAATCAGGATCAGAATCTGGATCTGTATCAGGATCAGAATCAGGATCAGAATCAGGATCCTGGATCTGAATCAGGATCTGAATCAGGATCTGAATCAGGATCAGAATCAGAATCAGGATCAGAATCAGGATCTGAATCAGGATCTGAATCAGGATCTGAATTTGGATCTGAATCAGGATCTGAATCAGGATCAGAAACAAGATCAGAATCTGGATCTGAATCTGGATCTGAATCAAGATCTGAATCAGGATCTGAATCTGGATCTGAATCTGGATCTGAATCAGGATCTGAATCAGGATCTGAATCAAGATCTGAATCAGGATCTGAATCAGGATTTGAATCAGGATCTGAATCAGGATCTGAATCAGGATCAGAATCAGGATCAGAATCAGGATCTGAATTTGGAACTGAATCAGGATCTGAATCAGGATCAGAAACAGGATCAGAATCTGAATCTGAATCTGGATCTGAATCAAGATCTGAATCAGGATCTGAATCTGGATCTGAATCTGGATCTGAATCAGGATCTGAATCAGGATCTGAATCAGGATCTGAATCAAGATCTGAATCAGGATCTGAATCAGGATCTGAATCAGGATCAGAATCAGGATCGGAATCAGGATCTGAATGTGGATCTGAATCGGAATCAGAATCAGGTTCAGAATCAGAATCTGAATCAGGATCAGAATCCGAATCAGGATCTGAATCAGGATCGGAATCAGGATCAGAATCAGGATCAGAATCAGGATCAGAATCAGGATCAGAATCTGGATCAGAATCTGGATCTCAATCTGGATCTGAATCTGGATCTCAATCTGGATCTGAATCTGGATCTGAATCTGGATCTGAATCTGGATCAGAATCAGGATCTGAATGTGGATCTGGATCTGAATCTGAATCAGAATCAGGTTCAGAATCTGAATCTGAATCAGGATCAGAATCAGGATTCCGAATCAGGATCGGAATCAGGATCAGAATCAGGATCAGAATCTGGATCAGAATCTGGATCTCAATCTGGATCTCAATCTGGATCTGAATCTGGATCTCAATCTGGATCTGAATCTGGATCTCAATCTGGATCTGAATCTGGATCTAAATCTGGATCTGAATCGGGATCTGAATCTGGATCTGAATCAGGATCTGAATCAGGATCTGAATCAGGATCTGAATCAGGATCTGAATCAGGATCTGAATCTGGATCTGAATCAGGATCTGAATCAGGATCTGAATCAGGATCTGAATCAGGATCTGAATCAGGATCTGAATCTGGATCAGAATCAGTATCAGAATCAGGATCTGAATCAAGATCTGAATCAGGATCTGAATCAGGATCTGAATCAGGATCTGAATCAGGATCAGAATCAGGATCAGAATCAGGATCTGAATTTGGAACTGAATCAGGATCTGAATCAGGATCAGAAACAGGATCAGAATCTGGATCTGAATCTGGATCTGAATCAAGATCTGACGCTTTTAACACTTACGTTTTTATTAATTTTTAAAATCAAAAGTTATGATGTAACTAATATTTTTGTAAAATATCATTTAAAAAGAGTGTCCATGGAGTTTCTTGCCCGTTCTTCTCCATAGGTACCTACGCTTTGGTATGCATGCGAATTTTTTGATGCCCAATGGCATCAAAAAATTCGTCTGCATCGCTGTCAATGGGATAATTGCCCAAAAGGCTGGCAACATTACCACGTTGGATGGAAATGCTTAGGTGCAGCGCAGACGACAGACTATCCGTGACACACTTTTTAGTCTGTGAAAATAGAACCTATGCAATTATAAGCAGTAACGCACACGACGCGCAAAAAGTCCGGCGCACAAAAAATCCGTGTAATTCGGGCAGACCGCACCGCGCCGGGTCGCGCCGCTCCGCACAAAAAGTGTGTGAAAAAAATTGAACGTTTGCTTCAACGCGCGCTAACGCAGACCGCCGCAGACGGCGCACACTTTAGTCGGCAATCTGCATTTGCTAGGGGTGGACGTAACGCACGCGATCTATTATCATGGCGCCAGAGGTCGATGTAACGATGTTAATTTAAGAAATACAAAACAGACCAGCAATTTATGATACTTCTAAAGCAGAATATCATGATAGACATTTAAAAAGAAACCGTCAGAATGATCGAAGATGTGCGTCGTGTGCGTAGAGTCTGTGAAAAATCCGGGACCGACTTTTTGCGCGCCATGCAGACTTTTTGTGCGCCGCAGACTCGATCGCACAAAAAGTGTGCCGTCTGAGCTGCACCTTATTCTTTGGGCTAAAAATACGCCAGCCCTCTGGTCACGTGAAGAGTCGGCGAACCGCTTGGCGATGTCCCGAAATATTCAATGAAGGTTGTTATATTGATTAAAATATGATACGCAACCGTAACGAATATGGCTTTGCAGAATTATAATCATTAGAATCAGCAATACAACTCTTTAAGTTAGCCCATACAAGACATCGTTAGTTGAATTACAAACAATAAGTTGTAAAATAAAATAGAACAAAAAAAATTTGCTATGTTCACAAATACGATAGGAAAAACAAAAATACTTAAAAATAACAAAAAAGGCTGACAAAGAAGGGAATGGAGGTAAAAAAAGGTTTTGCGTGCGTTACGTTGCGGCTGCCGTGAACGGCGATTTCTCACAAAAGTATCTTCCCTGCAATAATTTTTGCTCCATGTTATTTAGTTTGATGTACAGAATGCAAAAATCTACAGGAATAAAATTTATATAATTTACTTCAAAAATGACACTCGCATTCACACAAACCAACTAAACGCAATAGATTTTGTGCAACTGACAAATGGAACGCGATTCAAAAGTGTACGACATTAGGATACCGTTCTAAGTTTATGTTAAAGTTTGCACATAATAAAGTATAGAACATTAAGCAACAAAAAGGTTATAACAGCCAGCTCTATTTTCTATCCACGCCATAAGGCAATGGGCACACAATAAAAAGTGACGGCGAAAGTATTAAGTCGTCTGGCAATTCAGAGTTCATGACTCTAGAACTATGCACGATAAACTCGATATAAGTACAAAGTTGGAGAGACTATATAATACCATTTTTATAGATATTTCACGTTACATTTTACGTTAGTTTGTATGAAAATATATTACTTTTAGGATTCCGTACCTCAAAAGGGAAAACGGAACCCTTATAAGCTCACTTAGTTGTCCGTCTGTTCGTCACGCCAAACCCTTTTTCTCAGGAGCGCGTGGAGTCATCAAGTTGAATTAATATCAAATATTCAAGGCTGCAATCCCTTGAAGCTGTGAATAAGTCAAACTTCTAAGTCAACGCAATCAAAAGATACGGGAGGTTTATGTTCCGAAATCAAAACCTGTAGGGTACTTCCCGTTGCCCTGGAATCATGAAATTTGGCAAGTAGCAATCTCGTGTAGCACAAGTAAAGGGAAAAATCCGAAAACCATAAATTTGTAATTACATTACAAAAAAATAATTTTAAAACTATGTATTTACATACCTACAATTTTTAACGGAGCCCTCGGTGCGCGAGTCCGACTCGCACTTGACCGGTTTTTAGAAAGACATCCATCTAAAAGTAATATTAAAGGCACAAACCTCAAAGAATATGATATTGAGGGTTCAATATCATATTATTGAACCCTCTAATATATAATGACTAGCTTCTGCCCGCGACTTCGTCCGCGTGAAATTTCTTGTTACTCCGACCCACCCCGTCGTCGCATCGCATCGCCTGCCCGCGCTATTACTTCGTATTTGCTTAGCGTTCTTTCTGACTTTTTTTCTTTTTGCTCGGCTCCTAAAGGTCATAGCGTGATGTTAAATTGCCTATAGCCTTCCTCAAGAATTGGGCTATCAAATGCAAAAAGAATTTTTCAAATCCGACTGGTGTTCCAGAGATTAGCGCGTTCAACCAAACAAACAAACAAACAAACTCTTCAGCTTTATAATATTATATAGTAGTATAGATTGCGTCTCTTTTTGTGACCTCAAATAATTCCTATTTTAGAGTCCTATATTATCTACTAAATACCCCTTTACTGCGACCTACTTGAATTTAGCATTCGCCGTCCACATTAGCTTAGAAAAGTGTCCATCATAAGAAGGTCAAAACGTTTTTAGAGAATCAGTTAAATATTTCTCATATTACCCACTGACTTAATAAAATCGCGACGAATTAAAAACGCCGAGCGCGATTTTTTCCTGCCTTCAACAGAGGGTTCGAAGGAGCGTGAAAAAACACTTCAAAACTGATTCTTCTTGCAGTGCGAACGTACGAAATGTCCCGAAAAATTAAAACATAAAAGAAGGAAAAACAATCGCGGCCACTTTGTATTTGTTCCATTCCTAGCGTAGCGCGCGTTTATATTCTGCCGCGATTTTTTGCGTTCGTGCGTACGTGTACCCATAGTAAAATGATTGTACAGATGTTCTATGTCACGTAGTCCGTTTGGCTATGAATGTTGTCAAGCGTGCACATGCACATTGTGATCAACAGAGACTCAACAATGGGTGAAGTAGAACGGTACACATTCGCGGAAATAGCCTCATGCGACGGCAGCAAGGGGCAGCCACTGTGGGAACGCGCTTGTCGGGATACGTCACTACTACAATCAAAGCCGAACGGACTTCGTGAAATAGAATATCTGTAGCATATTTCGATAGTGCTATTCGGTAAAGCTCACACAGAACAGAGTTGTTATTTTTATTATTATACGTATTTATTTAAATCTGAGGGCCTTGATAAGTGACAATCGCTTTCAAAACATTTCGTATTTCTACAACGACATTCAACGTGACTGACATAAGCTTTCGGTAGCAGACTTTTTTTACTTAGACGTTTTTCTGTCAGTCCCAGACTTTTATTAAATAACTTTTCACTGGTATATATTATCGCTGGTAGAACGCTTTGTCGAAAACTTTGTCTAGGTCTTCTGGACGATAAACGATTTCATTCCATTGAAGCTCACTCAAATCCGTTTGTCTAGTCATGTGCTCAAATGATCGCACACAATTCAAAAGTGAACCGATTTTGTTTTATTTATTCAAATATTCACTTCGTTTAAATTTCGAAATGACTACAACAAGGGTTATTCCCCTAATCGCCATGGGATCCAATCAATGGGGATTTGTGAACTTTTCTTTTACATATCCCCATTCAACTCTCATAGGACTCATAATGGGGATTTACAAAAAAAAATCACAAATCCCCATCAGTTCAAGAATAAAATACAAACAATATGAGTACCTATTATACAGTAAAAGCTCCTTATTCGCGCTTTCTTCATTCGCGTTTTTACTATTCGCGGATTAAAAAAATGCGACCCAATTCCTATATTCGCGGCTAAAATTTCTTTATTCGCGGATCTAATTGATCGCGCCGCCTTAGCACTGCCGCCTCTTGTCAAAGGATGCCGTACCCCGCTACCGACACTACCCAATATTCTTTGTAAATGCCGTCAAATGGCTAACAAAAACAGTAAAATAGATCTTATTGTAAAATAGCAAATGAGCTCTGCGATTTCTTTATGAACAATGATCCGTCTATGGAACGAAGTCTTATTTTTAAGAGGCAAATTGCTAATGCGACTGCTGCGTATCAGTCTGAATTGAAGGAGCTTTTAAAAACTGCCAAGCAAGAGAAAATTACAAAATTCTTCAAACTATTGCAAGCCTTAAGATAATTTAATCAAAATTTTCAAAAACTTGAATTAAATCGATTTTTTTATACATTTGCTTTTTTTATTTTGTCACCTAGGAACGTATCCCATATAATCCCATATAAATTACCATTCCGTATTCACGGTTTCTGTATTCGCGGCATATTTTTGGAACATATGCCCCGCGAATAAAGAGCTTTTACTGTATAAGAATCATGAAGTCTTTATTTCTTACGGAGGCAAGTACTCATTGATTTATTTTTATAAACAAACTTAAAACAAATCCCCTTTAGAAGTTCTATGAGACTTCAATGGGGATTTGTGGAAGAAAATTTGCGAATCTCCATAGATGGAGATTAGTGGAATAACCCGATTATAATACTATCACTGTTCTAAATCTTGGGTCAGGACTGAAACCAATCTCCCTATCTTTAGCTAAACTTGCGAACAAAGGGGTATTAAATAAACAATACCAAGATTCGATCCGCTGATAAATGATAAATGATTTATTTTCTGTAAGTCGTTTTGTACAAATACTTTTACACTTCAATCATATTTTTTTAAACTACAAGAGGTCGGCGTTTCCTATCTGACTATTCTGAGAAGAAAGGCCGAAACAAACTCAGAGGTCACAGTCTCTTTTAAAGTCCAGACAAAATCTTAGTCAGATCATGCGACGAACATGTAAATTGGTGTCTGTAATGGTCTATTGAGGAAAGAACCACACAGATTTAGCGGACCTGTCCAGTCAGTGCACGCATTTGTCAAAAATCGTGCAGCTCACCTCAGAATTTGAGGAGCGTAACGATTCGACGAACAATACCATGGATATCGAGGGATTTATGTCATGGAGGCGTGGCACATGTCGCCTCCATCCGATCAAACTGACCAAAAATTTAATTGCGTACACACAATCAGTAGCAATGGGTTTTGTCAGTTCAACAACATTCATTGCGTTATTTACGTTGTTGAGTAGACACATTTTTCGAACATATGAAGCAATGGATTAGGAATATGTTTAAAAATTATTCATATTGAGATTGATAGTGTGATACGCAGTACAGAGTTGCATGCGTGCATTCAGTGACTGCACTAACTTTCTAGTGCCCGCCCCTTTTGAGCATGTGTACAATAAGATAGCACAAAAGTGTTACGCCTAGGGGAGAGGGTGGCAAGATGGGGTACTTAACGTTTGAAACTCAATAGAACTAACATTTTCGTGTTTATATTATCATTTTTAATTTAGTAATCATCTTTAGTAATCAGTCTTCCATAATTCAATGTAATTAGGAACTTATGTTAAGTAATTATATAGAAAATCCTCAAAAAGTAGAAAAAGTCAGATTTCCCCATCTTGCCCCCTCCCTCGGGTAAGATGGGGTACCCTAAGTAGCAAGATGGGGTTTGCAAAAATCAATTTATTTTTGCTGACAGAATTCGCAAGTAAACGTCGCATCTTCATCTTCATCATCTATACCAGCACAGGTGCAGTGAGCCAATTTGCCGCATTCAGCACATGCAGCCCATTTTGCATGAAATATATATTTTTTTTCTGCAGGGACTGAAAGGTTCCTAAAATCAAATTGAGGCTACTAGGGCATATGGGGTATCATATGTAAGTGAAAGAGCGCTGTTTGCACATTCTCAAACATTTTTCTTTTGTTTAGGCTGCATAGTTTTTGACTTTTCATGAAAAATGTAAAAAAATAATACCGCACCTCCCCTCTATCTCCGAAGTTTGCATAGAGAAAAATCTGAAATTATTCTATGTGATAGAAGTTTATGTAAAGTTTACAGGAAAAATAAAACGATGTTTCTAAATAGCACGATTTTAATATCCACAGATTTTCTTTCAATTTTCTATTCTTTTTTGCGATGAAGTTTTAATTGCAGTTTTTCCTCGTTTTCTAATAACCCGAGAAGCTTTTCGTGGTACTGGAAAGGGCATGATTTGCTGGGGAGTAGCCACAATAAATCAATTAATTAAATTATCCAAAATAAATTTAAATATAAATAATTATATATACTTTTACAGAGGTAGCAAAACAAACTTTTAATGCGGGCAAGATGGGGTACCCCAAACCCCGTCTTGCCCTCTAATGCCGAAATGAATTTAAAAATTGATCTCTAAAAACAAGGTTTCCGCACAAAGATAAACAAGTGCTTACCTGCAAGCGTGATTGTTGACGCATGTGAATAACCTTGTTTGTATTTTGATATGTTGTTTTAAATAATACAATTACGTTCCAACCAAAGTGAATAAACCGCAAGCAAATCACCAAAAACTGTTTTTTTCAATTTTACAATAAATTACGAGGTGCTGTCGCCCTGTGACATTTCTGACTAACAACTGTTATGGCGGCGGTGTGTTATGAGCAAAAATAATAGTGATTGGTCAATTGGTTTCTGAGGTAAGGCAGGTACCCTGTCTTACCCGCTACCCCATCTTGCCCCCCCTTCCCCTACTTTTTTACGTGTGTACCAAAAAAGGATCATATGGACCGTATCTATTTCTTTTGTTTTTGTGTGAGTTTCAGGAGTGGGGAAAAGGTGGCGACATATCTCTCGGATATCTATGAACAATACCAAAGAAAGGACTTTTGGATAGGCCGCGTAAATTACTCAAACTGCCAGATCATGATTAAAACTAACTAAGAAGGAAAACAGAAAAGTAAATGATCCACATAATCCTCACAATAATTAAATAAATTTAAACAAATAAAAATACTTTACAAAGTACATATTCATGTCATTGTATACATAAAATTCATCAATGTCAATGTGTATATAAAAATCCGGATATAATCTTTGAGGATCATGTAGATTGATATCTGAAATGGTCTTTTGAGGAAAGAACCACACAGATTCAGTGATTCTGTCCAGTCAGTGCATGCATTTGTCAGTAACCGTACAACTCAACTCAGAACTTAAGTAGCTCAACGATTCGACGAACAATACCAAAGACAAGACATTTGGGTAGGCCGCATAAACTACTCAAACTGCCAGACCATGATTAAAACGGAAACAATAACCCAGATAGTCCTCACATCCACAATAATTTAAATAATATATCTAATACTTTCTACAGTAAATGTACATGTTATTGTTTAAGTAAAAAGATATTTAAAAAAAATAAAGTGCATAATAGCAAAATAAAAACAACATTCACTGTCTAAACCTATTGGAGCAGCTCAATCCCAAGACATTTTGTCCTCACTGCATTTTATCGGTAATTTACCGAGAGCATTACCTTCCGGCCAGCTATTTATATCCGAAAGAAAAAAAAATAAAAACACCCCTATGGGAAATTAAAAATAAACTGCACGTGAAAGCTACAAGTTTTGCTTTTTATTTTATTTTTATAGTGAGCTGTTTGTGGAGCGTGTTTTGAAGAATTCCAGAAAAGTTTGCGATAAGTACTTTTGGTTTCGAAGTTAAGAATGCACTTGTTCGAAAATTAAAATTGTTAGAATCCAAGCTTTTGTTTTTTGTGTGTGTGTGCTATTTTTGATTTGATTTCTGTTACGAAGATGGTAAAAGGGTTTAATGAAGAGAGAGTTGACTTAAGCGATCATTGGGAGGGTCATATTAACAGATAAAACAACAACCTAAAAAGCATAGAAACCTACTTATTTAGAGAAATTAAAATATATAAAGGTAAGGTTGAAGAACATGATAGCCAGTAGGTATGTCGGCATCAAAACTGCATACTTAAATACTTTTTCTTTGACTCATCATGCTTTTTATGTTTTAGGCCTTTATACCTCACATGGAATTGCATGGTCGCTCGATTTAGGAGATCCATCCATCCTTAATTTCTATTCATCAGAATTCCTGCGGTATCCAGTCCACAGACAACAACATTGGAATCTACTACGTTTACCGTAGTATCAAAATTATCCAGTCAAAATCAATCTGCCTTTCCTTTTCCCAACTATTACGGGGTCAGCTTCCTGTCTATCCGGTTGCAGCTGAATACTAGTGTTTTACATGTAGCGACTGCCTATCTGACCTCCACAACCCATTTAGTGGGTAACACGTATCCCTTTGTAAGACTGATTATTAGCCTTTTGGGCTTCTAACTACCCGTAACGACTGTCAAAGACGCACGAATGACAACCAAAACCAAATTCTTAACGTCCTTTTCGAAACATGGAGGGGCTCAATATATAATAGATGGTCACCCATCCGTAAACAGAACCAGGCAAGAGTAGATGAACCTTTTATCGACCTGTGCATCCGTTATCAGTTAGGTACGGTAAATGGGGACTCCCATTTACCAAAATGAAAATAATAACCTAAATATTATAACACTCTGGCCAAAATAACATAATTTACTCGATGTTCACCACATTATCATTATTACAATATTATGCAGACTATAACGTTATTATTATGCCCTCCGTAATGTTTGCACCTGATGTTATCATTAGCAAATTATTATATTACAGTAATAGCACTGTTTTCAGCACTGCGTGGTTTTGCATGAACGTTTTTGACTTTTCATCGTCCGTATTTTTCAATTTTCTTTTCTTTTTTTTTAACCAGTACGCACTTTCAGAATTCAGCATATCTGTTTTTTTTTTATAACCGGCCATACACGCTAGGAGTAGCTTCTTTGGTCGGTTAACAAAAAAAAAACAGCTGTTTCACAGAAAAGTACCTACGCAGTCAAAATGTATGGAACAACGAATATTTTTTTTCATGTTTGCGCACTGGTTATTTTTTTCCTGTATATAGACTTATAGTGTAGAAAAAAATCGTGAGGAAAACAGAATTTTGTTCAATAATGATCTTGACACATTGTTTTTACGAACACTGAGAGTCAAATTAGTAGGATACCCCGTCACATTTTATACATCTATACCTATTATAAATAATATAAAATAAAGTCATTTTTCGTGTCAGTCTGTGTGGCCGCTAAGTTCTTCTTAACACCATCACTTAGAAAACTGATTCCGGAAGGTTTCTGTGTATAATACAATTTATATTAAACATAAATAAAGCAAAGAAATCGAATTATTTTCAAGTCGTAAAAACCGTCCCAAGCAGTGATGAATAGCTAGTTAATGCTCCTACAAAAATGCGCGACACGCGATATAATCGCGCGCGACACAAAGGCACCGCTCGTTGCGCGAATTGCGGTGCCTTTGTGTCGCGCGCGATTTTATCGCGTGTCGCGCCTGTTTGAAGGAGCCTTTATGGATAAATGTATAGTTAGGTACCTTATCGAATCCAGGGCCATTGAGACTTTTTGAAATATCCAACACGCAGAGAGCAAGAGGCTGTGATCAATGTTCGTTCCTTGTCAGGATAAGAAGAGGCTTTGCCCCAAAATGGCGGCTGTATTCCGGAACTCAAGTAGGTACTGAACCGACTGAATTTGATCACATTAAATTTTTGTTTTAAAACGGTTTTCGAAAAACGGAATGTTCTCGAACATTCAATGTTTGAAAATGACTATTGACCTCGACGAGATAAATTTAACTTCGCTTAGCGTTGATAAAAATACGCAGTTTTACTTAATTTTAATAGTTCATTAGGCTTCCCAAACTACAAAAGCATTTTTCGTAAACTATCGTAAATTAACCTGAAAACCGAAACCGTTTACCGTAAAGTATCGATATATAAACGATAATAGACGAATAATTTCCAGTGAATTACACGTTTCGCTATTAAGATCACTTATTGGAAACTTGTTAGCGTGTATAAAGTGCTCGCCTGCATCACAAAGTGAATAGATACAGAAGTTTAGCTCCATACAACGCACGCGCATAAATACTAAGGTTTGGGTCCGGGGATGTCCCGGGCCTCGAAGTCCGGGGACTTTTTGTAAATAAAGTCAGGTCCCAAGACTTTCGCGTCGGATTTGGGACACTGGCCACCATAGTTTACAGTCCCAAAATACGGATTTCTTTACTTCGAATTTGAGTAAAACTGCTGCTTTTGCGGAAAAACTGTATTGCAGACTTTCTGAAAATGTCCCTCTGATGGTTTGGAAATAATTGACGCCGATCCTAGTACCAGTAGTAGCTCTACAGAATACAACGAACCCGAAGAGTTGTTTTAATTCTAGGAACAGGCAATCAAAACTTTCGCAAACCCTAATTGGTATCTTACACTTTCGCAAAAGCGTAAGCATTTTCTTGTGAAATAACGATTGAATCTTTGAGAAAATATTTCATAATAATATGGTCTCGAGAATATCATGTTTGTAACACAGCGCGGTACGGGAGGTGTGTGGTGACATGATGCGAGAGCTCAGTGATTCGTCAATTTCTGACAACTATCACCCCTCCCGCACCGCGCAGCTACCTCAGACAACGTCTCAGTGAAGCGGTCTATATCAATATTTTAGGAGAAAATCCCGACTGGCATCTGTTTGAGATCGCCTCGTACATACGCATCTATGTGTGCGTGCAACTGTTTTCGCTCGTTATATGGAGCAGACCTTCTTTCTGTACCTATCTGTTTTGTGCCGATTCGTGGAATTTGGTCTGTTACAAGGTTATGTTCATATTAGTAGATTATTAGCTGAAAATACTTTCTATAATAATTGGATAAAGTGTTTGAGAAGCAAATGAGGCAATACCAAATAGAGCTTCTTATGAAAAGGTTCTTCCTGAAATATCTGTGCAGCCAAACCGCATTACTATTTTTCGATTTGAAAGGCATGGCTGCCAGTTTAATAATAATAATAAATAGTACTGCCTTATTAATAATAATAAGGCAGTACTCCTCGATACGGCTCGCATTGTGGGGAGGTTCCTCCACCCACCGGTAGCTTGTACCCTGCTCCCGACACCGGCGGATCACTATTTTTTAATATTTTTAAATGTTTATAAAACTTATTTATAGAGAGATTTCAACTTTATCTTTGATGTCACATTTGTCGACATATGAGCCAAGAATTTGAGATAATTTTCAAGTTATGGAACAACAAACTGAATGTCATACTTAACAAATTTCAAATTCCATTGCAACCAAAAACTTATTAGGACCTTTTTGTTACAAATTGTCTCTCAAAAATCAACTTAGAATACATTTCACTAAAGTAGATAACTGAATAAATAATGGCAATGGAATGTAAATTATCTGAGAGTTATGAACACTGCTGTAATCGTCGTTAGACCCCTAGAAAAATAATATGCAGGCAAAAGTAAAAATATTTTACGATGTTAGATGAGTTGGGCCCAGTAGGTGGCCAAGCCAATCGCAGCATCAATGGCGTGTTTAAGTCCTCAGAAATGTAGGTGTATAGACACATTGGTCACTACAACATATGGAACATGGTTTGGTCAACAGCATCGCATTCGCACTGGGTGGCGGTTGGGGCAATAAACCCCCATATTTCATTTATTTATTAATAATCTTATTGTACAAGAATAGATGGGACGGTGACCCCTTTTCTTTTTTTTTCAGGATGGGAAATCATCATATGACCCCTCCCGCTCTGGGTGGAGCGGAAGGGAGTGTCAGACTCTTACTGACTAAAACCCACCCGTGTTCCTTCCTTTGCCCTTTATGTTCCGGGCCAGCGGTAACCCTTTCGGACAATCCCGCTGACCCGGCAGGCTTCCCCCCGCGCGGGTGACCCCCTAAACTAGTCATTTGCCTGTATCTTGGGGGTCGAAATGTAAACATAAATACCCTTTTATTCATAAACGTTGCTCAAAGTTAAATAGTGATCAGCGACTGTTTAACCATACGTTTATGACATTTAAACGTCAATTAATTTTAATCATCATCCATACTAATATTATAAATTCGAAAGTAACTCTGTCTCTCTGTCTGTATGTTATCTTTTCACGCCTAAACCACTGAACGAATTTCGATAAAATTTGGCAGAGAGATAGATTGCATCCAGGGGAAGGACATAGGATAGTTTTTATCGACATGTTTGTAACATGTAATTCTTTGTGTCAAATAAATATTTTTAGTTTTGTTTATTTTTTATTAATACAGGAGAAATTCCTAGTGTGTGTCAAAGTCAAATCATTTATTTCAAATAGGCACATTAAAGGCACTTTTGAACGTCAAAACTTACAGTAAAATTGAATTGATTCTAGTCGGCCCTTCCAAAAGGTAGTTTTCGTATGGAGAAGAATGGGCAAGAAACTCCACCGTTACTCTTTTAATTTTTTTTACAAGGTTTTGTATACATAATATAATTATATGTGAACACGATGCACCTAGAATAAAATAAGTCTACCACAAAAAAATAAAAAGTCCTAAAGGTACCAAGGTACCACGTTTAATAAAAAAAATGATTGTTAATGTATTTTCACATGAGTGACAGTATTAATTAGTTATAATGTATTTTGGCATGAGTAATATTATTAATCAACAGCGGGACAATACAAGCTAGTCAGATTAGATTAGATAGATTGACATAAATCATGAGATCAATGATAATAGATTTTGAATGACTACTAGTTATTTTACGCCCTATGGGTATGTTACAGCGATCGATATAATAATTATTATGGTAAGGACTGCTTTTCCATCTGTAGCAAACAATAAATGAATTTAAATTTGAACACGAACTGGTAAAGGACATAGGCTATTTTCATCCTGGATCGCAGACGAAATCGCGGGCAATAACTAGTTATATTATCATGTATTGTCGAACAAAAAGATTATTTTATTTACGACGAATCGTAATTGAAGTTACACCATAGAAATTGTTCTATGGTGTAACTTCAATTACGATTCCACGTAAATAAAATAATAATAATCGAAGAGTTATAATATCACAACTGATATTATAACTCTTCGATTCAGTTAATTATCGAATAGGAAGACGGCCAGCTTCGTGTAGGCTGAATCAAAAAAAAAAAAATTTCAAAATCTACCATGTAAAAATCCTATGTCAGAAACCCACAAAAAAGCAATATACAAAAAATACGTATGCAAAATACCCGTCAGCTGTGTTGCCACAAAGAAACCAGCGACACAGTTGTAAAAACATAGGACAAAAGGGTTTTTTAAAACCACACATACAGTATTTATAATGGCAACATTTTAATGAGCGGTGTTGATATGAAAAACTGTGGAACGGAGTGTTTAATTATAATATTTAAAAATATGAGTTGAAATATAAAAAGTTGAATAACTAAGGGTTTTTTGCTTTTGTTTAGCCTATACTAAAGAAAAAAAAAGAAGAAAGATTATTGTATATATATATTATTTCACATCGACCTTTGGAGAGCGTAGCGTAGAGCGTTATCTCTGTCGCACGAAATACAAACAGTCCGGTATCTATTAGGAGCAGTTAAAACAATTATGATTTGCTTCTTTTGATAATTATTTTTATTCTTTTTATGAAATACAAAAAAGGTAAAGGTCGATGTGCAATATTTATCGCCGGGTACTGTACTAAAGTTGAAAACAGCAAAAATATTTGGTACCAATGTTAAAATAATTGTAAGCTGGATAATTATAAGCTATGGGAAATTAAATTCTCACTAAATTCTCCCTAAATTCTAACTAAAAAATAACTAAATTCTCCCCGCTAGACATGCTTTGCCGTTGTTCAAAAAGACATGGTGTTCCAGAAAACTCCTGCCTTATATCTGAGATACTTTTATTGCTCTAGCGTTCCTAGGCCTCCCTCGGCAACGAAATTCGTCCTCAATTATTAAACACAAAGCATTCAATGTAACCAATTACAGACACTTTTGAATTGTCAATGAGTCGGTCAGACAGAACGATGAAGCTAGTTGCCCATACCAATGCGTAAGAAGTTCCTATGGAGAAGACCGGGTAAGAAACTCCATGGATACTCTTTTAAATCAAAATATTGGTACAAGTGCGCCATCACTTATGACCCGGGCACACTTCCGGTCCCTAAACTCTAATCTGTCATTATAACATGACACTTTTGAATTGTCAAGGAGTCGATCTGTCAGAGCGATGAAGCTAGTTGAATATTCCATAGCAAATTAGGTGTTTAGAGAGTAGAAAGGGAAAAACTCCTGAATCACCACTTATCACTCAAGCACACTGAAGAATCATCTGTTTAGATGCATTCTAACATTATCTATGACCCGCTAAATCCCACTAAAGCTTAGCAGAGTCATTATCCATATTGAAGATGCTGGACTTTGTCTTTCACCTTTTGTAAGGCCTTTCAAAATTATACGCGAGATTCGCTGTCGCTTCGGAAGCTCAAGCGCCCTCGCACGAATGCGCAACGTAAACATAACGTAAATTGGAAGGATTTTTGAATCGAAAATAGAACTATCGTATAGCATTTTTGTTCAATTTTAAGCGACACCCATAGTAATAGGTATCACCCATACATAGATATGAATTATCTTAAGACTTATGTATAGGCGTCTTAATAAAAGTGTAAGACTAACTTTTTCAATTTAAAATCGTTCGAAGTTACTTTACGTTTAGGTACTTCGAGTATTCGTGCGAAGCCCACTGGCAGAATATTTTTTAGTAATCCGGTAGGGAATATCGCCTATATTTATTGCCCCTTAGAGTGCATTAACGCCTGCGATTGGCGATACAAAACTGGAAAGTCAGCATCGCTACCAATATTGCTGATTGGCTAATCTCTTTAGCACGGAATGATCTATACTTTATATCATAAAACATTTGTGAGTTCGTATGAAGGGGCTAATCTTCGGAAATATTGAACCGACTCCAAAAATTATTTTACGAATGAAAAGCTACACTATTTCCCGAGTCATAGGATATATTTTATGTCAAAACGAGAAATTTCACGCGAACGAAGTCGCGGGAAGAATCAGCAGTATCCTATTATACCGATATACGTAGGTATTATAATGCCTGAAGGCTAATTCTTATATTTAAAGACGTTCTAAAACTAGTCGCAAGCTCATCTCAGCGACAAAAAGTTAACAAAACCATAGGTAGATTAGAGGTATTTTCAACAAATTGAGACTGAGATTAAAATGCAAACGTTATTGAAAATACGAGAATTTCCTATCTGGTATCGGTACTAGAAAGGTCGAGTCGAATTTGTGTGGTCCTTTCCACAAAAGACCATTTCAAATACCAATCTGCGTGGTCCTCACATGATCTGACCAAGATTATGTCTAGACTTTAAAAGACAATGATGCCTTTGAGTTCGGTCTTTCTTCTGAGACTCGATTTGGGATATGAAACACCGAACCTATCTACTTAGTTTTAAAGCATAATTTATTTTTGCCACTCGTGTGTTTTTGTACAGACGCCAGCACATCAAGCTACCCGAAACTGTCAAATTTTCCCAAGCAACTTTGAACCTTATGCTTTAGCGATAAAGTTGAAAATCTATCAAAGAAATTTGACAGATCGTAGTAGGTTGATGTACAGACGCCATGTACAATCCTACTTACACTAATAAAATCATTTCATTATACAGAACCCTTTTCCTTATTTATTTAGGGTCTTTTTCTTCCATACGTCCTCTATTAGTCGTCATCTCAGTAGTCACCCACTTTCTAACCATATCATCATTCACACAGTCCATCCATCGTTTCTTTGGTCTTCCCCTACTCTTACAGCCATCACAAATCAATTATCAGTACAGAAAAGATTTTGACCAAGTTTTAATTGTTAAGAGGGGACGGGGCCTGCGAGGAATTTAAAAAATAGGTTTTTTTTTTTTTTATTTGAAATGGGTTTGCTCTTGACTCTAGTCTAGGTCAGAGATGACAGAGACAAAGTCTACGATGGAGTGAGCTCACCCAGAAGAAGCCTATTCACTCTTACTTTGAAGAGTTTCGGGTTGTATGCACTCGGAAACACAAACGCAGAGAGTTCCACTCTTTTGCTGTGCGCATTATAAAGGACATTTGAAAACGCTTAGTGCGAATTGGTGGAATATTTGAAGAAACTATTTCCGTCGCCTTACCTCAAGTCTGCCCCCGTAGTGTGTGATAGGGACAGCTGCAGCTCAGACCGAAATTACCACAAAAATTTTGACGAGATCGACGTTTCGTATTCCCCTTCTTTCTCCTCGAAAACTGAGCCAATTCAATTATTTTTTACAATTAACATTTTAAGAAAGGGTATGTTTTTAGGTTCATCATTTTTTCATGCAACATTTTTGTTTATGTTAAAAACTTTTCTAATTTGTCTGGTAGTCCTTTAATCACGGCGGTGAAAATAGGACATTTTTTGTAATTTTTAGAGGGTCATATTTTCTTTACTAATTAGTTGCTGAAAAAAGAAAAAGCAGACCTTTACAGCAGACCTTGATTACATGAAAAAAAAATTTGCTCTAGAGGCATTATTCAGGAAGAAAAAAGGGGAATACATTTATATGGAGAATCGCATGCCCTGTTCCCTCTTAAAAGGTCGCATCTACATATTCATAATTAATAATAGCTCAGGCAATCCCGATACGATCATTTTTGTTGATTAATCTTTGACAATAGTATGGATAAGTCCCCAGAGAGTTCAGAGTTATCGGTAAAATATAATTATTATTTTCTGTTAATAGGGAAAGGTAAAAATAATGAAAGATAAAGTATACTTGTGTTCTGTTCTGTGTATGGGTACTTATAATTAAAAATAATGAACACGTAATCATTATTGATATTTGAAAAGTATCGTTGGAAGATACAATTATTCATATTTTTTATTCTGTTACTAGCTGATCCGGTGAACTTCGTACCACCAATCAATAAATGTTGTGTAAACTTATTCATCAAAAAAGCCGCTCCATACAAAATTAATGAGAAAATGTATTAAACTTATCTTAATTTTTTTTCGTCAATTTTTCCACTGTTTTAATAGTTATTCTGGTATTCGGAGCAGAGACAAATCCAACAAATAAAAGATTATAAAAATAGGTCCAGATATTCTTAAGTTATAAATAGTGATATTCTTAAGTTATAACTAACCCGACTTTGTTTTATTTTAAATATACTTAGATGGAAAAACTTGACTTTAGAAAAATAGTTAAATTGTTTTTCGAAAAGGTTCGTAAGATATTTTAAGTGTATCGTCTGATGATATAATTAGGATAGTTTTTATTTGAAAATGGGAAAAAAATAACTTTAGAAAAGTGTAAGTTGGTTTAAGAAAAAGTTTAGTTGCAAGTATAACTCACTAAATGTGTCTTTGTATGTATATATAGTGGAAAAAAATAACAAAAATAAATTCTAACTTAACTAAAACTATACAGAAACTAAAAAATAGCATCAAAAAATTCATCCGCATCGCTGTCGACTGGTAATGTACCCAAGAGACTGGCGGCATTACCACGTTGTATGGCGATGTGTCTTAAGGTATATTTAAAAAAATGTTTAGTAGGTACAACGTTTTGTAAATACATTTAAAATAATTAAAAAAAAAATACTGCTTATTGTCCGTAAAGTACAAAATTACATTACACCCTCAAACAGGGTAGAAAAGTTGGAGAATCCTAAAAAATAGTAGGTCGCATGAGTAGATAATACATAATATTAGATATTTTTCACGTAATTCATTTCCGGGTGTTCATTTAATTAAATAGTCATTATTTTACTAAACAGAGTAAGTATAAATGTTCGCACTTTTTAATTACCTATTCAAAACACGATAATAGTTCAAAGAAATATCTCAGCCAAAAAACTTTAAAAACGGTTTCAAATATTCACACTTTAGGTAACTCCCCTGTAATCTTGGAGAAAGCTTAGAAAAGTACTCATGATTCTAAAAGTCTTAAAATGAAAACTCAAACGAATTACCTATTCAATATAAGAGGAGCGTCGAAAAACAAATTAAAGATTCCAACTTACCTCTCAACACATTATCCGACACAGAAATGCCTTGAATATTCAAAAAAATCTAAACCAAACTTTTTTATCCACAAAGCACTCAAAACAAGAAGAAGTTGTCAAAACTTTTTCACTTCGAATTACCGTCACCTACTTTGCGTCACTTTAAAAAAAAACACATCTGTCACACAACACGTCACTCTTCGAATTAAGAACACTGTAGCGTAGTCCTTGCTACGCCGGTGCTACGGGCCGCGCTACGTCGTGCCGCTACGGGCGCGTGTCTACGACTGTGCGTAGATGTCGCTACGCCCTCTATCGGAAATATTTGGAACTTATCTCCGTCCGATTTATTCGGACAAGTTCTTTTTCAAAAAGTTTTTTTTTTCTTTATTGATACATCAACCCTTCGGGAAAATTGAGGGAACCAAATAGTGTTTCGGGGATCATCGAATGAGGGGGGCGGAGTTTCACGCCTTATACCGTGTGTCACGTTTTGTTTGGTACGAAAATTCGTTCCGAGAATTTTCGGACAACCGAAAAAGGACGGTAAACTAAATGTATTGGATATTTTACATAAGGAATAGACAGGAGAGACAGGATTCTAAGTTTATTTCTTTCAACAACCACAAATAAGCCGGGATTCTAAGCTGACGAAAACAGTATTATAAAAAAATACTTCTTAGAAATAAAGGTATTAACAAAGTAAAACCATTAATTACGTCCACTTGTGAGTCTTCTATCCTAGAATAATGTTACCGAGCTGTTTCTTGCGAGAATCATCATCTACCTGCCCTACCCCAAATAAGTCTAAAAAAAAAAAGTTGGCGGGCTTCTAGACTAACCAGATGCAGCTGAACCTGTATTTCACATGGAGCGACTGCCTGTCTGACCTTCACAGCCCAGAAACTGGGTAATACTAAACCCCTTGGTAAGACTGGTGGTCAGTTCGGGCTTCTAATGACCCGTAACGACTGCCAAAGATCCACGAATGGCATCCTGGGCCAACGGCTTAATGTACTTTTCGAGGCATGAAGGGGTTTTGGTATGTATAGTCACCCATCCACTGACTAACCGCGGCAAGCGTAGCTTAACCTGATCGATCGGCTTGTGCGGTTGTATTACGTGGCCACGAGCGCCTCTCTTGCGAGAGTATCGAAAAACGTACCTCGTCGATGCCAATTATACGTACAGCAGTACGATTCTGTAACTATCTCACCGTGAAAACTTAGGTGAAGTGAGCGTGGAGTGAGCTGACAATAGTGTCAATTCCTAGCAAAAACAAACTCACTTCACCTAAATTTTCACGGTGAGATTTTTACAGAATCGACCGGCAGCTCCACTTATAAATTAAGAGCTTTAATTTGATTATTTGAATATTTAAACCCGAAATTCTAATTATAAAACACCTTGAGATGTTTTTCATTTGACAATTGAACCTCCAAGTTTCGTTGATTAAAATTTTATAATGTTATTTTTCGAGGGGTAAGTAATAGATGATATAACAACAAAATCTCTAATATTAACAACATATAACAACGGAACCTATAATTTTATTTAATATAGCGATTAGTTAATATAATGAACGATTGATATAATTTTAAAATAACTAATTTTTATAAGCATAACATACATTAAATATAACATCGTTTGACATAACATACATTAAATATAAAATCTTTTGACATACCACTCAATAGTTATAAAACTTATTTGGTCTAATATGATGAAAACGCCTACTTAAAACACAAAGCAAAATTGCATAAACACGGGTTAGTTTATTTAGTATTATTTTTATGTTGTAGCCTGTGGGTAGCTCAACAAAAGTTATTGTTAGTTGTCACTTAGTGTGCGTAATCTTGCTCAGTTAAATAATAATCATTAAAGTATTTCTTTAAAAATGAATTTTTATCATAAAACTATGAGTTTCTATCTAATTAATATAAATACCTTGGTAAAGGTATTTTTGTATTCTCATACGCTCGTTCTTGCATATATGTCGACGGAGCCCCGCTTCGCGGGGCTCCTATTTCTACGTAAAGGGTTTAAAGTAACCTAACAAAACCGAACCTCGGGGTGCCCTTCGCTCGCTCTTGCATCCTATGTCGACCTCCTATCCTTCCTTTCTTCCTTGCTCCTATTTCTGGGTGGTTTAAAAAAAATAACCAACGAAGGCTACGGCGGGAGCTCCGCTCCGCTTCGCTGCCGCCTTAGCCTTCTAACCTAACTTATCTGAATCGGGGTGTTAACCATAATGATGTTTTTTATATATATTAAACGTTAGACCAAATGATTTTCGATTAAATAAACAATATACATATTAAACGTTAGACCAAATGATTTTCGATTACATAAACGTTATATCAAACAACGTTATACTAATTAAGTTTTAGAATAAATAAATGTTATATGTAAAGAAATTATATCAACAGTTGGTATATCTCACGTTGATTATATCTTATGAACGATAATAAAATGAAATTAGACCAAATGAGTTTATACGTTATGAGACGCACCCTTTTTCGAGACATTGCCAAGCGGTTGGTCGACAATTATTGTAAGTGACTAGAGGGCTAGCCTTTTTTGGCCAAAGAATCACCATTGCCATACAAAGTGGCAATGATGAGGATATTTAACATCACGAGCAAAAATAAAAAAGTAACAAATAACGCTATGCGAAGTATTAGCGCGGGCGGGCGATGCGATGCGACGGGGTGGGTCAACGGGACTTGAAAGTTCACGCGGACGAAGTCGTGCGCAGAAACTAGTAGTAGATAAAGCTACGTATGTTTTCACTATAAAATAGTACCATCCAATCCTCCGATCATAGAGATCCTTCAAATTAATTAGTAACCCATCCAACGTCGTCGAGTTTAACACTTGTGTTGTGTTGATGAGAATGATGTCTGTATGTGACTCTATATTGATAAATAGATAGGCCCAGGTGATGGAAAAGACGAGTGGACTGTAAAAAGCTTTATTCGGTAGGTATACAAAGTAGCAAACTAAGTTCCAAAATTATGGTGCGATCGCTGTCGTGGCGGACGATGCAGTGTCCTGCGGTCGGCGCGATGGTCTCGCGTTGCCCGGTCCCCGCGCCGCTCGTCGTCCATGTGTGTGTGATGTACGTGTTCACGTGTGTGTGTGAACAATAAATGATGTTGAAATTGTATTACGAGAATGGAACAGTCAAAATCAAAATACTTTATTTACATAAACCTACATGGACACTAGAATAGTTAGAATGAATGAATCGTTATATGAATATGAATTGAATGAATGAAACAATCAATGAATCACTATGAATCGTTACGCTAGGTGCACAGCTCCAACTAATCGTTTCCTCGTTGGTAAAACTGGTTGTCAGACTTTCGAGCTTCTGACGACCTGTAACGACTGTCCAAGAATGACAGCCAGGACCAACGGCTCAACGTGCTTTCCGAGGCTCCGGGGAGCCCGGTATGTAAAGATGGACCCATCTACGGACCGACCGTGGCAGGCGGAGCTTGACCACATCTTTCGACCCGTCCGGCTGTTGGTACTTAGCCATGAGCCCCTCATACTACAACATAGGAATGTTATCCCAAAATAGCGACTCCAATAGTTTAGAATCAATAATACATCTTTCTAAGTTAGATTTCTACCACTCTAAATCTAACTTAGAAAGATATATTAAAGATTCTAATGATTATAATTCCCTAAATATGTACCTGTTGTTGTCGCGAATCATATTTTGATCAAGATACAATCTGACACTGACCTGCAAATTGCAAAAAACGTAAGAAAATTTGAATTTCACGGTCTACCACTATCCATTCACCTTAAGTTCCACAATCTATACTAATATCTAATATAATAATCCTGAAGAAAATGTTTGTTTTTTGTTTGCTTGTGTGTTTGAACGCGCTAATCTCTGGAGCTACCAGTCGGATTTAAAAAAAAAACCTATTTTATTTGATAGCTAATAATAAAGCTGAAGAGTTTGTTTGTTTTTTTATTTGTTTGTGTGTTTGGACGCGCTAATATCTAGAACTACTAGTCGGATTAAAAAATAACGTTTTGTGTTTGATAGCCTAATACTTGAGTAAGGTTATAGGCTATTTAACATCACGCTACAACCTTTAGAAGCCGAGCAAAAAGAAAAAAAAGTTAGAAAGAAAGCTAAGCAAAAACGAAGTAATAGCGCGAGCGGGCGATGCAATGCGACGCGAATTTGTCGGTCTGTTATTTTACTATACTGTGTATCGTACGAATTCCACGAAGAGTCTCGGGCAGAAGCTGACCTATTCTGTAAATATCTCAATGTGAAAACTAAGGTGAAGCAAGTTTAAAGTGACCCGTCCACAATGCCAATTCCAAAAAAAAGGTGGACTGACAGCTCACTTCACCTTTTTTATTTTTTTTATTGCTGAATGGGCCTGCTCTTGACCTCGATCACGCTTGATGGAAAGCCATGGATGAGGTCTATGATGGAACGAGCGTGCCCAGAAGATGCCTAAGGCACTGGAACTCCCATGCATCGACGAAATACAACAGGCTGCTTGATGCCGGGCTCCGGCGGTCGCAAACCAGGCGAGCGTAAGCTAACTGCCGCAAGGGAAAAATTGGTCAGTCAAATAAGGCGTTGGGTGTGACTGTCCAGGATGCGCCGAGCGCTCGGTTCAGTTGAGTAACTGACGGAAAAATCTGCGCTACACGAGGAGGCTTCTTCATGCATCCCAAAAAAGTCATCACGATGAGATTTTTACAGCATAATCCAGCTGTATCTAAGTGTAGCTACAACTAAGTACTCATAATATCTTTTATTGCTACACATTGATACAAAACTATAGAACAAATATTGTAGAGAATTAAGTGAAGTCTTGTCAATTTCTCCTCCTGGAAGCCTCGATTGTGCAGGCCTAGGTGTCATCACCGGACAGGCCTGCCGATATCGACGACGAGGCGGAGTGGTTCCGGGAGGCCATGTCCAAGATATATGACGTGGCAATGCCCCGAATCCGGCCAGGACGCGTCGGGCGCGTCCTGGTACTGGTAGTCGCAGGCGTGACAACTGTACACCAGGCACCGTAGGCTCCGCATCCGCCCTCTAGATGCGGAGGCCACGGACTGGAGGCGCTCTTAAGCGCATGTATGGAGAGACGCCCGTTTCCACTCCGTTGGAAAACGGGGAAGCTGGTCCTCATTCAGAAACCAGGGCGCCCAGCAGACTTTCCGTCCGCATACCGGCCCATCGTGCTGATCGACGAGGTCGGCAAGCTCTTTGAGAGAGTGATTGCGGGCTGCCTCGTCGGGCACCTGGTGAGGATGGGGCCGGATCTTGCGGACAGTCAGTTTGGCTTCCAGAAGGGGCGCTCGACGGTGGATGCCATCATGCGCGTGAGAGCCCTCACGACGGTGGATGCGGTGTCCCGGGGTGGGGTCGTCGTGGCGGTGGTTCTGGACATCGCCAACGCGTTTAACACCCTGCCCTGGGGCTGCATTGGGGAGGCACTCCGGTGTCACCGGGTGCCGACCTACCTCCGTCGAGTAGTCGGGGCGTAATTGACGGACAGAGCCGTCATCTACCCCTGTAGCGACGGGGAGTGAACCGGCGAGAGATGTCATGCGGTGTCCCGCATGAATCGATAGGTACCGACCGGCAGGAGCGCCTGTGGGACATCGGTTATGACTGGGTGTTGCGGGCGGACCTCACTGATGGCGTCAGCGTGGTTTGTTACGCTGACGACACGCTAGTCTTGGCACAGGGGAGGTCACATCAGGCGGCGGCCGACGCGATGACACGCAGGGTTGCGATAGTCGTGGAGAGGATCCGACAGTTGGGTCTAGAGGTGGCATTGCACAAGTCCGAGGCCATGTCGTTTCATGAACTCCGGAACACGCCACCATCGGGATCCCAGCTGACGATAGGAGGGGTTCACATAGGCAAATTATAAAATTTTAGTAAACAAATCACTTAGATAAAAAACATTTTTCGTTGCTATGGCTTCTGTACCACTTATAGATGTCTCTCTTAAAATATTTCGTGTTTGAATAGATCCACCTTATATATTTTTATCCTCTTTTATTAAATATAATTATAGAATTTTGTGAGATATTCCTAAAATTTCCACCGGTAAACACAGTCACTATTCACAGGCAAATCTTAGCACAACAGGACTAAGCATTAATAAATTATTCAACACAGTATATATGTACAGTCACCTTCAAAACAGGTGTACACATCGACAATTTTTTTTTTTTCTGGATGGGAAATCAAAAAGTTTGAACTGTCTGCCTAGTATGGTTCATGAGATACAGCCCTCTGATAGACAGACAGACAGACTGACGGACGGATAGACTGACAGCACAGGCTTAGTAATAGGGTCCTGTTGGCAAGCTTTGGGAACGGAACCCTCAAACAAACAAACTCAAAGAAATAACTTTTTAAGTGAAGTGACTTTTAGGGACGATTTCCTCGATAGTCTGGTGTGCGATTGTTAATTATGCGGTCCTAGGTTTAATCCCCGAGACAAAAACCCTATAAAATTTGAAATATCTATTACTTTTTGTGAATTATTCGAAAAGAAAAAAAAGAATCAAGATTTTTTTTTTATTTTTCGAAACTACCCTTTGTCTGCATTTGTGTCAACACTTCTTTAAGTTACAGGCGTAATGATGTTATTTTGTTATAAATGATGAACTGACTAGTGATGTTTGGTAATTCATTTATAACTACAGAGTTATTATAGAAGGGCACATTTTCTCATTACCACTCAACAACCCAAGTGTCAGTTTTGGTCACAGTCGGTAGGAAGGGTTACTAATTAATTTGAAGGATCTCAGCGATCCGAAGGTTGTACGTAGTGTGTCCGACTCAGTATATTGTGAAAACAAACATGACGATGCTCTTATCTACATAAATGTATAGAATTATAGACGACTGACCGACACACAAGGAACAATCTAAAGTTTTATAATGATTATACTTCTTTAAATAGGTACCTGCTATTGTCGCTAATCATATTTTGATCAAGATACAACCTGACACTGACCTGCAAATTGCAAAAAACGTAAGAAAATTTGAATTTCGCGGTCTCAACTACCCATTCACCTTAATGGAAAATCAAAAGAATTCTTGTCGATGTAAAACATATTTTTGAGGCTGACCGTACCCAGTCTAGACCCGCATATTTACCCGAGATACTGGTATTTGTATTCAGTATCGATATACAAAGGTTTTCTTCGAAGTTCGTGAGACAATGCGCTGAAACGAGATGATGTTTAAACGTTAGAAAGACATCAGACATCAGTCTTTCTAACCAGGACGGGATAAACACGCGTGTTTATCCCGAAGGGTTAGGTAGAGGTGAGACTATATAGAACGTGTTTTTTTTTTATATACCATAACTCTAGGGTTATTATTCTTTACGTAAAAATAATACAAAAAGTCGCAGAATATGTGTTCCAAAAATGCATAGTTTCGAAGAAATCATGCAAAATACAATATAGTTTATTTCTTTAACAAACTTTGTACTACTTAGCTATTAGGACACAACTCTTCCGCAACTTAAATTTACGTAACGTACATTCTTATATGCAAAAATATTAAAAACCGGGCAAGAGCGAGTTGGACTCGCGCACCGAGGGTTCCGTACCATCATAATATTTTTAAATTTTCATAGTCGAGGACTATATCCGTCAAAGAATTTTTTCAGCGCCATCTCTTGACCGATAATGGAACTAATGTAACTTTTGTTGATGATTTCTGAAAAAGTGTGCTATTTAGTATTATTTTTCCTGTAATCTTTATATAAATTTCTATCACATAGAATAATTTCAGATTTTTCTCTTTGCAAACTTCGAGATAAGGGGGGGAACGGTATTTTTTGAGTCCCAATACCAAACATACACAAATAGTGTCCCTAAGGCGGATCACACACTACAACACTACGCACTTACCCTCACACACTACTTCATGTAATTAGTTATTATTTAACCGTGCTTTTGTATGTTGTGTCTTTTGTGTGCACCAAATCAACGATTAATCTATCTATTACAGGGGTGGCCAACTTGGTTTGACCCAAGATCTACTGTTCACTGACGACACCCTAGGCGATCTACCAATTACATACTTCTTGAAATCTTAAATGAAACAGCATAGTTCAGTACACAATTATGTAGTATTTTTTATTTTATTAAGAAGGAAAATATAACTACTCGTAACTCCGCTAGTCTGTCGTCAACTGACTGACAGATTGACAACCGCCCGCGCCCTACTCACGCGTCCCATACGCTTCCCGCTTATTGTTATCGCCCACCGAAAACAAAAGAGAGCTAAACTGCAGAGAAGAGAGGATAAATAACGTGACGGAACGGCGATTGAAAAATGATACAAGATGATGCGTGCAGCAGTTAGTGATTAGGTACGTTGCGCTTGCGCAGTCTGTTCTACGCATTCATATTTTTGCCTTGCCACGATCGACTGTACAAATAGTCGTGATCGAACAGTCGATCGCGATCGACCGGTTGGCCACCCCTGATCTATTACAACGCGCCACGCGACGGGGCGCAGATGATTAACGTGCCGTGCGCGTGATTTTTTACATACAATTTCAGTAAAAATGTGCTTCCGCGCGTGGTATTTGGCTCAGTTTGGGCACGCCCCGTCGCGTGGTGCGTTGTGGTCCGTCTTAAATTCAAACCAGCGACCGTAAACATCAATGTAAGGACCAAATCTAACTTACTTAAAGTTATACCCCTTACGCCCTTTGATCCCAACGTCTTACACTCCACAGGACAGAAAAGATTTCGGACGAATTACTTACGGTAAACTGAATGCAGTAATAACTTCTGAGTAACTAAGTACAATCAAACGGTAAAACAGTTTCATAACCTGGCTGTAGGGACTTGACGTAGCACTTGTAAATCGTAGGTGAATTGTACCTACGTAAATAAAATCTGAAATAAGTATTGAATCAGCGAAATAAGAATAATTGAATCAGCTGGCGCGGTCACTGCGTCAAAAGTCATATGTAGACTCCTTATGGGATACACGAAAAGCAGCTTGTGACATTTCTAAGAAGGTAAAATATCACTCAACTTACAGGAAACACAAAACTTTAATGAAGGAAAATTATTTATACTTGTGTCGGCACGACCTTGTTCTGTAGGAAAAGGATTAACCAACCAGCAAGGTTTGTGGCGTGTCTGGCAATGTAAATTGTGTTTGCTCAGGACTTGGAATAACAAGAACTGAATTTTCAGTAGCATCCGTTCATTATTTAGCGTTATAGCACACAGGATATAAGTTAAAATACCCTTAATTATATCCAGTGTGCTGCACAAGATGAACCAACACAAAATTAGCTGCTCCATTTAACTTCGCATAACTCCGTAAAATGTAGGGAACGGCTGATAAAAATATCAGCCGTTCTTATTGCGGAGCTAGTCCTGTAGTAAAAGTTGATCATTTTTATGAGAACTTCCCTCGTTTAACCTAACACCCTGTACATATAACCACCATATAAAATACTGAACAGATTTCCTTTGCTTACAAATCCTGAGAATTCAACTTAGGACTTCTTCGAGTTCAGCTTAGTTACCATAATACCAATCGATAAGCCCCGGTATCCTACTTTCACATCTTATACCGAGTAAACAACACAAGCGTCGATTCGATTAGATTTTAATCGATTCCTTTCTCGATACGACATAATCGAATAATCTTGTATACTTTGGAACACAATACTTTTTAAAAGGGGAGAAGGTAAAGAACATCACTTATAATGGGCTATTGTGAAAGTAATCGAATTTTATCAAGATATATCTATCCCTGAAGGATTATAGAGACGTATATTGTTAAGCACAGTTTGGTGAAAACTTTATTCAGTCTTATACGAGTAGATACTAGGGAAAATTAGATATTTATAAATCAGGAATGAGAAAGCTTTTGTCATCTATTTACTGGATAAAATTAAAGTAAGTTTGCAATAAATAAGAACTATTCAATTTCTAAAAGTTAGAAATGGTTTTTTGGTAATTCTTACGTAAAATTTATGATCATCATCATCATTTCAACCGTAAGACGTCCAATGCTGGACATAGTACTTCCCTCAAGCACTGCTACTTCGACCGGTTCTATGCTTCTCGCATTCAGTGTATTCCTATGACCTTCACCAGGCATTTCAACGCTCCGTATAATTATTGTTCAGTATTCTTAGATGTGTCAAAATGCTAAAACAAATAAAACTTTAATAAATAACATAATTAGGTAACCTAAATAAATGGAATCAGCTCACCTGGGCCATGATTCCATTTACAAACGTTGAAGTGGTTTCTCGATGGTGTGTTCATGACAGATTTGTCACACAAGAAGTGTCAAAAACACATGTAACCGAGGGACCACGGAATAAAGGTCCTGACTCTAACTCACCTCATACAACCCTCGCTAATCGAAACGACCGATTCGTACCTAAGGACCAAATTATCGTATCAAACAATACACATTCGATAGAAAACCTCATACATAGATTTGGAACAACTTGCAAGAAGTTCTTTTATTGTTTTCCTTAAGGGGCTTACAGGACCTAAACGCAAAAAACGCAAGTTTTAGAAACAATAAAAGTATATGATCGACTACAGTAAACAAAATCAGAAAAAATATATGATATTCTTCAGGATATATGCTAGGTAGGTAGTGTGTTGAAAACGTAATACAACTAATTTGATACGATAGAAAAAATGATGAAGATACCTCTAAAAACTTTCTTTTTACAATAAAAACCATATATATATACATATGTATACATACAATCATTCTGATTTTTGTCAGATTATTCTACAAGCAACATACTAAAATACTAGTGTTTTAATTTTATAGTCCAAACAATAGATTTTTGTAATTAAATAATTGCTACATATTTTAATAGGTAATACGGGCTGGTGTCCGCAACTCCACGTCAATGCGCGTATTTTGCGTATGGCGCGCTTCTCTTTCTTTTCTATGCAGTCCGACAGTGACCACGCTTTAGGTCATGTAAGCCCCTTAACAGTAGCTGAAGACAAATGTGAGACATAAATTATGAGTAATGTAGTAGCGGTCAAATAGATTCGATGTCGTCGTATGTTGCGTTAGAATATGCCAAAGTGTGTCGTATATTCTTATTCGTATTGTTATGGGGTCACAGTTCTATCATTTTTAGGGGAAAAAATGGGTCTCTTTTTTTATATTTACTTCCAAAACACGTGAACTGCTATATATAAGCCTCCCCCAAGAATCACCATCAAGAAACAATCGCAATAACCAAAACTTGTGTTTAAGGATAATCAGCGAATAGGGTTCCCACTGCTGGGACACAGGCCTCCTCACTGTGAGAGGAAGTGTGCCGTAATCACGCAGGCCCAGTGCCGGTTGGGTGGATGTCACAATAGGTGTTCGAATGGTAGGAACCGTTACCACCCCTATGTGCTGATGGTGATCACAGAGGTGGTTTTAGTGAGGTAAAAATCTCACACTCCCCGACCTTTGAAGTGTGCCTTTTGAAGGTATACCCTCGACAACAATGCAAAAAAAAAGGTCTTCGAATGGTTCTAGAACATGTTTTCTCACGATGTTTTCCTTCACTGTTTTGAGAGAAGTGGTGACGAAATACTACAGCAGGGCTTCCGATGGTCTTTTTTATTTTTTCGCAATTTATGTATGGCTACGTACGCACTGGCAGGTGGCTTGTTTAATGACTAGGCTCTAAAGCGACTAGCGAAGGCGCCAAGCGCGTAGTGTGACCGGCTGCCAACATTCTAGAACATTAGTTTCACTTCGCTACTCGCAAGGTGGCGCTAGGCTCTAGGCGCTAAGCACGTTAGTTGAACGCAAAAACACAAACCGGAGAGTAAAGAGATCTGGGTGTAGCGTTGCGGCTTGTAAGAATCCTGTGTCTAGTGGACTGCGTTGTATGAGTTGGTTGGTTGAAGGTGGCTGGGATAGACTGGATGATGAAGGCAGACAGGGTGTTGTGCCGTAGCCTGGGAGACGCCTATGTCCAGCGGGGGACTGCGACAGGCTGAATTGTTGGAGTTAATTAGAGAGGTATTTTCATTTAGCTACTCGTGCCAACACTAGGCCATCCACGAGTCCCAACCATAACGCGCGTAAACCTTTGAATATTTATAAACCCCTTATTTATTTATTTACAAATAAAACTCGATTGAGTTTACTATTTAAATAATATTGAACATCAAAGGATTTAATTATGCGCATAATTACGCATCAATGTTTACATTTATTTACAATTTAAATAGAAAATGCTCATTTTGAATTAACGAATAAACTTAATTATAGTCCGCGCGAAACTAGTTGGCCGCGCCTTAGGTATGTGAGCGGTGGGACGGAGGGGCGGGGGCGCTTTGTCATTACTCAGTACGTGCGTTGCGAACAATAGGCAACCCCGACGCCCTCACCCCGTCCCCACCCAAGGCGCGGCCAACTAGTTTCGCGTGGACTATAGCGAGACGAGAATATACATATATGTATATGAAGATTATTGCTGAATTGGCCCGCTCTTGACCTCGATCACGCCTGATGGAAAGCGATGGATGAGGTCTATGATGGAACGAGCGTGCCCAGAAGATGCCTAGGGCACTGGAACTCCCACGCATCGACGAAACATAGCAGGCTGCTTGACGCAGCCGGTGGGAGGGTGGTCGCAAACCAGGCGGGCGTTAGCCCTACCATTGTAAGGGAAGAATTGACCAGTCAAATAAGCTGTTGGGTGTGACTGTCCAGGATGCGCCGAGCGCTCGGTTCAGTTGACTAACTGGCGAAACAAACTGCGCTACACGAGGAGACTTCGTTATGCATTCAAATTCATGCAAAGTCTGAATTTCTGTCACTCTTTTTCTGTATGTTTCTCATTGGCCATTTTCAAATGATCCAATTCTTCTTTGCTAATATTTTATATATTATTTATTTATTTCTGTAGCTGCCCGTAACATCACCACAGCGGGCCCTTTCAGAATACCAGCGCTGCAACATTTATTTTTTAAATATCGCAGCATAATGCTGAGATAGGAGCCTTTTGGCCTCGTATAGGACTTTCTGTTTCATTTTCCTTTTGTTACTTTTTTTTATACAACGTGTTTTTTTTGATATCCCATAACTCTATGGGGTCATTGTACTAATCATTATGAACAACTTTTACTAAGGGACCAAACCTGAAATCGCGAAAAAAAATCAACCATTCCCTACATTTTGACGAGTTATGCGAACATAAATGTAGGGAACAGCTGATTTTTTTTTCGCGATTTCAGGTTTGGTCCCTTAGTAAAAGTTGTTCATAATGATTAGTACAATGACCCCATAGAGTTATGGGATATCAAAAAAAACACGTTGTATAAAAAAAAAGTAACAAAAGGAAAATGAAACAGAAAGTCCTATACGAGGCCAAAAGGCTCCTATCTCAGCATTATGCTGCGATATTTAAAAAATAAATGTTGCAGCGCTGGTATTCTGAAAGGGCCCGCTGTGGTGATGTCACGGGCAGCTACAGAAATAAATAAATAATATATAAAATATTAGCAAAGAAGAATTGGATCATTTGAAAATGGCCAATGAGAAACATACAGAAAAAGAGTGACAGAAATTCAGACTTTGCATGAATTTGAATGCATAACGAAGTCTCCTCGTGTAGCGCAGTTTGTTTCGCCAGTTAGTCAACTGAACCGAGCGCTCGGCGCATCCTGGACAGTCACACCCAACAGCTTATTTGACTGGTCAATTCTTCCCTTACAATGGTAGGGCTAACGCCCGCCTGGTTTGCGACCACCCTCCCACCGGCTGCGTCAAGCAGCCTGCTATGTTTCGTCGATGCGTGGGAGTTCCAGTGCCCTAGGCATCTTCTGGGCACGCTCGTTCCATCATAGACCTCATCCATCGCTTTCCATCAGGCGTGATCGAGGTCAAGAGCGGGCCAATTCAGCAATAATCTTCATATACATATATGTATATTCTCGTCTCGCTATAGTCCACGCGAAACTAGTTGGCCGCGCCTTGGGTGGGGACGGGGTGAGGGCGTCGGGGTTGCCTATTGTTCGCAACGCACGTACTGAGTAATGACAAAGCGCCCCCGCCCCTCCGTCCCACCGCTCACATACCTAAGGCGCGGCCAACTAGTTTCGCGCGGACTATAATTAAGTTTATTCGTTAATTCAAAATGAGCATTTTCTATTTAAATTGTAAATAAATGTAAACATTGATGCGTAATTATGCGCATAATTAAATCCTTTGATGTTCAATATTATTTAAATAGTAAACTCAATCGAGTTTTATTTGTAAATAAATAAATAAGGGGTTTATAAATATTCAAAGGTTTACGCGCGTTATGGTTGGGACTCGTGGATGGCCTAGTGTTGGCACGAGTAGCTAAATGAAAATACCTCTCTAATTAACTCCAACAATTCAGCCTGTCGCAGTCCCCCGCTGGACATAGGCGTCTCCCAGGCTACGGCACAACACCCTGTCTGCCTTCATCATCCAGTCTATCCCAGCCACCTTCAACCAACCAACTCATACAACGCAGTCCACTAGACACAGGATTCTTACAAGCCGCAACGCTACACCCAGATCTCTTTACTCTCCGGTTTGTGTTTTTGCGTTCAACTAACGTGCTTAGCGCCTAGAGCCTAGCGCCACCTTGCGAGTAGCGAAGTGAAACTAATGTTCTAGAATGTTGGCAGCCGGTCACACTACGCGCTTGGCGCCTTCGCTAGTCGCTTTAGAGCCTAGTCATTAAACAAGCCACCTGCCAGTGCGTACGTAGCCATACATAAATTGCGAAAAAATAAAAAAGACCATCGGAAGCCCTGCTGTAGTATTTCGTCACCACTTCTCTCAAAACAGTGAAGGAAAACATCGTGAGAAAACATGTTCTAGAACCATTCGAAGACCTTTTTTTTTGCATTGTTGTCGAGGGTATACCTTCAAAAGGCACACTTCAAAGGTCGGGGAGTGTTTTACTGTGTTTAGATTAGTTTGTGATCTTCCTGTACGAGTCGCAATAAATACTTTTTCTTCTTTCTTCTTCTTCTTATTTTCGTGTTGATGATACTCTTCTTCGATATTTCATATTGTTTGAGCCCAATAGGTGGCAACGTTGATTGCGGCATCAGGGGCATTACCATCCAAGGTGCAGGTGAACGGGCACTTAGGGCACCGCACTCGCTCTGGGAAATAATAATCTAATATTTACACAATATAAGCTAACAGATTTAAAATAATAAATAATACACCCATACATGTAGGTACATGTATAAAATAGAAAAAGAAAAGAGGGAAAGAATCAGAGGGCTTTAAAAAATTCGTTCGCACCGCTGTCATCGGGAAAAATTGTCAAAGGTTGACAGTATTGTCCCGTTGTTTGGCGAGGCTGATTATTTGGCCAAAAAACAGGCCAACCCTCTGGTCACGTGAAGAGCCGACGTGAAAAACCAAGTGGGCACTCGGACCCCAATGCCCCTAGTGTATTAACCTCAAACGGCTCCAGCATATAACTAAACTAACCAATAATATTGGAATATTGTCAGTTTTACCCGCTTACTAATAAAAGTATTATATCAAATAAAAAGTTACACACCGATTTCTCTCTTTCAGTCGTCAGTAATTTGACTTTCGAAAGAAGAAGACAAAGCGTTGTGTAACTATACAGACGCTATACAACGTTTATTAGTAAGGGGGTAAGTATTTGTATTCCCTGTGTGTGTCCTAAATAAAATATTTTTCTTTTCTTACTTTTTTTCAATGCGAGATCAGCTAAATAATAAATAAAAGTGAAACTTATAGTTTGGTATGTTGTCGTGGCGTGTACGTTCCAGCCGGTCGATTCTGTAAAAACCTCACCGTGAAAACTTAGGTGTTGTGCGTTTGTTTTTGCTAGGAATTGACACTATTGACAGCTCACTCCACGTTCACTTCACCTAAGTTTTCACGGTGAGATTTTTACAGAATAGCACCGCAGTAGGATAATTTCCGACCTCCATGCGGGCAAAGCTGCGGACTAAAGCTAGTAAGCAGTATGTATATGGAGCTCATATTAAGCAGTTGGCTTTCACACGCAGATTGGTTTAAATTAGGGATGTTACGGAGCTTCGGTTCCGATTCCGAAAAGTCGGAACTTCCGATTAATTTTACACCTCCGATTCCGATTTCGGTTCCGATAATTTTGAATCGGAGTTAGACCGGAGTTCGAAACGCAGCGATACACGTGACTAGACCGCCTACAAACAAGTTTTCACGTGTCGCCAGGGTAATGTTTATTTATTTTATACACGCTCGCGCTCGAAGTCTCAGTTTATTGTTTTGTTTGTGGATGTTAGAAGAAAGATGTTTTAAGGAAAGGCCCCTTAACACATCTTTCTTCTACTTCCACCCCGGTTCCGGCTCCGATTCCGGTTCCGAATCCGGTTCCGATTCCGATGAATCAAATTTAAAAACTCCGATTCCGGTTCCGGTTCCGATAAAACGACATCCGTAACATCTCTAGTTTAAATGATAGACCCCTAGTAAATCTATTCTAACGGGGTATTGCGAGAGAGCGATTTGTATGGTAAATAGTGAATTACCTATAACAATGAACGACAACCAAACAAAAGAGCGAATTAATTTATTATTCTCGGTTCTTCAGCAGGTGTTATCAAAGCTGAACGAAAAACCGGCCAAGTGCGAGACAGACTCACACATGAAGGGTTTCATACCACAAAGCAAAAAACGCCGGAGAAAACACGTTTCTTGTATGGAGTTCTCTTTATTTTTTGCTAACTTTATTTTATTTTTATTATTTGTTGTTATAACAGCAATAGAAAAGCATACTCTGTGAAAATTCCAACAGTCTTATCTATTTCGGTTCATGAGATACAGACTGCAAAAAACGCCGAAAAATACATGTTTCTTGTATGAAGACCCGTTTAATTTTTTACTTTAATTTATTTTTATTATTTCGTAACACCACACTGCGCTCCAACACACAGATTACTGACGTTCCTCAAAAAGCCGCTAAGCTGAAGTGGGACTGGGCTGGCCACGTCTGCCGTATGCCGTAGCTATGGGCCAAAATAACGCGGCAGACCCAGAAGACGGCGTAGAACTAGAAGGTAGCGGGACGAGCTAGAGAAAACAAACATCCAGTGGTCCACTTTAGCCCTGGATCGAAAGAGCTGGAAGTCATGGAGAGAGGACATTGCCCAGCTCTGGGATGACGCAGGCTAACAGGAACAGTAGTAGTATTTGTTATTATAGCGGCAATATAAATACTTGAAAGAGCATGGCAGTTGAAAACGTGTCATGCTCACTTAATTTTTTAGTTAGTAAAGTGTATTACAATGTTATAGATTTTTTAAATGAAAAGGACTTTTCTGATTCGACTTCTAATATACCTAGTTAAGAATAAAAATTGAATAATGTGATTCTTAAATCAGTTGACTTCTGAATGATTCTATTTGACTGCATGTTCTGGACATAATTTAATCTATTTTGACTATAATATACTTATACTATAATATCTGGACATCAATTATTTTTTATTTGTTTTTGTATTTTGTAATGAAATCTAGAATGACATGTAAAATTTAATTAAATGTATTTTTTTTTATATAGGTACCTACAAAATTTGTACGCCTTTATTGGCAAAACATGGACGCACACAACATCAATTAATTCAATATCTTGCATGTCTGATTATTCAGTTTATGTAAACGCATGTTTGACAAATAAAATTATCTTTATCTTTATCTTTATCTTTAAATGTCTCACTGATGGTGGCGCGTGTGTTCCCTACAAAATGGTTGAGCTGGATGATGCTGATCCACGCGTCATGTTCGTGAACGGGCGCCGTCGGTTGAGACTGATCATCTCTTAACTGCCAAGGCTTATTTTAAATCTTATATTTTGAATTGTTTCTTCAAATGGAATACCGTATTCCATTTTTCAGTAGTGATTTGCTACCGTAGGTAGAAATGCGTAAATGCCATTATCCAATTTTGCTCAAAGTACCTAACACAATCAAACCTGTACCTACATAATCTAACTCACAATACTCTCTGCTCTGCTATGAAAGCCAACAAGTAACTTGCCATCGGGTAGGCTAGTGCGGACAATACCTTACCGTTGCCAAGGCTAGTAATTTGTGGTTATTGCATCTAAGGATCTTTTAGTGCGTGGTCAAAATCACTAATCATAATTTCACAAAACTTATGCTTACCAAAAATTGGTTAACATATTATGTTCTTATGTCGGTAAACTTATGTTTGTTTGTAATCATCATCAGCATCATTTCAGTCGAAAGACGTCCACTGCTGGACATAGGCCTCCCCCAAGCACCTCCACTTCGACCGGTTTTGTGCTTCTCGCATCCAATGGGTTACTGCGGCCTTCACAATCACACTACCAACGTCTTCCAGTACGCGGTCGTCACTCCAGAACCTTTCGGCCCCATCAGCCATCTGTTCTACGAGCAATGTGCCCTGCCCACTGTTTTTTGTAAACAAGTATCTAATAAGTGTTGTAGTGACGTAAATAGTAAGTGTTAATAAACATAAGTTTTGTGACTGTGACTGTCAATGTTATTCAAGCGCCAAAATGATCCTCGTAACAATGTGCCTATCAACTTGATCAAATCTACAAACAAAGACAAGACAGCAGAACGATCTTCAACAAACGCGATCATATTAAACTTTAGCTAAAACTAAATCTTCTATCCCACAGATTGAAATTCAAATCAACTCGTGCCAAATACTCCAAGTTACCCAAGCACTGTTGATCAGCAGTAATTTTGTACCAAACAACTTAGTGGGTCTAGCACAAATGCGCGGAGTAAGTGCTCATACACACGAGTGCGGCAGCTGTCGTCACCCGTCGACGACCGCCGCCGCCGCGCCGTCGACGCGTGTCAACGACTGCAGTTGCCTCAGCCGTTGACGCGTGCCGCCCTTGTGTATCAACTTTGAACCTAATACGTTAGCGATAAAGTTGAAAATCGATTAAAGAAATTTGACAGATTGTAGTAAGTTGATGTGCTGACGTCTGTACATAATACTCATTAATTTGAAGACTTTACTCATATCTATGGGTGATACCCACCAAAATGCTATAGGATAGTTGTATTTTCAATTCGAAGTTTGACTTTATGGCTGGATTTCCTGCACGACGGACGATCAGTGCTGACATCGCTCGCGTACCGATATTTATATGGACTCGCGCTCGCTGACTTTCGGTGCTACAGTAAAAACGTCCATTTATCGTCAGCGTCTTGGTACTCGTGTCCGACAGTAGGTACGCGACCGACGACGTCAGCGTAAGAGGAATTCAGGCCTACGAACGTTTACGTCGCGCGTTTGCGCTCGGGCCTCAGATTATGGATGGATTACAGCATTTTCTTCCGATTCGATAAGGCTTTGTACGTACAAAGCGGGTTTGATTAAGATTTTGATTTAAGTGAGCAACATAATTTGGCGGTATTTCTTTGGGTCGTCTTCATTCCTTATCGTACTTAAAATGTTTAAATAAAATCTAGTAACTCGCTCTAATCTCAAAAAGTCCATCTCAACAACAACTACAACTGAGATTAAAAAAATCGGTTGTCTGTAAAGTCGGTTTACGGACGATAGTTTAACGTGACAACGTCATAACAAAACATTAATGAAATTGCCGAACGCAGAGGCCGATTCGGCAGCGTTCGACATCATCTGTCTCTTATCGCTCGTTCCGCGCTCTCGCTTGCACTTCAAGCCGCCATGGAACGCTACAACGCTACAGAGCAAGGCCGCGAGGTAACGCTACATGAGTTATGTTTTTTCGTGTGTGCAGCCAGCTTCATCGATTTATGAGACGTTGTCACGTCAAAAATCGACTTTTGTTGCTGACTGTACAGACGCCAGCACATCAAGCTACTACAAAAAATAATTACAGTTTCGGGTAGCTTGATGTACTGACGTCTGGTGTACCTACATTGATTGCTATTATTTTAATTTTTTTACATTTTAAGAAAGCTTACTTACTTACTTAATAACATTATATTAGTAACAATAATACACAACTAGATTGCCAATTACAAGCCTCCATAATAACTTATTCAAAGTTTAAAGTTAAATAATAATTATGTTTAGTTTCTGTTGAAACAGTGATTTATACTATTGTTAAGAATGACTTTCTATCCATTCAACCTACTGCGTATTCGATTAATCGATAACTTAACTTAGTCGATTAACTCGCATTAGTCGATTTCCCCATCACTATTCTCGAATGGCTCGTTTTAACAGTAATTATGTCATGGAACTGTTGATCGTGGTAGCCGTAAATTATTTCAGATCATAAACTCTCATGGTGGACTTCATTCGATTAGTGAACCGATGTGTGAATGATTTCAATGATGATAGTGCATGTTTTGGGAAGAGTGAGTGACATTTGCGGTCTCTCGGGCAGGACAAGATATTTCTGTTCTGGGAAAAAGATACTTAGCAACGCATTGCAAAAAGTCACCCAGAATGAACATTATTGATTCCAAATAAAGTTATAGCGTGCTTTAAAAAAATCGGTGTGCGCTTATGACCACAAGATAAAATAAAGAAGTGGCACTCCGGGAGTGCCGACAGATGTGAAAACTTGAACAATTACGTGTGTATTTTGTGAATCGTCTCTTATAAACAAAACACGCACGGTACCGGCTACGGCCATCCGTCTTACGAATTTTCGATCAGGTCACGTGTCCTGACGCGAGTTTAACATTTTTACCCATTACAAAAAAAGTGTACAACGCCGCTAACGAAGTTTTCACTTCAAAATTAAATGAGAACTTACGACTGGAGCCGGTTATATGCGATTCAGGGCCGAATACCCGCGATTCAGCGACCCCGACCGACTGGAGATTGGAGATTCAGCACTGACGGCTCAGTGTCGTTCGCTGTTCAGATAGAGCGCAGTGCGCATAAAGAAGTTTTCTCTTCAAAAACTCGCTAGTTTAGTAAGTCCTGTGAAACTCCGAACAAATTATTTTTATATGGAATTTGTAACCTCCTTTAGGCAACATTCAAAAACACGCAGAATCTCTGAATAACCAACATTACACCACGAAGTGACCACCACGTGACCACACAAAGAAACAAACATGAAGTGTTACATGCTCTGTGGTTTAGTAATGGCTATGATAACTATAATTATGGATTCAAATAAAGTAATAACATATCTACATCGAAACAGCATTGCATAGCATAATAATCAAACGCCCACTAATGTTCCCACAGCCCCAGCAGTGGCGATATTATAGACACAAGCCTCCTATTCTGTGAGAGGAAGTGGCTGTAATCCACCACACTGGCCCAGTGCGGGTTGGTAGATTTCACATATCGTCGACTTTTTTGGTTCTAAGACATGCCGGTTACTTCGCGATGTTTTCCTTCACCTTTTTGAGAGCAGTGGTGATGAAATAATTCACACAAAGTAAAGTGCCTGCGTGGGTTTGAAATCTGGGCCACCACTGCTCTACCATACAGACTCCTGTGTAAATGCTGCAAAAGCCAGGCTAAAAACTAATCAAATCACAAGACTTGAGTTTTACATCTTCTTAGCATTTTTTTTAATTGATTAGTCTTCGTATCGTTTACAAGTGGCCAGTTCTATAAACTTTCAGTGTCGCCCAGACCCTTGATTCATCAAGACATTGCTAATTCTTTAGATAGGTATACGCAATAATGCTACGGTTTCCTAGTAGAGCGATTCCGTCATATTTATAACGGACGTCATGAAAATCTGTCGGTCATCAATCTGTGTCAAAAACTGCTCTGTATTTGGACATTACGGGGACCACATGACCGAAAGCGCGGTCACTGTCAGACTGCGTAAAAAAGAAAAAGAAACGCGATGACACAACTGATAATTTATTGCAAAATATGAAGCAATTATCTATTTACAAAAAATCTATTGCTTGTACTAAAAAATTAAAACACTATTGCTTTAGTATGTTGCTTGTAGAATAATCTGACAAAAAATCCGAATGATTGTATGTATATTAGTATGGTTTTTATTGTGAAAAGAAAGTTTTTAAGGCATCTTCATGACTTTTTTCTATAGTATCAAATTAATTGTAGTATGTTTTCAACACACTGTCTAACTAGCACATATCCTGCAGAATATCATATATTTTTCTGATTTTGTTTACTGTAGTCGATCATATACGTTATAAAACTTGCGTTTTTTACGTTTAGGTACTAAGTTATAGTAGTTATTCTGTGGTTTAGGTCATGTAGTCCCCTTAAGGTTGCATGTGGTGGCTACCGCTCTTCTGAGACACCGTATCTATGGCGGTCCAAATACAGTTTTATTGGACACCTTAATGTCAAACACTGATGAAAATGACAGATTTTCATGACAGCCGTTACAATATGACGGAACCGCTTTCCTTAGAAACTATAGCTTCAGGTACACAACCGAACCAGCAGTTAACTACATAAAAAACATAACCCTCCTTCGGGCGCAGTGGGGTAAAAAACACATAAATTTCACGTAAGCCAAGAGTCTTCAAGGATAGCCTTACGCAATTCGTATTACCTTTATCCAGCAAGATAACGGTTGATATAAGGAAAGAAGTTGTTTCACCTTAAGGGGTAAGCGTCAAGGTAGCCCGCGAAAATGAAATGTTCTTACGTTTTTTGCGATTTGCAGCGGTGCTATTCTGTAAAAATCTCACCGTGAAAACTTAGGTGAAGTGAGCGTGGAGTGAGCTGTCAATAGTGTTGATTCCTAGCAAAAACAAACTCACTTCACCTAAGTTTTCACGGTGAGATTTTTACAGAATCGACCGGCTGGTCAGTGTCAGATTGTATGTTGAACAAAATATGTTTCTCGAGCGTAACAAGGGTATGTATTTACAAAATTATAATCATTAACATCATCAATACAACCCTATTGAGTCAAAGATCCACGAATGACAGCCGGAACCAACGTGCTTTCCGAGACACGGAGGGGTCTTGATATTTAAAGATGGTCACCCAGCCACGAACAAACCGCGGCAAGAATAGCTTAACCTGGAGGCTTATTCTCCAAACTAATTTTAATTCTAATGACATGCCAATTATGATTCCAATGTTAATTTTACAGTCACGTGATTCGGTACTCTTGAAAACAATATTGTCAACAATTACCCCACGCCAAGCCCGAACCCAATTCCACTTAGTTCTCCAAAATGGACACCCAATCTAAAAATCATTTGGCGCTAGCATCGAACTCAAGAATACGAAACGTCACAATTCCAATATCGATCTATCAAAATCAAATTGAAGAGTAAGCACCCTGATCGGTCGACCCGTGTGGCTGATATTACTTAGCCACAAGCCCCTCTATCACATCCAATAGGATAGAAAAAAAAAAATAGTCAATAGAATGACTATTTTTTATAAAATATCAATCAATAGAATTATAAGAACTTGCCCTGACACTGACCTGCAAATTGCAAAAAAAAAAACGTAAGAAAATTTGAATTTCACGGGCTTTTGCTTCCGCCTTAAGGAATAACAATGTGCCGAAAATTCAGTACACCCTTAAGATTTGTTCATGCGGAAAAAAAGACAGTTTTGTTTTCTTTTTCTACGTGAGGATTTGAATGGAGAATCGATGTCTGTCTAGGGAGTAGTTTAATGTATTTGTGTAATTGGATTTTTGTGTAAAGATTTAAATATTACTAGTGATGGAGAATTTAATAGGCCATTTATCTGCATTTAAGTAGTTTTCAACTCTGTTTACTTAAAGAATGACTATCCCTTTTTATTTAAGAAGGCTTTTTTACTGTAAACGCCAAGCAATTTCGATAAGCTGTTGTTATTTCGGTTGGACAAAGAAAGAAAGAAAGAGACGAACTTTATTTGGACACAGTTCGTGAAACAAATAAAAATATAAAGTTATTAAAACGCACAATCGTTTGTGCCTCACGGCTGCGCCAAAAAACTAACGTGTTATTTATTAGACAGTGATTTACTGATCGGAGACTTTATAATGTTAATAAAATTTTATTCGATGAATGATGATGTTTTTTTTTGTTTTTATTCGATTGAATTTGATTTCATTTTATAAAATTGTAATTTAATTGATATTAATTTCATTTCATTTGAATTCACTTAATTTGATTTGCTCTTTTTTGGTTTTTAACTGATTTTATTTGATTTATTTATTTAATAATTTACCTGAAAATTAATGAATCAATTTTATTTATTTAAAATTAAAATAAACAGGTAACAAATTAAATGTTGCATAAGACGAATGTGCGCTTTTAAAATTTCTAACCTGACGATATTGTCGTGTACGGACAAGGAAGTAAAATGTGTGGAAATACGTGCACGTTGTTAAAGTTATAGATATCGTGATGGACTGGCTGGTTGTACTCCTTTGTCTTTTATACAGACGCCAGCACATCAAGCTACTAAAATCTGACAAATTTCTTTAAAAGATTTTCAACTTTATCGCTAAAGCATAAAGCAAAGTTGATTGTGAAAATTTGACAGTTTCGGGTAGCTTGATGTGCTGGTGTCTGTACAATATGCGGAACAGTGTATATACGGTCTACAGTACTGCCGGTCGATTCTGTGAAAATCTCACCATGAAAACTTAGGTGAAGTGAGTTTGTTTTTGCTAGAAATTGACACTATTGACATCTCACTTCACCTAAGTTTTCACGGTGAGATTTTTACAGAATAGCACCGCTGGAGCCTTTTCCAAAACCGGCTTGTTCTGAAGGTTTTAGCACCCTAGTTGCGTAATACACTATCGTTCATAATCTAAATAATTTTGAAGGATATTTCCAATCCCTTGCTTCATATCTTCGAAACAATTCTTTGCTCAACGACGTACATAACGCAATGTATGATGTTGAACTGTCAAAATGAAAGCCATTGCTACTGATAAAGTAGACATAACATGTACAGACGCCAGCACATCAAGCTATTATGTATGTGCCCTGGCGGCTGATAGTATGTCATGCTCACGCAAGTGTCTCGCTGACGGTGGCGTGTGTGTTGGATCATTTAGCTCCCTTCGAAATGGTTGAGCTGAATGGTGCCAATCTATGCGTCATGTTCGTGAACGGGCGCCGTCAGTTGGGGCTGGTCATATCACTTAGCTGCCTCGGTTTATTTTTAATTATTTTAATATTGAATTGTTGTTTTCTTACCATTTGCTGTAGGTACTCTGGACACTTTTAACGCATACGTCTTTTGTACATCGTTCTCACATATAATAAAATTATAAATTCACATTATTGATGTAACTAATATTTTTGTACAACTATAATTTAAAAGAGTGTCCATGGAGTTTCTTGCCCGTTCTTCTCCAAAGGTACCTACGCTTTGGAATGGGCAACTAGCTTCATATTTTCTGACTGACCGACTTTTTGACAATTCAAAAGTGCCTGTAAATGGTTTAATTGAAATAAATGTTTTGAGTTTGAGTTTTTGAGTTTGAGTTTGAGTTTGACTACAATCTGTCAAATTTCTTTAATAGATTTTCAACTTTATCGCTGAAGAATAACGTTTAAAGTTGATTGGATAAATTTGACAGTTTCGGGTAGCTTCATGTGCTAGCGTCTGTACATACTTAATAGAAAACATGTTATACTTTGGTGTAAACACAAGTACGGAGAATTTTATTCCTTAACGAATAAAACAAAAGACTGAGAATCCAATCGGACTCTGATACCTACAACATTTCACTTTTAACTTCATTCTCATCAATACAAAAGTTCAACACAATTTATTAAGCCGTTCCGGGTACAGTAACTGTTTATCTTCATGATTTGTTGCCAATCCTTTCTCGATTAAAGTCAGCAGTCGAGTTTTAATCGATTGAGCAATTATTTCGAGTTGGAGCTGGATTTTATTCGATTATTTGTTCAGCCAATTATTGTTTTCCGAACGCAGATTTTTGGTGTGGAATAATAAAGTGACGTCATTATGTTTGTGGTAGCTATTTCGTATCTATTGTTTTGATTTGAACGGCATATTATTATGATTTAAGTATTCGGTTTATCTATTGTTTAAGGGACAGACAGTACCTAAGTACAGACGCCAGCACATTAAGCTACCCGAAACTGTCAAATTTTCCCAATCAACTTTGAACCTTATGTTCTAGTGATAAAGTTGAAAATCTATTAAAGAAATTTGATAGATTGTAGTAGCTTAATGTGCTGGCGTCTGTACTTATACTTACAACATATTTTTAAAACAAAACTATGTGATGAAACTCTGGACATTTTTTTTTATTATAGGTAAATAAGTATAAAAGGCGATGATAGGTATTATAAGTAAATAACCCTCCTTTTTGCTTCGTTGTAGTCGGGTAAAAAGTGGTAGATAATTAGGGTTCCGTACCCAAAGGATAAAAACGGGACCCTATTACTAAGACTCCACTGTCCGTCTGTCTGTCCTGTCAGTAGTGTCAGTCTGTCACCAGACTGTATCTCACGAACCGTAGTAGCTAGACAGTTGAAATTTTCACAAATAATGTATTTCTGTTACCGCTATAACAACAAATACTAAAAACAGAATAAAATAAATATTTAAGGGGGGCTCCCATACAACAAACGTGTTTTTTTCGGCGTTTTTGCCTTGTGGTACGGAACCTTTTGTGTGCGAGTCCGACTCGCACTTGTCCAGTTTTTTATGTTACGTACAATGCGTGCCACGAAAGATGAGACTTGACCCCGCCTCCCCCACTCTTTCCGCCGCCCCTATGACGTCCGCGGTCCCGTCCCGCACTCAGACCTCATACCGCTAAAGATACCTAAAATCGTGTACTGCGCATGTCAAACCACGTGGTGTGTCAAGTCTCATCTTTCGTAGCACGCATTGTACCCAACATTTGATCTTGCTTCAAAGATTATTTATACCAGTTTTTGAGTTAATTAAGACACGCAGTAAAATCCTCCCCTTAAATAAATAATTACTCCTTTTTGCCCCGTCAGGGCTCGCTTTTCGAAAGACCCAAAAACTTATAGTTTCTTTTCTGTCAAACGGACCGCTCGTTAAAATTCTTAGGCAAGTACCTAGTCGTGCCAGTTTCAAGTTTATTAACTCAAGGTATAAGCTTTTTTTTACTAACAAAATCCCCCCCTTTTTACCCCCTTATTGGTCGAAACTTTAAAAACAAAAAGTTTTTTGCAAAGTTAGTTGCATAAGGGCAGTACACACGCTGGTGACTACATAATAACAGCCGCACAGGTCGATCGATCAGTTTAAGCTATGCTTACCGTGGTCGGTACGTGGAGCGTGACCATCTTTACATACCGAGACCCCTCCGTTCCTCGGAGAGCACGTGAGAGCGGGAGGGGTCATTCGATGATTTCCCATCCTGAAAAAAAAAGCCGTTGGTCCCGACTGTCATTCATAGATCTTTGGCAGTCGTTACGGACTTACTGGTCGATACAAGCCCGAAATTCTGACAACCAGTATCACTGCATCCGGTTAGACTGGAAGCCAACCTCAACATAGCTGGGAAAAGGCTAGACAGATAATGATAATAAGTACACACTTAGATACTAAAGTACCGACCTAATTAGCACCTATGCTAAAAGCAAACTGCACAGTTTTCCTTCTTAAATACTTAAAGCGTTAAAAGCACGTAGGTATTCGCATAACTACAGCTTAAAACACGACAGTTGTTATAATAAGCTGCGGAAAATTAAGTATCTACTCTACCTACCTACTGGCTTTCTGTGAGCTTACTTATCAACTAAATTAAAGCATTTATTTCAAATAGGTACATACGCCAGCACATCAAGCTACCCGAAACTGTCAAATTGTCCCAATCAACTTTGAACCTTATGCTTTACCGATAAAGTTGAAAATCTATTAAAGAAATTTGACAGATTTTAGTTGGTTGATGTGCTGGCGTCTGTACATAAAAGGCACTTTTGAACCTCAAAAATTACAATAAAATAGAATTGATTCTAGTCGCCCCTTCCAAAAGGTTTTCGTATGGACAAGAATGAGCAAGAAACTCTACCGTTACTCATTTAAGACGTTTTACAATATTTTGCATACATTAATTACATATACAATAATATGTGAAGACGATGCACCTAAATAAAATGTCTATAGAACCACAATAGATCTATAATAGAATTAAAAATGAAACCACGACATATAAATTCATTTATTATGTGATAGATTACATGGTGCTCACTTAATTACAAACATTGTAAAAGACGATTTTCATTAAAAAAAAAAAATTAACAAGTCAGGGTGTGAGTTTGGTACAAGTTCCACGCGCGCCTCAAAGAGATGTCAGCATCAAATGAAGGGGCCCGTCAGGGCCGAAGCCTGCCAGGTCAGCGGGATTGTCCGAAAGGGTTACCGCTGGCCCGGAACATACTTAAAGGGCTAAGGAAGGAACACGGGTGGGTTTTAGTCAGTAAGAGTCTAACACACCCTTCCGCTCCATTCACTTTATTTCCCGCACTAAAGTTATGGGTAGGTAGGTGAGCAACTAAAAAATACTTTTAAAAAAATGATTCCATTTCAAATACAGCTTACCCTTAATAATATTGACCAATTAAACCATTACATTGAATAATGCGCGCACTTTTACGTCTCATCAAACAGTTTTATCAACGCCCGCGCCATTGACACAATTATACGTGTTTACTTTAGTTCAACGGAATCATGAGACTACTCATACTTTGCTGCTGTGCATTTTTTATCTCTTTATTTTTCGTAATTTCGTGCTACGATTTGTATGAAGGAGATCACTTTGGTGCACGCATGACTTATAGGCAAGTGAAAAAGCATGGCCTGCTGTTTTTCAAGCGAAAAGAAACAGTGGATCTTGAATATCCTGTAGGAACGTTGATCAAAGGTATTGCAATTATTGACCTTGATCCAGAGAAACGAGGGACTGCGACCATACTAGCTGGAGGGCTAAATTGTAATTACATCTATATTGTATTGGAAAGTGAAAGAAGTGCTGGACTCAGATACACTATCGAAATTTATCAATAAGGGGCCAAATTTCACGTTAAGATTAATAATCCAGACGGCCAGGATTATGAAACCAACCACATAGAATTGATATGTGTGCCCAAGAACTCCACGACCTCATTCCACCGGCCCCGTCTACCTTCGAACATCCAGACGCACTGCAAGTTACCATTCCTGCCTAGTTGCTATTCCACCAATTCGCACTGTCCTTTATAATGCGCACAGCAAAAGAGTGGAACTCTCTACCTGCGTTTGTGTTTCCGAGCGCATACAACCCGAATCTCTTCAAAGTAAGAGTGAACAGGCTTCTTCTGGGTAAGCTCACTCCATCGTAGACTTTGTCTTTGTCACCTCTGAGTCCTCTGACCTAGACTAGAGTCAAGAGCAAACCAAATTCAAAAAAAAATTTTTGAACGAACAAATTGATTGATGTCGGAATACCTACAAGCTGTTTTACGCAATTTACAGAGCATATTTACGCAATATCACATAACCCAGTGTCGCAGTCTTTTTATGAGTGTTTATTTCGTTTAATTACAACAAAATTTATATTTGAACCAAACAGTGAGTTGTTGTGTATTATTAGATGACATGGTGCTGAAATTGAACTCGGATCCGAGAATGTAAATCACCGACTTTATATGGTGCCAATTCTGTTGTTCATAAGCTAAACTAAATTTATGTTCAGTGCATCTTTTTCTTTCCATTTCATTAAGACAAGGACAGAAGATAAATTTTAGTTTAGACCTGTCAAATTAATCAGCGCCTGACGTAAATTGACGTATCTTTAGGAGGCAAGTTTTTAATCACGTCTAAACTTGTATGGAGTAGTTGTCAGGCGCTGATTAAGACCGCCCATTGTGTCACCCTTTGGGCTTTGAACAGTTTTTGTATTTGTCTGTAATTTATATGGTGTACATATTAAAGAGTATTCTATTCTATTCTATTCTATGTATTCTTCGTAAACAGGGACTAAAATAGCTCTTTAATCCTTAGGGACTAAAAGTGATTTGAATTTGAATTGTGGATATTGTTAGTAAAAGTTCCAATCACCAAAGAAATCAATCACGAACATTGTATGAACAAGTAACAGGCTGCATGTTAAAGAAAAACGCGCGAGACAAATTTAAAAAAAAAGTTTGTGTAAAAATAAAAAACGCGCGAAAATCATTCTGCCTTCGTTCGTGATTGTTTACTCAAATTAGGGTTTTATTTAGTTTTATAAGAAATGAGTATTTCTTCCTTGTATTTGTATTTAAATAAATAAATGTACAGACGCCAGCACGTCAAGTTACTACAATCAGTCAAATTTATTTAATAGATTTTCAACTGTATCGCTAAAGCATAAGGTTCAAAGTTGATTGGGAAAATTTTACAGTTTCGGGTAGCTTGATGTGCTGGTGTACTATTCTTATTCATAAGTTGCACTTACTTATTTTTTCATAGACGGTGTTCTAGAGTGTCCACCTCGGGAGCAACACTATTTTAAGCTCGAGTGACGTACTTTGAATCTCGCCTTCAAAATTGTTGTTTGCTCCCTTGGCAAATAATCTACTATTGAATTGAGATTATGGAGTTAGTGTAAAAAGCAGCGAATGTATTTTTTGCCCGGAGCGGCTAAATAGCTAGATCGGGCCTGTGACAAAATACCCAACGCAAGCATTATCATTCCTCTGTTTCCAAAATCAAATAGGTAGAATCGAGAACAACTTTACAATCGGTGTGTACAACACTATATTTTGCTTTATTTGACATAAAAATGAGAATAGCTACCGTACCACGAAACTGAGCGACAAGTGAAAATATCGACCATTTTAATTTTCATTGCGTGTTTTAACAGACGAGTCAAGCCCTACAATCACGTATCTACAATACAATCTTGTAACTAAAAACGGCAATGAATTATGAATTATCCGAAACACACTCAGTTACAATGCGTGCCACGAAAGATGAGACTTTACACACCACGTGGTTTGACATGCGCAGTACACGATTTTAGGTATCTTTAGCGGTATGAGGTCTGAGTGCGGGACGGGACTGGACGTCATAGGGGCGGCGGAAAGAGCGGGGGAGGCGGGGTCAAGTCTCATCTTTCGTGGCACGCATTGTACATATTTTCATTGTAAAACTACCGTTTCTAATAATATTAACGTATAATCTTGTGGAGCACAACTTATCGTGCTTATTTTCTGCATTTTCATTCTAAAATAAAAGAAATAACCAAACAAAGGATGAGGACGCCACTGCGTGGTCGGCGTTTGGTCGGCGCCCCGATGAAAGAAAACGTTTCCATTATTTCGTCCCACTTTTTTCGTGTAGTACGAGTAGATATTTACAGCTTAGTACCCCACAATTTGGTATTTTTTTGTTTCGTTCGACGTTCTGGCATCGAGAACGTTCGAGAGCGACTGAATGTAAATGGCGCTGAAGGAAGTCATTTTTATTCCCTTTTTACACGCGAAGCCAATATAAGTCTGTAATGTGTAAATCATAAAAAAACATTAATAATCGGGGGGCACGGCAGTGCCCCCGCCAAGTCGAGCGCGAAGCAAACACTGCCGTACCATCCTTTACTGGAACCATTTCGCCACATTTTCAGGCCCATATTTGAGAACCTCTGGATAAGACCAGAACGCAGAATTTTTTGTCATCCAGTAAGCTATAATCACATATTTAAAATACAAAATTTCAAGTCTGTAGGTCATTTAGTTCCGAAGTTAAGCGAAAGCAAAGTTTCGCATTTATGACACTCACTCACTGATGATCATCAAAATAGAACTAGTACTTCCCATAAACTCAGAAAGCTGAAATTTGGTACAGAATTAGGGTTTAATGGCCACATAAAGGGAAAACTATAAAAACTAGGATAATCGAAGATCTGGAGTAGCTGGTGACCCTGATTAGAAAACACAAGAGCCCAACCCAACTATTAGAGATCAACATACCGCCTTTACAAAAAATATTCAACTTGGTGGGCCGCTTCATTTGATGTCAAAAATCGAAGGTCTTAAGTATCTGATGAAGAACCCTCAGCTGGTCTCAGCTGTATTAGAGATAAGGTAATGCCTCCTTCTACTATTGGTACATAAAAAAATCGACTGTCATTGCAAAAATCCAGCGTAGTGGGATACATCTTCTAATTTAATCTAGCTATAGCCTCCCACTGCTGGGCGAATGCCTCCCTTTCTACTTTTTATACGCATATAAATAAAATTAAAGGAAAAGCAAAATAGTTCGTCTAATTATTATTAATCGATGCAAAAGAGTTCGTCTATCGGTGAGTTAAATAAGATTATTCCTTCTTTGTACAATTATGTTGCATGTAATTCTGTGTCATTTGTCAAGTGAGACAGTATAAATTCTGAAAATTTCAGTTTTTTTCATTAGTTGTTTTAGTCTAAATATTATCGGTATTTCTGATTTTTGTCCATATACTAAAAGTCATTGAGTTTATTTGTGTTTGATTTCGCAAGATAATGTCGATAATATTAAAAGACGACGATGAACTTAGTGGCTACCAAGTAGTTGGTATGCCCAAAGACGGGTTTAGGTTAGGTTTAGTTTAAGTAAAAAAAAAAAAAATTAGTTTAGATTTAGTGAATGGGTCGATAGGCGTTGTACAAAAAGTGAGGTGGGACCCGGAAGACCAAACAAAGCCTAAACAATTGGTAGTAAAATTCGCTAATAATTTGATTCACGAATTATTGCCTATTAAGTCAAAATTTGAGATCATACCCCGGGCATACGTGTACAGAGAACAATTCCCAATCTGTGTGGCGTATGCCCTAACAATTCACAAGAGCCAAGGTCTAAGTCTAAAAAATGCCCTCATGGACATTGGCACCTCCATATTTATTCTCTTGTGGCCAAGCCTACGTGGCGCTTTTACGAGTAATCAATCTTCATGGGGTGCACCTCATAAATGTTGACTTGAGTATAAAAGCTCAATCTTCAGCGATCACCGAATACAACCGGCTTAGGCGTAAATACCGCGCCGATCTTTCAGAAATGAAACCGTCTAAAAAGAATAAATAATGGACGCGAATGGGCAATACGAAAAACTGTTGCTACTGTACAAGAATCAGAACCGGAAAAAAGAAAAGAAAGATTTCTAATAATAAAAAATGTACTCCTAAAAAGAAAAAAAACTGTCAAATAAGAAAATCTAATAAAATAAATGAATATACGTTACTACAAAAAGAAGTGAAATCCCACCAAAAACATTCTGTAAAAAACTAGCCAAGTCTCGATGGAGCTGCTTGGTTATCTCTAAAAAGTAATGAAATCTAGTCAAAGTCGTGCCAAGTTTAAGGTTCCTTACTGCGATTTCTTTATTATTATAGTTAATGTTGTGTGACTTGGCCGTTGAAGGGTACACAAGGGTACAAAACCAGGTGCTCCATGACACCATTGCACCAATCTGTCGTCAGAACCGCTACCCATTGACGATGGAAAATTGCCAAGTGGTCGATTTGACGCTCCACAAAGAAGAGAGCAGAAGTCAGCATTGTCAATGCTGAATGCATGTGTTGCACAATCAACAACAGCCTAAAATGAGACACTAGCGTCCAATTACCAATACCAGTATGGGCTATTATCTCGCTTAACAAACATAGGTAGTTATAACAGATATAACATTACGTGTAGACAAAATTGACTCGAACCCACTAACGTATAAAGAATGTTCAACGGCCAAGTCACACAACATTAACTATAATAATAAAGAAATCGCAGTAAGGAACCTTAAACTTGGCACGACTTTGACTAGATTTCATTACTTTTTAGAGATAACCAAGCAGCTCCATCGAGACTTGGCTAGTTTTTTACAGAATGTTTTTGGTGGGATTTACATTACATGAATATGAACATATCCTAAACCAAAAAGTAATTATATTTTAATTATATTTTTCTCGAACGCAGTTTTCTACTAGCAATCTGATTGGTCTATGTTTACGTAAGTAGACGTCAACCATTCTCATCTGACCAGCCATTTTCATGCACCTGTCAAACCGAAATGTCAAACAATTCTGAAACAAATCTCGAGATTTTTGCGACTATTGTAACAAGTGTAAGAAATATTAGTCAAATTTCGTTTTAAAATGTCGGAAAATGGGCACGATGCGTAAGAAAACTCAAGTGTCGTTCGTGATAAGAGATGAGGAGGAACGGCGGCATAAAAATGGTGTTAGTTCATTGCAACTCGATCCAATACAGGGCCGATTGTATTCGGCCGGTCGGGATGGAATTATTCGTGTATGGAGTACTGCGACTGGTGTCCAGGACCGGTATGTACAGAGTATGGAGCACCACACTGATTGGGTAAACGATATCGTGTTATGTTGCGGCGGTAAAAACTTAATAAGCGCTTCGTCAGATACGACGGTAAAGGTATGGAATGCTCCAAAGGGATTCTGTATGTCTACGTTACGGACTCATAAGGACTATGTACGTACTTTAGCTTACGCTAAAGACAAGGAACAGGTCGCCAGCGCGGGCCTTGATAGAGCAATCTTTCTTTGGGATGTTAACACATTGACTGCTTTGACTGCCAGTAACAATACTGTGACCACATCTAGTCTCGTTGGCAACAAGGAGTCTATATACAGTCTGGCTATGAATCCTCCTGGAACTATCCTAGTAAGTGGTTCTACAGAAAAAGTTCTCCGTGTATGGGATCCAAGAAACTGTTCAAGACTTATGAAGTTAAAAGGACATGCGGATAATGTTAAAGCCTTAGTTATAAGCAGAGATGGAACACAATGTGTATCAGGCAGCTCAGATGGCACAATTAAATTGTGGTCTTTATCACAGCAGCGGTGTGTTTCTACAATAAGAGTACATTCTGAAGCAGTATGGGCATTATTAGCTACAGAAACCTTTACGCACATCATTTCGGGTGGAAGAGATAGACTAGTCATCATAACAGAACTACGAAACCCTGATAATTTTATGATAGTATGTGAAGAAACTGCCCCTATACTTAAACTGTGCTTTACGGCAGACAACACTGGAATTTGGGTGTCAACTTCCGAATCAGATGTCCGCTGCTGGAAACTGCCACCTTTAAATTCTTTAGACATGTATAACCAAAACAATTATAATACAAATAATGTGTACCAAACACAACCTATGCATCACATTCCTGGTGGACCCGCAATCAAGCATTACACAGTATTAAATGATAAAAGACATGTAGTTACAAAAGATACTGCGAACAATGTAGCCCTATATGACGTATTAAAAGCTTGCAAACTAGAAGATTTAGGAGAAGTAGACTATGAGGAGGAAGTGAAAAAAAGATTTAAGATGGTTTATGTACCAAATTGGTTTAACGTAGATTTGAAGACTGGGATGTTGACAATACATTTGGGGCAGGACGAAACGGACTGTTTGAGTGCATGGGTTAGTGCGAAAGAAGCTGGTTTGACTACAGAGAATGATCAGAAGGTGAACTTCGGTGCCTTACTGTTGCAAGCTCTGTTGGATCATTGGAACCATCCAAATAGGGTGAATGAAGCGGGACAGAGGGTAATTGGAAATAATTACTTTAATGTACCGCAACATACACCTCTTATTTTTAGCGAAGTTGGTGGGAGGACACTTTATAGACTGCAGGTTAGTGAAACTTCATTATATAGCAAGAAAATATGTTTATTTCCGGTAAACATGACACATAAAAAGAACACAAACACAAAAAACAATAAGTTTGGTGAAAACATAAATGAATTTGATTCTGTGTTAGACAAGTATATTGTTTGTGTATGTATATATTTATTGTATATAATAATATGTATATGGTACACCCAGTGGCGTGCATTGCATATAGGCACATAAGCAGTGCCTACCTCGATAAATCACCATAAACCTGTAAATTACCTTTTAGTGTGTGTTAAGAAACTCACAAAATAATCATACTTAACAAAAACAAAATCATAGAAACACGCGCGGCAGTAGCGACGGCCTACTCGGCTCCCGTATTATTCGCACATTGTCATTGGTCTTTACTCGTTCAAGTTAATACGACGAAATTAAAAATACGTACGTCTGACGCGTAATACCATGACGTTCGACCTTCGCAATTTATTACCCTAAAGTAGGCATGCCTACTCAAATAACCAACAGAGTATAAAATATATTAAAATTGTAATTTGTAATTAGTTCGTAATTTGGCCGTGCGAAGAAAGAAAGGGATGGATATTGAGGTCGCCGATAGTGATGTCAAAATGAAAATCCAAGATGGTGGCTGTTTTTTTTTTATTTTTCAACATGGGTGTAGTCTTCATGGTTTTCGAGGGAGCTAGAGCCAATAATAAAGTCAACATGAAAATCCAATATGGCGGCAGTAATTTATTTTTTATTTTTCATCAAGGGTGTCGTTTTTATGATTTTCAAGGGTGCTAAAGCCAGCAAGCAAGTGTGCTGCAATACAAAATTTTAACAGTTACTGTTTGTTTGCTAAAAATAATAGAATGAAAAACTATGACGTTTTCTATGCCTAAATTTCCCTATTTCCAGGTTGGCGACGCCGGCGGTGAAACAGAAGGCAACCTCCTTGTAGAGACAGTGCCATCCTGGGTGGTTGACGTTGCCATAGAGATGGCGGCTCCTAAGCTAAACAAGCTTCCATTCTATCTGCTGCCACATTCCAGCTGTCAGAGCAAGCAGGATCGACAGAAGAAGGTATTGTAATATGTTGAATCTGTTACTGCATATGAGAGCATTGGTGGCCCAGTGGAAATGACTGCAACTTATGAATTGTAGCCGGCATTTGGCCCGCGTGGTAGATTACGCCCCACTCCCTCTCCCTCTCAAGGAGAGAGGACTGTATCTCAGGAATGGGAACATTATGGGCTGATTATGCTGTATACAGAACTTCCTGGAATGAATCCTGTAAATGATGGTGAAAACCGCACTAATCAGTTTAGCAGAACGACGCGGTTACACAGATAGATACAATAAGCACCTTTAACGTGTAGATGCAGGTCAATCAAAAATGATACATAAAGCTAAAGTAGAGCCGGGTGTCACCATTGCCAGGATCGCCCAGAGGACACGGTGGAGCACACGGTGGAGGTCTGCCCCGCTTGGGCGGAGCAACGCCGTGTCCTCGTTGAGGCGATCGGCAGCGGCAGCGACCTCTCGCGTCCGGGCCTGGTTCAAGCCATGGTCCGGGGCGAGAGGGAGTGGGGGGCAGTCGCCTCCTTCTGCGAAGCAGTCATGCTAGCAAAGGAGGCGGCGGGACGGCTGAGGGAGAGAGCCACCCGTCCCAGCCGCCGCGGGAGACGCTCCGGGCGTCGGGAGCCGCGCGACGACTCCCGGCCACCGTAGGCGCGGGCCTGCGGGCGGAGAGTAATGGGTAGCTCACCGTCCGATCAGGACCAGGCCCGTGCCGGACGGCGCATACGTGTTCCACGCGCGCCTCAAAGAGATGTCAGCATTAAAGAAGGGGCCCGTAAGGGCCGAAGCCTGCCGGGTCAGCGGGATTGTCCGAAAGGGTTACCGCTGGCCCGGAACATAAAGGGCTAAGGAAGGAACACGGGTGGGTTTTAGTCAGTAAGAGTCTGACACTCCCTTCCGCTCCACCCAGAGCGGGAGGAGTCATTTGATGATTTCCCATCCTCAAAAAAAAAAAAAAAAGCTAAAGTAGAGAGTCACATGAATTATCTAGGTTTGTCTATTCAAGTATAAACAACAGCAAATATGGCATGAAAAGAGAGTGTAACTGAAGCACATAATCGAATCCATGATATACAGAGTTTGAATATGCATTGCATTTCATTTCGGGCCTTTTATTCTAGACCTAAGAGTTATAGCTCATTGCCTATTTCGTGAGGCGTAGAAGGGAATATATTCCCATGGAACTTATAAATCATACTTGAACAATCCAATAAACAAAAGTTGTGGTGTACAAGACTTACTTATTACCCCCTTACTAATAAACGTTGTGCAGCGTGTGTATAGTTACACAACGCTTTGTCTTCTTTCGAAAGTCAAATTACTGACGACTGAAAGAGAGAAATCGGTGTGTAACTATTCATCTGATATAATACGAGTAAGGGGTTACATTATAAATGAGAAAATAACTATATGTCTGTTTCCTTTTAACTCCTAAACTACCGAACTAATCATTATGAATTTGACAAAAAGGTAACCTGGGGTCCTAGAGAATGGACATAGGCTATTTTTCGTCCTGTATTTATGTATGAAAAATGATAAAGGACACAATACGCAGACGAAGTCGCGGGCAGCAACTAGGAATAAAAAAGTATTGTATTATTTATTGCATACCTATCAATATGCCACCCATCCTTAAACAATGATTCTCTGTTCTCACCATTTTTTTCCCTTCAAATTTTCAGGACCGTCTAGTAGCAAATGACTTCATCCAATGCCGTAAGGTAGCGGAACACGTGGTGGAAAAGATCGTGGGTGGTGGTGACGTGAACGGAGCGAGCGCGGGCAGCGGACGTGGCAGTGCAGATGAGAACAGTGCAACCGATGCGCCAGAGGAACGGGTCGAGTTGCTGTGCTGTGATCAGGTGAGAATAATAATCAACGCTGTTACTGCCTTGTTGGTTGTCTGGACATCTGAGCATCTGCATATTCACAATGAGGGTATTCTGAAATGACGTTCGCTAGGTGGCAGCACTGACACGTCAGGTCCAGGCATCTGTCTAAAGAGCCTATATTTTCTTTAGTCATGACGGAATGATGAACGAATGAATGAATCGAATGATGAACGTCATCATATATTTTATATTCATTGTCGAAATGGAAGACCTCTTGTCAAAGTGGTGCCACCTGGTGTCGTAAATTTTCACGAAAACCCCTATTACTCGATACGCTTCCGTACAATATCGAACATTAATCAATGTTATCGTAGGAGTCCTTTTAACGCTGTTTGGAAGTCCAATACTCAAAAATTTCGTAAGTCTAAATCAAATAGACGGCCGCTGTTCTTTCGGCAGCTGTTTGCTGTCGGAGACAAGACAAGGAAGGCCAATTCTCGTAATTAAAAATATTCAAAATCTAGACGCAATCTCATCTCGGCGACAACCAATGTCAATAATTTTTTTTTTTTTTTAAATGTTGCCCCACACTGGAATTACTCCTGTATCGTGGGTGCGTTTACAAACATTTAAATTCACATACACAAACAGCCAGACCCGGAACAACTACCTGTAGGCAATACAAATATTTGTTCCGTGCGGGAATCGAACCCACGACACGCAGCGCAGCAGTCGATCGCTCAGCCACTGCGCCAACCGTCTCGTCCATAATGTAGGGAAATTAGAAGTATTTTTGATAGATTGACACTGAGCTCACACTGCTGTGAACGTTCTTAAAATTACGAGAATTGCCCATCAGGTTATCGAAATGTGTCTGTCGGATGGCTGCGGTGCTATTCTGTAAAAATCTCACCGTGAAAACTTAGGTGAAGTGAGCGTAGAGTGAGCTGTTAATAGTGTCAATTCCTAGCAAAAACAAACTCACTGCACCTAAGTTTTCACGGTGAGATTTTTACAGAATCGGCCGGCTGACCCATTTCTCTTTGTTATTGAGTTTTTTCCATTAGGGATTTTTTGGTAGCAGCCTAGAATCTGGATTTGTGCCAGATTAATAGCAAAGTGTGCCCCAAGAAGTTGAGACGCATCGTATGTGGTCGCGATCCTCAGCAATCAGGGAAAGACGAAAAAGAATACCAATTGGCTCACCCCCTGACAAATAGCTCGCTAAGACCGAAATAGATCTTTAGAAACATTTCGGGTTCTTAGGGCGTCGTATCTGCCACTCATATCTGTATCACAATCTCTTCCTAAAGCTTGATATGTCTCCTCTCTTCGAGAGAGTGGGCTATAAACCACCACGTGGGCCCAGTGCGGGTTAGTACGAGTAGAGTTGTCACGTCTTCGAAATTTTGGTTCTAGTAGGTACATGCCCGTTTCCTCGAGATGTTTTCCTTCACCATTTTGAGAGCAGTGGTGTCTAAATTGTCTAATGCCTTGACTGCATATAGTTATTTTGCTATCCAGGTGTAGATAACTATTTGCGCAAACAAAATCAGAGTTTGCAAAACATTTGGTTATAGTACCTATTTTATACGCCTACTAAAGGCCGGTTGTTTCAAACGATTGGTTAAAGTGACATACGTACGTCAAATAATAATGATTTCGTACTCGTTACCATTTGAGGTACGGCAAGGCCATAATTTTGTAATTTGAAACAACATTTTATTTGGTTTGACGATAGTTAGCGCCATTTTTGACGTATACGCGTGCTTCAAGTGGACGTGAAACAACCCACCCTTAGGGTCGGTGGTTTCAAACGTCTGTTTAACGTAACATACTGTTACGAGCTTGGGGTTCGTGACAATAAAAACTACCGATTTAATAACCAAAAAAACTGACACTTTACTCACCAACACTAATTACAAGTCAAACACACAAATAAAGAAACACAATGTCACTTACTGATCACTTCTAGTCGCACTCGAATATCGCTTTCGATGTTATCGCATGTATAGCTTACTCAAAACTATATGTCTCGCGGCTCGCGCCCGCCTTATATAGTCCCACAGAGCCACTCGATAAACATCTAGTATGTTCGAGTACATAGCGGTCCCGACCGACTCGCCGTCGATAGTTCTCGGAACTACTAGTACCTACAGGAAGGGTCAATGTCCTAGTACCAAGGCCAAGGTACTAGTTCTGCTACCCGATACAAGATGGCGCTAGTGGTAACTAATGGCGATACATGGCGATGTATCAAACATTATTTGTGGCGCGCAACACTGCCCCCTCCTAAGACATGCTCGTCCCGAGCATTACCGGCCCCATAATAACGCGCCAGTCGATCCACATGGACGATCTTAGGAGTACCTCTTGCACCTTTCTGTATCCGATAGGTTACGTCATTGATCTTAGTCGCAATCCGGTACGGTCCGTCCCATTTAGCTTGAAGCTTAGGAGATTTCCCTTTGCTGCGGACTGGATTGTGCAACCACACGAGTGAACCTTCGTCGAACCCTTTATTGTTAATTTTGCGGTCATAACGGGTTTTCATCTTTTCAGACATTTGCTGGCCCGATTGTCGGACGTGCTCGTAAATGTCATTCATCTTGTTCCGCAAGTCATTCGCATAATCAGTTACACTGCGTGGGGCATCAGGTGGTATTCCGGTGATCAGGTCTGCAGGCAGCCGTAGTTCTCTTCCGAAGTTTGCGTAAGCTGGCGTCACCGATGTACTTTCGTGAACAGCGCTTCGATATGACAACAAAAACGGTTGTATGTGCTTGTCCCAATCTCGTTGCCGATTTTCTACAACTTTGGCTAGGTACCTCTCCAGTGTTTGGTTAAATCGTTCCACCATTCCATCCGATTGTGGGTGGTAAGAAGTCGTTCTTGTTTTATGAGTACCCATAACTCGACAAGTTTCCTGGAATATTTGTGACTCAAAATTCCTTCCTTGATCACTGTGAATCTCCAAAGGTACTCCAAAACGACAGAAGACTTCATGAACTAATTTGTCTGCAACTGTCGAAGCTTCCTGATTTGGAATGGCAAAGACTTCCGGCCACTTCGTGAAGTAATCCATCACAACCATGAAATACTTGTTGCCACTTTCACTCTCCGGAAACGGCCCCGCAACGTCGAGGGCTATCCTCTCCCATGGTGCACCAACATTGTACAATTTTAATGCACCCCTACTACGAGTCTGAGGTCCCTTTACAGCTGCACAACTTGTACATTTGCGACACCAATCCTCGACATCGTCCCGACAGTGGACCCAGTAAAACCGTTCTCGTATCTTCAGTAGAGTCCGTTTTACTCCCAGATGACCTCCTGAACAACCATTATGGTACAGCTGTAGAACATCCGGTACTTGAGCTTTAGGGACAACCATTTGCAAATGACAGCTGTCTCCCCTAGCATTTTCCCATTTACGGCACAGGACTCCATCCTGAACCACCAAGCTGTCCCATTGGGCCCAATAGCTTTTTGTGACCGAACTCATCGCTGAGACGTCACTCCACCTGGGCTTAGGAGCTCTGGCCTTCATCCACTCCAGAATCGGCTTGATGTCCGAATCTTCCTGCTGTGCACGTTGTAGGCTTTCCTTCCACTCGTTGTTGAGGTCTGTCTTGAGCATCCTCACAGGTACCACTTCCTTACTCTCTTGTCTAGTACAATGCTTGCAGTCTTCAGGACAAGGTCTTCTTGACAATGCATCTGCATTGCCATGAGATTTTCCGCTGCGATGTTCGACCACTAAGCCGTCCTGCTGCTGCTGGGCGGTGCTATTAGCCGCACTACCCTCTGGATACCAGCCACCTTCCCTTTCTGCAGTTCGCTTAGGGCAACTGGATCGAAGGTGGCCCTTTTCCCCACAGCCGTAGCACCTAGGGCTGTATCCTTTACTGCGCTTGCGAACTGTAGCCACTGCAACCTCCCTGACGCGATGGGAACGATAATCCTGCCGCGCAGCTTCCACCTCCAGTGCATGGGCCAAGGCGTCCTTCAGCGCCCCGTGGTGACCGAGCCTTACAGCAGCTCTAACTTCAAGGTCGCGGATGCCGTCGATGAATGCCTGCACCAGGTTCACATCAATAAGCGCAGGTACGGACTGGTAAGCTTTACGAACCAGCTTCTCCACTTCAAGGGCCCACTGCTGCAGGTTTTCGTTACTGCGTTGCACGCGATCCTTGAGCTGCGCCCGAAACACGTGTTCCAGGTGAGCGTTGCCATACCGAGCCTCCAATGCCTCAAGGAGCTGCTCGTAAGTCACTTCCTTACCGAGAGCTTCCAGGACCGTTAAGGCCTGGTCACGCAGGCCCAGGGTGAGGGCAGTCATGGCCTGACTTTTATTCCACCCGTTCGCCTTCATGACAGCCTCAAACTGGATTTTGTAGGCCGACCAGGAAGAAGTTCCGTCGAACGGTGGCACTTTGAATCCACGTAGCGAAGGTGTTGTAGCTACGGGAGCTGCTATTCCATCACCCAGTTTCAGGTAATCCAGCGTTTTCTTTACGTCAGCCATCACGGTTTGCTTCACGTCAGCCATCACGTTGTCTACCTGGTTTTCCACTTGGTCGATTCGGGTTTCGGCTTCCGACAGACGGTTGTCATGTTGAGCAACCTTATCCTTCACCTCCTTCATGTCTTTCCCGAAGGTAGCGTGAAGGTCCTTTATAAGGAGCATCTGCTCTTCCTGGCGGCGCGCCTGCTCCTCCTGTCGGCGGGCCTGCTCCTCCTTGTCGGCGGGCCTGCTCCTCCTTGTCTCGCTGGAGCTGTTCCTCCAACCGACGAGACTGTTCTTCCTGTCGGCGAGCCTGTTCCTCCTGTCGGCGGGCCTGCTCCTGCAGCATCATCATCAGAGCAGCAAAATCTGGTGCTGATGATGCTGGAGCAGCTGTGGATGGGCCCGCCTCCGTGGTCGGTATCTGGCCTTCCGACCTCTGTGGCGTTGTTCCACCGAATCGCCTCTGGTCCGTCTCTTGCTGGCGTTGACTCCGGGTACGGATACCCTCCATGTCGTCTTTGGGTAAAATCGGCATTTTAAACCTCGCTTCTGACACCAATTGTTACGAGCTTGGGGTTCGTGACAATAAAAACTACCGATTTAATAACCAAAAAAACTGACACTTTACTCACCAACACTAATTACAAGTCAAACACACAAATAAAGAAACACAATGTCACTTACTGATCACTTCTAGTCGCACTCGAATATCGCTTTCGATGTTATCGCATGTATAGCTTACTCAAAACTATATGTCTCGCGGCTCGCGCCCGCCTTATATAGTCCCACAGAGCCACTCGATAAACATCTAGTATGTTCGAGTACATAGCGGTCCCGACCGACTCGCCGTCGATAGTTCTCGGAACTACTAGTACCTACAGGAAGGGTCAATGTCCTAGTACCAAGGCCAAGGTACTAGTTCTGCTACCCGATACAAGATGGCGCTAGTGGTAACTAATGGCGATACATGGCGATGTATCAAACATTATTTGTGGCGCGCAACAATACGTATGTCAAATAATAACGAGTACGTGATCCTAATTATTTGACGCAAGTCAAAGCCATAATTCCCGCCCTTAGTGTCAGTTATTGAATAACAAATCAATTTGATATTTCAGGTGCTGGACCCCAACATGGACTTGAGAACAGTCCGTCACTTCATATGGAAATCCAACGTGGAATTTACACTACACTACCGAGTATTAAAACAATGAAACATACCATACCTCTCAGGAACCCAGTTCAGGAAGTATTGTACCTTCCACTGTATGTATAGACTGTGAAATAGAGTGATAAGTGACCAGTTTTTTTTGTTTTACAAAGTAGTTTTTAGGAATGGTGGTTTTTGTAGATTATATTGAGTAAAAGGGGTTTATTGGGTCAATCAATATTACCCTGTAAACTCTGTAATATGTTATTAACTAAAACTGTCCAATTTGATACATAGGAAGCAATATTTTAAAATGCTTAAAATTTGTTTTTACTTGGCAGCTTTCGATTTTGTTAATTGCATATGCATATTTTATGTAACTATGTAAGAAAGATTGTTCTAGAAATTTTTATAATCTGGACTCACCATAAAAAACCACTATTCCTACAACAAAACAGCTTTGCAATGTTATCGTCTGCATAGCCTTTATCCATCTATGTTGGGGTTGACATCCAGTCTAACCGGATGCAGCTGAATACCAGTATTTTACATGAAGCGACTGCCTATCTGACCAGAAGCTGTCCAATGTACTGTTGCAAAGGTATACCAATATAATTTAATTGATAAACAGACCAATTCAATGATGATCAGTTATTTGACTTTAGTTACAACTTATCAAGTAGTTATAGAAGTAGCTACAGTTTTAAACATGTAATTGAACTTAAAAATGTGTTATTATTATTACAAAGTATTTTATGGTATAATTCGTGGCATGTTGACAAGAATAAATCTGCCAAATTCAATACTGAATATAATTGTGTAAATATTGTATGTAATAATCCAATGTATATTTCCTCTCACTCACTCTTGGTTTCTTCGGCTGAGATTTATAATGTTACTTAACTCGTGATTTGACTTAGACATGTTCCCATCTCTGTCTTGTATGTTTAGTTTGACAGTGGTGCTACAGTGATAGGAAAAATGCTTATTGCTTGGTATAAGTATGTGCTAAGTAATGTTTGTAGATCTCGGCCTTATCAAGTCAAGCTTATCAAGCTTAATCAAGTCTGATTTGTCAAATCTGCTGTCAAATTTTGCTTAATCAAGCCTCTGACTTGTCAAATCTGCTGTCAAATTTTGTATTGTCATAAAATTAACGGAATTGACAATACATCTACTTGAAATAGGCTTCTAGAATTCGATAAATTCAATAGCTAAGAATAATTATATTCCTTAGAATTAATATTGCCAAACCCAATAATTGAGGATGAAAAATAGAGTCTACTGAAGTGATAATAACGCGTTCTCATTGATTCAAACCCTACCCAATGAATTTATGACCAATGAGAACGCGACATTCATCTGTCAAATTGGGTGGGAAACGCCATTTTTTTAAATCCACAGAATTGTAGTAAGTCTGCTATAGATAAGCTAAGATAAAACTTAAAAACAAGCTTTAAACGTTTTAAAGCGACTTGCTAAATAACTCGTTTTAAAGCTTAAATATAATCGAAAACGACTGTTAATTAATTACAATAAATATACTAGGAAATACCGTATTAGGGTGTGTTCACATCGACGAATGTGACTCGACTGATACATTTTTTTTTATGGAAAGCGTCTTGTGCGCTTTCCATAGACAAATAATGTTTTTCCGTACTAATTTGGAAGTGTACACACCCTTATAGATAATGCAAAATATAAAAGGTGTCACACCTAAAATTAAATACATGTTATACATCATACATAATTATTACCACAGATTATAAATCAATAGGTACAGTGTTCATAAGTCCATAGAATAAAAAACTGTTTGTCTTTTAGATGCTGGTATTATATTCCTAATACTCTTGCCGAGATTTATTGTAAAAAAAGATATTTTGATAATGAATCCCGAATATAATGACCCATTTAAAGACGTATATTACATCAAATATTAAATGATTAATAAAAATAAATGCATTAGTTATCAAATGTTCAAATTGATTAAGGTGGAAGCGCCAGGGTAGCCTGCGAAATTCAAAATTAATTACATATTTTTGCTCTGCAGGACTACCTTAGCGCATCCCTATTAAGTATTTATTTGAACGAAAATATGCATTATCTAAAACACACTCATAGACAACATAACTGTCATGTCAAAATTATATCAATTATTTGAAAGGTGCTTCAAAACAGCTTGTGTATTCAAATTGTATTATATATATATATTATACCTACGTATATTATAGGTCTTGTACATAAACACCAATTTGGCCAGCCGGTCTGTGAAAAGTTGGGTGAAAACTGTGAAAAGGTGAAGTGAGCTGGTGTCAATCCCGTGGAATGACAGCTCATCTCACCCACGTTTTCACTGAGATTTTTACTGAGCAGACTGGCAGATCACTCACAAAGTAACAAAATGGTGACAGGTGAATCCTATTTTCACTAATCGCATGGAAAAATTGTGTTTGTGTATAGAGTTATTTATTGGGATCCATACTAATATTATAAATGCGAAAGTAAGTCTGTCTGTTACCTTTCTACGCTTTAACGGCTGACTAGATTTGGATGTTTGACACACGGATAGACCATGACCTGGGTAAGGACTTACGTTTGTCCACCGCCACTGTCAACGAGAAACCAGTTTATTCGAAACAAACGTGATGTCCCGTTGACTGACGTGCGGTGGACAAGCGGGTATCACAAATGTATGTATCGTTACTTCGGCGCCGTCATCATGTTCAGGAGCGGATCTACTTAAAGGCTTTTTGGGCTGCAGCCCAGGGCCCCGTGGATACAGAGGGCCCCCAACCGAACTGAAAACAATAGACGATATTGTCAATAATAAAAAGTATCTAGAATTAAAAAAATCCGATCATAATGAAATGGCAATTGGTTGAGTAATTAGGTAGGGCCCCTAAGCAGTATTAGCCCAGGGCCCCACAAATTCAAGATCCGCCCCTGATCATGTTCTCGTTGATGCCCCATTGACGTGGCGGTGGACAAACTGCCTAAAGGAAATTTTTTATTCCGATAGTACTTCCCGTTGGATAATTTCTGACCTCCACGCAGACGAAAGCGCTGGCAAAAGCTAGTAGACTCGCAGACTTGTTCATATAATAATGTATATCACACATCTACATAATTGGAAAAATGTATTAAGTATTGTAATTTGTATTTTGTTACTATTCAAAAAATGATAAATAATATTTGTCCGAATTTTGAAATGATAAGTGACATTCTCGTTTCTTAATTTAATTTTGATGCAAACCTATTGCCAGTGTTATCAATGTTATCAAAGTAGTGATACTACCGGTCGATCTTGAAAGTAGCATGTTCACGACACAGATTATTATTGTTTTGTTGCGAAAAAAGGATGGCAATATTCCTTCTGTATACTACATTTAGGGCCGATGTTTCAATAGTCGGACAACTTTTAGGAATAAATATTGTGGTTTGACAGCGTTTCTATAGAAAATATGTCAATCATTCATGTTTATTCGTCAGATAAAAGTTATGTTACTATTGAAAAGTCAGCCTTAATGACTTCATTATAGGGCACGAACTCTCGGCAGAAAAGATCTCGAAAAACTAATTACAAATCGCTAAGTCGGTATTACTTTGCAACTGTCTGTACTAGTTCCACGATCGACCGCTAGAGGCGCTTCAGTTGTCTCATACTTGTAATCTTAGCAGATAGAGCAGTGAAAACCCACGACCATTGTTCAAATGGGTTCTAGCAACTAAAATAATGTTCTTGTCATAATTATGTTTAAAGTCACAATTATACTTCACTAACGTTGATGACGCGAAAGATAATTTGTAGATGCTCTAGAGATGTCTACCAACTATGACTTGTGACATGCTTGTAATTATACTATTTGAAATAAAATTGTTAATTTAAAATCGTGTTTTTACTTATTTCTCTCTACATAATCAGTTTCAATGTTACTGCCGGAAGAGCTAGGACTCAGGTGAAGGAGGCCTGAGTCCTAGCTCTACCGGCAGTAACATTGAAACTGATTATGTCCTTCCTTTCTGTGATAATTAAGTTGGGTCAGCGCAGGTTGGGTAAATACATACAGTTCTTTCACTGTGATTTTACCTTTGACAGCAACGAGAAGAAAGATCATTGTAAATCAAGCAAAACCAGGGGTGAGAGGACTCCAACTTTCAAGTAGAATGTGTGCGAACGTTTAATTAAGCGCGGCAACGGGGAGCATACCCATACACCCCGTAGACAGAGAATCTGTCTACGATACACCCCCACGCTAGCACGACAGTGGACGAAGCACAGAATAACACACTCCTAGCGCGAGCGGAGGGGACGAATGGCCGTATAGTAAAAGTACTCTGTGGGGACGAAGTAACGTAAGTCAGTACGCCACGCTTGTAAACGTTTTTAATTGTTTTCTAATTCACCTGTTTTTGCCCCATGTACTGTGTTTTTTGTTTACAATATACCTTTACCTGTTTAACGTGTTACAATAATTGAAATAGACCCAATGATATTTTAGTGAATAGACCCAACTAACAACCCTGAGAAGAACTTTTCTACAAGTAGGTACATACCCTAAACCTCTGTAGCTCTAGCAGTATCAGGCAGCTTTGCATTTGCGGCTTAGAAACGGCATCTGTCTGGTATAATATTCAAACTGAATTTCTTAACGAAAGAGTGACAATATGATCAATCAATTTCTAAACGATCCGTTTACCGTCACGTTACTAACGTGACGTTAGCTGTCATTTGTCAACTCTAAGATAACCTGCAAACCTATTTTCCTCAATGAAAAACTAAGAATATTTACAGAAAAATGAGTGGAAGGCTCATATTACGGTCTTTATACTGTAATTTTACAACAAAAGCATCTTTGAAACATAGTTTCCTTACCACAAATAGGTTATACGTCGGTATATTTCGAGTTTCCTGCAATGGTTACTGTACCAAACCAGATGCTGTAATTGAGGAGAAGAAACACTGTAATATAGGAACCATTGGTCACGTAGACCATGGTAAGACTACCCTGACTGCTGCTATAACGAAGATATTGGCTAACGATGGGTTAGCACAGTATGTATCTTATGATGAAATTGATAGAGCGCCGGAGGAAAAAGCTAGAGGTAAAAGGGTTTTATCTGTTGGTTTATGTTAATACTATCATAATTATGTAAGTGCAGTGTATGTAGAATAGTTGTTGACCAACAATCAATATCGGCGAAGGTCAATCTTGAATGGGGCAATAAATAAAATGAACAAATTTGCTCTAAAAAACTATGCTCCATAATTATACCAGAAATAAATTAAATTAGGAAATCTAGAGTCTAAAAAGAGAAAGACTGAAGAAGTACCTTTATGGTATTGTTTTTACCCAAACAATCACTCACTGAAATTTAATAATCATGTTATCCTGATCAAACATTTTTTTTAATGTATAGCTGGAGGCCAAAGTGTCAGTATGTATCCAGCCACATCGCCATATTTAAAAAAAATAGCCTTATTCCCAACAAATATAATTTCGTGAGCTATGTTTTAAATGATTATTAAAAAAAAAAAATTGTTTATTTCAGACTAGGATGTCCATATTTTGTTAGTAACAAATTAGTTATCTTAGGACTAAGGTTAGTAGCAATGTAGGTAGGTACTGTATAAATTGGTTGAAAATAAATTAAATTGAATTATCATAAAACATTTTTTTTATAAATATTTGCCACATATTGAATTTTGATCAACATACAACAGTGCTGAAATTTTCAAAGAACTTGACTTGACTTGAGACTTTGATTTTGCAGGCTACATTGATGGATCTCCCTTAAGTTTTGTGTTTTTGCATTCACAGGTATTACAATAAACGCAGCGCACATTGGCTACAGCACAAAACTACGTTCATACGCCCACACAGACTGTCCCGGACATGCAGACTTCATAAGGAACATGATATCAGGAGCATCTCAGATGGATGCGGCTGTTGTTGTAGTTGCCGCTAATGATGGACCGATGCCACAAACAAGAGAGCATCTGCTATTGGCAAAGCAAGTTGGGATACAGTATATATTGGTGTTTATTAATAAGGCTGATTTAGTTGATAATGAGGTGAGTCCGGCAAATATTAATTAATGAATCACTTGAAGACAAATACATATTACAACAAATTGATCAAAGACCTTGGATTCTTCTCTTTTATAAATCCAATACTTACAATACAAAAATACTACTTTATTACATATATACTAATATTACAATATAAATACTAAAATAGTTTCCAAACATGTAAAATTTATAATATAATAAATACACCCCCGCTTTTTGTTCTGTTTGCACTATATTTTAACTCTTGTCTTGAAAAAAAATTCTGTGCAGTGGCCATGTGGGGTATCAATATAAAGGGTTTGAGACAATTCCAAAAATATAACTAAATAAAAAGGTAAAAAAAATTAAAAAGCAAACTGCATGATTTTTTCAATAGTAAGGTACTAGTTAGTCTGAAATCAACTTAATTTGCAATAAAATAAGTTGATATTCATTTAAGTGGATATAACATCAATTAAAAACAAGTATTCCAATAAACTTACTATGCACTGCAGTTTTAATGGCTCCTCCAGACAGGTGTGATACAATATCCTAGTGAACCCTAGTAGAATGTTATATAAAATCTTACTCAATCTCAATACTACTAGATACTACGACATAATACAAATGTTTCGTACTCGCAAAACGTCCCGACATGTCGCACAAAAGTTTTAATTTAAGAACTTAAAACTTGAATTATTATGTTTCAGTTACTAGAACTAGTAGAAATCGAGATGAGAGAGCTGCTGTCAGACTTTGGTTATGATGGAAACACAGTGCCTATGATTTGTGGATCAGCGTTAAAAGCATTGAATGGCGATGAGTCCGAATTCGGTAAGTTTACTAGTACAGATAAGACACTCATGAGTCAAACACTCGCAACTTTCTAGCCTCAAGTGTCACGGTTACCACACAGTTGTTCGGGTCGGCACATTCGGTTCGGCAGTATTTAATGACAAAGCCGATCCGAATAAAAGAAAATTAGCACATTATGCTATGGTTATAAGTTACAATACAGTGTACTTAATCCAATATTTTGTAACATACCATAAACCGGTTATGCAAATAAATCAATCTGAATTAAGCACATATTATTCTGCTTTTATTCGGCTCGTACCGATCGGCAAACTCCGTTCGGCATCGACCCTCGTTGTATTATGTTCGGGTCGGCTCGACAGAATTCGAGCTAAGCTAAGCGATTATTTCCTAACATATACGTCCCATAAATTTTAACACAGCGCTCAGTACGTCTAACTAAAGATATCAAAGCAAAAAAAAAAACACTAAAGTGTTTTGAACCTAAAATAAAAAATTGCCGGCACATTAGTGTATTTTCGTTAGCTGATTATTTTTCTTGTTAATATCTATGCGTTTTTCTTATATATATTTTTTACCATCGCATCGTCCTTATTTTGGTGGTCTGAATGATTTCTAAAAGTGTCCATCTATTTTAATGGGACCTTATATATTAACACACATTTGCATTTTATCGCCCGGCTGTGCCGAATCAGGCCGACTCGAACAATTGAACAGCACGCCTAAACACAGGCACGACATCTTTAAGTGTGTCTTACGCTCTCTACATCCTACCTACATGTTGTCGATTTTGCTAACAAAAAGTTACATTTCGTCCTTGATTTGATCATATTTATTATGAAAGAAGTTACTTTATTTATTGATAATCAGTATTCCCTCTTCTGCTTACCGTATTTTCAAGTTTCAACCTCCTTACTTTACAGGCGCACCATCAATACGCAAACTCCTTTCAACAATGGACGAATACGTGCCTCCCATAGTGAGGGACTTAACCTCCCCCTTTCTAATGCCCATAGACAACGCATTCACAGTCCCAGGAAGAGGGACCGTTGTCGTTGGGACCATAAAAAGAGGTATTATGAAGAAAAATGCTGAAGCTGATTTGTTGGGCTTTGGAAATAACATTAAGACTACTATTTCTGATGTTCAGATATTTAAGAACAGTGTACCTGAGGTTTGTATTTGATATGTTTCGATTTACTTAGGTAGGTACATAAAAATATTTGTGTCATTTCGGCCGACCCTAAAATACACTCGCGAGCAACCAAATCGACTCAAGCCTTGACGGCGCACATATACATTGATTTTCCTAAAACGATAAATGGTAATTATAAAAGTGATATGTCATTCGAAAGCTGAAGAATTATGCTTTCAATTAACATCAATACCTTAAAAATAAACTCAGCGCTGATTTATTGACGCATTTTAATTAGCCGTCAGCGTAAATTACCTCATTAGGAATTCGCGACTTGCGCTACGTGATCCCGCTATAAAACCCCTCCACATCCGGTTTACCTTATCAGTCGCTTGTTACAAGTTGACCGGTACACATCTCCGTAAATTGCATTCCTTGTTTTCGCTAACCCATGGATACCACACCAGAAGAAGCCGCTCAAGTTGTTGCCTTGTTGCAACAAGGATTAAGTTAGCGAGCAGTCGCTGCCCAGCTCCACTTGAGCCAGTTTTCTGTATCCCGAATATACAGACGATTCCAAGAGACTGGTGCCTTCAATCGGAGACCAAGAACGAGCCGCCACTGATGCACTTCAGAGAGAGACGACCGCTTCATTGTCTCAAACTCGCTACGCAATCGACACCCTACGGGCGTTGATGTGCAACAAGAACTGAGACGTGTACGACAAGTGGCTGTCAGCGAGTGGACAGTGAGAAGACGCTTGAAGGAAGCCAGCTTGATGCCAAAAAGACCTGCGACGGGCCCTAAATTGACTGCAGGCCACCGACAAGCGCGCCTTCAATTTGCTCGAGAGCATCTCAATGAGGGTTTTCTGAAATGACGTTCGCTAGGTGGCAGCACTGACACGTCAGGTCCAGGCATCTGTCAAAAAGCCTATATTTTCTTTAGTCATGACTGAATGATGAACGAATGAATGAATCGAATGATGAACGTCATCATATATTTTATATTGGAAGACCTCTTGTCACAGTGGTGCCAACTGGTGTCGTAAATTTTCACGAAAACCCTCATTGGAGCGTTGCGCAATGGCGATCGGTCCTGTTTACTGATGAGTGCAGAATGTTTCTGCATGGCAGTGACAGGAGAGGCCGAGTCTACAGGCGTCCGGGGGAACGATTTTCCCAATGTTGTTTTGCTGAAACAGTGGCATATGGCGGCGGTTCCTGCATGATGTGGGCTGGTATTTCTTTAGAGGGAAAACCGAACTTGTTTTTGTGCCTGGGGGCGGCCGAGGAGGCGGGCTAACAGCTGATCGGTACATCACCGACATTCTACTCAATCATGTTGTGCTCTATGCAGGGTTTGCCCGTGAAGATTTCGTGTTAATGCACGACAATGCCCGCTGCCACTAGTGTTGCCCAAATGCAAGACCAAGACAAGACCTTAGCCAGTCTTGGTCTTGGTCTTGCGTCAATACACCTGGTCTTGGTCTTGGTCTTGGTATTGCGCTCTCAGTCTTGGTCTTGGTCTTGGTCTTGCAGCAAGAGTCTCGCAAGTCTTGCGAGACTCTACTACTTAGACTAGACTACATTCAAATACCTATTAGCCTATTGCTGGGTGGCAGGGACATCGACGCGCTTACCATGGATTCAGTACATGATTCTGGACCCCCATGCGTTGAAATTTTTCGTCGGCTTTTTCTTAATTTTTACGTTTTTTTCTGCAATTTTTTTTACTGTAAACTATATAAAATCATTATTTCTATCTGACTTAATGAGATTTTCAATTAAAAAATAATAAATTCACTTGTTTCACTTAAAACAGCAATGTAAATAAAACTCGGAAGGGCTACCTGATCAGCTGTATGGCTAAAGTTCATTTACGAGGTCAACACTATCTTCGTAGTTCGTACCTACGCTATTCGCTTTCAAATGCCGCGACAAAGGGACTGCAGCGCCAAGCGGTCTCCTCGTATTATTTATGCACTTGAAAATAAACTTTAAATTATTACAATAAAGTGCATAAATGCTTGAACCTGACATAAAATGCTGAAGATTGCGGAAATCCCCGCGCGGCGGCGGCGTCTTTGTCCGTAAATTATCAAATAAGTAGGTACGTAATACACTGACCGACCAACAGTTTATTCGCGGAACGTCATATTTTGCCAATCAACCATGAACCTTAATGCTTTAGCGATAAAGTTGAAAATCTGTTAAAGAAATATGGCAGATTGTAGTAGTTTGATGTGCTGGCGTCTGTACCATAAAAAATATATACTATAACGCCCAAATCTCAGTTTGACTTAACTGCGAGACGCAAGAGTCTTGCAGGCTTAGTCTTGTTCTTGCTCAAGTCTTGCAGGGTTCAGTCTTGGTCTTGGTCTTGCTACAATATGTCGGTCTTGGTCTTGGTCTTGGTCTTGCAAAAATGCAAGAACAAGACCAAGACTGCAAGACCAAGACCGATTTTGGGCAACACTAGCTGCCACACGGCACGAGTCACTCAACAGTTTCTGGAAGAGGTCGAATTACGCACGATGGACTGGCCTGCGCTCAGTCCTGATATGAATCCCATCGAGCACTTATGGGACGAGCTTAAAAGAAGAGTTCGGGCCAGGAATACAGTCCCTTCAAGCGTATACGAGCTAAAGACAGCATTATTAGAGGAGTGGGACGGCAGTCCTCAAGAAAATGTCAAAAAATTGATAAGGTCAATGAAAAACAGACCGCAGGCTGTAATTAGGGCTAGAGGGGGCAATACGAAGTATTGATTTAAATTAATTAATTTTATTTTTAACATTTTTTGTTTAATTTGGAAAATACGAGACCCATACCCTTTTTCCTAAATTCCCGTTTTTCCTACTCTTGCGTTCAGACATCATTTATTTCAAAAATGATGGATGGATTTCAATGATAATAATATCAAATTAAAGCTGACATCTTAAGCTTTCGAATGACATATGATTTTTATAATTTTCATTTATAATTTTAGTTGTATCAATGTATGTGTGCGCCGATAAGGCTTGAGTCGATTTGGTTGCTCGCGAGTGTAGTTTGAAAATGTTATCTGCCTTGTGATGTAGAATTTACACCATTTGGCAAAATTCTTTAGAAAAAAAATACGTCGAGTTATTTCAGATATTCCACTTTATTTTAGATATTCCACTTTGACCCACCAGTGGGGCGGCCCACTGGTGGGTCAAAGTGGAATATCTAAAATTTTGCCCCACTAGTTCGATTTGGTGGAGCAGATTCCACTAGTCTAAAATCTTTATGGATTCTGCCTTGTTTGTTGGCTTTTTCAGGTCTGATTTTTTTTACAAATACTGTAGAACAGTATAACTGTTCTACAGTATTTGTAAAAAAAGTATATATATATTACATTATCTACCGTTACTTTCAGGCATTAGCCGGTGACAACGTGGGAGTCTTATTACGCGGCATGAAATTAAAGTCAGTTGAAACAGGCATGCTTCTCACAGCCTCAAAGAGTTGTTTCCTGAGCAACCATTACAAAGCTAAGATATATTTCTTAACGAGAAACGAGGGTGGTAGAAGGAAGCCGATATTTTCTAAGTATTCCCAACAAATGTTTAGCGGTACCTGGAATATTGCAGTCAGGATTGATTTGGGTAAGTGCAATTCATTAGATATAATAAACTGGTCTTGGAATGACCGAAATGGGCATAGTTTATCACACTCTCTCTCTGGTTGACACACAGCCACTAAGCTATTTACTATGTTTTGTACTAGTAATTACGGGTTCGAATTCTGTACGGAACAAATATTTGTTATAGCCTACTGGACAATGCATCTAGTATACATAGGCGAAATCCAAGTGTGTGACAATATTATATTTCCTTCGGCGCAAAGAAGGGCAATGCTTCTAGTAAACTTTTGTCAAGTCACATTCTAATAAGCGACTCGCGTGCTCTAAATACCAGAATAATATTATAGTTCTTATCAACCCCACTGTAAATTTTACCTGTCTTCTCTCCGACCTGTTTAGGAGCTTCTCGTTATCTTTCATACAAGTTTCCCAAAAAAAGCTCCAAGTATAACTGTAAAACTAAGCAAATGTAATAATCCTTTTTCCAGATCCATCACTTCACATGATGATGCCCGGTGACCACGGAGAAGTGTACCTAACTCTTCTCGAAGACATGGTTATGACTGTAGGTCAACCTTTCACCGTCAGAGAGAACAATGTAACCGTAGCTACAGGAATAATCACTGAAACATTAACTTCTATCAATGTGCCTAAAGGAAAACTAGGAAAGGTTGTCTTGAAGTTGGAAGAATGAATGTTTTGTATGTAGTTGTTTGTAGATATTGTTAATACATTATTTATAGAAAGGAAACAGTTTTATTTGGAACATAGGTGTTTCTGACAGGAACGAAATCTGGTCTAAAAAGCTACGTCGCTTTTACGGCCATCAAGCATAAAGGCGCTCAACAGGCGGCTTGAAATGATTTCTTATTTTCAGAACTTTAGCACTCACACTTCGTTGATATCATCACAAGGGCATTTCAGTAGGTATACCATGGGAAGTTGCGGTATGCCGCATCTGATTAGACTAGAAGCCGACCATTGACCACAACATAGTTGGTAAAAGGCCAGGCCAATGATGTTGATGGCTCGCTACCAAACTCGATGAATCAATTTCCACACGGCAATAATTTGAGCGTGGTACCTAACGGCCGCGACTTAAGAGTAGGTAGCGGTCGTAGGTTCGAACCCAGCCAGGCGTTTTACTTTGTGTAAATTATTTAATCACCACTGCTCCCATAACGGTGCAGGAAAACGTCGTGAAGAAACCGGCACGTAGGTACTAGAGCCTAAAAATTCGAAGACATATGACATACTGACCCGCACTAGGCCCGCGTAGTGGATTGCGGTCCTCTCCCTCCTACCGAAAGGAGGCCTGTGTACCGGCAGTAGAAACATTATAGGGTGATTATGCTATGATAATTTGTTAAATTTTCTCGCCCGTGGAAATGACTCCAAAGGGTCAAACATCTTGCGGTCCGGCACATTCGAATCATTAGTATTTTTTTACGTCTTCGACGTGAAGCAATGACTTCACATTCGTTAATTCGTCTAGTACTAATTGGCAAAAACATCGTTCGGTATCTTACCCTCGTTTAATCATATTCGGGTCGGCTCGTCACAATTCGAGCTAAGCCTAGCTGCGCCGAATTATGCCGACCCGAACAATTAAGTAGCTACTGTAAGAGATGCAGCCCAAATCGCCAAAAAGGGTTAAAACAAATAAAACTGCACAAAACATTTTATTCATTATATATTTTTGTCAGAAGGTAATTAATACAGTGCCAAAACAGTAACAAAACATTAGTACGAAAAAATCAAGAATGCATCTAGCATTAACTACTCAATACCCAGATATAAACAATATCCTATGTCGATAGGAGGACAACATTTAACACTTATATTTTTCACAACATTTGAACAAGACAGTTGGCATATTAAACTATTATTTATTTTTTAATAATATATAAATTGTGAACTAGATTCATAACACCGATACGCCTAATGGATATTTATTTTCTCTACATTATTATTAGGAGGGTAGTCATGTGCAATTGTTTATCACTATTTTTAAGCGTTTTGCTCTAGTATGTCATAAATGTGTCAATTCATTAAATAAAAATCGATTAATCAGGGGGCCTAAAAATGCCACTTTGGCAGAATCATAAAAGGATAACATTGTGAATCACAATGGACAGTTAACTAATAAGTTAATCGAATCAAATCCCATTGGTAAAGAATCTTTCAGTAATTTTTTTTTGGTCTGTACTAAAATACCAATCAATCCAGTCCAAATCCAATCTCTTTGATTATCCTACGTATTACACCGAAAAAAAGAAAAACACGGTCTTCGTCATATTATGATTCATAATGTTATCCTTTCATGATTCTGCAAAAGTGGCCTTTTTAGGCCCCAGGTCATAAGTGAAGTTCATTTTTTTATTGTTTTTCTGTTCATATTTGTCAACTATTTACCTATAGTACTTATACCTAAGTACTTATTCAGAAAAGCAAAAAAAAATACCATCTACCCTCTTTTCAATCTATTCCTTTGCATGGAATTTTAATAAAACGAAATACAATGTTGTGTAGTCTTTTGCTTTTTTGAAAAAGTTACAGAAAAGGAAAATTATTTAGATTATTTAGCGATGGTACTACTGTAAAGGTTGTCTGCAAGAGGGAACCGCTATAATAATGCTTGCTTTCTTTTTAGCTCTAAGCTGCCATATAGCTCTATATCCCTCTGTCATACTGCTGAGAACCATCACAAAATAATTGACCTGTTATTAAATTTCATTCTTGCATTTTAATTTTTCCTTCTCTCCTCGTTAGAAAAAACCTTAACATTTTTAACCAACCAATTCACTCGTCATTCAACTGCTGGATTTCTTGTAAAATATGCTTTGGTCAATAATATTACGAAGACTCACTTTTACATACCCAACATTGTCATACCCCAAATTCTTCATCAAAAACTCTTCCTACCCTTCAACAAAATTAAAACTGCACACAACTACCCACATTATAATACTGCGAAAGAGCAGATCTTGCGACAACCGCCGCGCCAAAAACCTGCCCTAAAATCAGTCTGTCGCTTGATCATCATGCCGCGTTATTCTAACATTTATTTAATCACAAAATTACTGTATGTATACACGTTCTAACATGAAGAAAGACAGAAGACATCTTCAAAATATTTTATTATTTTAAACCATCTATGTAAAATGCTATAGGTACCGTTAGCATGTGATGTGAGCTAATCTTATTATATCCTTGGTCCAATGCGAGCATTACTTGGCATCTTATGTAATACAATAGCTTCTTTACAAACTTTTTTTTTTCTTGAAAAATTAGTGTTTTACCCGCTTTTCGATAATGCGCGTCTCGACTACTCTAGTAATAAGAAGCGGCCGTTTTTATAAAAATAAAATTATTTCTAAACATTCGACTTTTTTTAATTTTGAGGTAAAATGTCGAATGGTTTTTAGAAGCGAGTACAAAAATGAGCCAATTATAAAATAGTTTTTTTGAGGACATTTTTTTATTATAGTATTAAAGGTTGGACATTCAATATACGTATTTAATTTTACGTGGTAACATGATGCTAAAATTTACCATAGGAAAGAAATAGCTGCGAGTTATACTCCATTAATTTATGTTAAAAACCTTTTTTTTTTTTCGACTTTCCTATGATATTATTTTTTTACAAAACTCTCAATACATTGTGCATTTTCTATAAGACAAAGCTAACATTTGGATAAACATACAATTATTTCTCGTATACTTAAAGCTATTTAAGTTACATTCAAAATGTGCTTAACCAACATTGTCAAAGGAAACAGTTTCTATAAAATTATTCTTTTTAAAATTGGACTGTGTATGACGGTTTTTTTATTATTTTAAAACTGTTTCCCATGATAACTGTGGTATAATCAGGTGGTTTCAAGGAGACGTGCATTATCAAAGTATACATTTTTAGCACATCACTATACGACTTCCATCGCGATACCGATACCACCGAATTAAGTTTTAATAAGCTCATAAAATTCGATATTCACCACAGACAGTAATATTTTGTATCCATTAATATATATTCATTAAGTATCTTAAAAAACACCTATTATTTTTTTTCATTTATACGGACAGATCCAAAGTTATACATGAGATAAGGACTAGCGATCATCATTCTATGTTTTTTTTAAATATTATTATAATAGTGTTCGCGCCTACAAAGCTTTGCAAAAAACAACAAAAATATAACAAGAAACAATGATAATAAAAACAGAATGCAGTTAATATGGGCATTTTCAACAGTGGCAGTGTTTGAGAAATGCTAAATAAAAAATAGTTGCATTGAATATTTCAAGCGTTCTCTCGTAGTGTCGAATGCGAGAGTGGGTATTTAAAAGCTCAATCTTTTGGTATTACTAATACATTCTTATGGCAAATAATTTGAAAATCGACATTCACTGTAATCGGACTAAATGTAGTGAGATTTCAAACACTGAACAAATAATGACTTAATACAAAATATCCCATTACATTTGTCTTGTTTAACTGAATAAAACACTGTCACTTACAACTTAAATTATAATAAAATATACTTATTGGTGTCTTGCTTGTGTTTAGCACCACGTTTACAAACTATACAATTACGTATGCCCTAACAAATCCAAGTGGCGCTTTCAATTCCTCAGAGAAAAAAAGGATAGAGAAAAAATAACAATTTTCCCCCCGTGCTCAAAAACCTGCTTTTAATACTTGTGTACGCACACCAATTACCTAAAATATGTAAAAAATTAATTCACCAACACTTATCAACTAGAAAAATATTTTAGAAATTCTCACTTACATTTAAGAGGAACTGGCAAAATAAATCCTGTATTTTTTTCCGTTTTTAATATTTTTTTTTCTTTATTAAACCCTTTTTTTTTATTCAACTCACAATTGAATACAAAAAAACCAGATTTGGTCCTCAAGTATAAAATTCATGATGCCATTCCTATAAATTGGACAGAACTATTCACTGTATGCGTATTGACGAGTAGCAAAAATATTAGTAGACTATGCACACTAAACAATGGCTCAAATATCAAATCCACTAAATACCCAATAGAAAAAAAAAAAAACAATCTGCCTACGCGTTACGCAAAACCTCGTAGAAGCAATGTTAAACTTAAGAATCTAGTAGAGTAAGATTAAAATGGTGGTTGACCGTTCGCGTCGACAGACGACTGGCTCAAACATATCACAATAAACTACCTAATAGGACTAACCACCGTTATTGTCCACACTCATTCAACTATAAAATACTATCATTTGCAACTAATATTAAAAAAAGAACATCTCATTATAGCTTCATATCCAACGGAACTACGCATCCACAGTATCAAAAAGTGATTAAAACTCCTTTAATAAGAATTGTTTAGTTTTTATTTAAGAGTATTTTGTGCTCACGGGCGCAAGTGGCGGTTACAAACTATCCGTCACCTAAGAAAGGACCAACACACCGATTATTATGCTAAATAGTTACATTTTCTATTCGAGGATTCTTTATACGGTTATATTTAAAAACATGTAACTATCAGATTCGTACTATAAGCTTTAGGACCGTATCAACCTATAACTATTCTCACCTAAAGGCGATGGCTCACCGACCGATCACTACACAACTAGCATCATTTAAAATAGATAAAAACCAACTACGTTACACAATTTTGCAGGAATATCTATCTAAACAGTGAGTTTATGTATTTCCTATCGAGGTTATTTTTTTCTTGTTCGGTTATTTTTTTTTTATAAATATTCATCCGTAAATTATTATCAAATTTGATAAAGCTCTAAGATTGATCCACATTCACATAAAATTACTCGGAGATCCCGAAAAACACTGAAGCATTATGAACGTTGAAGACCACAACCGAAAAGATTCTAAACCAATAAATTATAATGTATGACAACTTGTCATATTTTAATAAATGCGACATATAGCAAACCGTCGCTTAATGTGACACGGCGTTAAAATTCGAGGAACATTATTGTTAAATAAAACTTAAATATAAAACTCGGGAATTATTTTAAGGGCTTTATTATACCCACACTTTCGACTTCGATCGACCACATCAGCAATGTCGATAATGACAGCTTTAAAAAACGTCGAACGAACATCGATTAGAGCCCAAACTTTTCATATATCAATTGGCAATAATAAGGGCACGTTTGACCTCAAATCGATCTATGTTAAATCTATTTCGATCGAAGTTGATTAATACCGTCGATCGATTGATGCGATGGGTGTAACCACACCCTAACGACAGTGTCGAGACCTGACCGCGAAGCTATAAAGAATTAAATAATAAAGAGAACCGTTATCCAGTCTTGCTACGTGTGACTACACTTTCCTAAAAAAATAAAACATATCTAGCTGAATTCTCTAACGTGATGAGTCTGATGAGACACACGATTTGTACATACAGGATTTTAGGAGCAAAACCTTTCTTGTGTGAGAGGGAAAATCTTTGAGTACCTTATTAGAAACACTGGGGTAACTGTCGCTTGGGTAAAGCTTGATTTTAGTCATACATTTATATTTGTTTTTTTTTTCGACAATATTAAGACCTATTTACAGTTTAATTAGCAGTTCCACTCTGGTAATTTTATGACAGTTGATATGACAAAAATACTGTTTTTTTTGCCACATGTCTAAAATTACACATTTGACAGTTGTCATGTCAGTGATCATAAAATGAATATAGTACAGTGCCATCACATTGGACATTATGAAACAAACAAATCCATAAGTTAAAATTGTAATGATCAATGGTATCACTAACTAAAATGTATATAGGTCTTAAAGTGTCAATTTAAAAACTTATAAATAAAGGGATCGCGGATATGTTTAGGCCATATAAAAATGCAGAAAATGCTAATTTAATAAAAGAGATTATTCCCTAATTATTTAAAAGGAGTTGAGCAATATTTAAAAAACCGAGCATCTGTCAATCCAAGTGTTTCTAAATAAATGTAATGTCCTTTGCGTAGCATACTGCCTTTATTTCTTACATACAAATTGTTAAACACATCGTTATATACACACTATGCTCAAAAGGCGTAAGCTATTTTAGATATCGTTACGAGAAAATTGTCGGGCCTTTCACATTATCACGATAAAGACACGTTATTTTTGTCGTGTTCATATGTCAAATTGTCACGATAAAATACGATATTTTAATCGTGTTCAATGATTTCTGTCGTACACTCATTTCCATGGCCTATTATTGCACTGTTCAACGTTAAAAGTACCTACTCTTAAGCCTTTAAAGCCCAAATGTATTAATATTATGCCTAATACGTTATAATATTCAAAGTAAAGCGCCTGTCAGGGATCGAACCTACGACCTACAACTCGTAAGTCGCGGCCGTTACCACCACTGCTCTCAATACCTGCCTTATACATAGACATTAAAATTACACCATCTCATTGCAAAAAGGTAACTACATAAAGAACATTACACAAGGTGCACCGATGTTAAAAACATCGATATAACGTACGAAAATATTTGCGAACATGTCTATCGACTAAAATCTCAAATTGATCTAACATTGACTAATTAATAAACAAAACAAAAATAATAATTAATAACGCTATTATGATAATTCATGCATTTTTAACTACCTACACATTCTAGCGTTTGTAAGGTATCTTAGGTTTAATGCGTATTGGCTGGCTCTGGATTTGTGGACTCGATTTTAGAGAAAATGGCCTTACAATTTCCTTTTTTAAGATGTTAATACTGTCTATAATAAGTAAAAATCAACCTGTTTTTATTCAAATGGAGTTCTAGTCATGGCCTTAAACCTGTCTTAAAGCAAGACCAATAGTTCCACATACATAAAGCTAAACAAGCTAGCGGCTAGGCATAGACTAAACACAACTGGCGAAAAGGTGTTACAAGGCCCAAAAACTCTAAAAAGGATCCTCAATCCAGGCTTTATAGTAAAATACTCAAACTTTACTTATAGTTAAAATTATTTGAAGCAACAGTTGAGTATGTTACTATATGGAGCAACCCGCTACATATATTCAGTCAGTCATTTTTCATCGAGCAATCTAGCACCGTTTTGTACACTCTTTGGATAGAGACAAACCTGAGCGGAAAAACGCGAGGGTAATTCCGATCCACCGTAAAGTTAAAATGCACTTTAGGAAAGTGTAATTCTGGGTAAAAGAGCCGCTCGTCTGAGATTCGATGATCGTCGGAATTACGCGTGCAGAATTGCATTGTCATGGTGAGCGGAATCACGCGTGCGGAAATCCGCTCAGATTTGTTCCGAGCCTTTGAGAGAATATAAATAGCGGATGGCATTAGAAGGAGCTGTAGGACGAATTACTGATACAATTTAGGATTTTTCTTCTCTTTACAATCATTCTTACTTATCATAAGCGTTCATTATTGGCTTTAAATTAAGTACTGAATAGTTTTGGTATAGTTTTTTTTTTCAATTTTTTTTCTTGATTAAGGACTAAGTAAGGACATCATTATTTTTTAAATATAATTAGGTTATATCACACAATATTCTTAAAGATATGCTGTTATAAGCGTTGGTCATTCAAATTCAGAAATCATATTTTATATGTTATAATTTTTTTTAATAATAATTAGCGTACAACATTACCCTTTAGGAAGGACTTAAAAAGAAGAGAAAATAATTGTGAAAGAAATATGAAAAAGCATGGAGATTGGTTTTAAAAAATGCAGTCAAGGGAAGCTTACGCTATGAAATATTCCAATATTATATGGACGGAAGGAAACTTTTATTGAGCTAAAAGAAATTGGGCTTCGATGGTGAGCCGGTCGTGGGGGCGTTGTGTTTCACAGCCATGGAATATTTAAAGCTGACATACAGATATTTCTTTGTAATATACCTACGCCTTTTATATTAACATGTTTTAGAAGATTGAACGCCTAGTATTCGTCATGTCAAACTTTCTATTATGTCTTGAGTGTTAAGAAAGGTAATTTTCAAGTTGAAATGCATTTTGGCTAACTTCAAGCCATTGCATTTGTGTATCTTTAAAATAATTGCACACCTGTGAATTATTGTGTCACTTTTCGACTTAGTTTTTAAGGTTGACTGTGGGCTTATTTGACACACTGTCACATAAAAACTTCGTAAAATCTCCTGTTTCGAATAAAATCCTTCACAGTAAGCGAGAAATAGACTTAATCGTCATGATCGGTTTTATTTATTTAAACGAGCAACCAATTCCATTAATCCAATCTTTAATTTAAATTACGTATACAAATCAATATTTGGTTTTATTTCAATCGAATTGAAACAACGCCCCCAACAGCGATATATTATTTTAAAAGAAGCTAGATGTGGCACTTTAAAGGTTTCCCATTCTTAAGAATAGTCTAGAAGGTATTTAGGCAAGTCATAGCCTTTCTGATCGTCTATATAAATAAAGTACTATGTAAATAAATTCATTTATGTCCAATGGAAATTTAAATAAATAAAGTGTCGAATACACTGAGCATGCGGGGCAAAGCGATGTAATGCGACTTTTATTCGTAAGGAGATATTGCACTAATTTAAATAAATTTCATTTTTCGCACAAACGAAACGCGAATTTCGCTCAGTCAATTTTTAGCAGCAAGGCTGATTATTTAGGTCAATTCATTAAGCTGCCTAATATATAATCAAGACATAAATAAATAATTAATTCCTTAAATACCGAAGCCCATTTCATTTAGATATAATTTAACGAATTCATCTAACAAATAATAAACTTTTTAAACAGCAATGACACTTAGTACCTTTAACTTTGCGCACGAAAAAGGAAAACATAGAAAATTTTCTACTTTGCAAGAAAGTGATTTGAGGTAAATAGTTACTATATGGCAACATCGGAAAACAGTGAAGTAAAAAATCTTTTTTTTCTCAGTAATAAAATAATATAGTTAGCTTTCAATAGGACGTGAAATAATTAACTATCTACTAATTCACTAAAAAACTAAACATTTCTTTTTATAATATTGTGCTAAATATTTTTTCTTTAAGAAATTTCTTTGACTACATTCTATAAACGCTAAGTGCGAATTGATTGTACTAATATCCGTTAAATATATCAATTATTGGAAGCATTTAAGCATGGGGTCGGTTGGGTCTCCTAAAAATAGTCGTTTGGCTTGGTTTAAAAAATAATTAACTTCTAGAGCAATTTTAGGCGATAAAACAGTTTAAGACCGCATCGTTAGGTCAGATACCAGAAACCAAAAATAAACTCACTTTTGTAATTTTATGTCTAGCAAGATAACAAAATAATATTTATTGCATGAATTTCATCTTTCTTATCAACCCAACCCCACCACTTGACAATCAGCACTACCAGTGCGTTTAAAAAAATAAATAAAGCTTATTGCACACGGAAATGCATCACGAGTAAGGTATAACTAAAAAAAAAAAACTATGAAAAAAATCAACGGTTTTTCAAACAACTTATTGAATGTTTGTACAACACTGCATAGGACTTAAAATGCATGCACATTTATATAGAAAGGCACTACAATCAACGAATACTAATAAAAATCTATAGCCATTTCGTAATTGATTAAATAAATCTCTAAAGTAACTACCGGTTCCTGTTATAAGCGAAGATATAATATGTTGGTGGACAACAAACCTAAGAATGATTTCATCATCTCATTTAAATTAGTATAGTAAGCATTTCACGCAGAAACCGGCATTACTATAGTTTTAAACAATTAATAATGTGAAAAATAATAATATTTAAATAACTAATATTTGTTCTTACATACTAACAAACTTAAGATGGAAGATTTCATTTTACCCTATCATTTTGGTTACGTCCTGCCTGAGCAGTTTGTGCAATGTATGTAAAATTATTGTATTTTTCCCGAAATCCGTTGTGAAAACCGGACTTATACGAAATCCGTTACTAAATTTGACGAAAGCCATACTGACAACCGGATTTATACGAAATCCTTTTCAAAAACCGAATTTATACGAAATCCTTTTCAAATACCAGAATTTTAGGAAATCCGTTTTGAGAACCGGATTTATACGTTAAGTTTTACCGATTCTAAGCGTCCATGCAAAAAATGACTACAGAAAAATATTTAACCTAATATTATTTTGAACCGACTATTTCAGCAAGTCAATTCATTTTGGCCGTATAATTTACTATAAGAACACAGGTGCATATTATATATTTTTACTAATAATAACGTTTTTGCACCGTAGCAGTGAATTAGGGTTAAAATGCTACAGTACAAATTAAAATTTATAAAGAATTGACGAAAACTAGCCAACCCGTCTTATGAAGCATTTCAACCTTATTTAAGTAGGGTAAAAACACCAATCATCGATTGTTTAAAAAATAAAATGTATACCCATTACATTGTTAAGCAATTATTTAAATACCAAGCTGTAATGGGCACAAATTATATTTTTTTCAAATCGATGTCGATATACCACCCCAAAAATCGATTTAGTATGTCCCATCATCCGAATAAGCACTAACTATCAACTATACAAATTCATTCGAATTTAAATTCATTGTTTTTATTTTTCTTTTTCTCAATTAAATAAATAAAAAGTGGTACACTTATACGCTAATAGTTTATAACTTCATTTCATATACTTTTTGTTATTCGTACGAACGTGATATTATTAAAATAGTGTCAACTAGTAATAACGTAGAAACATCACATTTTCAAAGGGTTTTATCTGAAGTCGGTGTGAGCGAACAACTACGAACATTTCTAACAATTCATTCATAAAAATACTTTGTTAAATTTGTGACTAGAAACTGCTTTAAGTGTATTGTAAAGATTGGAAATATAACGAAAACATTGGGTTTTGCGTAAAAAATAATTGCTTTTGTATTAAGATTTCCAATAAATAAAATATTCGATCCCTCGACTTTCCTCACACGCGAGCTACATCTATTCTAATGCATCTAAAACATTTAATTCACAAAGCGTCCTATCGTTTCCTAACCCCAACGTCGACCTCACTTTCCAAAGCTCAAACAACTTTTTGGGTCTTGCACCTTTCGCTCACACCGATTATTTTGGCAAGTATCACCGCAATACGCCCCCTTTATAATACTTTAAACATTAATCCAGCTAAGCACGATGAATAAATAACGCAATTCTGATACTGGCAATTATATAACCTACACACTGAGTAATAATTATGTAGTTTTATTATTATTATACTCATATAATAACCATGGTCTCTATTATACCTGTTTTAGTCTTTGTTTGAGTACACTTTTTAGAATTGTGTTCGCCTTGCTTCACATAAGCGGTATATTTTAGAAGATTTCCCTTTTCAAATATTACTTTTTTTTTTCTTGTGTGAAATTTTCGCAGTGGGAGTGTAAAAAAAATTAAATAAAAAGTTTATTTCTAGACAGAGCTAGAAATTACGAAATCTATGAAAGTACAAAAATCTTCTTTAGATATATTCATAATATATGCCAAAGTTATTAGTTTTATAGCATTTTAGCTCGATCTATCAAAAATATACCGCAGTAGTGTACTAGGCGCACATAAATGCATAGTAAGTTCAATCATAAAAAGTGTAACTCTAATCCCTACAATATTTGTATGTTGATATGATATCATTATGATTGCAACTATCCCTTGCAAATTCACCAAAGTATCGGTAACTAAAGTATGAAATATAGTTCGATTAAAACTGTGTATATGGCATTAGAGAAAATTGGTCTAAAGGTAACGAGTAAGGGACATAATTAATTATATATAAGCTCATAATTCGATACTGCTGATCCAAAAACTACGCGGAAGGGGTACCAAGCACACTGATAATGATTACATCTATAACACCAATATATTTTAAAAATTTCATCTATTATTCAACATTCAATAATTATGACTATAGCAGAATTATTTTAAGTTTAAATAACTTTTTGAACCATATTTCATACTTTAAATTACTCTAGGCGCGTAATAATTCATTTTGGAATATCAATCATGACAAAATGCTTTTGAGTTGCTATTAGGCTACGGAGCATTGCGTTAAAATGGTGATTTAAATCTTATTACAAACGAGATAGAAGACATTTTCGCTTATTGTTCATATCTGTACGATAGTTGAGTGAAACATTGGAAAACTGAGCGGAATATGAAAATAAACTAAGCATAATATTGTGAAGATATTTGAGCGAAGTGTTTCTCTTTAGTAGAAAATATTAAAAAAGTGTTAAAATAGACTCTTTTACATAGTCAAACTGTTATATTTATTTATATGAATAAAAATTGAGCGAAGCATGAGATTATAAGGTAGATGCTCAGCTAAGTTATGTTTGCTCAACTATCGCTTTTACGTGCTAAAACCGTCTGTACGCAACTATTGATGTATTTTATACCAACAATGTGATGCTCAACATTTGATGTCATACTCAACTTATTCTTCAAACACTTTAAGCGTAATTTTTATCATGGCAGTATTGAGTTGAGGTCAAATCCTTTTGGAATATGCTTTTATTTTCTAATTAAAACATTGTTGTAAGTATATTTGCTAATCAAGTTTTACATCGAATCCTATAAAGTAGGTAATATAAACACATCCACAGTTGTTCACGATTTTAAGGCGTAAACAGACTTGTTTACATCAATTTATTAAGGTCTCTACCACATCTAGGACGTAAATTCAGCGCTCAATATTGAACCTTATTTGTCATTGTCAAGAAAACATTCAGAAACACTGAATCTGAGGAAGTTTCGCCTTTTTAGCATACCAACGTTCTATCACATCTATTCAAATTGGAAAGTTACCCAATACTAAAGAATAGTATGTGACAAAGGAAATTTCATACGAATTTTGTGCCTACACTAAAGCCAGATCCAAGACTTCCGGCAATCACACAAATCCCTTCCATAGCGGGAGTCTTCAAACCTAATCAAATCTATCATAAGAGCTTTTGTCCTCACGTACATGACAATCCTTTATCACCAACTAATAAATCACTTTAATATATTAATCTTTCAACCAATTCATTTTATTATGCTATGCTATGCTAATCAATCAATAAAATTCATAAAGCTGTACATCAAGGATCTTTTGGGCGCGTGGCCGAAATCGGAACTAACGTCGCCACCTTGTTTTTTAAATACATTTCACAAAACAATTGTACCGCCAGCACATCAAGTTACTACAATCTGTCAGATTTCTTTAATAGATTTTCAACTTTATCACTAAAGCATAAGGTTCCAAGTTGATTGCGAAAATATGACAGTTTCCCCGTCCAAGTCATTCGAGCGTCAAAAATCGTTGTACCATTATACACTTTACTATTTTTCTAAAAGGAGGTTATAAATTCATTGCATTCCTTTTTTATGCCACAAACATTGGCTGTTAAAGTGTTTATTCGAACAAATAAGGTTCAATATATCACAAAAGTGGTCTTAATTAATAGGTCCAGTAGCCAGATAGTGATAGGGGTGTCGGTTATGCATGAACCGTGTGTCGTACCTCTGATTCTTTTGATAGAAGTCGCTACGTTGGTTCACTTTCCTGTAGTTCTGTGTGCGTCGCTGTTGATTCCTATCCGTTTTCTCAGTCTGTTTTTGAGGTTTTGCTGCCTCGTTTTTGGTTTCAGGTTTTGTGGGCTGTGCTTGTTCGGCGGGTGGCTTTTCCTGTGGAGAAAGGAGAATACAATGCGATATTTATAACTCAAAGCTTCCTTTTGTCTACTAATTTTGATGTACACGGCAGGATCCATAATGATCTCATAATCATAATCATTTAATTACATGGAAGTATAGTAAGTTGATTATCAGCCGCACGGCTGGATAAAGTTAATTGGCGCATTTATCGCGCATAAATCCATTTCATACCGAGACCGCCTTCCTGTCTCGAAAAGCACGTCGAGTCAACTCGAGTCGTAGGTCCCGCCTGTCATACGGCTGATGCCGAAAGTCTGTCAACCGACCTCACCAAGGGGTGTGGTGTTACCCAGCAACGGTCGTAACGGTTCGTCAGAAGCCCAAAAGTCTGACAACCAGTCTTTCCAAGTGGTATCGTGTTACAGTAGCTGGATTGTGAAGTTCAGAAAAGCAGTCGCTTCATTTAAAATACTGATATTCATCCGGTTAAACTGGAAGCCGACCCCAACATATGGGGAAAGGCTAGGCAGAACGGGCCTGCGGGCGGAGAGTAATGGGTAGCTCACCGTCCGATCAGGACCAGGCCCGTGCCGGACAAGCGTACGTGTTCCACGCGCGCCTCAAAGAGATGTCAGCATCAATGGAAGGGGCCCGTCAGGGCCGAAACCTGCCGGGTCAGCGGGATTGTCCGAAAAGGTTACCGCTGGCCCGGAACATAAAGGGCTAACTAAGGAAGGAACACGGGTGGGTTTTAGTCAGTAAGAGTCTGACACTCCCTTCCGCTCCACCCAGAGCGGGAGTGGTCATTTGATGATTTCCCATCCTCAAAAAAAAAAGGCTAGGCAGAAGATAATGAAGTATTACATACCTCAGTTTTATCAGTAGCAGGAGTTGCCACAGCCGTAGCGTTGGCCGCAGTCGCAGTCGCGTTGTCTTGTGTGACCGGAGACTTAGCTGCCGGCGTTACTGGGTAGATTGGGGAGGCTGTGTCCACCTGAAAATTAAAGTATAACTTTAGTAAGAATTTGTTTGAAGAATTGCCAAACTTAAATGGCAGTGGGCAGGGCACATTGTTCGCAGAACGGATGGCCGATGGGGCCGGAGGTTCTTGAGTGGCCGAGCGGCAGACGTAGCGTTGGAACTTGGAAGGCCTCCCATAAGTTAAACCGACGACCTTGAAGGTGACCGCTGGATGCGAGAAGCACAGAACCGGGGCTTATGTCCAGTTGTAAACGTCATTCGACTGAAATGATAATTATTATACTACTAGCGACCCGCCCCGGCTTCGCACGGAAACATTATTATTATTATACATATAAACCTTCCTCTTGAATCACTCTATCTATTAAAAAAAACCGCATCAAAATCCGTTGCGTAGTTTCAAAGATTTAAGCATACAAAGGGACATAGGGACATAGGGACAGAGAAAGCGACTTTGTTTTATACTATGTAGTGATGTAAAAGATAGCTTGATCTCTGCGACATAAGTGAAAAAAACTGACATTCCTAGGGTTGTCATGATATAAAAAATTGTCGATAGAAATTATCGACGTTTCTTACTATTATCGATGCTAATGTAACATTTAATTGGGTTTAATTTAATTACAAACGTTACTAAATTAAACGAATATTTGAATATAAAATACATTTATTCTCGTAACAGAGTACACCCCAAATCCATATATATCTGAATCAGTTTCTGAATCGCTAGAACAATCTTGTAAATTTATTATAACTCTTGTTATGATATTAAAATAAACTATACAATAAAATTAAAAAAAATATTAATTTTAAATTAAGTTTTATTTAAAATATCGATAGTTTATAGTCTGTGGTCACGTTGATTCATCGCCCATCACTAAGTAGGTCGGCATGCCCATAAAGTATGACATTTTCAGGTACTGTCTGTACTACTATAAAATTCAGAACTTCATAGGCGTGATTTTACTGACAGCTGTCGCAGAGATCAAGCTATCTTTTACAGAGTATACATACCCACACGGCACCGGCATGTCCTAGAACCAAAAAATCGAAGACATGTGACATCCACCAACCCGCACTGGGCCCGCGTGGTGGATTACGGCCCACTCCCTCTCACTGAGAGGAGGCCTGTGTCCCAGCAGTGGGAACATTATAGGCTGATTATGATGATGATGATGATGATGATGACATACCCTCAGCACATGTTGAGTCGTGTGCGGCACGTTGTGGGGCGCTAGTGCGACCGTGAGTGTGAGGTCACACCACATGGCACAGCGCGCGCGACGGGCCGACACGCTCAGTTGTTTTACTGCCTCTGCTAGTTGTAGGATGGCTGCGAAATAACAAATCAGTAGTATTATAAACAACTTGTCACAGAAACACGTACTAATAAAAGTCAAGTTCTTCTCGAATGCCTACTTAGTAGTAGTTTATTTATTTATTTATTCATTAACACATACTTTGTTTTAACAGGTAAGACCCAAGCTAACAAAAAAAGTAGTCATAAATTGCTAAAAGTCCAGTCCCAAGTAACGGGTCTGGGAAGGAACGCAGCTATACAGTGGACAACATACTAAGTGTCACCCTCTGGAATCGGTTTTATCGGTTGCAAGGCAAGGATTTTTTATCGTGGCTTGGATGTTCAATTCTGGGTGTTTAGCTGAACATTGAGAATCTTACAGTGCTTCCTGGTGCGTTAAAAAAAAAAGTGAGCCGTCACGGGACGCCTGGCAGATGTGAAACATAGACATTATTTTGTAAAAGTAATATGATTGAAAAGAACAGATTGCGATATAAACTAAATATGGCATAATGATAAAATAAAATATTACGATTTCGCGATTTTTTTTTGAATCGCAGTCGATTGCGCATGGCGACGCGTCGCCACACAGTACACAAGACTGTGACTGTATATATACACCATCATATAGCGTGGCGACGCGTCGCCACGGCATGCGTCGCCACGCCAGAAATTTGTTTTACGTGCGGCTATAGATGTTTCACATCAATACATTGTTGGATTTTCGAGTGTCAGCCTTAAACTGTACGTTGAAAATTCAGCGCGCTATAAAAAATATCAGGCTCTGGTACGAGCGCTAGCTACGTGCGCGCCCGCTGGGACGTGAGCGTCGCCCGTAACAGGCGCCAGTGACGCAACACTGCTCCTATCGCTTCTTTTAGATGCTAATAGCATTGCTACGGGCTTGGTACTATAAACAAAATGTAATATATATTATTGTCGATCTGTCCATAGGCATATATTTAAGTTCGTAACTGTACACCTACAAGAAACATATATTACGCTTATGCTTTATCTTTAACTCTAAATATAATTCGATTTGGAAATTTAGATTGTCATCAAGAAAGTTATTATGTGACTACTTCTACCAGTTTACTCATACCGCAAGCCGCGTTAATGAATTTCGTCCCAAAAACTCATCGATTACATAATCTCCTTCTTTTTTAAAATCAATTAAGTATAAGTATATTATTATTATTTCTAGTTTTAATAGATTTTTTTTTTCAATGTTCCTCTCAACCAAAGCACCTGCCATCAAATCTCTTCACCTCCCTTGGTTGACTGGTAGAGAATGCCTAAGGCATTAAGTCCGCCTTTGTAACTTTTTGTGAGAAAAGTTTAAATAAATAAATATTAATATATATAAATTACGTGTCACGATGTTTGTCCGCGATGGACTCCTAAACTACTTAACCGATTTTAATCAAATTTGTACACCGTGTGCAGTTTGATCCAACTTGAAAGATAGGATAGCTCACATTTCCATTTATAATCGCAATATTATTTTATTGCACAAAAACGTTAGCCATGTCACAGCAACGCGTGGCCGGGTCAGCTAGTAAATAATAAAGTAAGGTATCGCTGGCGCGCACGTACGGTCCGGGCGCGCGCGCGGCGCGGCGTGCGGCGCGAGCTCGCGGCGGCGCGCGGCCTGCACGCCGCCCACGGCGCTGCGCCACGCCAGCATCGCGTTCTCCACCTCGCTGTGAGGGGCGCTGGGGAAACAAACCTCATGGTTAAGGCACGGACTCCACTGAAGCGGAGCTGGGCGGAGCGGAGCGGAGACGTGCAGGAATCGTCCAATTACAGACGAGACGTGTGACGCGATAAGGATTTTAACTATTGTAATTGGTCAATTCCTGCACGTCTCCATTCCGCTTCGCCCAGCTCCACTTCAGTGGAGTCCGAGCCTTACACACGCACTGAAATAAGTCTATTTTGAAGTTACATATATAATGTATACAGAAAACAAATCATTTAAGTTCGGGAGCGAAGATAAATTTTATACTCGAAATGAATCGCTATTACGATGCTCGGACATCAGACGGCGGATGACAAAAAAGGGCACATGTCTGTTTTTCATGAAGCTAACAATATTATCAACATAGCATTGTCTTACTGGCTCAAACTATTTGTTTTTTTTTGTTATGCGTGTGAAAAATAGGCAATATTTGAGACCACTAGTTCTGTACAGCACAGCTATTCACAACCGTTCGAGTCGCTTGTTAAGATCGTTTAGGGAGAAAGCTACAAAATTTTATGGTAGAAAATTTTCTACCATAAAGTACTGGTTTGTTTATATTTATAGTTTGTTGTTACTTACATCTCGGACAAGTTGTTCACATCGTCCTTCCACGAGGCAGGCTCGAAGGTCGCCGGGTCCACTCCGCTATCCTTCTCACACACATCCTGACCGCGCTTCAGTACTGTAATCTTGGTATCTTCTGGTTTGTTTGGCTTCTTGTTTTGTGCTACGCAGACACTTGCGCGCAAAGTCTCCATTTTGCCCATTAGTGTTAGTACCTGTTGAAGATTGAACATATTTTCGTGGTTTGATGAAAATCAAACAATGGCGTCAGTTAAAAGTTAACCACTCTGAATTGGCATCATTGTTGCAAATGGGGTAACTGCTCACAAACAAAAACAAATAAAAAGAACTTGTTAGAAAAAAAAAACGGTATCAAAAAAAACCCCGACTGTAACTAAAAAGTTCGAAACAAGCTTAGTTTTTAAACAGTCTCATATAAGTGGTGGCATCTGAGAATAACCATAATCAGACTATAATGTTCCCACACTTCTCACTGCTGGACACAGGCCTCTGAACTAAAATAACTGCCACGATCTAATTCAGACTGCTTGAAAAGTGAGCTTGTTTTGAACTTTTTAGTTTCAGTCGAGTTTTAAGACATTTTAATTTTTTTTTCAACCTATTTGTGTGTCTTTGAAATCTTCTCCTCGAGCAACGTCAACACTGGCGCCACGGTTTATAGTATCGACTACGGAACCTTAAACTGAGTTTAACTCTAGAAATGACTATTATCTTACCTTAGTATGCTCCCGGAGCATATCGACAGTCAGCCGGTCCACCCTAGTGGGACAAGGCGGCAGTCTCGGCACAGGTATCGAGTTAGACGAGGACACAGCCCGCCCGGGGTACGCTAACGCTAACCGCGCCTCCGTGCGTTTACGTTCACGTTCTAACTGACGCCATTGTTCGTAGCATGCGTCGAGTCGGGCGTGTAGGATACCGGATGAGGTTGCTGCGCTTCTGTTGACAATATTGCTGGATTACTTATTTTATTTAGTTTTAGTTTATTTATTGTTTCTGAAACGTTGGTCTAAATTTTAAACCTCCATAGGTTTCACATCAAATAAGATTACATTTCACTGTGCACACATGACAGCTTACATGAATAAAGGTAAACTTAAATTTTTAAAAAAAGTTGGTAAATATTGGGCAATACAGGATGGCAGGACGTCGACGCTCAAACCGTAACCATGAATTCAACGCATGATTCTAGATAGCATAGAAATACGTCAGTTACGTCAGTTATTAAAAAAAATTTGCTGTTTTATAGAAAAGTTTTTTTTAAACCTACAATATTTTTTAACGTGTTTGCGCGTCCATGTCCCTACGACCCTGTATAAAAAGTTATAGTGCTTGTAAATCCAAATGAACTCTCTTACGAGAAGTTAAATTATTAGTTTACTGATGGATATTTGTACCTTGAAGATAAAAAGACAGAACTTAAAATATTCACCTCATATTCCTCATAGCGTAAAATGGTGCCAAAAGAGGTAGATCTAGCATAGGTGATGGCAACACTGGCGGTGGGACCGGTGGACTTGGGCCTAATAGCGCGCCCAGACCTGAAAATGTAGGAAAAATATTGAATACTGGCAATACTTTATAGAGGGTTTCTGATACTATTAATTACTTGTAGTTTTTTTTTACATTTTTTTTTTCAATCATTACTTATTTTCAAACAGGTCTAAAGAGAAATCTGAAATGATATCATACAGATTTTATTTTAATGGTTTCTACATTAGCACCAATTATTATATTTTTAAGAGTTGCTCATCTTTCACCTTAAAAAATAGACTGTCGATTCAATGGTAAAAAACGCACGATTTTCACCTTGAACTCTTCAACAACTTACGTACTAGCTTCATTAGACCACGCTCTGCCATTTCATTGAATAACAAAAGTATTTGTCAAGGCCATTTATAGAATAAGCAATGATTAGCAAATATTCCATGTAACTTGTTTTATGCATTATTGAATTTTAGAATAGCAAGAGAGACGATACTTCAGTACACTGCTACAAGGATCTTTTGGCGCTCGAATGACTGACAGGGGGGCGCTGTTGGTAAACATTAGCGCAATTGTTTTGTGAAATGTCACTTCAAATGTATTAAAAAATGAAAATGGCAGCGTTAGTTCCGATTTTGGTCACGCGTCAAAATAACCTTGTAATCTGCATTCGCGATTTATTTGCCAAAATGTAAACAAATATGAGTTTATGGAAAAATTATTGTAAATCCTACACCATAAAGTTCAGTTTACGCTACAATTTCAAACTTGTTTATAACAATTACAATAATGCTTATCATTCTGAAATCAACTTAATTACCATTACAATAAAGTTGATAATTGTTTAACTTGAAATAATATTAATTTAAAACATAAGTTTGAATAGACTTTAGTACTATTCGTCTCGCGTACAAAGTAGTCAGTCCCACTAGAACCTTACTGACTGGCTAATATTGTTACCACATTAATTGCTTAATCCAGATTCCTGGTTGCTACTGAGAAATTCTAGATGGAAACACCCAATAACATGTTGCCTGAACCCTCATGCTCAGCAGTAGCGCTTGAGACATCTTGACCAACGAGGCTGTCAAGTCAATATAATAAAAGTAAACTTACCGAGGTTAAAAGGGTTATTCTCGTGCAAAAACGACACATCAACATTCAACTGGCTCGGCGGTGGTCTATTCCGCATCAACAAACTCATCTGCCGAGCCAACTCTTGGTTCTGTCTCATCATAGCTGCTTGCTGCATATTCTCCCGACTGAGATTCTCAAAGTTCGTCCTATCATTCATATTCCCATTCCCTTGGAAATTCTCACGAGGCATCATAGGATTCATGTCACGACGCTGCATCAAATCGTTTTGGTTATACCCGTTCGATCGATTGTAGTTCATGGAGTTGGCAGCAGAAACGGGAGCCGATTGATTCGAGAAATCGAAGTTTTGACCCATGGGACTCCTGTCATTCATTTGTGCCATCATATCGTAGAAGTTGGCCTCCCCGTAGTTCCTGTTAGGCGGCATTTGTTGGAAGTTCCTGTTAACGAACATTTTGTTCCTCTCGTCTTGTCTGAAATCCTCATTCGGATAATGGCCATTTAAATCCATTGGCATCCTCAAATCTACGTTATTAATTCCGTTTTCTTCACGAGATCTATCGGAAGACATGTTCAACTGATTCAAATATGACAATATTTCAGCCTCCTGATTCTGATCTTTCAAGAAATTCTCGTATTTGTTAGGAAACCTCTGTGTATTATTGAATGGGGTCTCAAAATTCGTATTGAAGTTCATATCAAGATTTAGACTGTTTGGCCTGCTGAAATTGTTCACTGGGAACATATTAGCTTCAGGCAACGAATTTCTTTGGTTAGGTTCGAAGAAATTGTAATTGTTGAATTTTTCGTCGTATTTGCTTGTAGGTGGTGTCGTGAACTGCGCGCCGCCGATTTCTTGAGCAGCTAGTCTTAATAAGTTCAGCTGTTCTTGAGTTACGGTATCGGTGTTAGTATCTGGTACCGTATCGATACCAAGTAACGCGTTTACGTCGTTCTCATAATTGACAAAACCGTTTGTGTTACCAAAACCATTTTGTAAGTTGAAATTGAACCCGTTTTGGTCCGATTGGTTAAAGTTGAACAGTTGGTTATTCTGGTACGAGTTGAAAGGCGGTGGTAAGAAAGAGTTTCCTTCGTTTTTAGGATACTGGCTATTCGCCTGTACGCTGTTTAGAGGCTTTTCCGGTTGTTGTAAAGAGCTGTAACAGAAAAACAAAAGATTTCTTAATATTTACCATAGATACAGTAGATTTTCTGACAGGTTTGTATTAAACATTGTATTTTTAACATGACTGTGTTGTCCCACTGCTTAGGGTCGCTTGTTTACTGCTCAGAAAAACATTTTTGTTTTTTAAATATGATTTAAATGCAAACTTTGTTTTCATGCCCGTTAAAACAAACTGCGAGAGCAATACTTCAGGACCTTAATCGACAGTGGCGCCAACTGGTTAGCACAAAAACGGTAGCTCTCATTGTTCAGCATTTACATACAGGGTACGATCGGCAACAAAAGTTGATGAATAAAAACGGAGCAAACTCGAGTGCCTTCGGATTGGGCTTGGATGCCAACACCTCTTATTGACATGTGCAATCGAGACGAAAACATTAAAAGTGCAAAAAAAAACCCTATCTAGATAGTAATTTTGTTATTGATTGTATCTAAACCATATGAGCGAGCAAGGCTATGCGGCTTTACAAGGATAAAATCCGCCAGTCCAGTGCAAAGGCACTCTTTATTTCGTCCACTTAATCATATTTTGCTGCTGTTCTATGTTTAGTTCGTTCGTCGGAACAGCTCAAAAACTTCCTGTTCTTGGACTTTTAACCAAAGATTATAGAACGTAAACAATCTTAGGGGATCAGCTATCTCACTAGGCCAAATTAAAATATTTAATAAAATATTATTTTACGCATAAAAACTACATTAATTTATTATTATTATGTTACATGCAAATTCATGTGTTATGCTCGGTGCTAAAGTAAATGATTCTTGATAATAAATTGCGATTCAGCATTTTATGTTTTATTTTCATGCCCAATTTGATATTTGATAAAGAAAAGATAACTAGAGGTCGTGGCGCCCTTAAAATGTCGTTCTAAAAAAAGAGTATTACGTCAATAATTTGGCATTGTGCAAAGCAATTAACGAGTATTCTTAAAAAAAATTAAAACACGTGATTATTGGCTGTTGAAACTTTTATCTCTTGTTGGCTGACTCGGCAGATATATTTTATTTCTATGGTTTTTAGTGTTGTTGCCGATAAGCAAAGCGACCCGCACTGAGCCCGTAGTGTATTACGACCCGCTCCCTCTCACAGAGAGAAGGCCTGTGTCCTATCAGTGGGAACGTTAAGGCTGATAACGCTAATCAAAACTAACGTTATCAACATTATGTTATTGTTGTTTTAGGGGCTTTCCTTGTTAGTAATTAGGGATTCACCAACACCAGCTTCTTCCGTCACAATTGATACGATAAAAACAATACTAATCATGATATTAATGTGACATTGACCTCCAGGATATTGTATGAAGCTTTGTGTGTAAGTCCCTGATCTGTAAACTTATTGTCAAATCTAATGATAGCTGGTAACGTATTCTCTATGACACAATGAACGAAACCACGCGAAGTGAACGCGAAGTTGGCGTAATTAGCTAAGGAATTGACGTTGTTTCGAAGTAAGGAATCATTGAGTGGTCATAGTGAATTTGGATATGATTGGTACGGTATTCAGGAGCGTGTGTGGGGGAGTTTCCGCCGTATAGCGATCTAAGCACGCTCCAATATTGTTTCTGTTGAAACGTAGTAAGGTAACCGAGTGCCTATTGGAGGATAGTGTATGATCTACATTTTGTTCCGCAAAAACTACTCCCAACTATGATTGGGTCGGCTTCCAGTCTCACTGAATGCCGCTGAAAACCAGTATATCTCAAGGAGCGACTGCCTGTCCTTCATAAGCCAGTTACTGGGTAACAATATTGAGGGAGAAGAGAATATCCTCTGGAAGACTAGCGACCAAAAATCTTAATTTTTATTTAAGTAAAGAAGTTTCAGCATTATTTACACGTTAAAATTGTTTAAATCAACTCACCTGCACCCATCTGAAGGTCCGGTCTCATCGAGAATTTTTGTGATGAGATCACGGACGATCGTATTTTCTTCCATAATGCGTTCCGACTGTGAACAAAAAAAAAATAGTTACACATACGTAATAGTAATAATAGTAGTACCTATATTAGTAATATCATCATCATCTGCCTATCTTTTCTCATGTTAGGGTTGGCTTCCAGTCTTACCGGATGCAGCTGAATACCAGTATTTTACATGGAGCAACTGCCTATACGACCGCCACAACCCAGTTACTGGGCACCCGTTCGTAAGACAGTAACTATACAGGCCAATTTGTAATTCGACGAACTCCTTCCAGCATAGCTATCACAACCACTTGATACGCTTCCGTACCGTATCGAACATCAATCAATGTTATCGTAGGACTCCTCTAAACCCTGTTCACAAGTCCAAAACCCGAAAGTTCAAATAGACAGCCGCTATTCTTCCGACAGCTGTTTGCTGTCGGGTGCAAAGCAAATCAGGTTATCGCATGTGTCATTTTCGATACGATAGCTTGTCGGGTAGTTGTAAAAAGCTATGCAAGATTTAGGAGTGTATTTTGCACTTGGTTACGTCAAAAGCTTTGATATCGTACTATACCAAAAAATTAAATGGCATTGATGGCCATTCGATTTGACAGTTTTAAGTCACTGGATATAATAATTAAACTTGTAGAAGTGTTTGAAAGAGTAAACCTACTACTATTTCAAGCGCCATCCACACAGCCCCAGTTGGCAGAATAAAGTTCGTAATTCAAAAATGGCCCGATGGTTTTATTTAACATGGGTCTAAAGATAAATTTTGTTTTGTAATAGATAAAACCGCGTATACTGTGGCGTAGGTCTATGTTCAAGGTGTGTGCCAACTTACAAAGTTATTTTAGCTTTCATTCTGGCGATCTGTAATTACTAAACTTACTTGATTTTATTCTTGAAGTTTTGAACAACACCCATCTTGTATTTTTAAATAAAGGCCGGATTTTATGTTTCGAATAAAACCCGGTTATTTTTTTTAAACCCGGTTTTCCTATGAAACCAGTTGCTGATATAAATATTAGACATAATATTAAGGCTATGGTCTCCTATTTCACGCTGTACGCTGCGTCACGTTAGGTCGTACGCTGCGTCACAATGTTTACTATAGAAATGTACTATTGTGGTCTCTTTCAGACGTCGACGTTGGCGTCTTGACGCCGTACGCGGCATCTAAACGCTGTGCGTCGCGTCTCTAGTCATTTCGAACCATTGCAGCGTAAAGGTCGTCTCTCGCGTCATGCAAAATGATGAGGTTTAATAAAGAAAAAGACTAATTGTTGATAGAAGCAGTTAAATCTTTTAATGCAGTGTATGATAAAAGTGACAAAAATCATAAAAACAATATTTATAAGTATCAATGTTGGGAAAAAATTAGTGATGCAGTCGGATCGACCGCTCGCGAGCAGCGACTAAAACGCCATTCTCTGCTGCGGATGTATTGACCGCCGACGCTGTGCGTTGCATTCAGACGTCGATCGGAACGGAATTAAACGTTGACGCTAACGTCAGACGCCACGTTTGGCATAAAATAGGAGACCATAGCCTAACATTACATTGAGACATGTAAGCTCGAAAGCAACTCAATATTAGCATCAGGATCGAAATTTTTACGACAAACCTATTTATGACAAACTTCGACGTTCCGGTTCATGTTTGAACGTAATAGTCCAGTCAAATAAGACTTCGAAGGTTACAATAATTCCCATAGAGCTAAAAATTGGTATGAATGTTCAGAATACTATTATAAATGAATTGTGAAAAGTCCCCATCAATCCCCCTTGTGCAAAGTTTTTTATTGATGGTGAAAGTTTGCAAAAATAGGTTTTTCCCGTTTTTCAGCTAAACGGTGAGTTTTACAGCAAAAATAGTTCAGACAAAAATTGTAGATCATCCGATTCTCTACAAAAAATGTATCCACACTTTTTTTCATAATTATTGCCATTTCCGTGATATAGCGGTTGTAAGAATTGAAAAAAATATTTTATTCGTAATATGCACGTTAATGTACATACTTTTATATACATTTTTGAACCGTTATACGAGTAAACATATGAGTCCCTGTCTTTTTTCATGAATTTTTACAGATGTCTGGTATTTTGTATGTATAAGACAGTGAGGCGGGGTCGCGGCGGTTTGATGGAACCTATCCAGCTCGTCCCGCCGGCCGGACGAGCTGGATAGGTTCCATCAAAACTGGAAGGAGGACGCGCGGGCTCGCGAAAGATGGAAGGAGTGGAGGGAGGCCTTTGCCCATGAGTGGGAAAGCGCAGGCTAAACAAAAAAAAAAAGACAGGGACTCATATGTTTACTCGTATAACGGTTCAAAAATGTATATAAAAGTATGTACATTAACGTGCATATTACGAATAAAATATTTTTTTTCAATTCTTACAACCGCTATATCACGGAAATGGCAATAATTATGAAAAAAAGTGTGGATACATTTTTTGTAGAGAATCGGATGATCTACAATTTTTGTCTGAACTATTTTTGCTGTAAAACTCACCGTTTAGCTGAAAAACGCGAAAAACCTATTTTTGCAAACTTTCACCATCAATAAAAAATTTTGCACAAGGGGGATTGATGGGGACTTTTCACAATTCATTTATAATAGTATTCTGAACATTCATACCAATTTTTAGCTCTATGGGAATTATTGTAACCTTACCTCTATTTTAAGGACTAATTTGACTGGACTATAAGTACTCGTGAGATATGGTCAATATCAAAGTATTGACTGAACTTATTTCCGTTCATAAGCCTCGAAGGCATGAAATAAAATGAAATTGTTTGAAATGAAACGAAATTGTTTGAAATGAAACGAAATTGTTTATTCTGTAAATAGGTTATCAGAATCAGTTTTATACGTCAAAAAATAAGCTAGACGGAGTCGACATTGGGTTTCAATTTAAATTATGGAACTCTTATTTCAAAAGATGCATTATTGGGCATACTATTCAAAAACATTAAGTCTATGGCCAAACCCAAAAATTTTACATAATTCTGTAATAAAAACTACCACAATCCGAGTGTGCGCAATAAGACTTCTAATCTACTGAGTGCATTTTGCCATAAGATAGATTTTGCAAAATGCATCTCAGTTAGAAAGTTCGAGCATCCATCATTTAACAATGCCAATCGGTTTTAAAAGTAAATGATGGATGTTTGTTTCTCAACAGATCAGCACCAGAATTGCGTATCACACTATCAATCACAGTCTGAATCATTTTGACGGATATTACTAAACCATTGCTTCATATATGTTCGTAAAATTTGTCTGCTCAACAACGAACAATGCGTGCCACGAAAGATGAGACTTGACACACCACGTGGTTTGACATACGCAATACACGATTTTAGGTATCTTTAGCGGTATGAGGTCTGAGTGCGGGACGGGACCGGACGTCATAGGGGCGGCGGAAAGAGCGGGGGAGGCGGGGTCAAGTCTCATCTTTCGTGGCACGCATTGTACCTAAATAACGCAATGAATGTCCTCAAAATGAAAGCCATTGCTACTGAAAGTGCGTTACGCTTACGCAATTACCTCGCAGATTCGAGCGAACTTTCGTTAAAAGAAGAATACTTATATCCTATCATTGATCATTTCTTACTAAGTTACTGAATAGAAATAGTCAATGAACATCACCATTTGCAAATACAAAGTCGCAGAAGACATTGTCATTTTCCACAAACGTAGCAGACAGTTTAGCTTTTAAGCTTTATTTTAAAGCATGTTCAGACGGAGCGATTTACGGGTGAATTTACGTTTTATACACGCTTGGCGCTTGTACAGTGGACGCTTCTTTAATTTACTGGAATATGACTTGACATAGGTATTAACCAAGCAAAAGTCCGACCAAGTGAAAGAAGCTACGTCCTCAAGCAATTTTCAGCAGGTGGTGATTGCAACATTCGACTGGAGTAGATGGAGGCAGATTGTCCGCTTAAAGGGGTCCAGTGACCACGATCCTCAGTAATGAGGGACCGATTGAAGAAGATATTAAAATATTGAAAATTATTTGGAAAAGAAGCCCTATCGTTTGCATACGTAGGTTGCAATTAGCCAGCTCAGCAATTATGACATTCCTTCATTGCCACCTAAATGCGAACCAAGACATTTGTATTCATGAATTCTGACCAAAGGAAGCTTTCACAAATGATTTTCAAACCCTTCAAGCCTTCAACCCTTCCCTTTCAAGTCTTTTCAAACCCTTGTTCCCATTTGGTTTTATTTCATTAACAAATTTCATAAACAAATATCAACTTTATGATTTTGTACATTAAGTCAATTTTAGAATGACTAAGTATTGAAAAAATCATAAAAATATTAAACTTGAAATGCAAACTAGAACTTAAAATACACACATATTTGTTTACATTTTCGGAAACAAAGTTGCGAAAACAGCTTATGCACATTCAGTGAAGTGACCCAGGCGTACCTATACTGCCACGTCTGAACAAACACATAGATGACTCACATTGTAACATTATTACAGTGGACAAATGAGTTTTAGTGTTGTCATAAAATTGCAGAATAACCTCTAGTTCTCTTTTATATCCCCTGTTATAAAGTTTGTAAGTAAGTAAGAGACTTTGTTACAAGATCAATCCATTAACTCATGCCTACCTAGACAATTTTAGAATATTAGAATAGGGTTGGGACTTTGAGAGTTGGTGGTAGTCAGTTTTATAAAACACTGGCTGCGCCCCGCGTAAATGTCGATCCCGTGAGAATATCAGGGTAAAAAGTAGCCTATATACTATATAGCAGGGGTGGCCAACCGGTCGATCGCGACTATTAGTCCAGTCGATCGTGAAAAAAATATAAATACGTAGAACAGACTGCGCAACGTACCTAATCACTAACTGCTGCACGCATCATCTTGTATCATTCTTCAATCGCCGTTCTGTCACGTTATTTTATCCTCTCTTCTATGCAGTATAGCTCTCTTTTGTTTTCGGTGCGCGATAACAATAAGCGGGAACCGTGTGGGACGCGGGAGTAGGCCCGGGCGGTTGTCAATCCGCCAGTCAGTTGACGACAGACTAGCGAAGTTACGAGTGGTTACCAGTGGTTACGAGTTATATTTTCCCTCTTAATAAAATAAAAATACTACATAATTGTGTACTGAATGAACTATGCTGTTTCATTTAAGATTTCAAGAAGTATGTAATTGGTAGATCGCACAGGGTGTCGTCAGTGAACAGTAGATCTTGGGTCTAGCCAAGTTGGCCACCCCTACTATATAGCCTGTTAATCCAGGGTGTCAGCTGCCATACAAAATTTTATCAAAATTGGTCCAACCGTTTCGAGCGTGAAGAAGTAACAAACATATAAACGCACGCACGCACTCACGCACGCACGCACGTATGCACGCACGCACGCACACACGCACGCACGCACGCACGCACGCACGCACGCACGCACGCTCCCACGCACGCACGCACACACTTTTGCCTTTATAATATTGGTATGACTACCAGAAGGTAGTCAATTTTATAAAACACTACCAGAGACTTATTATATTAAGTATAAGGTGAAGTGTAGGTGTATTATGAACACCACTGCCTACCCCTTCGGGTAAAACAGGCGTGGGCGCGAATGTGTTTCTAGCATGTTAGTTGAGTAGTGAAGTCTTACGCGGAAAGTGTCCTACAATACCTAAAAGTAAATAACTTTCGTTCAATTAAGTACAGTTTTTTCAAAAAATCTGAGTATGTATTTGTAAAATCTATGTTCAAAGATTTTATGAAAACAATTTATAAAAGTACTGTGGTTTTCCACCACAATATAGGCAGATGTATGAGAAATAATACAAGCCCATTGTCCATTGACCACCAATGCAAAATCAACCACCATTTTGATTTGAAAACCATGTTTTATTGTTTAAAAAACTGGATAAAAAGTACTAGATTTTTAACAGTAAAGTGATGTAACACCCTTTCGAATTATTTATCTGTGTGACTATAAATAAATCAAAGCTTGCCGTGATCAGATGCAACAAAGTAAATATTTTATTGGCTCAATCAAGGTCTGCCAACACAAATTGCCTGTTGAATGCAACTGAAGCAATATTATTACCATCTAAACAGTGTATTGTAGTGTAAAAGGGCAATTTAATTGCTCTGTGCAAATATGTTTTGATTAGTTGCCGCTACCTTATAGCTTTACAATTTATTTCTGAGTAGCTTAGGTGGTCTATGGAGTTAGTGTTAAGAAAAGCCATGTTATTTTTTACTGTAATTAATGCACAAATTATAAAATAAAGTTTCTTTTTGTGTCTGTCTATGTAACTGCGTTGTTCAACTAAACTATGCCACGAATTTTGATGCAATTTCCAACTTCATTTAGAGAATTTATTCCAGAAGGTTTATGTACAGACGACAGCACATCAAGCTACCCGAAACTGTCAAATTTTCCCAATCAATCTTGAACCTTATGCTTTAGTGATAAAGTTGAAAATGTATTAAAGGAATTTGACAGATTGTAGTGGCTTGATGTGCTGGCGTCTGTACATTGATGTTATGTCAAGTCGTAAAAACCGTGAGAAGCAGCGGGTCGTTAGTTATGAATAAAATAGTCTTATTTTACTAATAATAGGCTCATTAATATACGAGTTTATTGAGAACCTAAGCTTTGATGAAATTTTCTGCTATAGGTCATAATTAAACCGAGTCATTCTAATTAGTTGTTTTGTTACAGTAAATTAAAGAGTTCCAACTTGATAAAAAACAAGTATAAAATGTAAACAAAGTAGCTTGTAAGTTGTAAACACATTTTCACACTTTACCTCTTTTTAACATTGCACATAAACAAAATTGTTTGGCTTTTAAATGAGTAAGAGCTTATTAAGTAGGTACATCAGAATACTCAATATTCGGTCAGTGGGTCATCATAGGTTGCAAAATATAAAACTGTTCTATCTATTTATCTGAATTGGCACCAAAGTAAACAAACAATTTGTTGCATCAGCGGTATTATAAACAGAAATATTTTTTTTTGTTGAATGATTTACCTTATCAGGTTGATAACAAATCTTTAATGTGAGATTAAATATAAATAGTAGGTAATTAACATTCCACAGATTGCGACACAGGTAGTAATACTAGGTGCACAAAAATATTGATAGATAAATATGGGCACAGCTGTTTGGGCTCCTTTAAAATGGAATGTTTTTTTTTGTATCTTGCAAATTATAAAAGGCTTCCAGGTTTATAGTACTGTTTATCTTACACTCTAAATATGCAATATATCATATTCAGAAGAATATCACACTAATATTATAAAGGCGAAAGTTTGTGTGTGTTTATTTATATGTTTGTTACTTCTTCACACACAAACGGCTGAACAGATTTAGATGAAATTAAGCACACAGATAATTTATAACCAGTATTAACATTGTGTCAACTTCAAAACCATTGCACTGATTGCATCAGCTATGCTTTAACATGAATAGACAATACAACTTTAGGCAATAACCCTCTTTTTACAAAACAAGCCTAAATTTTGCCCAAGCTATTTCAAGCAAATTATTGTATTTCTTTCAGACTTTATTCAGACTATGGTAAAGTTCTTAACAGAAAATTACATCTTAGTAGGTACCAAACTAATGGTGAGTACCAATAAGCTTATTAAATGTCATTTTTCAAAGCATCTTTAAAAGGCAGGGACTTTTTATAAAAGTCAATCATGAGAATTATTAAAATCTTATATTGATTAGAATGGGTCAAAGGTGAGAAATTGTGCTACTTAATCAAATCTTACAATTAAATTGTTTTTTTTTCTACATTGTTCCATACTTGGGCTGCTTCTACTTGGGACATATACACAAGTGTGTATACACCCCATTTTTCCAAAACATTATACAAAAGAGGTGGACTGACCGATTGAGACGTGTTATTGGTGATCCGCAATAGGCTTGATACTGCTTGAGATTCAAATTTGAGTTGCAAATGGAATCTTACGTCCGGCTCTAGATGACTAGGTACCTATATTAAGGCTAGTGATGATGTCAATATGTAACTCAATTTAAAAGCAGTATGAATAATTCAACATTTTCTAAGTAATCAGTTTTGAGAATGCTTAGCAGCATTACACTAAACTTAAAATACAAACTACTCGATTTCGCAATATACTATGGTGACATGCCAAAATAGGTCAAAAGATCTTATAAATAATAAACAAAACCAAATTTATGAAGACAGATGTTGCCTATGTTAATAAATAAGCATTGTTATTTAGGAATTGTTCTATCAAGGACATTCTAATTGTTTTCTTAGTGGAATTTGACACTATTATTTGATTTCTATAATTTGTTCTATCAGTTGATACAAGGTCTATTGTACCTTTGGAGATATTTACTACTTCAGTTGAGTGATTCAGCTATAGACAGGAAGTGTAACAGTGTTTGTATTTAAGCTCACTACACTATTATAGAAAGTGGGTAGGTGTTAGCATGTAGCATATTGTCCTTAAAAGCAACACCTCATTCTGAACATCTTTCATAACATTTAAATGTCGTCATACACATTAAAGTAGTATATTTATAATATGTTACCTTGTTATTTTGTCCTCTAACGTACAAACTACATAATTCTAAAAATATTATGTGCATTCCCCGATGTCATTACATACACTTCGTAAAAAAATATCGGAACACGACACAAGAAATATCACAACAAATGTTCAGTAAAACCATATTTCGCACTCATAATAGTCCACATAAGTAAAATAATGCACTTGTAACAAATATTTCGTGTAATATCACCCGGATTTCAGGTCAGATTGACAGTCCAAGACATTTACAACACCCATTGAATAATGGCACGATACAAAAACACTCACTTACCTGATCTGTTTCATTTTCGACGGTTTTGTACGCATTACCCAGGTGACATAAATCACTGAAGGCCATTTAAATTATAAAATTATTTCTTGCCACGATACATATGAGCTTACTTCGGTGCTAAGCCATTTTTTCCATTGACCTACATGTGTATAAAATTATACGTGCTTACTCGCAACGGTGTTGCTGTCACGAAGCGACAATTTAGTGGGAAAATAACATTTGATTCGTCAAAAACCAAGTTAAAAAGACTTTTGTTGTAAAACTTACATGGTAAATCGTCAGTTTTCTGTTAAAAATATTATTTTTTCCTTGAGTGAAGATTTTTATTTTGTAAATTTCCCGCCCTTTCAAATAATTTTGAAGACTTTATTTTTTTTAATACCAACCAGACTTCATTTTCGATGAATTCACCAAAAGTAAATGCACATTTTCTATGGATATAATATCAACTTAAAATGCGGTTTTTAATTATTCAGAAGTTTATTATCGAGTACGAAAAATATGTAAATATTTGATGCCCGTGACTACCGCAGGACCACCAACGCCAATCGCTTCCATATTTGGTAAATAATTAGTGCTCAATTGGTACTAATTAGTACTCGAACAACAGAATTGGTACCTTAGTAGTTTTCGAGAAAATCTGCTTTGAAGGTGGTCCTGCGGTAGTCACGCTCCTTTCAGCAGGACCACCATGAGCGCCGAAAAAGGGCCCACGCTACAGCTATTCTAAGTATACAAATAATTAGTACCCATAAATGTGATATATTCCGTAAAAAAAACAGAACTGTAATATTTGTATTTACCGAGAAATCAACGATGTTAACTTTCTCGCAATTGTTCAGCAGGACCACGATTTTGAATGTTGATTCCAAGTTAGAGAAGCTTGTCGCTTTCCTCAAACCTACATAGAAAATTAGTACCCTGTAAGATAAAATTAGTACCCAAAATTCAAAATTAAAACTCCAGTAGTTTACGAGAAATACCATGCCATTGGTGGGGTGGCGGTAGTCACGGTGCCAAATTTTCATTTCAAGATTTCCCTATTAAAAACTCTGTGATTTCTTCCCAAATTTATACAAAAATTAGTACTCCTAAAGAAGATAAAGCGACTAAAAATCTAGATTCCTAAGTGTTGTATTTTAAGAGAAATTAGCTTTCATTACTTTTCCATACTAAATCTCCGCGTATAACCCGACCAAATTAAGTTGTCAATGGTGCCAATTCCCTTGTTCACAAACTAAACTAAATTTGAGTTCAGTGCATCTTTATCTTTCTGTTTCATTATGAAAAGGACAGACAATAAATTTTAGTTTAGTACTATCAAATTAATCAGCGTCTGACGTAAATAGACGTAACTTTAGTAGGCATGTAATGTAATGCAAATAATAACCAGCGCGCCATGCCACAAAAAAAAAGTTTTGGACCATAGACAAGATACATTTGAATCTCATTTATCTTGTCTATGGCGCTGGTTATTATTTTATTACCGAAAGCAAGCGAAGCGTGTCGTGGTACAGATGCCAGCACATCAAGCTACCCGAAACTGTCAAATTTCCCCAATCAACTTTGAACCTTATGCTTTAGCGATACAGTTGAAAATCTATTAAAGAAATTTGTCAGATTGTAGTAACTTGACGTGCTGGCGTCTGTACATTGAGTTCTTTTTTTATTCGTTTATGGTTTCAAAATTGTATTTAGTTAGAGAAATAAATGTATACAATTTCAAAAAGGTCACGCGTCTCAATATTTAAAGGTTTCAGAAAATGATATAATTAATAATGATTTCCTGAGGAACTTATAATATTTATTAAAAAAAAAAAGTTTCTTTTTAGGGCCAATTAGATCGAAATTAGATCGAAATTTAGGTTATTTTTTTTCTTAATACATATTAAGAAAAAAAATAACCTATCGCTACCCATGGCCTGTGATACCTTTGTTATTGACGTGGGCAGGTAGGTAAGTACTCGAATAATTATTTTTCTGTAGGTTACCTAAATACACAGTTTGTATAAAAATTTAGATATTGAACTGTTGTTAATACTATTCCTACATCGATAAATTTATGTGCACGAGTGGACATCTCTTAAACAGCTCAATACCACCATTGTTGCTGATTCCCTTGTTCACAAACTAAACTAAATTTAAGTTCAGTGCATCTTTTTCTTTTTATTTCATTAAGAAAAGGACAAAAGATAAGTTTTAGTTTAGTCCTATCAAATTAATCAGCGTCTGACGTAAATAGACGTTACTTTAGTAGGCATGTTTTTAATCACGTCTAAACTTGTATTGAGTAGTGTCAGGCGCTGATTACTTTACTACTAAACTAAAATTTATTGTCTGTCCTTTTCATAATGAAACAGAAAGATAAAGATGCACTGAACTCAAATTTAGTTTAGTTTGTGAACAATGGAAATGGCACAATTGACAACTTAATTTGGTCGGGTTATACGCGAAGATTTAGTATGGAAAAGTAATGAAAGCTAATTTCTCTGAAAATACAACACTTAGGAATCTGGACTTTTAGTCGCTTTAACTTCTTTAGGAGTACTAATTTTTGTATAAATTTGGGAAGAAATCACAGAGTTTTTAATAGGGAAATCTTGAAATGAAAATTTGGCACCGTGACTACCGCCACCCCACCATTGGCATGGTATATCTCGTAAACTACTGGAGTTTTAATTTTGAATTTTGGGTACTAATTTTATCTTACAGGGTACTAATTTTCTATGTAGGTTTGAGGAAAGCGACAAGCTTCTCTAACTTGGAATCAACATTCAAAATCGTGGTCCTGCTGAACAATTGCGAGAAAGTTAACATCGTTGATTTCTCGGTAAATACAAATATTACAGTTCTGTTTTTTTTACGAAATATATCACTTTTGTGGGTACTAATTATTTGTATCCTTAGAATAGCTGTAGCGTGGGCCCTTTTTCGTCGCTCATGGTGGTCCTGCTGAAAGGAGCGTGACTACCGCAGGACCACCTTCAAAGTCGATTTTCTCGAAAACTTCTAAGGTACCAATTCTGTTGTTCGAGTACTAATTAGTACCAATTGAGCACTAATTATTTACCAAATATGGAAGCGATTGGCGTTGGTGGTCCTGCGGTAGTCACGGACATAATATTTGTGATTGTGTCTAAAATAAATTATTCAGTAAGTCTCTAGTGTAGCATTTTGAACTTAAGAGTGGCAACATTATTGAATTACAAAACCTCATTCATTGCGTCCGATTCTGGCGGGAATTTTAAAAAAGAGCGCTACGATTTTTTTTCTCAATTTTCTTTTTTATTAAATATTTACTAGTTTCTTGCTTAAGAGTGAATTAAAAACAATAGTAATAGGTGTACAAACTTGAAAAAATGGTGGGAAATGAGGGGGGCGGGGATAACCCGCCCTTTTCACATAAACGTCCTCGGTCCGAGGTCGGAGACGGAGGGAATGGGATGGACTGTGGTAATGGCGGCGGCGGTGAGCATTCTGACTATTCACCGTACATTAAACCTGACTATAAAAGACTTTATTCAGAAAATGCCACTTATGTAGACTTTAAAGTGTTTATTGAAGCTTCCAACAATAAGGATAGAATAGGCAATAAGAGCCCTATCTATCTCAATCATATATTCTCCAGCGAAATAAAAGGGGTGACGGCTATACAACGAATAAACGCAAATAAAATAGCAGTAATATTTAAACGGTATAATACGGCCAATAACTTTATTAACAACAGCGCTTTTCTTAACAAACATGGCTTGAAAGCATTTATTCCGGCTGCGCAAATAGAAAAAACAGGTATAATTAGATTTGTACCAGCAAACATTTCAAACAAAGAACTATACACCAAACTATCATCAATTTATGAAATAATAGCTGTAAGAAGGTTCACAAAGAAGGTAGGACAGGAGCGAGTACCACTACAAACAGTTAGCATTACTTTTCTATCGAATATTCTTCCCGACAATGTACAATATGATCTATTTTCATATCGAGTTTTTGAATATGTGCCCCCATTACAGCAATGTTTCCGTTGCTTTAAATTCAACCACTCTGCTAGGATATGCAATGGCAAACAAAGATGTTCCATTTGTGGAGGTGAGCATTTATATAAAGAATGTGATAGACCAACAGAGATCTGCTGTTGCAATTGCAGCGGGCCTCATCTTGCAATTTCTAGATTATGTCCAATTAAGTTAAATAAAATTTTAGAAAAGAAAAATAAGATTACTTATGCAAGTGCTACATTGACGAAACAACACATGAGTGATAACACTGAATTTCCACCTCTGCTACCTCCAAAAATGAAACCAACTAACTCTGTAAATAAGTCTGTACATACATCTGTAAATAAGTCTATATCTGTAAATAATACTGTACATAGTGTAAATAAATCTAAAGATATCCCTCCTAAAGTAGACATTAAAGCCCAAATAGTTGCCAACAACGATGTACTTATGGCCCTGGTACAGACGTTGGTGGAACTGGGTAATAAGGGAGATAATACGCCTACCACCGTAAATAGTATAAAAGAAACACTACTTAAAAATCTCAAGTAATGGATCCAAGTCACACAATATCTAAGCTACGTATTGCTCAATATAACATTCAAAGTGCTAATAGTAAAAAACCCTTATTGATTCAATTCTTACAAAAACAAAATATTGACATTTGCTTACTTAACGAAACATGGTTTAAAGATAATAGTTTTAGAATACCCGGATATAATATTTATAATAAAAATTCCAAAAATACTCATAATGGTGTAGCAATACTGATTAAACCATACTTAAAGTACAAAGTTTTAAACACTAGATTTTATGAAGACATTCAAACTGTTGCTCTGTCTTTATCTACTGTACATGGTAGCTTGACTATTCTTTGTGTATACTGCCCTCCTTCTAGTGGACATATACGGATCAATAGATTACGTAATATTATTAATGATCTTCCAAAGCCCATATTTGTCAGTGGTGACTTTAATGCACACCACATTGCATTTGGTTGTCTATCCACTAAGGGTAGAGGTCATGATTTATTTAATATCATTGATGACTTGGATTTATGTATTTTAAATGATGGTAATTTTACAACTGTTAACAACCCGAGACGGAATCCATCTGCAATTGATGTTAGCTTTACTAGTGCTAACCTCGCATCAATATGCGAGTGGTCTGTACATGACGATGCCATGGGCAGCTATCACTACCCAACAATAACAGAGATTTCACTACATATAGATAAATATCATATTAATCCCCCTGTTGATAGGTTTATATATAAAAAAGCAGATTGGGAAAAGTATAAAACTATTTCTAAAACAATATTCAATGATTTAGTCTTAAAACTGTATGATCCTATTTTAACCTATAATGATTTTTGTTCTCGATTGGGTACTTTAAAAGATATGACAATTCCTAAACTTAATAAACCAAATAATTTTAAAAGCAGACCTCCAGCTCCATGGTGGAATGACATTTGTGAAAAAAGTGTAATTGCCTCTTACAATGCATTGAAACTATATAGAAGTGAACCTAGTATGGAGAACTATTTAGATTATAAAAGAAAAGATGCACTTAAAAAAAGAACCATATCAGAACAAAAAAAAATAGGTTGGGGTAACTTATGTAACACATTTAATAGAACTACTCCTATAAGTAAGATTTGGAATATGCTAAAAATGTTTAAAGGTATAAGAGCTGGCAATAAATCACATAAAGATGAGTTCATTTCCCAATTTCTAGATAAATTATCTGACAACAGCAATCTAAATAATGTTAATAGTTTAGGCAATATTTTCGAATTAAATAATGATAATCTAAATTCCAAATTTTTGCTAGATCCTTTTACATGGTCTGAATTTAAAATGAGTTTGTTATCTCGGAAAGACACTACACCTGGTTTAGATGATCTCCCCTATTGTACTATTAAAAATTTAGATGAATCAGCACAAAAAATGTTTCTTAATATTCTTAATTTACTTTGGCATTGTAAATGTATTCCACAATCATGGAAAACACAATGTGTCATTCCGATACTCAAACCAGATAAACCTTCAGAGCTTGCCAGCTCTTACAGACCAATATCACTGTCTTCATGTCTAGGTAAATTATTTGAAAACTTGATTAAAAATCGTTTGGATTGGTATATGGAGTCTAACGGCTTCATTCCACACGTACAATATGGATTTCGTCGAGGGCGAAGTTGTGCTGACAGCTTCACTTCCTTAATTTCAGACCTGAAACATGCAAAGGATAGAAAGTCACACACTGTTTGTGTATTCCTAGATGTTCAAGGTGCTTTTGACAGTCTGGATCCAGCTATACTTGTACAAGTTATGTCTAGGTTAGGTGTGCCTGGCCAACTATGTAAATGGATATATAATTTTTTGAATGATAGAACACTCTATGTAAGACATAATAATACATTGCATGGTCCAAAATGTGCATCTAGGGGTACAATGCAGGGTGCTACACTATCTCCTTTGTTATACAATATTTACACAAGTGAAATCTGTAAATTTGTTAATAGTAATGTAGATATTCTGCAGTTTGCTGATGATATTGTTATGTACAGTAGTAATTATAATTTAGAAATTGCAATTGACAATATTAACAGAGCCTTGTCCCAACTATTTCACTATTACAATGATGTGCTACATTTAAAAATAAATCCCTCCAAAAGCAGTGTTATGATATTTGGAAATGAGAACACAAATTCAAAAGTAGTTTATAACAGAGAAACTATAAATCCAGTAAATTCAAAGAAATTTTTAGGCATAGTAATAGATAGGAAATTAACCTTTGAGGAACATATTAAATACATATCAAAGAATGCTCTAAAAGGTTTCAATGTAATTAAATGTCTTGCAGGTGTCTCATGGGGAGCAGACCCGAAAATATTATCAATTTTGTATAAAAGTATAGTTAGAAGTCATTTTGATTATAGTTCACTAGTGTATATAAATAGTACTCATGTAAATAAACTAGATCTATTGCAGAACAGGGCTTTGAGAACAATTTCTGGTGCAATGTGCTCTACTCCCATAAGGGCCATGGAAGTGGAGACTAAAACTATGCCATTAATTTTGAGACGCATTCTACTTGCAGAGAGATTCTGTCTTAAATTAATTGCTGCAAATAACAGGAAAATAATAAACAAAATTGTACCTTCTGTAAGTAGAACTTTTGGGCCTCTAACAACAGGAGAGGATCTCTTGAATGGTAAATCCCCAACATTGTCCAAAATATTGCTGGAAACAGAAAACAGTTTTACTGGTATTAGAAAACAATGCCCATGGCCATGTTACTCCTTCTCTTATCAGTGTATTTCACATCCCGTTAAAGAATTACAAAATCCCATTAATAATAATTCAGATATGATACAGTTTTTGGCAGATAATAAGAATTATCATGTTATTTACACTGATGGCAGTAAGGGGAGTGATTATGTTCGTGCTGCTATATATGATCCACATACTAAATTCTCTCAAAGCTTTGTTCTATACAATACATGTACTATATTCACTGCTGAGGCATATGCGGTTTATCAGGCATTAATACATATTCGCCAAATTAGCAATTGTAAATACTTTTTGATTGTTTCTGATTCACTAAGTTTGATAAAAGCCCTAACTAACCTTACAGTTTCGTTTAAGTCAAATTATATTCTGTATTACATCAAAGAAATAATTTATCAATATTATCATAAGCACATAAAAATTGTATTCCTGTGGGTACCTTCTCACCGAGGTATCTCTGGCAATGAAGTAGTTGATAAAACCGCATATGAAGGTAATAATGCTATTGATGTTAGAAATGCAATGGGCATTCCTATGACTGACTTCTTGCAATGCATTAGTGAAAATATATGTAAGTTATGGTTAGAAATGTGGAAGAAAGACCAAGTCATCAAAGGAAAGTGGTATGGAAGTATTCAAGAAAGTTTACCTGTTAGACCCTGGTACAATAGATTGAAGGAAGCCAGCCGAGACTTTATCACTACGATAAATAGATTGCGCTTTGGCCATAATACTGCTCCGTCACACCTTGCTAGACTTGGCATTATTACAAGCAATACATGCCCACATTGTGAATCCCAAGAAGGAACCATGGAACATCTTATTTTTGGCTGTCAAAACTTCTTGCTTGACAGATTAGTGTTGGCTAGTGAACTTAGTGATGTGAACATTAAGTGCGATTCTTTATCCCGCCCGCCGCCACTTGAAGAGATATTAAAAGACAAAAATACATACAAACCGATATATAAATACATTAAAAATACTATTAAATCAATTTAAAAATGAAGTGATAGTGCAGTGCTCTTTAATAAAATAAGATTTGACCTAAAGGTCCAGTTACCAGGTCATAAAATTCCAAAAAAAAAAAAAAATCATTGCGTCCGTCCGTACTACCTACAATATTTAATTTTTTGTAAATAATAATTTCAAATAAATTTCTTGTTCATCAAATAATTTCAAATATTTGAAGACAATAATAATTATCTACACAATTTGAAACTTGAAAGACCTTGAATCTTAGACTGCGCCATCAAAATCTGGAAATACTAACATAGCGTAACAGATAGACATAATAGTAACTAGATGGCGTTCTTTGTAGGGGCGTGTCTTCAAACGTTACTTTACTCTCGCCTACAGATGGCGCTACTAGAGAAAATTCTTTTGCTTTCAATGCACAGAGTACTTTTATATCTATGGTTTCAATGTTTCATAAATGCTAAATGAAACATTGAAAAGCAAAAGAATTAGCTTTGATCTAGGCCACAGAGTACATTATACTATAATGAAAGTCTAGTCTAGGCCGCGAGCGCTAGTCCTGCATAGAGCGCGGGACCCTGAGTTCGATTCTTAGATTTGGTCTTATTGAGTCATTCATTATAATTTCTCAATAGTTCGGGAGTTAAGATTTGTAAGTACCTACTCGGTTAGAGACAATGATAACCCCTCTCTCTTACATGGTAATAAAACATAACTAGCTACGAGTTTTCTTAAAATATTAATTTCTAAGTAAAGAAGCAAAAGCAAAAGAAGTAGGTAGTGTAACGTAGTATGTACCTACCTAATTACATAATAATATAGGTAAGAATCGTAGCCGGTGGCATTCTGTAGTTTCTGCCATCCCCATGGGAAAAAGGAGGGACTTCATGTAACCTGCATTCGCGATTTATTTGCCAAAAATGTAAACAAATATGAGTCTAACGAAAAATAACTTTAAATCCTACACAATTAAGTTCAGTTTACGCTAGAACTTCAAGCATTTTTATAAATTTGTCAATAGTGCTAGTCACTCTGAAATCAATTAATAACCATTAAAGTAAAGTTGATAATTGTTTAACTTGAAATAATATTAATTTGAAACATAAGTTTGAATAAACTATAGGTAGGTACCTACTAAGTGTCCATGTGTTTCTAAGCATGTATTTAGATATTATTATCATCAACCTGAAGAGTTTGTTTGAACGCGCTAATATCAGAAACTAGTTACAGACGCCAGCACATTAAGCTACCCGGAACTGTAAAATTTTCCCAATCAACTTTGAACCTTATGCTTTAACGATAAAGTTGAGAATCTATTAAAGAAATTTGACAGATTGTAGTACCTTGATGTGTGTCTGTACCTACCAGTCGGATTTGAAAAATTATTTTTGCATTTGATAGCCCAGCAATCCTTGAGAAGGGCTATATGCTATTTAACAATATACGCTACGACCTTCAGGAGCTGAGAAGAAAGAAAAAGTCAGAATTAACGCTAAAGGAAACCCAAGCAATAACGCGGGCGGGCGATGCGATGCGACGGGTGGGGGGTGGACGGGGACGGGGGAACAATAAACACGCGGCCGAAGTCACTTGCAGAGGCTAGTAGGCGATAGGTAAATAGAAAAGAATTTTGGCCTGACTTTTCAATATTCAGATAACTTTCATCTGACGAATAAATATTGCGTTTTGACAGCTTTTGTATAGAAACTATTTCAAACTGTCATATTTATTATTCAGATAACAGTTATCTGACTATTATGGACAGGGGTCCGTAGCTAAATAATAACAGCCGCACAGGTCGATCGATCAGGTTAAGCCGCGGTTGGTCTGTGGATGGGTGACCATGTTTACATACCGAGACCCCTGCGTGCCCCGGAAAGCACGTTATAATCCGTTGGTCCCAGCTGTCATTCGTGGATCTTTGAGAGTCGTTACGGGTAGTCAGAAGCCCGAAAATCTGGCAACCAGTCTTACCAAGGGGTATCGTATTACTCGCTAACTGGGTTGTGGAGGTCAGATAGGCAGTCGTTCCATGTAAAATACTGATATTCAGCTGCATCTGGTTAGACTGGAAGCCGACCCCAACATAGTTGGGAAAAGGCTAGGCAGATGATGAGTTATCTGACTATTGAAAAATCAGCCCATATTTACATTAAAAACCTTAAGTACCTAATAATACTTATGTTCTAGCCACTCCTCCTCGGCCTCCTCCTGTCGTATATTCTTGATACAGATATTCTATTTCACGAAGTCCGTTTGGCTTTGATTGTAGTAGTGACGTATCCCGACAAGCGCGCTCCCACAGCGGCTGCCCCTTGCTGCCGTCGCATGAGGCTATGTCCGCGAATGTGTACCGTTTTACTTCACCCATTGTTGAGTCTCTGTTGATCACAATGTGCATGTGCACGCTTGACAACAATCATAGTCAAACGGACTTCGTGACATAGAACATCTGTACAAGCACTAGCTTTTCGTGTTTTTTTAGCCTAGCTTTCGCCTTTGTACCAGCACATCAAGCTACTACAATCTGTCAAACTTTAATAGATTTTCAACTTTATCGCTAAAGCATTAGGTTCAAGGTAAATTGGGAAAATTTAACAGTTTCGAGTAGCTTGATGTACTGGCATGTGTACAAGCAGTGTGCACGATGGGGCAAAAAGGACGAACTTCCATACAAACTTTCATCCCTCATTTAACACCTCTAAGGGACGAATTTTCAAAAAAAAATTCTGAGGGCTTACTTTCTTTACAAACGAAACACTTGTGTAAAATTTTAAGCTTCTAGACTTAGTGGTATATACCTAATTAGGTAATATGTAAATTAATTGAATAAATTTAAGATTAATTAATTTATGAATTTTAGGTTTTTATTAAGTAAATTATATTATTCCCTCTAAAAATTCACCTAACCGACTACGAATTAAACGAATCGGAACAGGTAGGTAATTCACGTGGGCACGTGAATTACATCCAAACTGTATCGGACTGTGACAAATCCCTTTGTGATCAGCACGGGGTGCAATTGCATCAGTTCATTTGTGTGTCTAATTGTCTATGGACATTTGGACAACGCTATGTAATGCACTTTGTTGGTGTTAGGCTGGGCACACATTGGTTAATTATTTTGGTAGATCATTAATTTGTAAGGATGCGTTGTAGATTTTAATTTAGTAAGAACAAACTTCACTTAGGTAGGTACTCTGCATAAATTATTACTTTGTTTGATAAGATAGGTAGGTAATGTGTTCTTGCATGCTAATTTTGGACATCTTCCTCACTTCGCTCATCAAGATGTTTTTTTGCGTTTTGTTTTGGCAACTATGACAACCATTGGTAGGTTAGCTACCTAAAGATGCTGGTAGGTAAGTATCGAGTCATCTCGCCTGTGTGAAGCCTGTTATAAGGCAGGCCTCTATATTCAAATCAAGGATTTGGCAGAGGAAAATTAAATGACGATCGCTGTTTGTTTTTATGAGCTGTCTAGAAAAGATGATGCTACCACCAAAAAGGTTAGGTACGTAGTCCAAAGGGCTTTGAACCGTTTTCGCCAGAAACATCTGCATGGCTGAAACGCTTTGTAGGTAACCTTTTATGACTGCTACTGAGCTAAGGTCGCTGGAAAGTTGCACCGTACTTATGAACGTCTAAGTGCCTAGACTAGAGGGATGTCCTGCCTCGGCTTGTTCAGACGCCTGCACATCAAACTACTACAATCTGTCAATTTTCTTTAATAGATTTTCAACTTTATCGCTAAAGCATAAGGTTCAAGGATGATTGGGAAAATTTTACAGTTTCGGATAGATAATAATTACCAAATCCAAATTGTCATTCAACAGCTAGTTTTACTAAGCAGTAGAACTAGTGGAGCGCTTTTTTTGGAAGTACATAAACTCTCATAGGTAAGTACCTAGATCCTAGTACCTAACCTACTAGGATCTACCTATTAGATATCTCCTCATTTTACTCGCTTAAATAAAAGTAAAAACAAATCTATGGAATAAACACACCAATTTTCAAATTTCGAATTCGATAAATGCATCAAAACACTGGCAGTCAGACATCTCTAAGGGCGAGTAATGCCTGGCCCTGACATCGGCCGCCCGTAGAGGCACCCGGCACCCCACCGCGCTTATTATCCAATTTATCTGTGCTCAAAACGCGATGATTAAAATAAACACTGTTACTGACGTTCCTCTAATAAAAGGTATGCTTTTGTATTGTTCATTGTTCGGCTTGTTGAGTTGGATTTGTTAGGTAGGTACATACCTACTTTGATTTGACTATGGGTTGTTTAATTTTGGGTTATTTTTGTTAGATAATAGGTGGGAACCTAATAGACCAATCTGATGAGTTATTGACATCCAAAGAAGAAGGATACAGGGGATCTGTCCGTTACCTTTTCAAGCCCAAACCACTGAACTTGTTGGAATCTGCGGTGCTATTCTATAAAAATCTCACCGTGAAAACTTTGAAGTAGGTAAGCGTGGAGTGAGCTGTCAATAGTGTGAATTCCTAGCAAAAACGAACTCACTTCACCTAAGTTTTCACGGCGAGATTTTTACAACATCGACCGGCTGCACGGTCACGGCGCACTGCGTTCACTCCCTCACACAGGTCACAGAGATGCACGAAGACTCCCAGGAGCAGGAAGTTCAAAGACATCTACAGTTCTGCTGACGAAAGAACGCGTTCTTGCCAACTGTCTCCTCAGTTTTATACAAACGAATACGTGTTTTGCGAATTTGATGTCTACAAAGTAGGTACTAGAAATTGTCGCACTGACAGCGGTGCTATTCTGTAAACGTTTAAGGAAAACATCGTGAGGAAGCCGGCATGTCCTAGAACCAAAAATTCGAAGACATACATGACATCTAGGTACAAACCCTCACTGGGTCTTTAAACTTAACACTTTGCGGGACACTTATCGCCCCTCGACGTAATAACAATAAAACTTCTATTGTGTCTCGTTCAGTGTCCTTCAATGTGTTAACATAGGTAGGTAGGTACGTGATGAGTATAAAACTATAAATAGATAAGTAGGTATCTAAACACGTTATAACAAAAAAAAAAAGGTTTTCTAAACTCATTGATGCCTAACTACACTTTAAATGATCAAACATTTTTCTTTACGTTTTATATCGTTTAGATATCGATATTCGAAATGACAGATTTTGATCAATTTTGTTAATTGATTGTGAGAAAGGAAAAAAAGAAATTAAACAAAATTATTTGTGATTTGAAATGTCGAGTTCTTGGTTTTGCATGTGGCTGAAAGGGATTTTTCAAATAAATTAAGTACCTAGGTACCTATTCATGGAAAACGTTACCAACACTACGACGAAAGAAGACTAAGAAAAACAAAGAGAAAAGATGTAAAATGAATAGAATAATTGTTTTAAAATATCATACCTACCACAGTTAGTATTAGGTATATGTATACCTACTTACTACAAAATACATAAGCCTAGAATTATAATTACTGTACCTATTACGTTATATTTCGCCCTCTAAAAAATCCAAGCCCCAATACCCAAAACCTTTTACATTTAATTCAACAGAGGAAAAAACAACCAGTTAATATTATCAGAGACATGCCTTTTCAACGGAGTGAAAAACAAAAGAAAATTCGTATAAAGAATTCAATCGAAATCGAATCAAGAATCCGTCTACCGTGTGTTGAAGCGGGACGGATAGACACGATATGCAGTACGCTAGAAAAAGACGTGCATAGCGTTAATCCTATTGGCTTATACCGGGCGACGTTTGCCGCGATTGGTCGCTGTGCCTTATTGAACTGTCACCGAAGACCGCGGTTTAGGGGGCGACCGGTAATTCGGGGGCAAACGTGGGGTGGATGGGGGATAGGGTGGCGGGGGGAAAACTCGCAGTTTGGCGATTGACTTGTGGGTAGTTTTCGGGGTTCCTTTGGCATGGATTTCGAGCGAATTGAAAATGTTGAAATTTTATTCGATACCTAAGTATGATGTTCGATTGTTTGGTTTGATTCGTATTGGTTTTTGGCAGGGTTTTCTTTACTTGGTCGTTCTTTCTGAGGAGGGAAAATAAAGACAGACAATAGGTAAACGGTTTTTTTGTAACATACCTATCTACGTAAGTAGTACCTAGGTACCTACGCTAAGAAATAGTTAAATAATTGATCAGTTGATCTTACCATTTCTTAGGTACTTCCTACGCTAAAGTAAAAAGTTCTGACAGAAAGCTTCTGTGTGGATGATCTGCTAAACCGAAAATGAAGCCTAGGGACCGTTCAAGTATTACGTAAGCAGATTTTTTGCAATTATTAGCCCCCCCCTCCCCCTCGTCAGCTCAAGTAAGCAAAGCTCTTACCCCCCCCCCCATGCTTACGTAAACATCATGCATGCAATCAATAAAGAAACCAGAACACATTGAAAAAAAATGTGTTCCTGGTTTCTTTATTGATTCATGAACAGCAGTTATATGCGTTTCGTTTTCAAGCATAGACAAGTAGGGTTGCCATATGTGTTCAAACCAAAATCGACTAAATATTGTAGAAAATCCGAAAAAGTAAAAAAATAAATACTGCTGACGTAATCACCATCCAGACCCCCCCATCCCCCATGTCATCAAAAATAAGCAAAGGAAAGACCCCCCCGCCCCCCTGTAGTGCTTACGTAATACTTGAATGGCCCCCTAGGTACAGATCATAGATCATATAATTTTATATACAATTAATTTTAAGCTCTATATAATTTAAAACTAGGTCCTGTTAAGTCCTATATCTACCTACCTAAGAATATTGAATTATTATACCTAATTATTAATAATAGCCACGCAATTATCAATTCCTTTCCAGTTTAGGTATGGGCTTGAGGCAAACATGGTTTAGGTATTCAAGTAGGTACCTATCTATCTACCTCCGCATAACGACATCAAAAAGCACCCAATCTTGACAGTTACCTTTCGCGCCAAATCACGGCGCACCCAATGAAAATGCGGGAACTGTTGACTTTTCGTCTATGACGGTTGTATTCTGCGGGCAAAGGCATCGTGCCACGCCCTGCCAAATGTGCGAATTCTTATTGGGTGATATCAAATGTCACTCGGTGTACCTAGGTAGGTATGTAAAGGTATTTGTCGGAGTTAAGGGAAAATTGTGTCACTTGGGTATTTATTTAGATACCCAAGTATGTAGCTTATAGGGTCTATAGGTATGTACCTATTAGTCGCTCTTTTCTAGGTGTACCTAAAGAAAATTTGTTTAATGCATTCTTCTTAATGAACAAGTGTTACTTACTTGGATATGAATAACTGTGTGTATACCATACCATCCCAAGTCTAAGTAGGTATCCCATACAGATTTGGCACAGGGCTTGTCTTATGCCCAAATAGCCCTAGCGATATTATCAAACTGGCTCCTAATGTGAACATTGCTGAACGGGCTTAGCGTTGTAATTAGGTACAGTTTGGCTACGGCTCTGCTGTGGCTATTAAAGGTACCTACATAATGTATCAGGAAACCGGCATGTCCTAGAACTAAAATTTCGAAGACATGTGACATCTACCAACCCACCTGGGCCCGCGTGGTGGATTACGGCCCACTCCTTCTCACAGAGGGGAGGCCTGTGTCCCAGCAGTGAGAACATTATATTCTGATTTTGCTTATATATATGTTTAATGTATCAGTAGTAAATAGGTAGGTACTCTACTTATATATAGGTAGGTACAATCTGACCAACCTTCATCAATGTGTAGGTAACGTGTCTAGGAAAATTATGACAAAGAAGTCTCTAATATGACACTGAAGATGGATCGGCTGGTTAGATTGATCGAATGTGGATCATAAGAAAGAAAAAATGAGGACAAGATATTTTTCTACTCATTAATATAAACTGCCCAAGTGTGCGAAAGGTGACAAAAAGGGGAAATTATATACTATGGTGGATCCTGTGCAAGAAAATTGCTCAGGCTTAATCGTATTCAGCCAGACAGAAAGATTTCATTTTCTAAGTAAAATACTGCGACAAAAATACAGACCATAGACGTATAAAAACGAATCCGCGCCTAATTGTTTCTATATAAATTCGAACAACCATTCCACGTTGTAATTGGAAAACGGAACGTTCAATCCGCGCTAAAATGTACGACGGCATTATTCTAAACGACAGGGCCGACGCAACAGCGGCGTAATGCCACAAATTAAAGCTTAAAACGGCCGGTTAACAGCTGACCCAAAATCGAAGTGTCCCCCTGTCTGGGGGACAGAGTCAGACGCGAAAAGCAACGGGGCGGAGCCATGCCACGCCTTCAAGCTCACAGGCAATATCGCGTCAAAAGTTCCCCGGCCGTGGCATAACGCGCGCGGCTCTTGCCCGTCCGCGTGCTTAAAAAAAATATAACGTCAAAAGTGAAACAACACGTGTTTAGCTGTCAAATTTTGGAGGGAATTTGTTGGCTTTTTTTAGTGTGAACGGTTTGAATTTTTATCTGTATTATTTGGGATATTTATTGTAGGTATTTTTATTATTTACGTTGAAAAATGTAATTGCAAAATGACCTACCTATAGCTGCAGTACCTACCTCACTACTTTTCTTATGCATCTTAAATCTACAATTCTAAATAGGTACCTACAGTTGCAGGTAACACCCAAGAGTAATAAAAAAATCAATTTTGAGTTCCACGTTTCATTTATTAATTTTATTTAAACAAAAAGTAAGAAGCTTTGTATAAAGTTACACAAAGTAATTAAACAAGGTTTCGCATTATGCACTATAATAATGGTGGTTCCTACATTGATGCTATGCGATGTCTTTCGCTTCTTCCTTTAATATAACTTCAGCCAATTTTTTTTCATTTACGATCTTCGATTCCTCGATATAAGGTTTTAAACCCCTGCTTTTCCTTAAGAAACAATAATAGTACTTCCTTGTTAACAGGCCTACACTGTCCTTCCATACTTAGGTAAGTACCTATTAACGCTTCAATTTGAAAAATTGTAAAAGCCAATTCTTTTTATAAGAGTAGGTACCAAACCGTGGAATTTCTTTTCGGCTCTTTTTTATAGAAAACGACCAAGTGGAACCGTGTGTCTAGCTTCTGATGTTTCATAAGTGCCAATGTAGGTTTATGTGAAATAAAATAGGGATTTTGATTTTGAACAGGCTGGTGTCAATAAAATTTAGCTAACACCCAACATGAAACAATTCCTAACTATGTGCTTAGAGAAATTTAAAGCTTCTTTTACTTACACATATATTACCTACCCACTTCTAACTTCTTAAAGTAAATTGAACCATAAAAAGACTTTAAAACCTGGTATACACAAACAATCTATCCACCCTGGAGGTACTTTTTGTCCCACTGCAAGACAATTGGAGGCCTTCAAATTTTTCCACACACTTCTGTCCTCTGCTATTTGTGGAACAGTTCTTTTGGCACACGCCACAGATTCAAGTTTCAATTGAAAAAGGATTTGAACTCCTTGCTCTAGGCTTAGCTCAAGCCAATAACGGCATGCGTATCTTACCCACAGATATTATAAATTTTAGTTTGATATAAGTATCAAAATATTCTAACAAAAGATCTGACATGCATTGACTTGTACATTATTAACTTCTTTTTTTAAATCATTGTTGACATGACACCACTTTTGCTCGGTTCCTAAATGCAAAAACGAATTGTGTTGCTTACCAATGCTAGCATTTTTGACGTGACAACGTCTAATAAATCGATGAAGCTGGTTGCACTCACGAAAAAACATGACTCATGTAGCGTTACCTCGCGGCCTCGCTCTGTAGCGTTCCATGGCGGCTTGAAGTGCAAGCGAATATTAACAAATGCAATGCAACTATTCCATCAGTATTTTCTTATGACGTTGTCACGTTCAACTATCGTCAGTAAACCGACTTTATTATTGCCAAACTAGACAAATAGATTCGTAAGCTAATTTTACCTGTGATAGCTACTTCCATATGGGAGGGTCTACTGCAAAAGCTATGAGGTCTTTGCTTCACTATTGGTGAAGAAGATACAAGTCTTAATTTTAACCAATAACTTTTCTTTTTTTTTTATTTGAATTGGGTTTAGTCTTGACTCATCTAGGTCAGAGATGACACAGACAAAGTCTACGATGGAGTGAGCTTACCCAGAAGAAGCCTGTTCACTCTTAAAAAAAAAAATTAAAAAATATAGAAATCTGCCAATAGGCTGCTTCATTGTTTAATCGTCAATCAATTCAGCCCTTCACAGTCCACTGCCGGACATAGGCCTCTCACATACTGCGTCACGACCGGCCCTCTAATGTCTACATCCAGTCTGTCTCAGTCACGTTTTTGAGGTTGCCTCATTGTCAGCTTGTTTTATATCCCGAATTATTGTACTTTGGTACCTAACGCAATTCAAATTGATTTAATTATATTTGTCATAATTTATCATCACTTAGGTAGGTAGGTACTTACTCATAATATATGTAACATTTTGATTTCGCTTTGGTATTTTTAATTAACATCTGAACAAATATTGACTGCAAATTACCAAAACACCTTCGTATTTAATCATTTAGACGTTTTCCCATCCCGAATAATCTATGTAGACTGTCAAACCCTACTGCAGTGCGATTCTGTAACCATCTCACCGTGAAAACTTAGATGAAGTGAGCGTGGAGTGAGCAGCCGGTCGATTCTGTAAAAATCTCACCTGAAAACTTAGGTGAACTGTGTTAGTTTTTGCTAGGAATTGTCACTATTGACAGCTCACTCCACGCTCACTTCACAAAAGTTTTCACGGTGAGATTTTTACAGAATTGCACCGCTGTAAATAGTGTCAATTCCTATCAAAAACAAACTCACTTCACCTAAGTTTTCACGGTGAGATTTTTACAGAATCGACCGGCTGCACCCTAATTGCGTAACATTTTCAATCACAATGTGAATGATTTTGAAGGATATTGCTAATTCATTGCTTCATGTGTTCGAAAAATTGTCCGCCGAACTACGTAAATAACGCAATGAATGTTGTTGAACTGTCAAAGTGAAAGATATTGCTACTTTTAGTGTGTTACGCAATTATCCGCTGGTTTGTCTGAAGTTTCTCAAAAAAAAGTAGATAAAACGAGCTAACTAGGCACTCGTTCCACTCGTCATCAATTTTTTTTAGCCGACTTTTCAGAAATTTTCCACACGCTGTAGGCAAGTGTGGTGATCAATGCTCGTTTCTTCTCTGTTCCTATTAGAAGAGGATCTTTCCCCTCATTAGATATACCCATAGAATATATTATATAAAATAAAATACAGTTATTTACATACACAGTTATATACAGTTAGACAGGAAGGCTTTTTTTTTGTTTCCGGGGTGGAAAATCCTCATGGATGTCCGCCGCCCTAGGGCGGGTAGCGGGGTCTGTCAGACTCTTACTGACTAAAAACCACCCCGGTGTTCCATCTCACACCTACGCCGGGGGTCGCGGGAACGTACGATCCTTCCGCAACCCTCGACTGTAGACTGGAAGCCTACCCCAACAAAGTTGGGAAAAAGACTAGGCAGATGATGACTTACCTTCCTACTAGAATAATCTCGAGAAAACCGGTGCATGTATAGGTAGGTCCTTATGCAATTGCTACAACATTTATATAACTACAGCTAAAAAATCTGTCAAAATAAACAGAAAAGTATGAAACATCTCATCTTATAAGACGCAAAATAACAGTGGTAGGTATAAAAGTGACTTTTCTGTATAAAATTGACTTTAAAATGGAAGTGGCTCAAACACCTCTGCAGCTGACCCAAGATCATTCAGATGGTCGGATGACAGGTAAGAATATTAATTAATTATTGTTACTTATTCTAAATCTTAGGAGCAGTGGTGGCCAAGTGGTAACGGCCGCGACTTACGAGTTGTAGGTCGTAGGTTCGAACCCAGACAGGCGCTTTACTTTGTGTAAATTATTTCATCACCACTGCTCACAAAACGGTGAAGGAAAACATCGTGAGGAAACCGGCACATCCTAGAAGCAAAAATTCGAAGACATGTGACATCTACCAACCCGCACTGGGCCCGCGTGGTGGATTACGGCCCACTTCCTCTCACATAGAGGAGGCCTGTGTCCCAGCAGTGGGAACATTATAGGCTGATGATGATGATGATGATTCTAAATCGTGGCCAAGAATTAACAGCCGCACGAGTCGATCGATCAGGTTTACCTACGCTTGTCGTGGTTGGTCCGTGGATGGGTGACCATCGTTATGTACAGACGCCAGCACATCAAGCTACCCGAAACTGTCAAATTTTCCCAATCAACTTTGAACCATAGACTTTGGCGATAAAGTTGAAAATCAATTAAAGAAATTAGACAGATTGTAGTAGCTTGATGTGCTGGCGTCTGTACATACCCAGACCCCGCCGTGCCTCGGAAAGCACGTTAAGCCGTTGGTCCCGGCTGTCATTCGTGGACCATTGACGGTCGTTACGGGTCGTCAGAACCGTGGAAGTCTGACAACCAGTCTTACCAAATAATGTTACCCAGTAACTGGTTAGACTAGAAGCCTACCTCAATATTAGTTGGGAAAAAGCTAGTTAGTAGATGATTTTGGATAAGATAAGCGGGCGTTTTGAAGACAGTAATTTTGACATTTTGAATAATGATTTTTTATTTTGATTTTTAATTGGGACATACGTTTTGCTCTGGTAGAAATATTATTCCACTATGCGCTATGACAAATATACCTAACAGTTTGACATAATTGCTTTACAAAAGCTGTCAAACCGTAATATTTATCTATTAGATTATACTATCGTCAGATAGTATAATCTAATTTAATAACCAGCCCTTACCTAGTTAAGGTTATTGTAATACTTTTATTGGGGGCAAGTTTGACTTCCTAATAAAAATATGAATTCATTTAATCGTATATGGTGACTCCTCGTAGGTACCTACTTATAGTGACGATTGGTAACTACCAGTCGTCACTAGTAGGTACAAGGTAGTACTTAGGTACTTTTTTAGTTTTTTTTTTTCTTTTGAAGTAACTCGATACCTAATGTAAAAGAAGAACATTAGGTATAGGTAACTAAAAATTCAAAGAATATAAATTAAATCGAATTAAATAATGATGACTCTTATGAACTCATACTTAACATCATTACTAATGACTAGCTCTTGCCTGCGACTTCGCCTGCAATCGAGGATTAAAATTAGCCTATGTCCTTCTCCAGGCCCTAGTCTACTCATGTGCTAAATTTCATCCAAATCCGTTTAGCCGTTTTAGCGTAACCGCCGTTTTAGGCTAACAAACAAATATACATAGAAAAAAAAATGTTCTCTGTTACGTACCGTTCTCTAGAGGATAGGTATTACCTACTGCATTCAGTCATATAGATAGGAATTTTGGATAGTTTTTTTCACCCCACAACTAGTAAGTACTCAGGCTTTTGTGTAGTAATAAAAGGGTTTTGATTTGATTAACTTATCGGCTTGCTTATCGTCTATTCGCCGAGTAATCCGATTGGTCTACGAAAGGCGATAGTGGCGCCGCTCTTCCGCGTGTATTTTGACACGAACTAATCGTCTCGAATCGAATAATAACGTGCTCCGCGCGCTATAAACATTTTTCTATTAAGAAAAGGTCCTTCTGTGATTTTGTGCTACAACCCCCTCAAGATACGAACAATAACATTAACCAACACCTGTGGAATATATGTGTAGTCAAGTTTAGCTGGATTTAAGACGCCTGGACACGACGCCGACCCCTTGGTGCGCGAGGCAGTGGACGGGAGTTTGCTGGTAAGCTTTTTCAAATCCACAACCCGTAATTTACTACACATTCTCTTTGTAGGTAATATTTAGTTTAGATAACAACTTAACGAGGCCAAATCAAACAACAAATTTAACACTAATATCAATAGCTTTGCGCATTTATTGCTTACACAAGTGAAGAAAAGAATAACTTTTTCCAGGCCGTCGGCGCGGGCGTCGGCATTCTGTCTGCCCGCGGATGGATAATATGATAGTACCTAGGTAAGGGGGTCGTGTGCAGTCTGACACTCCCTTCTACTTCACCCAGAGCTGGAGGGGTCATTTGATGATTTCCCATTCTCAAAAAAAAAAAAATGGGGTTCGTGTGCTAGACTAGAGAGCTTCCTATGCTGTCTTTAGCTCGTTACACAATCCTATAATTTTGATACTATCATTTAATGGTAAATCAATAGAACTCTAGAGACAAACAAACTTCGCGACAAGAAACAAGACAAGACCCGCGGCAAAGTAGGTGGTACCTCCTACAAAATCTTGAGAGCGCGCATTTGTGGAAAACCTTTTGAAAAAAAATCCGAGTCGGACTCGCGCACCGAGAGGGCTCCGTACAAATTTGTAGGTATGTAAATAGTCAGGGCGAGCGAAGCGAGCCCTGCTATATCCCACAACCTGAGCATTTTGTGGTACACTTTACGGAAAAACTATTACGCCTATTGATTTGTGCTTTAACATAATAATTTCTATTTATATGTAGATGTGTTATAAGTAAAAAAAAAAAATAATTTAAATTACGAAAAAAAAAAATATTAAAAAAAACTACCTTAAAGATTATTACCACGCAGAAAACGACGCGAGCCCTCACAAAGCTCTGCTTTTAGCTAGTTTTAAAATAATTTTTTTGTTTTTTTAATTTACGGGTTTCGAAATTTTTCCTTTACTTGTGCTAGGTACATGACATTGCTTCTTGCATGATTCTAGGTCAACAGGAAGTACCCTATACATTTTGATTTCGGAACACAAACGCCCGTATTTTTTCACTGCTTCAAGGGATTGCAGCCCTAAGTATTTGAAATTGATTTCAACTTGATAACTTCACGCGTTTCTGAGAAAAAGGGTCTTGACTGATGGACAGACAGACGGACAACGAAGTGATCTTATAAGGGTTCCGTTTTTCCTCTTGAGGTACGGAACCTTAAAAAGTTTTAAGATACTTACATCAAACCTGCTTCCCAGAAAAGTTCTCCAGAAGTACACTTCTACCTACATTCACTTTTCGCCAGTTATCTATGTTTAAGTCCCATGTAGGGTACGACCCTATAATTGCCATCCGGTAATATTTTTACAAAATCATCGAAATAAAAAAAAAAAAACAAAGGTCCGTTAAATTTATTCACTCTACAGACAACATAACCCAACAGATAATATTTTACCGCCATTTCCCGCGCGGCGGCCATACTTTTAGTTATATTTTTTTCAACAGGCAAAGGCAACATTAGTATTCAGGCCCATACAGCCAGTAACTCGGGGGTCTATTTGACTGATTTTCAGCCTCTCCATGATTTGCCACTTTACCCGGTCAGATTGCACGCTGAATACAAAATAACCAATACTGCGAAGGGGGATTTGAAATTTCATTTTCGCATAATGGCGTCGCGTTTTGAATATTGGGTATTTTATTAACACTGCGTGTGTATAGGATAATTTTGTGAGCGAGGAATGTAATGGACTTAGCAATTTTGTTTGAGCATTTTAGCGTTGATAGATTAGGTTGAAGTTCGTTACTTTTGAGAAGGTCTAGGTTCTGTAATGTATTTTGGTACGAACAACTGCGTAGGTACTGGACGACGGGTTTCATTTAGTTACAAAACAATCCAATGCTTTCTGTCCTCTTGTCATTTACATGTTGCTCGAGACTGATGCTATTCTCTGTTCACCTACGATTTTTTCCGTTAACCTATTTTGTCCCAATGCTGAGCAAAGGTCTTCCCCATATTTTTCCACTTTTCTTTGTGTTGTGCCTTCAGGCTTCTCCGTCCAATCGGTTAGAAACGAGTCCAAATCGTCACGGCAGTGTTTTTTTAGGCCTGCCTCGGTGAGGATGCCTAAAAGAGTGGGTGTCTTCAGGCACCCACTGTGACGAGTTTGGCCCATCTGCCTGGACGGATCCTATAGGTGTTTTTAATTTCTTCAAAAGGTAAGTATGTATTTACCTAAGTAATTATTGTCGATTCCCGTCGGCTTCATCTACCCCTTTTAATCGATTAACTAATAAGTCATAATACAGAGGTAAGGCTTTCATTGAAATCCGACGGTACGATTCCTGTATGACAGTGAAAATAACGAGTCGATTGGCAGAATGGTTGACCCTTTGGTATCCTGCGCTACGAGATGCGTGAATGATGATCGATTCTCGCCCTGAATAGGTACCTACTTGTCAATGTAATGTATTGTAGAGATAGATGTGTTAGAGATCGCAAAAAGCGATAAGGCCGCCCATTGTATATTTTGTAGTGTTTGATGTATTTTTGTGGTGTACAATGAAATATAAATAGATGGGTTATATGCATGTCAGATATTTTTTGTAAACGCATAGGTGATTGGTATTATTAAGTATAAAGGCTCCTTCAAACAGGTGCGACACGCGATAAAATCGCGCGCAACACAAAGGCACCGCAAATCGCGCAACGAGCGGTGCCTTTGTGTCGCGCGCGATTCGCGTCGCGCGTCGCTCCTGTTTGCAGGAGCCTTAATATGGAATACTTTATAATTCCCTCGCTCCTGCGCTATTAACTGTTTTACAGGAGACAGTGAAAAGATCTAAAAAAAACTCTTAATATCATTCATTCACTGACAGCCAACGCACTGCCTAAACCTCTGGGTATAGAAGCTTGAAATTTTGCACCAGAATTTTCCATATTATATAGTGAAAGTGAGCACTTATGTAGGATTTATGAAAACTCATATGGATGTTCGACTTTTTGACGATAGGAAATCCTAGCACACGGCTTGTAAAGACAACCATTTTCTAAAGAGATTTCTCTCTTTAGGAAATCATTGTCTTAGGGCTCATAATTTCTCAATCGACAGACAATTTTTATTTGTGGAATAAAATTGGCGCCTGACAGATTTTGTATGGAAGAACTGTCAAAAACTCAAAATTAAAAAAAAAAATCGGTTGTCTGTAAAGTTGGTTTACTGACGATAGCTGAACGTGACAACATCATAAGAAAATACTGATGGAATAGTTGCATTGCATTTGTTAATATTCGCTTGCACTTCAAGCCGCCATGGAACGCTACAGAGCGAGGCCGCGAGGTAACGCTACATGAGTCATGTTTTTTCGTGAGTGCAACCAGCTTCATCGATTTATTAGACGTTGTCACGTCAAAAAATATCGCATAAAATTATCTGGCGTTGGAAAAATCAGCCCTTAGTGGTGTACTGAGGTTGTATTAGACGATAGTCGACGACAATACCTTCTTACTACATACACAGTATCACATTACCAGTTTACCAGCCTACAGCTCTACCAACAGGCAACAGCCAACCGTTTCACGTCTAAATCAAAGAAAGCTAGCAACAAAATCTGTTATTCCGCCGGCGCGGGTACTTCTAACCTACCCTACAGGGTGGGGGTGAAATTAATCAGACGGGCTCAAGGGCTGCCGCGTCAAAAGAAAACCAAATAAAACGGCAAGCGACAAAGTTTCTACTGCAAGGAGATAAGAAAGGAATGGAGACGACTTTGATATTAATGCATCTTCCTTTCTTTTGATAAAATCTTTTACTCGTACAGTCATGAGTGTACATTTAAATACCATGCACTTACGCAAAATTAAAAAGTGATTTTCTCGTGAAATAACATTCGTAAATTTCAGAAAAGACCTATTTCATAATTAAGATATACTCTTATTAATAAACAATAACTTTATTTCCAATTTTAGAATAAAATTAACATAAAGGCGATAGGTTAAAACTATGACACAATAAAAACCTGTGTTATAGGTACCTACCAGGGCTCTCTCTATTAATACCCTTAACCTTAACCTTCTGTTATACCTTCCCACTTATGCATCGCTGAACCATGTTCGCTTGTAAACGTACCAAATGTTGCCTGGCCTATTTGCGCATGAATGAGACGTACAATGTCGGGATGGCGCCATTTTTACCCATCCTTCACCAACTGCGTGGGCACTGGGCGAACCTCTGTGCAGCTTGTGATTTGACATCCATGAGGCTGTGAGAGTGAGACGGAAAATTAAAAGTGGGTAGTTTTCATATCTCACATTATGCCAGCATTCATTATTTTTTAATTAAGTACATCAAATATTTCTATTATCGACTAGCGCTTACTTTTCATCCTTTTATGTTTCGTTTGTTTGTTTTTTAATTTCTTTTCCACTTTCGCAAATAGTGTTTTAGCTGACTTATTTAAAGATGTCATATCCTTCGTATTTGGTTAATCCAAATGCAAACAACAGCTAATACAAGTTCAAAGCACACACACACAAGATGCAAACTGTTCGAAAATAGTCCGCCGCGCTCGGCTGCTTGCAGCGTATTGTGCGATGACATTACAGTGCACGGATTAATAAATTATTATGACAATGTGTCCGAGCATGGCAAGTCAGGCATCGTTTAAATTAAAACAGGTTTCTGTTCTGACTCGTTTCGGAGAATTTCTTATTTGCATAAGGTCTATCATGCGGCCATGTCACTTATCTATTTATCAGTATTTATTTATTTATTGTTTAGTTTTGAAATGTTACTCAACATCACGCTTTTTATACATAGGTACCTATTCGATACTGTTTTATGTGACACTAATTTATTGTTATTTATTTATTCAATTATGCATACACATTACACACATCACGATGCAGTATAAAACTGATTTACATCCGTCACCTCACACACCAGGTCCAGTTGAAAACCAGCGTCAGGCACCAGTTGTCTGGCATTTTTGCTGAACTGGGCCTTTTTGGCGCAGCCGTGAGGCACACTTTCCTGCTAATTTCTTACATCGGACTTTGCACTTTTTATTTTTATCTTATTTTTTTTTTTTTCTGATGTACGACTATAATTATCTAACTATCTGGTGTATTGTGTGTCTCTTAGTCTGTGCTAAATAAATGTATTTTCTTTCTTTCTTCTTTAATACATTTTCCAATTTATATAAACTAGTACTGAGTTACATTGCGGAAGTATGAATTATCAGACTTACTTAAGTAATCTGGATCTTACTTAAGTAAGTGTTACGTTAATATTCATGACTGCACAGTTACAGCTGTCGGAAGTACCTTTTAAAAGGATTTAATTGATTTGCTGGTACTTAGGTATTTTTTCAAATTCACTCTTGAGACTCTTTTTTCGGTGAAACCGTGAAACTCTTTAGCGATTGGTGTAAACCGAGCGCATCTTCTAAAATGTATTCCATTGTATTTTCAAAAAAAGAAATCATAGGAGAATTTTTCGTAATTTTAAGAAAGTTCACAGTCTGATCTCAGTCTCAATCTGTAAAAGATACCTCTAATTTTCCTACGATTTTAACATGTTTTGATATTGGATGATGCTAAAACGTGATTGCGGCTAGATTTTGACGTTTTTAATAAATTACGGGCATTGGCTTTCTGAAATGGCGCATTATGGTCGTAAGCCTGCATGATTCTGACACGATAAGTACAATGCGTGCCACGAAAGAAGAGACTTGACACACCACGTGGTTTGACATGCGCAGTACACGATTTTAGGTAGCTTTAGCGGTATGAGGTCTGAGTGCGGGACGGGACCGGACGTCATAGGGGCGGCGGAAAGAGTGGGAGAGGCGGGGTCAAGTCTCTTCTTTCGTGGCACGCATAATTGTACTCGCTTTTTAGGGTTTCGTACTTCAAAAGGAAAAAACGGAACCCTTATAGGATCACTCGTGTGTCTGTCCGTCCGTCTGTCACAGCCAATTTGCTCCGAATCTAATGGACCGATTAGGTTGAAATTTGGTACACATTATGAATCTTTGTGACTCTAACACAAACGTGTATAAATGTAAATAAATTAATTTTGAATATGAGGGTAATTTTTGGGGGCAAATAGAAAATTTAAAAAAAAAAGTTTCACTATCTATACCGTGTGACATATCAATGAAAAGGCTTACTGTGAGGATCTCAAATATATATTTTTCATAATTTTAAAGCAAATTGTATTAAAGTTATTTAATAACATAGATGAAAATTGACCATCCCACCTTATCTCCGAAACTATTAAGCCTAAAATTCTGAAAAAAAAAAGTCAACTACCACTTGACCGGTTTTTATTCATTACTATCCACTCAGTATTCTCCATTGAGATGCACCCTTCCATGTCAATCTAGACTAGAACAGAGAAACTAACACGATGGTAACTTGCACTTTATTACTCTTATGTACTTGATTCGCAGTTTCTAGTTAATATCGGCCAGGCACTCTAGCCTTTCTCGCAGAAATATTGCCACATGAGCAAATGCGGCCTTGCGTCAAAATACAGCATACAAAAAATCCCAACCTCAAAAAACCGACTCAACGTTTTCCCCTGCCCCCAGTAAGTGGCATTCTAACACAAACAAACATTGATTTATCCTGATACCCCGGATTTAGGCGTCGCTTCCTCTTTCCCGCTGACTTCCAATTTCGGGCCCAGAACTTTTTATATGTCTTATAAAATTTTCTTTTATGGCTCTCCGCTTTCGTGTTGCCGAATGTATTGTGATATAAATCGGGATATTTGCGGAGGCTTCAGTTTTGGGCTATGGAGTTTTTGGGGCAAGAAAACTTGGGTGTAAGTATTGCTCAAAGATTTTGCCAAGGAATTGGAGATCACTGAATGGTAATGAATGGGCTTACTTAGTGGGATGAAGCCAGTTTAAAAAGACAGATGTTTCGGCGCTGAATTGTTACTTATGATTTTGGTTTTGTATTGGTATACGTTTAAAACATCAGTAGTGATTTCGGATTAAATTAAAACACATTAAGTGACAACGAAGTCACGAGCAGTTGCTTTATAGGTATTCAATACAAAATTGATTTAAATATCTTTTATCAACAGCTTCAAAGCGCTACTTTTTTACAAAGTACATCAATTATTCAAATAAAACGAAATGTAATTAAATGGGTCAGCAATTATAAAATTTGGCGAGTCACCCAAAAGCAGCATTTAAATAATTTGGTCAGCATACAAAGATTTTGTTTGCAATAAAAAAAATCAGGCAGCAATTCTTGTTCCGCAACTAATTTTGATAATGGTCAAAAATTAAATCATACATAGGCAGCCAACAATAACATGAGTCTGCATAATAAACATTCAGTCCGCAAAATAACTACTTGAGCGGCAAGATTTTGTGGATTAGGCGTGAAAAGGTAACATAATTTTCATTTCATCGAATATTTATTTGCGATAACAACATTTGCGCTGTTGATCAAAATGTATAATGTTCATATGATGTTCCCACCCCGAGGTTCGGTTTTGTTAGGTTACTTTAAACCCTTTTCACAGAAATAGGAGCCCCGCGAAGCGGGGCTCCGTCGACATTGGATGCAAGAGCGAGTGAAGTTCTTTCTTTTCGTAGTCACTCATTTTTGTTCTAATATCAGCACGTTCTCCACTAATAAAAGTTTATATGTGCGTTTGTCGTTATTATTATCGACCACCTTATGCTGTACAAAAATAATTACAGCCATCCAGAATGACATAAATTGCTGATTGATTTTGAAATGTTTGCTGACCATGAGTTGCTGACCAATTAGCTATTTCTGCTCACCGATTATATTTTTCTGCTCACAGAAATAACAATACTGTTGCGCGCCAAAAATAATGCTTGATACATCGCCATGTATCGCCATTAGTTACCACTAGCGCCATCTTGTATCGGGTAGCAGAACTAGTACCTTGGCCTTGGTACTAGGACATTGACCCTTCCTGTAGGTACTAGTAGTTCCGAGAACTATCGACGTCGAGTCGGTCGGGACCGCTATGTACTCGAACATACTAGATGTTTCTAAAGTAGCTCTGTGGGACTATATAAGGCGGGCGCGAGCCGCGAGACATATAGTTTTGAATAAGCTATACATGCGATAACATCGAAAGCGATATTCGAGTGCGACTAAGAGTGATCAGTAAGTGACATTGTGTTTCTAATTAGTGTTTGAATTGTAATTAGTGTTGGTGAGTAAATTGTCATTTTTTTGGTTATTAAATCGGTAGTTTTTATTGTCACGAACCCCAAGCTCGTAACAATTGGTGTCAGAAGCGAGGGATAAAAACATGCCGATTTTACCCAAAGACGACATGGAGGGTATCCGTACCCGGAGTCAACGCCAGCAAGAGACGGACCAGAGGCGATTTGGTGGAGCAATGCCACAGGGGTCGGAAGGCCAGCTACCGACCACGGAGGCCGGCCCGTCCACAGCTGCTCCAGCATCATCAGCACCAGATTTTGCTGCTTTGATGATGATGCTGCAGGAGCAGGCTCGCCGACAGGAGGAACAGGCTCGTCGACTGGAAGAACAGCTCCAGCGGGACAAGGAGGAACAGGCTCGCCGACAGGAGGAACAGGCTCGTCGGTTGGAGGAACAGCTCCAGCGGGATAAGGAGGAGCAGGTGCGCCGCCAGGAAGAGCAGATGTTCCTCATGAAGGACCTTCATGCAACCTTGGGGAAAGACATGAAGGAGATGAAGGAGAAGGTTGCTCAACACGACAACCGTCTGTCGGAAGCCGAAACCCGAATCGACCACGTGAATAATCGGGTTGACAACGTGATGGCTGACATGAAGAAAACGCTGGACAACCTTAAACTGGGTGATGGAATTGCAGCTCCCGTAGCTATAACACCTTCGCTACGTGGATTCAAAGTGCCACCGTTCGACGGAACTTCTTCCTGGTCGGCCTACAAAATCCAGTTTGAGGCTGTCATGAAGGCGAACGGGTGGAATAAAAGTCAGGCCATGACTGCCCTCACCCTGGGCCTGCGTGACCAGGCCTTAACTGTCCTCGAAGCTCTCGGTAAGGAAGTGACTTACGAGCAGCTCCTTGAGGCATTGGAGGCTCGGTATGGCGACGCTCACCTGGAACACGTGTTCCGTGCGCAGCTCAAGGATCGCGTGCAACGCAGCAATGAAAACCTGCAGCAGTGGGCCCTGGAAGTGGAGAAGCTGGTTCGCAAAGCGTACCAGTCCGTACCTGCACTTATTGATGGGAACCTGGTGCAGGCATTCATCGACGGCATCCGCGACCTTGAAGTTAGAGTTGCTGTGAGGCTCGGTCACCACGGAACGCTTAAGGACGCCTTGGCCCATGCATTGGAGGTGGAAGCGGTGCGGCAGGATCATCGTTCCCATCGCGTCAGGGAGGTTGCAGCGGCTACAGTTCGCGACCGCAATAAAGGATACAGCCCTAGGTGCTACGGCTGTGGGGAAAGGGGCCACCTTCGATCCAGTTGCCCGAAGCGAACTGCAGAAAGAGAAGACGGCCGATCTCCAGAGGGCAGTGCGGTTAACAGCACCGCCCAACACCAGCAGCAGGGAAACGAGTAATAGCCAGGACTGCGGGGCGGGTGCTGGCTGATGTTCAAGGAGCCCCAAGGATTTCGATCACACAAACCCATGATGGGAATAGCCTAATCATCAAGGGCGAGGTCAACGGAACGCCGTGTAAGCTGACCATAGATACTGGAGCCTCTCGTACGGTCGTCAGTTCCCAACTTATAAGTCGGTTCCTTGGGGACTCCGCACACAACCGAGAACACATTAATTTGGTGACAGCCACCGGTCAGCGCATACCTGTCCGTGGAGAGAAGAAGATGGAGTTGAAGCTAGGCAACAGAATCTACCTGCATAATGTCATTGTGGCTGATATAATGGACGATTGCATCCTGGGCCTTGACTTTATGAGGAAGAATTGTTGTGAGATTGACGTCAAGCAAGGTGTTTTGAAATGTGGACAAGAGGAACTTTTCGTGGAAGGGGCGTTACCAGGAAATGTGTACAGCCTTAAGAAGATTGTTCTTCCGCCGAGATCGGAAACGATTGTGCCGGTTAGTCTTCCTCGGAATCCTGGTCAAACTCATCGTTGTGTACTCGTGGAAAGGGTAGACAATGACCTTCCATGGAAAGTGGCACGAACTTTGGTCAGAGCCACCGACATCTCAGGGGTACGTGTGCTGAACCTTTGTGATCAGGAACACATTATAGAAAAAGGCACACTAGTTGGTACTTGCGAGGAAGTGGATTGGTTGCGTCGATGCCAATATCTATCGACTGGGACCCTCAGCAAGGACGCACCAACGAGAGTGACCACCCTTTTAGAAGACTGCCGCAGCGCTCTGTCCCAAAGTGAAATGGTCAAAGCAAAGAAGATGTTACTCAAGTACGCCGATGTTTTCTCGTCAAACGATGCTGATATCGGGAGGACTGGCTTAGTTCAACACAAAATCAACACAGGAGAAGAATTGCCTATCCGTCAGCGGCCAAGGAGATTGCCGGTAGCACGTGAGAAGGAAGTGGAAACCATGATTGAGGGAATGGTGAAGGATGGTGTGATTGAACCTTCATCTAGTCCATGGTGTTCACCTGTAGTGCTGGTAAGAAAGAAGGACGGCAGCATGCGGTTTTGTGTTGACTATCGTCGTCTGAACGACGTTACGAAGAAGGACAGCTATCCTTTGCCGAGAATCGATGACACGCTGGACATGCTTACTGGCGTAAAGTGGTTTAGCACGCTGGACCTGAAAAGTGGCTACTGGCAAGTTGAAATTGATCCCAAGGACAAGGAAAAAACTGCATTCTCGACAGGAAAGGGTCTGTGGCAATTTAAAGTTATGCCGTTTGGATTGTGCAACGCTCCGGCAACGTTTGAAAGGTTGATGGAACTTGTACTTACTGGGCTAATTGGCGATGCCTGTCTGGTCTACTTGGATGACATCATCATCGTAGGCCGTACGTTTGAAGAACATCTTCAAAATTTGGAACGCGTGCTCATGAAGATCCAAAGTGCCAACCTCAAGTTAAGTCCGAAGAAGTGTTCGCTATTCAAACGACAAGTTAGCTTTTTGGGATATGTAGTGTCTGAAGAAGGTATCCGCACGGACCCGGAGAAAATCGCCGCTGTCAAGGACTGGCCAGTTCCAAAGGACAAGACGCAGGTCAGAGCGTTTCTGGGTTTGTGCTCCTATTATCGGCGATTTGTCAAGAACTTTGCAGATATAGCCAAACCCCTGCATAGGCTAACCGAGGAGAAGCGACATTTCTGCTGGGATAATAATTGCGACATCGCATTCCAGGAGCTAAAGGACCGTCTGTGCAATACACCTATTTTAGGATACCCTGATGTGGACAAGGAATTTATAGTTGACACAGACGCAAGTGACATAGGACTTGGCGGTGTGTTGTCCCAACGGAATGGTGATCAAGAGGTTGTGATAGCGTACTTCAGCAAGTCGTTGTCAAAGCCGGAAAGGAACTATTGTGTTACGAGACGGGAACTGCTTGCTGTGGTAAAGTCATTGCAGTATTTTAGCAAATATCTTCTAGGTCGGAAATTCCACTTACGAACTGACCATGCTGCACTGAAATGGCTATTGCAGTTCAAAAATCCAGAAGGTCAAGTTGCGAGATGGATTGAACTACTGCAGGAATACGACTTCGTGGACGAACATCGCAGCGGAAAATCTCATGGCAACGCAGATGCATTGTCAAGAAGACCTTGTCCTGAAGACTGCAAGCATTGTACTAGAAAAGAGAGTAAGGAAGTGGTACCTGTGAGGATGCTCAAGACAGACCTCAACAACGAGTGGAAGGAAAGTCTACAACGTGCACAGCAGGAAGATTCGGACATCAAGCCAATTCTGGAGTGGATGAAGGCCAGAGCTCCTAAGCCCAGGTGGAGTGACGTCTCAGCGATGAGTTCGGTCACAAAAAGCTATTGGGCCCAATGGGACAGCTTGGTGGTTCAGGATGGAGTCCTGTGCCGTAAATGGGAAAATGCTCGGGGAGACAGCTGTCATTTGCAAATGGTTGTCCCTAAAGCTCAAGTACCGGATGTTCTACAGCTGTACCATAATGGTTGTTCAGGAGGTCATTTGGGAGTAAAACGGACTCTACTGAAGATACGAGAACGGTTTTACTGGATCCACTGTCGGGACGATGTCGAGGATTGGTGTCGCAAATGTACAAGTTGTGCAGCTGTAAAGGGACCTCAGACTCGTAGTAGAGGTGCATTGAAATTGTACAATGTTGGTGCACCGTGGGAGAGGATAGCCCTCGACGTTGCGGGGCCGTTTCCGGAGAGTGAAAGTGGTAACAAGTATTTCATGGTTGTGATGGATTACTTCACGAAGTGGCCGGAAGTCTTCGCAATTCCAAATCAAGAAGCTTCGACAGTTGCGGATAAATTAGTTCATGAAGTCTTCTGTCGTTTTGGAGTACCTTTGGAGATTCACAGTGATCAAGGAAGGAATTTTGAGTCACAAATATTCCAGGAAACTTGTCGAGTTATGGGTACTCATAAAACAAGAACGACTTCTTACCACCCACAATCGGATGGAATGGTGGAACGATTTAACCAGACACTGGAGAGGTACCTAGCAAAAGTTGTGGAAAATCGGCAACGAGATTGGGACAAGCACATACAGCCGTTTTTGTTGTCATATCGAAGCGCGGTTCACGAGAGTACATCGGTGACGCCAGCTTTTGCAAACTTCGGAAGAGAACTACGGCTACCTGCAGACCTGATCACCGGAATACCACCTAATGCCCCACGCAGTGTAACTGATTATGCGAATGATTTGCGGAACAAAATGAACGACATTTATGAGCACGTCAGACAATCGGGCCAGCAAATGTCTGAAAAGATGAAAACCCGTTATGACCGCAAAATGAACAACAAAGAGTTCGACGAAGGTTCACTAGTGTGGTTGCACAATCCAGTCCGCAGCAAAGGGAAATCTCCTAAGCTCCAAGCTAAATGGGACGGACCGTATCGGATTGTGACTAAGATCAATGACGTAACCTATCGGATACGGAAAGGTGCAAGAGGTACTCCTAAGATCGTCCATGTGGATCGACTGGCGCGTTATTACGGGGCCGATAATGCTCGGGACGAGCATGTCTTAGGAGGGGGCAGTGTTGCGCGCCAAAAATAATGCTTGATACATCGCCATGTATCGCCATTAGTTACCACTAGCGCCATCTTGTATCGGGTAGCAGAACTAGTACCTTGGCCTTGGTACTAGGACATTGACCCTTCCTGTAGGTACTAGTAGTTCCGAGAACTATCGACGTCGAGTCGGTCGGGACCGCTATGTACTCGAACATACTAGATGTTTCTAAAGTAGCTCTGTGGGACTATATAAGGCGGGCGCGAGCCGCGAGACATATAGTTTTGAATAAGCTATACATGCGATAACATCGAAAGCGATATTCGAGTGCGACTAAGAGTGATCAGTAAGTGACATTGTGTTTCTAATTAGTGTTTGAATTGTAATTAGTGTTGGTGAGTAAATTGTCATTTTTTTGGTTATTAAATCGGTAGTTTTTATTGTCACGAACCCCAAGCTCGTAACAATACTATGCTAACCATTTAATTGACACCCAAATAAAACCCTTTAACAGCACCGACGGGAATACAACAGTACCTAGACTATACGTATAACATCATTATCTAAACATCTACCCTCAAAGCAGAACCCAAATATCCCGATTTCCACATCATACTCTTTCACAGCTCTCTCAACCCAAAAATATCGGTTTAACCCAAATCATAATATCAATATACCGTTTGAACCCCGCCTAATATCTGGTCCCATGTGCGACGATCCTCCAGGGAGCAATCTTGTCCCATATTGATTTTATATTGCTCACATATTGTGGGGATCGCGCGTTGTGATTCGTAGTCGTCTGTGCTTGAATGTAGGTATAGTTGCAAAGGATTTTGTATTGTAGGTATTTTGCTTTTAGCACCTGCATGCGTTGCGTGGCTACCGTGGAAATGGAAGAAATTAACGACAAATTACATCATCATCTGCGTGGCCTTTTCCCAACTATGTTGGGGTCGGCTTCCAGTATAACCGGATGCAGCTGAATACCAGTATTTTACATGGAGCGACTGCCTATCTGACCTCCACAACCCAGTTACTGAGTAATACGATACCCCTGGGTAAAACTGGTTGTCAGATTTTCTGGGTTCAGACTACCCGTAACTGTCAAAGATCTACGAATGACAGCCGGGACCAACGGCTTAACGTGCTTTCCGAGACACGAACGTAAAATTACATATTGTAGAAAAATGTCTACGGAGCGATGTCATAAATTTGGAAAAGAAATGTAACTTTGTATAGAAAGAGATTATTCTCATGGGCCATGCTACGTGACCCTCTATTCTACGGAGAATAGAATAATCTCTCAGCACGCGTAGCGTGACTTGCTAAGCGTGCTAACGTCTTGCTTATGCTTATGCTCTTCCTGTACGAGTCGCAATAAATACTTTTCCTTTCTTTTTGTAGTAGGTATGTCATAAAGTCTGAGCTAGGTACTGTAGATATTATAGCCTATTTGGTGCTTAAATGCAACCTTTATGAATACTTTGAAAAGTAGATGGCAAAAATACGAGACAAACATTGATTTATAAAAAGATTATTATAATACAAAACAAGTTGGCGTCAGATTTGCTTGGCAAGGCAAGGGATAGGGATAAAAATGTAGAAACATCTTCTAGGAATAATTATTGAAGTAATATGACAAACTGTTTTAATAACTCGTCCCGGTATCGGTACTGAGAGCTCGTGAGCTTTACAGTACCTATGTACAGACTCCAGCATATCCCGAAACTGTCAAATTTTTCCAATCAACTTTGAACCTTATGCTTTAGCGATAAAGTTGAAAATCTATTAAAGAAATTTGACAGATTATAGTAGCTTGATGTGCTGGCGTCTGTACTTATCTTTACCAATATTATAAAGAGGTATTTGTGAGTTTGTATGTAGGGGGAACTACTAATAGTCCAATTAACAAAGCACTTGTAGAGTGTGTGAGCTAGACTCTAAGCGATTTCTTCAGTAAGTTGTTCAGGGTGCTTAGGGAGTAAACATACTAAAAGTCCCCGCGTCTAGGAGATGAGCCGGAGTGGGGGGGATAAAAGAGTTCCCATTATTGAGTTTTTCGCTAATATCTTTAAAACGGTGCGTCGTAGAAAGAAATATTTTCCACGTAATGAAAGCTAATACAATTTGTACAACTTTTGTCTTACACACTTTTTCGAATTCCTACCCATTTTTGAACTACACGTTCGGTAAAAGTGAAAATTTTCGAAAAAACGTATTTTATCATACACTAGATGTTGCCTGCTATTTCGGCGTTATTTCGAGATAAAAAGTAGCCTATATGTTAATCCAGGTTCTAATCTATCTACCTATTAAATTTCATCCAAATCCGTTTACTAGCCGTTAAGTTATCGAAACTTTTATCCATGTATTAGCAGCACCCCGCGGTTTCACCCGCATAAGTTTCCCGTGAAAATATCGAAATAAAAACTATTCTATGTCCTTTCCCGAGACTCAAACTATCTCTATACCAAATTTCATCTAAATCGGTTCAGCGGTTTAGGCGTGAAGAGGTAACAGACAGACAGACACCGTGTTTGATAAAAGTTGTTTTTTCGGAAATTTTCACTTTTCCGGAAAGTGTAGTTCGAAAGTGGGTAGCAATTCGAAAAAGTGTGTAAGATAAAAGTTGTAGAAAATTGTATTAGCTTTCATTATGTAGCATATATTTTTTCTCTACGACGCACCGTTTTAAAGATGTTAACGAAAACTCAAAAGTGGGAACTTTTATCCTCCCCGCCCACTCCGGCTCACCTCCTATAGACGCGGGGACTTTTAGTATGTTTACTCCGTAAGCACACTGAACAACTTACTGAAGAAATCGCTTAGGGCCTAGCTCACGCACTCTACACCTCCTTTTGGGTCATTTGTTGAGTGGACTATGATCCGATTCCAAAAATTCTTTCACTAATGGAAAGCTACATTGTTCCTGAGTGTTATAGGATACGTCAAAACACGCGAACAAAGTTGCAGGCAGAAGTTATGTATGACAAGGTTAGAAGTTTGTGAAATTAAATTCTTTTGCACAAGCCAGTTTGTGTTTTTTACATTTTGATCGCAGTCCTATCAACTCAAATTTCATAGTCGGCTTTCACCACAAAAAGAAAAACTTCATCCCAAAATCTGCCGAACTTAATTCTCAAAGTAAAATAAATCACTAAAAAAATAAAATAACTTGTAGAATTGATGATTAAAAGAGCATAGAGGGCTAACGAGAGGCGTACAATTGTTAGTGGTACAAATGTAGTCAGTGTGTGTGTATGTGTGTGTGTGTGACATCTCCCCAACGAATTATCTAGTTTGACACAGAGTTTTGAGTGGATAGACGTGGTCGGGCCAACTTTAGTGTCGTGGAAGATGATGAATAGGGAATGTTTGTTGCGTAGTTGACAGATAACGATTTTGAATACTCAAATACTGGTATATAAACCGTATCTGGCCAGGATTTTGAGAGAAATTGAAACCGTACAATATATTTTTTTAAATCGAATCACATCTACTGAAATTGATTAATTTACTAAAATCTAGTTGAGATTAGTTAAGACAAAGTTACGTTTTGTTATTTTAAAGCGGCTTTTGTATGGCAGAAATTCACGAAAGGCAATCAATATAATCTATCTTTTCTAATGAGTAGAACATACATTAGGCAATCGTAAGTCTAGATTTATTCATCATTCCCAACCTTTTATCAAGGGGATAATGACCCTTAAATACTTTTTCAGTAAATTAACTTATAGATCTCCTGAAATAGACAAGAAATATTCAAATTCATCGCATGATTTTCATAATTTTGAATAAAAATGTCACTGCCTCCTCTATATCACCTCTAACTCTATGGTACCTACGTGTCAACTGCCCCGGACACTTAATATAGGTAAATAAATAGACTCAGTGCACTTCAATTGCATTCCACCAATTAATTGTAACTGCACTGGTATTGTCATTGTCACTGATTGGTAATTCAATTGTTGTTGGGTGTGTAGGGGAGTGCAGTCTGACCTTTTGTAATTTGACAGGGTTTTTATATTCCTTTTGTTTTGAAATGATATAGATTTGGGAGTAATGTTGAGTTAAGCATATTATTGGTGTAATGTTAATCAAATCAACTCAGACTATCGCAGTCCACTGCTGGATATAAGCCTCTCCCAGACTGCGCCACAGCACTCTGTCCTCCACCTTCCGCATCCAGTCTACCCCAGTCACCTTCTTTAGGTCGTCCGTGCATCTAGCTGGGGAGCGTCTCACACTACGCCTGCCGATACGCGGTCTCCACTCCAGGGCTCGTCTGCTCCACCGGCCATCGATCCTTCGACAGACATGGCCAGCTCACTGCCACTTCAGTTTGCTTACTCTGCAAGCTATGTCGGTAACTCCGGTTCTTTTCCGGATAATTTCATTCCTGATTTTATCCTTCAAAGAGACTCCGAGCATAGCTCGCTCCATATATAGCGCGCTGAGTGACCTTGAATTTGTGGACCAGCCCGACCGTCAGTGTCCACGTTTCAGCACCGTTTGTATGACGGGAAGGACGCACTGGTTGAAGACTTTAGTCTTCAAACACTGCGGGATAGGCGACGCGACGACTTGACGGAGTTTTCCAAATGCTGCCCAACCCAACTGGATCCTTCTGTCGGCCTCTTTCTCAAAGTTGTGCCTACCGAGCTGGATGACTTACTTTGACTTGATTGACTTGGTGTAATGTAATAGTTGACAAATAAAACTGTCATATTTGGTATAAAAATATAACCGCAATTTTACAGTTTTAAAGTAGCACTTTGATTTGGTTTTCAAATGTGGTATTAATGCTATACGAGGTATAACTAAATACCTGAAAAGGAGTTATTGTGTTCATCATGATGAAACTTTTACAATGGGACCAAAACGGAAATCGCGAAAGGGAAATCTACTGTTGAGTTATGCGAACATAAATGTATGGAGCAGCTAATTTTTTTTCGGCGTGGTTAGTAGGTATTGTCATTTCCGTAAAGTGGGATCTTTCAGGTTGGCAGTTATTGCTATACTAAACTGAAGACTGTTTAGATACGGTATAAGACTACAATTGAAATCAAATACATTTTTTATACAAAAATCAAATCACCTGTGAAATTGTGACAAGCAACTAAAATCTTCCTTTCAAAAGACATCAACGCGATCGATATTGTTATTTGTTCTATGTTTTGAACCGTCATCCAATCTATTGATTTTTGGACCATCAACTCATACGGCATATATTTGATCGATACGCTAATTTATTAACTGATCGTCTTTTTGTGGGGTGCCCTAGCCTAGTACCTATTAAAGACCAACTTGAATATAGCGTGGTTGGTCCAGCTAGCCTGACGGGGTGACGGGGTTCCCTAACTTAGTTACTGCGACTAACTTGAATGTAGCGTGGTTGTTCCAGCTATCCTAACGTTGTGACGGGGTTCCCTAGCTTAGTTACTGCGACCAACTTTAACGGTGTATATAGGTAGTTTATAAAAAGAGACAGTTATTGAGTAAAACAGGCGATCCGATCATCATTAGAAGATAAAATGTTTTTAGAGGATCAATTTAAAATTCCAGTTGTTTAAGTATACAATCACGTTAATATCGCAATTAGGTAGCCTTAAAATCATTATGTCGTTAACAGAACTAGGATAAATATCAGGTTCAATATAATAATATTTCATCTCGACGAAGTAACAGAATTCCTTTAAATTCTCACCCTACAATCAATTTGTCTGCTCTCCAATCACTTAATTGATTCGACACATTTGGTCTTAATCTGTGCATTATACTTTCAAATCATCACCCCTACGTCCTTAGTTTTAAGGTTTAATTTCCTATACTTTTAGGTCCTTGTTAAGGGGTGTAACCCCTCATATGAAAAGTGGAAATCTATTAAAAGGAAAGGGTGTGATTTGCAATGGTTATTTTATTAGCTTTATCGAGATTAAATATTTTGAGGGTAGTGTGATGCTATTAAACTATTGTATGTTCACGCTGCTATTTCTGTAGGGTTGGTTTGAAGAAATTAATATATTTCGTCGAGATTCATTATTATCCTTTCCCATATTGAAAAATTTCCTCTTTATTTAGGTACATTCTTGTGTCTTGGTTGTGTTTACTTTCTACCTAACTTATTCTAATTATTTCACTTATCTATACTTAATATTAAAGATTTGGCAAGCTCTGTGTGTTACCTTTTCACGCCTAAAACACTGAACGCATTTCGTTAACATTAAGCAAGGAGATAGATGGTATATAGACATAGGCTACTTTTTGTCCCGGTGGCACGTTCCCGTGGGATAATTACCAACAACTATCGGGTGCAGCCGCGGGCAGAAGCTAATAAGTCTATATCCTCAACGTTCGATAAATATGCTGTAGCAATTTTTTTTCTGCTGCTCTCAAAACGGTGAAGGAAAATATCGTGAGGAAACCAGCATGTCCGAGAACCAACCATTCGAAGACATGTGACATCTACCAACCCGCACTGGGCCAGCGTGGTGGATTACTGCTCACTCCCTCTCACAGAGAGAAGGCCTGTGTCTCAGTAGTGAGAAAATTATAGACCGATTATGATCATATTTTTTTTTTCATAATAACATCCTTTCTGTGTGAACTTTCGTTCACTTTGAATTACATTATTGTTTGAGCATCTGTAAGCTGTTATTAGTTTTCATTTACCTACGACTCTCTAATCTAAGTACTGTGCATTTTCATACTAACCTAAAATATTTTGAACTCACTCATTGCGCTCGTAGAAAGCCAAAACAACAAACGCACCCGATACAGGAGTGATTCCTAGTGTGGGGCAACGTTTTCATAAAAAAGAAAGAAAGAAAAGAATCTCATCTTAGCGACAATCGATGTCAAAAACTTGATACATTTTGACATATTGCGACTAGATAAGAATGCGAACGTTCTTAGTAGTTAGTACAGCAATTGCCATTCCGAAAATAGTACCGCCAACAATTTTATCCACTTACTAACAGAAGAATTCCTCTTCACCAGGCGAAGGCAACACATCTCCCCTGCGCTGGTCTCCACCATCATCTGCTGCCTTGGTAGCCGCTGCCCTCGCACCACCAGCTCTAAGACCCTGGCTACCAGACCCGCCCACTAAGAAGACCAACCATTTGGGTAAGACAGGTTGGCATCGGTCATCCTTCAATGATATTTATAGATGTAAGAGTTAGTAGAGTGGCCTATAAATTGTAACGTCAAAGGGCTTATTCCATTTGGCTGAATTTATTCCTCTGAATTTAATCAGTTTTTAGTGTTCTGTACCCAAAGGGTAAAAACGGGACCCTATTACTAAGACTCCGCTGTCCGTCTGTCTGTCTGTCACCAGGCTGTATCTTAAGAACCGTGATAGCTAGACAGTTGAATTTTTTTCACAGATGATGTATTTCTGTTGCCGCTATAACAACAAATACTAAAAACAGAATAAAATAAATATTTTAGGGGGCAACAACAAACGTGTTTTTTTCGGCGTTTTTGCCTTGTGGTACGGAACCTTTCGTGTGCGAGTCTGACTCTCACTCGGCCAGTTTTTTTAAGACGATATATTTAGAGAGAACTAGAAAGAATGATGAACTTAAGTGGGAATGGGCCGGACATGTCTGCCGCACGTCAGATTATAAATGGGCCAAGAGCACCACCGATTGGGTCCCACTAAATGCACGACGCCACGCCATCGCAGCAGGCTTTACACTGCAGGGAGACAATACAGATTAGTTACTAACTAGTCTGTATTGTCTCTGTAACTAGTAGTTAGATTAGATTTAGAAAGCTATAGTTATTGAATCCGTCTGCAGATTAAAGTGTGACAGAGACGGACATATCGCGACTTTTATTCTCTCTAATTAGGGTAATTTTTTCCGAGGATAACTTGCTGAATGTCACATTTGTCTGAATGAAAAAACTTAGCCATTACGACGACACTAACACGATAATATTTGCAACAAAAAAAAACATTTGAATAGCTTTCGAGGGACTCCCATTACGATGCATTGAACTAGAAAGATAAGACGTCTTGAAAGATCCTCTTTCAAATATGAATTTCAGCACGCGTTGCATGACCACCGTAGAAGCAGAAGTAAGGAAAGATAATATTACAAATTATATAAGCATTTCTGATGATGATGTTGATGATGATTTTCGTTGCTTTGTCTTCATAGAGTAAAGACAGAAGATGTCAAGCAGTCATGACACGTATTCTGTACTCTTTCGAGTTTCTCTCTCTCTCTTTCTTACATTAGAAGGACAATGTATCTAGGTATCCTATTAGAATAATCCCAAAGTATAAAAAGTTTAAGGGATTATTTGAAATATTACAGTGAATCGAGAAAATAGGTACCTACTTACTTTTTGTCCAAATCTTCTTAATATATATATAAATTACGTGTCACGATGTTTGTCCGCGATGGACTCCTACACTACTTAACCGATTTTAATCAAATTTGTACACCGTGTGCAGTTTGATCCAACTTGAAAGATAGGATAGCTCACATCTCCATTTATAATCGCAATATTATTTTATTGCACAAAAACTTTAGCCACAGCAACGCGTGGCCGGGTCAGTAAGTAGTAAACTATATTTTATTATTACATCTCTTCTTGTAGGATTAATCTGCGTGGTCTGCGGGGACACCAGCTCTGGTAAACACTACGGTATCCTTGCTTGCAACGGCTGCAGCGGGTTCTTCAAGAGATCTGTTAGAAGGAAACTTATATACAGGTTAGTGAAATAAAATGAATTTTTTTTCCGTAAATATGATATTGGAATCGCTTTTACAAGTCATATTAATAAAAAAATAAACTAGATGAGGTCGGCGTTTCCTATCTGACTAAGTGACTACTCTGAGAAAAAAGACTGAAATAAACTCAGAAGTCAGAGTCTCTTTTAAAGTCCAGACATAATCTTGGTCAGATTATGTGAGGACATGTAGTTTGATGTCTGAAATAGTATTTTGAGGAAAGTACAACACAGATTTGATCAAGCATTTGTCAGTAGGTAATCGTGTACCTCAACTCAGAGCCGAGTTAACGACTCGTCAAACAATACCAAAGAAAGGACACTTACTTGTTGTTTATAGGATTAAGACATCTTTAGCGTATAGAGTCTTCACTGTGAATTTGGTATATCTACTAACTGATTGCCTTAAGATCTTTTTCTTAAGATCTTTTGATTTTCTTTTATCAAAGTTCGACTTCAATAATCAGATCTATAATAAAATCAATCTATGATCAATAATCAGAATACTGAACTTCACATAACTTAAGTAATATATTTATATTACTTAAGTTAACTATGTGAGGTTCAGTATTCTGTCAGTAACAGAATAACGGGTGTAAAAAGACACTTACCGAAGCCGAGAGTCACTTGTACTCCCCGTCATTGTAATCGTTTTTTTGTACTGGAGCATACCTGAGAACCTTCGGGTTACGGAGATATTGAAGGTCTAAATTCCAACTTTTACTGACGTTTTTTTACGAAATATATAACACAACTTTAAATACCCCCACAACCCCTGTACCGTTGCATGTACCCATAAGCACAATGTTTTGCGTGCGTTATATTGCGCACTACCGCAAACAGAAAATTTTCACACCAAAAATTAAAGTCGTTACCCAGTAATTATTTTTTGTGCAATGTTACTTAGATTGATGTACAGAATGCGTAGTTGACAACTATGTGATGTGTCTTTTTACACCCTGTATATTATGTGGGTGTACTTCAGGTAGTTGTAGGTATAGGTACACCTCTTTTTTTTTTTCTTTTTTTTTTCAGGAAGGGAATTCATCAAATGACCCCTCCCGCTCTGGGTGGGGCGGAAGGGAGTGTCGGACTCTTACTGACTAAAACCCACCCGTGTTCCTTCCTTAGCCCTTTATGTTCCCCTGCCTAACTCTTTGGAGAAAAAATTTGTAATGCTATATTATGTTAACAGCATTATACAAAACAATTATACATACAATCCCTATTCTTAAACAGACTAATCTCATCTTCTAAGGGCATACAGAGACTCTCCTAATTTTAATCTTTATTGTAACTACTGCAGTATACTTAAAGAAAACCATGTATGTACAAGTTTTCCCAAAATTAGATCACTCAAACATTACTCGTATTATTTGAACAATTTGTATAAGCTGAACCAATTGTACTAGCTAGAATAACAAGCGAGACTTCCATTTCATCATATATATTTGTGTTATATTTTGTATTTTTGGAACTGTGTGAACTGGTTTTTGGAATACGTTGATTGCTCAATTGTGTTGTGCATGAGCAATAATTGTTTTATGATGTGTCTCTTTGCCATAATTTTTTTTGTATAATTATTTTATTGACTATTCTGTGAATTTCTGTTCTACTTATTATCATGGTTTTTCTTTCTTCATGTACACTTAGCTTCAGATAAACGTTGACTATATCTGGGTTTTTCATAATCTAATTTCTTGAATTTGAATTTAAAATTTCATGAAAAGGCTTTATAATATTACGGTAGAGCTAAGGATCGTATATCTCTAGCTAAAAATCGGACAGATCATCTCAAGTAACCAACCCGCACTGGGCCAGCTTGGTGGATTACGGCCCACTCCCTGTCACAGAGAGGCCTGTCTCCTAGTAGTGGAAAACTGGGAACGTTATAGACCGGTTACGTATTTTACATATCATAAGTGATGACTCACTTGATATTAATATTCAAGTCCAGACACATTTTGGGAAATCTGCTAGAGAAACCCGACGAATATTCAACGGATAAACCAACAACCAAGAAGTACCTAATATTTTCATCCTACTTTCGGTATAAGATCGGTAAAAATCGACAATATTAGTGTGCTATATTTTTGGCAATACCTTTGATAATATGTTCTTTAAACTTATTGATGCTAAGTATAGCGATACAGTTTTAGCGAAAACTATGACATAAAAGCTGGAAAGTTCAAACACCAGGAAAAACAATACACCTCAATCGAAAAGAGAAAGTTTCCACAAACCAAGGGGTCACCATATGTGGCACAGTTCAACCTCGGATGTTCACCAGCTAAGTCAATAGTAGAACAACCAAAAAGTATGCTATATGATGACACAGTATTACAGATAATAAATGAGTAAATGAGTCAGTATGTGTTGACTAACCTGAAACTAGTAATTTGGGACGTTCGAAACAAAAGAAAATTGAATGTACTTATGACATAGAAAGGTGTAGAGATGATGTAATAGAATTTGAAGTGGATTTTATTTTAGAATTGAATTCAAAGTATAACATTGAAGAATACTTGGAGAAACAAATGGCTATGGCCAATTAGACGTAGTGAGAAAGAAATATTATAATATCAGCTATAGGTACAACTTTTATGAAAGAGAAGATAACTTACAATCAGTAAACGTGATTTCCACTAACATAGATAAAAAATTACCAGCTAGCTTTTGCCCGCGTCGCCGTCGTCTTCGACTTCGTCCACGTGGAAGTAAATAATACCATAAAATATATACTATGATAATGACACTCGGCAATAGTACAGCTTTCTATCAGTAAAAGATTTTTTGTAATCGGATCAGTGAGGTAATTTGCGTAACACACTAACAGTAGCAAAGGTCTTCATTTTGACAGATTAACAACATTCGTTGAGTTATTTACGTTGTTTAACAGACAAATTTTTCGAACATATAAAGCAATGAATTATCCTTCAAAATTATTCCGACTAATTTTTACATTCAAGTTGTTTAGAAGACAAGATTCTAACAAGGCAAAACACGATTCTAAAATGACTAATCTAACATCACCCAACATGATTTATAGTCGATACAGAAATCAAAACAAACATAACATAATCCGAAAATCTCCACCAAAAATTGCAACAAGACAAACACGCAGCGGCTCATCTGCGATGCCATACCAAAAATGACAATAGAAAGAACGGGGCTGTTTGAGCACTTGAACCCACTTAATCCTTAGCAGAAGAGAATGCTTCTGTAATTTTTGGTACATCTGTGACCCGTGTTGGAGTGAGGACAGCATAAGAGGAGGCGCGACTTGAAGTTAAAGACCTTGAGAGCTCTTAAAAATATAGATGAGTTAAAAAAGAACATCGCATAAATATTGCGTTTGACAAGGGTTAAATTCAAAATGCCTCCTGACATTTTTATAAAATAAGATGTTTTGCTTTAGTTAAATACAATTCCCAAGCTATTTTTTCGAGCAATTATTATAACTATTATGTTAGATACTATTCCCTTAATTTTTATTTTTTTATTTAGCCTACCCAGTCCAAATCCTTCCAGGCATCCCTTTCTAGAGCCACCTCGATCCAACCCTGGTAGTATGCATCTAGGTCATCACGCCACCTCTTCCTGGGCCGGTCTCGGTGGCGCCGTACATCCTCAGGCACCCACCATGTAGAGACTTATTATCAGATAAAAATATAAAATATAATTATATTATTCTAAATTAATTAATTAAATCTTTCAATTTTCAATCTCGCTACTTTGCTGCACATCTTATTCGTATTTTTTTATCAAATTCATCATCGTCAATAAGTCTTTATGAGTCCATTGCTGGAGAAAAGTCTGTTTGCCTATCAATTGCACGATATTATGTTTAATCCTCGGGCCACGCTAATTCACGTCACTCTAATATTTATGTAGCTTTTGGCAAGCTCTATAAAAATACTCTTAAATCGCTTCCGCGCATGCACTTTATCCGCACCTTAACATCGCCAATCGAGGGGTATTTAAATATGATGTAAATTAATTCTGAGTTTTTATTACCACTGAATTTTGTTTCAATTATGTTGTATTGCTGCTTTGACTTATAAATATTTTTTCTTCAAGACAAAATAAATAAAAACGATTTTGTCGATTGTAATGCCGATTGTGATACCTGCTGTCCTATCACAGTTATTTTAACTCTACCAGCAACGGAATAGCAACCTTATAGCATCTGTAATAAATATCAATGTGACGCAAAATCATATGTGAAACAAATATGCAACTACACAAATATGGACTCGATTACCTTTTCAGCCTGAGCAAAGGAAACCGAATCTGAATGTTACAATTCTATTCCGTGTTCCAAAACATGTAAATGATATCAGTGAATTTCATAAGTTATTTTTGTTCTTCGCAATATTTTAGCAAGCCCTGTACAAATCAATCAAGTTTCTACCGCCACTGGATACCCACAAAATATAAGGGCAGATCTCACAGATAACATTAAAAACTGTTTAACATTTGGCCCTCTCCCCTACTTAAGTGGCGATTCAATTAATTCGCTACCCGTCCTAATGTTATTAATATTGTGTGCCACCCTTATGATAGATGGTCAAGTGTGACATGTGTACCGGCTTTATAATTCACAAATTGATTTTCTGCAGTTTCTTTGTGTAGGTATATGAAGGATTTTTTGTGGGGTTCATGCTCTATTGATTTTTAGGAGAATCGGTGAAGATAGTTTTAATTATCAGCCAAAGCCTGGCGCATAATAAATACATTACACCATCAAATCTTAAACTGTTATTCGGTAGCAGTCTGGAGTTTTTATCTGTGACGGATTGACAGCCATTGGCTCGCTTCTAATTAAATGGGACTTAAAACATACCTTGTGGTACAGCCACTTAATATATAGATCTGCCTTACTCTTCGGGAAATACAGGCGTGATGTTTCATTAACACATTATCATCATCATCCTCATGAGCATAGGTCTCTCTTCTTTACCAATATCCACGTTCCTGTGTCAGACTCATCCAGGTTTTGCCTGCGATGGCAACAAATTAACGCAACCAAACATTAAGTACTTACATAATTCAGCACGGCAGCATTTATTTCATAATTTAATAAAAAATATTCTCATCAAAGCATTTAATAAGCCACACACCAGTGACAGCACCAAATTTTACTTCTCCAGTCTCCACTATAATAATATACCATATTTAAGCCATACTACACTTTCCCTACAACAGAACATCAAAAAACCTAGCATCTACCGTTCAAACCGCTATTACAATCATAAGCTAAAGTGGCGTGAAACAGGGAGCCATCCTCAGCCCGGTCCCTTTTATATAGAATTGCAACAAATGTCAACGTAGCTGTAAGCCTATTACAGATGGGATTATCGGTAATGAAATATCTTTAATCTGTATTAGTTTCTGTGGTAGCAGATTTTTGTGGGTTTAGTTGTAATAGAGGCGAAGAAGGAGCGAATTGGAATCTTTTTGGGAACAGCGTCGATGATGATCAAAGATTTTTATTGTGTGTAGGATTTGTTGTAAATTGGCACCTACAAAGTTAGTCCATCTGTGGGTATTTTAATTCTATAAGACGATTATTAAAGACGAATGAACTTCACAAGTGACATGACCACCGCAGAAATGGAAGAATCCAGAGACGAAATGACAGATTTTAGAAATACTTTTACGGCGCCATCAAATATAAAAAATTAAGAAAATAATGTCAATTTGTATAGAAATGGATATTTTATGTCTACTCTTCGTAGAGTAGAGATAGAAGTGGTCGTACTACGCGTGCTGATTAGATTATAATAGGATACGGTCTTAGTGAACTTTAGGAAAAGCTAAGATTGTAATACTACCCTTTATTGTTATAACAAAGGGTAAGGTCTATTCAGTGTACTATAGTCTTACTAAATATACTGAATAGATGCAAAACAGTTACAAAAGTACAAAAAATAAAAGAATAAGTACTTAAAGAACTGATATATTTATTTTATTCGTTTTATAGATGCGATATCATTTATAGAGACTATAGATGACCTGCCCATAGTATGGGCAGGTTATCTATAGTTTCTTTATATGATTTACTGAGTTTCGGAGAGTCGTTTCATTTTTATTTTAAATAATTATAATAATATTTAACATAACATCCACCAACTCACACTGGGCGCGCATTGTAGATTATGGCCTACTCGTTCTCACAAAGAGGATGCATGTGTCGTAACGTAATAGGCTAATTATGCTTAGGTTTAGCAATTTTGGTTCTATATTAAGAACTAACTCTGCAAACTGCTCATCCCATGACAATTTGTTGACAGATGTCAAGCCGGCACCGGTCGTTGCGTGGTCGACAAGGCTCACAGAAACCAATGTCAAGCATGCAGACTCAAGAAGTGCCTCGCGATGGGAATGAACAAAGACGGTGAGTTTATTTTAATTTGCAGTCTTATTAAGAGGGCGCATTCTGAAAGTTGGCAACGTCGCAATTAGTTGTCAAATATTACTAAATGATTTTTTTTAAACGCTCTGTATTGCACTAACGTATAAAATTGCATTTACAAAGTAATATTCAGAAACAAATGGAAACAGTGAAATATTTGACATCTATGTATTTACAACGTTGCCAAAATGGTAACTTTCAGAATGAACAATTCGTTAAAATGGAGAAATTGTGAAGAATATTCCAAAAAATTTATGTAGAAAATATAAACAAAAATAAATAGGTACTTGCCATGTAAGCGACTATGGGATATTGAAAAAGCACCTACCTACCCTTTATTTTGTTTTAGAGAAGTAGACATAATGAATAGTAAATAAATTAGTTTGTAGCAGTTGCTTTTTATCCCACCCATATTGTAAGAGTTAATTAAGGACAAAGTATCAAACCAAATGAAACAAAATGGCATGCTACATTAACTTAGAATGATGTAATAAGATCCACACGCGTAACATAATCAGTAATGATCATCGTACTAACAAAATATAATGAAAGACAAAAATGACAGGTACAATGGCGTAATATCAAAAATGATGAGCAGAAATATCACTTTGTATAAGATTTATGACTATTCTTCATAGGGATAGATAGAAGTGGTCATGCTATGCGTACCAAGCTTAGAAGCAAACTACCTATAACCTAAAATACATATTGCGTCCATAACTTTTTTTTTCATATTTCTTTTATATCATTTTCTTGCCTTTCAAAATGCTTATATTTTGAGATCCAAATAACATAGAGGTACGACGGTTAGTAAAAAATGTAAAGAATCACTAATAGAAAAATGAAGTTGTCCCAACTCAAATCAGTTAAATACAAAATTAGAAAAATGAGATAAGTAGGACTTTTAGTTATGCGAGCGACGAACACGAAACGAACCTACAGGAAAATCATGAAGAGAGCAACGTCATCTAAATAAATATACGCGAATATAATATACTCCATATCTACGCCACATGATTAACTTTCAATCACTAATTTGTCGCTTCCGTAAAGTGATTATACCACACCTTGATGAACATTGCTTCCTTAGAAGATTTAAATAGTGCGAGTGGTTTTGCTTCATGTTCGCAATTTTGTGGCTGTTCTCTTTTTGTAGGCCTTGGTTTGATTTCAAATCTTTTGAGAAGAAATATTTGAAAGTTTTTCTATGGTTATATTTGAAAGTTGTTCTTCTGCATAGGTACCTACGCTTTGGAATTGGCAACTAGCTTCATATTTTCTGACTGACCGACTTCTTGACAATTCAAAAGTGCCTGTAAATGGTTTAATTGAATTTAAGTTCGAGTTTTATGGAGTTATTGCTCGTTTTTTCCATAGGAACATTCTAAGTTTTGGAATCGGCAACTAGCGTCATCTTTCTGACTGACAGACTCCTTTGACAACTCAAAGTGCCTGTCATGATTTAGGTGTTAATTCTAATATTCTTCGTTTATTCTTCAATCGGGCTCAATCGGGCTCAATCAATACCAAGGGATATCGTGTTACTCAGTATAAGGGTTGTGATCAGAGATTTAGTCGCTCCATGTAAAATAATGGGTTTCAGATACATCCGGTGACACTGGAAGCCCATCTCAACATAGTTGGTAAAAGACTAAGCAGATGATAATGCTCCTTGAAATGTCTCCAATAATCGTTTTATAATTACAGTACTGAAATAATGGCAATTGTTGACATCGCTGAACTTACCTAACATCGACTTTTTATCATCGCCATGCTGTTTGTTTTAAGTCCCATCTAAATCTTTTTCATCATCTTTTAAACTTCTAGTTCTAATCAAATACACTCTTCCATATTCATATGAACTCCTAAAAAACTAAATCCAGCAGTAATTTCCCACAGATCTCGCAAATCAAGACCAATATTTGCCAAAAAAGATTACACTAAGTAAATACCAGTTCCCACGTCCCAACGAGTCCAAACATGTCATAACATTTCATATTGCTATAAAAAGCTAACAGATCCGTTGTACGCGCCCTGTCGCACGCACACAAGTCAATTAGGCGTGAAGATATTCATATAGACAGCCCACCCTCGTGTTGCATTGTTAGTGGAGACTGAACTTTATTTCTAACAAGGTCGGGTTGGATTTTGATTGGTTGTCAGTCTTGCGAATTATTTGATGAGGTTATATTTTAGGTACCTCTGGTTAATTTTTGGTAAGGTTCTTAAGAAATTATTTTTGTGATTATTTTATTGATAGGTACTGCAACAGCCTCAGCTACTGTTCAATAAGGTAGTCATTTTAATACTAAAAGCACCTATATTGTGAATATTGGTTTTGGAACTCATTTGCATGCCTAAAAATAAAGTTCTGCATCACGAAAAAATATATATAGACGTGAATGCCTAGCGGTAAGCCACGGTGCGATTTATTATCCTGTGAATAACTTAGAGCAACAACAAAAGTTTAGACGATTATCATCAGATCATCAAAATCCACAGCCCAACTTCACCTACTGCGGGGCATAGACTCTTTGGTCCTGCCAATCCTCTCTTTGGTCCTGTCTGTCTCTTTGGTCTTTGTCCTGCTTTTCTTTCTTTTCTTTCTTCTTCCAATCTCCACGCTCCTGTGCCAGCCTCATCCAGGTTTTGCCCGCGATGGCAACAATGTCGTCTGCCCTGTTTAGGCGATGCAAGTCATTAATTGTTTAATTTTATTGTATGCCACAGGCAAGTAAATTGCATTGTACATATAAATGGGGCTTAGCAGTCAGAATTGTTACAGTTAAATTTAAAGCCCCATCCGTTAATTAAATCTAAGTAACTTGTTCTAGTTTAAAAGATAATTCACTAAAGAGTGAAGATTTTGCAAATAAAAAAATAAAAAATTAAACTCTTCTACATGACTAGCACAGAAACCAGAAAAATAATAACCTTGATGAAACTTAAACACCAAAAGAAAGAAGGGTTGTGCATAATAGAGACAATATTTTAGACCGTGTGGCTGCCACGTGTCGCTGCCGCCCCGTATACAAATTATGGCTTAGCAGTTAAATGTATAGTTTTTATTCTACTAACCAAGTCGTGCATACGTTTGTTAGTTTAGTTCGGGAGAGTGGATGTGGTGTAAAAATTTAAATGCTTTTTAGTTAAATGGAGTATCCAATGCTTTGGTGAAGGATTTGACATCCGTAAGATGATTCGAAAGGATTAAAAATGTTGGTCCTTCCATGTCATGGGTATTTATCGCATCTTATTTCTTCTGTTCATGAGAAGTTTCCACCCGCCCATGCCGCCTATTGTATGTTTTGTATTAAAAATCATATTTTTAGGTATTTTTGTTATGTATTTTCTGATGTACAATAAAATATATATAAATAAATATAAGTTTTCCGAATGATGTTACTTAATTTGTAACAGTAATCACGTTGGACTAGCAACATTACCATTACCAATCTCACGAGTTTCGTTCTAACCTGCTACAACTAAACGAAGTTCTAGCTTAAGCTTATTTTGCAAATGCTTTCAGCTTAGGTTTCGAGGATGAATGATTGAATGGCTTCATGGGAAAGGCCGAAGAAAAAATGGATGGTTTCCTGGCAGTGCCGGATTAACGGATGGTGTGTTGGTCGTGTGTGGCTTGGTGTGTGAAAGATGACAATAACATTTTACATACAATCCTACCATAGTTTTTTTTCAACTAGAAAGGCGGTGACTTAAGACTAGACATGACGGCTAATAAAGATGAGAGAAGATGTGTGGATAAAGAATACTTACTGCGTCGACCTAAATTGAAATAAGTAAGGGCAAGAGAATGCTGATGATTTCAGCTTAGTTGATGGGGTTAATAGATGTCTAGTTGCTGTGCGCATAGTAACAATATAATAGCTAGATATTATTCACCGTATTCAGAAGTACTAAATGTTCTCCAATGAACACGGCGAATACGAGATATAATATATTTTTAACCTCATAGGAAGAAAAATTACTGAATATCACACTTGTTTTTGCCTAATGGTTAGCCAGAGGTATAGTACAGACGCCAGCACATAAAGTTACTACAATCTGTCAAATTTCTTTAATAGATATTCAACTTTATTGCTAAAGTATAAGGTTCAAAGTTGATTGGGAAAATTTTACAGTTTCGGGTAGCTTGATGTGCTGGCGTCTGTACATTTCGACATTTCACCAGTTATATTTAAGTTATAATAAATGGAAGAAAGATTTCCCATATACTTTATCTCCTAATTCTTATATTAAATTAGTTCACACATGATCACAACCTTCTAGCAATTTCTACTATTGTTATAGTAGCACCAAATCATGAAAACATGCTATAAAACTTTTATGTCCTATTTAAATTGCAATGATTGACGTTCACTTGTTGACATACAAAAATTATACGTCTGCTTCTTGTTATTGCACAATAGAATCTGTCACGAATGCATTGTGTTTGGTACTATTAGGAAAAGTAATATTTAATATCTGAACCAATTTGTCGTCCAGCACTCGTTACAATTCTAATACACATAGAATTGTAACGAGTGCTTTTGATAAGATTTTTCATCTCTATCGTCGTTATATCGTTTCTATCGTAGTCTAACGCTTAAATCTACGCTAACGCTTATATCTAGTCTAACGCTTATATCTACTATCACCTAAGAAAATGACTTTATTTGAAAAAGAGTTGAAAATCCAAGTATCTTTTCATAAATACTTATAATCTAATTTATTCAGGCCCGAAACCGAAAGTTTGAGAATGGAAAAAGAAGCTTCGTGCAAGCTTAGGACCTTTTTCTATGTTGAAGCCAAACATTTGTCAGTCTAGGTATTAACCTACCAATGTATTTACATGTAATACCTCTGTAGGCTTGAATGGTTTTTCTCAAAAATCATAGAAAGATCTAAATCGAGCAAAGTTCGTCCGACTTTTTTTATTCAGTTCTCAACGCCACCCTTAACGTCTTTATTTTTAAAACAATATTTTAAACTTAGACACTGACTATGGTTTTTTTAAGCATTTAGTTGTTTATAAAATTTTTAGTTACCTATACAGTTTTAAGTTATTGTTACTTTTAATGATCAGGGACAACCCTTGCTCTATAATGTCGCGAATTTAAATAAAGTAACAATTTCTACAATGCAAACCCAAATAATACATCTAAAACATTCGCACAATAATGATAACGACCACAAAACTAAAGCACAGAATCAAAACCGTTCACAAATCACGTAATGCCCTAAAGCTGAATCTAATAAGGCGAAACTCAGTACACAGTAACACACCCACATTTTAATGAGTGGGAATCCGCAAACAGATAATTAAGGAAAAACTACAAAGCGATGGCCCCCAGACGTTCGCGCTCACATTCAAATGAGCACCCTTTGTTATAAAGTGAGATGTTTAACCGCGTGAAATGCAACTAGATTTAATAATATTTTGGACAAGCGATGCAATAGTTAGTGTATCATGCAAATTCATGACTAAACAATAAAAACACTTATTTTATGCTGGGAACTAGGCATTAAAAAAAAGGATATGTAAAACACTGCAACAGAACTATGTATTATTTAATTAGAATTAACATTTTATATTTTGGCTTAACACATAAAAAAATGTGTCAAATCTCTAGTAGGAAAAACTGTATCGCTTATCCGCTGTAAGTAACTACCTAGGGGTAAAATATGTACCCTATTCCTAATACTTAAGAGTTCAAAACAAATCATTTTATGTGATTAACTCTTACAACTTGAGCTGATAATGAGCAACTGATACATTCTATTTTTTCTTTCGTTCCCAGATCTGCATGGAATCTACTCAAGATACAGTTCGTATAAAATACATTAATATTTTTAAATAGCTAGACAGAAACATAGGGATTTACTTACAATTAATCTATTTTCTTTACAAATCAGCTATAAATACCGCTTTCTCAATAAAACTTGAAAATTAAACCAACACTCATTAATTAAATCATCCCGTAGAACACTGAGAGGCTTTTGACAAGGTGAACCTACCACACCATCCGAAAATAATTAGATTGTCGCGTCGACATCTCAAAGCGTAACGAAATTACACTTTCCTTTTCGTACCGGGGGTCCCAAAGACCAAAATAATACAGAGCTTAAAGTGGTAAAGGCGTCCCCGTCTGGCGTGCCGCAGGGCACAACGCTGGGCCCCTCGTTACTACCTTTATCTTTTTGACACTTTCTTTCCTCGCACAAATTGGATCACATTTTCATTGTTCGTTGTTCATGCGTTATGGTAATTTTGTAATGGATGTTTCTGGGTTTTATTAAGTTTATATTTAGGAGTTGCGATTGGTTTTGTTTTGCTAATTTTGTTTTGATTTCTTTGTTTTTTCATTTTTGGGTTAAATAAACTTAGTTTTGAGAACTTTGGCTGTTTGCTATGGTTTATTACGCATAGATCTGTAGATTAATATATATTTGTTAGTACAGATGTTATTTCACAATTAACTACACAAGAATCGGAATAACAGGGCACTTAGGTAAGTACCTAAGTGCCCTGTTATTCCGATTCTTGTGTAGAAGTCGGTAAGTACCGACTTTGCACTTACTGTTAATATTTACATTTAATTTGCCCTTGAAAATATCACCCAAGTTTTCTAGCCATAAGTTCAACGTACATCGTTCTGTAACAATCCTATAGCTTTCCTAAAGCCAAAGTGCACGTACACCACACCAACTTTATCTGAAAAAAATATGGTTAAATTGTAAAAATTAAAGGCATTAGTATTGTAAGTGTGTTACGTAATATCACGCTGCTACTGATCATGGAGTCCTAGGAGTCGATCCCAGTGTGGCCAGGTCCCAGGGTTGCATTTTTGTCATTGAGTTTTATTTATTTTATTGTTATAAAAGCTTACATACTAATAACGTATCATTTAAAAGTAGCATGCATCACGCATATTTCCAGTCGTCTTTATTATGGAATGTCTCTAGCAGCTCGGAGATTTAAATTAATGGGCCATAGACTCGCGGTCTATTGCAGGGACTTTAGTTAACAGGGGAAATATCTGGCTGCCTTTTCATAAAGGTGATAAGTTATGTTAAGTTTAGGAATACTTAACATAATATTCACGAAGAAAAGGCTGAAGAGTGAGAAAATTGTTAACATCTATTTATCTATCTATAGATATTATAAATTGAAGTCGCTTTTCGTGTCTGTCTGTGTGATTGCGATGTTCTTCTAAACTACGCAACGGATTTTGATGTGGTTTTCACCATCATTTAGAGAATTTATTCCGGAAGGTTTCTGTATTTAGTACATTAATATATTTAACTTATATACAGCACTGAAAGCTCGTTGTTTTGATATGTCACCGCATCAGTGGATTGCACCTGTGGAAATCATGGGCTTTATCGCTATAAAGCCCATGATTTCCACAGGTGCAAGCCTTTTGTTCATAAATAACTAGCGAGTTATGAACAAAATGCTAAAGTAAATGTAAAAAAAATACAAAACGAAGCATATCTTCGACATTTCGTCTTAAAGAAAGCAGAAGAGAGTAGAAGCCAGAGAATTAAAGATTCATTTGTAAAATTAAATGCTAATGGCAGTGATTTTGCGCTTTAATCCCCGACTGTACCTACTCCGTACATTTGTAAGCTCGGTATTACGGCGTGAAGTCGCCGTCAAAAGTGTTTTGGCGCTGTGTTGTTTTACGAAATTAATTACGAATCTGCCGGTCGATTCTGTAAAAATCTCACCGTGAAAATGTAGGTGAAGTGAGTTTGTTTTTGCTAGGAATTGACACTATTGACAGCTCACTCCACGCTCACTTCACCTAAGTTTTCACGGTGAGATGGTTACAGAATCGCACTGCTGATCAAGTAACTCAGCAAATAAGTAACTTTGAGTAGTAGAAGTAGTCTTTCTACATTTATATCTGTAATTTATATGGTATACAAAATAAAGAGTATTCTATCTTCTATCTATCTAATGTCTTTTAGAACGCGTATGGCTTTTGTTCATTGAATAAACTAAACTTGTCAGAAAACAGCATCTTAATTGCGTAAAACAAATTATCAATCACAATCTGAAGGGTATTGCTAGTCCATTTCTTCATATATTCGAAAAAATGGTCTGCTCAACAACGTAAATAACGCAATGAATATTGTTGTACTGTCAAAAATTTTAATTTTCCTATCTTACTGTAAACCTCATTTTTTTAGCCTATATGTTAATCCAGAGTGTACTCCAATAAAACATTGCTGCACACACCAGTCCACAGAATCCGTCGTACCCTAACACTTAACTGTTTATACCGAGAGTTAAATCTGCAGTAACAGACACTGATTAATGCGATTTTAATCCGCCCATAAAACCATAAATCCAACCCTGTATTAATATTCAACCGAACTCAGAAGGTCACAAATCCTTTTGGGTATACAAACGAATTTCAACTTTAGCTGTTAAAGGGTAGAGTCTTGAATGTAATGGGTGGGGAAAAAGGAATGTTTGGCTAGAATTTCTAACTTTTAAAGTGGGAGTCCAAATTCAAAAGGCCCGGCTGTGGCCTGGAGAACAGCGATTATTTAAAGCGAGACTGCTGCTAGAGGTAGGTATAGTTAGAACGATGTGATTAATTTGGTTATTTGTCCATCATCTGTCTGCCTTTTTCCAAATATGTTGGGTTCAGCTTCCAGTCTAACCGCATGTAGCTGAATACCTACCAGTATTTTGCATGCAAGTGACTGCCTATCTGACCGCCACAACATGCTTGCTGGCTAACATGATACATACACGATAGTTTTTGTTTAGCATCTGGAAAACATAGGACACAACAATTCTCGAGGACATTTGCTATATGATAAGTTAGGTATCATTCAGTGGCCAAGTAGTTTCTTTTTCTATAGAAAAAAATATGCTAATTCTTCAATAACGTTACGTACTTACCTAACTCTGTAAACTTTTTTCTGAAGCTACAACGTTTCGCTTCTAGACAAAGTTTACACATGACCTGAAAACTTCTTAGTCCAAGCAACATTTTTTGCAAACTTCCTCTACATTTTATGCCAATGTTTTAGTGGCATTTCAAGACGCACATTAAGTGTTCTAGGACGATTTCAAAATCGAATAATTTTTCAAGTTTAAAGCTACCACGTCCTGAACATTATCGCCATATTTCAGGCCACAGTCTTACGAGTCCATGTTCCATTGGCTACATAACAAAATATTCAAACGAAATTCATCCTACCCATCATAAAAATACAGTTCAAATCCCCTCGCCATTAAATCGAAATCAATAACCATTAAGTCGCCAGTTTGACAGAAGTCGTTTATAAGTGAAATGGTAATATATGACTTCGTGCGAGTGGGAGGGAGAAAGAGATATTTTTATTAGTTCGTTTCACTTTAGGGTTGGAGCGCGCACCTGATCCTTATGATTTTATTTTTAAATTATGATTGTTCTGTGCAAATGTGTAGTGGATTATAGCTGTATTTGTTTTTATAGCATATTTGAATATGAATAATGTCTTAGGGTTCCTTGCGTATTAAAGAGACTCATGCCTAAAGCGCGATGTTGGATTTTTATCGCTCGGCTTAGGACCTTAAGTTGAAAATTCAACAGCGCGCTTTTATTTAGGTACTCATTCAGGTGTTGTCTAACTTTAGTGTTAGTGAAAACAGGTATCAGACTACACATTCTCTTTCCTTGGGCATCTCGAAATGCATGTTCTAACTTTCTATGAATAGCACATCTTGAGAACATAAGCTTTGTTCACGGCCATATCTATTTTATATATATACTAGTATTTGGGCGTTGCGCGAGCTGCAAGCAGCTCGCGGGGTCGTGTTTTTGAGGAGTATTTCTTACCCTTGTAAAAAGTATTTGGGCGTTGCGCGAGCTGCAAGCAGCTCGCGGGGTCGTGTTTTTGAGGAGTATTTCTTACGATGGGGGGAGGGGGGGAGAGGGGGGAGTTTTGAAAAATGATTTTGACCAACTCTGGGCCCCTTGATATGAAACTGAAAAAAAAAATTTTTCCAAGTCTCTTAACTTCCGAGATCTACCTAGAGGGGGGGAGAAGGGGGGCAAGAGGGGCAACTTTGAAAAATGGATTTTACTTTTCCGAGCCTCCTCTATACGAATCCGTAAAACAACAAAACACGGGGCTCTTAGTTTCCGAGATACGATAGGGAGGGGGGAGAGTGGGGGGGAAAAGGGGAGGTTTGGGATTTTTCCCATACTCTTCCGAGCCTCCTGTATACGAATCCGTAAAAAAACAAAACGCAGGTTTCTTAATTTCCGAGATACGATGGGGGGAGGGGTGAAGGGGGGGAGAGGGGGGAGTTTTGAAAAATGATTTTGACCAACTCTGGGCCCCTTGATATGAATCTGAAAAAAAAAAATGTTCCAAGTCTCTTAACTTCCGAGATCTATCTAGAGGGGGGGGAGAAGGGGGGCAAAGGGGCAACTTTGAAAAATGGATTTTACTTTTCCGAACCTCTTCTATACGAATCCGTAAAACAACAAAACACGGGACTCTTAGTTTCCGAGATACGATAGGGAGGGGGGAGAGTGGGGTGGAAAAGGGGAGGTTTGGGATTTTTCCCATACTCGTGAGAGTTACTTCTATACGAATCTGTAAAAATATACCCACCTCCCCCTTCACCATCTGGGAGAACAATTATGTCAGTGAGTCAGTCAGTGGTAATCGAGCTTTATATAGTATAACTAGTATTTGGGCGTTGCGCGAGCTGCAAGCAGCTCGCGGGGTCGTGTTTTTGAGGAGTATTTCTTACCCTTGTAAAAAGTATTTGGGCGTTGCGCGAGCTGCAAGCAGCTCGCGGGGTCGTGTTTTTGAGGAGTATTTCTTACGATGGGGGGAGGGGTGAAGGGGGGAGAGGGGGGAGTTTTGAAAAATGATTTTGACCAACTCTGGGCCCCTTGATATAAATCTGAAAAAAAAAAATTTCCAAGTCTCTTAACTTCCGAGATCTACCTAGAGGGGGGGAGAAGGGGGGCAAGGGGGGCAACTTTGAAAAATTTATTTTACTTTTCCGAGCCTCCTCTATACGAATCCGTAAAACAACAAAACACGGGACTCTTAGTTTCCGAGATACGATAGGGAGGGGGGAGAGTGGGGTGGAAAAGGGGAGGTTTGGGATTTTTCCCATACTCGTGAGAGTTACTTCTATACGAATCTGTAAAAATATACCCACCTCCCCCTTCACCATCTGGGAGAACAATTATGTCAGTCAGTCAGTGAGTCAGTCAGTGGTAATCGAGCTTTATATAGTATAAAATCGAGCTTTATATAGTATAACTAGTATTTGGGCGTTGCGCGAGCTGCAAGCAGCTCGCGGGGTCGTGTTTTTGAGGAGTATTTCTTACCCTTGTAAAAAGTATTTGGGCGTTGCGCGAGCTGCAAGCAGCTCGCGGGGTCGTGTTTTTGAGGAGTATTTCTTACGACGGGGGGAGGGGTGAAGGGGGGGAGAGGGGGGAGTTTTGAAAAATGATTTTGACCAACTCTGGGCCCCTTGATATGAATCTGAAAAAAAAAATGTTCCAAGTCTCTTAACTTCCGAGATCTACCTAGAGGGGGGGAAGAAGGGGGGCACGGGGGCAACTTTGAAAAATGGATTTTACTTTTCCGAGCCTCCTCTATACGAATCCGTAAAACAACAAAACACGGGACTCTTAGTTTCCGAGATACGATAGGGAGGGGGGAGAGTGGGGTGGAAAAGGGGAGGTTTGGGATTTTTCCCATACTCGTGAGAGTTACTTCTATACGAATCTGTAAAAATATACCCACCTCCCCCTTCACCATCTGGGAGAACAATTATGTCAGTGAGTCAGTGAGTCAGTGAGTCAGTGAGTGGTAATCGAGCTTTATATAGTATAATATAATAATAATAATAATGTTCCAAGTCTTAACTTCCGAGATCCGCCTAAAGGGGGGAGAAGGGGGAGAGAATGGGGGGAATTTTGAAAAATGGTTTTTACTTTTCCGAGCCTCCTCTATACGAATCCGTAAAAAAATAAAACCCAGGTTTCTTAATTTCCGAGATACGATGGGGGGAAAGGTGAAGGGGGGGAGAGGGGGGAGTTTTGAAAAATGATTTTGACCAACTCTGGGCCCCTTGATATGAATCTGAAAAAAAAAATGTTCCAAGTCTCTTAACTTCCGAGATCTACCTAGAGGGGGGGGGAGAAGGGGGGCAAGGGGGCAACTTTGAAAAATGGATTTTACTTTTCCGAGCCTCCTCTATACGAATCCGTAAAACAACAAAACACTGGACTCTTAGTTTCCGAGATACGATAGGGAGGGGGGAGAGTGGGGTGGAAAAGGGGAGGTTTGGGATTTTTCCCATACTCGTGAGAGTTACTTCTATACGAATCTGTAAAAATATACCCACCTCCCCCTTCACCATCTGGGAGAACAATTATGTCAGTGAGTCAGTGGTAATCGAGTTTTATATAGTATAATAATAATAATAATGTTCCAAGTCTTAACTTCCGAGATCCGCCTAAAGGGGGGAGAAGGGGGAGAGAATGGGGGGAATTTTGAAAAATGGTTTTTACTTTTCCGAGCCTCCTCTATACGAATCCGTAAAAAAACAAAACCCAGGTTTCTTAATTTCCGAGATACGATGGGGGGAGGGGTGAAGGGGGGGAGAGGGGGGAGTTTTGAAAAATGATTTTGACCAACTCTGGGCCCCTTGATATGAATCTGAAAAAAAAAATGTTCACAGTCTCTTAACTTCCGAGATCTACCTAGAGGGGGGGGGAGAAGGGGGGCAAGGGGGCAACTTTGAAAAATGGATTTTACTTTTCCGAGCCTCCTCTATACGAATCCGTAAAAAACAAATCCCAGGTTTCTTAATTTCCGAGATACGATGGGGGGAGGGGTGAAGGGGGGGAGAAGGGGGGCAAGGGGGGCAACTTTGAAAAATGGATTTTACTTTTCCGAGCCTCCTCTATACGAATCCGTAAAACAACAAAACACGGGACTCTTAGTTTCCGAGATACGATAAGGATGGGGGAGAGTGGGATGGAATGGCAAAATTTGAATTTTGAAAAATGGTTGAAGGGGGGGAGAATGGGGGCAAGGGGGGCAACTTTGAAAAATGGATTTTACTTTTCCGAGCCTCCTCTATACGAATCCGTAAAACAACAAAACACGGGACTCTTAGTTTCCGAGATACGATAAGGATGGGGGAGAGTGGGATGGAATGGCAAAATTTGAATTTTGAAAAATGGTTTTTACTTTTCCGAGCCTCCTCTATACAAATCCGTAAAAAAACAAAACCCAGGTTTCTTAATTTCCGAGATACGATGGGGAGAGGGATGAAGGGGGGGAGAGGGGGGAGTTTTGAAAAATGATTTTGACCAACTCTGGGCTTCTTGATATGAATCTGAAAAAAAAAATGTTCCAAGTCTCTTAAATTCCGAGATCTACTTAGAAGGGGGGGTGAAGGGGGGCAAGGGGGCAACTTTGAAAAATGGATTTTACTTTTCCGAGCCTCCTCTATACGAATCCGTAAAACAACAAAACACGGGACTCTTAGTTTCCGAGATACGATAGGGATGGGGGAGAGTGGGGTGGAATGGAAAAGGGGAGGTTTGAATGGATTTTACTTTTCCAGGCCTCCTCTATTCGAATCCGTAAAAAAACAAAATCCAGGTTTCTTAATTTCCGAGATACGATGGGGGAAAGGGTGAAGGGGGGGAGAGGGGGGAGTTTTGAAAAATGATTTTGACCAACTCTGGGCTTCTTGATATGAATCTGAAAAAAAAAAAATTCCAAGTCTCTTAACTTCCGAGATCTACCTAGAGGGGGGGAGAAGGGGGGCAAGGGGAGCAACTTTGAAAAATGGATTTTACTTTTCCGAGCCTCCTCTATACGAATCCGTAAAACAACAAAACACGGGACTCTTAGTTTCCGAGATACAATAGGGAGGGGGGAGAGTGGGGGGGAAAAGGGGAGGTTTGGGATTTTTCCCATACTCGTGAGAGTTACTTGTATACGAATCTGTAAAAATATACCCACCTCCCCCTTCACCATCTGGGAGAACAATTATGTCAGTCAGTCAGTGAGTCAGTCAGTGGTAATCGAGCTTTATATAGTATAACTAGTATTTGGGCGTTGCGCGAGCTGCAAGCAGCTCGCGTGGTCGTGTTTTTGAGGAGTATTTCTTACCCTTGTAAAAAGTATTTGGGCGTTGCGCGAGCTGCAAGCAGCTCGCGGGGTCGTATTTTTGAGGAGTATTTCTTACGATGGGGGGAGGGGTGAAGGGGGGGAGAGGGGGGAGTTTTGAAAAATGATTTTGACCAACTCTGGGCCCCTTGATATGAATCTGAAAAAAAAAAATTTCCAAGTCTCTTAACTTCCGAGATCTACCTAGAGGGGGGGAGAAGGGGGGCAAGGGGGGCAACTTTGAAAAATGGATTTTACTTTTCCGAGCCTCCTCTATACGAATCCGTAAAAAAACAAAACCCAGGTTCCTTAATTTCCGAGATACGATGGGGGGAGGGGTGAAGGGGGGGAGAGGGGGGAGTTTTGAAAAATGATTTTGACCAACTCTGGGGCCCTTGATATGAATCTGAAAAAAAAAATGTTCCAAGTCTCTTAACTTCCGAGATCTACCTAGAGGGGGGGGAGAAGGGGGGCAAGGGGGCAACTTTGAAAAATGGATTTTACTTTTCCGAGCCTCCTCTATACGAATCCGTAAAACAACAAAACACGGGACTCTTAGTTTCCGAGATACGATAGGGAGGGGGGAGAGTGGGGTGGAAAAGGGGAGGTTTGGGATTTTTCCCATACTCGTGAGAGTTACTTCTATACGAATCTGTAAAAATATACCCACCTCCCCCTTCACCATCTGGGAGAACAACGCTTCGCTTTACCGCTACCTAGTTTCCGAGATACGATGGGGGGAGGGGTGGAGGGGGGGAGAGGGGGGACTTTTGAAAAATGATTTTGACCAACTCTGGGCCCCTTGATATGAATCTGAAAAAAAAAATGTTCCAAGTCTCTTAACTTCCGAGATCTACCTAGAGGGGGGGAGAAAGGGGGCAGGGGGGGCAACTTTGAAAAATGTATTTTACTTTTCCGAGCCTCCGCTATACGAATCCGTAAAAAAACAAAACCCAGGTTTCTTAATTTCCGAGATACGATGGGGGGAGGGGTGAAGGGGGGGAGAGGGGGGAGTTTTGAAAAATGATTTTGACCAACTCTGGGCCCCTTGATATGAATCTGAAAAAAAAAATGTTCACAGTCTCTTAACTTCCGAGATCTACCTAGAGGGGGGGGGAGAAGGGGGGCAAGGGGGCAACTTTGAAAAATGGATTTTACTTTTCCGAGCCTCCTCTATACGAATCCGTAAAACAACAAAACACGGGACTCTTAGTTTCCGAGATACGATAGGCAGGGGGGAGAATGGGGTGGAATGGAAAAGAGGAGGTTTGAATTTTGAAAAATGGTTTTTACTCTTCCGAGCCTCCTCTACAGCGTGGCGCTACAATGGTGACATTAATTTAACACACGTGTAGGGCTAGTGCCCTTTAATCATATTAATTTTAGTAGGTTAAAATAACTCGTAAATTGAAAAAAAAATTTTTTCAAACAAACTAAATGATAAAAATGTAACTAAAATTGGGATCACCCTTGCAAAAAATCATTCATGAAATTACTTACTACGTTACGCTGGCTTACGTTATCTCGGAGCGGCAACGCGTCGCTTCACGCGCTGCCACTTTTCGCGCTTTAATATCGTATGGACGGTACTGTGATGAACTTGAAAATGCCTAGCGCTCTGGCGGAGGCTAGTTTTGGGTTGGTTTTGGAAATATTGTAGCACATTTTCAGTTAACTGGATTGGGTTTTGTCGTGTAGGTGGTCGATCAGGGCGTTGAGACCTAGGATCCACTGGCTGGTTTTCGCGGATGCGCTGAAGAGCTCCTACAATAGTGCGAGGATTAGTAGGGCATTGTCTTGAACCGCCATATCTCTCGCGATATGTCCTTATGGCAAGAGCGGCATTTTCACGACATTCTCCGTAAATTAGGATCATGTCTGCATATTCAGCTGATGTGTAGTTCGGATGTGTATTTGCCATCACGATCACAAGTTTACACAAGCACTAATAACACAAATAAAAGCGCCCGTATCGCAAGAGATGTCAACGTACCTACTAAATTAGAAAACGAAAACAAAACAAAGCGTCTTTATCGCAGTACCATAATCTAATTACTCATTAGTTCATTACACAAAAATAAATAAATAAAACAATAGGTAAGCGTCTTTTTCGCGGAAACATTCACAAAATTAGTCGACGTAATTATGTGCACTACTGTGAAGAAGTGTGTCAAGGGCACGAGTTAGGCTAGCACTAGAAATGCAAAAAAAAGAATTGGATTTCGCTGCGACGCGACGGGGCGGGGGGGGGGGGCACGCGTCGCCTGCGCCGCGCGCCGCCCGCTCGCCGACAAAGGGATATCACGTTACTTTAAAGTATTGTTTATTTATTTTAATTTCATTGATGCGATGTTATGATCCGTGACCCGGCAAATGACCGCTGCGCGACAGTTCTTTAAGTACAGGTTGCTCCAAAATGCTATTTTAGAAAACTTTAAATAAATCCGCAAATAATAACGTTTAATGGAAACATAATTTCTTCATGAAACGAAAATGTGAAAACGTATATGTGTGTTAAATTAATGTCACCATTGTACCGCCACGCTGTATACGAATCCGTAAAAAAACGAAACGCAGGTTTCTTAATTTCCGAGATACGATGGGGGGAGGGGTGAAGGGGGGGAGAGGGGGGAGTTTTGAAAAATGATTTTGACCAACTCTGGGCCCCTTGATATGAATCTGAAAAAAAAAATGTTCCAAGTCTCTTAACTTCCGAGATCTACCTCTAGAGGGGGGGAGAAGGGGGGCAAGCGGGGCAACTTTGAAAAATGGATTTTACTTTTCCGAGCCTCCTCTATACGAATCCGTAAAACAACAAAACACGGGACTCTTAGTTTCCGAGATACGATAGGGATGGGGGAGAGTGGGGTGGAATGGAAAAGGGGAGGTTTGAATTTTGAAAAATGGTTTTTACTTTTCCGAGCCTCCTCTATACGAATCCGTAAAAAATCAAAACCCAGGTTTCTTAATTTCCGAGATACGATGGGGGGAGGGGTGAAGGGGAGAGAGGGGGGAGTTTTGAAAAATGATTTTGACCAACTCTGGGCCCCTTGATATGAATCTGAAAAAAAAATGTTCCAAGTCTCTTAACTTCCGAGATCTACCTAGAGGGGGGGGAGAAGGGGGGCAAGGCGGGCAACTTTGAAAAATGAATTTTACTTTTCCGAGCCTCCTCTATACGAATCCGTAAAACAACAAAACACGGGACTCTTAGTTTCCGAGATACGATAGGGAGGGGGGAGAGTGGAGTGGAAAAGGGGAGGTTTGGGATTTTTCCCATACTCGTGAGAGTTACTTCTATACGAATCTGTAAAAATATACCCACCTCCCCCTTCACCATCTGGGAGAACAACGCTTCGCTTTACCGCTACCTAGTTTCCGAGATACGATGGGGGGAGGGGTGAAGGGGCGGAGAGGGGGGACTTTTGAAAAATGATTTTGACCAACTCTGGGCCCCTTGATATGAATCTGAAAAAAAAAATGTTCCAAGTCTCTTAACTTCCGAGATCTACCTAGAGGGGGGGAGAAAGGGGGCAGGGGGGGCAACTTTGAAAAATGTATTTTACTTTTCCGAGCCTCCGCTATACGAATCCGTAAAAAAACAAAACCCAGGTTTCTTAATTTCCGAGATACGATGGGGGGAGGGGTGAAGGGGGGGAGAGGGGGGAGTTTTGAAAAATGATTTTGACCAACTCTGGGCCCCTTGATATGAATCTGAAAAAAAAAATGTTCACAGTCTCTTAACTTCCGAGATCTACCTAGAGGGGGGGGGAGAAGGGGGGCAAGGGGGCAACTTTGAAAAATGGATTTTACTTTTCCGAGCCTCCTCTATACGAATCCGTAAAACAACAAAACACGGGACTCTTAGTTTCCGAGATACGATAGGGAGGGGGGAGAGTGGGGTGGAAAAGGGGAGGTTTGGGATTTTTCCCATACTCGTGAGAGTTACTTCTATACGAATCTGTAAAAATATACCCACCTCCCCCTTCACCATCTGGGAGAACAATTATGTCAGTGAGTGGTAATCGAGCTTTATATAATATAATATAATAATGTTCCAAGTCTTAACTTCCGAGATCCGCCTAAAGGGGGAAGAAGGGGGAGAGAATGGGGGGAATTTTGAAAAATGGTTTTTACTTTTCCGAGCCTCCTCTATACGAATCCGTAAAAAAACAAAACCCAGGTTTCTTAATTTCCGAGATACGATGGGGGGAGGGGTGAAGGGGGAGAGAGGGGGTAGTTTTGAAAAATGATTTTGACCAACTCTGGGCCCCTTGATATGAATCTGAAAAAAAAAATGTTCCAAGTCTCTCAACTTCCGAGATCTATCTATAGGGGGGGGGGGGGAGAAGGGGGGCAAGGGGGCAACTTTGAAAAATGGATTTTACTTTTCCGAGCCTCCTCTATACGAATCCGTAAAACAACAAAACACGGGACTCTTAGTTTCCGAGATACGATAGGGAGGGGGGAGAGTGGGGTGGAAAAGGGGAGGTTTGGGATTTTTCCCATACTCTTCCGAGCCTCCTGTATACGAATCCGTAAAAAAACAAAACGCAGGTTTCTTAATTTCCGAGATACGATGGGGGGAGGGGTGAAGGGGGGGAGAGGGGGGAGTTTTGAAAAATGATTTTGACCAACTCTGGGCCCCTTGATATGAATCTGAAAAAAAAAAATGTTCCAAGTCTCTTAACTTCCGAGATCTATCTAGAGGGGGGGGAGAAGGGGGGCAAAGGGGCAACTTTGAAAAATGGATTTTACTTTTCCGAACCTCTTCTATACGAATCCGTAAAACAACAAAACACGGGACTCTTAGTTTCCGAGATACGATAGGGAGGGGGGAGAGTGGGGTGGAAAAGGGGAGGTTTGGGATTTTTCCCATACTCGTGAGAGTTACTTCTATACGAATCTGTAAAAATATACCCACCTCCCCCTTCACCATCTGGGAGAACAATTATGTCAGTCAGTCAGTGAGTGGTAATCGAGCTTTATATAGTATAATTAAAACTGCATCACCTCCTCTATTTATCAAAGTTAAAAGGGATTTCCATGGATTAAGGGGACTTTCACCGTTCCACTTTTTGGAAATTACCTCTACATCGACTATGGACATATTTATTTGAATTCTGAAAGCCTTTGTAGCAGAGAATATCACACGGTTTCACTTCAAAGACACCCGTCTAAATCATAACATTTATCTACAAGCACATTCCAATTTCTCGTAATATCAAGTCGAACCGTTTGAAAGCTCGCAAGATTGAGTCCTAAAATAACGGATGCTTTCTAAAGACTATGCTTCGTAACTATCCATACTAGGTACCTACTTAATATTATAAATGCGAAAGTAGTTTTATCTGTATGTTTGTTACCTTTTCACGCCTTAACGGCAGAACGGATTTCGATGATACTTGGCACACAGGTAGACCAAGACTTGACTTAATTCCACCATTGCAGAAAATTGAGATCAATGTAATAATATTGCTCTTTCTCATCATTTTATTATTTGTATGATATTATCATCATTCGTTTCTTTTTAGATCACATCTAGGTAAGAAGAAATACTATGCATAGTATTTCTTGTAACATTTTTTTGATGATACATAACTCGGGACCGTGCGGTCCCGGTCCTTTGGAAGGCGTACGAGGGGCCGAAGCCAACTCGCAGAGGCCCCTTACGAAATTTAAATGAAATGTGGCACCAAACGACGATTATCCCTGTATGCACTATGGAAGTGAACCCAAGGATAACCTCCGGATGGTGTAGGACTATTGCAGGATATGGCAAAATAAAAAGTTGGACTATGGGTTTGGGTGGCTAAAGTGGACTGGTTACCAAGAACTATGGAAGAACTATGACCCCTGCCTGATCAATGTTTTATATACGTATATACACGGATAAAATAGCAGGGTAACATTATTATTATCATGTACTTTTTTGCTAATGTTAGACAATTGGCACCTACCTACGTATGTACGAGTTTTGCTTCGATATTTTAATCGGACAGCTGATTGTATGTTTCAAATGATCGCTAAATTAGACAATTGAGCATCAGTAGTGAATTAGATGCTATTTGATCGAACTTCCAAGACTGATAATGAGAAGAGTTTAAAGTAACTAAAACCAAAATCATGATTTAAGATTTTGTCCTAAAATACCCCGTTTTGTATCACCCCGGTACAATTGAACATTCATTATTACAGTCTTCCAATGCGTCTGATCTGATAAATTCATACCATACGTGGCTGTGAGTAAAGACTAGCATCCCTTGAGCATGTGAGGAAAGCATCTTTGCAGCCAGATTCATAAAACAATTGCCGCAAAGTACCCAATCTGCATCGAACCAACAAAATGAGTTCTGCTCAATGATCTCATTCGCGAAAGCTTCACAAAGCTCCATACAAAATTGAAAATAAATCAAAAATCACAAACATCTATTCATCTCTTTCACTCTTATGTAAAACTATGATATTTCTGTCTCGTTTACTCGTGACACCGGAAGTGAGATCTCAAAGATGGCTGCGGCCGGATGTGGGAGGGGCGATTTGATTTATAGTGTAGTGTGTAGTGGGGGTGTAGTGTGCGTTAGTGGGTATGTGTGTGTGAGCATTAATTCGTGTTCAAGTTTCAGTCTGTCTGGTAGTTGCGTAGCTTTGGTTATAATATATGCAAGCTCTCTATACAGTTGGATAGGTAGGATTCTACGGGATATTTGATTTTCATCATTTATCGTAACATGAAGATTTAGAAAATATTGCCTAAATATTTTAAAGATGTTTTTGTTATGCCTAGTTCCTATTACTCAGGTACTAATTGTTCATCATCTGCCTAGGCTTTTCCCAACTATGTTGGGGTCGGCTACCAGTCTAACCGGATGCAGTTGAATACCAGTATTTTACATGAATCGACTGCCTATCTGACCTCCACAACCCAGTTACTACGTAACACGATGTCCCATGGCTAGACTTGTTCTCAGAGTTTCGGGCTGTGACTAGCTACTCGTTACGACCGTTAAAGATCTAGGAAAACATCAGATACTTTTAAAACACGAAGCTGCGATTGGTAACTTCAACTTTTAGCGAACAAGCCTTCACTACACATAACCGGTAAATCAAATCTCGCAAAACCCAAGCAAACCCTCACTCTCCCGCTAGTCTATATCTGTACATGTAGTAGGTATGTAGTAAGTAAAAGCTACGGGGGCAATAAAATCAAACGAGGCCACTCCTGTAGTAGAACACGGTACGAGGCAATTTTATTGGAGTGATATTTTTATTTATTTGATTGAGGTTGGTTGTGGGGCTCGTGGCTAGGTAAAAATAAGAGATCTCCTGTTACCCAGTGACTGGGATGTGGAGGTCAGATAGGCAGTTGCTCTATGTAAAATACTGGTATTCAGCTGCCTCCGGTTAGACAGGAATCGACCTAAATATAGTTATAAAAAGCTGAATGAGGTTGGTTGTAACTGCGGCGGGTTCACGGATGAGTGCTAACGCGTGGCCGTGTTCCCGCCGTAAGCGGCAGAGGAGGACACCGTGGAGTTTTAGTGGGTTAGAGTCCCACATAACTGCACTATCTCCCCGTGGTAGTGCAGTATGCATGAGCATTTCTACACGGTAAAAAAAAAAGGTTGGTTGTAACTTTGATCTACTAATGGTACTTATGAGTGATTACTTGATTAGTTAAATCAATCAGTTTCGGATGTGGACCGGATACATCAGGAAAGGGTTAGAATTTGAATTTGCATGATGTGCACTTAATAAACAATCACTTAAGAGGAATCAGTTTTGATATAATTATCTAATGCTAATGTTACCTATAATGTTTTCATGGCAATGGAAGGTCAGTTCTACATTGGATACATGTTTATAAGTTATACATGTGTCTTGAGCTAGCGGGGTAATTGCGTAACACACTAACAGTAGGTACAGACGCCAGCACATCAAGCTACTACAATCTGTCAAATTTCTTTAATAGATTTTCAACTTCATCGCTAAAGCATAAGGTTCAAAGTTGATTGGGAAAAACAGTTTCGGGTAGCTTGATGTGCTGGCCTACCAGTTCAATGGCTTTTATTTTGACAGTTCAACAACATTCATTGCGTTATTTACGTTGTTGAGCAGACAAATTTGTAGAACGTATGCAGCAATGGATTAGCAATATCGAAATTATTCATATTCTGATTGATAGTGTATTCTGCAATTAGCGTACAGGTCAGTATCTTGAGCAACTCACCAGTCTATGACCTTATTACTGGTCAAATCTATCTATTATTGTGAAGTGGGTATGTATGTGATAAAAATGATAGATGATAGTTCGATAATTAGTTATAATGACTAAGTCTGAATACATAAAAACCTTATAAAATTAATAACGGAAGGTGAAAGTCTGTACAAGGAATGTTCATGCGATATAATTACGTAAGGCAAAATATATTTTCCATTGACATGAAAAAACCAACTGACACGACAGGTGCCCGCCCACAGAGCATCAACCATAGAGTAATAGTAACTAAAAAGGTACCAACGCTACAATTGCAATACCCACGTAGCCACTGAACAGAACTCCGAGCAACCAACTTCTAATCAAAAACTATTACCAAACTTGTGACAAAATTATTGCTTTCGATGATAATTGTCGCAACAAATAATTGAATCACTCAAGTTACCGTGTTCTCACTCACAGCACTAACGTGGAACGGGCTGGTATAGGGTTGTCAAAACTATGAAAAGTATGTTCGGGTCCAGAGAAGCTGTGCAGTACAATTATTAAATGTTGATTGTAAAAATATATAATTCAACATAATTATTGTGTTAAAGGAGCAGTGGTAGCCTAGTGGTAACGGCTGCGTCTTACGTTACGTCTTTAGTGCTAGTCACTCTGAAATCAGCTTAATTTTCATTGTAATATAGTTGATATTTATTTAACTTGAAATACGGCGGGGGTGTGCAGACTGCGCATTGTTACTATAGAAATAGTAATAAAACTGCCGGTCGATTCTGTAAAAATCTCACCGTGAAAACTTAGGTGAAGTGAGTTTGTTTTTGCTAGGAATTGACACTATTGACAGCTCACTCTACGCTCACTTCACCTAAGTTTTCACGGTGAGATTTTAACAGAATACCACCGCTGGTCGTTTTCGTGTCAGTCTGTGTGACCGCTTCATCATCATCCTCCACAGCCCGACTTCACCCAAAGGCATAGGCCATGGCATGGGCCTCTCTTTTCATGTGCCAATCCCCACGCTTCTTTGCCATCCACATCCAGGTTCTCCCCGCAATGTGACCGTTTAGTTCTTCTAAATTGCACAATGGATTTTGAAGGACTATGTGATCAGGAGAGCAGTGGTGGCCCAGTGGTATCGGCCGCGACTTACGAGTTGTAGTTCGTAGGTTCGAACCCAAACAGGCGCTTTAGTTTGTGTAAGAAAGAAAGAAAGAAAGAAAATACGTTACGTTAAATTATTTCATCACCACTGCTCTCAAAACGGCGAAGGGAAACATCGTGAAGAATCCAGACCCACCCGCACTGAGCCCGCGTGGTGGATTACGGCCCACTCCCTCTCACAGAGAGAATGCCTGTGTCCCAGCAGTGGGAACATAGGCTGATTATATAGAATTCCAAGGGATACTGCCATAATGTTCTCTGGCATGTGGCAGATGAGACTATTATGGCGTTTGCGAATTAGTTTCCAACATGTAAACAAAAATGTGTTTCAAAATGTGTATGACTTTTTCTTTTTTAGTACTTGTCATTCTGAAATATACTTAATTTGCACAAACGTAAAGTTGGTATACGTTTAACTGAAAATAACCTCAATTGGAAACATAAATTTGAATAGACTAGACGTCTAATTTGTGGTCCTATTCTCATTGTAACAACACTTTAAGACAAGGGCCTTCTAACGCACAAATCAATCTGTATTTTTGAAACACGCAATAAATAAATTAAATCATCGTTCCTTTGCTTAGTTTTAAACCACCATTGCAACTATACAGGGTTGCAGGATCGATGCGCAACCTGGTACCATGGATACAGTACATTTATTAATTTATTACTAGCTGCGCCCGGCGGTTTCACCCGCATAAATTTCGATCCCGTAGGAATATCGGGATAAAAAGTAGCTTATATGTTAATCCAGGGTGTCAGCTAACTCCGTACCAAATTTTATCAAAATTGGTTCAGCCGTTAGAGCGTGAAGAAGTAACAAACATATAAACTCACATTCACAAACTTTCGCCTTTATAATATTAGTGTGATTATTTTTATTTATTTATTTATTACATACATACGCTACCATTGCATTGTCCCACACACATCATGTGCACATGATTCTGAATCCTCCTGCGCTACGTTGAAATTATTAATCTGTTATTAAAATGTTTTCAATCAAATTCAGCTGTACCATACATTTTGACCGTGTTGGTAAAAAGTGCAAACTTTTCTATGAAACAACAGATTTTTTCCCATGGTAACCTGACCATCTGCCACCCTTTATTTTCCTTCACCTAAAACCTTCCACAGGTATAGTTTGACAACCCTACTTAGACTTTTATTTTGCAGACCGTACCTACGTGTGTGTCTCTACTCCAGCTTCGACAGATCCCGCTATCAATCATAACTTGTATATAGGTTTGATGGAGTACAGAAATAATAGGTATACAATATACATTAATAGTGGCAGCTGACTATCGTAAACACAGGATTACTGATAGAATTGTTTAGTACTAGCACCGCACCCGCGGTTTTACTCGCATAAGTGTCAATCCCGAGGGAATATCGAGATAAAAACAATCCTATGTTCTTTCCCGGGACTCAAACTATCTCTATACTAAATTTCATCTAAATCGGTTCAGCGGTATAGGCGTGAAAAGGTAACAGACAGACAAACTTTCGCATTTATAATATTAGCATGGATGTGAATTGATTCAGTCCGTTCAGGGGGCTTACTCTCCAAACTAATTTTAATTCCAATGAGATGCCAATATGATTCCAATGTTAATTTTACAGTCACGGGATTCGGTATACTCTTGAAAACAGGCTCTTTGCAACTTTAATAAAGTTATTTTACGGAGTGGCATTAATACATTATCACCAGCATTTTATATGGAGCGACAGCCTATCTGACCTCCACAACCCAGTTACTGGGTAATACGATACCCCTTGATAAGACTGGTTGTCAGACTTTCGGGCTGCTGATGACCCGTAACGACTGTAAAAGATTTACAAAAGATAGCTGGGACTAACTTTTGAGGCACGGAGTATCAGTATGTAAAGATGGTCGCATCACCCATCTACGGATCGACCGGGGCAAACCTTACCTTAACCGTATGGGTCGACCTGTGCGGCTGTTATTACTTATCAAATACTTAGCCAATAAATAATACATACTAACATAAAGCTTATATTAATATTTCACATACCTACCCATTAAAAGTGAAATACATAAATCTGAACCAAAAAGTGATCCTCAAAATTCACATTTTACACATTCATTGGCGGTACCCATTAGTTTAAATTAAAATCGATCTTTAAATATTAAAATATGATATCTGCAAAGCAATCTATCAGCCAGGCGTATTAAACCCGAGGCAGTTATGTCATGACGTTGAGGATTAACTTTGTCACCCCTGGCATGCAGTACTCCTGCCAATATGGCCGGAATATGGCAATTTGGCCGGCATTTTGCCAAATGGCAGCAATTTGGCACAAATACATGTTTTATAACTGCCGTAAGTTGGTTTAGATAAAGTTATTTATGTTAAAGTAAGAGGTAGCTGAAAATTCATGTGCTTTTGATAGGTTTCAAATATTCCAAAAATTTTATAAAGAATTATTATTAATCTATTCTAATAATAAAGTTTGTTTGTGTTTTTGTTATAATATAATAATTAGTGTCCGACCGAAACAAGTTTTTAAACCGAAACCGAAACCGAACTTTCGGCCTTGCTCTTAGTTTCTTCTTAGTCTCGGCCAGGGAATGGCCGAAACCGAAACTAAGGCCGAAACTAGATTCCTTGGCCGAAACTGGCCGAAACCGAAACCGAACTTTCGGTCGTTCCCTAATAATAATACATTTATTCGACTCACTTACAGAATGGAGCACAATCCTGCAGACTTGACAAGCACCAGTGAAGCCGAAAGGCAATATTAATTGCCTAGCCCGCAGTCCGCAAATACCACGGAACAGATATTATCTGTTCCGTGGCAAATACAACGATATTATTATAGATGTGATATTCCGTTAGAGGGGCTTGTGGCTAAGATATAACAGCCACACGGGTCGATCGCGTTGAGCCACGCTTGTGCCGCGGTCGGTCCGTGACCATGTTTACATACCGAGACTCCTCCGTCAATCGGGCAGCATGTTAAGCGGTTGGTCCCAGCTGGCATTCTTGGATCTTTGACAGTCGTTACGGGTCGTCAGAAGTCCGAAAGTCTGACAACCAGTCTTATAAAGGGGTATCGTGTTACCCAGTAACTGGATTGTGGAGGTCAGATAGGCAGTCGCTCCATGTAATATACTGGTATCCAATTGCATCCGGTTAGATTGAAAGCCGACCCCGATGGCAGGGGATTATGAGATAAGTAGCAGGTAGGCAACATTCTTCATTCATTCAGACTGTATGGTGCCGAACATAAGGAATAGCACCATCCTATTTCCCGTGGGTGTCATAAAAGGCGACTAAAGGTAATTACATGCCGAAGATGCCTCATTACGATAACTCGTCGTCGCGGTTAAGCTCGCTACCTTGATCTCACCACCATGGAAAACAAATGCACGCTAATTGACACATTCGCACGTGTCAGGCATCGAGGAAAACCCCTAAGCAGTCCGCTATGTATCGCAGTGAGATATCCTTTAGTGATGAGTGTTGAATCAACGAACTAGTTGAATCAACCGTTGATCTCGTCGACGTATGAACATTAACTGTTTATGAATGAACTAGATGAATCCGTCAACGACGTTTAGCTCGTTTAATAATCAACTAAACTAAATTCGAGAACGCAAACGTAACGAACTGAGCAAATTAAAAGACTTACTTTGAAAATAACATCATAGATTGCGAGTGACGCGCGACGCGACGGTTAATAGTACATACATACATTGGTTGGTAGATGTAGAGACTCATTGAATGTCGCAGCGTTGAATAAAAACCGTTCAATGAATGAACGACTTACGTTGCAAGTTGACAATAGTTCCACGGGAACTCGGCGACGAATTTAACTACATAGAATAGAATACACACACACACATACATACATACACGACACCATACACACACATACATACATACGTACATACATACATAGTTGTCAACTAGTTGACGAACGTAAATCAATGTTGACGTTACGTTAAGAGAAAAACCTTCAACGACCCATCACTAGTATCCTAAGGCATGTGCTTGTGTAGCAGGTAATTTGTCCCGTCTGGTTTGTTTTGACCGTACAGCGGAATTGTGACTGTGATTTACGTAGTTTTAAAAAACTGGCACTCCGGTAGTGCCGACAGAAGTGAAAACTTGAACAATTACGAGTGTATTTTGTGAATCGTCTTATAAACAAAACGTCAGTTATATATCCGTGGTTCAGCGCCATCTCGTCGTTGTTGGATGAACTACCGTCGTTGTTGGATGAACTACGTAGTTAGTACGCGAGGCCCTCGTAGTTCTTCCCGATGTGCATAGATGGCGCTGTCCTCAACAACGCGCGTCTTTCGTTTTACGTCTTACGAATCTTACGATCAGGGTCACGTGACCTGACGCGAATTTAGAAGTTTTTACCCATTCCAAAAAAGTACACAGCGCCGCTAAAGAAGTTTTCACTTCAATAATTTTGTCAACAATTACCCCACGCCAAGCCCGAACCCAATTCCACTTAGTTCTCCAAAATGGACACCCAATCTAAAAATCATTTGGCGCTAGCATCGAACTCAAGAGTACGAAACGTCACAATTCCAATGTCGATCTATCGGAATTAAATTGAAGAGAAAGCACCCAGAGTTATTTTATCTCTGACAGCAGCAACCGAATAGGAACAATAAAGACTTGGCAGTGGCAGTAACCCATTAGCAATCTTATTGCTACGACAATAAAGATCACTGTGATTTTGACAGTGATGCAAAATCAGAGGTACCTAAATTAACTGTGAACGAACTGCCGGTCGATTCTGTAAAAATCTCACCGTGAAAACTTAGGTGAAGTGAGTTTGTTTTTGCTAGGAATTGACACTATTGACAGCTCACTCCACGCTCACTTTACCTAAATTTTCACGGTGAGATTTTTACAGAATAACATCGCTGCACACTCATTTTGTATAATCACTTTGACGTGTTAAAGCCACCGTTATTGCGTTTCGATAAAGGGATAGTACATGACGAGTACTCCAGTAAAGCTCCATATCTCAGATTTGGAACAATGGCGGCTTTAACAATTCAACACGTCGACGTACTAATATTTCTATTTTATGCGCTGAATATGCTTTCACATTTTGCCCATTACGCCTACGGCGTAGGCTCGTGGCTACGAGCATAGCTACGAGCGTAGCAAGCTACATTGAGCACAAATAAATTAGTGATGTTAAGACATTTGAAATCTTTACCTCCAAATATGTCGGCAACGTCGTTGTGTATATGATGGAAATATGGTATTCTAAAGAACACTAGGTACAGACGCCAGCACTTCAAGCTACTACAATCTGTCAAATTTCTTTAATAGATTTTCAACTTTATCGCTAAAGCTTAAGGTTCAAAGTTGATTGGGAAAATTTGACAGTTTCGGGTAGCTTGATGTGCTGGCGTCTGTACACTACAATATTTATTGTTAGTTAAGTGCCCTTTACCGAAACCATGTGGGGACGCGATAATATGATAATAAATGAAAGATAATAAATGAAAACACTGACAATACTGATGCACTGGAGTATTTTAAATCCATCAAAAACCTGCATTCAAACATAGCAATAAAAAAATTAAGGAACTTACGAGTAAATAAATAGTAGAGATTTTTGCCTATGGATTTTGCCAATCAGACGACTAGCTATACTTAGTGACTAATTGGATTACTTAATCCAATTAGTGAAGTATACCTAATATATTTGCTTGAATTCTTGTTTGTGGATTGGGAACGTCATAACTTAGATATAAGTACGAAGTTTAATTGATTCCCTCTATTCCAACGAGATCGTACGCCGTGACTAAAAATCTACGTTATAAGGATTTACCCCCCTTTATAGTTTAACTAGCTTCAGCCCGCGACTTCGGCCGCATGAGATTTCTAGTTCCTCCGATCCATCCCGCCGCGTCATTTTTCCATAAACCTAGATCAGGCAGGTCTACATTACAATTTTTCCTCAATTGCAATTAATGTAAATCCTATTTTTACTTCACTTTTTTTGAATAAAAATTTTATTATTAGGTACTTTTTAGGGTTCCGTAGTCAACTAGGAACCCTTATAGTTTCGCCATGTCTGTCTGTCCGTCTGTCCGTCCTCGCTTAATCTCTGTGACCGTTAGCACTAGAAAGCTGAAATTTGGTACCAATATGTATATCAATCACGCCGACAAAGTGCTAAAATAAAAATTGGAAAAAAATGTTTTATTAGGGTAGCCCCCCTATATGTAAAGTGGGAAGTGATTTTTTTTTAATTTCAACCCTAACGTGTGATGTATTGTTGGAAAGGTATTTAAAAATGAATAGGGGTTTACTAAAATCATTTTTTGATAATGTCAATAATTTCGGAAATAATCGCTCCAAAAGTAAAAAACAATGCGTCCCCCCCCCCTCTAAATTTTGAACCATAAGTTTAGAAAATTTGAAAAAAATCTGGAAAATAGAACTTTATAAGGACTTTCTAGGAAAATTATTTTGAACTTGATGGAAACAACAGTTTTTGTACAAAAAATACAAAAAGTTGTACAAAATAATTGCAGGAGCGCGAACATAATGGATACCCACTTTTATACTCATAAGTGGGAACACTTATTGTGACGGACGGGAAACTACGGAACCCTACACTGAGCGTGGCCTGACACGCTCTTGGCCGGTTTTTTTTTTATTATTATATTACTTCGTTTTCACTTAGCCTTACATCTGACTTTTTTTCATTTTGCTCAGCTCCCAAGGGTCCTAGCGTGATGTTAAATAGCGTTTAGCCTTTCTCAAGAATTAGGCTATCTTATGCAAAAATAATTTTTCAAATCCGACTGGTAGTTCCAGAGATTAGCGTACTCAAATAAACAAACAAACTTTTCAGCTTTACTGTTAGTATAGATTTTACCTATTCTATATTATACATACCTTTTTTTTTTGAGGATGGGAAATCATCAAATGACTCCTCCCGCTCTGGGTGGAGCGGAAGGGAGTGTCAGACTCTTTCTGACTAAAACCCACCCGTGTTCCTTCCTTAGCCCTTTATGTTCCGGGCCAGCGGTAACCCTTTCGGACAATCCCGCTGGCCATATTATACATACTAAAGCTATTCTTCTTCCACAGCTGTACAAAATGAGCGCCAGCCACGGAACACCGCCACCATCCGCCCTGAAGCTTTGAGGGACATGGATCAAGAACGAGCTCTGAGAGAAGCGGCAGTCGCCGTCGGAGTATTTGGGTGAGCTATCCTTGAACCTACATTTTTAATAAACCAATATGCATTTAGAACAATGGACGTTGGTATATCTGCGGGACCCGTGGCTAAATAATAACTGGTCGATCGATCAGGTTAAGCTACGCTTGCCGCGGTTGGTCTGTGGATGGTTGACCATCTTTACATACCGAGACCCCTCCGTGCCTCCAAAAGCACGTTAAGCCGTTGGTCCCGGCTGTCATTCGTGGATCTTTGACAGTCGTTACGGGTAGTCACAAGCCCAAAAATCTGACAACCAGTTGTACCAGGGGTATCGTATTACCCAGTAACTGGGTTGTGGAGGTCAGATAGGCAGTCGCTCCATGTAAAATACTAGTATTCAGCTGCATCTGGTTAGACTGGAAGTCAACCTCAACATGGGAAGAATGCTAGGCAGATGATGACGTTGATATATCTGGTAATTGGGTACATCTGTTCCCGGGACTCAAACTATCTCTATACCAAATTTTATTTTAGTCGGTTCAGCGGTTTAAGCGTGAAGAGGTAAAAGACAGACACACTTTCGGATTTATAATATTAGTATGGATTCGTCTTTCGTGTCAGTCTGTGTGACCGAGATGTTATTTTGGCCAAGAAACTAAAGATTTAAGTATCAAGATTCTTTATTTGTGGACACATGAGTATAGTGACACTTGCAGATTGTGGTTTGTTTTCGTTCATACTACAGCCATATAGCATGGTATATTTGTTCTCTAACTCGTATCATAGGTACTACAAAACCGTACAACCAAAAGTACATCTCCACAAAAGCACAACACAGCTTTTAATGAAAAATTCTTCTAAGAGAAAACAAAACCACATCGTGGCCATTCGTGGCTCAACGCTCACAGTTTCCAAGAGACGAGTCAAAGACTTCAGTGTTTTTGAAAAGTAACGTTCGTTTTCCTTTTGAATTCAGTAGCTCGCACGTTGCTCGAGCAAAGGAACTGTGCCACTTTCATGTCGAAAATTATTTTAAAAGACTAAAGCCATTGAATCGAAAAGAAGAAGATGCTTTGCGAAGACAGGAGTACTTCGGTCTTAATATTCATATATTCTATGATAATACCTACAGTTTGCGTTTTAGTGTCAGAAATTGGCAATGCCAATAGAACCTCTATTGACATTGCCCACTTCACACACCTACGGTTATAGAATTTCTTTATTTCAAAATAGAACGGAACGTCTGCAACCGACATCTATCGTGATCCTCAATCATCATTTCAGCCGAAAGCCGTTTACTGCTGGACACAGGCCTCCCCCAAAGTAAGAGGACTTTGGGGGAGGCCTGTGTCCAGCAGTGTGCAATGTGATCCTCAATATTTTTTACTTATGAAAACCGATACCTACGGAAAATCATGTTCTGTTCTTGTTATTGCGCCATTTATGTTTTTTCACGTTCATCTTGGAGCAAATAGATGTTTTACAAAGTTGGGAGATGCCGCTCGATGTAGCAGTGGACGTCTTTCGGCTAGAAAGATAATAATGTTGGCATTTTGGGGGAGATCCCAGAGGATCATTATGACACCTAATACAGGAGATGCAACACACTCGACTCATTTCACACCTTTATTGCTTTTGCGGTTCATCATCATCATTGGTTGTACAGTACCCGGCGATAAATATTGCACATCGACCTTTACCTTATTTTTTCATTTTATACAAAGAATAAAAATAATTATCAATAGAATTATTTTCATAATTGTTTTAACAGCTCCTAATAGATACCGGACTGTTTGTATTTCGTGCGACAGAGATAACGCTCTACGAAACCGAAATTAGCCGATTGTCTCTTTCCAAAGGTCGATGTGCAATATTTATCGCCGGGTACTGTATCATTCTATCCTTGCCTAACCTCAACCTAACCTTTTCTAAGCTATATTGGGGTCGGCTTCCAGTCTAACCAGTTGCAGCTGAATACCAGTATTTAACATTTTCTTCTGCGCCGCGTCCCCTGTAATAAATAAATTAACATGGAGCGACTGCCTATCTGACCACCACAACCCAGTCATTGGGTAACCCTACGGGTTCTTACCTACGAAGAGATATTATAGGGAAAGAGCAATGACCGCTTTTGCTATGCTAAAACGCAAATGGCATATTAACCATGACACCTTCCATTAAATATGTTTTCTTAAAAAAAATACACTACTCTAACTTAATTTCACCAGTTACCTAAACACTTTCTCCATCTAAATACATTTATTTTGAAACTCTCACCTTCGTTTGTCCCCACGCCATAAAAACCCCATGAATTTAACATAACTATGAGAGAGATATTACGTGTACCATTCACTTGTTTGGCAAACATGGTAACGCACTATCCTGATTGGCTATTTGAATGTCAGATTTTGTTTTTATTGGCTGCATAGTAAAGGTACAGTTTTGTTATTGTGATGGGATTCGTTTTTTGATGATGTTATGAATATTGATTTATGGTTACTGTATTACTTTGTCTTGTGGATGGAGGGTTGTTTTTTTCTTAAATGTGTGTTTGGAAATATTTTGGTAGTGCTTTGTTAGACGTGACGGAAAGTGCTTACTGGAGAAAACATACTGGTTTTAGCCGTCACTTTGTAAAACAATTATCATCAAAGTCATTGTTCATTATCATACAAGTGATAGCTAAGTACTAGGTATTAGTTATTCTGTGGTGATTAGCTAGATTGCCGAAGCGTATACTTGATGTGTATGTAGATCACGCTATGATGTAGGTAGGTAGTATAATTATAATAGGTTGGAAGGGAATCGTTAAAAAATACTACATACCTATCTACAGACGAATTCAGAATCCTTTTTCGGTCGAAAAACAGAGAGACATAACATGACATAAATTATTTTAAATTACCAACATTATTTCCTAATAGGTAGGTATTTGGTATCTAGAAATTTACACACAGATTCAGAATGTTACGTACCTATTAGGTACCTACATACTTAATCAAATAAAAATCCTCCACTACCAAACAACAAGACACAATCCAACACCAATCAGCCAACCTGAAAAGGTAAACAAAATGGCGGTGGCCCATTCAACCCACGAACACGAACATCAAGCGGTAACCACTGACCAGTGAGGTTGAACCTTTGATCATACATGAGGCTTGATCGACACGGCTCGGCGGCTTGACGTCACCGATATTTATAGGTTAGGTTCTTGATCCTGCATAACACACCGTAAAAACAGAAGAAACGAAATACAAAATGACAGATTGTAGAAAGATTTCTACAACGCCATGTCAAAAATTATCAAAATTAATCTAGAAAGAAATCTATTCTTTGTAGAGTAGAGATATATAGAAAAGGTCATGCTATACGTGCTGCCATGCGCTGCTATTCTGTATAAATCTCACCGTGTAAACTTAGGTGAAGTGAGCGTGGAGTGAGCTGTCAATACTGTCATTTCTTATCAAAAACAAACTCACTTCACCTAACTTTTCACGGTGAGAAGAACAGATTTGTGCTAAAAGTTTGCTTAATTGTGGCCCGCAACGGCCGCAACAATACAATTTTGCACAAGCGTTCCATGAATAACGAAAGTGAGCACTAAGGAAGGATGGAGATTGAAATTTTGTATGGAAGTTCCTCACTTTTGCCGACGAGAAATCCCATCGCGCGCACGACTTGTCTCTATTACGTATTATCTTTTTTTTTTCAGGATGGGTAATCATCAAATGACTCCTCCCGCTCTGGGTGGAGCGGAAGGGAGTGTCAGACTCTGACTGACTAAAACCCACCCGTGTTCCTTCCTTCGCCCTTTATGTTCCGGGCCAGCGGTAACCCTTTCGGACAATCCCGCTGACCCGGCAGGATTACGTATTGTCTAACATTAAATAATTGTTCACAGCCCACCGGTCTCGCTAGCCATGGCACTATCGCCAGCGCGCTACCCATTGCTGTCCCCACACTACGCGCCGCTCCCTCCCCCGCAACCGACGCAGCAAGCTCAACCAGACTCCTCACATGACCACAATGAGGAGGGACATGTGCATACTGACAGCGATGGTAAGAGAAAAGCTTTGATTTGTTGTGAATCTGTTTGATCCAAGGATCACTCTCATCTGCCTAGCCTTGTCCCAACTATATTATTGGAGTTGGCTTACAGTCCAACCGGATACAAGATAGCTCTTAATAAGACTGGTTGACAGAATGTCGGACTTTTGACTACCCGTAATGACTGATAAAAATTTCGACAGATTATGTTAAGAAATTAAATTACATACTGTGATCAATGCAATCCCTCCTTGTTTTTTTGGAAAGACAGAAATAAGTATTGGGTACTATTGTTAAAACCTTTCCAAGTAAGTACTGGCATCATACTTTGATTCAAGGTTACCTATATGTTAGTAAGTACCTAAATAGTTAAAACCTAATGTCATGTTTCAAATGCATTTTTGAGAGAAGCCAGACATTTTCGAAACCAATGCTAACGCTGTCGATGTGGCTAAATTCTGGTTGAAACTCAAACAATTTGAACTCATCGATACGACGGAAGGCCAGTCAATTAAAACATCGTAGGTGGCAAAAAATTGCACTGTACTGATTTTTTAGGATGTTATTAGAATAGATGGAAATGAAAGACCTGTGCTAACTGCGTGGTGTTCGAAAAACCTTTGCCGTAGGATGCACCTTTTAGAAAACATAAGTCAAAAACTGAGACAAGTCCGAAAATGTTGAGGTTTTCGATGTTGAGATGATTCGAAGAATGTACAATGCGTGCCACGAAAGATGAGACTTGACCCCGCCTCCCCCGCTCTTTCCGCCGCCCCTATGACGTCCGGTCCCGTCCCGCACTCAGACCTCATACCGCTAAAGACACCTAAAATCGTGTACTGCGCATGTCAAACCACGTGGTGTGTCAAGTCTCATCTTTCGTGGCACGCATTGTACCTGTTGCATTTCTGAATTCTGACAATTTTAATTTCTTTTGGTTGTATTCATTTATATTAGTACTTATTTAAATAAATACTAAATCAATACTTTAATGATTTTACAGATGACAGTATTGATGTAACTAACGAAGAGGATTCCACTTCATACTCGCCCCCAGCTGCCATGAACTACCAACAGAACTGCGCTTCTTACAGGTAAGAACATTTTAGGTACATAATTATTCTTCTAGAATTCGTAGTCCGCCGTAGACATTTGTAACCGTAGTTTGAATTCGTAGCAATAAAGCCGTCGAGGCCCGTGGCTAAATAATAACAGCCGCACAGGTCGATCGATCAGGTTAAGCTACGCTTGCCGCGGTTGGTCTGTCGATAGGTGACCATCTTTACATACCGAGACCCCTCCGTGCCTCGGAAAGCACGTTAAGCTTTTGGTCCCGGCTGTCATTCGTGGATCTTTGACAGTCGTTACGGGTCGTCACAAGGCCGAAATTCTGATAACCAGTCTTACCAAGGGGTAGGTATCGTATTACCCAGTAACTGGGTTGTGGAGGTCAGATAAGCAGTCGCTCCATGTAAAATATTGGTATTCAGCTGCATCTGATTAGACTGGAAGCCAACCCCAACATAGTTGGGAAATTGCTAGGCAGATAAAAGCCGTCGCTCCACAGCAGCCCATCGCTAAGCTACACACGTGTACGTAGGTACCGTAGCGTCCGTTCCTTTGCCCTCCGTCGCCGGGTAGGCGAGTTGGGTACCAAAATTGAGCCGGAAATATGGCAAAAGGCTCCACTCACACACATATGGGACTTAGGTAATAAGTAATACGGGCTGGTATCCGCAACTCCACATCAATGCGCGTATTTTGCGTACGGATATATATGGGACTTAATGACAAAAGCGCAATGTCGGTACTGATAGAATAGAACACTCTTTATTATATTTATTTTTTTGATAGTGTGTTACGTAATTACCTTGCAGCACGCTAATCCATTGCTTCATAATTGTTCGAAAAATTTGTCTGCTCAACAACGTAAAATAACGCAATGAGTGTTGTTGAACTGTCAAAATGAAACCCATTGCAATGAGGGTTTTCGTGAAAATTTACGACACCAGTTGGCACCACTGTGACAAGAGGTCTTCCAATATAAAATATATGATGACGTTCATCATTCGATTCATTCATTCGTTCATCATTCAGTCATGACTAAAGAAAATATAGGCTCTTTGACAGATGCCTGGACCTGACGTGCCAGTGCTGCCACCTAGCGAACGTCATTTCAGAATACCCTCATTACCCCGGTTTAAGCGGAGAACACCTCTGCTAACCCTTTCGAGGATTGTAGGCATAAGTAACTTAAACTGGTAACTTGTATGTGTAACTTAATTCGTTTCTCATTTTTCTAGGCCATTGGGTGTAGAAAGTGCAGCGGAATCAGCCGCGCGACTGCTGTTCATGGCAGTCAAATGGGCAAAGAACCTGCCCTCCTTTGCTAGCCTCGCTTTTAGAGACCAGGTACATAATAAATTATCATAATTATTATCTTAATATTGTGTATTCAGCATAAGACCTTCTTTTAAGTTTGTGTCTGTAATAAAACCGTATATGTCGTAATAGTTACCTACATAGGTATGTATATTGTTAACCATTTCAATAAATAGTTGTATACTTCTACAATCTGCCGATCGATTCTGTAAAAATCTCACCGCGAAAACCTAGGTGAAGTGAGTTTGTTTTCCTAGGAATTGACACTATTGACAGCTCACTCCACGCTCACTTCACCTAAGTTTTCACGGTGAGATAGTTACAGAATCGCACTGCAGCATACGCGCAAATAAATGCGCCGCTCCACAACAGCTCTTTGCTAAGCTACTGGCTACGCACTGGTATTTCGCTTCGTTTTGTTTGAAAAGGCGTGATCGTCCACTGCGACTCACGGCTACGTGCAGATGCGTGTCTGGCAAACAAATGAACTGCCGGTCGATTCTGTAAATCTCACCGTGTAAACTTAGGTGAAGTGAGTTTGTTTTTGCTAGAAATTGACACTATTGACAGCTCACTCCACGCTCGTCACTTCACCTAAGTTTTCACGGTGAAATTTTTACAGAATAGCACCGCTGCACAGCTAACGTGGCAAACCTCTCTGTGTGCATCTCACGTAACAGTGGACGATCGACTTTTACAGTTCCTTAATAAACCCGAAAAAAATACTAAATTCCTTTTGAAACAATTTCCAGGTTATTCTCCTAGAAGAAGCATGGTCAGAACTGTTCCTACTCAACGCTATACAATGGTGCTTGCCGCTGGACGCCGCTTGCGCTGCGCTATTCGGCAGCGATCAGATTGATCAAGGTAAACTCTGCAGTTCCACTTAGCTTAAACGTAATCAGCCTTAAAATTTATTCGCCCGTGGGCCCTCTCTCTGTGAGAGGAAGTTCCACTTATTGTCATTAAATTATTGTTTAAAGGCCTATTTTTGCAATTTCCTTTCAATGCATTCGTTACTTTTTTATTAAAGCTCTATGCACAATAAAAAAAATACAAAATTACAAAATATCTTGTCAACGTAACTATGCCTAAAATTCTCACCAATCGTTCAACTATAAATCAACTCTGCAGCTATAAATAAACTCTGCAGACGCACTTAATGTTTTTGAATTTTGTACACAGAAAGAATTCTTCTCCGTCTACATTGCATCACTATAAATGGTTTTGCAGAGAACGGCGTAGATTCAGCGACTCTGCGTCGTCTGCGTGAAGTGCTTGCAAGATACAGGACTGTTCTCGTCGATCCTGCTGAGTTTGCTTGCATGAAAGCTATCGTGCTGTTTAAATCTGGTAAGTTTTAATACAAAATCAAACTTGGGTTCACTTGAAAGAAAGTATGGTCTGTTCCAAAGCTATCTGATGAAAGTGTAAACAAACCGTGTTCAGAGTAAATTCTTACGCAATCACTCTCTCAAGGTAATTAGTAGTATTTTCGAAACATGGCTCGCTATAACATCCTATTATAAGATCATATTATATGAACTTGTTAGTTTACCACGTTTTATTGTGCAAACCTCAAATATATATACAAACCTATTTTTTTATTTCATTTTATTATGTACATAGTATTATTACACTTATTGAAGACAGTTTAAAATGTGACATTTTAATTTCTGTTGCCAACTACATACTAATTAATAAATAAGTAGAGTAGACTAGCGACTTAGTTTGACATTAACAACTACTGCGTTAGTCCAATAGATATATGAGCTTGTACAGACGCCAGCACATCAAGCTACTACAATCTGTCAAATTTCTTTAATAGATTTTCAACTTCATCGCTAAAGCATAAGGTTCAAAGTTGATTGGGAAAATTTGACAGTCTCTAGTCTGTAGCTTGATGTGCTAGTGTCTATACGTAAGAATCGGTTGCGTTAATTTACCTCTATCCCCTTCCCGGTTATAACAATTACATTTTCTAACAAGAATATCCCTTACAGAAACACGAGGCCTAAAAGACCCACTCCAAATTGAAAACCTTCAAGACCAAGCTCAAGTGATGTTAATGACTCACGCTCGAACTGCCCACGGAACCGCCCCCGCAAGGTTTGGCAGACTCCTTCTATTACTGCCACTATTACGTTTAGTCACCCCCCAACAGCTAGAGCGTGAATTTTTTGCGAAGACCATCGGACAGACGCCGATGGAAAAAGTCTTAGCTGATATGTACAAGAATTGAAGAACTCTCCAGTTTAACTTATGGAATTGGTCAGGATTTAAAAAGAGTTTGCAATGTCACCATAAACATTTAATGTATTTTGGTTTGAGTTTGTAACCAGGGTTTGTTTTATATGCAATTAAATAGTTTTATATGAAGTTACAAGTTGTATAGTTCAAGCTGAGTGTGCCATTTGTCATTTCAATTTAATTCTAATACTGTGTAAATAAGATTTCTTGAGATTAAATTTAATGGCTTTGCAATGCAGTGTAAATATTAGCAATGTTGCTTTTATAAGTACGTTAGCAATTACAGAGATGGAGAGAAATAAGTTTCAAAATGTCTAAAAATAAAGTAAATATTGTGCAGATTTTGTGTCGCTTTTAGCTTTTATTTAAGACTATGTACTTACTAACATTCCCATAATTATTATACATAATTAAGAAACAAATTATTTCTTCAGTCCTATACTATTTATTAAGTGGGTTCTAAACTGTAAATATAAGTTAAGTATCTTGTCTGCAAATCTACTTATAAACTCTGCATTTTTACTTATAAAGATAAAACTCTAAAGAATTACGATTAATGTTTTTTATTTTTTATTGCTGAATGGGCCCGCTCTTGGCCTCGATCACGTGATGGAATGCGATGGATGAGGTCTATGATGGAACAAACGTGCCCAGATGCCTACGGCGCTGGAACACCCACGCATCGACGAAACACAGCAGGCTGCTTGACGTCGGACTCCGGTGAGAGGGTGGTCGCACACCAGGCGGGCGTTAGCCCTACCACCGCAAGGGAAGAATTGGCCAGTCAAATAAGGTGTTGGGTGTGACTGTCCAGGATGCGCCCAGCGCGAGCGTTCAGTTGAGTAACTGGCGGAACACTGCGCTACACGAGGAGGCTACTTCATGCATCCCTAAAGAATGTTAAACAATGTTAGAATTCCTTCATGAAAAGATTGTTAAAATTTTGAACCCATACTAACCCACTGCTATGCAAAGACCTCCCTTTACAAAACCTTAGACACTAAGTAAGCTCCATTGCAACTTGGCAAAACTTGAGGTTGAACTTTGTACGTTAGTCAAAGGTCAACTTTCCTATATACCAAAATTATTTATTTAATGTTAATTATTAGTCTATAAAAATGTAAATAATAGTCGTATTATAATTTTATATATAAACGAATAGCAAAGGCCTCGGTTTAAAAGAATCTGAGATAAATAAGTACATTTAAGTAATTGTTATAGCTTTTATGTAAATTTTGAATGTAATAGTTACAAAATAAACTATATTGATGGTAGACACGTACCTATCATTTAATTATTACTGTAGATCAGAGACGGTTCAGCACTCAAATTACGTAACACAGTATCAATCACAATCTGAATCATTTTGAAGGATACTGCTAATCCATTGCTTTATATGTTCGAAAAACTTCTGTCCTCAACAACGTAAATAACGCAAGGAACGTTGTTGAAATGTCAAAATTAAAGCTATTAAACATGAAAAAAAAAATAGAATACATTATGTTTACCCAACAAATAGATTACCAACTCAAAATCCCGTAAGGTATTCAAATCGTAACTGTTATTTGACAGTATTTGTATCAATATTAATTTCCCTGACTAAATTACGGGTGACGTGATTGAAATATTACATTGACCTTACAACATAAAAAAACTACACGTCATTGGTTGATTGACGAATAAAATATGAAACATTTCCAGTGCACAAAAATAGCTAACTATTAAAGCATCACCATGACAACATGATAAAACAAAGTGAAATATCACTAATCTCGCGTCATCACATAAACAAAAGCTGGTGATAATGACGCGGTAGATCAATTAATATTGTGCAAACAATAGGTAGGTATAACATTAATGACTAATGAACGCAAAAATGACGTAATCCCATACGTAAACAATGTATTACTTATTATAAGTAGGTATTTAAAATCAGACCATTATGCTTACGGAATGTTACAAGTTGTTTTTCCTAATAATTTTTGGTTTCGTCGTCATCACGTCGTCAAGTCAACGGTGATCACCTTTTGATGTCATCATTAATTCGTACATATTAATTATGAATTATTGTTGGACGTGAAAGGGGTTAGTCTGAGTAGTGAGTACCTATATTATAATGAGTAGAACGCACATTCAGTGATAAGTACCTATATATTTTGTTTTTCTTTAACTCTACTCTCACTCTACTCACAGTATAAATCACAATCTGAATCATTTCGAAGGATATTGCTAATCCATTGCTTCATGTGTTCGAAAAATTTGTCTGCTGAACAACGTAAATAACGCAATGAATGTTGTTGAACTGTCAAAATGAAAACCATTCCTACTGTTAGTGTGTTATGCAATTACCCCGATGCTCTGTTTATTTAACTGATTGTAACAAAATTATAGCCTTTAAAAACCACATTAAGTGTATCGAAAAAAAGAACATTTACTTAACTAAATAAATTTTCAGAAATGTATCTAACAATGGTTTTGCAAGATACATAGGATTATACTGTAAATAAAAACGCTTGTAGATACCTACTGTAATATTTGTTATTACCTAGTGTTATATTATATAAAAACTGCCAAATTGTAACCTGTGTAACCAAAAATGTAATTAGTAATTATAAATAGGTAACAATAAATGTGATGTCCAAAATAATCAACTCGGTTTTATTTGCACTTCGCCTTAGCTCGTTTTAAAGAGAAAATTAGTTGATTCCCGAAGAAGAGTAAGGCCCTTTGTTTGTATGGTACACGGCGCGATTTCTTTATGGCATGGCGAATAAACCGCGCCGTAGAAAAAACGTGTCCGTCAACAAGCTTCCACAGTGATCCATACAATACTGACGTCATTCGTGTATACCTAAATCGTAGTTTTTCACGTATACGAAAATGTAGGCGGGATCGTCCATTGCGACCCACGGTCACGCTATGCAAGGATGCGTGGCTGGCAAACAAATGAACTCAAACTCAAAGCATTTATTTCAATTAAACCATTTACAGGCACTTTTGAATGGTCAAGAAGTCGGTATGTCTTTCACCTCTTTTACTAAAAAGATGTAAATTTTTCCTTACATACATGATGTTTTCATAGATACTTATATTGACAAGGCACCGTCATGATGTTAATTTCCTTAAACAGTTCCCTTAGAGAATCGCGCCTGCGGAGATTATATTATATGGCTCTGATGGCTCTTTTCTGCAGAATAAAAATAGAATCGATGTCTGCAGCCCGTCCCCAAAGTAAAATACCGAAAGACATGATACCTACAGACTATGAAAGTAACTAAAATATGTAGACTAGTCTCGCGGTATCTACATCAGTAAATTGACGGGATTTTTCTGACAGCATATGCTGCTGAACTTAGCCGTCCTGCAAGAGATGTTAAATGTGGACCCCATTGTAGCCTTGAGTCGAGCGTGATCCCTAGAAAAATAGTTTTATCGACGAATTCTAGTTTCTTTTGATTCAATTATATCACACAATCACTACCCTTGACATTTGGTAAACAAAATCTTATGCACTTAGTTTTTTTTCCATTTAATACTAAATTATTAGCAGTGAACCAATTTTGGACCTGCAGTAGGGCATATATTGAACCGCGCAACTAACTCTTGTCAAATCTCTCCGTGCACATCCTACATAGCAGTCGACTTAAATCTACTCATAGATATCGTAAAAGCAACTAAAAGACAACTATTCGGACCATCATCCACTCTGCAGTTTCACTTAATATTTGCAGACTCAAATATTTGAACTCTGCAGCCCTGCTTACATTGCTGCTAATAAAAGTAAGTACTTTTGCACTTAAACATTTTTTTAAACTGCCTATGCGGTTGCCCGAACAGGGAATCAAACCAACACATCAAAAAACTAACACCTGTAGTTTTGACGTGACAACGTCTAATAAATCGATGAAGCTAGTTGCACTCACGAAAAAACATGACTCATGTAGCGTTACCTCGCGGCCTCGCTCTGTAGCGTTCCATGGCGGCTTGAAGTGCAAGCGAATATTAACAAATGCAATGCAACTATTCCATCAGTATTTTCTTATGACGTTGTCACGTTCAACTATCGTCAGTAAACCGACTTTACAGACAACCGATTTTTTTTTTGGTAATTCGAAGAGATCAAATCTTAAATATCATAAATATACATATATTTAGAATATAACATCACGAAATCATGAAAAGATGAAATGTGAATAATTATGTGAGACAGCGACCAAACGCAATCCTGTCCAAAATATTTTTATAGATCGAATATTTCCAACAAACAAGCGCCTCCTATGAGTAAAACTTGAAACCATTAAAGTTGCAACTACGCAAGAATAAACCAACACTATCAACGCAAAAAACTTTTATATTCTGCCACCAGATGACGCCACGCGCTGATAAGCAAACCGTACAAATAATTATACATTAATTATCTTGTTGTTCAATGCTCATGGAAATCAAAATAATTATATTCATTTATATGTAGGTACACAAGTCACAATTACGGATTAATTTTCCCGTCAACAAAGTCTGATAACGACAATACGCCATACCATAATATTACTTATAGCAAATATAGGTAGGTACCTTGTAATACAAATAAAATTATCGATCTTGTTGACTGACCGACCATTAAAAATACAATAACAAAAGAAAATGAATCTTATTACTGAGTTATAAGGTTTATTCTTACATAGGTAATCATGTTGGCCAAGCGGTGGGTTTTCCCGGTTCGCCATCTTCAAGGTATGTCCACGTTTAATGACCTAGGGTTGTCAAACTACTTGTTTCAGATGACGTAATTGTTGGTTGAATAATATTGTATGACTGTACTGTTTTTCTAGAATATCCTTCTACGTTCTGGATTTCTAAGCTTGTTGCCTAGGCTTTTATTAAATTATGACTAAGTATTTGTGGGGTTAGGTAAGTACATACATTCATGTTTGTTCACGTACATACATGACAATCTTTACTCACTCCATACTTGCGGGTTTGTCAACTTTGTCAGTTCATCCCATGATGAACTGACAAAGTTGACAAACCCGCAAGTAATGCAGACTTTTTCGAGTGGTTGTATACCAATCAAATTATTACGTCATTGGTACCAACCATTTTTGTCCAAGATTGAATATTTTGGTACCCTATTACCGACAGCAAAGACAGGGTTAGTGTTATTCATGGCAAGGATTTATAATCAGGATGAAGGAGGAATCGGGAGGGTAGGTAACTGCGTAACACATTAACAGTAGGAATGGTTTTCATTTTGACAGTTCTACAACATTCATTGCGTTATTGACGTTGTTGAGCAGACAATTTTTTCAAACATATGAAGATGGATCAGCACTATTCTTCAAAATGATTCACATTGCGATTGATAGTGTGGTACGCAATTAAGGTGCAGGAATGATTCAGATTTTTAAAGCACTCCTAGCCAATTTGCGATGGCATAATAATTATAGCCCACAGCTTGGAACATTGGTCAGCGGGATTGTCCGAAAGGGTTACCGCTGGCCCGGAACATAGAGGGCTAAGGAAGGAACACGGGTGAGTTTTAGTCAGTAAGAGTCTGACACTCCCTTCCGCTCCACCCAGAGCGGGAGGGGTCATTTGATGATTTCCCATCCTGAAAAAAAAAGCCTGGAACATTCCCGCTGCTAGCACAGGCTTTGGCTCTCAGTGAGAGTGAGATGGTCGTAATTTACCACGAGGGCCCAGTGCAGGTTAGGTATTTGCGATAGCAATAAATTTCGTTAGATTGTGGTTATTAAAATCTAATTAAAACCTACTTGGTCGCGAAGTGGAACAATCACGTCTACTTAATCATTATACCTAATTGGCAGCGCATGGGTGTCATTTCAAATTGTTGGATTGATTTATTTGCATAGACTGATAGCAGGGTACCGGGACTCTCATGCTGTTCACAAGCCCAAAACCCGGAAATTTTGTCAGTTTGAATCAAATAGACAACCGCTGCTGTTCAGCTGTTAGCTGTCGGGGGCAAAACAAATCAGGTTATTGAAATGTGTCATTTTAGATACGCTAGTCTGTCGTATGGTTGTGAATAGCTATGCAGCTCCTGATATTTAGGCCCGGTATCCACCAAAGCGGAGAGGAGAGGAGACGAGAGGAGATGTGCCGCGAAGCTGGCAGGTTATTTCCACCAAAGCGGAGAGGAGATGCGTTGCGGAGAGGAGATGTGAGCTGTGTGTGTGTAGCGGAGATGTGAGCTGTGAGAGATCGAAGATCGAAGAAAGGCGCGGGGAGAAGGCAGCGGGGTGAGGGGTGCGCGAGCACGTGCGCCGCCCGGCCGCCCGACTAAACACTTCTCCGCTCTGCCGCGCCGCTTGCTCGCTCGCTGCACAAAATTCTATAGAAAAATGAGACATCTCCTCTCCTCTCCGCTTGACCCATTCCACCAAAGCTAAGCGGAGAAGAGATGTGGAAATAACGAAATCGGATTGGCTTATTCAAACACATCTCCTCTCGTCTCCTCTCCTCTCCGCTTTGGTGGATACCGGGCCTTACCCTTGGGTAATAAAACTTCTGGACTAATGGTTTATGTATTCCATAAGTAGGTAACCGGACCGTTCAGGTTCCTAATGTTACCCAGAGTGACAGATAAGGCTTTCGTACTGCCTCTGACGACCGGTTAAAATAAGAGCAGGAAAGGCTTAAGAGCGTTTACGCCGTACGGCATTTCATACAAACTTTTAAGCCCTTGTTTTTCGAAATGAATAAACTAATTTTAATGAAACTTCATATTCATAAGCAGGATACAAAGGTCTAAAAAGTTTCTTAAGAACATTTTGGAAAATAGAGTTACAGCCAAATTAGACAGATTTTAAATTTTCCATAGAAACAGAGATTTCCATTTATCTTTTTTTAAATAGTAACACATTTCTAAAATGTTCAAGTAACTTTTTAGACCTTTGTATCTTACTTATTCGTATGAAGTTTCATAAAAATCGGTTCATTCATTTCGAAAAATAAGGGCTTGAAAGTTTGTATGAAATGCCGTAGGTACGGCGTAAACGCTCATAAGGTTAACATTTCTTAATAAATTTTCAAGAATCTCGCCATTGCCGCGAACGACTTCCATATCCTATCGGTAATCTAACCATTCATTTCCTTAAATTGATTAGTTCATTCAGAGTTAAAATCTTAATTAAAAGGTATGTGCAACCCCTTAAATTAAGTCAACATCTACGAATAGTTTTGAGTGTGGGAAAAAGTAATAAAAATAAAGAACTTTTCACAGTTGGGATAGGTAGGTACTTAACTAGAAATTATAATAATTTTACCGCTTGTACCGTTCGCGTTATCGTAAACCAAATTCGATTCACGTTAACTGTGAAGAAATAATCAATGACTTGCATGTCAGGATCTCGCACAAATTGAAACCCTATCTATGTATTGAGAGTCAGTTTTGGTTTTCCCGAGTTTGGATTGACGAATAACCTTCGGAGTACTTTATGGAGCTAGGTAGGTACTTAGATTATGTCATGTCTTGTACGTGCCCATTGTGTAGGTACATACACATTAGGACGTTTTTGTTAGTCATCGCTCAGTATTTAGGAGTGGTTGTTGTCAGACCAATATTTTCTAAAGCTAATACCTACCTACAAATCCTTTGTGTATGTAGCGAGGTAGGTATAGAATTTAGGAAAAGTTAAAAAGTAAAACAGTGTTTTGACACCTAGTTCTCCCTCCTTAAATTATTATTGATTTGATTCGGCGGGTCAGACCGGCTCAGCTACGGCTACGACTGTCATCCCACTGGGCTCAGCGATCCTCTCTCGCTCTCAACGCGCTGAGCTCGTATAGAAAATAGTTGCCATGTTTCATATCTGCTAGGCATCCCGCGACGGCTCAATTTACCTACATATTACTAGTTTCGCTTGCTGCTGATGGTTTCGCAAAAACTGTTTTTTGGGACCTTTGACATTACATTTTTTTATTCGCACATTATATTGTAATGGATTTTTGACACAATCATCATTTCAGCCGAAAGACGCGTCCACTTCTGGACATAGGCCTCCCCCAAGCACCTCTACTTCGACCGGTTCTGTGCTTCTCGCATTCAACAGGTTCCTGCGGCCTTCACAAGGTCGTCGATCCACCTTGTGGGAGGCCTTTCCAACGCTACGTCTTCCGGTACGCGATCGTCAATCCAGAACTTTTCGGCCCCATCGCCATCGGCCATCTGTTCTGCGAGCAATGTACCCTGCCCACTGCTACTTCAGTTTGGCAATTCTTCGGGCTATGTCGGTTACCTTGGTTCTCCTGCGGATCTCTTCATTTCCAATTTGATCACGGAGGGAAACTCCAAGCAAAGCCCACTCTATTAACCTTTGGGTCACTTTGACACAGTATTTCTAATGAATAAATATCGTAAATAAAAATCCCAGTGAAACCCCGTCACTAACATTTTTTCACAGATTTGACATGTTTACCGGAATCAATCATAGAAGTCGATTTTGGTCCGAAAATTGCAATGCGTACCCAATCGAACGAATAAATATTTTTTGAACCATCATCTTCACCTTGTGCCAGAAATTACCTACCTATATGTAATTAAATTAAAAAGTCATCAGGCACAAGTTTGGAAAGTACCTACCTGAATAGGGACCATAATCAATCAACTCAGGCCATTGCAGTTCATTGCTGGACTAATAGACCTCTCCCTGGTTGCGCCATAACAACACCCTGGCCTCCGTAGTCTGCCCCAGCCATTTTATAAAAGCCGTCGGTCCATCTAGTTGGGGGGCGCCTACATAACTGGGAAAATAGGTACCTACTTGTCTATTTCAACTAAACCGAAAATATTAAACCAATTTTTTAATTTTTAATGTATTTTTTTGTTGGGACAACCCTAGCATCAAGGGGTTTTCCTGACAATCTTGTAGGATTGAAAGAAAAAAATATTTATAGAAACCGGTTTACGACAGTCGCTCATGAATTAACTTTATGTTAACTTACGTAGAATATGCATCCAGCACCAAGTTTGACGTAACGAAAGAGGCTTTAAACAATGTAGTAAACGGAGAAACATGCAGTAATGTTCATTTTCGATACCTAGGTTTATACCGGTTTCAGAGTTTTAAGTCGTTTTGTCTGGTAGGGTAGATTAAGGGCCATTGTCCATTGAAACAATTTTGCTTATTTATAGTGTGTGAAGTATCGAGTTCCTAAATCTGTTTCTCTATCTACTCTTGTGCCATCCGATCTTCCTGGCTCGGCGTGCTGTGCTGGCGCTGCTGCTGCGGCTGCGGAAAACACCAAGTGGCGAAAGTACTTAGGTACCTTATCGGTAATATATTTTCGAGCTGTTTGGGGTCCGAGTGCTCATGCTTTGTTCAACGAAATCTCCAAAAACTTCCCGTGACCCAACTGACTTTTACGTTGGCCAGAGGCTAAGCAATGCCATACAACTTGGCAATTGCCAGTCTCTTGGGTACATTACCAGTCGACAGCGTTGCCGAGGCGAGTTTGTTAATAGTTTTAGTTAGGTTATTATATTTTTATTTTAATAAGTAGTTGCACAAACTTGGTCTTTGACTAACATCCAGAAGTCCAAACTCAAGGTCTGCCAACGAGCAATGGAGCGCAGTATACTACGCGTTAAATTAACGGATCGTGTTCGAAACACAATAGGTAGGTACTGCGCTCCAAAACAAAGATAGCTAACGTGGCTCAAAAGGCTGCTCAACTTAAATGGGACTGGGCAGGACATGTCTGCCGCATGCCGGACAAACTGTGGGCCCAAATAGCGCAGAATTGGTGCCCCGAGACAGTGAGGCGGGGTCGCGGCAGACCACGTAGATGGCGGGACGAGCTGGATAGGTTCCATCAAAACAGCCGGTCGATTCTGTAAAAATCTCACCGTGAAAACTTAGGTGAAGTGAGTTTGGTTTTGCTAGGAATTGACACTATTGACAGCTCACTCCACCTAAGTTTTCACGGTGAGATTTTTACAGAATAGCACCGCTGGAAGGAGGACGCGCGGGCTCGCGAACGATGGATGGAGTGGAGGGAGGCCTTTGCCCAGAAGTGGGACACCCAAGGTAAAAAAAAAAATTGTTAATTTAGTAAGTAGGTACCTAAGGTATATGAAGTTAATCCAACGTGGGTATATATTTTTATCCTCTTAATTAATTAAGTTCTCTATCTCGAGTCGTGCACCTACAATCACCTAAGTACCTGATCAAAAAAGACAAAGTGGTTCTATTGACCCCATCCAAAGGATGGTTGAAACAGTATGCGGGGATAATTGAAACACTGAAAATATTTAGGAACTAGGTAGGTAGGTACTAAAGTTTTTTAACCAGTCTTACAATATTTTTTACCACAATATTTTCTGCTACAGAGAAAATTCAAAACATATTTGGTCTTCATCAAAGATAGAACAATAAAAAAAAAACAGATTTGTACTAAAAAAGTTTTTAATCAAAGTTTTCATTTCTTAAATTAAATATAGTTTCAGATCTATCACAATCACAATATTTTGTGAAGTCTTAAGAGTTTTAGACTGCCTTCATGGAGATCAATGTCACTTAAAAATAATAAGATCAGACCAAGAAAAGTTAAAATCTTTTTGCTCAAAGATTTCTTTCTGTTACTGATAGTCCCATACATTAAATCTGCTGGGTTGATAACACACTTATTAGTGCTGTTGTAAGCATTCTACAGCAGCCAATTTTTTAATGCAACATTTTGGTTGACAAAGAAGGCCAGACTATTGCAGCCTGAATGAAGTAGACCAAAAGAAAAAGACTGGCTGCTTATATTGCATATCCAAATTAAATGTGTATTTTTTTGAAAGGATTTTTGCACTATAGTTCGCACGGAACTGGTTGGCCGCGCCTTGGGTGGGGACGGGGGTGAGGGCGGCGGGGTTGCCTATAGTTTGCAACGCACAAACTGAGTAATGACAAAGCGCCCCCGCCCCTCCGTCCCACCGCTCACATACCTAAGGCGCGGCTATCTAGTTCCGCGCGGACTATAGCAATTTTTATAAATAAGTTTTCTATTATTATTTCCATAAAGTTGAAAACAACATTTGATTAAATTTATGCGATGAAACTTGTTCAAAACCAGTTTTATCAAGACAAGAATCCTTTCAAAATTGATATGTACCTATCATTTATAAAATTAGTAAGACTATTATTATACAACAAAGGACATTTATATGATTATAAGCTATCTATAACACAGAATCGGTAGGATACAGCTACTTTATTTCAAAATGGTTCTAACCACAAATAATAACAAGAAAAATAAATATTTACAAAAATTACAACCACATTGAAATGAGGTTTACCAATGTTTTACAAATCGGAACACCCCAAGGTTTTTAATAAGGACACAAGTTGTAAAATCCCACATGAGGGCAGTCCAATGCTTTTAGTTATAAAAACAAATTAATTCTACCAATAAATTGTCGTCTGTCTACTAGTCATTGAGGAAAATTACACATTTTTCCCTAAAGTTTCATTACATGCCATTTTCAAATGACAAAACAACTTATTTACAACGTCAATTAGAGAGCATTCTATTATACAATGAACAACCTTATTACAATACACATTGAGTACTTTTTTTTAACAGCAAAATTGACTGGACATAAGTTATTATGATCAAAATAATTTTACATTTTATACTTGGATTTTAGATGCAATTAAGTGTAAATAAATGATTTAAGTTTTTTAATGTAACATTTAACTGCAATTAGAAGGAAAATAATACTTCCGACCCCAAGCCAGAACATAATTATTTATATTATCTTAGTCAGTAAGTATAGGTATGACTGCATATGGTCACAATGTTGAAGAAAAATTATAATCTTTATTATTCATAAGGTCACAGTAATTTGACTTGTGACATTCAAGATTACTAGGTACACATAATGTTGATAATTTATATTTAGTCATTTGTTGAATATGGTATGTGAGTTTCCTTAATGAGCAATGGAATTAACCATGACATTTCACAATAATTAATTTCTTGTTCTGGTTATTAAAAATTTAAGTTTTTTTAAATTTAATGTTTTTACAATTCTTTTTTAAAAGAATTAGCAACCAATGAGTTTATGCGTTAAAATGCAATTTGTACATTCTTAATTTTTTTTAAATGTTCAATATAAGGATGGTGTTTTGTAAAAACCTCCAAAAACAATTGAATTTGTGACCTTTTCGATAATTAAGTAGGTGAACGGTCTGTTCGCTTGGAACTGAACAACTCCTATTCTGTTGCTAAACTCTGCAGCGGTCACTCCAGCCGCTTCTGTGCCGTCTTCAGTAACTTCAATATCTGCTTTATGTATAATCTTCGATACATACATTTCTGTTCTTGCCATAAGTGGTAACTGAGCCTTTGATTGTTCAAACAGATCTTGAATACCCATACGCTCCCTCAATACATCTGTTAGATCAAGATCTGATTTAATTTTGAACCGAGGAATGAAGCAGTCTACTTCATCATCTGAATATTCTTCTTTGGATACTCTTAATTCTTCAAAGAACGTATCTAGGTTTAATTTCTGGAAGTTTGCAAACATTTCTTCTACAGATATTCCTGGGTTTGGTAGCATGATGACCATCGAGAGCCTGTTTTCGTTACCGTATGGCAGTTCAATTACTCTTGCTTGTAGTTCACGAATGTTGGAGAATGGATAAGTGAATCTGTTGTACATCATGTTGACATCTCCAATCTTTTGTCCCTTTGAGTCATAGAAAGGCGCTTTCGCAGTTGATGTTGTGTTGAATGGTACTTTCCACTGTCCTTTGAAGTACAGGGCACTAGTCAATACCATCTGAGTGTTCTGAAAGTAGCTAGGGTCAACTAAGCTAGGAATTTTCCCATGCGTAAAGTTTGACACATGCGCATTAAGAAGATTTGCTGATTTCACACTGTCTTTGAAGTCTAAAGATATCATTTCTGTCTGGTAGTAATCTTTAGAGATGTCCTGAAAATCTTGGTTCGGAAGACGTTCTTTGTTAACGAAGATAGCGTTGATTTTCGCTAGTTTGACCGTGTTAGTGTTGACTTGTAGCCAATTAGTGATATTTCTGAAACCGCTTCGAGTGGCATCTCGGTTTCGGATTGATAGCCGGAGTGCGTTATTTATCTCGTTTCTCGTGTTGCCCGCTGCACCTTCGGCGATAACAGCTAACACGCTCCACACTGTGATGGGGGACATGATAAAATTCTGTCCATCTTGCAATGATTTCGATGTATGGTACAGCACTTCTATTGAAAAGTTGCCTATTTTCTCGGACAATCCATAGCGGAGTTCCGTAGCGTTTTGTTCAGGTTCCTGCACTGGTACTTTAACATTTTGACCGTAACACAACGCCACACAAAACACAAATTGCACTATTTTATGCATAATATTGTTTAGATACACACTGGTGTTTGTATGACGAACAAAAAAACTGTTTCGCTTGAATTTAATGAACACACTTATCACAGTTATCACGCGCTTGGCATTTTTGTTAATACAAATTATAATGCCTATAGCGGCGCACTGCCTACGCTAGCTATTCGAAACAAGGAAAACTACTGACTGACCAGTAAATTACGTTACTGCGTTTATATATAGTGGCCTTTTAGAGCCGGTTTATTTATTATACAAATACATCGAATGTTTACCTACTATGAAGTTAACATGACGTGGACTGAAAAGCAATGAAGCAAAGAGTCGACATCGACACAGCTCGTAAAGATTTGTTTGTTCCCTATGGGATTCGTTTGTTTTGAACTTTTGATAAATTAGTTTTTTTTTAATTGTCTATTGTCATTGGCACTGACCAATGACAATTTGTCATTTTGTTTGATGTTGGTATTTTTTTTACGTATGGTGGGAAGCTGGGCAGGGTTGCAAGCATTATTGTTTTAGGCGAAAGCGCCAGGGTGGGCTACCCTGGCGCTTTCGCCTAAAACAATAATGCTCTTAAAATCTTTCAATTTGACTCAAACTCAAAGCATTTATTTCAAATAAACAAGCACTTTTGAATGGTTAAGGGGTCGGTCAGTCATAAATAGATAGAAAGAAACAAAAAGTATTTATTGTGACTCGCACAGAAAGATCACAAACTAAACTAAACACAACCATAAAAAATTATTTAAAAAATATATTAAAAAACAGCATGTGTGCAATTCACACGTGGTAGAAGTGAAACCTTCAAAAACACTGTATAATGCTTCCTATCTCATTTTCTCCCACGTTAAGGAGAAAGCGCCAGGGTAGCCCGCGAAATTCAATTTTTTTTAGGTTTTTTGCAATTTGCTGGTCAGTATTAAGTTGTACGTTGATTTATATATGATTCGCGGCCGTAACAAATATGTATTTACAGAATTATAATCATTAAAGTCATCAACACAACTCTCTAAGACCACGTAACCCCAAAGAAAAGACAGGCAAATACTTACAATCATCATCTTCCTGTCCTATGTTACTTGGGGTCAGGGCAACACGTTTTCTTCTTCCATTCTACCTTTTCTTTCTTGATATTCCTAACACAATCTATCCATCTTTTCTTTGGTCTCCCTCTCCCTCAGCCAACAAATTAGTCACTCTTTTAGTCACACGCGTTTCATCTCTCCTCATCATATATTATACCATATAATTATGCTACGCGGTCGTTGATTTGGTAAAAGGAGTTTTTGTCACCGACTCTCACATAGTATTTATTTATTGGATCTCACAACGGCCCCAATACCGATTAACAGGGGAATGCGCCAAGGAGACACCGTTTCGCCTAAAATGTTCACTACTACTCTAGAAGACGTGATGAAAACACTGGAATAGGACCAACGTGGTATAAATATCAATGGTGTTTACTTGTCGCATCTTCGGTTTGCGGATGACCCAATTTTATTCGCTGATTCCCTGGAAGAAGTCAAACGCATGTTAAAAGAACTTTATGATGCTTCCTTACAAGTTGGCTTGAGAACGAGCGTGTCCAGGACGAAGGTGATGTTAGGCGTCCCGGATGACTCAGTTTCAGCTGTTATCGTTGGAAACAAGCGTCTGGAGTTGGTTGACCATTATGTTTATTTGGGACATGTTCTTTCTTTTGACAAGGAGCATATTCCAGCAAAGAGATTTTCAGGAGAATACAGCTTGGGTGGGTGGCATTTGGTATGCTGGAACATATTTTTCAACCCAAAAGGATTTTCAACGATGCCTTTTCAACCAATATGTCCTGCCAACAATGACCTACGGTGCCGAGACATGGACGCTCACAAAGGAGACTGTCCACCGCATACGAGTAGCACAAAGGGCCATGGAGCGAGCACACTACTAGACCGAGTGCGTAACACCAAAATCCGTAGTCGGTTGAAAGTCTATGACGTCGGGGATAGAGTGATGCCTCAAATGGAGTTGGGCAGGAAATCTAGTTAGACGAAGAGATGGCCGATGAAGTAAAGCTGTGACCGAGTTGTGGCCAAGGCTAGGCCAAAAAAATCAGGACCGTCCAAAAGCGCGTTGGGTTGACGATATCGTCAAAGTCACAGGAAATACCTGGATGAGAGACGCATAGAATAGGGAAGTATGGCAGAAGAAAGGGGAGGCCTATACCCAGCAGTGGGTGATTCCGGACTGAAATGTTGATGATGATGATGATCTCGCAACAGAAGTTACACAGTTTCATGCTAGTATACAAGAATCGAAACAATATTGGTGTGCGCTTCCAATTATAGGAGACCTCATCGTTCGCTTTAATCCAGGTACCTACCTGGATTACGTACCTGCGTACCTACGCACGGCGAAATATCAAGCCATACATCACTACATAGTATAAAACAAAGTCGCTTTCTCTGTCCCTATGTCCCTTTGTATGCTTAAATCTTTGAAACTACGCAACGGATTTTGATGCGGTTTTTTTTAATAGATAGAGTGATTCAAGAGGAAGGTTTATATGTATAATAACATCCATTAAATAGTGGAGAAGTACTGTTATTTTTGAGGTTTCTAATGTGATGTCGTAAATAATTACATTTTTTCCGCTTACATTGCAAACGCAGGCTGAACCCTACGAGTTTTATCAAAATAATGTACTAAGTATTGTACACATTGAAAAGGTCTACAGAAAAGTCCGTGATGGTATATGTCTATCTCTTATGGATAACCCACAATAACTTTTTTTGTCATTTACTTTTTACGACAAATAATGACTAATTTTCGAAGCGATTTTAACCAATACAGCATTAATTCTTAACCAATTAAATACCTTGAATACATTGTTCATTTAATATAGATCTATATGGCCCTTTACACCGTATGATTTAAGTGAATATTTTCGAAGATATTACAGATTTAAAAATTGCGGGACGTAGCGTTTGCGGCGGTACCGGCCGGCCGCCCGGTGTCCTGTTATTTTATTAAGAAACCTGACTCCACCTAAACTTTGCAATGGCACGCGTTTGCTGGTAACATCATTGAAAACTTTCATAATAGAGTGCACAATACTCACAGGATGTGGTACCGGAGAAGATGTATTGATTCCCCGAATCCCTCTGATACCATCGAATTTACCCTTCCAATTTAAACGTTTACAGTTTCCGGTAAAGACATCTTTTGCAATGACCATTAATAAATCGCAGGGTCAAACCTTCAACGTTGCAGGCTTAGATTTGAGCGTTGACTGTTTTTCACATGGACAATTACTGTATGTCGCTCTTTCAAGAGTGACCTCCAGAGAAAACATGTTTGTATTGTCTAATGACAAGAAAGCTGTGAACGTTGTTTATAAAGACATTCTGTAATATGTTGTAAAAATAAAATAAATAGTTAAAAATGTAAAAAGTAAATAAGTAAAAATGTAGTGTATGAATTTAGATATTCCAAAGATAGCAGGAAATCTTCATGGTATAGGGAAAGGGGCATTGTTTTACTCCAAATTTACCGCGTGCGGGCCACGGGCAGTAATGAATAAATCAAAACTACTGAATCGATTTTAATCACATAGGCTATATATTTTATACCCGTGCGAAGCCGGAGCGGGCCGCTATGTTTTTATATACAACGTTCACAGTTTTTCTGTAGTGTATTTAGTATCAGCATTGCACCCGTGCGAAGCCGGGGCGGGTCGCTAGTTTCCAATATAAGCTGACCTCGCGTTGGCGCGGCTTGCCGTACAATAAGAGGTCAGTTTGTACTGAAAATGTACCTATAGCTTGATATGTCGTCGTGTGTACATTAAGTTTGACAAGTACAAATTAATTAAATGAAAATACAAAGGGTTATGAATGCAAAATAGAAAGGGTACAAAACAATGCAAATAAAAAAAGAACAGTAACCATAAAAGATAGACAAAAAATATGATTTGGATACTATAATTTTTAACTAGGTAAAGAGTGACAGAGATAACGCTCTCTAAAGATTATGATCGGTTTATCAACAGCTGGCGCCTAACTACGAGTACCTAAATCCCAAAATACATATTATAGACCCGCCTCAAATTACGTAGAGTTAGCAACGTTGAAGAATATGCCTCTTTTTATTAAGGGGGAAGCGCTAAGGTAGCCCGCGAAATTCAAATTTTCTTACGTTTTTTGCAATTTGCTGGTCAGTATTAAGTTGTACGTCGATCAAAATATGATTCGCGGCCGTAACAAATATGTATTTACAGAATTATAACCATTAGATAAAGTCATCAACACAACTCTCTAAGACCACCTAAGTCCAAATTCAAATTCATTTCAAAGAATAACTGTTTCATGAAATCTTCATTCTTTGGACTTATGTGGTCTTAGAGAGTTGTGTTGATGACTTTAATGATTATAATTCTGTAAATACATATATATTTGTTACGGCCGCGAATCATATTTTGATCGACGATTCGACGTACAACTTAATACCTACTGACCAGCAAATTGCAAAAAACGTAAGAAAATTTTAATTTCGCGGGCTACCTTAGCGCTTCCCCCTTAGTAGGTACGTCACTTTTGCACGCCCTTATCCTTCTAGATCATCGTTTCCTTCACCTCGCGTGCATCACAATGACGTGTGATCTAAAATAAATGTTCAGAACTACATAGTTTACCTTAATTGGATATAGGTACGATATTATTTAATATTTTTTCATGTAGGTTATTATATGCATTGACCGTTTTTCTAATGGATTCGTCACAGGGAAGATCGCATAGGTATTACGAATTTTACCTACACTAGCGTCTATAAAAAACCTAGGTATGACGATACCGTTTGTATTGTAAAAATTAATATCATTCATAAACGTCATTGAATGGATTTCTGCAACCATCCGTGGCATGTCTCTCCGTACAAATTTTTAGGTATGTACCTACCTAAATAGTTTTAAAATTATTTTTTTTTGTAATGTAACTACCTACTTTACGGTTTTCGGATTTTTTCCTTTACTTGTGCTACATGACATTGCTTCTCGCCAAATTTCATGATTGTAGGTCAACGGGAACCCTCCCTACACGTTTTGATTTCGGAACATAAACGCCCGTATCTTTTGTGTTGTCCGTCCGTTCGTCTGGCTGTCAAGACCCTTATCTCAGGAACGCGTAGAGGTATTAAGTTGAAATTAAAAAAACCATATGCTCAGCTCTACAGTCTCTTGAAGCTGTGAAAAAACCAAACACCTAAGTTAACGTAAAAAAAAGATACGGCCGTTTATGCCGCAAGAAACGTATATTTCGACACTCTCAAGGGAAACAAAATTTATAGGGTACTTCCCGTTGACCTAGAATCATGAAATTTGGCAAGAAGCAAGATCATGTAGCACAAAGAAAAAAATCCGAAAACCGTAAATTAGTAGTATATTAAAAAAACACTAACCATTTACATAGTAAAGTACGGAACCCTCAGTGAGCGAGTCTGACTCGCCCTTGACCGGTTTTTTTTTTTTTAAAATTAGAAATCCACTTCACTAACCAAATAAGCCACATCTTTATTAACAAGTCAGCATTCAGAACTTAGCTCATAGATCGTATATGTAAAGTAGTTACGAAACCTAACCTGAAAGCCTCAGCATTTCTAATTACAGTTACAGCGCGTTCAAGCTCTTCCTCGTTGATTTTTAATATAGTTTTAGCTCAGATGGTGGGTGTGGGTACGTTGATTGCGCAATCAGCGACATTGGCAGTTCTGTTGCAGTCGTGTCAACTGCATTCAAACTGCATCCGAACTGCAAATTTGCAGTTGGATTGCAGTTGAAATGCAGTCCGTCTGTCTAGAGCCTTAGGGTCACCGACCCGAGCGTGACGTTTCAGTTTCTTTCGCTGTTCAGAAAGAGCGCAAAGTGCGCCTAAAGAAGTTTTCACTTCAAAAAGTGTTTTTGGTAAGTAAAAGAAAAAAAAAATTTTTTTTTAATAAATAAATAAATTTGACCATAATTATTCACACAATGACAAAACAAATAACAGAAATATACTTGTAAGTAGTGTTTTCAACTGGACCCTATGTGACTTATGTGTTTCTTTCTACATATGTTTAGAAGTAGACGTCTTTCAGCTGAGGTGATGGTAAGATTTGAGTACGACAAAACGAAGACCGGTTTGGTAATAGTAATAACCGGATTGTTAAATCATAATAATAACGGTTTGATTACAGCTTAGTTTGGTCGACATAAATAACTTCCGAGGGACTTCATAAAAACTTGATTCGTTTTGATAAAAAAAATACCTAGTAACATGAACGAGGTATTTTTTTAAATGAGTTGTTACGATTTGGGTTTTTCTTCTCACAGATCCAGTTTAACAGGTTTTTTTAATTAAGAAAAAAAACCACAATGATATTGTGTTGCTCGAGAAATCGTAAAAAAACTTGAGATCGAGAAATCATTAAAAATAACCAGCGTCGTTCACTGCTTACCTACGTTACTCACCACACTAACATTATAAAGGCGAAAGCTCCTGAGTGTGTTTGTATGTTTGTTACTTTTTCAAGCACAAACGGATGGGCCAATTTTGATAAAATTTGGTATGGAGCAATTTTTAGCTGACACCCTGGATTAACACGAATACTTTTTATCCCGATATTCCCACGGGATCGAAACTAATGCGGGTAAAACCGCAGGGCTCTGCTAGTAAAACATAAACATAACGTCATGTCTGTATTCCTAGAGACATTTCGCCAGTTAACAAGTAATAATAGTTCTATGGTTAAGTTCCATATAACAGGGGCAACCCCATTTCCATCAGGGGGCGTTCAAGTATTACGTAACGCAATTTGGGGAGGGGGGGGTCTTGTAAAACGTTACGATGCGTTACAAGGGCGGGAGGGGGGTTCGAACAACGCGTTATGTAACATTGTTTTATTTATTTAAATAAAAAACTAGGGAATTAAAGTCAAGTAAAATAATATGCGCATGCATTCCAAGTTAGAAATCTCTCATATAATTTATTATTACCGTAAATGCGATTAAAACAATAATAAAAGTATTTTAGCGACTGTCCGGTAGATACTTTGCGCAACTAAATCGGGACTTTTAGGTTAAAATGGTCACTTGGGTGTTACGTAATCTTTAGGGAGGGGGAGGGGGGGTACAGAAAAACGTTACGGCGCGTTACATTAAAAAATCTTCAAAAATTGCGTTACGTAATACTTGAACGCCCCCCAACCGGGCACAAATTCAGACTCCAGGGTGCTATACATACGTCATTTGTGAATGTCATGTATGCGAGTAAACGATGACACGCTTGGTATGTATGGAAAGTGTTGACAATACCGCCTCTAGCAGCGGTCGCCGAGGTGTCTCCGGGCTTCGTGACTAAATAAAATAGAGCGTCAATAAAACAAATAAATATTTCCTTACTCTTTTAATCAACCAAACTCTTCAACATCATTGATCCTAGATTTTCCTTCTACATATTCTCTGTGACCTTCTACTAGTATTCTTCCAACAGCTTTCACTAGCCTCACCTTGAATCTAGATACTTTTTCATTATCATCATAGTCTAGGGTTTTCACATCCCTTTCGATATAGTATTCAAAAGTCTTCCATAGCATTTCTCTTGCTTTTAATATGCTGTCAGCTTGGCTGAAACAAAACATAAGAAGTTGTAATAAAATCATCACCAATGCGCATTGGGCCGGAACGCATCGCATTTCAATACAAAAGCGGTACGGCCCGCTCGAAATATTCGATGGTTCATAAAAAATGCAAGAAAGTGATGTAGCCCACCGCATTGCAAAATTCCTCCTACATCCAGACCACGTAACCCCAAAGAATGACGATTTCATGAAGCAGTTATGCTTTGGAGTTACGTGGTCTTAGAGAGATGTGTTGATGACTTTAATGATTATAATTCTGTAAATACATATTTGTTACGGCGGCGAATCATATATTAATTAACGTACAACTTAATACTGACAAGCAACTTGCAAAAAACCTAAAAAAAAATTTGAATTTCGCGGGCTACCCTGGCGCTTTCGCCTTAAAGTGAAAAACTACTCGCAGTGAGAGGTAGTGGGCATAATTTACAACGCAGGCTCAGTGCGGGTTGCTAGATGTCAGATGTCTTGGAATTTGTTTACTTCGGTTCTACAACACGCAGGTTTCCTCACGATGTTTTCCTTCAATGTTATGAGAGCAGCGGTGATGAAAAAAAAATTACATAAAGTAGCCTGTCTGCGCTAGTATGATTTTTATGTTTAGGTGTCATCGACGTTATTATTAGTATTTTTTCGGACTTAATTATATACAGTTTCTACATTCTAAGTAATATTTATAAAAAATCAATCTGCCTTGCCTTTTTTCAACTATGATCATAGACACGAGCGGCCCGCGTCAAAGGCAGAGGTCGAAGAGTGTTGGCGGCTAAAGTTGTCTCTGCCATTGGCATCGTGCCGCTCGAGAGTATGAGCACTCAGGGTCGGCTTTCAGTCTAGCCGGATGTAGTTGAATATCAGTATTTAACATGAAGCGACTGCCTATTTTACCTCCACAATCCAGTTACTGGGTAACTACGATACACCTTGGTAAGACTGGTTGTCAGACTTTTGGGCTTCTGACTACCCGTAACTACTGCCCAAGATCTACGAACGATAGCCGGGTCCATTGGCTTAACGTGCTTTCCGAGGCATGGATCTCAATATGTAATGTATGGTTACCCATCCACGAAAAAACCACGGTAAGCGTAGCGTAGCGGAAGACCACGTAACTCCAAAGAATGATGATTTTATGAAACAGTTATTCTTTGGACTTACGTGGTCTTAGAGAGTTGTGTTGATGACTTTAATGATTATAATTCTGTAAATACATATTTGTTACGACCGCGAATCATATATTAATCAACGTACAACTTAATACTGACCAGCAAATTGCAAAAAACCTAAAAAAAATTGAATTTCGCGGGCTACCCTGGCGCTTTCGCCTTAACGTGGGAGAAAATGAGATAGGAAGCATTATACAGTGTTTTTGAAGGTTTCACTTCTACCACGTGTGAATTGCACACATGCTGTTTTTTAATATATTTTTTTAAATAATTTTTTATGGTTGTGTTTAGTTTAGTTTGTGATCTTCCTGTGCGAGTCACAATCAATAATTTTTGTTTCTTTCTATCTATTTATGACTGACCGACCCCTTAACCATTCAAAAGTGCTTGTTTATTTGAAATAAATGCTTTGAGTTTGAGTCAAATTGAAAGATTTTAAGGTGAAGGTAAACCGCGTTTGATCATCTTTTCCTCGTAAGTCGCTTGTCAAAACAGGTCGTAATGAATTAGGGATACCGATACCGACTGGTATTTTCCAATAGGTAGTTGGTTTTCTCAGATCAGCTGTTAGTCATCAACTTTACGATACCTACCGAATCGAATTGATTACAGCATGTGCATTTCAATACGAGTATTTTACCATGCAATGACGTGTATTTTACAATACAATGACTTGTATTTTTCACAGTATGACGTAACGTTGATTTGGCATCGTTACAGTTACATCCACCAACCCGCACTGGGGCCGCGTGGTGAATGAGGGTTTTCGTGAAAATTTACGACACCAGTTGGCACCACTGTGACAAGAGGTCTTCCAATATAAAATATATGATGACGTTCATCATTCGATTCATTCATTCGTTCATCATTCCGTCATGACTAAAACAAAAAAATATAGGCTCTTTGACAGATGCCTGGACCTGACGTGTCAGTGCTGCCACCTAGCGAACGTCATTTCAGATAAGATAAGATAATCATTTATTCACAAGAAATGTGGTTACATAATGGTGGTAAGGTAATTCTAATCCCGTCACATTCTACCATAACAATGGTGCGTAAATATGTCAAAGTTGTACGAAATCTCTTGATTTTAAAAATAATATAAATTGAAAAAAACAGAAATAAATTGAAAAAAACAGAAAACCCTCATTAAGGCCCACGTCCTCTCAGCGATAGGTCTGTGTTCCAGTAGTGCGAAAATTGTATGCTGATTATGTTAGTTGCACCTCAACGACAAAAATATGAATCTAGATGCATCATAGATAGGTTCTGATTTCCGAATCGGACAGACGTAGCCAAAATCTATGTTCTTTCATGAAAAATCACCAACCCTTTACTGGCCCTTGTGTGGATTTCGCACTCCCCTACACCCACTCGGAGCAGTAGAAAATTATAGGTCGGTTATGTTATGTTATCCCATTCAGAGCTGTAGGAAAATTATAGGCCGGTTATGTTATATTAGGGGCCGTCCATTAATCACATGATGTTTTTTTTTGGCATTTTTAACCCCCCTCCCCCTTGGTGATACATGGTGAGGTTTAAGACTAGGTACCCCACACCCCCCTATATCACGTGTATTTTTAGTATCTACAAAGAATCTTATTTTTTTTTAAATATTTATGTATAACTTCACTTCGTTGGACACAACACAAGGTCACACTACAAGCCGCTTTCGATTTTGTACGCGTTTGCCGAAAAAATAAATACTTACACGTGATATATTACTACACCACCCCTCCCCCCTTGTAATATTTCGTGATTTTTTATGGACCCCTCCCCCCCTTTCGAGCCTTACGTGATTAATGGGCAGAAAACTGGACTAAAGTAATAAATAATAATAAAATAGTATACCTAGTCTAATAGAAAAGTATGGAAGAAATCATGCTGCGCCGACCCCAAATAAATTGGGACAGTGGCAAGAGAATTATGAACATTAATTAGTTTTTAGGTTGGTACTGCATGTGGTTTGGACCCAGACCTCACGAGTTTTATCAAGAATTCATAACAATTCCAGTTCCAGTTGGCACCGTTCTTACCAAGGGGTATCGTATTACCTAGTTACTGCGTTGTGGCGGTCAAATCAGTCGCTCCTGCTTCCTGTACCTACGAGTCGCAATAAATACTTTTTCTTTCTTTCTTTCTCCATGTAAAATACTGTTATTCAGCGACATTCGGTTAGACTGGAAGCCGACCCCAGCATAGTTGGAAAAATCTAGGCACATGCTAAATTACAGTTGACAACAGGAACAATTTCAACCGTTCAAAGGTTTGAAATAACCACAAACTTTGAACCGTCTATCTATAACCAATACGAGGAAAACATTGGGGATATACGAATACCTTGTATTGTACGGGTCACAACCACAAAATATATAGGTAAGTACTAGGTACAGAAGGTCGGCTCTATACAATAGGCGAAACCGCACGCATGCAAAGACATGCCTCGCGTATAGCGAGAGTGAGTGAGACCGCACTCGCGACTGGCATTCGACCGAGATACCTGCACCGTATTATCAATCACAATCTGAATGATTTCGAAGGATATCGTTATTCCATTGCTTCATATGGTCAAAAAACTTGTCTGCTCAACAACGTAAATAACGCAATGAATGTTGTTGAACTGTCAAAATGAAAACCATTCCTACTGTCAGTGTGCCTGTTAATTAGGGTTTTCTGAAATGACGTTCGCCAGGTGGCAGCACTGACACGTCAGGTCCAGGCATCTGTCAAAGAGCCTATATTTTCTTTAGTCATGACTGAATGATGAACGAATGAATGAATCGAATGATGAACATCATCATTGAAAGACCTCTTGTCACAGTGGTGCCAACTGGTGTCGTAAATTTTCACGAAAGCCCTCATTACCCCATCGTTATATCTCGGTCAAATACAAGGATCTCTGAAACTCTGCACTAACGCCGCCATTTTGTATGTTCAATGCAATTTCTATGAAAATTTCACAAATGTCAGGGTATCAACAACCCTGTCAATGTCACTCAGGCGCCAAAAGATCTGTAGCACTATCGTCAGTCTATCAACTGAGGTAGCCGTAAAAAGAAAACCTATTCCATATCAAAATCCCTGTTTCCAATTTGATGTTATTTCCACTCAAACAAATATCCAAACTAAACCATTGAAATGATTAAACTTGTAGCGTGGTAGTTTTATAACCTTTTTTTTTACTAAAAACACATTTATTTAGGTACAGACGCCAGCACATCAACCTACCCGAAACAGTCAAATTTTCCCAATCAACTTTCAACCTTATGCTTTAGCGATAAAGTTGCAAATCTATTAAAGAAATTTGACAGATTGTAGTAGCTTGATGTGCTGGCGTCTGTACATATTTGGAAACTAAATAACGAATGCAGTTTATGTGTGCGCGCCTGTTATTGCCCTCTTTGTACTCATGCAGCCGACCTTCTGTCTGTAGTATTCTGTGTCACAATTCCGATTTAAGCCGAATTCAGACGAGCATACGTGCGAAAAGTCACATAACACATGTGTAAATGTTTACAATAAAATTGCGTAGCTATGTGGTAAATATGTATTTAGTTTTGGTTCCGGGGAGATCCGTGTGTACTTGGAATTGACTATTTGGTTATTTAAATTACCTCTAGTGCGTAGAGTAGTTGGGGACTTTCGGTTTGCAAATCAATTATATTAGGGTATTTTGGTACAAGGAAAAAATTATTGGGAAAATTGGGCATCAAAATCGGGTCAGTAATGTCATAAAAAGGCCTTCTGGCAAAAATATTTACCCATAAACAGTTTTGTAATAAGAACGAACTGGAAAATTCATGGTTGACGCTTACATAGTCCCAAAATTGGACTCGATCTGATAAGCAAGAGCGACCTCATCTAGTTTTAACAGATTCACTGTCCATAAAGTAGCCACAATAGTTAAACAATCAACATGAATCATATATGATTTATGGGACAGGGAACCTGTTAAAATAGTACATTACGAATTACGATACCTGTGACTTAAGAAGTCCGTTATTGCACGGCGTGCTAAATGCCGTGCATTAAAATACTACTTTAAGCACACGTATCGCATTGAAGGCGAACGTATTTAATAGCTCGTTTGACCTAAAACTGCACTTAACGCTTTTCTTTGTAAAAATGGACCACTTAAGTCACAGAAAAGTGTGACTTAGGTGCGGGTTTAGATCATACAGTGCTATAAGTGTGACCTACTTAAAGAAATAAACATCATATAACATTAAACTAACCGTTTTAGTTAATTATCGAGTATCGGGAAAATTCTTGACGTCATAAAACAGTTCTTTCTAAATAAAAATCATTGAGAAGTGCTAGTGATGCGTAGTCATTGGTTTTTTTTGAAAAAACCATTTGGTATCTGGAGATTTTATTTTCCTTTTTATTTCCTGCAGGTTTTTCTGCTGGTCATGACGGAATTAGAGTGCTAAGGAAATTGGAGACTGCGGTGTGACGCAGATTGGGACTTTGGAAGGGCTTTAGTGGGTAGTCAGAGTAATTTATTTTTGCGTTAAAGTTGATAAAATAATATTCTTGGGCGATGATACATTGCGCTATACAATTTTGGCATGAAAATGTTAATTTCCTGAAGAAAACATATTGTTGTTTTTTTTTAGACAAGCCAATTGCGTGTCCGATCACTTACAGCTAAGGGTTGGGATGAATATTGGCACATTCATGATTTTATCGCCAGCAAAATTACTGTGACGCCATACTTTTATGAGTTGAATGTGTTAATCGAATTGTGAGAATCGAACCCCTAGCACCGCAATGAATCGCTCAGCCACTGCGCTGATTATCATCATCTGCCTAGACTTTTTTCAACTGCTACTTATTCCATATAAATAATTAATTGAAAATTAATTGTTAATTTTATTTTTTTTGTAATTGATTCTAATTCTATAATGTAATGTAATTGTTATTTATATTTAATTTGTGTACCTACTAACATAGATTTTAAGCTCCTGTTGTACTAACCACAATGGATCATTTGTAATCTGACATACCTATATATAAATAAATAAATAAAATCCTTGCGACCAATCTTAGCGGAGACCAGAGGGGCGATTATCGTAATTTTAAGAATGTTCACAGATCACAGAGTCTGGGGGCCTAAAAAGGACACTTTGGTAGAATCATAAAAGGACAGAATTATACATTATAATGGACAGTTAACTGTTAATTTAATCGTTTCAAATCCCATTGGTGAAAAATTTTTTTCAGTTATTTTTTTTTGTCTGTGCTAAAATACCAATTTATCCAATCCCAATCTCTTTGATTATACCTACGTAGTGCAGCGAAAAAAAGAAAAACACGGATTGTCTTTGCCATATTTTGATTCATAATGTTATCCTTTTATGATTCTGCCAAAGTGGCCCTTTTAGGCCCCCTGATCTCAGTCTCAATCAGTAAAAAATACCTCTAATTCCCTATATTTTTGGCCATTTTTTTAAAAATGGTCAAAAATATAGATTGTTGTTGTTGTGGATTGTTGTTGTTGTTGTTGTTGTTTTCGGGCTTATTTTTAAATTTTTTTTTTAGATTGCGACTTGATTATGAATGTTTTTATTTAAGGGAATTGGCCTTCTGTCATCGGCGCAGGAGATATTATAGTCCATAAGTGTGTGCGGAGACACAGGTGCACTCACTCTTCCCTCACTCTCATAGTCCGATGGGACGGCAATCCGGCACGACCGGAGAGTTATTCCATATGTGGAATATGGTGATAAATGTAGAAATTATAATAGTAGTTACCTGGTAGGTACGTTGATTTGTAAGCGATGCTTCGGTAAGGTGAGTATTGTGTTGTCGCCATCTTCCTCCTGGAACAAATCAAATATGATGAATATAATAGGGATGACTAATATTAAAAATATTCAAATACATTAATATAATAAAAAAAAATATATTAATATATATATTATTTATTATTATAATTTTTATATTATTTTGTTTTTCTTATTTTTTTTTAATTATTTATTAATATGTATATATATATTTATTTATTATGTCATTTCTATGAAAGGCTGGGCTGATGATGACTATGACATCATCAGACTAGCACTTTCCCAACTATGTTGTGGTCAGCTTCCAGTCTAACCAGACATTCATTTAAGTATTTATTAATGGGTTATCAATAAAAAATCTGCTTTTTCATACAAAAGTGCCTACGCGATCAAATGTACTGACCAGCAAGTTTTTATCAACTACTAGCAACGCCCCGCGGTTTCACCCGCATAAGTTTCGATCCCGTAGAAATATCGGGATAAAAATCCAGGGTGTCAGCTACCTCCAAACCGAATTTTATCAAAATTGGTCCAGCCGTTTATGCGTGAAGAAGTAACAAACATACAAACACTCACAAACTTTCGCCTTTATAATATTAGTGTGATGTTGGGATTGGCTTGGAGTCTAACTGGATATATGTATATAATTTTAAATTTTCCAAATTTTTTACATACGTAACATGACATCACGCGGTCACGCCTGCATTACCGACAGGTAAGGCAGAGGTATCCTGTTTTTATTGTTTGTGTATCCTGGGCGAGTTTCAAATAAAAAAAATTCCTTTCTTACTGACCGTCGCAGGCGCAGCAACTTAGATTCGTACTGTCGCAGTTATCATAATAATAGGCGTGGCGACAGTATCAAATAATCAAAGATTTAATGATTTTAGGGGAAAGTACACATTAAAAGGATTTAAAACACTGATTTAGTTTTATTTAAAAACTTGAGATTAATCGGATTTTCACTAAAATAAAAGATGAAAATACGGCATTCGGCCATTTTGACTGAAACGCCAATCACAGCGCATGACGTCACGCCTATGTAAACATTACTTGCGTTTTGTTGACTACTACCGATTACGCATTTGGATCGATTTTTTATTAATTTAAGTGTAATTTATCCACTCCACTTGACTCTACAACACGAATCTATAACAACATGGTTTCGCCTTGCGAGCTTTAACCATTGAACTCTTATTATTTGCTTGTTTGGGACATATATAAACACCTTGTTGGGAGTGGTTATTGATGTGTTTTTACACTGAGGCACTGCACACCACTTATACACTTTGGTATTCATTTTTATCAGATGAAATATGCAATGTTTGTTTTGTCAACACGCGCAGTCAGAGGAAAGGTAAACACTAAACGTAAAATGTGTCAAATGTGTCAGCTTGACACATTTGACGTTTAGTGTTTACCTAGGCGTGACATCAGACCCGACGCCATGACACTGCGAGCTGTTTACGCGCGCTATTGAAAAAATATTAGAAAAATGTCTTTAAACTTCGTTCAACTTTAGTTTATAACCGAAATATAGGTTTTTTCGTAAATAGTAAATGTGTATGTACATTACGGAAGAGGATTTCAAAATCATTCGTCATCCCTATTATCATCATCTCGGTAAGACTGGTTATCAGACTTTCGGGCTTCTGGCCCCGAACGATTGTCAAAGATATATGAATGACAGCCGGGACCAAGATGCTTTCCGAGGCATAGAGGGGTCCTGGTATATAATGGATGGTCACCCATCTGCGAACCAACCTCGACAAGCGTTGCTTAACTATGAAGATGGACCTGTGCAGCTGTTATTACTTAACCACAATACAATTTAATACATATTATTCTAAAAGAGTGATCGAAATATCCCGTCAAACTGTAAATCCGAACGGTTCGCTGACCGCAAGGCTTGTAATGAATGTTATGATTGAGTTAAACAAAACCACAACAAACCTCAATAAACTACGTAACATTTAAAACCACCACAAAGCCATACGTACCTATACTCTGTTAAAATCCTTGTTTCCAATTAATTTAAATTCCACATACACAAATAACAACTTTACAATAGTGAAAATTAAATTAAATACTGGTATTCAGCTGCATCCGGTTACACCGGAAGCCGACCCCGACATAGTTAGGAAAAGGCTAGGCAGATGATGATGATGACAATAGTGAAAATTAAGTTGATTTTAGAATGACTAGTACAATTGAATAAGTTATAAAATATTTGAATTTGTAAAGCAAACTGAACTTTATGAGCAGGTATTAAAGTTCTTTTTCCAAAACCACATTTGTTTACTCTTTTGGAAACTTAATTGCGAACTCGGTATACCTAAAAATGTATGTTTGCCTGCCTGCTGTCTCTACGGAAAGCGGACAAAGAGGTAAACAAAGAGGGAAAATCCCATACTTGATGTAACATTTAAAATAATTTCATCATTATAGCTTTATGGTTAAAAGCGTTTTGTGTTTCAAGTAGGTACAGACGGTTGCGTTAATGTGGTAGATAACATTAATTAATAAACAAATCAATTTACGTTTGCAAAAAGAACAGATAATAAAATTGTGGTTTCTATTTTGTGACGTCAGCTCGAGATAGCGCTGTCTCTGTCTAGCGTAGAGTTTAGAACGCTCAACTTAAGCACTTCTGCCGAGCATGAGGTTTTGGGTTCCATTTCCGGGTCGGGCAGTGTTAAATCCTCGGTCATAATAAGAAAGAAAAGAAAGAAAAAATCAAAATCAGTCTATATTGTTCCCACTGCTGGCACAAAGGATAAAATCCACCACGCAGGCCCAGTGCGGGTTGGTAGATGTCACATGTGTTCGAATTTTTGGTTCTAGGACATGCCGGTTTTCTCACGATGTTTTCCTTCACCGTTTTGAGAGCAGTGGTGACGAAATAATTTACATAAAGAAAAGCGCCTGTCTGGGTTCGAACCTACGACCTAAAGCTCGCAAGTCGCGGCCGTTACCACTGGATCACCTCCGCAGCTCTTTATCGCTGGGATTTCTCAGTAGCAGACGGGAATTTAGATTTGTGCCCGGTTGATAGTTCGCCTTTATTTTACTGATAGCTTCTGCCCGCGACTTCGTCCGCGTGAAATTTCTTGTTACTCTGACCCACCCCGTCGCATCGCATCGCCTGCCCGCGCTATTACTTCGTTTTTGCTTAGCGTTCTTTCTGACTTTTTTTCTTTTTGCTCGGCTCCTAAAGGACATAGCGTGATGTAAAATAGCCTATAGCCTTCCTCAAGAATTGGGCTATCAAATGCAAAAAGAATTTTTCAAATCCGACTGGTAGTTCCAGAGATTAGCGCGTTCAACCAAACAAACAAACTTCAGCTTTATAATATTAGTATAGATTGGTGGACTTAAACATGCCTGGCGAAATGTGGGCTCACACACACGAGCGAAACGCGTCAAAAACACGCAACTGCAACCGTCGACAACGCGCCGCTCGTGTTGAGTACCGTACTCAAATACACGAGCGACGGCGACGGCGGGCATTGACGGGTGTCGTGTCTGTCGTTCACGCGTGTCGCTCGTGTCTATGTACAGACGCCAGCACATCAAGCTACTACAATCTGTCAAATTTCTTTAATAGATATTCAACTTTATTGCTGAAGCATAAGGTTCAAAGTTGATTGGGAAAATTTGACAGTTTCGGGTAGCTTGATGTGCTGCCGTCTGTACACTTACCCTTCAGGGAATACAGGTGTGTTGTTATATTATGTTTTCTATGGCTCATCGAGCTATTATCAAATTATTTGCTAATGCTTATCTTTTTACTAGGTGTAGCCTGTTAAAAACCTTATTTTGGCAGTGAATTATCATTAAATTGATTTACATTCTGTAACTAATTAACTCACACCCTGACTTATTACTTGTAATTCTTAATTTTTATTTAAATGTAAATCGTTTACTTTTACCATGTTTGTAATATGTGAGCACCATGTATCTATCAGATAATTAATTTATGTCATGGTTTCATTTTTAATTCTTTTACCTATTGTGGTATAGTAATTTTATTTCAATTTTTTTATTTGCACCGTCTTCACATATTATGATTATATAAAATGTATGCAAAATATTGAAAGAATTTAAAAAAAGTAACGGTGGAGTTTCTTGACCGTTCTTCTCCATACGAAAACTACCTTTTGGAATGGGCGACTAGAATCAATTCTATTAATTTTTGACGTTCAAAAGTGCCTTTTATGTGCCTATTTGAAATAAATGCTTTGACTTTGACTTTACCTTGGTAACGCCTCCTATACAGAACAGCAGTGGCGTGTGCGGCGGGACCTCACAAGTCTTGTACACTACCAGCGCGCGTCGCTCCGTAGAGTGTTGCCCGCCGAAGTAACACAGCAAAGATGGCTTCTTGTAACGTTTCAGTATGTCCTTGTTGACACTTTCTGTGCCTATGTGGGCTCGCTCACCGGTGCTGTGGACAAAATGTTTGAATTTAGAATCTATGATAGTTATCATGTTTTGGGAACATAAACTCAAAGTCGTACAACATGAAGTTCAAATTCCATTGCAACCGAAATTTATTAAGGTCCTTGCAGTCAAAAAAAATTAAGAGCCTGTCCAGAAAGCGCGATTTACGCGCGTGTCCACTCGCGCGTAGGCACTCGCGCGTTCTCGAGATACTAGAGCTACATACATCCCGTCCAGATGCTCTCGCGCGTTACCTCACACGCGCGTAAAACGCTTGCAATGAGCGTAAGACTACATAACGGTAAAGTAGATGGTTGATTAAGTGAAAACACATGTAAATTATCTAAGATTGGTTTAATTATAGTACTTAATTTATTTTTAAAATTTTGCAATTAAAGCGATTAAAAAAAAAATCCTTTTAAGGGATGAGGGGCCCGTGGCTAAATAATAACAGCCGCACAGGTTGATAGAACAGGTTAAGCTACGCTTGCCGCGGTTGGTCTGTGGATGGGTGACCATCTTTAAATACCGTGACTCGGAAAGCACGTTAAGCCGTTGGTCCCGGCTGTCATTCGTGGATCTTTGACAGTCGCTACGGGTAGTCAAAAGCCCGAAAGTCTGACAACCAGTCTTATTAAGGGGTATCGTATTACCCAGTAATTGGGTTGTGGAGGTCAGATAGGCAGTCGCTCCATGTAAAATACTGGTATACAGCTGCATCCGGTTAGACTGGAAGCCGACCCCAACATAGTTGGGAAAAGGCTAGGCAGATGATGTGCAATTTAAGAGATCAGTCAATGTAGTCCGCGAAATTGTCATTGTCATCTACACATTCTGTACATCAAACTAAGTTACAACGAACAAAAAAATTATTGTTCGGGAATGACTTTTATTTTTGGTGTGGAAAATCAATTTCCGGCGAAACATTGTACAGTACCCGGCGATAAATATTGCACATCGACTTATTCGATCTTATACAAAGAATAAAAATAATTATCAAAAGAAGCAAATCATAATTATGTTGGGAGGTCAGCGTGGATCGACGAATCTTGTTGATTAAAACAGCTGGATCACTTTCCATATATTTAATTATAAATATTGGGTGAAAAAATACAATGATTACTTAAATAAAATGTGATTAAAATTACAAGCTGAACGGGGGACAAAATTTACGTGGACGAGAACACAGACAGATTTCTACAGTGACAGTGACAAACGGAAGCATAGAGAATAATTATGCAGATTATAAATATGTAGGAACATACATTCAATTACTTTTTAACACTTCCCCTTAAGCTGCATATTATCATAAAAATAAAAAACATTTCAATTCAAACACACTTACATAGGATAGAGATACATGCTTAACTCTATTAAACATTTCTTACATTTAAGTCATACATAAAACCTTTATGTTTACTACATGGTAGAGCTTTAGTCAGAATATCTGCTATCATTCTGTCTGTAGGAAGATAAGTTACATGGATACAACCATTGTACGCTAAATCTTTCACAAAATGATACCGAACATCAATGTGTTTTGTCTTCTTGTGACACTCTCTACTCTCCAAGAGCTTAATTGCACTTAAATTATCATTACGCACCTTACATTTAATTTTACAACCTGTTATTTCATGACAAAAACTTTTTATGAACAAAACATCTTTACATGCATCGCCAATAGCCAAGTATTCGGCTTCAGTGCTGGATAATGCAACACAACGTTGTTTTCTGCTTTCCCAATTGACAGTATTGTTACCAATCTTAATTACAAATCCTGAATAAGATCTTCTGTCAACAGGATCATTCGCCCAGTCAGCATCAGCAAACACTTCCAAATTATCATTTTTACATTTAGTAAAAATCAAACCATAATTTAAAGTATTTTTCAAATAACGAAGGATCCTTTTGGCAGCCAACCAATGACTTTCATTATAATCATTATTAAATTGGCTCAACATACTCACACTGAATGAAATATCAGGTCTAGTGCATACACTTAAGTACATAAGGCCTCCAATCAGTTCTCAATAATTGAATTTACACTCATTATTTGTAAGAGGTTTTTCAAATTTATCATTTACAGACATTGGTGTAGAGACACCTTTACATTCTAACATGCCAAAACGAACAAGGAGCCTTTTAATGTACTCTGATTGTTTTAAAATAATAGTACCTCTATCTCTATCTCTATGCACACTGATGCCAAGACAGTTTTTGATAGATCCCAAGTTTTTGATCTCAAAATTATTCTTTAACAATGAAATGAGAGCTTCTTTTTCTAAATTACAGTTACTAAATATATAAAAATCATCTACATATAATGCCAAAATTGTAGACTTAGTATTATTTCTTTTTACATAGACACATGGCTCACAACGTGTTTGTGAATATCCATGACTAGTTAACAAATTGTGTAGTCTCATTCCATACTCTACTTGCTTGTTTTAAACCATAGATGCTTTTTTGCAACATACATACTTTGTTATCATCAATTTCAAATCCAGGAGGCTGCTCCATATAGATTTCCTCCTGTAGGGATCCATTCAGAAACGCGGTAGTGACATCTATATGGTCAATGTCCATATCTTTTTCATTAGCTAAATTGAATAAAATACGCAAAGTTGAATGTCGAACTACGGGTGAAAACGTCTTATCGAAATCCACACCAGGTTTCTGACTAAATCCTCGTGCAACTAAACGTGCCTTAAATTTATCAAAATTTCCTGACGCGTCTTGTTTGACCTTGAAAACCCACTTCGACTTTATAACATTTCTATTCAATGGTCTGTCTACAAGCGTCCAAACCCCATTCTTAATCAAAGAATTATATTCCTCTTTCATCGCAGACATCATCATAAGACTGGGGTTCATCAAAACATGGTGTATGAGAGAGAAAAGAACTATCAGAAAGAAAGTCATCATACCTCTTGGGTCGAATACCTCTTGTAGTCCTCACTGGACGACTTCTGGCAGTCATCTCAGGAATGAACTCGGTGTCCTCTGTGTCACTGCACAACGAGGGGCACCTGTCCTCCAACGAGCTGTCAGACTCATCAGAGAGCTGGCTTCTCTCCACAGCAGGAGACTGACCTTTCTCCACAGCAGGAGACTGACTTTCCTCCTCAACTGGAGACTCGCTCCTCTCCTCAACTGGAGACTCGCTCCTCTCCTCAGCAAGAGAATCACTCTGACTGGTGGCCTCAATACCAACAGAGGGCTCCTGCACTGGAGTGCCTGAACTTTGAGAAAAAATCGGATTAATTCCAACAACATTATCATTATTTCCACTAGAATTATTATTCATGTCCAAATTTAAAAAATTATTATTATATTTTATATTAGAATTATCATTATTTGTCAATTCAATAAAATAAACATTTCTAGATTTAATAATCCTTTTAGGATTGCAGGGGTCCACCAATCTGTAGCCTTTCGAATAATCACAATAGCCTACAAAAATAAATTCTTTAGATTTTTCACTAAATTTACCATTACGTTTACATTCAGGTACAAGAGAAAATACTCGACATCCAAACACCCTTAAGTGACTAAGGTTCACTTTGGAACCAGTCCAAACTTCCTCAGGGGTGGTGCCAGGCAACGCAGCAGTAGGGGACCTATTTTTCAAATAAATCGCTGTCATTACAGCTTCACCCCAATAGCGCGGTCCTAGGCCAGAGTCAGAAAGCATTGTCCTCGCCTTTTCAACTAAAGTCCTATTTAATCGCTCTGCGACACCATTTTGCTGCGGACTGTACGGTATTGTGGTTTGGTGGACTATCCCTTGACTAGATAAATAATTGGTGAATTTTGCATTGCAGTATTCACCGCCATTGTCTGACCGTAAACATTTAATCAAACATTCTGTCTGTCTCTCCACTAAAAGCTTAAACTTGATAAAACAGGACATTACCTCATCTTTGTTCTTCATTAAGAAACCATATGTCTTCCGCGAGTAGTCATCGGTGAACGTCACCAGATAACGTGCTCCTCCCCAACTAGGCTCGGACATGGGACCAAAGACGTCAGAGTGTACTAACTCCAACAGTCGTTGAGCTCGCTTGGTACTACCCTTAGGAAAGGTCTTCACTGTTTGCTTTCCCATAATGCACGGAATACAATCTCCAAACTGATTGCTGTGAAATTTTACACCTTCAGCAAGATTATCACGAAGTGCACACATACCACGAAGACTCAGATGTCCCAGCCGCTTGTGCCAGACATCCACTGGCACTGAACCAGCTGCTAAAGCACTCTCCTGCTCCTGTACATTGCCTGGCAGGGTGCATGAGGACGCAAAACTACTCTGAGAACAAGAAGAATTAGGCACAGAACAATCTAACCTATAAAGACCATCTATATGAGATGCAGAGGCTAATACATTGTTTTTATTCTTAATATGACATTTATCATTGTTAAATATCACAGAATATCCTTTATCAGTTAATTTGCTTACAGATAATAAATTGGCCGAGAGATTAGGTACATAGAGGACATCTTTTATGGTTCTAGGACACTTATTAAAAGAAACAGTTACATGACCTTTGCCTTTGCATTGCAATACATTATTATCAGCCACAGTAACCTTACTTGTGAAACCAGTGTCCATAGATGTAAAGAGGTTCTTGTTATTACACATATGTGATGTGCAACCCGAGTCAATTAACCAGTTTGCACTATTTATACACTCAGCTAGGGCACACACCAAAAATGTCTCACTTTGCGCGGAGGCTTGCACTGGCTTTTTATTGCCTTTATTTTTGTTATCACGCTTAAGCTTAAAACACTTCGATTTTACATGGCCCGGCTTCTTGCAGTAGTGACAAACCACGAAGGACGACTCGCTGGATACGGAGACTCCATTGTCGCTCTGCTTACGGAACTCCTCCTGTAGAAGACGCGCTCGCACTGCTTCGCTTGTCAGATTTTCCAGGATATTTGCGGTCTCCAGACTCGAAACAAGAACATCAAACTCCTGCGGCAGCCCACTCAGTAGTAATTCTGCTACTTCCTTATCTTCGATGACACGGCCGATATCAGCAAGCTGCTGTACAAGTGTCATCACCCCGTCGATATATTCTCCCATGGAACTGTAATCGTTGTAATTCGATCTGTGTAGCTTCCGGAGCAGCAGGACCCTTCGGTACAACCCTTTGTCCTCGAAAACGTCCTTCAGCTTGTCCCATGCCTGTTTTGCGGTGGTGACTGACCTGAGGTACTGGATGCAGTTGCTTCTTACAGATAGGCAGATTCGTGCCAACGCTCTTCGGTCTTTGGCAGGAGTTATTTCCTCTCCCTCAGTACTCTCAATACATGGCCACAGCCCTTCCATAATTAGAGCCATTTTCATTTGAAATTTCCAATTGTGGTAGCTCGCCACACCGTCCAGCTTGTCAAATGAGTAGGCGGCATGAGGCCCTTGCGCGCCCTCGCTTGACATTGTAAATCACTTAGTAATATGTTTTAATCGTTTGAATTGATGAAATTTGCGCAGTACTCACAGCGTGTTTTCTCCTGAGACCATAACCTGTTGGGAGGTCAGCGTCACAGTATAAAGACATACAGTATTGTATCTCGGCCGTAACCTTGATGTAAATGCCTACAGCCGCGCGGTACGTAAACATGCGATAGGGCTGCCCGCCTCCAGTATTTTAATTACATTTGCCTACTTTGTGTTTCCATTTAGTTTTGTTATTGTATTTTACTGTGTGTACATAAATAATAAAATAAATAAATATACCTACTTCTTTTTATATAAACAAATAAAATACTTTGTGAATTGAATAGGAAGTGTTTAAAAAAAATGCGTGTTGTTTTGATCGCCGCCGCACGACTCCAGCTAGTGAGCAGCGCGCTGTTGCTATTCAAATTTCGAACTAATCGCCGCGCGGCGCCAGTCAGTAGGCAGCGCTAGCGCGCTGTTAAAATGGCGGGAAAGCAAGTGTGCATTCACAGATTGATTTTATTTAAAATTAAAAAAAAAACAGTTTATTCGGTAATTTAAAAACTTGGCTGCATGCTCTAGTGTCTTTGCCAACATTTTCACGCAGCCACGGCAGAAAATAATCCTCGCGCCATTTTTCTCAAATTTTCTTTTCTTTGTACTTGTATTGTGAAATGTTTTTTTTTCTGTTTCCTCGCAAATGTGTTAAAAAACGTCGTACGATATACGTGCGTATTGGTTATAACATCTTAAGGCCAGGACTCTCGGAAATCTCGGAATCGACCTATTTTTGATTCAACATTAAACAATCAAATATTCTTTGTTTTAATCTGAAAAAAATATATGGCGTAGTTTAACTAACATTCTTGATTATTCTATGGTTCAAAACACGATATTTACAACTTCACTCGATCATAAAAAATCGCAAACAAATCGAAAACAGCGAAGTTTTTAATCGTTTTTCAAGTCGCATTTGAAGTAGACTTAACTTTTACTCGCAAAAAATATATGAAAAAATAGGCAATGATGTATAGTAGAACATTCTACGGTTAATTTTTCTCAAAACTGATTTTTATTGTCTTAACAAGATATAATCTAAAAAGGCGGCCTGCGCGCTTCACTTCAGTAGCCCGCCGGGCGTTACCGAGGTAGGACCTGTGTCGCTTTTGCTGGCTCGCCGCGTTCCCGCTAATCGATCGAAATATACGTTATAATATTGTTAGTTAATTTCCGTGTTTGTGTATTAGTTTCAAAATTCAGTCTGTAAATATTGTTTAGGTTCTAGTATTAATAATTAAACTAAATATTAGTTTGTTATAATATGGTTGTAATATAGTGATAATTAAGATTAAATTATGGGGAATAAAAACAGAAGAAAGAAAAAAAAACGTTCAGCATTGAACTGCAAAGCTTAAAAAAAAATAAGGTAATTTTGATTATTATTTTTCTACGTATTTATAACTACCCACTTATAAGACGACGCGACAGAATAATATTGTAGTTGTATAGGTTCTCTTGCTTTCGTCACAGTACTAGCAGTAGCAGGTCGGTACCATAAATTTACAATTATCGTAATATCTGTAATAGATTTTCAACTTTACTACAACGGAATAAGGTTTATATTCAATTGCAAAATTTGAGTTTTTGAGTTTGTGTTTCTAGTTTTGTGATTGTATAGGTAAAATATTATATTTTTTCAAGTGAAAACTTCTTTAGCATTATTGTGATTTGAAAATTTTATGAAACGAAAAAGCTACAGTAAAAAGAGACATAAGATTTAACGTGGGAGAAAATGAGATAGGAAGCATTATACAGTGTTTTTGTTTTTTATTATTACAAATGACATCACATTTAATCCTATGCTACTAATTTGTGATGATGATGGTGATGGTGTTGGCGATGGCGATGACGATGGTGATGGCGATGGTGATGGTGATGGTGATGGTGATGATGATGGCATTGGTGATGGCGATGGTGATGGCGATGGTGATGGCGATGGTGGTGGCGATGGTGATGGTGATAGCGATGGTGATGGCGATGATGATGATGGTGATGGCGATGGCGATTGTTATGGTGATGGTGATTGCGATGGTGATGGCGATGGCGATGATGATGATGGTGATGGCGATGGTGATGGCGATGGTTATGGCGATGGTGATGGTGATGGCGATGGCGATGATGATGATGGTGATGGCGATGGTGATGGCGATGGCGATGGTGATAGCGATGGCGATGGCGATGGTGATGGTGATGGATGGATGGATGGATGGATGGATGTTCTTTAGCATCGTTGTGATTTGAAAGTTTATGAAACGAAAAAGCGACAGTAAAAAGAGACAAGTAAATTCATAAGATTTAACGTGGGAGAAAATGAGATAGGAAGCATTATACAGTGTTTTTGAAGGTTTCACTTCTACCACGTGTGAATTGCACACTTGCTGTTTTTTTATTTAAAAATATGAAATTCGTTGTGAATGAAATAGGAAGAGTTCAATAAAAATACGTATTGTGGTGTTTTTGATTAGTAGATTTAATTAAAAAAACTTATTGACGAATTCAAGCAACCAAAAAAAGTGTTTTACAAAAAAAACAACCGACTCAAAAAAAAAAACACTACAACGTGAAGAATATATTTTCATTTTTTGACACCGACTTTCGAAACTAAAGTTATTTTTCACTTTGTAGTGTTTTTTTTTTTTGGATGTCGGTTTTTTTTTTTGTAAAAAAGTTTTTATTTTTCACTTTTTAGTTGTTGTAGTTACCTACCCCAAACAAATTCATATGTCACTACTTGCTATGTGAATAAAGCTAACAAAGCGGCGGCAAAAGCGGCGGCGGCGGCGGCTAATAGCTTTGTGTAACAAAGCTATTGAACACATCTGCTTTACCCTTTGAAGGGTACAGGCGTGATGTTATGTTGTGTGATTGCGATTACATATGCTATAGCAGCAATCGCGGTTGATTTGCTGGCATTTATTGAAGAGTTCCGTTGTTTGTCTCTGAAAGTCATCATCAGATCTTTACAAAAATAAAAAAACAGCATGTGTGCAATTCACACGTGGTAGAAATGAAACCTTCAAAAACACTGTATAATGCTTCCTATCTCATTTTCTCCCACGTTAAATCTTATGAATTCATGTCTCTTTTTACTGTCGCTTTTTCGTTTCATAAACTTTCAAATCACAACGATGCTAAAGAACATCCATCCATCCATCCATCCTTCACCATCACCATCGCCATCGCCATCACCATCACCATCGCCATCGCCATCGCCATCACCATCGCCATCGCCATCACCATCGCCATCACCATCATCAACATCGCCATCATCATCGCCATCACCATCGCCATCACCATCGCCATCAACATCGCATCACCATCATCATCATCGCCATCACCATCGCCACCACCATTGCCATCACCATCGCCATCGCCATCACCATCATCAACATCACCATCGCCATCACCATCGCATCACCATCATCATCATCGCCATCACCATCACCATCACCATCGCCATCACCATCGCCATCATCATCATCGCCATCATCATCATCGCCATCACCATCACCATCGCCATCACCATCGCCATCGCCATCACCATCATCCTCATTATCATCATCACCACAAATTAGTAGCATAGGATTAAATGTGATGTCATGAATAATGCTTCCTATCTCATTTTCTCCCACGTTAAATCTCATGTCTCTTTTTACTGCTGCTTTTTCGTTTCATAAAATTTTCAAATCACATCACAACGATGCTAAAGAAGATTTCACTTCAAAAAAAAAAATGCAGATCTGTCTATTTACGATGGAGTTATGCCTCCCCTAACATACATAAAAAAAAAATAGAAATATCCGAATTGAGAACCTCCGCCTTTTTTGAAGTCGGTTAAAAATATAATATTTACAATCACAAAACTAGAAAGAAACTAAAGTAGGATGATGAAATTAAAATACTGTAGACGAGCAGCCCTATATTTCAAGAATAGGGCCGATTCACAATACTATTACTTATAAAAATAACCGTGACAGGGGTCAGCGAGTTCATTCGAACTGCGCTTTCGCGGCATTTGCCACGCGAGGACGGAGGTAACGCTAAATGCCTACTACGCTCGAAGATCCTGGCCTTAACGCACTAATATCGTAATGTACTATTACATAATTATAATCATTAAAGTCATTAACACAACTCTCTAAGACCATGTAAGTCCAAAGAATGATGATTTCATGAAACAGTTATTCTTATTACAGTAACAGTTATTCAATAAAAATAATTAATTTTATTCATAAAAGTATGCAATAATTTCATTAATGTTTTGTTATGATGTTGTCACGTTAAACTATCGTCCGTAAATCGACTTTACAGACAACCAATTTTTTTCTAGTATTATTCATACACACAGTACAATAAACAACTATTATTAATAATAAAAACCACGTCTTTACTTTGAATTATACAAAACACACATGCCCCGAGGTTTTAACACAAGCGTACCTACCGTATAATGATTCATGAACCGCCTATAACTACCTATTTCACTCGTGTCTATCACTTTCCTTTACTTTAATCACTTTATTTATTAATCCAGACATCTTTTTTTCCGGAGGTAATAGGAAATACTTATCCATTAAAAAGACACACATTATGTACCTACCCACTCGTAAGTAAAATAGTCTTACCTTTCCGAGTTTCCAGGTAATGTAAAAAAAGCTATCTCTGGATGCGTTATTGACGAATTCATGCAACCAAAAACAGCACAATATCGCCTACTCGTCATATTAAATATGTACTTGAACTTATTTTTAGTGAAAAAATCGCGCGGTTATTGTTATAAAAAACAACACACCGTCCGTTCGTCACTGTTGCACAGTCGCGACTCCGAGCCGCCTGAGCGCACACGGTGATCGAAGCGCGTAGGTATAGCCCGCGTTTCGTCCGTTTGTATGAAGACGATCTACTGTATATATTATTACCGTGTCAGCGTGGATCGACGAATCTTGTTGATTAAAACAGCTGGATCACTTTCCATATATTTAATTATAAATATTGGGTGAAAAAATACAATGATTACTTAAATAAAATGTGATTAAAATTACAAGCTGAACGGGGGACAAAATTTACGTGGACGAGAACACAGACAGATTTCTACAGTGACAGTGACAAACGGAAGCATAGAGAATATGCAGATTATAAATATGTAGGAACATACATTCAATTACTTTTTAACAAATTAATCGTTTTAACAGCTCCTAATAGATACCGGACTGTTTGTATTTCGTGCGACAGAGATAACGCTCTACGAAGCCGAAATTAGCCGATTGTCTCTTTCCAAAGGTCGATGTGCAATATTTATCGCCGGGTACTGTGTACTTGTAGGTAGCGGTATAGTGCACCGGTACAGAGGTCGTGGGGCTATTGAAAGATTTGTTATAACATTTGTTTCAATATTTAAGAACCAGCAGATAGAGGAATGGTCCATAACACAACAATGCCTGGTGATTCTCGGCTTGCTTAAGCTTCTTTTAACACCCAGCCAGGTTTTTGCGTAACACACAAACAGTTGCAATACATTTTGACCGTTCAACAACATTCGTTGCGTATGTATGGAACAACTAATATTTTTGATTATAACCAGTGGTCGGAGTAGGTAAAGCTGTTTGGGGTGAATGACCGCAAACATTGATGTTAACATGGATATGCCTCTGAAATCCCGAGATTTTGAAATTGTCGATTGATTTAAGTGAGTTAATATGGGTAAGTGGGCAGTTATGAGCAGGTAGTAGGTGAGCACCCAAACAATATAATATATACTTATATACACACACAGGGATCCTGGAATGTTGTTAGAGGTAGCTTCGTGAAATATGAATTAATTAAGTAAAACTGTTAGAAACAATACTAAATATACTTTACTGCACAAGGAAATATTATTATATATTCCGAGAATGCCCGGCATTCCGGGAAATATTTGGCATATCCATGTTATGTCCGCATGTCGCAAGTAGGAAAAACAGCTCTACCTACTCCGATCACTGATTATAAATGACCATACTATTTGTACGCCAGGCGGTCTAGAATCATAATTATGCTAATTTGATGGTTACAATTTGCGTTTTTATTTAATTTTTTCTGTTAAACCTTACCTGGTCACAACATCAACAACAGTCTTCAGTTTCCCCTTAGTCTTGACTATCTTCCGAGTAGTGAGTAAGGCATCAGCACCAGACATCAATACTCCACACGTGAGTTCGTCAATATCGGAAAATCGGCTCAGCTCTTCAGCCTCAGTTGTGCACGCTATCATGCTGGACTTGAGGACCTGTTCCAAGTGGAGGTGCGAGAGAGCTGGTGGGAGAGTTGGCAAAGATTAGTTGTTTTTAGGGTTCAGTATCAAAAAAAAGGAAAAAAAAACGAAAAAACAGAATCCTTATATAGGATCACTTTGTTGTCTGTCTGCATCTAGTTACATACACTGTACAGTACCCGGCGATAAATATTGCACATCGACCTTTGGAAAGAGACAATCGGCTAATTTCGGCTTCGTAGAGCGTTATCTCTGTCGCACGAAATACAAACAGTCCGGTATCTATTAGGAGCTGTTAAAACAATTATGATTTGCTGCTTTTGATAATTATTTTTATTCTTTGTATAAAATACACCAATCACCAAAGGTCGATGTGCAATATTTATCACCGGGTACTGTAAGCCGACCTCAACATAGTTGGGAAAAGGCTTGGCAAGTGACTAGGTACCTACATCTAATCAATCCAAGTCGGTCCCCCCTCAAGCCAAGTTTTTCACAGTATCTATCGGAAGCAGTGCGGCCGCCTTCCTGTGACAATCTGTCGAACTCAGCCTGTATCCAGTACAGCGCGGCGTAGTCCGACGTGGCACTGTACTTGCGTTTTATTTCACGGATTTCTGTAACAAACAATTATCTAAAAAAAGAGAAAAAAATCGGTGGTTTGATTTGGAATTTTTTAATTTTCAGCTTTTATCTGTGGTCAAGTCTCGACACAATGGGTGCCTAAAGATGGATGTCGCCGCCGAGGCCAGCCATGAAAAAGATCGCGAGATGACCTGGACGCGTACCGCGAGGGCAGGTTCGAGGTGGCGCGGGAAGAGTTCCTGGAGGGATTTGGGGGAGACCTGTGCCCAGCAGTGAGATAGTATAGGCCAGGGGTGCTTGGTTAGAGCCAAGATCTACTGTTCACTGACGACACCCTGGGCGATCTACCAATTACATACTTCTTGAAATCTTAAATGAAAGAGCATAGTTCAGTACACAATTATGTAGTATTTTTTATTTTATTAAGAGGGAAAATATAACTCGTAACACCGCCCGCACCCCACTCCAGCGTCCCATACACTTCCCGCTTATTGTTATCGCGCACCAAAAACAAAAGAGAGCTATACTGGATATCGATGAATTGTAATGATGTGGTATTAACTAGTTGGAAAAAAGTTCCACCTACCAGTATGAGATACGGGATTCGCCACCTTTAAACATACGCGCCCCCCTAAATGTTTTTAAAATCACTTCGCTACTACTACTAGAATGTCAGTGGGAACGAAAGCGAGCAAAATTTTGCATCCCTTTAGTTATGTTAAAATTTCTTTTGATCATGAAACCCGTTGGGTGCGAGAAGCACAGAACCGGTCGAAGTGGAGGTGCTTGGGGGAGGCCTATGTCCAGCAGTGGACGTCTTTTGGATGATGATGCAAACAGAGAAAAGCAGTTAGTTTGTCGAGTTATGCAGAAAAACTAAAGAATAATGAAAATGCATAATGTAAGAGCGAGTAAAGTAAGCTCGAATAATTTTGCACAAAGAACGTAACATTTTCTTTTGACCATTTATACAGAAAAAGAAGTTAATTTGCCGACTTTTGCAGAAAGTTGCAAACATTTTGAGAATGTGACCATGCAAGAGCGAGCGAAGCGAGCTCGATAATTTAAGCTTTAGATACGTTCGGTTTACTTTTAAATCTTTTAATCTAACATTTTATAAATATACTAGTTTATTTTTGGAGCCGTCGCGTCCTCCGATCGGAGGCTCTAGGCCCATGTTCTAGCAAGTCATCAAGCTGGAGTCGAGTGTGATTTATCTCCTATACCTCCTCTTACTGTGGCCAAGACACCTTTAGCCATCATCGGTCCTATATGACTATGAGTCTGTGGGATCGGCAGTAAGAAAACCATTTTCTGTGTACATTGCACGACGTACACGAAACCCTCTTCCTACCCAAATTCCGTAGGTCTCCTTGTGACAGACGTACCATCTCGTCGGTCGGCGGCATTCACAAACAGCTCCGTGTTGGACGTACAGTGCGCCGCCATGTTGGTGGCCGCGAGTACATTCCCCAACACCGCCGCCTGCAGCACGCTGCGTGCGACGCGCGGGTGCAGGCGCAGCGCCGACAGCAGGCTGCCGAGGCGGGTCAACTGTTCCTGGGGTGTTAGAGCGCCTGTGGGAACAAAATAAGCACTAAGTAATAGGGAATATGCCTGATTTTTTTTTTATTTAAAAAATTAATCCTCATTCATGTAATAAACAGTTTAGTAAAACTGTTTTTCGGATAACTATGAAATTAAAAAAGATATGAGCCATCGAAGATTTGTTTCTATCTCTTTCTCGCAAAACGAAATTTAACACGGAGTTTATATGGCCGTAGTGACATGTGACGTCACAGTCTATGTCGGATCTCTCTGTCTAATTGGTGTGTAATCAATAGTTTTAAATACTCATATCGGCCGTGTTTCTTGGCCGATTTTAATTTCACTTTTTGTCATCTCTACTACGGTATTTTCATATTTTGTTAATAAATGCCATGAAAAAAATTCATGCATATTCCCTATTGTTCAAACATTGCATAACATCACGCTTGTTTTCACCGTAAAGTAGACATGGGTAGCTATTGTGTTTATTTTACGCAAAATACGCGCATTGACGTGGAGTTGCGGACACCAGCCCGTATTACCTATTACCCAGCATCGGTAGACTTACCTAACTCTATAAGGTCGTTGACGGCAAAATTCATAGATTTTTCACTTGGCGGTTCAGGTAGTTGAGATAGGAAGTTCGCTATTTTCTCATCAGGGGCGTACGACTTGCATTCTAATACTGTTTGAACGAGGGGTATCCTAGAAAATAACGTCAATGATTACACAGGTCAACAATTTTTTTCCCAAGAAACCAGACTATACTTTTCCGAAGGATTTTGACGCGCTGAATTCAAATCTGGCCTCAAAATTGCTCTATCACGTCAGGGTTTCGAGATATCCTAACCTAAAAGTGCAAAAAATACCGTTTTTGCTCATTTTTGAGGTTATGTAGCACGGCCGATCCTATTTTCTTTCTAAAATTATTAATAGCATCTCAAAGGACTAGTTTTTCTCTTTAAAATGACGTTGAGTTTACTCAAATATCTTTTTTTTTCGCTGAGAAATTGCATTTTGAAATTTTCCAATAGAAAATGTATGTGTATGAATTCTCAAACGTAGAACAATACACGTACGAAAATTTCAAAATGCGATATCTCAGCGAAACAAAAAGATATTAGAGTAAACTCAACGTCATTTTAAAGAGGAAGACTAGTGCTTTGAGATGCTATTAATAATTTTTGAAAGAAAATAGGATCGGCCGTGCTACATAACCTCAAAAATGAGCAAAAACGGTATTTTTTGCACTTTTAGGTTAGGATATCTCAAAATCCTGACGTGATAGAGCAATTTTGAGGCCAGATTCGAATTCAGCGCGTCAAAATCCTTCGGGAAAGTATCATCTGGTTTCTGGGGCAGAGCGTTTGTCAAATTTTGTCGACCTGTGTTATTACTCATAAAAATACACTCTTATATGAAAAACATAACATATCACTACGCCGTGTTCCCCGAAGAGCAGATTGACAAAAGACTGTAGTGGGTTTATTTTACAATTACATAGTTAGTTTTGAGTAGCGTCGTGAACGATGGGCCTTAACGTTGGTCGGAGTTACTAGGCTAGGGCATATCTCAAAAAGACGGCCAGTAATGTACAGACGCCAGCACATCAACCTACTACAATCTGTCAAATTTCTTTAATAGATTTCCAACTTTATCGCTAAAACATAAGGTTCAAAGTTTATTGGGAAAATTTGACAGTTTCGGGTAGCTTGATGTGCTGGCGTCTGTACTTACATTAGTTATAAAAAATACCAATCGATGCTATGGGTATTTTTAGAAACTCATCAACCGCCTAGCCTTTTCCCAAGAATTTTCGGGGTCGCCTTCCAGTATAACCGGATGCATCTGAATACCAGTATTTTACATGGAGCGACTGCCTATTTGACCTCCACAATCCAGTTACTGGGTAACACTATACCCTTGGTAAGACTGGTTGTCAGACTTTCGCCGAACGACTGTCAAAGATCCACGAATGACAGCCGGGACCAACGGCTTAACGTGCGTTTCGAGGCAGGGAGGGCTCTTGGTATGTAAAGATGGTCACTCATCTACTGGAATTATTTGAGGATCGATTATATACATGCCTTTTTCAATCCATACTAATACTAATATTATAAAGACGAAAGTGTGTCTGTCTGCCTGTTACCTCTTCACGCTTAAACCGCTGAACAGATTTAGATGAAATTTGGTATAGAGATAGTTTGAGTCCCGGGAAAGGACATAGGATTTTATGCCGATATTCTCACTGGAGCGACACTTAAGCGGGAGAAACAGCGGGGCGCTGCTAATGTTTTACATTTACCTCAATATTTCCGGCGTTGTGTGCGGGACGAATTCAGCTTCCTTCTCTCTGGTATACATTCTATAGCAGTGCCCTGAAAACGATCAACAAAAATATAATTATCATTTATTCAGCGAGTTTTTTTTTTACTTTTTGTGAAAGACAAAAATTATTTTTGATGTTTTATTTTTAGCTTGAATTTCAGTAGCACGAGAGTGCTACTGAAATTCAAGCTAAAATTGCTAAAAATTGCTAAAAAGCTAAAAATTGTACATGAGAATGTACAATCAATCAATCAATCTTTATTTGTGAACATAGGTACACATAAAAGGTCTTAAATATACATATTATTGTAGTCGAGCTCAATGTTCTACCAATGAAATTGGTGTACAAATGCAGATCATTGCATTTTTGCACCTTCCATTTATAATGATTAAATTCAATTTTAATTTATTTCAATTTAATTTTAATTTTAAGACAATGACAAAAAATGGACATTTAAATAGTTTAAATTAAACGATTACTTTAAATTTTATTTTAAAATATTTATGTACCTGGCTGTACTCGCCCCGCTCGGCCCGTTCTCTGCTTAGCACTTGCTTGTGATACCCAGACTGTTTCTAAACTGGCTGTGCCTGGAATTATGAGAACACAACAACGTTTTTTTTTAAACGTATGTCTGAAATCGCCATTCCGCCTTTAGGAAGTGTGGTGTTCAGTGCGCATGCCTTTTCTGTACGAGACACTTTACCTGCAGTGGGACAATAACCGGCTGTAATTTTTGAAGTGAAAACTTCTGGAGGCGCGTTGGGCATTTTTTGAGATGGCAATAAAACCATTGAACTCGCGCCACTGTTACACGCAACACCGCGCGTGTTTTGTTTATAAGACGATTAAAAAAATACCCGCTTCGGATGTGTTCGGCTGTCCTCGGAATGTACTCGGTTTTAATGTATATCCGATATGTCAGTGAGTGATGGCAAAGTATTCTGTTTGTGTTTTGTTTTCACTTCTGTCGGCACTCCCGGAGAGCCATTTTTTTTTGTAAATTACGATTAGACGCAACTGCACTCACACTAACATCTATCACACTGACAAATATCACTATGGTATACATGCCATTGCCATCTATGATTCAGTTCTTCTTGTATGTTCCACTATCTACGACGTAGACAAAATAGGGTATAGTAACAGATGTTTTGCTACGTTGTACCTAATAGTTTATTTTTAATAGATAACTATCACTATGATATAACTATCACGCTGGTAGACAAATATCACTATCGTATACATACCAGTGCCATCTTTGATTCGGTTCTCTTTATGTGCTATCACGCTGGTAGACAAATATCACTATCGTATACATACCAGTGCCATCTTTGATTCGGTTCTCTTTATGTGCTCCACTATCTACGACGTAGATAACATCGGGTATTGTTATAGATGTTTCTGCTACATTTGTTGCGAGTACTATTTTGCGAATGCCTCGGGATGGGGTCGAGAACATTTTGACTTGGTCTGATGTTGATAACCTAAAAAAAAAAGAAATAGAAGGTAGATGTTTTATTTAAAGTGTGTATTTCAGTTGTATGCGAAATTGAATCTAGTTTTTACCTATTTATCGATACTTGCTTTACTACTAATGGCGTAGTCTGTTATGTGCGTAAAATCAATTGTTTCCATACGCCCACGTAATGAAATACAAATGAATCAGGTATCTCTGTCAATAAATTTTCATGATGTGATTGTTTGAACCAAATAACAATGTTCAACCAAACCAATTGCTATAAGATTTTAACTATATAACTTAAAAAGCTTATAGATACCTACTAATGGCTCCAACAATTCTGGATATGGGCTTTTTCTCAGTCTCACAGCACAGACTCCGGTTTTCCTCATGGTAAGTCTGAGTTAAATATATTAAGGTGCCTTCAGATTTGCTCGATTTTTGATCATAAGTGATTAAGGCGAAAGCGCCAGGGTAGCCCGCGAAATTCAAATTTTCTTACGTTTTTTGCAATTTGCTGGTCAGTATTAAGTTGTACGTTGATTAATATATGAATCGCGGCCGTAACTAACATGTATTTACAGAATTATAATCATTAAAGTCATCAACACAACTCTCTAAGACCACGTAAGTCCGAAGAACAACTGTTTGATGAAATTATCATTCTTCGGACTTACATTATAATAGGACTTAGATTATAATTCTGTAAATACATGTTAGTTACGACCGCGATTCATATATTAATCAACGTACAACTTAATACTGACCAGCAAATTGCAAAAAACGTAAGAAAATTTGAATTTCGCGGCCTACCTTAGCGCTTCCCCCTTAAATAAAATCGAGTAAATGTTAACAGCTGACGATCAACGTCATATTTTTTGTCGATCGTGGATTATTTTTGTGGTTAGTGCTGCTCGATTTTATCGATATCAGGCGACAGTAACGATAGTCAAAAATCGAGCAAATTTGTTAGGCTCCTTTACTTTTTCATCACTTACCTAGAATGTACAGGCAATATCATATGCATAGCGGATTGCCCATAGTGTTCATCCAGTAGTTGCTTCGTCAATTTGATGTCAGACCAACCCGGGAGGAAAACTAGTATGGCGCCTTCCTTTTCGGTTTTGTCAATAGCTTTTATTACCTCGGCTACCTGAAACATATTTGGACACGTTAAAAGATACGAAATTATTAAACACTAAAGTTATTTTACATACATGAAAAACATTAGGAAACACTTGGAAAAACGAACTGAAAATCATCATCTGCCTAGCCTTATAAATTTTGTGAAATCCGTGCGAAGCAGGGGCGGGTTGCTAGTTTCGGAAAAAAAATTACAGGTTGATCTTGAATGCAAAATAGACCTTATCGTTTTATGTCTAGCAAGTGACATTCAACTTTAAGGGGTTTACAGGACCTAAACACAAAAAACGCAAGTTTTAGAAACAATTAAAGTATATGATCGACTACAGTAAACAAAATCAGAAAAATATATGATATTCTTCAGGATATATGCTAGGTAGATAGTGTGTTGAAAACATAATACAACTAATTTGATACGACGAAAAAAAACATGAAGATACCTCTAAAAACTTTCTTTTTACAATAAATAACCATATAATATACATAAAATCATTCTGATTTTTTGTCAGATTATTCTACAAGCAACACACTAAAATACAAAATATGTACTAGTGTTTTAATATTTTAGTACAAACAATAGATTTTTTGTAATTAAATAATTGCTTCATATTTTGAAATAAAAATTACCAGGGTTGTGTCATCGCGCTTCTCTTTCTTTTCTATGCAGTCCGAAAGTGACCGCGCTTTAGGTCATGTAAGCCCCTAAAGTTGTTAAAGCAAATACAAGATAGATTAAATAAGTTTAATTTCTTCACAATGTTTACCTCTTGACATTTGATTTGAGGTCGTCCGTCTATTTTGTTACAGGCTTCTACAGTGTAAGACATGTTCAGTCTGAATTTCTTCTGAATATCTTCTAAGTATGAAATCTCTACTGGAAACGTTCTGCCGGGCACTTCTATCACTGGACATTGATCGAAATAGCTGTAGAAGAAAGAAATAACACTGATTATATAAATGCGAAAGCGTGTCTGTCTGTTAGCTCTTTATACGCTTAAACCGCTGAACCGATTTAGATGAAATTTGGTATAGAGATAGGCTGAGTCCCGGGAAAGGATATAGGATAGTTTTTATCCCGATATTCCCACGGGATCGAAACTTATGCGGGTGAAACCGCGGAGCGCTGCTAGTCAGTCTATAATGTTCCCAGTACTGGGACACAGGCCTCCTCTCTGTGAGAGGGAGTGGACTATAATCCAACAACCTGTGCGGGTTGGTGGATGTCACATTCCTTCGAATTCTTGATTCTAAGGTGGTTCACCCACTGAAGATGCGTCCCGCCGCGGCGATGGAGGCGCAGATCTGCCTTACTTAGCGGTGTAATCTGCTCCCCCGCGCGGTGATACAGATTACGACGGCCTTGTTGTCTATGTCGAGATCCATCGTGCAAACGTTTTTACAGTATCAAATCACGCCCGAAACTGCGGAGCCGGTGTGTCATATCCCGCGGCACGCCCCGCGCTCCCGCGCAGATTGACAGGAACTGCGCGCGGGGCGCCTTCCCGCGCATTTCCGCGTCGGTAGTGTGTTGTGCTAGGCGTGATTTCTATATAAATTGAGATACTTGATACTACATCCCGCGCTACGCGACGGAGCGCGGTGCAGTGGGTGGAGCGCCTAAGTCATACCGGTTTCCTCACGATGTTTTCCTTCTCCGTTTAGTTAGTAATAAACTTACCTAGTAAAAACTCCAGTATCCAAAGTAGCGCTCATAACAACTACTTTGAGTTCAGGATTAATAGCAAGCGCCCTCTTTAGTAATAATAACGTGACGTCAGTATTGACATCGCGTTCATGAGCTTCATCTATGATAACGTGGGTACAACCTTCCAGACCTGAAATTATTTTCAACTTTATGTGTACGGATGGAAAGTTGATTTTAGAATGGCTATTTAGGAAACCTATGAAGCAATTTTGGTTGCGTTTAAAACTAAGAAGAAGAGGTAATTATGGTTGCTATTTTTAACTTTATTGATATGCAGACTAGGTTCATTTTAGAATGATAAAAACGGTTGAAAGGTATCTGACTACTATCAAAAAATATTTGAATTCATACTCATTTTAAGAATGTGTTTTTATGGTTCCGTACCCAAAGGGTAAAACGGGACCCTGTTACTAAGACTCCGCTGTCAGTCTGTCACCAGGCTGTATCTCATGAACCGTGATAGTTATACAGTTGAAATTTTCACAGATGTTGTATTTCTATTGCCGCTATAACAACGAATACTAAACACAGAATAAATAAATATTTAAGGGGGCTCCCATACAACAAACGTGTTTTTGCCTTGTGGTACGGAACCCTTCGTGTGCGACCCACTTGGCCAGTTTTTTTCTTAACATACCTGGATTGGTCTGTAACCTTCTCAATAAGACTCCTGACGTGCAGTAGAGTATGGAGCCTCCAGGCGGCTTCGGCGGTTTAGAGTGCAACCTTATTTGATAGCCAATTGATTCTCCTACCTGGGAAACAAAATAAAAATTAACGTCATTCATTTGTTTAGCTATGTTTTTTGTGTTACTATGTTGGGGTGGGCTTACAGTGTAATCGGATGCAGACGAATGTCAGTATTTTACGCGGAGCGACTGCCTATCTGACCCCCACAACCCTGTTAATAGTTGACCACGAGCCCCTTGTCCCATTCATTCGACTATATGTTTCTAAAATTATGACAAAAGAGCATAACCCAGATGCTCTTTTGTCATAATTCTTGATCAAAATTGTTTGCCAGATTTAGTCTGAAACATGCATCGCTGCTGCATGGCTATTCACAACCATTCGATAGCTTCCGTACCAAATCAAACATCAATCAATGTTTTCGAAGGCGTCCTCTAAACCCTGTTCACAAATTGCAAACCCCTAAATTTTGACAGTTTAAATCAAATAAAAGACCGCTATTAAAATTCTTTCAGAGCAAGGCAGGTAATTGGTTACCACGTAATGAGGGTTTTCGTGAAAATTTACGACACCAGTTGGCACCACTGCGACAAGAGGTCTCCCAATACAAAATATATGATGACGTTCATCATTCGATTCATTCATTCGTTCATCATTCCGTCATGACTAAAGAAAATATAGGCTCGACTTTGACAGATGCCTGGACCTGACGTGCCAGTGCTGCCACCTAGCGAACGTCATTTCAGAAAACCCTCATTGAAAATTTAATTTTCGAGACGACAGCCTGCCGATTGTGAATAGCAATGCTGAACTGGATATTCGTCTGCAGAACGTGTAAAAGGGGCTCATTGGTACTCACCTCTTCTCCCAACTCACTGGCAACTCTTTCAGCTAACCCCATAGCGGCCACTCGTCTAGGTTCCGACACTATAGCCAAGGTCTTAGCGCCGCAGTGACGTAGTATAGCAGCCGGCGCGCGAGTTGATTTACCGCAACCAGCCGCGCCAACTATGACTGTCACTCGATTCTGTTCAATGGTAGATATAATTTGGTCTCTGGAATGAAAAGTAGACAGAAAATTTTATATTGATTTTAGAATTTGGGAGTATAAAACTTTTTCTAACTAAATGTACTCCAGGTACACCTCTGCCTAATGGTATTATGTAATATTATGCATGCTATGTATCTGATATGCTTAGTTCTCACTTCCAAAAGTTGCCGAAACAAGTTACTTAGTAGTGTTTTTAAGGTACACCTCCAAGACGAGCTCAAACCATCGAAACTGTAATGACGAGACCCCCAGTGTGATTTTCGTTTATTGAATTTCAACCTTATTGTAATTAAACTATAGGTAGTTGATTTTCAATTGCCACATCATGCTTTGTGCTGATACTAAAACTGTCGCAAAGAAATGTATAAGTAAGTACCTATTATACTAAGCTATGATGAAGATTAAACTTCAAAATTGGCATAAAGGAAATTTTGTGAAGAAAGAAAGGGAATGTATGATAGGATACGATATATCATATATGAGACAGTAGCATCCACCTAAACCCCATGACAATTTTATGACCTAAATACAGGGTCGACGCGCAAAAATTAACCATGAATTCAGCACATGATTCATATCACCCTAGCGCCTACTTTATACATCAATGCATATAGCAGAATTATTTCGCCGTTTCATAGGAAAGTGCACATAAGCGGTCAAAATGTATGGAACAGCAACATTATTTTTTTTTATTCATATCTGTAATTTATATGGTGTACATAATAAAGAGTATTCTATAAATTTCAACTAAATTTATGGTCACCTACAGTTTGCGCGACGGTGTCCCTGCCGCCCTGTATTTTAACATTAGAAAGGACATGTCCAGAAATGGTTTTTTATTATTTAATAATTCCAATCAGAGTAAGTTAAATATATTTGGATAGACATCCCTAAAACTAGTCGTTCTAGTTATATCATACATTTTTAAAGACCTCCAATTTTGAGAAAAATCGTTTTTCGTTATCGTGAGAATTTACATCTAAAACGAACAAACCTTCTAATTATCTAGAATAATAAAATGAACACACCTAAAAAAAAAGTAAACTTGTCAAAATTGACACAGGAGAACTGTCATTACTGGCAGTGAGCGTCAACGTCAATCAATTTTTGATGTAGGAGCATGACGTCGGACGAATGACGCATGGAGCCGGTAGGGATGGCGATCTGACCTCAATTAATCGTTTTATCGAGCGAAAACAATCGATTTTTTAAATCAATTTTTAGCATAGAAAATCAACATTTGTGTTTTCTATTGAGACTATAAGTAGTGTCCGACCGAAACAGGTTTTTCAGCCGAAACCGAAACCGAAACCGAACTTTCGGCCTTGCTCTTAGTTTCGGCCGAAACCGAAACCGAAACCGAAACTTACTTAAACATATTTAAAATTTCTATCGTATACAGAAATCTGGTGTTTTTTTTTTTACATTTATTTGAATATACAATGTATATTATACATACAGACAGTTGAATACTTACCTAATCATTTACGAGCTCGGTCCCATAATGAACTAGCCTGATATAGTAGTTCTACGCGACATGTCGCTACATGTTGTGTTGCATTAAATAATTCGTTTATCGTGCACTTAATATAAGAAACACGCATCGACATGAAATGCTTAGTCTTAGTTTAGCAGGCATTAGCATAACGAGAGTCGCGTATTTTTTCAAAATGTCGAAAACTGAGTATCGAAGTGTCATAAAGTGTTTGTTTAAAGAAGGTTTATACCCTGCCCAAATAAAAGAACGATAAGGAGTCTGCCCCCTCCTATAGCACAGTGAAAAATTGGGTGAAAGAGTTTCGCCTCGGGAGAGAAACCGTCGAAGACATTTGCCACGACGGTCGACCTGTGGAAGTGCTCACTCCCGAAACGATTGCTCTTATCGAAGAGGAGGTTCTGAGTGATCGCCGTTTGAAGATTAGAGAAATTGCAGCTAGGCTTGGGCTCTCTAAAAGTACGTCATCGTGCGATCCATGAACATCTTCACATGAAAAAAGTGAGTGGAAGATGGGTACCGAAACTTCTTTCAGCGGTACAGAGACAGGAAAGAGTGCGCTGCGCTTCGGAGTTTTTGGATCTTTGTGGTGAAAATTCAAAGACTGTGATCGAGCGGCTAGTGACGAAACTATGATCTTGTATTATGACCCCCAAAGCAAGCGCGAATCAATGGGATGGCGTTATAAGGGTGAAAAGCCCCCTAGAAAGGCAAAGGTGCAACAATCGGCTAAAAAACTGATGTGCACAATCTTTTGGGATTTTCAAGGCATTTTGATGGTGGATTTTAAAGAACGTAATACAGTCGTGAACGGCTAATATTATGCTTCTTTAATATATAAATTACGAGACAAGATAAAGGAAAAACGAAGAGGCAAGCTGTCTAAAGGTGTCCTGTTGCTCCATGACAACGCCCCTGTTGATACCGCTGGTGTTTCGAAGGATGCAGTTCGTCAATGCTGGTTCACAGAAGTTGAACATCCACCTCACAGTCCAGACATGGCCCCATCTGACTATTATTTATTTCCAAATTTAAAGCGAGACTTAAGAGGAAGAAAATTTTCAAGCGATGAAGAGTTGCAGGCGGCCGTCTTCGGTCATTTTGAGGCTAAAAACTGTGATTATTTTTATACAGGTTTAGAGATGTTGATTCACAGATGTCAGAAGTGTGTTAGTAGTATTCATGGTGATTATATTGGAAAATAAAATTGGTTTCGTTTAATTTACTTCATTAGTTCATAGTTAGGCCAATTCATTATGGGACCGTCCTCGTATGTGCAAAACACAACCTCAACTCCATGCGATTAACGATGGACGGCGGCGAACTGGGCCAGCGACGCGACGAGCGAGCACGAGCTAGCCGCGAAGTTCGCCGAACGATGGACGCTAATTCATGAACACTCTAGTTTCGGCGCGGCCGAAAGTTTCACCCATTTTTTGGCCGAAACTAAGGCCGAAACTAGATTATTTGGCCGAAACTGGCCGAAACCGAAACCGAACTTTCGGTCGGTCACTAACTATAAGATATATTATTTATTTTCTAAACTTTTTTAATGTAAAATCATTAAGAAAATAAATGTCTTGTTTTATACCGAATACTCTTTATATGGTACTTAATTTGTTATTAACGAATTCCCTGAACTAAAAAAATCCCTGATTTTACTGATGGATGAGAAATCGTTTATTAAGGTATCTTTCTTGATTTTCATAAAATGGACTAAACATATTTACATCTAATCTTCTAAGGATCTTTTTCGGCAAGAATCGATAACACTTTGAGCTGGTGAAGCCAGCTATGTATGGCTAACTCGATTATTCGAGTTGTGCTCAGATTGAGATGCCGCGATCGAGTTGAATTAGATTGCCACGGTAAATGAAGAAGCGAGTACGTGATTGACGTCTCTGGTTTGGCATATATTTGAACCTTATTTTATATTTAAATTCTACTGAAATTGTATTTTAAATAATTAAAATAGTCTCAATATACGTTTCCTTGCGAATCTATAAAAAAAATCGTCGCGAAACAGAGGTGAAAAAACAATAATTCGTTCAATTTCATCCATTTACCAGAGTTCCGTAACTCGAGTTCAACTCGAGTCACATGAATTTCAATCCGAGTAACCTTATCCTGAGTTGGCACATCTCTAACGCCAGTGACAGCGGAAAAATCATGTCAAATATGACATTGTCACAGAGTGACGGAGTATTTATTAGGGTTGCCAACTACAAATAACATCAATTATGATTTTATGATTTTTCGCTTAAATGGAGGGGTTTAAAAATATTATTTCAGTAGTTCTGAGTTCCATATTTTTGTCGTATTTATTTGAACCGAGTTTGATGCTGGTTAGATTTTTCTTGGAATAAAAAACCAACGTCCATACAAAAAGCGGACATCTCCTTTAATTCAGCCAGTCCGATAAAACTGCCCCACATAACGAAAGTGCAAGTATTTAAAAAGAAAACTGAAAACCCACTTTCGACAGCCAAAAATCTCTCGAACGCTTTTACTGCTCCCAAACGTCACACTGACGTATGCCACGAAAGTTTGGCATAGCAAACGAAACCGAGAGTGATCGCGAAAGTGTATGACGCGATCTATGTTTTCGAAAGCGTATGACGCGTTCTACGTAGTGCAGACGTAGCATACGTTTGGATGACGTAGCTGACAATCGAGAGTGAAACTTTCGATTTCATTTTGCTTTCGATTTCGTTTGCGTGACGCAAATGACGTAAAAATCTTTGTTGCATTCGTTGAAGTTGTGACGTTGTACCTACGTAGTGTGTATGTGTGTTCTACTTTGTGAGTCGAGAATGAGGTTTTTTTTATCATTTGAATGTATTGTTGGAGGGAAAATAGTGAATAAGTAATTCAGATGGGATGGATATTATGAAAGTCACCTTTTACAGTTGGCCCCAAAAGGAATACACGCGGGAAAGTCTGGGCCATTTAAGCAAGTGGGTCAAGATCCTTAGTAGGTAGCGATGGAACGAGAAGAAAGGAAAAGGAAGAAACTTTAGTTAAAATTCTTTTCTTATACTAAACATTTTCTTTTAAAACAAAAAAGTCCTTCACAAAAGTTACAACGTTAAGATCCTTTCCTAAATACCTTCCAATTCTTATGACGTCATGGTCTAAAACTTACTAGAGAACAAATGAGACACTAATAATGTCCAAATTTCTCTCAAAACTCGGCCGTGCACTTACGAAGACCCAGATTACAATGCACCGTCTCACTTTCGGTCTCTCAATTCGCGAAAATGCATTCGTTATAAGTTTCTAAAGTGACATAGAAACTCTTTGGTCGGTCCAATTTCTGTTAAAAGGAGGTCGCGATGTCTTCCTAATCTGGTATTGAGGTTATAACGCCGTTCACTTCGGCTTTCAATTGCCTTGGAAACGCTGAGAAGGGGAAAGTTAGTAGTCGCTTTCCTGCGGGGGTTTCATGCGCGATATAATTTTGTCGTTGGATCTAGCGCTGGCACGAGCCGTGGCGTATAGCCATGTCTCGATTTCAACGAGACACTGTGATGACAAAATTTTGTCGCGCTGTAAATGTTAACATGGTTGATGTGTTTTTACTTTTGCTTCTGGGTAGACTAAAGAGTAGTTTTATGTTTTTACTTCCTTGTGAATGATGGTGGCTAGGCAGGTTATGAAATGACGACTGATCTATGAGAGAAAAAGATATACAGCGCTAACCCAATTATAAAAGGACAAAGACTGGTGGATTAATTAATGAATCTTTTGATGATTTGGCAGTTTGGCACTGTAATTATTACTGTCTAACATAATCAGCCTACAATGAACCCACTGCTGGGACTCCTGCCTCCTCTCGATGAGAGGGAACGGGCCGTACTCCACCACGCAGGCCCAGTGTTGGTTGTGTACATGTGAAGCGCGAAGAACATGTCTTCGAATTTTTTTGGTTCTAGGATATGTCGGATTCCTCACGATGTTTTCCTTCACCGTTTTGGGAAGAGTGGCGATGAAATCATTTACACAGTCAAGGTGTCAGGGTCCGAACCTATCAACTGCAACTCGTAAGTCACGGCCGTTAGCACTGGGCCGCCGCCGCTTATTACTGTGTAGCATAAGTATATTATTCTCACTGCTGAGACACTGGCCTCTTCACTGTGAGAGGGAGTGGGTTGTTAACCATCACGCGGGTTCAGTACGTGTTGGTGGATGTCGCATTTATTTTTATAATTATTACTTTTTACTATAGTCCGCGCGGAACTAGTTGGCCGCGCCTTGGGTGGGGGACGGGGGTGAGGGCGGCGGGGTTATCTAATGTTCGCAATGCACATAATGAATAATGACAAAGCGCCCCCGCCCCTCCGTCTCACCGCTCACATACCTAAGGCGCGGCCAACTAGTTCCGCGCGGCCCATTATACTTATACCGATTGACAGATCGAAATCGGGACAACAGTTATTAGTTTTAGATGAAAGTGATGATTTATCCGCAAAAGATCATAATTATCCATATCAGATTTCTTTTTTGCCAATTCTAGTGTTAGGTTTCAATTATTAATAATTAATTGTTAGTTTACTAGCAACATTAAATAGTTTCAGGTATTTATAATATTTTGAAATAGTTCGGTAAAAACAGTTTCTCTGTACCGGCAACACCGAAGATTTAAAAAAAAGATTGAGAATAACGGCTCGAGCCGCGGGAACGGTATTTGGGGGACACTTTGATTCCGGGATTCATGAGAGCAGGTCGTTCCAAGTGACTGGGTCAGTGAACAGTTTAAGTTGGTGAGAAGTATTGGAGGTCTTCTAGAAAATAAGGTAACTTATTAGTTTATACTGTAAATCTTTATATAGAATTTAAAGAAATAAGGAATGGCGAACATAATATGTGATAATATAATTTGTGGATTATTGAATCTAGTGTTTATTCTTGAAATATAAACCTTTGATAAAATAGTGTTTATCTACTCTTATTTATTCTCATCCCTGAAGTGTTGCAAATGGTTAGCTTCTACTCCAGATATAATCAATAATCACCTATTAGTTTTGAGAATGGTAGTAGTTTACAACATTTCAGAAGTGGGATAATGGCTCACATATTCATTTATATTAACGACAGATGCCCGTATAAAGTAACAATGATTATGAGTGAACTGTAGTTATAATACATCACATACTGTGTTCCTTCTGTGTATGCTGTCGCATTTAAGCTTATGTAAATAATTTATTTTTATTCTCTGAAATATAGAGTAATATAGACACCATTAATCAAGTCAAAGTCATGTGGAGGTCGACTTTTACTTTTTCTCTGTTGATCTCGTGGATTTACTTCGATTAAATAGGTCGTGGTCATGAGGGAGTTGAGCTTACTTTCCTTGACACGTTATTGTAGATATGTTTAGTGGTACGAGGAAGATAATTTAATTTCAGAGCTACAAAATAAGACTTTGAGGTTATTAGGATTTTAACTTTTCAAGGATTGTTTGGAAAGGAGTCAAGCCTTTTGTTACAAGTTTCAGATAATGCCTCGCGACAGTGAAACGTCCTCACGGCGTCGGCTGACTACTCCGCCTCGAGGTGATACTCAATCAAGGATTCAACCGGGGTCTAGTCGTAGTCAAAGCCGACGCCATAGAAGTCGAAGCCTCATACGCAACCGTGGACCAGGCAGCAACCGCAGTGGACGTTTGCAGAGCCGCAGCCGCAGCAAACGGAGCAGAGACCGAGATCTACGCGAGCGAGAGCAGGAGCTGGAAAAACAACGAGAGCGACTACGTGCCCTTGAAGAAGGAGTCATCAGGGAGCGCAGCCGCCTTCGTTGTAGAGACGACCGAGATCCGGAGAGCAGAGTCACCGCACGGAATACAAGGTCACGTAGCCCTACTTTTAACTGTAAAGATGTAATTAAACTTATTAACTCTTTGAAACCACAACCAGTGACAGCAGGCTCCTCATTACCTTCCACTAATAACAGCATTAATTCGAAAAATATTTTACCGGATTTCGATCCGTCTGTCAAAACTCAGAGGACTGATATTTGGATAAGGAAGGTAAATGAGTGTGCCACTGTCTACGGTTGGGATGAACGGACAACCGTTCACTTTGCCATGCAGAAACTCCAAGGATTGGCCAAAGTTTGGTATGAAAGTCAAAATTCTATTTTTTATTTAATTGGTTGGAATGGCAGGAAAAACTCTTAAGTGCTTTTCCCTGCGAACAGAACTATGGCCAATCCTTGGAGGACATGTTACGTAGAAAGACTAGATACAACGAACCATTAGAGGTTTATTATTATGAGAAGCTGGCTCTACTGAACCAATGCGACATCGCGGGCAAGCATGCTGTTGATTGTTTGATACATGGGTTAAGCGACAGAAACCTGAGGTCTAGTGCTAATGCGTTACGCTGTACTCAGCCCGACCAATTATTGCAATTCCTAATGAGTAATCAAGATACGTCCCAAACAGTCGGTCAATCGGATAGGAATAGGGTGAAGTCTGAACAGCACGGTAATAATAGCACAGATAATTCATCAAGAAAATTGCTAAACCAAACGAATACGGGTACAATATTTTGTTTCAATTGTAAGGAGAAGGGTCATCCCTATTTAAAGTGTCCGAAGCCTTTAATTCAGTGTACAAAGTGTAATCGTTATGGTCATAGATCAGATAGCTGTAAATTTAGGAATGACGTTCAAACGGACCAGACGCACAAGGCTGACCCTATTTAAAAAAAAAAAAAAAAAACAATGACAATATTAACCTCTCGCTCCAATTCAAAGTACATCAAGGAGTGTACAATCAATAGAGTTCCCATGAACTGTTTCGTTGATTTCGGAAGCGACGTTTCTCTAATCACGCTATCCACGATTCAAAAATTAAAATTAGATCCGGAGAAAATATCATTACCGATAAAAGGTTTTGGCAATGAGGTTGTGTATTCAGTGGGTAGAGTTGAGATCGATTTATGTATTGACGGTGTGGCAGCAAAAGTTATGTGTCAGGTTATTCAGGATGAATTATTAGACGTACCATTTTTAGTGGGTCAGTCTTTTACCCAACAGGAACACGTATTAGTTTATAAAAATGCGAACCAATTAAAGTTTTATAATAATAATTTAAATTCCTGGTTAAATGAAAGTTTTAATTTGGATGAGACTGAGGGTCTTGTTAATTGTGACGAGACCTTTAGTCTTATCTAAATTACAACTTTATTGTATTATATTATATTATATTATATTATATTATATTATATTATATTATATTATATTATATTATATTATTTATTATACAGCCTGTATTGACAGGCTGACGTAGAAGCTTTTGGTCCACTTTCTGTCAAAGCTAGGGTAAATTCATGTTATACCGGAAATATCCTATTGAATAGTAAAGTTGATAGAGCAGGCTAACTTAACACTCAATTTATCCAAATATCAATTTTTGCTAGATACAATTAATTACTTAGGGTACGAGATAAGCGCGTCCGGAGTGCGTCCAGTACCCTTACCATGAGTTGGCATAACTTTACGTAACCGTACTCGCTAGCGAGGGCGTAAACAAGTTTCTATGGAGAATTGTACAGCGCCTCTGGCGGTCACTTATAAAACTGTAGAACGCTAGTATGAGTCGAACGGTAAATCACCTATCGAAATCTATACGCTAGCGACTAACGTTTTGTAGCTGTTGCCGTAGAAAATCGGTACCATGAGTTACAAATTCGACAGATGTTATCGAATAATACTGTATCGACTGTAGTTAACTTTTTCACTACCAAAGTTCAGCGTGAAACCCTTTTATTGTGTAATAAATTATTTCGATTCTTAGCTAAAAAAATGTCGTGAAGGTATTATTTTGCGTGGGATATGTTAGCGAAGGCTGCATATGAAGATGATAAAAGAGAACAAGGAAAATTTCAAGCCGATATGAGGAGTACATTAAATAATCCACTTAGAAACATAAATGAAAATATTTTATTAAAGAATATAGGCTCAATAAGGAAGCTTTTCAGGATTTGTGTGATTTGCTTAGGCACTTAAACCACATTCCTCAACTTCATCTAACAACTTGAAACAAAATATTTCATCATAAAAGGTATACCTGCCAAATTAATGTTATTAAAATCGCTATTACATTCCTTTCCATATATGTACTCGACGAGTAACTGAAATTGCGTAGCACTGGTTCGCATTTTTCACTAATAAAAATTAAAACCAATAAGAAGTTGCAACTAAAGCTCAGCCTCCAAACAGTCCAAACAAACCGACGCACCAAACAAGTAAAGTAAATAAACACGAACTATGAAGTGTCATTGACACGAGCAAATTAACCTACACAAATTCAAGAATCTCATTTTACATAATGACTCTTGTTTTACGACGACGTTTTAAATTAGGAGGGTTACTGCTGTATTTTTAAATTGAAGGATTGGATACTTGTTTTTTGCCCAATATCTTTCTTACTCAGTCTTTTTGGCATAGTTAGAAAGAGACAGCCCCGTTTGGTGTGAAGTTAGGCAAGTCACTCCGTAACGTAACGAAAACTACACATACTATCGAGTAAACGCTAGCGAGTACAGTAAACGTCTATGTGACTCATGGTACGAGTTTAGTCGAAAACTACTCGCAGCGCGTTTATTCGCTATCGACTGTAGTACAATAATGAATGTTTTCGATAGCAACTCATGGTAGAGGTACTGGTGATAAGAAAACTCAATGTGTTCTGGATTTCCCTCGTCCTGCTAGTCAACATTCGGTTCGACAATTTTTAGGCCTCGTCGGCTACTTTAGGAAATTTATAAAGGGTTTTGCATGAAGTCTGAAATAGACCCTAGGCTAAATGAAGTAGTGACGGAAACTAGAGAAGATACTGATATTTATAACTATCATTAGAGAATCGGCTAAAGATAACATTGACCACGAGCAAAGTATACAAAGATGTATCAACAAGAATAAACGTCCTCATCATGTTTACAGTGAAGGGGACTTAATAAAAATTACTAAAACAAACTTCAATAATGATGGCAAAAGTAAAAAGCTTTTGCCATCATATTAGGTCCATACAGGGTTGTAGAGGTGTTACATAATGACCGTTATACAGTCGCGGCTATACCGGGCTTAACCAGTAGTAAAAATAAACTTAAAACAACTGTCGCTGCAGATCGCATGTCGCCTTGGGTTCATGTAGCTTCTTTAGAAATAGATGATGATAGTGATGATGATGACGACGAGGAATCGCTTAATGATGAAATTGTGAATAATGAAATACAAACTGATCAGAATTCGTAATTATGAATATTATTTATTATATTGTCATAAATTATACAATGAAAAATTATACTGGATATTAGTTTATTAAATGTTAATTAATCAAAGATTTATGTTAATTGTTAAGCAAATTGCTGTGGAACATTTTATTTAACTTTCAAATTGCTTCGGAACATTTTATTAAATTTTCCATGATTTTTGTGAGATATGAAATGAATTGAGGGTGTAATTGATTCTATTTAATTGGTTGTAAGAATTGAGGGTTTGCACCAATTGGATAGGCATACAATAAATATGATTAAGCTTTGTAAGAATTGAGGGTTTACAATAGCTTATTTATATAGGTACCTAAAATGGAAATGAATTGTGGATATAATTTCATTCTATTTAATTGGTTGTAAGAATTGAGGGTTTACACCAATTGGATAGGCAAACGATAAATATGATTAAGCTTTGTAAGAATTGAGGGTTTACAATAGCTTATTTATATACCTAAAATGAAAATGAATTGTGGATATAATTTGATTCTATTTAATTGGTTGTAAGAATTGAGGGTTTACACCAATTGGATAGGCAAACGATAAATATGATTAAGCTTTGTAAGAATGGAGGGTTTACAATAGCTTGCTCATATAACTATAAAACGGAAATGTGATGATTTAAATCTATGCTATCAGTTGTGAGAATTGAGGGTTCACCGCTGCTAGAATAGAAACATATAAGTGTTGTTATGCTTTTGTGAGAATTGAGGGTTCGCAAGGGCATGATAACATTAATATAACTGATATGGAATTATGATTTTACTTTGAGAATTGAAATGATGAGATAGTTATAAAATTTGTTGAAAACTTAATGATGTATGACTTCAAATGTTCAGTTTAGTTTTGTAAGTACTCGATTTAAAGTGACTGATATTGTGAACCAATCTCATGAAAGTCGAGTCAAGAAGGCCAAGTGTTAGGTTTACGTTTTACTTATGTGCATGGGGACATGCACAAGGTCAGGATGGTCGAGTGTTAGGTTTCAATTATTAATAATTAATTGTTAGTTTACTAGCAACATTAAATAGTTTCAGGTATTTATAATATTTTGAAATAGTTCGGTAAAAACAGTTTCTCTGTACCGGCAACACCGAAGATTTAAAAAAAAGATTGAGAATAACGGCTCGAGCCGCGGGAACGGTATTTGGGGGACACTTTGATTCCGGGATTCATGAGAGCAGGTCGTTCCAAGTGACTGGGTCAGTGAACAGTTTAAGTTGGTGAGAAGTATTGGAGGTCTTCTAGAAAATAAGGTAACTTATTAGTTTATACTGTAAATCTTTATATAGAATTTAAAGAAATAAGGAATGGCGAACATAATATGTGATAATATAATTTGTGGATTATTGAATCTAGTGTTTATTCTTGAAATATAAACCTTTGATAAAATAGTGTTTATCTACTCTTATTTATTCTCATCCCTGAAGTGTTGCAAATGGTTAGCTTCTACTCCAGATATAATCAATAATCACCTATTAGTTTTGAGAATGGTAGTAGTTTACAACACTAGGTCGAATCTATTGAGGTCGGAGAAAAGATTCCAAAACAACAGTAAATCGGAAACACAGTGAAAATACTTCATTGTTTTAAGTAAACCAGAATAATACACAGAACTGTAAAGATTTTAAAGTAGGTAATTAAGTATACGGAGTTTCATAGTTCGTCTTTAACAGATTTGACCTAGTTTTGTCTTTTAAAGGACCGTGTTTATATTTTGGAGCTACAAACATTAATATCATCTATTTCCTCAAAAATAAAGCAAACATTTTTTTTTGTATCGATTCCAATTTGAGAAATTTTAGAAGGCCAAATATTCTCGTACCTACTTACTTAAAAAATAAAACCGTTTAAAAACGAACGAACCGTTCAAATTCAAGTCGCAATGTCAACGGCAATCGATGTCAAAAATGTAGGGAAATTGATTATATTTTTGACAGATTGAGAAATCACACTGTGAATATTCTGAAAATTACGAGAATTGGCCCTCAGATATGAAACCCACGTCATCATGACGCATTTTTTTTTCAAATATCTCCAGGAAACATGCCTAACAATTTTGCAAACGACTTACTTCCCTCTTCAACAGACCTATTTCCAACTCTAACCTAAATAAAACTAATCTGTACCAAAACTCGTCCGAAAAGGTCACGTAACAAGATGTCAAGGTCATTTCCCGGGTTTAGAGGGCACGGTATGAGGTAGCGGTCGCGAATCGAGGTCTCAAGGTCATGTATTGTAGGTTACGGGACAACGAGGTTACTTCGACAGGGAAGTGGTACAAGGTTTTTGAAATCGGGACGCTTCTTTAGGGATACTTAGATGTGTCGATGTGCGGGTGAGTGTGACGTCATGATAGACTACGTAATAAGTATTATAAAGGATAATATAAATGTATTTTTTTGAAGTAGGAAGTATACTTGTTGAATATTTGGGTTTTTCTTGTTTACCTACTTAAGTATGTAGGTATGTGGTTTTTCTTGTTAGTTAGTGTTTCTTTAGTAGGACAAGCAGTATTAAGAGGGTTTTTGTTTTTAAAATACCTAAATGTTTTTAAATAGTACACCCGGCTTGTCGAGTTCGGGGTCAATGTCAAAACATAGTGTTCTTTTTGGCAATTTATTGTTATTATTATTACTTAAGTATTTGTAAATAAAATGGTTATGTTTTACTACTTATCTGGTTTTTTTTTAATAGGGTTAAAAACAAGAAATTCAATAAGTACCTAACGCATAGAATTACTGATAAGAACTCAATTTGACATGTGAAGTTCATCGTTTATTAAAATAACATGTTTTATAGCGATTGTTTTAATTTTGCAGACCAAGTTAACTTATTGAGTAGGTACCTACTTATTATTATTTCTTGTCGCGTGTATGTTAATTATCATTTTGAATATGATTAATATATTTAATATTACTAGGAAAGTACGAAATAACGTGGTTTCGTCTAAAACGAATTGAGGTCATTAATTTCCGTTTTGTATACAGTATCAGTTTTGGACAAAAATTGAGGACAATGTATGAGGGAAAAGTTATAGGAAAATGGTTCTTAGAAATAAAATGACCACAGATTACGAGGAAAAAAAATCAGCTTAGTCTCTAAAGGGAAAACTACAAAAAATATTAAAATTCAATTCAATACAGAATACCAAAATTAAATGGACAATCCTATATTTTAAGTCACAACGCCATCTATGAGCAATGAAATCATCTAAGATGTACGTCAAAATTACGAAGATGCGGTGATAGATGTCGCTATTTCGAGTAACCGTCATAGTTAGCGTCTTCATCCACGAAGATGTTTTGGTTCTGAGTCCAAAGATTTAAATCGTAGATCTACTTCGTCAAAAGATGGTCGCGCGTCTGTTTCATTTTGACACCTCTGATACACACAATGTCGCAATCGAAGGGCTTGACTTGATTATCACGGAAACGCCATTATTATGTTAGTTGAGCACACTCTTCTCAGAATAACACTTTTTCGGGTGTCTTAGTACGCAGAGGTCAAATCTAACGATTTAAATCACTGCAGAGTCCAGACTGTACTATTTTGGTGGGTATATCTGCTGTAATCTATACTAATAACAAAGCTGAAGAGTTTGTTTGTTTGATAGCGCTAATCTCTGTAACTACCAGTCCAATATGAAACAATCTTTTTGTATTTGATAGCCCAATTCTTGCGCGCGGGCAGGCGATGCGCTGAGACTGGGTGGGTCAGGGTCGGAAATTTTAGGACGAAGTCGCAGACAGAAGCTAGTGCTAAATTTAAATAAAATACTTACCTATATTCATCAATAGGTAGCGGTGTTAAATCTTCATCGTATTGTTGAAACCTCTGCTTTAAGACACGACTTCTTTTCTCCAGTGAACTGGCTGATGGTGTTGACACTTTCCAACCATATACCGGATGGACTTGGTGCTTCAATTCTGTATAGCAAAGGATTTTGGAATTTCAATACTCAATACTTTTATTGCATTCCACAAGTAGAAAAAAAAAACTATAGCACTACACTACACCACACACACACACGCACGCACACACACACACGCACGCACACACACACACGCACGCACACATACATGCACACACACACACGCACGCACACATACATGCACACACACACACGCACGCACACATACATGCACACACACATACACATGCACACACACACATACACATGCACACACAAGCCGCGGGCGGAGCCGTGGGCGGAAGCTAGTACACTATAAAAATTACAGGTATAAATGTATAAATTATTTTTTATAATTATTATTTTTGCAATTTTAATTGTAAACAAAGATAGAGCATTCTTCCGTTGGTCTATCCAATTAAAATTTTATGACTATCAAGAAAATAATACTCGTGCGTTTGATCCAGTTCTTCGTTAGTTTGGTTAAGCCCACCTTTAAAATTCAGTTGATATACAATATGAATCATTTTCAGTAGGAACGAAAATGTTATCAGCTTTCAGACCAGAGGCGGCGTTAAGCGTGGGCGACGTGGGCCACCGCCTACGGCCTCGCGGTACAAGGGGCCTCGCGACTCAAAAATGTTTAAAGCGAGAATAAAACAAAATAAGCCGTAATTGGTGCGACTCTGGATGGGTGTGACTCTGCAAAGTGTATTATATGTTATGGATGTGATTTTGGAATGGTGGCATCTTGCCTAATGGCAAATCGCAAAAACTTCCCGATTAATCGGGACTATACGATGTTTACATATAGATCAACCTCAAGATGTATAACTCAAGAACATTTTACAAAACTATTGAATAAATAATTTATTGATTTTTTGCAATATTGCAAATATCATAGGACTTATAGTTAGTACTGCTAAAGTTCATCACCCCTTTAGGAAACCCCAAAAATTTCATTATTTTTGCCGTATCTCTCACCGTTTCCGAAATATTTGCGTGTGCAAAAAATTAGCGCATATGAATACCATCAATAGCATAGGAAATGTATATCTCCACCTTTATATTAACGATTTGTAATTTTTCATTTAATACTTATTAATCTAATTTGTATTTTTATGAATAAAAACTTGGCAGTGTTAATTGTTTTGTTTGTTTTTATTATTTTATAAAATCCGTGGTCGCCATAGAACAGGGCCTCGCGAAATCTGTCTTGCCCACATCAAATTTAGTTGTTGCCCCGCCACTGTTTCAGACTCACCAGATGCAGCTGAATACCAATATTTTACATGGTGCGATTGCTTGACCTCCACAACCCAGTTACAAGGTAACATGTATGTTACCCCTTGGCAAAACTGGTTGTCAGAATTTCGGGACAGACTACCCGTGACGACGGTCAAAGATCTACGACAGCCGGGAGAAACGGCTCAACTTGCTTTGCGAGGCACGAAGGTTCAAAATTGATGATCACCCATTCACGGACCGGACTCGGCTAGCGTATCTTCTTTAACTTTAATCTATCTACCCATGCAGTTGTTATTACAGCCAAGAGCTCCTCTCATTCATATTACAGTGCAACCTCGATATAACAAATCGGAGGGGAACAAGAAAATATTCGTTATATCAAGTAATTCGTTGAACTGAGGTTTGTTATGTTGAGGTTAGGTTGGTCTAAAATTCGTTATAAAGAGGTAAAAAATGATAACACACTTTTATCAAATTATTGTATGTATTTTCTATTTAAAAACAATAAGGTAGGTAACAAAATGTTTTCTTACATTGTGTCGCGTGTCGTGTCGCGCCTGTTTGAAGGAGCCTTTACGAACAAAAGCGTGTCGAAACATGTCGCGACATGAATGGGAACTTTATATAAGGGTTTTGGGTTGACAAAATTCGTTAATTAGAGGTATTTATACTTTTTCTTGATAGTTGAAAATTCGTTATATAAAGAGGTTGTTCGCAAAAAATGTTCGCAATGTAGAGGTATATTTTATATTGACTCTTATGGACAATTCAAGGGGATTACGAAGAATTTGTTAAATCAAGGAAGTCGTTATATTGAGGTACATTATATTAAGGTTGCACTGTATTATTAAAAGCAGTAATAAACTTATACTTGCCTGAAGCTTCGCCCAGACTAGTTAATTCATCATCATCTTCAGAAAAATCATCTGTAACAAAAATGGTTTAAAGTTTTTATGAAATACACACATAATAATTTTTTTTTCTTAAGAATTTTCTGGATTCTGTTGATCCTTGTTTTCAATTGATGTTATTTCCAAACATTTTTGTTTACATGTTTGGAAAGTAAATCGCGAACGTAGTATAATGTAATTTTGATTGCTTACCTTCATCAATAGTAGAATCTTTGGTCAAAACGGCAGGTGTCTGTAGTATTTTATGTTTAGCTTCTTTGAATGTGGCTTCATAGATATCCTCTAAAACAAATGAATGAATTACTTCGTTTCCTAGTCTCATTATTATTCTTTTTATGGCCTTATATTTATTTATTTAATACTTTAAACATGTGCTTAAAGTGCACAGGCGTCTTTCCATTCTGGAATGGAAATAAGCGACAAACAGTGGAATATTGTAATGATAGGAGAATAAGCACTAAGCAGCCGTTTCTATAATATCACTGGCGACCCACCCATACTTCATCATCAGCTTATAGTGCTTTCCGAGGCACGGAGGGGTCAGGGTATGAAATGGATATTACCCATCCACGGATCGACCCCGGCAAAAGTAGTATAGCCTGGACCCATCGACTCGTGTCTTGTCGTGTATTTTTACTACTATCAACTAAGATAATATAAAGACAAACCTACTTATCCCATTTTCATAATCACTCCAAATCTTCTGAACGCGTTCCACAGACTTTTCGCTAATAGAGGCGTGTATACTTTCATTTAATGTTTTCTTTATATCCTGTAGGACAGTTTTTTCATATACAGGGTGTCCTTTGCTGTCTATTTTGTTGTTTATAAAGAGCCAATGGATAGCTTGAGTTGCTGCTTTTTCTGCGGCCTTTCGTTTTGATATTGCTGTGCTGTGGATAATAGAAATTAAATATTATAAGTGAATGCAGGTATTTGTACAGTTTTATAAATACCAAATATCATGAATATTGAACTGTCTTGTTGGTTTAATTAGTGGTCGACTGTTGTGTGAGGCCTTGGTTTCAATTCCGGGTCAGGCAAAGTATTTTTGGGGTTTTCCGCCAGGAATTTTCCACTTAGGGGGTCTGGATTTGTGCTGGTTTATGGCAATAGGCAACAATAAGGACAACACAACGACAAGGGGCTTAAAATAACTCGCAAAATATGGGTATACTGTACACCTTTTCTTTTCTGATGTTTCATAAGTGCTCATGTATGTCAAATGAAATATTTTGATTTTGGCCCCTTCGGGAAAATACATTTGTGACATTATGTTTTTAATTTACTCGTACTTATAAAAAACACATTTACCTTTCAAACTTCGCTTTCTCTGGCCAAACAAATGCATAAGTACAAGTCCAGTCATTGTTCTGTGTGGTCTTCTTTCTTCCCTTAGGAGCGACGCTGTTTTGTTTGTAGTGTATCTCGAATATCTTGCTTGGTGTTTTACTAGTCAGCTCGTTCAACGTTACCCTTGGTAGAGGGAAGAGGTCTGTTATTTTCTTTTGTACTGGAAAACAATTATTTTAAAATAGAACAAAAACAAAATTGTCTGCTTAAACTCTATTCAGGAAAGAAATAAAGAACATACAATTTGCAAATAAAAAAATTAAAGTCTATTTTAGTGCATAAATAGTATACAGACAGGGTTATTGGTAAAACATTAAAAACCTCTTAAGTGGTCATTGTACCTACTCATCATTATGAACAACTTTTACTACGGGACCAAACCTGAAATTGCAGAAAAAAATCTGCTGTTCTCTACATTTATGTTCGTATAACTCGTCAAAATGTAGGACACAGGTGATTTTTGTTATAGCATAGTATAAGTTGTTCTTAATTATGAGTACAATGACCACTAAGAGGTTGTTAATGTTTTACCAATGATCTTGTATATTAACTACAACTAGGCAATATTAATACTTATTCAAATCAAATCCACAACCTTTAGCAAAGAAGTGGAATGCTATTCAAAATGCTTATATTATGTTATAATACTGCTGTTTACAGCTTCTAATTCTCTCGTATTTAAAACACGAATAGTAATTTTAGGAGAATCTAAAACTATGGTTTAACTGCTAGACAGCAAGAAATGTTATAAATTACATTTCAACTGCAATGTGCTGAGGGTTTTTGCTATGATGTAGTCCATAATAATATAGTAAGTATATATGTAGTCGATTTCGTAATCGCATTTCTACTTTTGACAAACTACTTTCAGTACAATTGCTGCACTAAAGTTGAACATATCTCATTGTCACAATGGCCTTAAGGCGAAAGCGCCAGGGTAGCCCGCGAAATTCATTTTTTTTTAGGTTTTTTGCAATTTGCTGGTCAGTATTAAGTTGTACGTTGATTAATATATGATTCGCGGCCGTAAGAAATATGTATTTACAGAATTATAATCATTAAAGTCATCAACACAACTCTCTAAGACCACGTAAGTCCAAATAATAACTATTTCATGAAATCATCATTCTTTGGACTTACGTAGTCTTAGAGAGTCCGCGTAGCGCATCCCCCTTAAATAAAAATAGATTTAGATGTTTTATGATGTGCAAGTGACATCTAACTTTAGGGTGGTAAAGCAATTACAAGGCTGACTATAGATGTTATGGAATCCCACATAAGCTATTGTTTCCTAGACGAAAGAAATCTGTTAGTATTTGACAAGGTGTCAAAAAACACTGTTTTTGAATAGTTGTTATTGTGGGATCATATGAGCTTTCTTAGGAAACCCAAGCTTTAGGGTGCTCTAAAGCTTGGGTGTAGGTACAGACGGCAGCAAATCAAGTTACTACAATCTGTCAAATTTTTTTAATAGATTTTCAACTTTATCGCTAAAGTATAAGGTTCAAAGTTGATTGGGAAAATTTGACAGTTTAGGGTAGCTTGATGTGCTGGCGTCTGTACACTAAACATGGTTTTAATAAAAACTTACCTTTTTCATGCTGAACAGTCAAATTGCCAAGATCACCATCTAATAAGCCTTTTGAACACCATTTTCTATGTGACAGTGATAGATTTGTGATATTGCACCTCTTTTGAATGCATCCATGATTGAATAAATACTTGTTGTGTACACAGGCTGCTAATCCTGGAAGAAAAATAAAGAATATTTTGTTAAGTATTTAGTATAATTATTTTAAATGTTAGCTTAACACACTAATATTATAAAGACGAATGTTTGTGAGTGTGTTTATATGTTTGTTACTTCTTCACGCTCAAACGGCTGGAACAGTTTTGATAAAATTTTGTACGGAAGTAGCTGACACCCTGGATTAACATACAGGCTACTTTTTATCCCAATATTCCCACGGGATCGACACTTATGCGGGTGAAACCGGGGGGCACAGCTAGTATTATGTAAATATTATCTTGATTTTGTTTAGAAGTACAAAGTTTTAAATAAAATAACATAGTATTTAGGTAAGTTTGAGTTGAGCTGCATGATTACTGACAAATGTGGGCACTGACTGAACAGGTCCACTCAATCTGTGTGGTACTTTCCTCAAAGGACCATTTCAGACACCAACCTACATGGACTTCACATGATCTGACCAAGATTATGTCTGGACTTTAAAAGAGACTGTGACCTCTGAATTTGTTTCAGCCTTTCTTCTCAGACTAGTCAGAGAGAAATTCAGACCTCATTTACTTTTTAAAATATGATTGATATGTAAAAGTGTTTGTACATACCTACATGCAGAAATAATAAAATAATTTATCATTTATCAGTAAGACTTTACTTTTATCAGGGTTCATACTTGGTATGATATTCAGATATTTCAGAAAAATATCTTTACATTCCAATCAATATAATTATCAGAACTTGTAAAGAACTTAATTCATTTCTTCAGTGGGAAAAATTCAGTTCATTCAAACTGAATTAATTAATTCATTCTTGACTGCTACAAATATTTATAGAGTAAAAATCTCAATCTACTGCCTTTTATTCAAGGAATATACTACTCTCTAACGAGAGCTATTACTAGGCCGCTCCCGGCTCCAGGAATGGCCCAGGTAGACCATCAACAATATAGAAAGTATGAGAATTATCGTCAAAAAAAAAAAAATGAGGCGCCATGCTTCACTTAGTCTACCTGCAAAGACTAGGAGGCGCTTGCTTCTCTAAGGTTGCGTCACAACACTCACAACAAGTTGGTCTTTCAGATTGATCCATCAGAAAATTTGTTTATATTTCATCACTTACCGCTATACTTTGTGTTTGATGAAGATATACTTGAAGCAGCATTATTTACTAATATTCTTCTCCATACATTTGTTCTCCCAAGGAACTTCTTACACAAAAACATTTCGAAAAAGAAATGTAAACATAGGCTACTTTGTTTGAGGTTATGTTTTGAACTTTATTTTAGTAATAACTTTGCACATGATAGTTTCCCAACGTACAGCTAGTCAGTTACGTAATGTTGAAGCTTTGAAGAATAGACTAACGACGAATTAAGTTAGCTATACATAATAAATAAAAATATACACTCGAAAATGTTTTGCGGTAAATTCCCGACCACAATCACCTAGCAAGATTTTTAAGGTTACTGCATAGAGTATAGTAATAGATTGGGTTACTGAAACGTCAATGTCACTGTCAGTCAGTGTTGCTAGAATTGATTTTTTAAATCCATAGGTCGACCCCTAAATGAACGTAGAATACGTAGATTGCCTCTAGAAAATCTGACTGGCCTAAAACTTGTAGGTATTTGATAATAAATGCATCTAGGTGAAATATGGCCAGGACAAAGAAAAAATCAATATAATTTTCATCGGTTCTTAATTTTTGCGAACGCATTTCGTACCTTAGATGCAATTTGATGGCGTTGGGATCGAGTCACAGAATTAAATCTCGATTTCATTTTCTTTTCATGGTTTGGTCAGGTGTAAGATGGCTCGGCACATTGGCAAGTAACTTTTATTACAGTAGTGTTGCGCTTTTTCAAATCGTTTTACTCAAAAACTGATTCAATTCCTTTGTTTGGTTGGATGAACCGAAAATCTGTAAATTAGCGATTCATGCCCGTATGTCCTGCGAGTCCAAAAATCCGCAGAGTTACGTAAAATGCGCAGGTCTGGTAACACGCTAACAGTCAACAGAGGCCGCATTCCGAATTAGCTATAATCGCTCACAGCACACATCTCAAATGCGTTCCGATTTAGATAGTACGATTATGAAAGCGGAGAGCTGGCAACAATTCGGAACGCCCATAAACGCGCTCACAGTGCTTACTATGTCAAAACGATATTATTATAGTATTTCTTTGTATAAACGTGATATTTCTTCTTCTTCTATGGTTATGTGGCAACTGTCAGCCAGAAGCACAATTAGTTTATTTTTAGTTATTTTGTTTATTAGTTAGTTTTATTTAAAGATATGATGCAACTCAAGACAAAACACACATTGACACATCCACATTGTAATTTTTGATAGCGCTCATGGTGATATTATAATAAGGCATGGTCGGCGTTATCGCAAAATCTATGACGATTCACGGGACTTCGTTATCACGCTCACGCTAATTCGGTACGGGCTTTTTTTTTCCAGGATGGGAAATCATCAAAACGCTCAAATCGATTATTTCCCAACTCGGAACGCAGCCAGACAAGCAAGTGTCAAATCTAAATGCCATTTTACCACTGACTTCTAAACTTCGCCAACGCATGGAAATAGCATGTACTATGTAGTACAGAAGGTACATACCTATACTCACGTGAACATACAATACTGTCATGATATTACTGTGATAGATCTTTGATAGGGGTTACTGTACAAGTAGTTAATAAGTCACGGCTGTAAGGTTTACTGTTTACTCAGCTATTACCTACTGCTGCTCTTACTGGTCCTCTTATTTTTCAGTAGGTAGCACTTTGGAGTCTGGATCTATGCCCGGTTCATGGCAATAGGCTCGCCCTTCATTACATAAGCCTTAAACATAACTGGTGAAAATGTGGGTTAACTAAAAGTACTCCTATCAATACAAACTCTGGTCAGCCCTTCGAGGAATTCAGGCGTAATGTTTTGATATGTATGTCATTGTGTACTATGTGTTAGTTAATAAGTAGTGAGAGGTCAAAACACTATAGATAATAATTATATAATAAATTATGATAATATAGCTGACCTCTAACTGACCTATAATAAAAATTTTCCGGAAGTTAGGGTCTGGTGCAATCCAGTCTTAAGATGGCTGAATGCTGCCGTTCTGGGCCTCTCGCGTGAATGGTGTCGTTCATTGTGTAATTAGGGCTCAGTTTTCACATGAATAAGTACAATAATTTTGAATAGGGTTGTAAATGTTCCATGACGCTAATGTTTCGATAATTTTCTTTAGACAGTAATTACCTAATAATTTTTTACGTCTTTCAAATAGAAATTTACTGTCGGCAGTTTCTGCAATTTGATTACTTACCTAAAACAAAATTACTCTCAGTGGTTATAATGCGATCAATATAACCACTGAGAGTAACTTTACCGATGGTAAAGTTCATAAAATTATTTTGTTATCGAAGGTTATATCCCTTCTCTAATATTAGTTCAACGGTACCACACGTTGCTATCAGCGCTAAAATGGCGATAATCAAATGTCGTCATTTTGTCATCGATAGTATGCAGTCCAGCATACCTTGTATAATACAGGCATTGACTTATATATTACTACTTTTGAAATCATTGAATACAGCCGGTCGATTCTGTAAAAATCTCACCGTGATGACTTAGGTGAGGTGAGTTTGTTTTTGCTAGGAATTGACACTATTGACAGCTCACTCCACGCTCACTTCACCTAGGTTTTCACGGTGAGATGGTTACAGAATCGACCGGCAGGTAAGTGGCCGTAGCTAACAGAACGTCCTGGCTGGGGGCTAAGTCTGCTATTTTTAATGATACCTATTTGTGTCATTATGACCCAGACCAAGTTCACACCAATATCATTGTGCTAAAAGTTCGTAATCTCCAAAATGTCCAGTCAGAGGTCAATAGAAATATCAAAATAATAGGAGATTACGAGCTGTTGTGTACGAGATTACTAATTATAGTGTTACAAGATTATTTTGGCCTGTCGCCAAAATTGGAAGTAGCGCCGCCATCTTGTTTTTTGAATACTTTTCAAGTGACGTGTCACAAAACAAATGCACAAATAAAACCAATAGCGTCCCCCTGTCAACATCATTCGAGCGCTAAAAGATCTTTGTCAGTATTTTTCTCGGAGCGACGCGCGCTTTTCTGGTGATAACCAAGTGTACAAACGCTGTGAATCTGAGCGTGAAGACGAGTAGCGTCACCACATAATACACACGCACACACACAAACACTTCCGACTTCGCCATTCGTCTGGGACGGTACCGAGAGCTCCTGCGCTTACACAAACATTAAAAAAAAACAGTAAACACGAGTAAAGAGCGCGTCGCTTCATGAGATAAAAATACTATAGCGGTGTACTATAAATTTTTCGTATGGAGTGACATGCCATCAGAAAATCATAAGGACGCCTTTTACCAAAACTGCCAAAGTCAAGGTATCAAAGACTTGAGTTTAGTCGGGCAAAGTAATACTTATTGTAATTTTTTAGCTGCTGAGTCTGGATTATACCGCGGTTACCTATTACCGGTAATAGGGAGTTACCTATTACTGGCGAATAGTGGGTACCTATTAATTACCTTTTACCCACTCTTTGGGAAATACCTATCTATAGCTATTCTGTACAAGTGCCATGTTTTTCTTTATTATTGACTAATGTGTTATATGCTCTGTGTTATTGACTAGGTTCCGTCACCCGCGTGGTATGTCAATAAAAAATGTTCAAAGTGTCCTCATAACAAATTTTAAAATCGGTCCAGCCGTTGCAAAGGTTGATTTTCTTTTTAAATTTTAAAAATATTAACAAATGTTTCAGGTTCTACTAGTCAACTCAAACTTTTAATCGATATCTATATCTTTTAAACTTAAAATCAACTTTTAATCGTATAAATGTAAATTTCTTTCGATAAAAAAAATTGTATCTTGCACTAATGTTAGGTAGATCATTTTTTTATACGTGAAAGGGTACTTCATGATAGACCCATCGCAAAAAAAAAACATGAAAGAGCTTGTCGAAAAAAGCTACTTATAAATCGACTGCCGCAACAAACACTATCGAAACTTCAAATCGCGTACTTCAGAGGAGAGCAATTCAAAGTTGTAATTCGATGCAAAAGATTTGGTATTATTAACTTCACTAAAGTTATGTATGGAATAAATAGTAAATTTTATGCAGTTTTTTTTCCTTGTTAACAAATTTCATATTTCATATACTTTTCTAAATATTTCACTTTCGATAATGTTTTACGCTTATGATAGTCAGAATTTCATCGAAAGTGCCAAATTCGATGGTATTCTACGTGGTTCTAACACATGTGAGTATCGAATATGGTACTTTCGTTACTGTTCTAAGAAAGTTATTAGGTATACAGAAAAAAATGTGCACTTTCGATATCTAGCTTGGCACTAACTTAGGTCTGTTTTCATCCGATTTAATAAATAAAAATGCATTTTTCATTTATTAAAAAATATAATTATATATTAAAACGAAACAAAACTATAGTGTAACAAAAAACTTAAAATCGAATCATTTCAGACTTCTTCATTGCACTTAATTGGAATAAGATCAAACGTACCTATAATGTCTATTAAAAACTAATCACAGCCCATTGGGTCTATAAAAATCAAAAACATATTTTCTTATTCAAAATAATAACTAAACCAATGAGATCAGTAGAAATAATATAACTGCTTATCTTGTAACAGTTATAAAGAAAAAATACTAGTTAGATAAAATAAAATGTCATTCTGAACCATAATAACAATTTAAAAAATAATGAAAATTTTAAAAAAATTGATATTGAGGTCAAATTGAGTACATAAAAAAACAGACTTCGCTACCTACAGATAAGTGATGATGATGATGATTAGTTATCTAATCATCATCATCATCACTTTCTGGCAAATTCTCATTTACTCCCTCTTTATCTCTTTATATTATTTACTCCGCGGCTGAGAAGGTTTTTTTTTTATTTATTAACTTCATTATTTTTTTTTTAGTTTCTTTAGTAGGTGATTTTCGTTTATTATTATTAAGAAATCAAATGGAGGTTTGTAATAAAAGCTAGGTATTTTGCATAAACAATATTCATTTATTTTTCTAATTACATTTCTAGGACTTCATGGAATCCACTTCCTGGTCGAATATACAGATTCCTGTCTATGTTAAATTGGGGTTATTTACTTAGAATATTAACTAAACACAAAATAGATACCTTAGTTTGGTTTAGAACGTAGAACATTAGATAACGGTTCGTTTATAGATATTTCTAGAACCATAACTACAATAATATTTATTTATTTAAAGTTGTGAAAACATAAATTTTTTATAAGTACTCTGTATGATCTTATCGGAAAAAAGCCTGGTTAAAAAATGAAATGTTGTCATTTGTGCCTGTGAATTACAGAGGAAGAACCAACATGCTAAACTATAACAGTATAGCAATATACATCTTTCCCTTTTATCACATTTTCTGATAACCCTTATTTAACACAATATTAGAAAAATATGTGAGGTCAGATATGAATCGTTAACACATTAATAAACAAAAGTAAAAATAAAGTTACTAAGTTAGTTAGTTGCAGTTACTCTTGTAAACAAGAGTAACTGGATTGATAATAATAAAGGTTGTTTATTTTTGATTAACTACGAGATAATGATTCCACTGATTATGGAATGATATTGGGAATTATTAACACTTGCTCATATTATGTTCCAATGTAATTTTATCAAATAAGTTACACAGTCAATCTGCCGAGTTGCCTATTCATAACGGATAGGATGGCCGTCACTGTCTATCATTTCTTGAAGTCAGCATTTGAACGCGTAGTTTTGAAGGGTGCCACTGAGTGAACTTTCACAATACATATTACGTTGTCGCTCCGATTCATTAGTGTAAGCAATCGGGCGAGGGCCTTGGTGATCACATTTTACATCACCCGTCGCTTGATAACTTTGTATCCATCTACGAACTGTTTTTCTCTGTAATGAAAATAATAATATTAGAAATACATAAAAAAAATCCAACTTGTAAGTAATAATGCAACATGATTGCAACAATAAATAGGTATGTGTAAGAATAACGTAAATCTTACCGTTATGCTTATATCTCGTGCTATTTTCTTTATGTTTTGTTCCTTTTCCCACAGAACTACAATTTTTAACTGAGTCGTCCACCACGTCACCATCGAGCAAATTATTAAGAACCCTCCATTCCTCATAATTAATTTCGTTAGGCGGCACAGGTGATTCTAAAATAAAAACGAATAAAAAACAATATAAAAAGCAATAATATTTGAAAAAAAAAAACACTACTAATCGTATCTACCAACCAATTTCATATATAAACGTAAAACAACATCGAATGTGGTAGATTCAATATATTAACTAACCAAAGAAAACATCGAAATTGACAGTTTCGATAGTTACAAAACTGTAAATTATATCCAAATTTTACGGATATTATCGAAACTACCACTTTCGATAATTATGCAGATGTAATTTATCATCACAATAATTGAACATTATCGAAACTACCACTTTCAATAATGTTACTTGTTAACCCCGAATTACGGCCACGTGTCCTAATAATGCAGTAAAAGCACTATTATTTCAAGTCAAACAAAACAGTATTCTAACAAGCACATAAAAGTACGCAAGAGACAGTTTTATTACCTACTTGAACTACCATTATTTAGAAAATTTGCACAACTTACCAGGATAATAATTATCGTAGTTTGTTGTAACTTCAATGGGTTTTTCATTTGTTTGAATCAAATTAACGAGTTGTCTACCCCGACTAACCATTTAAACAAAATCTTAAGAATAATAATAACAAAAACTTAACACAAAACGTTACAAACAGAACTAAACAAAACTAACGCAAACACACTCCGTCACATCGCGGCGAACACTGACGGTTCTGGTAGGTTCGGGACGCTCGCGCAACACGCTCGCACGGAACATCATTGTAAGTACCACTTCCAAAGATGTTTGTCGCGCAACATGTCCTGTATCGATTTTGTTCAATTAAAAACTTCTTTAATAATTACTTTTTAATTATTATTTTTGATGTATCCGATATAGTTTTAAATTCTCTTTTCAATTATGTAAAAAAGCAAAAATCGTTTTTTTGCAGTTTCGATAGTGTTTGTTGCGACAGTCGAAATTAAAAAAAAATTTTCATAATTATCTCCTTAACTATCAAAAATCGCGCATGGGTTATTTTCGGAAACCCCTAGGTATGAGGAATCAAATTTTTTTATTGACGTCACTATTTGGACCATCCTGTATACTTTCATACACATTGAGTAAAAAGCTGTTATCTTGACATTACAAACAGACACTATAATATTTGTTTGTTATGTATGTACCTATAAATAGGAAAAGGCTAGGCAGATGATGATGTACATAATGTATAGATAGGCTCTCGTTTGACCTTGACCACAATGTATTTATAGGTCAATAATGGCCACTATACGTCGGAATATTTTATCCCATTCTTTGACGTGTCACTTGGCTGCGAGGCTCAGCCCTGGTACAGCGCGTCTTGTGCGCAAGCCGATTTGCTCAAAGAGCAGGCATACCATGCCTGGGCTTCGGCCCGCAGTGTCAAGTGCAACAGTCAAGGTGCTTGCGCAATGAAAAGAGCATACAATTCTGCCGCCAAGGATTGCAAGCGGGTCTTACGGAAGGCGCGTTTCGACCATGTTGGACGAATTGGGGCCATACTGGCGTCCTACCATTCGGGTAGCAAGGAGTTCTGCCCTGTTAAAAAGTCCCAAGTCCCTCCTATGCTGAAGTCTGATGGAACGCTGGCTTATACCGCGCAAGAGGGCAAATCTATTTGCCTCCATCTTTGCCGAAAATTCACGCCTTACTACGGCCTCTAACATACCACCTAATATAATTATCTTACTGTGGCTCCGCAATGTCGGAGATCTCAATCCATCTCAAAGAGGTCCGTAAGGCCCTTAGCAGTCTAGACGTGAATAAATCCAGCGGACCTGACGGAGTACCCGCAAGGGTCCTGAAGAGCTGGGCTCCAGAGTTGTCTCCTGTCTTGTCGCGCTTGTTTTGGCCTCTCTCTAAAAACCGGAGTGGTACACCTTTCAGAGTGACTAGCACTACATTTTTAAAAAGTTATAAAAATGTTTGAAGTAGTAGCGTTTTTTTGAAGTTAAACTTTATTGTGAGTGGGCTTTAAAGTTATTTTTCGAAATACTCATATTTGTTTACATGTTTGGCAAATAAATCGCAAACGGTGATTAGGTATCTCCTATACTTACTTTAGAACAAAGGTTCTCAACCTAAAGTACAATTCCGTAGCCGACTGCAGGCAGCAGCAGCAGGTGACACTACTGGTTTCTATGTATTTCCATGAAATACCTTCCATAGGTAGCGAAACGTCGCGTCGTCTTCCACGATTTTCATAGAAATACGTAGAAACCAGTAGCGTCGCGGCGACATGTCGTCTACTGCAGCTGTCGTCTGCAGTCGGCTACGGACTTGTACCATTATTTTGCCCACCGCCCACTTTGAGATTATTTTGGTTCTAGACCCCAATTTTTTTACTTACCACCTGGCACGTATTTGGATCAGCTATCGCCATGCTATTGAAACATGTAATGCATACTAATATTATAAATTCGAAAGTGTGTCTGTCTGTTACCTCTTCACGCGCTTATACCGCTGAACCTATTTAGATGAAATTTGGTATAGAGATAGTTTCAGTCCCGGGAAAGGACATAGGATATATTTTATCCCGATATTTCCTCGGGATCGAAACTTATGTGGGTGAAACCGCGGGGCGCGGCTATTAGTATATAGTCGTAAGGCCGCTATCCCACTGGCGTTTTACGAGCGTTGACGTCAACGTCGCGTCTGCGCGGCGTCGACGCTGCGCAGACGCGACGTTGACGTTGAATCATCGCGTAACAAGCATAAAACGTCCGCTGAACGCGACGTTAACGTCGCGCAGATGATACTATTGCCAACAAACGCGACGTTAACGTTAAGCAGACGCGACGTTGACGTCGCGTTCAGCGGACGTTTTATGCTTGTTACGCGATGACGCGACGTCAACGTCGCGTCTGCGCAGCGTCGACGCCGCGCAGACGCGACGTTGACGTCAACGCTCGTAAAACGCCAGTGGGATAGCGGCCTTAGACAGGATAAATAATTTTCTCTGGATCTTCTACAGCCCCGCTGAAAGTGACAAACGCCCACGAGGGGGCGTTATCACCCACATTGAGCACCTATGCTTTAGAATATAGGAAGAAGTTAAGACTATAAAAACAGCTAATTATTATATCATTGTTGTCTTGAAGGTTGTTTATTATGCTAATAGGTATAAATAGAATTTATAAGACTCGAGTGATCTAATCAGGTAGGTAAGTAACTGTAGGTAATAACAACTTAGAAGTTTCCTTTCTGCACTTCGGGGCTAATCAATTTGATCATTGAACTATTCTGTTTTTTTTTTTTAATAAACGTAGGGTGTTATTTGGTTTCGAACTCGTGTTAGAACAGAATATTTAGACGAAGACTTGCTAGGTAAGGTGACCTTACCTAGCAAGTATAAATTACATTGATTTCAGAATGACTACTACTATTGAAATAGTCATAGAAATGTTTTGAGTTGCAGTACAAACTGAACTTTATGTGTGGGAATTAAAGTTGATTTTCCAAAAACACATTTTTGTTTGCATGTTTGGAAACTAAAATGGAACGCAGTATAGGTAGGTATTAATATTTTGTGACAAATGACTTATAATTACCTATACTAAATTGATATGCTATTATTTTGTAATTATTCACTGATGCACAATGCTGTCTGCAGGTATCTATTTTCATATGTTTTTCATATGTTCTGCCGAACAATTTGTAAAAGAAGGAAGGAAAAATCACTTTAAACAACTGACAATTAATAACACTTATAATTTTTAAACGACTCACATAGAAATGTTAAGGCACAATGATTTATATTATCTACGTTTTCAAGTCCATTGCTCTTTTGTTTTGAAACATCTGTCTAATCCATACTAAACAATCAATGCACATCAAAATCGGATTAATATTTACCACTATGTAAACCTTTACACAATAATAAATGCTCTTCTATTTTTAAAAGTTCATGATTGACGGAACTCATTTCTTATATAAATAACACTATATATTACGGCCAGTATTCTAGAACGATGTTCAAGCACGAATATCGATTTGAATAATCGTGTTTTGAATCGACATTAACGATCAAGCATCGTTGGAGACTACGTGCAAAAAGTCTTGAGTTACTTTTTTTTTAATAAACGGTAGGTTTAGAATAAATACCACTGAATATCACAGTCGTGGTTGTTTTCTCCATAATAAAGTAGATAAATGGCCGATTTGCATGGAAATATGGTGCTGATATTCTGTCAGAGAAAGTAGCTGTCGTAACAGCGGACGCCACAGTTCCTGTTTCGGTTACTTCAATATCAGCTTTATGTACTATAGCAGAAACGAAAATATTATCCTTTGAAACTCGCTGGAAACTTGCCCGGTCTGGTTGGAAAATGTCGTAAACACCCATGTCATTCAACGGCTTGTTCAACACAAGATTCGTGCTTATACGGAACCTCGGCAATTTCACGTCCACATCTTCCATTCCGAATGCGTCGACGTCATCCTGCAATCTCTTGAAGATATCTTTCAAACTGACTTGAGCGAAGTTTTTGTACATTTCAGCGATTCTCACTGAAGGATAAGGCAGGATGACTATCATGGAGTATTTGCCATTTGTTCCGTAAGGCAGTTCAACAACAAATGACTTCAAGGCCTGCATATTTGAGAAGGCAAACTGTCCTTTTTGGTACATCATATTCACCATACCCGCGACTTTCTTATCTTCACCGTAAAACTTTTCCAACACTGTGTCAGTTTTGTTGAAAGGTGATGCCCACAATCCTTTGAATGAAATCACGTTTGTTAAAATCATTCGCGATTCACGGAAATCGTCTGAACGCAATACATTGGAGACACGTCCACCTGACTTTTCGATGTATGTGTTAGCAATGCGGGCCGAGTTGGGGTCGTCGAAATCGAGAACCTTCAGTGAGGCTCCAAAATCGTTTTGCAAAGACGATCTGAAGTCTGGATACACTGTGAAATCGTTGTCCAAAAACACGAAATTTTTGCTCGCGAGGCTGACACCATTGTCCCCTTGTGCTAGTACAGCATTTGTTAGGTCCCTGTATCCTCTAACTAAGGTGTTCTGTTTCTGCGGCAGGATGAATGTCCTCGCCAGTTCGTTGTAGCTGTTGCCCGTAGCTCCAAGGGCAATACCGGTCATCAAAGTCCATATTCCGAACGGTGATATCACTACATGTCCGTTAGTTTCCGCCTGTGTATAATACAATAGCTCTATACTAAAATTCCGGGGTCGTTCATTGAAATCGACCTGACAATAACACACTCCGATAAATAATAACACTAACGCGACGGATTTCATTGTGGTCTCGACAGAGTCTCGCAATACACTGAACAAATTATAATGCGAAACGGGAATGTGACTAATTTATAGACATTTATATAGTAAACATATACAAATCAAATTCAACTGTACCAGTGATGTTCTAAAGTCCAATTTCCTTGTTGATGATACGTGTTATACTAACGAGTTGAGTAGTTACGTGAAGAAGCTTGAAACCGGTATTCTTGTCCATTTTGTAAAATGTTTTGTATATCAGATATGTGTAAACCAAGTTAACTTGTAGTCCTTACATATGAGCCGAAACATAAAAACTGCTTCGTTGGTCGTTAATTAAATTAATTTAAGAATAAAATATTGAGAAGTGTAGATAAATGAATAACACGTATTTCTGTATATGCGAGGTCATTTACTGGTTTTTTTTAAAGCCAGTTTTGTACGACACGGGTCTAGGCAAGTAGGCACCATCATACTGTTAGGTATGCTAGAGCCTCTCTGTTGGAGTATTTCTTAAAAAAAAAAAACTATTTTGGGCACAGCAAGTTTAAGTTCAACACAATAGCTAGTGTCTGTTTGTTTCTTTGTTTTAGAAGATTTTTGTAGCTAGTTCTTAGACCTTTGTTGAGACTCCAATACATCTGAAAAAAAAACTAGGTTTAAGGTTTTGGAGATTTAGGAATGAAATCAAGATGTGCATGGGATTATTCTTTATTAAGCGTATCAGCTTGGTCCTGGTTTTTCCCAGCTGGTTGGTTGCAGGTTCAATCCTCTCATATATGGTGTTAGCTGGCCATTGGCCTGTAGGTATTTCATTGCCTGGTTAAGCAAGTGTTTCCACAACATGACTTGGATGGTTTCAAAAATTTTGCTGTTCACATAATTATACTAGTATGGCACCATTATGAAGACTTTAAATGTTGTTGGCGATGATAATTATGAGAGTGTTGCAGCTTTTTGTTGTTTTGGGTAAAGCACCAAAGTAGCCCACAGAATTCTGTTTCGACTAATATGGCCTGCCATATTAGCCGTAGTAACGAAGACCGTTGGGGTAGACGTGTGCTTGAGTGGAGACCGTGAATCGACAAACGTAAGGAAGTATGTCCCAGGGTAGATGGAGCCACAATCTTCTCAGGCTGACGAGTGCGGTTAGAGCGATCTATGTCCAGCAGTGGACTGATAATGAATTATTTTTGGGTCATAACCGAGTGGATACTGAGAGAAATGGAAGTGGTCGTTCTTGAGTGCCAACGGAACCTTATTACTAAACCTCCAATGTCCGTGCGCCCATCCGTCTGACTGTCAGCGGGCTGTATCTCATAAACCATAATAGGTAGACAGTTGAAATTTTCACAGACTGTGTATTTCTTTTGCCGCTATAACAAAAAAAAAAAAAAAAAACAGCATGTGTGCAATTCACACGTGGTAGAAGTGAAACCTTCAAAAACACTGTATAATGCTTCCTATCTCATTTTCTCCCACATTAAATCTTATGAATTTACTTACTCTAAAGTTCAAAGACCTCAAAATTGTATAGGAGTTGACAATCCTTTGTTTAGAGTGCCCACTTGTCATGACCACAGAGCATGTAACACTTTAGCCATGCATGAGAACCTCATTGTTTGGGGTAACCGCACAAGCGAAAACTGTCAGACTTGAGAAATGTTCGGATATTCCCACTAAACACGTGTTACTTATTCATGAAAGAAAGAAAGAAGGAAAAACTGACCAAGTGCAAGTCGGATTCGCACACGAAGGGTTCCCTCTCTACCACATGGCAAAAAACCCAAAAAAAAACACGTTTCTTGTATGGAGACCCCCTTTAATTTGTATTTATTTTATTTTGAAGTGAAAACTTCTTTAGCATCGTTGTGATTTGAAAGTTTATGAAACGAAAAAGCGATAGTAAAAAGAGACATGTAAATTCATAAGATTTAACGTGGGAGAAAATAAGATAGGAGCATCAAGCTACTACAATCTGTCAAATTTCTTTAATAGATTTTTAGCTTTATCACCAGAGTATAAGGTTCAAAGTTGATTGCGAAAAATTGACAGTTTCGGGTAGGTTGATGTGCTGGCGTCCGTACCTAGGTAAAATTATAGTTAACTGTTTTTGACAGATTGAGAAAGACTGTGAATGTTCTTAAAATTACGGAATGGCCCTTAAAATCAGTGGAAATATTATTAAGAAAATGTTACTATTATACAAGTTATTGTTATTTAGTTATACAAATTAAGGTAATTGGTGACCAATCAATTAAGTATCAGAAGATTGAGTTATCGTTAGACTAAACTATAGTCCGCGCGGAACTAGTTGGCTGCGCCTTAGGTGGGGACGGGGGTGAGGGCGGCGGGGTTGCCTATTGTTCGAAACGCACATACTGAGCAATGACAAAGCGCCCCCGCCCCACCGCTCACATACCTAAGGCGCGGCCAACTAGTTCCGTGCGGACTATAGTCACCGGACGTGCTGTGATTGATATGTAACAACCATAAACAAGACGCCAAAACGCTTGGAAAAAAATTCCAGTAAGTTGTTGAATTAGCAATTCTAGTCAATTTTACTCACTTGGGACAGAAGATTTTGAATGAATTAAGAAAGCGCATAACATTTGCGAAACAGTGGGGTAATAGCGTAACACGCATGAAATAACAATTGATCGCAATTCCTTTCATTTTGACAGCCACACGTTCATTGCGTTATTAACGTTGTTGAACAGACAATTTTTTTGAACATATTAATATGTTGCAATGGATTGGCAATATCCTTCAAACTCATTCAGGTCGTGATTGAAAATGTGTTACGGCTAGTTAATCTGTGGTTACGGTGTTCTTGAGTAGCTCCCAATGGTTGTGAAGCAAAATCATTGGCGCTAAACCGAACTGCCACACTTGTTTTCGTCAAGACTTTCTAAAACCCTTTAAAATAAGTGTGTATACTCCTTTGATACTTATCCGGTTTTTAACTGTCGGGTTTTCCTAGACAATCTTATTGAGTCATCGACCTGACTACTGGCTAGGTAAAAGTGATGCTATAAGTGGATTGTAAAGAAAATGAGCAATGTTATTTTTACATAGTAGGTAAGGGGTAATTCCGAAGCCAATGACATTTTTTTCAGACACATTATCTTAAGTAATTAAGGATGTAAAGCGGGTTTAATAATTCAGTCTCATCTAAACCATTTGTGTGTTGTGGGTATTTTTAACATGTCCGTATCCGTGAACCCGCCGTGGCTGTCCGTTACCGGACCCTCCTCTGGAGATTACTCCTCATCACCGGCGCACCAGAACACATAGCACGCCGTGACTACCTCAGGGACCAAAGACGGACCCGTGTCTGGGCACCCTTGGTCCCCCTGCGACGGGTCAGGTCATTGGCCCCGCCGCCTGCCAATTTTCGGCTGCAGAGGATAGGGAGAGCGGCCAACGTAATACCAACACTCCTCCTCCCCTGCAGCCCCACCGCGTCCGCCATCATACGGTGGCGATCCCGTCAAGGCCGCGAAAGGTAGGGAGAGCGGCGCAGCGCAATACCGGCACTCCTCTCCCGCCGCGGCCTCCAACCCTCAGCCGCGATGCCTCCTATACGACATCGCGGCCCGCCTCAGTTGCGATGTCGCCCAAGCGGCACCGCAACCTACTTTTGGCCGCTACGTCGTTGGCTTATCAGCAAAAGCCCTGACGAGCGGCCCCTCCTCGGGTTCCTCTTCGCTTTACCGTGGGTGTCCAAGCCACGGCTACTGAGCTCCCCCGCCTCGACAATGCGGGAACCCACCGGGCGTGTTCTATTTTCGCTTACACTGCAAAACGCTTAGGTAAAGTGTTTAGCACTAAACACATTTAAAACAACATTCTGTGTATGTCGTCTTCAAACTATTTACAAAAAAAAAGAACAGTTTTAAATGCGTTATACCTAACGCATTTAAAATTGTTCTTTTTTATTGTTTCTGTTCTTTTTTCTTTTGGTGTGCCGCTGGCTTACCAGCCAGAAGCACACGAGCGGGCCTAAATTGTGTCGCCATTACGTGTTCGGGTTATTATTTTACCGAAAGTGGACACATAATTATCCTAGAGATGGCTCTGGAGGAAACAGACTCCTCTAAAACTGTAAAAGTTAAAGAGAGAGAGAGAGAGAGAGAGAGACGGGGACCCCGAAGGGATAAAAATAAATTTAACATTGTACAATAGCCTGGTATTACAAAATACCGCATTTACCAATTATGTATTCTCTACCCAAATACCTCACGACTAACAAAAACCCACTGTAAATGGCACACAGAGTTAATCTGGTAGGTACTGGCATTTTTTACAGTCTAATGGTTATAGCTACATACATACATGGGTAATACCGAAGGACTTAAATGTCACAATGTGTATTGTATGCAAATCAGGAGTAAAACAGATTAGCTTATAGAGTATGCATTTGGGTTTTCATACTCTTCTTGTTAATATCAGCATCGCGATTCTGTAAACATCTCACCGTGAAAATTTAGGTAAAGTGAGTTTGTTTTTGCTTGGAATTGACACTATTGACAGCTCACTCCACGCTCACTTCACCTAAGTTTTCACGGTGAGATTTTTACAGAATAGCACCGCGCGCAGGTTAGATGTTCGTTGTGGAAAATCAATCATCTCGTCATCATGTGACTAAAACAGTGAGAGATATAAAAATGTGGATAGATGGAAAGTGAGACGAAGGCCAATGGAAAGGTGGATAGATTTGTGTGAGGGATGATATAAAAAAAAGAGTGAATGATAGAGTTGCAGCTGACAGGTGAGAATGGAAGAAATAAACGTGTTTCGCCGACCCCAAGCAACAAGACAAGAGCAGGAAGATTATGATAATAATCTGTCAAGTTTTGTCCATTTGTGTTTTAGTTCATAGCAGCCGAAACAAAATGATTTTAATGATGCCATCAAAATAAAATACTGCCAAAACAAACGAACAGTGGTCCACTTTAGCCCTGGATTAAAAGAGCTGGAAGTCATGGGAATAGGCCTTTGTCTAGAAGTGGAAAAATGCAGGCTAACACTAACAGTGACTGCCATCGGTCTGGCTTTTGTATCTCAGTTCATAAGTTTGTTCATCAAATGTAGGTAAATGAGACAATCCTATTGATCATCAATAGGGTTGTCTCACGTCCATACATCCCAGGCTATATTTCGAGCAGGGATGAGCGCATCCTTGCTCGAAATGTAGCCTTTACTTCTCCCACGATTAGTTTTCAATACATATCATCATCATCATTTCAGCCGAAAGTCGTCCACTGCTGGCATTAGGTCTCCCCCAAGCAACGCCACTTCGACTGAAGATAAAAAGATGTATCTCAACATACTGTAATTTGTCATCCTTTTACCAAAAAAAGGAGCAGTGGTGGCCCTGTGGCCCAATTTATTTCATCAACACTGCTCTCAAAAGAGTGACGGAAAACATCGTGAAGAAACCGGCATGTCCTAGAACCAAAATTTGAAGACATGTGACATCTGCCAATCCGCACCGGCTGGTGGTTACGTGAGACAGTTTGTGCCGTAGCAGTGGGAACATTATATAGGCTGATTATGCTGTGCTGTGTTAATTCTCAAGCGAAACATAAAATTATATAATTTTTTTTATTATATAAATAAATATTCAAACGTAACTAGAGATATCAGCATCATCCGAAGGGGCCCGTCAGGGGCCTGCCGGGTCAGCGGGATTGCCCGAAAGGGTTACCGCTGGCCCGGAACATAAAGGGCTAAGGAAGTAACACGGGTGGGTTTTAGTCAGTAAGAGTCTGACACTCCCTTCCGCTCCACCCAGAGCGGGAGGGATCATTTGATGATTTCCCATCCTGAAAAAAAAACCATAGTAAAAACTGATTCCTACATAATTCGGAATAGTCTAGGCAGCTGACGTACTATCAAAAGATGCAGACTAATTTCCTGATACTATGTTTTCTTATAGTTATCCATCTTCATTGGAAATCGCATTAAAGTGCAAAATACTTAGAATGCAAATCGATTATGTTATGATCTCATAAATAACGTGGATGATCATTGACCACAACTTTATCATCATTGATAATCGGTTATTGAAATACCTTTAGGTGTTGGGATGCGGAAACTTTGAAGAACTTGGGTATTTTGTATTTTAATTGTTTTATGTATATTCCTATGCAAGGCAGATGTGAGTTAACTGACGAGGTCCGCTAGGGCCGATGCCTGCCAGGGTCGCGGGTTGTTCGAAAGAGATACCGTGGCCCCAAATGAAGGAACACGGCTGGGTTTTAGACAGTTTTTTACACTGACTCGCCCTCCCGCTCCGCCCAGAGCGGGAGAAGTTATTTGATAATTTACGATTCTGTAAAAATCTCACCGTGAAAACTTAGGTGAAGTGAGTTTGTATTTGCTAGGAATTGACACTATTGACAGCTCACTCCACGCTCACTTCAACTAAGTTTTCACGGTGAGATAGTTACATGATGATTTTTTTTTTGTGATATGCGAGTGCAATCCCAGCAGTGCGATTCTGTAAAAATCTCACCGTGAAAACTTAGGTGAAGTGAGAGTGGAGTGAACTGTCAATAGTGTCAATTCCTAGCAAAAACAAACTCACTTCACCTAAGTTTTCACGGTGAGATTTTTACAGAATCGACCGACAGCACCCTAATTGCGTAACACAATATCAAACTCAATCTAAATAATTTTGAAGGATATTTCTAATCCATTGCTTTATATTTTCGAAACATTTGTCAGCTCAACAACGTAAACAACGCAATGAATATTATTGAACTGTCAAAATTAAAGCCATAGTTACTGATAGGTGTTACGCAATTACCCCACAGTTCTGCACAACCCTAGCAAATAGCAATACTATTCAATTATTGCATTGGGTTTGCCCAGAAGGTTTGAAGTCGTGATCTTGCCCGACAAACACGTCATGTGGTGAACACTTACAAGAATTTGTAATGAACTGGAAACTCTAATATAGTGCGTTTATAAAGTGCTAATGTTAGCTGCGGTTTTTACGCTTATTAGTACTTTGGAGTACTAAGTACTGATAAGCACAAACAAAATCAAAATAAATGAATAATACATTATAAAATTGTGTGTGGTTTAGTTTCCCGCAAAAGATAGATTATGGTTGTCGAAATAGGTGCCTGGCTAAGTGATGACGTCATGAGTATTGACAACTGTGTCTTCATCATCTTACTGCCCTTGTGCTTTGTTACTTGGGGTTGTCGCAACACGTTTTCTTCTTCCTTTCTCCCCTATCAATCGTCACGCTATGACGAAAGAGGAAAGAGCGGGGGAGGCGGGGTCAAGTCTCATCTTTCGTGGCGCGCATTATACTAAAATAGCCACCTACTGAGGGTAATTAATAAGAAAACAGAAGACGTACGAGTGTCGGAAGCGACGATGCGTTATGCATCATCCATCCTTACGTTTGATATGCAATGGATTTAAACCTAAAAGCAAGTCATGCCAAAGAGATACGCTGTAACGTACGTCGTGACTAAATGATGACCATTTGTTTTATGGTCACGGCTCTGTAGTTTTTTGTTTTTGTTCTTTTAATCAGTGACTCAGGCTGAGGCAACATTATTTTATGACGTTTGAACCTCGACCGACACGCGGTTTCTAGTAGTCTAAATAAATTGTTCTCTACATAAAAATAAATATTATTAATATTCATCCTTATAGGTTTTATAAATCGACGGCTAAGTGCCAATACCTCTTACTTAACTGATTTTCGAGAAATTCACATTTTTATCGTTTTGACCACTTTTTTTCGTATTATTCGCATGTTTTAGTGAAATATCCTAAGTGTATTTTTAATTGCAACAGCATCAAATTAAAATGTGGAAGTATCTCCCAACTAAACCAACGCGAAGTGTCTATTTTTGAAAGTTTTTTTTCAGTTTGTGTAAATCATTGACTTTGTCAGTTAGGTGTTATTGGCACTTCGCCGTCGAAATGCGAAAGTAGGTAACTCTGTCTGCCGGTCTGTCTATCTGTTTGTCTGCCTGTCCTCTTTTCTTACAATATCAATATTTAAGTATGTACTCGTATAATGTATATGTGAATTCATATGAATTCAAAAGTCACAGTTGCACTTGCCCGGATTTGAACTCATAACCTCGTGCTAAGAGCCGAGGCCCTAACAACTTGGCTATTATCATAATTTCAGCTGAAGGTCGTCCACCGCTAGACATAGCCCTCACCAAAGCACCTCCACTTCGACCAGTTTTGTGCTTCTCGCATCCAACGGGTTCCTTACCTCACTGTGGCCTTGGCCGCTACCGTAGCCAAGGTTAGGCGGGCCCCCGGGCACTGGGAGCCAAGTATTATTTGAGTATGTTATTCTTGGGGGGTTTGTCGCCACGCTTGGCAAGCGCGTTGGCGATCGCAGTATGGTGGTAAAATGCATAGAGAACGCTGCTGCCCATTCTCAGGTACGTCCCTTAGTCGCCTTTTACGGCACCCACGGGAAGTAGGGTGGTGCTATTCATTAAGGCATCACACGGACTGGGCTATTACAACATTAAATTGGTCTTATGTTGATTACAATATGATTCGCGACCGTAACAATTATGACTTTACAGAATTATAATCGATATAATCATCAATACCACTCTCTGAGTTTATATAATCCTATTGATTCATATTTCATGAAGTAGTCATTAGCAGTCATTCAAGAGGATTATGACTGCACTGACCTGCAAATTGCAGAAAAACGTTAGAAAATTTGAATTTCGCGGGCTACCTAGCGCATTGGGCGAGTTCTTCAAGATTCTAAATATCTTCTTAATTCAATGGTATTCATGCCAATCACATTTTTACAATTCTTTTTGGAGTAATAATCATAAGTTTCAGACGCAATGTTGGGATCGCGGCCTCAAGACTCAAAAAATACCAGACAGTTGAAAACAGAACACAATATCAAACCGCTACGAGGAGCAAAGAATGAGTTTTTCCGACTCCGAAATATGCCCTTGACCTTCAAGCAGAGCATTATGCAAAAATCTCAAGGTCATTCATGATTGTTTGTTTGTTTAAACTAATATAAATAAACTATTGTTATACATGCTAGTGTGTTGTTGTAGTGTGTTTGTTATGTTTTCAGGCATAAGATTCATTTTTTTTTTGCTGAACGTGCTTGTTCTTGACCTAGATTACGCCTGATGAAAAGCGATAGATGAGGTCTATATTGGAATTAGCGTGCCCAGAATATGCCTTGTTTACTTTTGCTTTGAAGACAGATGGGTTAATTGTGGAAGTGAATACACTGGCAGAGAGTTCGACACTTTGGCTGTGCTCATAATAAATGTGGAGGAGTAGCGCTTTGTACGGTTGGTCGGGATATCAACCAAATGTGGATGGTACCCTGCAGTACGTCTGGGAGTGTGGTAGTAACAGGGAGGTCAGGGAGGGAGATAGGTAGAGCTCCTGCGGACACTCTCCGAAGTACAGTCTGTAGAAGACCGACAAGCAACCAATTCAGTCCCTGTTGCAAAAAATATACATATATTTTTATTTCTTTCTTATTTGTAAAATAGTTGGGCAAATGTCATCTAAAACTATTCCAAATTTCAAGTTGATAGCATAAGTAGTTCTTGAGATATCTAGCTGTGATAGACAGGCAGACCGACTCTCACCATAAGGGTTCCGTTTTACCATTTTGGTACGGAGCCCTAAAAAGAAAGAATAACTCTTACTAAAATGAAAAAAAATAAATTAAGTGACATTTTAAAATACATATATTAATTTTAAAAGCTTGAGGCACTGATGGTATCCGTTATACAGGTGTACCTACTAAACAATATCTGTACCTCAAGCGTTTCAAATTAACATAAGTATATTTTAAAATGTCACTATTTATTTTTTCTTTTTAGTTCACGTTATTCTTTCTTTTTCTAGTTACGTTTTTATTAAAATAATAGCTTGTTTTCATAAACTTGTTTATTTTAATTTTATTTTAGAAAGTTGATGGCAGAAAATGACAAAACCCCAGGCGATGCTATTCTGTAAAAATCTCACCGTGAAAACTTAGGTGGAGTGAGCGTGGAGTGAGCTGTCAATAGTGTCAATTCCTAGCACTCGCTTCACCTAAGTTTTCACGGTGATATTTTTACAGAATCGACCGGCAGGATATCGATTTCCAAAATCAAAACGGATCAAATAATGGGATAGGTGTTAATTTTGGACTTGAGAGAGAAGAATAATTCTGAAACCATTTTATCATTCTTTCTCTTAGTCAATCCAGCTATCATGAAGATAGCATAATACCAAATGGATGAGCAATAACTGAAAGTCGTAGGAACAACGAAACTTAAAACGCGACACAGATCAGCCAGTTCTCCATCAGATGTCTTCTGAATTATTATACTGTGGTATAAGCTTAAACAGCCTATAAATTTCTCACTGCTGAGACACAGACCTTCTCTGTGGGCAGGGAGTGTGTCGTAATCCACCACGTGGGCCCAGAGCAGGTAATATTCAGATAATATTTAAATATATTCATTTCTTTTCAAATAATAATTAGGCACCATGCACAAACTCGTAAAATACCGGTTTATTCTAAAAAATGTATCTAGGAATTGCTGATTCCTAAAAAAAAATAACACAACAAAACCGCCGTTTAGATCAAATCAGGAGCAAAAAATGAGTTTTTCCAAATCCGAAATATGCCCTTGACCTTCAAGCAAAGCATTATGCAAATATTTCAAGGGCAAACGTGATTGTTTCAGATGATTCTAAGTATGATATTTATTTATTTATTAATAAATTATAGTTGCGAGTGGGTGTGTGTTTGTTTGATACTTTTTGACAGGAAACGTACCGAATGTATTTTTAGCGCTTCTAGATGAGATTTCTAGCTAAATAATAACATCGTATGGTCGATCGAATGTTTAGCTACGTTGTTTGTTGCGGTTGGTTCTTGGAAGGATGACCATCCATTACAAACCGTCGAGACCCTTCCATGCCTCGGATAGCACATTATTACGTTCGCCCCGGCTGTCGTATTCGTAGATTTTTGACAGTCGTTACTGTCAGTAGAAGCCCGAAAGCCTGCCCTCATACCAAGGGCTATCCAGCCAGCCAGTTACTGGGTAATAACCCAATAACTGGCTTGTAGAGGTCAAATAGGCAGTCGCTTCATGTAAAATACTGGTATACAGCTGCATCTGATTAGACTGGAAGCCAACCCCAACATTGCTGGGAAAAGGCTACGCAGATTAAGATGAGATTTGTGATTGTAGAATGACGCTTGTTAAAATGGAAACAGTTGTTTGTGGTTGAAGCTAATTTGTGTATGAATAGCATACAAAATGCGAAAGCGTGTTTATCCGTTCCACTTTTGCAACTCAACCACAGATTGGCACCCGTAAAACATATTTTGTTTTTCAATTCTGTGGTTCGATTGCTTAACCAAAGAAATGCTGCTATAATCATAGGTTTGAAAATATTTTGCTAGTTGCTAATGTAGTAGGTGTTGACATGTTTATCAGAATGACTTTTCAACTGAAATAAGAAAAGCCAGGCCACATAACTAAGTTGTTTATCTACGGAAAGGAACGGTCACAATGTTTCACCGTACGGGGTTACATAAGTTAATAGGGGTACCAGCTTGTCTTTCTCTGGAACCCGTGTCTTTATGTAAGGACTTTTATGCATACAATATAATATGAGGAGCAAAGCGGTCACGGTCGGAACAAGTCGGCAGAACACAAAGTTCAAACACAATGCGTTATTTTTTCTCCCACACTTATGTTGATTATTTACATTATTACAAAATTATTACCATTGTGTAGTAATCGTAGTAATGAATACAGCAGTAATTGTTAGACTGTTGAGATATTAATTTCTTCACGTCATTAGGGTCGTTGATACCATATACATATCTTGAAGGCTAAAATCGGAACTAACCTTGCCATTTTTTTTTGTCACTAAAATTTCTGTGACAATTTCACAAATGCGAATTGGATCAACTGCGAATTGGACATCTTTTTGAACATTGGACCAATCGCGAATTGGACCGATCGCGCCTAAAGGCTGTCAATTTCATCCAGGCGCCAATAAATCCTTGTACAGTACCCAGCGATAAATATTGCACATCGACCTTTTTACACAAAACCATTTTACACAAAGAATAAAAATAATTATCAAAAGAAGCAAATCATAATTGTTTTAACAGCTCCTAATAGATACCGGACTGTTTGTATTTCGTGCGACAGAGATAACGCTCTACGAAGCCGAAATTAGCTGATTGTCTCTTTCCAAAGGTCGATGTGCAATATTTATCGCCGGGTACTGTAGCATTTTTTCTTGAAGTTACAGATTGACGTGGAATTTCAGTAAATTATTATTCTTTCGTTTATTTATTTATTTAGTTCCCTATCTTATACATTTTTAAATTTTCTTAAGATAGAAAAAAATAAGTATAATAACATTTTAAAATGTAAAAAATTGTGGTCCGCCGATGTCGGGAGCAGGGTCCAAGCTACCGGTGGTTAGGGCTCCAGAGACCGAAACCTTCTCACAATACGAGCCGTATCTAGGAGTACTGCCTTCTGAATCAGGCCTTAGATCCAACCGCCTAACGAGAACCTCGAGAGATGCTGACCGAGGCCATCAGACCATTGGCCGATATGAAAATCGGCACAATCGGCCGAGCTCTCATTTTACGTGTCAACAACCTCGTTTTTAGATAGGTTTGAAATAATCAGTGATTGGTTTGAATGAAAATGAATTACTCGTATTTATCAATGAAACTTTGCTAGTGTACATGATATCTTCGAAACTATGCATGTCTTTAGTATTATTTTTACAAGAATATAACCCTAGAGTTATGGGATATAAAAAAAGAAACACGTTGTATTATCCTTACATACTTTTGTTTTGTTTACGTTCATACATCTGGTCATTCACGCTGGTTGCGAGTACGACGCTGAAGAATATCACCAATGAGGTCACTTTAAGTCCTTTTAGGGCGTTCCCAGCGTTACCCGCTCAACCTTCATCATTGACATTAATTTTCTAATCCATTCTGGAATTACCCATTCAAACAAGGGCTCAACGGCTACCACTCAAAAAAAAAAAAAAAGATTTAAGTCAGATATTTTACTTACATTCCGATTGCAAAAAACCCACACTTCAACTTGATTTATTTTGCGATAATACGCTTGAAGACCGTTTCCATTAATGTTTTTAACGCTGCGTTTATAATTTTCTAGTTACTAAGATTGATATCATTGTGTTTACAACCATTAATTTAGCGATTATCGGAAAAAGAGTATGGCTTTAGCTAAAAGTTGGTAAAATGCCGACGGCGATCGTGGAAGGATTACCGTCACTTTGGTCACCTGCAACATTGAACAGTTTGCTGATGTGCTATCAAGTAGACCAAGTTAGAGTACGTACCAGTCCTCCTGAACTAATTTTGGTCATGGTGGTCACTCCAAGCGGAGACTAGCCATCAACACAGCGGATATTATAATGCACAAGTGTGAGCGCAAACACAGGTGCAGTCCCTCTTCCGTCACTCTCATAGTCCGATGGGACGGCAATACGACACGACCGGAGATAGATCAGGCGCGGGATCAACCACTTAACTTGCTTTCCGAGGAACTGGGACATTATTCCGCCAACTTCCAAGCTCCGGGTTACTAGGTACTGAGAATTATAATGTAGGTTTTGGTTTTTTTTTTGGAATGTGCGTCTTGTGTGCGGATAAAAAAAATTGTTTCTTTCTAATGGAAAACCTAATTACAGTTTGCTCGAATCCAGGACTCCACGCTCCACTCCACGCTCTATCGCGCTTGTGACTAAGAGACCACAAGGTAAGTTGAAGTAATAAATACCACCTTTTATGCTTCATACCAGGCCAGTGTACAGCAATGCACCTGGGTCTCCGTGGCAGAATGGTGTACTCAGAAGAATTCTTCTCAATAAGTAGCTCCTTAAGTAGAATTTTAAAATTATCTTTCAAGTTTTACTACCTACATCTATTGCCAGTACAGCGCCGGCTACCTGAAGGCCAACTCCCGTATTTAAAAACTGTCAACATCTAGTCTTAATTTTATCTCAGCTACAATCAAACTGTACTTCCACAGTAAGTGTACCTCTGACAGAAACAACCCATCCACAAATTTACCTACAGCAATGAGAATAGAGATCACTGTGGTTTTAACAGACTTGTCTGTGGCAGCGACCAGCAACTTTATTCTAGCTGCCGTCACCACATGACGCTGGCAGAATAGTCGACATCAGCTCAGTCGCCAAAAAGAAAAACAAAAAAAAATCTTATTGTAATAACAACAATAAAGAACACTGAGATCGACATTGATTCAAAATCAACTATACCAGAGTAAGAACGACGTGAAAGAACTGTAAAGTTATTTTTGACAGATTCACTGAAAAAGATTGCGAACATTCTAAAAATACAGGAATTTCTCCTCTGATGAAAAGTTGGTTATTCTCTAACGGTGGTTAATTTTTAAAAATAAACTGTAAGTACCTACAGTTTATTTACTCACACGTGTGAGTCAGATAACGTTATAAACTGTAGAATAGATTTTGATCAATTAATTCTGTGACGTGTTACATTCTAAGCTGTTTAGGATTTCCTTAGACGGGTTTCGGTATATAATTATATGATTACCAGTTTTTAATATATATTTGAAAAGTGACTTTGGGAGATTGGACTGCGGAATTTTATATTTTTGTCCACATTTAGATGAGTGTAAGGTTCCGGAGTGGCGATCGCGTACCGGAAGACGTAGCGTTAGAAGGTCTCCCATAAGGTGGACCGCTGACTTGGTGAAGGCTGCAGAAATCAGACCTTCAGAACTTGGGGGAAGCCTATGTCAAGCAGTGGACGTCTTTCGACTAAAATTATGATAATGGTGATGATGAAGATCCTGAGAGTGAGAAACGATTACTGGCTGCACGTACGAACCAAAATAATTAATCAAAAGCCATTTAAAACTACATTTTGACTCATAACTTAAACAGACTATTTCGCATAGGCTAGTGTCCCAATTGTGCGTTTACCTGTACCCTTGACGATCTGCCGGTCGATTCTGTAAAAATCTCACCGTGAAAACTTGGGTGAAGTGAGTTTGTTTTTGCTAGGAATTGACACTATTGACAGCTCACTCCACGCTCACATCACCTAATTTTTCACGGTGAGATGGTTACAGAATCGCATTGCTGAACAACGCCTCTGACACCGCAATTAATGTGGCCACCTACTGAGCCCAAACAGTACCGCTGATACAAAAAGAAGAAGACCAGTTTGAGCCTCGAATTTTTTATCATCGAATCAGCCATTTTGGAGTTTTTCTACGACACGTGCGATAAGGTTAAAGTTTTTGCCATCCTGCTTAATATATTTGATATTGGATTATTTTATGCACAATGATATTTGATTTCTGTCACGTTTGACCTTCAAAATATTTATTAACTAGTTTTGAGTACCAGATTTGATAATTCTCACTTTTTGATTATTTTATTTAGGACGTAGTAATTTTAAGAATGCAGACTAGACAGACTATTTTGGATGAGTTTGCGTTTATTTTCCGTACAAAATTCTTTGTACTTCGAGTTTAACTTCGTCATGGTTTAGCCAGGTTCCGCGGTGTCTGGCTGTACCTAATAATTAATCCATCAATATTTCAATTTAAATATCTTTATTTATAAACCTTTTTCATTCTTTTTATCGACTACTATGCTTATGCTTTTATCATTTTAGTTATATCTGCCTAGGCTTTTCCTAAGTTGTGATTGACTTCCAGTCTAACCGGAAGCAGCCGAATACCAGTAATTTACATGAAACGATATGAAAAGAATGCCTATCTGACCTCCACAACCCAGTTACTGGGTCATACGATATCCATTGGTAAAACAGGTTATCAGACTTTCGGGCTCAGCATTTTAGTCACATTTTCTAGTATTATTTTTGTGGTCATGATCTTAAATATTGCTTAGGTACCTACATATTTTTCCTTATGAATAAAATTTTGTATGGAGGTAGCTGACATTCTGGATTGACATATAGGCTACTTTTTTTTCGATACTCCCACGGTATCGAAACTTACGCCAGGTGAAACCGCGGGGCGCAGCTATAAAATAAATAATGATTGCTGTAAGATTGATAAAACTCTCGGCAATCAATCTAATTTACACCTTACCTTATCGAGATAAGAGTTACATTGCGATGACTTACTAACTGTTTTAACCATTTGGAATGTAATGCGCGTGCTAAGTGCCCAGAGCCACGTACACTGGCCGCAGTTAATGATCTCTTGGACTCCAATCCAACAAACGATCTGTTTGAGGACGAATGGACGAAGATTTTGCCGGCATGTCAGAAGTACTGTGAGAAGGATGTATGACAGTGTTGTTAACTTTTTATTTAATGATTTTATATTTATTCTTTTATGCGTATATACAAACTGTCTTTAATTCCTGTAATTGGTTTTAAACCGTTTTAATTAAAGAAATAAATAAATAAACTCTTAACTTGATAAGGTAAGGGTATAAATTAGAATGATTGCTGAGTTTTATCAATCATACAGCGATCATTCTAATTACTAACTATTTTACGCCGATCGTGAATATCCTACATTAAGCTACTATTTCCCAGAAGAGCGTTTCCGTCATGTTTATAACGGACGTCATAAAAATCTGTCATTTTCACTAGTATTTAGCATTAAGGTGTCAAAACGCGCTCTGTATTTGGACATTACGACTGCATATTGCGGTCGCCGCTCTTGTAGGAAACGGTCGCTTTAGCCCATGTACAGACGCCAGCACATCAACCTACCACAATCTGTCAGATTTTCCCAATCAACTTTGAACCTTATGCTTTAGCGATAAAGTTGAAAATCTATTAAAGAAATCTGACAGATTGTGGTAGGTTGATGTGCTGGCGTCCGTACGTGATTTTTTATCAAAGTCACAGTAGGTAATCTTCAGTAGGAAAACATCGCAAGAAAACCCAAACATAATGTAAACAACAACTAATTTGCGTAGACATGACAAATTACTGATGTTACAATCAGACATGCTTGTCGACACGTTGCTAACGAAGGCACGTGATAACTGCAGACTTGCAGAGACTATAAAAGTACTTACCCAAGCCGGAGGCGTTTTGCCCAACTGTGGAATGATGCAGGCTAACAGTAACGCAGTAACTTCACTAGCAGTTATAAGACAGTGACCCTTAGTCTAAACATTTAGTAAAAAGCTGCCGGTATTTTTCCATCTGGTTTGTAACACAAGGGTTTCCTAAGACTGCGGAAGTCGTCACATAGCATCCGAAATTAACCGTCGAATGACGTCACTGAAACGTTATATAATGAAAGTAAATTGGTGTTTTCCTAGAGAGCGTTATTTGACACCGTAATGTCAAGCCCGTTGTTATGTCATAGTCATGATGGCCTTCACTGCGGCCGGGCCGTTATATGGCGGCCACCGTACCGCACCGTAGGAAATCAAGGCTAAACAGCGTTAGGTGAGCGTTTCTAAATCTAAAAAAGTACAGAGTGACGCAAAAGTAATGTCATAATTTGAATTGGCTGCCATTTTGTCAGAAATAAAAAAAATGGATAATGTTTTCATGAGAAGTTTATTTGAAAGTGTAAAATTCATGACATTAATTGGTAAAAATGATGTCGCTAAAATTGCCACCTCTCGAGTTGATGCACATTTTGTGCTCGTTTTACGTTGTGTATCGTTTTATGGCATTTTGAATTGTTGCTTGCAGAATATCTGGCTCCAAATTGGCCACTTCTTGCTAGATCTATAGTGGACCCAATAGCACGAGGCGCTCGGCCAAACGCTTAATTGTTCGAGCACGTGGAACACAACGACGAGGAAATTCACGCTGCGTTAAAACAGATTGAAAATTTGTCAAATAAGCAGTAACAATAATTCCACGTTCTTGAGGTGTGTATCGCTCCATGGCTTGTTGACAACAAATTTTCTATATGTCTACAACGTAAATGGCAAAGTGCAGTAACATTTGGCGCCATCTGCAAAAATTAAGGCACATTCACGTTATAACATTACTTTTGCGCCACCTCTTATAAACATCAAGGATTAGAGTTAGAGCTTCATAAATATAATATGGGAAGTTGAGAAATGTTTTTTTTCCGTTGTGACATTATTCTCAGTACTTGACATTTAGGGATACTGGATGGGTATGCATAATAAGTTACTAGGACTTAGAAATAAGTGTATGGTAATATACATAGCTGCAATTTGACAACACTTTCCAACAAGATAAACAAACTCGGTTTTGGTAATCTCTTGCCCTGCAGTCCTGCAGATGCACTAGTACAGTTATCAATCTGCCTAGCCGTTTCCCAATTATGTTGGGGACGGCTTCCAGTCTAACCGGATGCAGCTGAATTCCAGTATTTTACATCTAGCGACTGCCTATCTGACCTAAGTAGTTACTGGCTAACACAATTACCCGTAACGACTGTCGAAGATCTACGAATGACAGCGAGACCAACGGCTTTACCAGCCACGGATGGGTCTCGGTCACCCATCCACGACCCGACCGCGGCAAGCGTAGCTTAACCTTCGATCAGCTAGTGCGGGTGTTATTATTATAGCCTCAAACACATCAGTTAATACTACAGTCAGTTACAGTCAGTCAGTCAGTCCGTTTTATTTTATTTTAATTTAAATGCCCTTTATTCTGAATTTCTTTTTTCTCTTCTGTTTAGTTGTTACAAAATGTCCCTTAATTCAATGTGCCTTTTGGCAAAGGCCTCCTCTAGCTCCTTCCATTGTTTTCTGTCACGAGCCACTCTCCTCCAATTGGGGCCCGCTGTTTGTTTCAGTTCATCTTCCCATCTCCTTATCTGTTTCCCCTTGCTGCGTTTACTTTCCCTTGGATACCAGTCAGTTATTATTTTACTCTATTTCTCTGTATCTGCTCTCATCATGTGGCCAGTCCATCTCCATTTTTGTTGGTCAATCCTAGTTAAGATGTCTGGTAGTTTAGTTCTTGCTCTCAGTCAGTCAGTTACTTACATTCAAATAAACTTTTTAAATACACTGTCAATATGATTCGATGTAAGCTCCACTTTATTCCGAACCCGTTATTCACATCTGACGTTATTAAGCACATAGGGGCTGGTTAAAACGTAGTGTTGTCACATTGGGTTTTACCGTCAAGGCTGGGCTTACTGAATGATGTGCTATGCTATTTGTCATTTGCAATTTTCCTATTAGTAATTCACTGTTTTCATTTTGGTCTGCGGGTTGTGTTGTTCCTGGGTAATAGCGTAACATAGGTACTATTAGTAGTAATTTATTTTATTTTGACTGTTCAATAAAATTTAGAATAGAATAGAATAGAATAGAATACTCTTTATTATGTACACCATATAAATTACAGACATAAATATAGAAACTGTACAAAGGGTGACACAATGGGCGGTCTTATCGCTAAAAGCGATCTTTTAAAGACAACCTTAGGATGGATTTAAAAAGGGGAAGGACAGACAAATACTGTAGGTAGTCCGTGGTGTAGCATTTACATAATACAATAAATACATACATATAGTACATTATACTAATCTAAATAAATATATACACATACATATAAATATATCCATATAATAATAATAAACATGAAACAGGAGCAGAGAAAATATAATAATGATGTTTAAGGAGAGAGGAAGTGCTTTTTGACCATAATTTTAAACGTGGACAAAGATTTAGCACGCCTTACCGACACGGGCAAGTCATTCCATAACCGTACTGCTTGAACAGTAAAAGATTTGTCATAAAAACTGGTGGAATGCATCGGCATCTCTAGTCTCAGGTTTTCCGATGACCTCAGATATCTATTATGTGTGTCATGAAGGAACTTGAAACGTTCTTTAAGATAAGTGGGGGTTTTAGGATTAAACAAAATACTGTAGAGCTGAAACAAGATATGAGAATTCCGGCGAAGACGTATAGGAAGCCACTTGAGCTTTGTACGAAATTCTGATATGTGATCATATTTGCGCAGGCCAAATATAAATCTTATGCAAAAGTTTTGAAGTCGCTCAAGTTTATCTAGTTGTGCCTCAGTGAGATCAGGATAACTGACATCAGCGTAGCGTAGCGTTTACTGCGTTATTTACAATGCGTGCCATGTAAGAAGAGACTTGACATACCACGTGGTTTGACATGCGCAGAACACGATTTTAGGTATCTTTAGCGGTATGAGGTCTGAGTGCGGGACGGGACCGGACGTCATAGGGGCAGCGGAAAGAGCGGGGGAGGCGGGGTGAAGTCTCTTCTTACGTGGCACGCATTTTACGTTGTGGAGTAAAAACATTTTTCGGACATACATATGCAGCAATGGACTAGCAATATCTTTCAAAATGATTCAGATTGAGATTTATAGTGTGTTACGCAATGAGGGTGCTGGCTTTGATATTAAGACTCTAGTCTTAATATCCAAGCCAGCCAGGCCAGCCAGCGTATTTTCCCATTTATCCTCCTGGATAAGTAGGAAAATATACTGACTGGCCTTTTGTGTGGTTTCTCCTTTGCATAGCTATGTAGGATTGCCAGTATTAAAAATTAAATAGTTCAAAATGTACCGCCCTATGCCTGTTTTACGTGCTTAAAAGTCTGAATTTGTACCCGATTGTGGACAGTAGACTCACCCACTATAACATGGGGCTTACACACGACTTGCAAAAACAAGGTGTACCTAGATACACCCCTGCCTAAACCTTCGCGAATTACAGGATTATGTTTATAAGCGTTTAAGTACTTTAAGTAGGTAAGCTTTGGTGGATTAATCGGGGCAGGGTTGTATGTGTCTTTAACAAAGGCAGCACAAATATACATACAAATGAATAAAATTTAAATGTTTGATTGTAATGTCAAATTAATAACGCCGGGTCAGCGGGATTGTCCGAAAGGGTTACCGCTGGCTCGGAACATAAAGGGCTAAGGATGGAACACGGGTAGGTTTTAGTCAGTAAGAGTCTGACACTCCCTTCCGCTCCACCCAGAGCGGGAATAAAAAAAAAAATCAAAATAACAGCTTTTTACTTAAGGCACACGAAACGGTACGGACCGATTTTGATGAAATTTGGCATGGGGATATTTTTAACCCTGGGGAAGGACAGGCTTTTTATCGACATTCCACGCGGGCGAAACCGTGAACGGAAGCTAGTTCCAAACAAACGCTTATCCACTACTGGCAGTTTTCTTCTTCGCTTAGCCTTCAGTGGAACCTTTCATTGTGAAAGTTGCATCAAGGTGCAATGTACCAGATCGACCGACCCAAATAAACAAAACGTGAGAAACATGTGACTTTTAATGGCCCATCAATGTTTATCTTTTGAAAGGTTCTTTTTTTTAACTGTGCGGGCGTTGCTTGTGGTAATGATTCCAAATTTTTCGTCGTTCTGTTTCGATTTATTCTGAATTTAACTAAGGTATTGTACACCAGAAAATACATAACAAAAAAATACGATTATGAATACAAAATATATAATGGGCGGCCTTATCGCTTTCTGCGATCTCTTCCAGGCAACCTTGTTGTTATGTTAGTTGTAATGTTATGTTAGTTCTAAAACGAATACCATTTATGTTATCAAACAATGAATCTGCCTAGTCTTTACCCAACTATGTTGGGGTTGGCTTCCAGTCTAACCGGATGCAGCTGAATACCAGTATTTTATATGGAACGACTATCTATCTGATCCCAATCCAGTTACTGGGTAACCACTCGGTAAGACTGGTTGTCAAATTTTTAGGCTTCTAACTACCCGTAACGACTGTCAAAGACAGTCAGACCTACGAATGGCAGACGGGACCAACGGCTTTTTTTTTTTTTTTGTAGATGGGAAATCATTAAATGACCCCTCCCGCTTTGGGTGGAGCGGAAGGGAGTGTCAGACTCTTACTGACTAAAACCCACCCGTGTTCCTTCCTTAGCCCTTTATGTTCCGCGCCAGCGGTAACCCTTTCGGACAATCCCGCTGAGGGACCAACGGCTTAAAGGGCTTTCCGAGGCACTCGATATGTAATGGATGGTCACCCATCCCGGACCGACCTCGGCAAGCATAGCCTAACCTTCAATCGACCCGTCCGGCTGTTATTATTAAGCCACGAGGGGGCTCGTGGCATACAATATGTTTACAAATAAAGAACCTGCTTGTTAATAGTAGTTGTTGGTCATCATCATCATTTCAGCCGAAAGACGTCCACTGCTGGACATAGGCCTCCCCCAAGCACCGTCACTTCGACATGGGTGTAGATAAAGTCTTGTATGCAACTGTACTTATTTAGGTATTTATACACTCATCTGATATGACTCGGCTTCGCCTCGTGTGATAATCCCGCAACCGCATTCGTGTTTTAATACCCCTATATTATACAACAATTACATAAATAACTAATATTATACCTAAAATGTACTATATGTAATAAACACTAATGTTATTATAAGCTTATCAATACTAATAGCTAATGTTCAAAAGGCTAATAATATTTAAATTTTGATTGTTATTTCCTTGTTGATTACGTTGGGAAAACCCGTGGCTCACCAGTATTTCTTTACTAAGGCGTCCAAACTAACTTGTATAATTATGTATTATGTAATCTTTAATGACCTACTCAAATAATACCCAAAATAAAAAAGTCTAACATGTGAAGTCGTGACGCAGTCATCGAACATATTCGTTTTGGAAAAACAAAGTTTTTGTCTCTCGTTTCGCACAAACTACCTAAATAAGTCAGACTACAATTATGGTCAGCGGGATTATCCGAAAGGGTTACCGCTGGCCCGGAACATAAAGGGCTAAGGAAGGAACACGGGTGGGTTTTAGTCAGTAAGAGTCTGACATTTCCTTCCGCTCCACGCAGAGCGGGAGAGTCCATTTGATGATTTCCCATCCTGAAAAAAAAACAAAGACTACTGTTTTTGGATACACTATTTATAAAGTAAAACTAGCTATTATTATTTATTACTAGCGACCCACCTCTGCTTCGTAGGGTTTTTTGCAACTTAACAAAAAATCGAAATTTTATTTTTGTGCGTAAGTTTAATATTAATGTAAAAATAAATGTAATTTATTTTTTTTACTAGTCTACGCTGTCCCACTCCTAAGCTAAGACCTCCCTTCACTTCTCCGTCTTTTGCGACCTCGCGTGTTCTCCTTCCAGTTTTGACGGAGCCTATCCAGCTTGTCCAGCCATCTCCTACGTGGTATGCCGGGACCCCACCTCACTGTTAAGGTCACCAATTCTGTGCTATTGGGGCCCACAGATTATCCAGCATGCAGCAGACACAGACATGTCATGTTCTGCTTAGTCCCATTTAAGTTTAGCAGCCTTTGGAGCCAGGCAATGTATTATTATTATACTTCTACATAACATTTCGTAAAAAAAGTAATAATATAATAATGTAAATGATGGTGAAATCTGCATCAAAATCCATTGCGTAGCACGTACAGACGCCAGCACATCAACCTACTACAATCTGTCAAATTTATTTAATAGATTTGCAACTTTATCGCTAGAGCATAAGGTTCAAAGTTGATTGGGAAAATTTGACAGTTTCGGGTAGCTTGATTGATGTGCTGGCGTCTGTACCTTGTTTAGTAGAGCAACTCGGTCTCACAGAAAAACACGAAAAGCGACTTATTGATAATATGTTTAGATATTATACATATACATAATATAATAGGCATAATTATAATGTATCCACAGTAAGCCTCCTCTTAGTGAGAGGAGTTTCTCATGCCATGTTAAAAATATAATAATATGTCGCGAATAAGTATCTCTTTTTAGAGATTTTCTATTTTCAACGCCATCTACATTGTGCGTATGTAAACAATTTTTGGACATGGTTTTCCTCCAAATTTTCTGAGCTGCAGCAGCTTAGTTACGTAAATGGTTTGTTAAGTGCTAAAGAGATGGCGTTGAATTGAAAATGGTTACAGCTGTGACTTTATTTAGAATATTGATTATTGTAGCTGGTACATTGATATATTATATATCAATGAGCTGGTATTATCAGGGCGAGCGAAGCGAGCCCTGCTATATCCCACAACCTGAGCATTTTGTGGTACACTTTACGGAAAAACTATTACGCCTATTGATTTGTGCTTTAACATAATAATTTCTATTTATATGTAGATGTGTTATCAGTAAAAAAAATAATAATTTAAATTACGAAAAAAAATATTTAAAAAAACTGCCTTATAGATTATTACCACGCAGAAAAACGACGCGAGCCCTCACAAAGCTCTGCTTTTAGCTAGTGATTAGTACAGTCAAGTAATTGGTTACCACGAATGCATGTACTCAACTGACAACATTCAACTAACTGGCTCCGACCGACTCTAACATTTTTCTTCAAAAGCGATCTAGATAATTTTAACAATTAATGTTTTGACTTCATAGAAAATTAAGAAACTTTTAATCTAGGTGGAGCTTCATATTGTAGAAGACTCATCACCAACAATAATAAAAAAAACATACTCGAGTTGACTAGCTCTTCAGCTTAAAACGCCTAGTTGGTTGAAAAGTTGAGTTTCATAATGTCGAATTTAAAAATTTTCAAGGACGAACCTTTATTACCAACCATTTTGGGGTCGGTTTCCAGTCTAACCGGATGCAGCTGGATATCGTATTATTCTTGGAGCGACTGCTTATCTGACCTTCACAATCCAGTTGCTGTGAAACCTAATACCCTTTGGTAAGACTGGTTTTCAGACTGTCAGGCTTCTGAGTACTCGCAACGACTGTCAAATAGACCTACGAATGACGGCCAGGATCGAGGTATATAGGGGTCTTGCTATAAAGTCAAAGTCAAATCATTTATTTCAAATAGGCAACCCTTCCAAAAGGTAGTGTTCGTATGGAGAAGAATGGGCAAGAAACTCCACCGTTACTCTTTTAAAATGTTTTACAACGTTTTGTATACATAATATAATTATATGTGAAGACCATGCACTTAGAATAAAATTAGTCTACCACAAAAAGTAAAAAGAATTAAAAATGAAGCAATGACAGGTAAATCAATTATATGATAGATAAATGGTGCTCACATACTTAGAAATTATTTATAAATATTGTATTTTCCTTGAATTTTAAGAAGTGTGTGAGTTACTGAATAGAAATAAATGGAAGATCAGGCATCCACAAACCAACTGCCGACCGATCGACCAGCACAGCTGTTACTGAGCCACAAGCTTCGAACTCAATTGAAAACAGTGCCTATACTAATAAATTAGCAAGGTAACACCACTGTCCATCAATTTGATAAATCAATAAACCTGTAAAACGTCAAGCCACTTACAAGAAGAAGGATTAATTAAGCATCCCACGCAAGTCTTGTTCAAGTGTTACCTTTTTGTCCACTTAGTGTATGTAAGGAACATATTTCACAAACGCCTACAGTGTAAGTACAAGCATTTATCGTGATTTAACAAATTGGAGCCGTTCCCTTTTCAATGGCCTTAGTTGGAACTGACAGGAAGCACTTTGGGAGCTAGAGTTGCGAAAAAATATGTGATCTTTTTATAAGGTGTAATGTTATAGAACCTACAAGGTCATGATCTGACCATGATAATGTCAGAATTTTTAAAGAGACTGTGACCTCTGAATTTTTGTTTCTTCTCAGAGTAGCCGCATAGGGAACTTCTAACTCATCTAGTTTTTAAATATTATTTGAAAATGTTTTTTTAAAACTTATTTACTAAATAAATACCTGGCACTAATCATTTTGTTAAACTTTTAAGCCCCCAGTTAGCTTCAGTTTTATCTAATGATCTGGATATTTTGAAGAATTATAGCGATTCGGATTAAAATCATTTTGTTCAATCAATCAACCACTTCAATTAAAAGTATACTAAAATGAAAACGAAATAATATGTAGATCGTACTAAAATCTTTTCTGAACGATGCCCGTTACTTCATAAAAATAATAATAAGGATTTTTGTTGTTTATTAGTATAAAAATAATAATTTTTTGCACATAATGAACTTTATATTTTTTACTTACTTATATAATACCATCTTTTGACGCCTTTTTTACGTACAAAATACCTAAAGATACCTACTTATTCTTTTTGGATGCAAGCTCCTCAACTATAACGGCTAACAATTGCAAGATAATGCCCTCGTAAAATCCCATACAAGCCTTTTGTTTAAAGGTATACGTTTGTATAGATTGCTTTGTTTTGCATGTACTTGCTAAAACGTGGATTCAATTGGAGAGTACTTATTAAGGCATTGATAAAATTGGAGGCTTGATTTATTAGTGGTACTTATCCGTTTTATTGTTCTGTTATTAAATTAGTACAGACTGTTAGATCTGGACCGATACTTTACCTCGATGAGGTAAAGCAACGTTGAAGAAGCAGAATCTCGTATGAATAACAAGAAAGAAAGTGTTTTCCAAGGGAAAACCTTGTGTGTTTTTAAGTTTTACAAAATGTTCTCAAGTCAGTGAAATCTTTGTAATTTTTTTTAAGCCTAAATTGTGTCCCACTGCAGCTGGGCATACGTCTCCCCTTTTTCCTTCCATATCTCCCTGTCTCATGCGATCTCTGGCCATGTTGGCCCTGCAAACGTTATCAGATCGTCAAACACCATGGCCGTGGTTTACTTCGACGGCGAAGTCAGGCGTCCAGTGACTGACCATCTCTCCGGATGCATTTATGAGACGCGTCCGGCCCATTCCCAATATCTTTAACCATGAAAACCTTCTGCTATGGAAGAGGGCGTGTTATGCTAGACTGATGACTGACCACCACGGAGGCCAATATTATTACATGTGTGAAGTGAGACTTCATCATCTCCAGTAGACCCCATCGGCCATCCTGCTATGCGTCCCATAAGTATTAACTCTGCAGCTTTGACTTATTTTAAAATGCGAAGAAATTGAGCCAAGCTTGGCGAAACTTAAACAAATTTTGAAATATGTTTCGCAGCACACACACCGAAACCCGGAACTACTCTATAAGTAGGCCATACAAATATTTTTTGATCAGGCGTTTTGTGCAAAATACTGAGAGTCAGCTGCATTTTGTTAAACTGCATAACTAGCTACACGGTAAGAAAAGTTGGTTAGATTTTTCAGAGAAGACTTAGATCCACTTTGTGCAATTAGGTCATCATCTCTGATCTACACACGGTGAAAAACATTTTGAAGAAACCAAAAACGTCTAAAACCAAACATTCTAAGACATACGCCATCCATACACCAAACCACACTAATAGAAAACGGCCTGCCCCTTCAAAGAGCCCACAATCCCAGCACGTTAAAGATAGAGTACCTTTGTCTCTGCTGCAAATTTTGTTTCGTAATGGTTTTAAGATTAGGGGAAGACAAAAGAAGCGATGATTAGATTGTGTGAAAGATCATATTTTATTTCTGCGGAAAATTTACAGGTAGGATACAGGTAGTATAACCTTAGTCAAGGAAAGAATGGTTAGTTTGGTGGCTAGAAAGGGGTGGCTATGGAGATGACGGTTGGTAGGTATGGAAGAAGTCATGTTACGCCGACGACAAATCAATTGAAACAAGGCCGGGAGTATCATGAAGACGATAATGAATGGAAACTTAATGTGAAATCATTAGAATTAATATTGGCATTCAACGTGAACATGCTCCTAGTCTTCTGGGCACGATTCCGGATGACAGCGATGCGGTGACAGTGACCAAAAAACAAAATGATCTATTGTGTTTACTGCCGGTCTATTCTGTAAAAATCTCACCGTGAAAACTTAGGTGAAGTGAGTTTGTTTTTGCTAGGAATTGACACTATTGACAGCTCACTCCACGTTCACTTCATCTAAGTTTTCACGGTGTGAGAGTTACAGAATCGCTCTGCTGTTATATTTAGTTAGTTATATAATTTAGTACCCAGTGTATTAACACTAGGTATTAAATTATATATAACTAACTATTAAGTTAGTTGCGTTATATATTGTATAATATAATCATTTAAATGATTATGAAATTATTGAAATACGTTAAATCCAAGATTGATCAGCTGATTTTACCCACTGCAAGCCATTGAAATATTTATTATAATTTATTTAAACTACCTTTGCGGCGATGTAAATATGTAACATGAATGTGTTTAATTGTCTATTAACATTGAATGTACATTAAGTCCACCTTTTGTGTATTTTATGTAGCATAAGAGTCAATATATAAATCATTGGGACGTTACCTGGATGATTAATAGGCAAGCTACTGTATAGTAAGTGTGTTGTAATTGTGACTAATAATTTAAGAATAACAATAATTTCAGCTTAGGCTATGTTAGCGCTGATTTTCATAGGTTCTGGTGATTCTTCACCTACTGTCAGACGGGTTAGCGACGGCGTTTGCCATGTAATAAAAAAAATTGGTGGATGGTGATGCAGTATATGAAGATGCCGTGACGTTTTATAAAATATCGCCTCATACGTAAATTATTCTTGACGTGGTGACGCACCGTCAATTATCACATCAAAGTCTTACCACGATACAACAAATCTATCAGAAACAACACGTATTTTATATACAGGAAGCATTGTACATAATACGAATGTGATAAATGCTATAATCAACGATGACTCATCATCATACTGTTACAACGATGATAATTATAATGACGTCTATACTTATTGCAAACGTGTGTTTGAACAAAATTGTTATATTGATTACGGTGACTTATGCGAACTGTGAAGGACGGAGCAGGAGTAGTGGACCAACCTTTTACAATGAGTTCGACTAATGCTCTTGAAACTACAAGTGTATAATTAAATGTCGTGGTTGAGCGTTTAACACCGTTCTTATAAAACGGTTGTCAGTCCAGTTGTCAGACGAATGATTGCCTCGTTGGTCTAGCGGCGCAAGAGCTACTGCTGAGCATAAGGGCCTAGGTTCGACTCCCAAGACGAGAAACGTTTTATTGGGTTTTTGATCAGTAATATAGCCCGGAGACAATAGGCTCGTTAAAACATGGGACTTAAACGTAACTGGCGCAATGTGTGATAGATAGAGGTAGATTACTGGCGTGATGGATAACTTTGCAACTTTGCAGCTCGAAGGACTGATAACCATCTTATGATGATAAGAGGGTTATCAGTCCTTCGAGCTGCACGAAGCGACAGCACAAGATATACATGTCATATAAAGTGGGAAAAGGCTATTTCGCTCTAGCCTTCCTTATTTTATTTTAAGTACAAAATATTTTTTTGCAGTCCTTTTTTTAGCTTCAAAGAGATGTTGCGCAGCGTAGATACCTACTGTTGGTTTCTTATCGCCAATTTAAACGTGGTCCTCAGAGCCATATCAAGGATCAAAGGTCACACCGCAAACATTCTTGCGCTTATTAAACATCTAAAATCCGGCATTCAAGGTACGCTGAAATTCGTTAAAAACTTAAAAAACGCGGATTTGTTTTTGTGTAATGAATGACGTCATAATATAAATGGCGTGCGAAGTAAAAAACGAGACAATCACATATGTGTGTGGTTAAAGTATTTAATAAAATTTTATATCAGATTTTTATTCAAGCTTTCCGGACGTTGGGTTTATGGCTATAGGAATACTGGTATACCTATACCTTTTGGTGCTTATTAAAGCATTTACAAAGGAGTGTGTTTCCCATGAAAAAATTACCATTTCTACCTGAAAGGAATGGTACTGTAAAGGTTGTCCGCTAAAGTAGACCAGACGCATTCGAACAGTTATGCAAGTTTAGAACGAGGTGTCATATATTTTGTATAAAATTTTTTGTTTAGAATAAAACAGTGATCATTTAGTCAGGGAAATGTAAAAACTTTCACTCAATATAAACGTAAAGAAATGTAAAAACAGTGATCATTTTCGTCGGGGAAATGTAAAAATTTCACTCAATATAAACGTAAAGGAATGTAAAGACAGTGATTATTTAGTCGGGGAAAGGTAAAAAACGTTCTATACAAGTAAAGACGTTGTTTGATTTCATAGAAGAGCTCATCAGCTCTTCATAGTACTTTGTAACAAAATGCGGAACTTAGCATTCAATAGGACCAAAATCACCTGTCAGATGAGGCCGAAACAAGTACATACAGACATATTAAAACACATCGGAAGAATATCAGATCATGCTTTGCGTTCCCTACTCGGCGTTATCATCATCGTTACAGCCTGACTTCACCATAGGTATCTCTATTCATGTACCAAACCCCATGCTCCTGTGCCAGGCTCATCCAGGTTTTGCACGTGTTGGCGACAATGTGGTCCGCCCATCTCGCCGTTGGATGACCGACACCTCGTCTTTCAGTCGTTGGGCGACACTCGCTCCTATGTAAATTGTTTTTTGGCATAGGTACATCCTGAAAGTAATGAGTGAAATCAGAGTGTGTAGAATGAGTTAAAACCCGTACCATGTTTTTACTCGAGACAAGCCGGTCGATTCTGTAAAAATCTCACCGTGATAACTTAGGTGATGTGAGTTTGTTTTTGCTAGGAATTGACACTATTAACAGCTCACTCCACGCTCACTTCAACTAAATTTTCACGGTGACATGGTTACAGAATCGCACTGAAGTTTAACTTTAATTTCAATGGTATCAATTCAGTGAGGTGTGAGACAGATTTAAGATATTATATCACCAATGTTGTCATCGTTTTAACTCAGCCTGTCGCAGTCCACTGTTGGTCATAGGCATCTTCCAGGCTGTCCCACAACACTCTGTCCTTCACCTTCCGCATCCAGTCTGTCCCATCCACCTCCCTTAAGGTCGTCGGTCTGGCTGGGGTCGTCCCACACTACGGTTGGCGATACGCGGTGCACTCCAGGACTCGTCTGCTCCACCGGCCATCGGTCCTTTGACAAACATGACCAGTCCACTGCCATTTAGGTACTTACGAACAAAACAAGAAGTAACCTCACTAAAAACAGTGTTCTTGATCTTTTTCCGAACTGTTTATTTTTTATAAACTTGTCTGTGAAGTGCATACAACATTTATTTAAATGCTAACCACTTGACAAAGCTATCGTCGTGGTAAACTACACCCGGTTAAATTGGATTAACTTTTTTGTACAGTCAGCCCCCCAAAAAAAAACGATTTATCGATCAGAATTCTTATTCTTTAAATCTATACTTAGTATTATATAAAGAAGTCAAATTTGTGAGTTTGTATATAGGTGGTTCGGAACCACTGGTGCGATTCCAAAAAATATTTTTACAATCTGAAGCTGTAGTATTGCCGAGTGGATAGGATATGTTTTATAAAATTTCACGCAGACGAAGTCGCGGGCAGAAGCTAGTATTGTATTTTTATACACATTACACACACATTACATTTTGTTCATTTTTCGACATTTGTGAAGCTGAAATTAAGTACTTAATTGCAGCTACACATTTATAAAATAACAGCTGTGTTGACGTTCAATAATAATTATGTTTTATGGCAACAGATTGATACAACATTATGGAATATGGATTGTAGACAATTCAATGAATTCTTGTCGATGTAGATATTGGTACATTTTTTTGAGGCTAACTTACTGGGAATTCTATATTGCAACAAATTCAAAATAGTAAAAGATTTCAAAGACACAAAATAATAATAATCAATGAAGTCTGACTGATGAATGACTGATTAATTAACTACCGAACGACCAAAAAATCTCAGTTTTTTGGTCCTTCGGTAGAAGCGAGTCGTTTTTATAAAGATGCAGTTTTGCGATTTGCTCGCAAAAAGGTCGTCATGATAACACTATGCAATCGTTTCTCGTTTACCTTTGAGCACTTGTAAATACTCACGATTTAGTCTGACATCTGTCTGTCGTTTAAATCACGAAGGTGATGCAGTAATGAGACAGGATTGTAAGTGGATTTACTACATAATATTTTTGCCATTGAATCTTTGAAAGTAAAGTTCAGTCGATTTGATAGATTATTAAAAGTAGGATAGTTATATTTACATAATTTAAAATGCTAACAGTCTTAAAATAATAATCTCTTTAAAAAAATTCGCTGAAATAATCGTTGTCAACAGGAAAAGTGCCGAAAAGGCTAGCAGTATTGCCACGCTATATGACAATGCAAAAAATGAAATGCTTTGGCCAAACAAAAGGCCAGCCACGTGAGGAGTCGACCAACCGCTTGGCGATGTCTCAAAAAATTAAGTGGGCACTCGGACCCCATGGCCCTTGCATTATAAATTTCAAAAAGATTGGAGTATTTAAACGGAGGTGGTCTTTCATTATTTATAGCATGCGGTATCTTTTTGCATTGCAAATAAAGCCTGCTAAAGCTAATATCGACTAATCCTGTAATGACGTTAAGCTCGTCGCCATCTTTATCAGGGTTTCTGGTCAAACAAAATGAGTAATAGACAAGAGAAGAAGAACGTTGGGACGTTGTCTGGTAGCCTCGTGAGTTCCCGGGAATCAACTCGGTCTATCACAGTTCACTACGAGACATATGCTTCTCCCAGGCTGCGTTACAACACTTTGTCCTCCACCTTCCGCATCCAGTCTGTCCCAGCCACCTTCTAAGGTCGTTGTGTATTTGAGGATTACCTCAATCGAATATTGCTAAATAAGCAGGATTTCATGACATCATTTAATTACTAATTATACTTCTCGGACCTTTTTTTATGTGGAGTAATACTTATGGATACACTCTTGGGAGAAAGGGTTATATGGACTCCTACCGACTAATGACAAATTTCACTCATATTATATTGTAGTCTTTCACTAATGAAACTGCGGTGTTATTCTGTAAACATCTCACCGTGAAAACTTAGGTGAAGTGAGCTTACCGTGAGCTGTCATTCCACCTGATGCTAGGGATTGAAACTATTGACAGCTCACTTTATGCTCACTTGACCCAAGTTATCGCGGTGAGATTTTTACAGAATAGAGCGGCTGAACGCGATCTGTATATCTCGTTCAAGAGTTGTCAATGTCATCATAGTTACGGAATATTGACACTGACAGCTCTTGAAGGCAGTTTAGATGTGTTGATGGTGACCAGTTTCATTAGTGAAATTCGCCCTAGGTCAACCTCTTCTATCTCGTGGTTTCACAAGACAGAATTGCCATCTAGTTACGCAGGAATGAACTCATGAACTCTTGATCTTTTTCATTTCATTTCATTTCATTTATTCATTTTGTGAACATAGGGTACAATTATGCAGATGTTATACAAAAAAAATGTTGGTCCATGCTATGTCCCGCCAAAAGGCATACAAAATATCAAATAACAAAATTTAATAAACAATAAGTAAGTAGATGTCACAATTTCATGCAATAGTTAATGTAAATGTCAATAAAAACGGCACATAAACAAATAGGTAATTAGTCACAATTTCGTATACAATAATAAATTCAATAGAAATGTCAATACATATTATCATTATCTTACTGCGAGAGCAACATTTTAATTATAGAGAGATATACCTACAGTTACACAACTATTATTTTAATTTGTCATTAATATATTCATTAACAGAATAATACGCCTTGTCATTCAATAATTTAAAAAGCTTACGTTTAAACTCATTCATATTGTTACTTGATACAATTTGATCAGGTAATTTGTTATAAAGTTTTGGAGCCATTGCAAATATACTATTATAAAGAAACTTGGTTTTAGTGCATAAAGGGTGCAACTTTTTTGAGCGCCGTTGACTTTTGACAAATTCATATAAAGACATGTTGTTTTTTACAAAGATACAGGTTTCATAGACATAAAGTGATGGTACAGTCAATATTTTTAAATTTTGGAAATGTGGCTTGCATGAATCCGTTCGTTTTATTTTACATATAGCTCGAATACACTTTTTCTGTGCTATCAATACCTCCTATCTATCCTATCTTTAATAAAATTATGAATGTAATTATTGAGCATACATTTTGCGTAATTATCGTATCACAACAAAAAAAATCATTTATTTTGAAATAACGATATCAGTAAGACTTCAATTTTGAAACGTAGGAATTAATTTAAAATGTTCGGCCATACATAGATGGTTCTCGGACGAATCAATTAAAATGATCGAAATTGAAGTGCTCGAATATAAATCATAAATCTTTAATTAAATATGTAGCCTTATCGGGCTCACGATTTTTTCTGATTTTGAGGTCTTCGCGTTCGCTAAAAGAGTAAATTAATAAAAAGCGAGGCTTGAAACTTATGTAATTTGTAGGTTCATACCTGAGTAGAGGAAAAGTAACCGCTCTACGGGGCATACAGGCGTCATGTTTATTAGTAATTAACATAACATAATATACAATGTATTCAGGATACTGTTGGGTCTACCACGATTTTGAGTGTATTGTGTGATAGGTGGGACAGCCCTATGCTGGCTCACCGGATTCGGCTGCACACGTAGGTGTCAGTCGCTTCAATTTTGTGTTTTGACTAATATTAGGTTAAGATTTTTTACTAACAACATATTAGGTATATTATTTTTGTTATGATTGTTTTTATGGATTTTTAATCTGAAATAAATATACCTATTGTTATTATTATAACATGTCTGTGTCTATGGAAGTTTAGGCAGAGGTGAGAAAAGTTTTGGTGTACCTAGAAGGCACACACCCTTTTCGACAGTTATGTTTGAATAACATGTAATAGGTTGCGAACCTATTGACATCAACCAGGGTACAAATCCAGACTCCAGGTTGCTACTAAGAAGTTTCTGTAGGAAAAACCCAAAACACTTTGCTAGACCTCAAACTCAAAGCATTTATTTCAATTAAACCATTTACAGGCACTTTTAAACTGTCAAAAAGTCGGTCAGTCAGAAAATATGAAGCTAGTTGCCCATTCCAAAGCGTAGGTACCTATGGAGAAGAACGGGCAAGAAACTCCATGGACACTCTTTTAATTTTTTTTTTAATATTATTATTTTGGTGATTGAACCCAGTACCTCATGGCCAGCAGATTTGTTAAACTATCATCATCATTTTAGCCGAAAGACGTCCACTGCTGGACATAATCTTCCCCAAAGCAACACCACTTCGACCGGTTCTGTTTCTGGTATGCATGCGGGCTTGGGGAGCCCTATGTCCAGCAGTGGACGTTTTTAAGATATCTATTTATAGTTTTTATGACTAATGAGATAAAGTCTAAAGTCGTAATGACTTTTTAACTGCCCTTGCAGAGGTCAAAATATTATGCAACTCGCATTGTTGTTTTATTCAATGTCGTGTAGAAAAAAAAAGAATTGCAAATGTCGCTTCGTAGATATTAAATGTTTTTGAGGTCGATTGTAACATTCTTGTAAAACTATTTGCCATACAAACTTCTTCACACATAATTATTATGACGACTAAAATGGTTCTACCAGACTCGGTACTGATTTAATTTTAGGTTTTTTTTAAATTTCGAGTTGCACAATTTTTCTGAATTTTAATCACATTTGATTGTAAAGTCCATGAAATTATTTGGTCAACAAATTGACTAACAACTTAGGTAAATTATCCGTATATTCAAATCACAATTACTGTCGTTCTTTGACACTTCTATGAATGGCTACAACACGGCAAATTGACGTAGAGTGTTAATTTAGTTAACAACAAATTTACCTGACTGTAGGCTTGTCTCAGATCTTGGTTAAAAAAAGGTTGGAGCACATATATTTTAAATAATCACTAGCAGGAAAAGGCTATGCAGATGATAACTACTAGCAGAAAAAGGTATAATCATCATTACCTACAGTTTTCCAAAGTCCGTCTCTAAGGATCCTAAAAAACTATGCAACCAGTAAAAACACAACTTATAAGTAATAAAACATTTAATAACTTAATTACACATACGATTTAACTAAAATTATTCACATTTAAAATTATTCAATTATGCCTAACGTTAAAACTGTGCAACATGGCGATTTAATTTATGGTGTATCCATGACTTTTACGTAACGATCTTTATTTTAATTTCACGCGATCCACATCAATAAGCGACTCATCTTTTCATCAACATCAGTAGCATTGAAATTATAATTATGTTTCAAAGTGACTTTGAGATTAGCAGGTTTTTTATGAATTGATTTTTGCGTAATGATTTAACCATATTATTATAATCATTACAAAACTGTTATGAAACATCTCCATAAAAATAAACCTCTCCTCTCGAAAGACTAATAAGATTGTAGTTATGAGACTTCACAGTCGGTTAGATATCTAATATTTGTTGGTACGGTATTTGACGTAAACATTAGGTAACTACAATATTAACGATCAGGACAAATTAATAATTTGATTCTGACTATGAATAAATTGTTCACAGGTAATGAGTGGGTAAAGAATCAACCACGCGGCGCGGCGGTGGTGGATTCACTGATTCACTTGCTCACTCGCTCTCACAGACAGAATGCCTGTGTCCCAGCAGTGGGAAGTGTGGGTTCATTAGAGACTGATAAAATGCTATGCTAATCTGTGGATACATAAATTATTATCGACAGTTCACAAAACAATGACGGTTTTTGGGTATTAGTTGTCTGTCTTGGCGCTGTCTTTCGTGAAGGTCACTCTTCTCCCATTGTTTATATTTTACATACAGTTCACTGCATCGTATTACAAATTTCGCGTTTCCGAATTTTAAGCTGAGTATTTTAAAAATATTGTCTTTATTTTATTTTCCTTCACTACTACGGAAATGCATGTCCATGTTTTTGCACCATACTCTTTTAACTGTAAATACGTATCACAACTTTATAATCACTTAGAAATCACACTACAGACGGCTCCCCATACACTCCAGCAAACAGAATCACGTTGCAACTTCTCTGCATGATTAAAAATATAAACTCCTTGTTCGCTTCAAACCTTTGACCTAGTATTCTGTCTTCTAAGCCAACGACTGTTGCAGCTGCTGCTACAGTACCTTCTTCTGTCACTTCAATATCTACATTCTGGATTGATGACGTCACATATAAAGGATTATCAGCAATACCAGGCAGCTTCGCCTTTGTCTTGTCAAATATCGAGTGTATACCCGAATACATCAGCGGTGGGATCAAATCCAATCTTGATGATAGTCTGAATCTAGGTATGTAAGTGTCAATCGCTGGTGAACTGCCTTCTATTCTAAACTCTGTCATCCAATTCTGTGACTTAGTTGCTAGGTTTTTGAGCACAGTCTTGACTGATATGCCATCGTATGGTAGAAGGATCATCATTGAGAAATCCTCGTTTTTCCCATACGTCATTTCTAGAACTTGTGCACTGATTTCGTCGGAGTCTCCTACGAAGTGAGGAGCTTTGTGGTACATCATGTTCACTTTTCCAATGGTCTTCCCTTGCGAATTGTAGAAGGCTTCTACCTTCGTTTGTGTTGGATCGAAAGGATGCGTCCAGTTTGCTTTGAAGAACAAGGCATCGATCAACACCATGCGTAAGTTTTCCAAATCTTGCGGCTTCACTGCGTTCAGAATTCTTCCATCAGTAGCGTAGCAGATAAACAAGTTAATGTCATGAGCTAATTCAGTCGTATTCTGAGTTTCAGATGAATATATCGACATATCGTACCGTAAAGCAGACTCACAGAATTCATCGTGTACTTTTGTCGCACATTCTGTAAACATAGCCGACTGTCCTTTCACTATGACATCCTGGTACTGCGACTTCAAGACATCATTGGCAGCTGAATGCAAACACTGGGTTTTTCTCAAATCCTTGGGTAATCTCAACGCACTCACTAATTCAGAAAACGTTTCTCCTGAAGATCCTTCAGCTAGTAACGAGAATATACTCCAGACAGAGAGTGGAGACAAAGCAATGTTCTTTGTTCCAAAATTTTCTTGAAACGCGTAAGTATTTTCTAGTAATTGTAAAGTGAATTCATTGACGGGTGTGAAATCTATTGGAGACGCCGACCGCGCGGCTGCGGCGCCAATGAAGGCTAGGAGCGTCCACGTTACGATCATCGTTCCGCGATCTGTAGCGAATACTGATCGTTCTCCGTTCTCACGTGTGGACTGCACAATGAATATAATTTAACTGGTTAGGTAACGTTTGTTTGTACCTTTATGTATAGTATAACATGAGACGTTCAGTAGAGGGATGGTTTAGCCGGAGACTAGCGTCACATGCGTTGTTATATTGTGGTAAATTGCTGGACAGACCTTGTAAAGATTTATAGTTAATGAACGTCGTAAAGTAGTGAATGATTTCGTTTACTGGTCTTTAGTAATTCCTATTACGTGTGAATTATTTATACATTTTGGTGTGGAAACTAATCGATTTTTGAATGTGAATTTAAATGTTTTCTTTGAATTTACGTCCCATACAGCTGTTTACTACACCTACTAAGTCATTTAAATTACGCAAATTACATGGAAGTAATTTACCTTTCGATATACATATTACGTATTCTCTCGACAAGGTTTCTTAGTGATTTCAGAGAAATAATCAACAGAATTTACAACTTAATCCTGGAGTGTTTTCTTTTCTTCCTTTTTGCCGATTCAGCCAAAAGAATCTGGAGTGGCGACTGCGTATTGGAAGATGTAGGAACTGATGATCAGTCCATCTTGTGGGAGGCCTTCCAATGAAATTACATTGGAAGGCCTCCCACAAAATGGACTGATGACTTGGTGAAGGCCGGATAGTCTATGTCCAGATATCACAACCACAGACCATTTTATACTGGTAGAACAAATAATTTTTATCATATTGAAATCGTTTTTTTGTAGGTATGGGTATTTGCTTATTAATTTTGATTGCATTATTAAGATTTGATAACAAATGAATTGTAGCTACAGGACAAATATTTGCTAATCCTTCCGGCTTATTTTTAAATATAGACGAGTGTGGGAATGATTTGTTCATGCAGGTAATCTTCATACGTGGTAAAATGGAAGGATAGACAATTATAATATCTTGATCTGTGATTAAATATCAATGTACGGACTTTTTTTCGTTGAAAATAGCTACAAGTATTTGACAACCTAGTTTGTATATTCTAGACGTAACTCGTCTTCTTCTCAATATGTAAATCAACGGTGTCTAGTGAAGTATAAAATCGCAGTAATGCAAAAAAGTTCTTTAGGTATTATTTATATAATTATCATTTTTTCGTGGTGGAGACCACGCATTTTTATTAAAGTATCAAATGTTATTAAAAATATAAAAAAAGTTATTATTATAAAAACGTCTATTATCCTTGTTAGCAAAGAAATAAAGAATTGATTTGGACTTCGGAAGTGCGAATACTGAGCTTAAGGGTTCGATTCTCAGGGTAGGCTAACTACCCTACCCTCCTGCTGAAAAAACCATAGAACAGGTGTTCTGAATTTCTCAGTAGCAGCCTCGAATGTGGATTTGTGACAGTTTATTGCAATAGGTGAGCTTCTTATTTTGATGGCATGATTTCGTAGATAACTACTTTAGGCATTTGCCGACCTGCAGTGCCAAGTTATTCTGGTCAGTAGAATGTTTATTTATTTTCAAAGAGCGTGCAAATAAATGATAAGTGATTTGACTGACAAACTAGGTCAAATATGTTGACTTTTTTTTTTTTGCTTAACATACTAGGTAGTGTCTGATGACTTGATAAGGCTGGTAGGTATGTCCTCGCATTTCATTGATAATTATGGAGGCAAATATTCCGTCAGATTTATTGGTTTAACGATTCCAAATGCGTCTCTAAGGCTAGGTTTAGTGCTCGACCGTGACGGTCAGCGCTGAGATCGGTCGCGTACAGATTTATATATGGTCTCACGCTCGGTGCTAACGCTGACGATAAGTGGACACGTACCTTGGACGTGTGAATGGTCACACGTACCAAGGTACGTGTGACCGATGGTACGCGATCGACGTCAGTGTAAGACTAAATCCTACCTAAAGAAGGTTTCGCTGGATTTAATGCTCGACCGACTGTCAGTGCTGACATCGGTCGCGTATCGATTTATATGGAATCGCGCTCACTGACCGTCGGTGCTATACACGTCCATTTATCGTCAGCGTCTTGGTACGTGTGACAGATGATACGCGATCGACGTCAGTGTAAGACTAAATCCAACCTAAAGAAGGTTTTTCTGGATTTAGTGCTCGACCGACTGTCAGTGCTGACATCGGTCGTCGCTGACTACAGTAAACACGTCCATTTATCGTCAGCGTCTTGGTACGCGACCGACGACGTCAGCGTAAGAGGAATTCAGGCTTTAGGGCCAAATGCTTGCACAAATTGCAGTGTGTGACCTATCACACACTGCAATTTGTGCAAGCATTTGGCCCTAAAGCCTGAATTCCTCTGATGGATAGCAGTGGCGGTACCTTCATAGAAGCCGAAAAGCCCGGCTTGCCCTAATAAAATCATAATTCACAACAACAAACTTACTTAAACCTATCAATAAATAAATATATTAAAAAAATACCAGTCAATGAACTCGAACACAGACATTAATAACTGAAAATCAGATAATCCCTCAGTTGGGCGTTTTTTTTTATACGTTGAAAATCTGTGGGCTTGCCCTAATTTTGACCCCTAGGCACGCCACTGATGGATAGTGACATATTCTATCATATCATAAGAAATACGAGGTGATGCATGAATAGGTTTTGCTATTATAATTAATTATAAAAAAATGTGTTATTGTTAATTTTTATATCAACTTAAATGTGTTTTAATTTTTGTATTTGTGTTTACCTACGTATTACACTAAACCGCAGAACCTAGCAACACAAAACGAATTAACATTACGCAATCAAACAAGCTTGGGAGCAGTGATGGCCCATTAGTATCGGCTTCGAACCCAGACAGGCGCCTTACTTTGTGTAAGTAAAGAATTTCATCACCACTGCTCTCAAAAGGGTGAACGAAAATATTGTGAGAAAACCGGTATGTCATAGAACCAAAAATTCGAAGACATGTGACATCTACCAACCCGCACTGGCCCCGCGTGGTAGATTACTGCCCACTCCTTCTCGAAGAAGAAGCCTATAATATCTCAGCAGTGGAAACATTAAAGGCTGATTATGCTGAATCAAACAAACAAAAATCACTTTATTCCACAAGCGGATCCTATTAGTAACGATTGTTTAATTTAAGTTTTGTTCCAAAATTACAAACCATTAAAATGTTCAACAAAGTATCGATGATCAGTTTTTGTGAAACATATGGGCGAATCGTGCGCCTATAATTTCGAGATAATTGGTAGAAAAAATTGTGGCGTGTTCCTGTTCATATAGCTCCGTTGTGGTGTGTTCCGTATGTTGTTAGTTAAGGCGACTACATAACCTAAAGCGCGGTCTTTGTCGGACTGCATAGAAAAGAAAGAGAAGCGCGATGACACAACGCTGGTAAATTATTGCAAAATATGAAGCAATTATCTATTTACAAAAAATCTATTGTTTGGACTAAAAAATTATAACACTGGTGCTTTAATATGTTGCTTGTAGAATAATCTGAGAAAAACTTATAATGATTGTATGTATATTTGTATGGTTTTTTTTTTGTAAAAATAAAGTTTTTAGAGGTATCTTCATGATTTTTTTCTATCGTATCAAATTAGTTGTATTATGTTTTCAACACACTATCTACCTACAATATAATATAATATCCTGAAGAATATCATATATTTTTCTGATTTTGTTTACTGTAGTGTATATACTTTTATTGTTTCTAAAACTTGCGTTTTTCGTGTTTAGGTCCTGCAGTGCGATCCTGTAACCATCTCACCGTGAAAACTTAGGTGAAGTGAGCGTGGAGTGAGCTGTCAATAGGGTCAATTCCTAGCAAAAACAAACTCATTTCACCTAAGTTTTCACGGTGAGATTTTTACAGAATCGACCGGCTGTAAGCCCCTTAAAACTCAAAAATCTCATATTTTTGAGTTTTAAGGGGCTTACAGGACCTAAAGGAAAAATATAAAAGGACAAAATGTTATGTTGTTGGCTTGCTGCGCGCTTTGGTGTTTACTGTAAGTGCAGCATGCAATTGTTATATAAATAAATAATAATATAGGTAATTATTGCAGGCTTTACTTAGACTGACTGGTAATTTGGTTTCCTTGTTCTACGGTACCCGACGGTACCCAAATAATTACGTAACTGGTTAGAACGTTTTTGCAAAAAGATACCAATTTAGTGAATCAGCACTATATGCGTTCAGTCACACTTTTAAACATGTGTGTTTTTATATTTACCTATCAGAAAAAAGTATATTGTTTTGTGTGCAAAAACTCATCTTTGTAGTTAAGCTAAGCAAGCACCTGATTTTAAGCAATGATGTGATCAATCCCAAAGCCTATCTTTTGACTTAGAGGCAGGTCAGCGGGATTGTCCGAAAGGGTTACCGCTGGCCCGGAACATAAAGGGCTAAGGAAGGAACACGGGTGGGTTTTAGTCAGTAAGAGTCTGACACTCCCTTTCGCTCCATCCAGAGCAGGAGGGGTCATTTGATGATTTCCCATCCTGAAAAAAAAAGCTATTATTATTTATAAACAGAAATAATATGCCTAAAGCAGAGAGACTTATCATCTAGCAAAAAAAGGCTTGGAAACTAAAAACAATATGTGATGACCATAAAATGCCTTGGGCCTTTGGTGGGGGATGCAACGTGTATCGACACTCTTGCTCCATCCCTTCATGCCAGCATGGTGAGCTGTGCTGGGGCTGCTGCTGCAGGTGCGGAAAACCTCAAACGGCGCAAATACTCCAATCTCTTTGGAACTTATATGTTTGAGCCGTTTGGTTTGGTTGAAACACTAGAGCCATGGGGCCCGAGTGCGCACTTAGTATTTCGAGACATCGCCAAGCGGTTGGTCGACTCTTCACGTGACCAGAGGGCTGGCCTAATTATTTTAAGACTGTTAGCTTTTAAAATATGTGATTGGTTTCAAAAGGCCATCCTTAGCGTCTTGCAAAACGTTTTTATTCTGAATTTAATCATTCTAGTCGCAAAGGACCATTAAAGGCTCCTTCACACAGGCGCGGCACGCGATAAAATCGCGCGCTACAAAAAGGCACCGCAAGTCACGCAACGAGCGGTGCCGTTGTGTCGCGCGCGATTATATCGCGTATCGCGCCTGTTTGTAGGAGCTTTAAAAAAACTAGTTTAACTAAGAAAATAAATGCCTGCGACAAAGTAGGTACTAAAAAGTTGAAAAACTTAAGTTCGACTCGATTTTCATACTGACGAAAGAATCAAGCATAAAATAAAATATCATCGCCATCAACCTATCATCATCACCCTTTCGCAACTATGTTGGGGTCGGCTTCCAGTCTAACCGGATTCAGCTGAGTAGATACCAGTATTTTACATGGAGCGACTGCCTATCTGACCTCCATTGCCCAGTTACTGAGCAATACGAAACCCATTGGCAAAACTGGTTATCAGACTTTCGGGCTTCTGACGACCCGCAACGACTGTCAAAAATCCACGAATGACAGCCGGGACCAACGGCTTTCCGAGGCATGAAGGTGTCTTGGTATAGAAAAATCCATCCACGGACCAACCGCTAAAAGCGTAGCTTAACCTGATCTATCGACCTGTGCGGCTGTTATTTCTTAGCCACAAGCCTCATAAAATAAAATTTATGGAATAAAATATATACTTTAGGCTCAAAAATGCTTAATAATATTGAACAAAAATCTACTTCCGAAATAAAAAATAGCTCATTAAGGAACTTACAATGCGTGCCACGAAAGATGAGACTTGACCCCGCCTCCCCCTCTCTTTCCGCTGCCCCTATGACGTCCGGTCCCGTCCCGCACTCAGACCTCATACCGCTAAAGATACCTAAAATCGTGTTCTGCGCAAGTCAAACCACGTGGTGTGTCAAGTCTCATCTTTCGTGGCACGCATTGTAGATGATTCTGGTATTGAGCTGCATCCGGTTAGACTGGAAGCCGACCCCAACGGAGTTCGGAAAAGGCTAAGTAGATGACAATGGTATTAAGGAAGTTCCGTTTACCGAAATACGATAGTCCATGACATACAAACTTTGAATTTGATGACATTATCATTCCCTTTCTACCCGCAACCTTGATCGAACCACATGCATTCACTGTGTGCGATGCTACTACACCTACTGCTGTTTTAAAATCTACTTATTTACTACAGATTACTTTAAAGATTATATTGAGGACAAAAAGGCTTGGGATTGAGCTGCTTCCAATTTCTGATTTTGAGTGTTTTTGTAGTAATTTTTTTTTAAATATGCCCATTGACATTAATGATTTTTTTAATTATGACGTTTGCTTACTTTGTAAAGTATTACATTATTTTAATTATCGTGAATGTGAAGACGATGTGGATCATTTATTTTATTAATTTTATATTTTTTTATTATTCTCTTCATGGTCTGGCAGTTTGAGTAATTTATGTGGCTTACCCAAATGTCCTTTCTTTGGTATTGTTCGTCGAATCGTTGAGCTCCTTAAGTCTTGAGTTGAGCTGCACGATTTCTGACAAATGTGTGCACTGAGTTAAGTAGGTACTAAGAATAGTTTTTAAGTTTTTGTATACTAACCGGTGGATCTAGTTGTCCCAAAATAAATAAAAATTATAATATTGTATCATAAAAACAATAATATAGTCATCATTTTCATGTCGTGGTGGCCCGTTCTGTGTGGTCTGAAATCGCCACCCGAACTGAGCCAGCCTGGTGAATAAGCTCACAGGGCATTACAGGCAATTGAAACAGTGAAGGAAAACATCGTTAGGGAACCGGCATGTCCTAGTACCAAAAATTAGAAGACATGTGACATCTACAAACCGCACTGGGCCCGTGTGGTGTATTACGGCCCACTCCCTCTCACTGAGAGGAGGCCAATGTCCCAGCAGTGGGAACATTATAAGCTGATTACGATGGAAAGGGCTGGTTTTGAAAATATTCCACATGAGTATTTTAAATAAATCTGACATCCTGTTGGCATCAGTAGTAATAATTGTTATTAAGACTATAAGAAAAACCATACAAGACTTGATTTTTTTCATCATGCAAAAAAACCTAATCGAAAACCTTTATCAAAGTAATCAAACAATCATCTGCTATGTAAAGAATTTGCAACATCAATGTCGAATAAAACGTAATCAATCAATCATGTGTGATTTATTTATACAATTTTATTTGACTTTGAGATTATTTTCGTATTGAATTCGGCTGTTTGTCATCATCTCTCTTTCAGGGTATGTGATGAAAAGCTTTTAAGCAATAATTAATTGCCGAATCGTCGCCTTAGAGTGAAAACCTCGGGAATGTAAGTGGGTCGTTCTTCTTTTTTACCGACAATGAAACGATGTTTTTCTGTTTTTTTGGTTTTTGAACTATCTATAATTTTGTTTTCTGTGTGGGATTTAAAAAAAACTGCATCTGTATTTCATTAGGACCAATTAAAGTTTCCTTTCTGGCTAATATTGATTTTTTTTTAATGTTAGTTTTTAAAGAAATAATGTGACAAAGTGGCCTTTTTCTGTAGAGACTACATTTCAGTTTACCACTCTGTCACGCCATTTTACGGAAAACAACGTATAAAATATGTTGGTTAGAGAACATGAAAAATGGCATAATATTAATAGATAAGAAAAATATGGACTTTTATTCGAACCGAATTAAAAAACCGTTTATATTAATACTCCAACGAGATGCCATAATAAGACCAAGGACAGACTATTGTCGGTAAAAAAGTAGAACGACCCAAGTACCATTTTATGCATTTCGGACAATCTTATAATATTGAACAGTTCTGGATTTTAAAGCGGGTTAAATTTCCATATTAATTAAAAAAATACAGAACCTTCTTTTTTAAGGTCGCCAAAAAAAACATAAAAGACGCCGTACAAAAATTTTACAGCACGCAGTTCTTTCTTTCTCCCGACAAATTACTTCTTTTACACTTACGAGGTTTTCACTCTAAGGCATCGAAATGTAACCATTTAATAATTCCTAATCTTCATCATCATTACTCTGAACCCAATCCGGTCCATTGCTGAACATCATTATCATAATCATCTATCTACAGCTCGACTTCACTGTCTGCTGGACATTTGTCTTGCCAATCACATGCCATTTAACTTAATCCTCGGTTAGTCGCATCCAGCTGTTGGGGCTACCTCGACGGAACGGCTGCAGGGTGTGGATGTCGAGCTGAGTCGCAAACTATGCTCCATCTCCTATCCTGCCCTATGTCCTCCAAAACATGCTGCCAAAGTGACCTATGCGTTGTCACCGATAACGGTCGTGACAGCGACACGAAGATGAAGAAGATCCAGCTGTTTCCAGCTACCTTGCAAAGATTATCGCTCCACCTGGTAGGTGTTTACTTGTAACAGGATTTTCTGCTTCGTCTTTGTGACTGGTTTCTGCACCTGATGTATTTTATTATATTTAGCATCAATACGAGGAGAAGTCTTAAACTGGGAAACTTTCAAAATAACAATCGAATAGCAAGCCTTGTATAACTTGATTACCCGACAAAGCAATGACTGCTTTAAAAGGCATCTAAGATGGTGTTGAACATCTAACTCATTTCTAAAACCTCACGTCAAAAATGCATCATTGACCATCTTCTGAGCGTAGCCAGTTTTCGTGGCAAATTGTCATATTATTATAATTTTTCCAGTCAATGCCGCAAGCAAGGTCCCTTCCTGGACTCATCATTTTCCTGTTCGATAAGTTAAATTATTCCAAACATGTCGTTATGTGGAAGCTGACTGAGTAATACATGACTAGTGTTATAATTTTAACAAACATTGTTCTGACTGTCTGTCGATTGGTATCTAATTGAAGTCAAAATTTAAAATAAATGTTTTGTGTTTAAGGAATAACTGCGCGGAAAATGTCGTGAGGAATGTTTTGAGTTAGAATGTAGATGGCTATTAGAGTAGAGGAAGACCAAAGTATCAATGGATGGAAAAGACGACGACTAGTAGAGCAGTATGGAAGAAAAAGACATTTTTTGCCGACCGCAAATAAATAGGGATAAATAATAATAATTTATTTATTTCAGGTAAATAACACCCATTAATTAGTACACGTATAAAATAAAATCAGATAAAATTTAAATTAAAGGCAAGAGAGACTGATGATTTGTCAACATCCAAAAGAATATTGGATCTTCGTTTAAATACTTAAGTAACAATACATATCATATCTTGCTATTGTAAAATCTTTTTAACAATATCATCAACCTTCAAGTTCATGATTTTAGTAAACGTCTATGTTCACTGTCTACTTTGTATACTTCTTATCTAGTTTGGCCCATTTTTGGTTATTTCTATTCTACCATCAATCAACCAAACTTAATGCTGCCCAATGGTTTTTGGTTTAAAAGAAATATCTTTAAACATTTTTGTTTCGATTTATTCAGTTACACGAGAATTTACATACATATATATGTAGTAGAATGTAGATAACAATTTACCGTTATGAGTCCCAGAAATTAAACTTTCTAAATTCGAAAACATGTGACAGCCTTCAACCTGCACTGGGCCCGCGTGGTGGATTATGGTCCAGGTGTGGAGTGGGAGTTCTTCTCTCTATAGAGGAGGCTTGTGACCCAGCAGTGGGAACATTGTAGGCTGATAATGCTATGCTCAAGTCCCAGAAATGTCTTATAGTGACTTAAATAAAGCAGTTAACAGGTAACAGCTTGTTAACTGTTTTATTTAATTGCAAAGGATAGATTTACTTAATTAAAATAAACATTAATTTAAATATAAACATTTGTGTTCCGTCATTATCATTGACAATGGTTTCCGTCCGGAAGGTTCAAAGCGACTGAAGTACTTACTTGTAATTACTGTGAGATCACCATTGAAGGGTACCTAATGATTTAAAGTTATTTTTCCTTTAAGTGTCATTATCACACTATAATAATATACCGTGTTTTTGTGCGAGAATCGATGAGATTGTTGACATATATTATACATATAAGCGATGGGACAGTCACAAGCTACTCGATTATATTGTTTCTTTTTCGCTTCAATCAGAAATTGATATTCTTTATTTTACCCTGAAAGTAAGAACATCTGGACACAACATACTACATTATAAGAATAACGGTACAAACGACAGTCTTATCAGAAATAAGACTATCCCCCTTTTTATCCGACTACATCGAAGCCAAAGGAGGATTGTTTTAGTGTTTATTCTGGGACCAAGTGTGTTTTCTCAATTACTGGTCCTTATGACAACCACACAAAGTCCATTTTACCATTTTACCATTTTGCTAAAAGTTCGTAATCTCCTTAGCAAAGTGGTCAGTAGTGTTAGTGGTCAAAAGTAATATCAAAATAAAAGAGATTGACAGAATTTGTTCTTCTTCACTTATTGAAGATTATCAAATTATTGTTATTCTCTTTTGTTTCACTCATTCGATTACCAACCGGGCGTATAATATTGTTACCGAGGTACTCGTGACCAGATCAATGGCAATATTTTTTTGTTTACCATTTTTGCAAGAGATAACAAGAATTCAGAGCTGCAGTTATACGGTATTACCTAAGTATTTGGCAAATAAAATGACGCAGTATGAAAAGCTCAACTTTCTGAAATCAGGGTCGCTGGTGACATCCGTTTCTGAAGGTTCAAAATGTATACAAATGTATCACAACAAATTTTGTTATCCTATTAGGGATTTCCTTAGGTCATGAAGGTGTTAACTCGGTGGCGTGATCTAAGAATAGAATGCACGGGATTTCCTTACATCGATTAGGTACCTACTAATAGGCAATGGTAATGGTTTTGATTTCAACTTAAATGTAGGAATGTTTGTTAGACTGTGTAACCGAATGTTCGTAAGTCAGTGTAACCAAACCGTTGTTTTATTTGAATGTATGTGTTGCCTTGAAATCTTTAAACAGATTTCGGACCCAGGTTGGTCGAAACAAGGAAAACGTGTTCAGGAGATTCATAGATGACAACTTGTTACGTTGGAGTACAAATGTGGGGCTGCTTCACGAATGATGGCACACTTATTATCATGTCCTGCGTGTCATATTGTCTGCACGTTACAGGACCTGATGGACAGTACTGACGGCGCCAAACTCGTAACTAATTTCTGGGCTGACTTAAATAGGTTGCCATCAATGATAAGAAGAAATTATTACGAAGAGTTCTGAGTTGAAAAAGGGGGAGACTTTTTAAATGTGTTTTTTCAAATTAATATTTTGCTTTCCTGGTTTGGTCATGGTTTCCAGTCCCAGCTGTCGAATGTGGTCCTTTGCACATTCAAAGGTTTCAAAATTCGTCCCAACAGTTTTTTAACGTAAACGTAAAGCCAACTTTAAAAAAAATATAATTGCAGGTTGTTTCTTTATTTACTTTAGTGATTGATACAATATTATGTTGCATAATTTAATATCATAAGAGCTTCCTAAATATTTGAGTATTTCTACAAGATATTTAAGGATTGCGCCATTGAATCATTCTTATTTCATGCAGCGACTCAATTGTGGTCAGTATGGAAAATGTTCTGATTGAAAAGAGTCCATAATATGGTGACTTGCCCGTGTTTCTACTACGCTTTGGAATAGGCAACTAGCATCATCTTCCTAACTGACCACTTGAAAATTAAAAAATGCCTGTAATCTGTTTCAATTGAAATCAATTCTTTGATGTTGTGTTTGGTCCAGTAACCTTCTTTAAGTTCATCTGATTCTGGGCTGGTTATCCTGCTATTTCGCGAGACTATTTCTTGGGGTAGCAAAGCCTTATAAAACGGAATTGATTCAATGACCAAGTAGGTACTCAAAATTAGGATGAATTGAGTTTATTTGTATTATTTATCATCATTATCATCATTATTCAGCCGAACTTCATCCGCTATTAGACATAGGCCTCCCCCAAGCGCCGTTTATCTGTATTATTTTTAATTAATTAGAGAGGCTCGTGACTAAATGATAATAGCCGCATGGCCCAGGCTGTCATTTCTGGATCTTTAACAGTCCATGACAGTAGCTCGAAAGTCTGACAACCAGTCTTACCAAAGGGTGTCATATTACCCAGTAAATGGGTTGTGGGTCGGTGGGGTTTGTGGGTCTGGAGCTTCATGTAAAATACTGGTATTCAGCTGCATCTGGTTAGACGGGAAACCGACCCCAACACAGTTGGGAAAATGCTAAGATGTCATTATATTTTTATTGTTTTGTATTCAGCTGAAATATCTAACTAATAAATATTTATTGTGATGACTTGTGAGAACCCCTTACCAATAAATGACTAAAGGCTCGTACACACAGGCGCGACGCGACACGCGACACAAAGGCACCGCAAGTCGCGCGACGAGCGGTGCCTTTGTGTCGCGCGCGATTCGCGTCGCGCGTCGCGCCTGTTTGCAGGAGCCGTAAGACTATTGGCATGTCACAATATACATAATTGGCGCCTATGTCGCAACGGTAAGTAACTAACCACAGCCCATAAGTCACACTGCAGTAATATGTTTGAGAGAAAATGACGTCAATGTCTTTCAAGATGTTTGGAGAGGTGTGTCTTAAAAGTAAATAAAGTGAGGTTAGAGGTAGTGTGATATTTTTTTCTTGTTAAGTGCAATTTATTCTATTGTTCTTGAAGGCCGACTTTAAGATTCTTAAAAGTAATGTTGACAATTACAGGCGTGATTTAATGTTAAGGGGCTTACATGACCTAAAGCGCGGTCACTGTCGGACTGCATAGAAATGAAAGAGAAGCGCGATGACACAACGCTGGTAATTTATTGCAAAATATGAAGTAATTATTTAATTACAAAAAATCTATTGTTTGGACGAAAAAATTCAAACACTAGGTAATATTTTAGTACCTATATTGCTTATAGAATAATCTGACAAAAAATCAGAATGATTGTATGTATATTAGTATGGTTTTTATTGTAAAAAGAAAGTTTTTAGAGGTATCTTCATGATTTTTTCTATCGTATCAAATTAGTTATATTATGTTTTCAACACACTATCTAACTAGCATATATCCTAAAGAATATCATATATTTTTCGGATTTTGTTTACTGTAGTCGATCGTATATTCTTATTGTTTCTAAAAGTTGCGTTTTTTGTGTTTAGGTCCTGTAAGCCCCTTAGGTTTTACTTTTTTCGGTTAATAGAGAAGCTCAGAAGACCACAAGGATAAAAGTTAAAAAAAATGCAATTAGAGTCTGCAATAGCCACTGCGGGATAACTGCGTAACACACTATCAGTAGCAAAGGGTTTAATTTTGACAGTTCAACAAGATTCATTGCGTTATTTACGTAAAATAACGTACAATGCGTGCCACGAAAGATGAGACTTGACACACCACGTGGTTTGACATGCGCAGTACACGATTTTAGGTATCTTTAGCGGTATGAGGTCTGAGTGCGGGACGGGACCGGACGTCATAGGGTCGGCGGAAAGAGCGGGGGAGGCGGGCTCAAGTCTCATCTTTCGTGGCACGCATTGTAAATAACGCAATAAAACTTGCAGACAATTTATCGATCTTAAACATAATCAGCTTATAATGTTCCCACTGCTGAGATACAGGCTTCTTCTTCGAGAAGGAGTGGGTTGTAATCTACCACGCGGGGCCAGTGCTGGTTGGTAGATGTCACATGTCTTCGAATTTTTGGTTCTGGAACATGCCGGTTTCCTCACGACGTTTTCCTTCAGCGTTTTGAGAGCAGTGGTGATAAAATAATTTACACAAAGTAAAGCGTCGCGGCCGTTACAGATGTTCTATGTCACGAAGTCCGTTTGGCTATGAATGTTTTCAAACGTGCACATGCACATTGTGATCAACAGAGACTCAACAATGGGTGAAGTAAAACGGTACACATTCGCGGAAATAGCCTCATGCGACGGCAGCAAGGGGCAGCCGCCGTGGGAGCGCGCTTGTCAGGATACGTCACTACTACAATCAAAGCCGAACGGACTTCGTGAAATAGAATATCTGTACCACTTGGCCACCACTGCTCTTTTTGAACTTATGAAGAAATAGATTAGTAATATATTATTCTTCAAAATGATATAAATTGAGACAGATGTAATAAAGTGTGTTACGTAACTAGGGTGCCGGTACCGGTTAGTTTCACATCGAATTTTAAATATTGTGTGGGTTGTAAGTTCAATGACATATTCTACCATTTTGGTTGCGATCGCATATCCAATTAATTTATCTTTTTTTAATATAAATTACCAAAATAAATTCAGTCAGCACCTGTTATGGTGTTAATTAATAGATGTGAGATAAAGTGTTGGTGATACAATAGTGCCATTTATGTAACAGATTATAGATTAGGTCTATAAGTTTTATAGATAGCATTGTTACACTAATCACCGTTCGCGATTTATTTGCCAAACATGCAAACAAATATGAGTACATATTTGAAAAAATAACTTTAATACCTATACAATGAAGTTCAGTTTACGCTACAACTTCATACATTTTTATAACAAATAGTGCTAGTCACTCTGAAATCAACTTAATTCCTACAAGAATAAAGTTGAAATAACAACAATTGGAAACATACCTTTGACCATACGTACAGGCGGATGGACATCGATGCGCAACCTGTTAACATGGATCCAGTACATGATTCTGAACCAAATTTTCGTCAGTAGTTTAAAAAAAAATCTGCAGTTTCACACACTTTAACCGCGTACGTATTGCATTTCTCTATGAAGCAACAGATTTTTATCGATAACCGACGAAAACTTTCTACGCTAGGGGAAGAATTTCTACCCAAAATCATGTACTTAATCCATGGTTAGAGTTTGCGCGCCAATGTCCCTGCCACCCTGTATATAATTCTACGTACAATGCGCGCCACGAAAGATGAGACTTGACCCCGCCTCCCCCGCTCTTTCCGCCGCCCCTATGACGTCCGGTCCCGTCCCGCACTCAGACCTCATAGCGCTAAAGATACCTAAAATCGTGTACTGCGCAAGTCAAACCACGTGGTGTGTCAAGTCTCATCTTTCATGGCACGCATCATACTATCATACTATGGACGTAAAAATATCGTGCACTGGATTTTCAACTCTCTATGTTAACACCGAGAGTTGAAAATTAAAAATAAAAATTCAACAGAACGCATCCTAGCGCACTCCGTTGGATTTTCAACTCTCGGTGTTAAGCCGAGCAATGAGAATTCAACAGAACACATCCTAGCGCTCACTGTTGGATTTTTAACTCTCGGTGTTAAGCCGAGCAATTAGAATTCAACAGAACGCATCCTAGCGCACACTGTTGGATTTTCAACTCTCTGTGTTAAGACCAGCAATGAAAATCCAACAGAACGCATCCTAGCGCACACTGTTGGATTTTCAACTCTCGGTGTTAAGACCAGCAATGAAAATCCAACAGAACGCATCCTAGCGCACTCCGTTGGATTTTCAACTCTCTGTGTTAAGACCAGCAATGAAAATCCAACAGAATCCATCCTAGCGTACACTGTTGGATTTTAAACTCTCAGTGTTAAGCCCAGCAATGAAAATCCAACAGAACGCATCCTAGCGCACACTGTTGGATTTTCAACTCTCGGTGTTAAGCCGAGCAATGAGAATACAACAGAACGCATCCTAGCGCACACTGTTGGATTTTTAACAATCAGCGTTAAGCAGTGCGTTGAAAATCAAGTGTGCGAAAAAAAAATCGCCGCGGGAAAAACGCGCTCGTGTGAACCTGGGCTAAGTTTGCGTCTGTGAATTGATTTATTTTATTGTACCTATGCCCATTAGCAGTTGTGATGATGTAAAATTATGTAATAAGCCTATATAAGTCATATTATAGATCTTTTTGTATAATGTAGGTTGACGTGGGATGAGATAATGTTAGATTTTTGTGTCAATTAGGTACATAATGTAGAATATTCCTTATATTAAACACATACTTTTAAATATTTTGCTTCTTTTGCAGAATCAGTCTCTATCGATCGCTCACACAGGGACACAGGTCTCCTCTTTGTGAGAGGGAGCGAGGCCGTAATCCACGTCGCAGGCCAGGGTTTGTGTTGGTGGACGCCACAATGTCTTCGGATTTTCGATAAAAAAAAATATTATTGTTTTAATAAGGTTTTGTTTATTTGTAACTATTACCCGTATCGAAGGACCAGAAAGCTCACATATCACACACAGAAAAACAATTGTTAGCTGTTATTTTTAATCCTTGACACATATTATTTAATTATGTATAACGCATAGTAAAATGACTCACCGATTTAAATATTCCTAGATTTGCATATATTATCAATATTATTTATTAATTTAAATAACGGTGTTAGACAATAGAATAAGGCTGGTTATAAAAGGAGCAACTAAATATTATACATAAGTGCGACAGACGAGAGAATGAGTTCTTGCCACGTGTCAGTTTCATACAAACGAATACGTATTTTGCGAATTTGATCTTTATTAGTTACTAGAATTGTCGCACTGATAGGTGTCAGTGCCAGACTGCAACTAGAATGTTTTTGGAACGAAGGTCCTTATCGCCCGATAAACGCTGCATACTTGGCGAATGAGAGCTAGACCGAAAAAAGTGTAACATTTTGACCGTCACACTTTTGTTACGCAACAAAAGTGTGACGGTCAAAGCGAAAGGGAATATGTTCCAACCGGCAGCGCCCTAATTGCTTAAAACGTTATTAATCACAATCTGAATAATTTTGAAGGATATTGCTAATACATTGCTTCATAATTATGTTCAAAAAATGGATCTGCCCAATAATGTAAATAGCGATATTAATGTTGCTAAGCTGTCACAAAGAAATCCGTTGCTATTGTTAATGTGTTATACAATAAGCCGTGAGTGTATCACCACACCTCTCGACTTTTTTGACTTTTATACATGGTTATTAGGATCGACCTCGTAATTGCTTTATTATCCTAAGGTTGAATGTCACTTGCACTTCATAAACTGACAAGGTCTATTTGTCTAAGTGACAGTTAGATAGTTTCAACCTTAGTGAAGTTTCAATTTACTAGCAATGAGTTCTCAGATGTGGTAGAGCAATATCACGAGATCACCTATACAATAAAGAGTGGACGTTGGTAAGTATGGTAAAAACCATTATATTAATCTTGTAGCTAATCATTTACTCTTGTATCTTCACGAGTTATAAAAATATGCAACACGAGTTTTCTCTATTTCTCGATTCCTAATAGTTTGTTAAGCAAACTAGCATTTGAACATTCAAACTCAACCTATTGAAATATGAATTCTACTTCTAATACAAGAATAATATGGCTTCGAGGCACGAAATTCTACTTAATATGTTCGAAGTCATCTCGATGTGTAAATATTAAACGCTCAAGTAGGCATCTATTCAACACTTGACCGTGCCAATATTGCTCAATAGAGACCCATCAATCAGTGTTGATTATTTAGCAATGAGCGCCTTTGGCATAGAGCATAAAATCGCTGCAACGGCATCGATTGGAGACGGCACTGCTAATAACATGGTGCCGAAAGTGAGATGTGCGCAACTTCAGGACGTCTACTACCTTAGCATCAAATCCGCGTTTCCAACTCCGTATCACCTACGGGCATAATATTAATTTGGGACCCGAACTGAGAATGAATGATACCACGATTTGACAGTTATCCTTACTCTCGATGTTTCAATGCCCGTCCGAAAAAGATAAACTTCGAACTAGTTTCGGACGGGCCAGTACAGCAATGCGATTCTGTAACCAACTCACCGTGAAAACTTAGGTGAAGTGAGCGTGGCTCTCCACGCTCACTTCGCACACGCACACAGCTCACTAGCTGTCAATAATGTCAATTCCTAGCAAAAACAAACTCACATCACCTAAGTTTTCACGGTGAGATTTTTACAGAATCAACCGGCTTATCTTAAATAAATGGACAGACTTGGAGAGAAGGCGTCACGGACGCCATTCAACTGTTTCTATACGTCATTCGTGTCAGTGTGGGTCAACGGTGACACGCTTGTTTTGTATGGAATGTGATGACAGCGCGGCTTCCAGCAGCGACCACCGGGGCGTCATGTGCTCCGTGCCCTTTAGTGTATCGTTCACCAATTTATTTGCTAACACTGAACCTTTACCTTTGTTGCCTAAGCGACAGAACAACTCAGAAATAGCTGTCGCATCTCTAAAGCCGTACCGTATTCATGGGAAACAAAAGTCGCGCGATATGTTTTAGAGCCCCCGCAGACCACAGACTTTTTATCGGCCGATAGTTTAGTCGGGTTGGTCTGCTAGTACGCACACCGAGCCAACTAAACAGTTCAGTCGGTGATGAGTGCGCAAACTATCCAACAGTCTGCCGACTATTTGCTAGTTTCTAACCAACTGTTGAAAAGAGTGGTCGCACTGCACAATGAAAATTAATAAAACATTGTATAGAATTGTTATTATTGCTCTCATACAACGGAGGAGGAAAATTAAAAAGAGAGCCCGAGAGTATTGGGTGCATCCTATCTTATCCTCTTTTAAGTTTTTCTTATAAAGTGCAGGGCGTTTTTCGACTTCCTCGATCAAAGTTACGATCGAAGATTCCGAAATAGCGACTGAGAATTGGGCGACGCCATTTTACAAAACACGCGCGGCCGACCATTCGCTGTCAAAACTCGGAGCGAACTGAACTATCGGCTTAGTCGGCCGACAAAAAAATCGTCGTGAGTGCGCGTGTGGTAGGGAGCCAATACTGATTATACAGTCGGCCGATAGTTTGCCGACAGTTTAGTTTGAATTGAATCGGGAAGCCCATCAAACTTGTTTATCGGCCGATACCAAATCGTCATAGTGTGCGCACTTGCTTACATCTGCGTACCGTAGAATCGCATTACTTTAGCCCTGGGGAGTAACTTTGGCCCTAACTTGGAAAAAGATTAAACTTCCCGCCACACTGTTATATTGTCAATTTTTGCAAAAATTCACACTATATTCGGTAGATGACAATGTAGGCTCGTCGGTAAAACAGTCATTCATTCTCTAAAGTAACGCGCTTATTGGCTAATGGAGCAGGTTTCGACTTGTCGGTTTTTTACCAAATTGTTACTGTGCAAACTTTCTTCTGGAGCGGATTAATTAGGTAAGTTTGTGACCTAAATTATTTTTCATAGTTTTATCTTGAAAAATTTAATATAGTTTGATTTTTCCGACATAAAATGGTGTTTTCTTTCCTATAGAATTTCGTTTTATTGATATATTTACTCCATATTTGAGAAAACTAGCGATTGGGAAACAAAAAAAATCAGTGGGTCGAAGTATACACGTCCAAAGTAAAACATTGGCCCAAATTTTGACAAAAAAAAAATGTACTAAAACACTGCAACATTTTTCCTTTTTTCACTTATAACGTTTACTTATATCCTCTTTTATATACCGATTTCATCAAAATAGATTAAGAGCTGATTAGACCAGAAAAATGGAGCGAAAAAGAAAAAAAAATCAAAATTTGGAACAAAGTAATGCGATTTTACCGGTACTGATTAAGAGCCCGACCAAACTATCGGCCGATAAAAAGTCTGTGGTCTGCGGGGGCTCTTAGTGTTATTAAAACATGTTGTAAACGTTTTCAACAAAAATATATTGCTGCAAGAATAATGAGAAACTTTTAGTACTTATTCATAATCACTAATCAGACTATCTATAATGTTCCCACTGTTGAACAGAAACTCGGGTCTCTCTGTGACGGAAAGTGGGCCGCATTCTACCACGCGGGCTCAGAGCGGGTCAGTGGAAAGAAGAAAGTGGTAAGAATCCAAATCCAAGTCCAAGTCTTCCAATTGTTTGGGATCTTGTTATTCCGGTTTCTTCACAACGATTTCTTTCATCGTTTTGAGAGATGTACGGGCGATGAAATTAAGTGCATGTCTGCCTGGGTTCGAACCCACACGACTTGCGACTCGTCAAGTCGAAACTTTAACTATTGGGTCACCATTGCTCTTGAAACCAAGACCTTAACCCGTTCCTTTGTTTGCAAAGCGACAGTCAGTTATAGTATCAGTACCCTTATTTTGTCAACAGTCGCTCCGTTTGCAACCAGCCTAAAGAATTACCATGCTAACGCATGTCCTAAATTCCATACAATCAAGAATTATGTTACTGTCAGGAAAATAATATCTTTCCAATATAATTAGCATACATATCTGTTTTATGCGGGCGGAGTTTTAAAATGCAACGATTTACATAGTTATCTTAATTTTTATAATGATTGTGTGTTTTTTTTAAATAATTATGTCAGAATTGAACGTTGCATTCTTTGGTGGTTTGGTAATCCGTAAAAATGTTAGTGATTCACTATAGATTTGATCTGCAGATGCAACCGGTTGTCTTGTAACATAGAGATGCAAATAAACATTTCTAGAAATAAGAATATCTCGATTTTGATTAAGAATCATCATCATCATGTGCCTAGCCTTTTCCCAACTATGTGTGTTGGGGTCGGCTTCCACTCTAACCGGGTGCAGCTGAATACCAATATTTTTCATGAAGCAACTGCCTATCTGACCTCTCCAACCCAGTAATACGACACCCTTGAAAAGACGATAAAGAATATTCAGTCTTAGTTAGCGCCATTCAATAACATGGGTGGCTACTATAAGATTATTACCACTCATGCACTTGGGCATTTTCACTTTAAATGGCGCAGGTCGTTTTTCGATTGTCTCATGACAACAAAATTATGAAATAAATATTTAGAAACAATTTTTTTAAGAAAAAGGGTATGTGCACTGAAAGTAATTTTATAAACTTGTGGATTTGATTTATTGGTTCCTGATAGAACACATTTTCAATTTTATTTAAATTAATAAAGTTTCGGAAATGTGTAAAATCATGATGTCCCACCGACAGTATGTATCATTGCATTTAATTTTTTAGTTTTTTTTTGTACTACAGCTAACATAGCGACAATTTAATTTTATTGTTAGATAGTTAATTTATCATTTAAACTAAGCATTTAATATCAGTCAGTAAAGAAAATATTAAATAAATTGATAAAAAGCTTGTCCCACGAATTCGCGACTACCGGACATGTCCGGATAGTAACACGCTTTTTACTACTAAAATACACATTTATCGTGTAAATTTGGCTTTCATAGCAATCCCGGGTACAAATGTCAAAGTATGAAATGCAATTTTGAAGGTAGTCACGCAAGGTGTTCAGCTGGTGCGGTACGTTTCGCGGTACAAAAAGTTGGTCAAGAAAAATCTATTGAGGTTAGTAACGTTTTTTTACGTGAATATTAAGTTTGTCTTTATTTATTTTTTAGCTGTACATAACTCAAACACTGCTGAAAGCATAAAAGTAGAATTTGATTGATTTCTGATAATATTGTTTGAGTATTTTAATTTAGTTTTAAAACGATCTACATTCGTCACGTCCTGTTAGCAACCGTTACTATAGGATGGACAAAAAATGTTACGAAACAGACATGTAAAGCTTAGAACTCATAAAATAAACTTACGAAATTTGCAAATTGCTAAAACGGTAATAATATTTGAATTTCGCGACCAACGCGACGCTTCCACCTTAACTGATGAGCAATTTTGACTGATTAAAAATATTTAGTAAGTAAGTTAGAAATTATACTGATTGAAAGTTTAAGTTTTATTCTTATTTTATTAAAATTTTATAATAAAGATACCGTGGTGGTTATGTTGATTGATTAATAGTTTGTTAGTTTATAGTTAATTAGTTGTTAAACGATGATTAAGATACTCGATACGTACCAAATAAATATTTTAAAGTACTTTAACAAAATGTTTTATTAAAATACATATTTAATACCTATGCATTTTTGTTTAATTTAGGTAGATATATTATATTCTACTCTACTTCTACTCTCATAAGAAAACTAACATTTTGTATGATTTTAACCTCACAGTGAGTTCTATTCCTAATAATTCTGTTTCGTCACGTCACATGTCCATTTAGTAACTGTCCCAAAATATTTTTGCCTTATTTATTAAAAAAAAACTTAAAATATTATCCGGAATAATATTATTAGAATATTATAAATAAAGAAAAATAAACTAAATTAAGATTATATTCCAACTTTATCATTCCTTGACCGATCAAATAAGTTACATGAAAATTAAAACTTGCATTTGGACAATATGTTACGATACTGACCAAATTGTTGAAATTTTAATTAAAAATACGTATCTAATAACCAAGTATTAATGTTTAATTTCATTAATCGATATACCAAAACTTATCAATAGCGTTTTTCTCATTTCATTTCCAGCAGTTTAATTTTTATCGCGGTTTGATTTTTGTTACTAACAAGACATTTTTAGCCCGATCTACTTTAGAAAAATAATTTTAGAAAATTAAATACTTATTTCTGCACGGAATTATTACATAAATCACATAAATTATATATTTTTTTACAGTAATTCAAAGTTTAAAGTACTAAAACAATAATAAATTTTTAAAAGCTGTTTATTATAACCTGCGCCATTTAAAATGAAAATGCCCACTTGCCTGTTTTGAATAAAGGAGCGCTCTCTATGTATTCAACCAGGTATTGCAAAGGAAGTTGGAAGTCTGTTGTTGAAGTAGTACCATCAGTGCTGCATAGATGGCGCTAATGTTAATTTGTGAAAGGTTATAAAAGTAAACTATGAACCACAGTTTGATAAAGCTTTTAGTACTGTAGTACTTTTAGCTTTTAGTACTGTTAGGCTTTTGACTACGTTATCTGTGTGTATTTTATGTCTTGTTTTAAATGATTTTTAAAATTTTTATTTGCATTGTGCGTTTTTGTTTGTGCAGAATAAACTAATTTTCTTTCTTTAGTAAAGGAAGAGCCATCGTTTCTCTGCCTAGGCCCCTGGGGTGTCGTAAAATTAATTACAGCTATATTTATTTATTTAAACTTCTCGCACAGAATAAGGTACAAAAGCGGACTTACCTAATACCTTTGACCTTAGGCATTTTCTACTAGTCAACCAAGAGTGGTGTAGAAATAAGATGGCAGGTGCTCTGAGGGAAGATAATAACATTAAAACAATATTAAATAGATAGCATAGTGAGTTATAAATAAAATATGTACAGACGCCAGCACATCAAGATACCCGAATCTGTCAAATTTACCCAATCAATATTGAACCTTATGCTTTAGCAATAAAGTTGAAAATCTATTAAACAAATTTGACAGATAGTAGTAGCTTGATGTGCTGGCTTCTGTACCTACACAAGTAGGTACCAGCTTACATACGTTATACACTTTTTTTTTACCACATTATAAATTAACACATTATTTTAAATTCATACATCTATGGCTGTATTATACTCAGACACGGTGTTCTAGTAAAGAAACGATGGAAGGAACTAAAACGTTGCCCCACACTAGGAATTACTCCTGTATCGTGGGTGCGTTTACAAACATTTAAATTCACATACACAAACAGCCAGATCCGGAACAACTACCTGTGGGCAATACAAATATTTGTTCCGTGCGGGAAATGAACCCGCGACACGCAGCGCAGCAGTCGATCGCTCAGCCACTGCGCCAACCGTGTCGTCAAAAAGGTAGAAGAATGATGTCGGTGTCCTAGTGTAATACAGGCATACATGGCTAAAGAAGGGATTACCTATTTCAGTACAATTTTTAGGGGTTTTATGGTCAATTAGCCGTGCTAAAGCCATTTTACATAATACGGAGTTATGCCCGAACAAAAATAAAAAAAAATAAAATATGTATAAACATCCAAATTCAGAACCTCCTCCTTTTTGAAGTCGGATAAAAATTAAAAAATTGTAATAATAAAGTTGTCGAGCGAGACCTTTTTATTACAAGCTTTTGTTTAAGGCCGCTCTCTCGAAAAAAGCTTGAAAAAAGCATGCAGATGAAGCCATTTTTTGTCGGCATTTACAGAGAAATTACAACTGAAAAAAATCCTTAGTAATCTTCATGATATAATACGTAATTTGGTTTAGCCATAATTTTTCTACCGGTATCACTTAATTTTAAAAAAAATCACCAAATCACCTCCAAATCATTGAGATGAAACCGTTTTACTCCTTCATTTTTTATCAAAAGAGTGTAAAAAAATATATCTACATCTTCGCAATACAAAGGAGAATAATTTGGTTTTGTTACTTTTTTAAAATATGTATTATTTTTATGATAATAAATTAAAAAGGCCTCTGATAAAGGACTGCGTCTACATCACCCCCGCACTCGTCCATAAATTTAGTGCGGGGCGCATCGTGTTGCTAGGTGGACGTATGTCGCGTTGCGAGAACTCCGCACTACGAAATAAAATCGTAAAATATTACTGCAAAAACAAAAAGTGTACCTACCCAAGCGGGGTTTTATGAAACTTATGCGCTGTCCATTACTCTGTGTACATAGGTACTGTTTATAAAATACCTACCTCATTCAAACGAAAGTCGTAAGTACTAGTAGTGAATGATCACAGAAGGTCCACGTCCACGAAATGATTCAGCCAATATTATAAATTTTACTTTTCGGTGCCTAAGTAAAGTCTATTATTCTGATGCGTTGCGATTATTTGTGACATATTGTGACACAAAACTGAAAATGCTCCTAAAGTAGGTATTAATTATGATTATAGGTTACGTACTTGCTAATAATTTGTCAATTTATTGATTACCGGCGTAATTATTTTCAAATAAAAAAATCAAATCAAATCATTTATTTGCATAAAACAGGTTCAGTGGATGTTAAAAAAGGTCAAATGGTACACTGTTAATAACCATATAAGGTGTGCAAATATAAAACAAGAATGTTAACTGTTAATAATTTTCACTATTCAATAAAGTACGGACGCCAAGCACATCAACCTACCCGAAACTGTCAAATTTTCGCAATCAACTTTGAACCTTATGCTTTAGTGATAAAGTTGAAAATCTATTAAAGAAATCTGACAGATTGTAGTAACTTGATGTGCTGGCGTCTGTACAATGTCATTGAAAATAAAATTATCGTAAATACAGATCAGTCAACAAAATAAGGAATTAAAAATAATAATGTCATACAATAGTAAAAAGTAGTAGTTCAATAATATATATGTATAGGCTGGATTTTTTTAACCTAACCTAGAAGGCAAGTACTCTAAACACTGGAGATAGCAAATTTTACTCAAAGGAAAATCCCTTCATTAAAAAAAAAACAAATCTGCAATCAAAGATGTTCGAAAATTCGCTTGCCGCTCTCGGGAATCGAACCGCCTAAAATCCGAAAAAATAATACCCTGTACTTTTATGGCATCAATCGATAGGGTCAATCATAAGGATCAAATCTCTCTATGGCAGATCGAAAGTCGAATACTTTTTACTCGATTTCTATCGTCGCGGGTGACATCAATCAATCAATTAAATCAGCCTATCGCAGACCGCGGGTGGCACAGACTACATAAAATTAGAAAAACAAATTGGTAGTCATGTTTTTTATTATAATTATTATCACTTATCATTACTATCCATGTGGGCTAAAGTGGGTCAATAATATTATTCAACTAATTAAATCAAATAAAAAAATCATTACCTATACGTAGTGAATCAATTAGTTCTACCAGAGAAGTTGAAGGTGATTCTGTTGATTTGGATGTGAATGTATTTTTTTTTTACAAATTATGAATCTATATTTTTGTTTTACTTGTAAATATATGTATAACTGCATTCATTTTAGGAACAAGATGATTTGGGCATTCAAAAACTACGGTCTCTATTGGATGACATGGTGACTCACAAGCATCTTGTAAGGTCTGTCGAAGAACTTGAAGATTATTCAGCTGTATTTTAGTTATAATATATTTGTTTATAAAAAATATAACAAATAATATGACATACACTAGTGATAATTATACTACCTATACCTACCTACCTACCTACCTTACCTGCCTACCTATCTACCCTACCTTCCTATCTGCCTTACCCTAACTACCTACCTACCCTACATACCTACCTACCTATCTACGTACATGCCTACCTACCCTTCTTCTCTTCATAGAAACCTTCCTAAGACTTCAACGAATATTTAAAAAAAAACCGAATTGGTCCAGCCATTCTTGAGTTTTGCGCTTAGCAGCACATTTAGCCATTAATTTTAGTTAAAAAGATACATTAAGTTGTTTACCACATGGCAAGCCAGGCTGATTTATATTAAGGGTATAGCTTCTACTCACGGCCTCGAAAGCTTTTAACAATTTTATTCGTAACTATAGCCCGAAAAGTACATCCATATCAATAGATAATACCTAAATAAAACCAAAACTGGACCATTGTAAATACAGGGTGTCCCAGAACTCAACGTCAAGCCGAAACGGGGTGACAGGATTGATCATAACCATCACGAGAAAAATCTGAAAAAAAATCTATCCCATGCAGTTTGAAAATTATGGGCATTTTAAGAAAAACCTAGAATTTTGATCAAACTGTAACATTTTTCGGTTATTGTGGTTATTCTTTTTTATTTTTGTTCATTTGAACTTTGGAAACGTAATCCTAAATAACATTTCTAGAATCCCAATAAAAAATAATGACACAATTGCCTCAAGTTTCCGAGAATTGAGACTATTCGTTAAACTACGAATTTAAAATTTTCAAGATTCGTCGACTTTGATAGGCCCTCCTGTAAAAAAAATGTACTAGAGTGCCTTGGCAAGTGGCATTAAAAGTTGGTGCATTTAATCAGAATTCTAAAATGGTACAATACTTGTTAGTTCTATACAATAAAAAAGAGTAAAAAAATTAAAACCTCAAGTAACCCGATTTTTGCTATCTCAGTTAAAATGTTTTTGATTCGCACAAGCTCTAGGTAGGTTCTTAATTTTAAGGCAAAATGATGAGAGAGATGGATAGTGGGTATGTTTGCCATGAGTGAGCGAGACAGATAGTGACGCCACTTTTATTAAAGTGAAAAAAGTGAAAAAAAGTTAGTAAAATAATGAAAAATCTTGATCTAGTTTAATTTAGGTTTGTTGGAATAAAAGTCAGATAGAGAAATAACGTTTTTTATTACAATAAATAAGCCCATTGAGAACGTAGCCGACCTGCGTGAACGCATTTCTCGAGCAGCTGAGGAGATCAACTCTTGAAGATATGCCCGACTAATAAGTAGATCTTTTTTAAGAAGATGTAGGGCTTGTATTGAGGCTGATGGTAAACAATTTGAACATTTATTGTAATAAAAATGTTATTTCTCTATCTGACTTTTATTCCAACAAACCTAAATTAAACTAGATCAAGATTTTTCATTATTTTTACTAACTTTTTTTCACTTTTTTCACTTTAATAAAAGTGGCGTCACTATCTGTCTCGCTCACTCATGGCAAACATACCCACTATCCATCTCTCTCATCATTTTGCCTTAAAATTAAGAACCTACCTAGAGCTTGTGCGAATCAAAAACATTTTAACTGAGATAGCAAAAATCGGGTTACTTGAGGTTTTAATTTTTTTACTCTTTTTTATTGTATGGAACTAACAAGTTCTGATTAAACGCGCCAACTTTTAATACCACTTGCCAAGGCACTCTAGTACATTTTTTTTTAAAGGAGGGCCAATCAAAGTCGACGAATCTTGAAAATTTTAAATTCGTAGTTTAACGAATAGTCTCAATTCTCGGAAACTTGAGGCAATCGTGTCATTATTTTTTATTGGGATTCTAGAAATGTTATTTAGGATTACGTTTCCAAAGTTTAATTGAACAAAAATAAAAAAGAATAACCACAATAACCGAAAAATGGTACAGTTTGATCAAATTTCGAGGTTTTTCTTAAAATGCCCATAATTTTCAAACTGCATGGGATAGATTTTTTTTTATATTTTTCTCGTGATGGTTATGATCAATCCTGTCACCCCGTTTCGGCTTGACGTTGAGTTCTGGGACACCCTGTATATGTGGTACACATAATTATTTAACTTTCACGATGACTTGACCTTCTGTGATTTCGATACTCTGTGACGAGACTAGGCGAGGCAAACCGTGGTGGCGGCGCACACAACCGCACATTTTCTGTTGCATGCGGGTAGCGGAGTGGCGCGGAGAAGGGGTCGTTAGCTCCGCCCAAATGCTCAAGGTTATCGGCATTAATACAGGCCTTAACTTGTCTTGTTAGATAGTGAGTATGTATCGTTCTCTTTTCCTATAGAGGGGGGCACCTGCCCCTCCCCGCCTCTTGGCGACGCCCTTGCCAGTAGTCATGCAAAAGTTACAAAAATGAAAACTAAACCACTAATCTATAACAAAACTAGCAGTGCCCCGCGGTTTCACCCGCATAAGTGACGATCCCGTAGAAATATCGGTATAGAACTATCCTAGGTATATACCTAGGATAGTTCTTATACCGATATTTTACCGCGAAAGGATATCCTTTCGCGGGACTAAAACTATCTCCATACCAAATTTCATCTAAATCGGTTCAGCGGTTTAAGCGTGAAGAGGTAACAGACAGACAGACACACTTTCGTATTTATAATATTATGGATACTAAACTTTAACAAAACAACACAAAACCAAATATAATTAATTCATTTAATACTTTTGTTGTCTTCCGTGTTTTATAGGTTTAAATTATAATACAAAATCAGGGCCTGGCATCAAATTATGCGCGGGCACACACGTTTCTTGTTATCAATGCTTTATACAATAACAGTGCCGGTTAATTAAACCATGGTTACGACAGCTAGTTACGTGTAGCGACATACGCGGCGACATTTGAGGGAGCTTGTCGGCAAGCTTTCATGAAGTTATTATGTCTAGTATCGGCACGAACTTTACTTATTATATTTACTTACTACTACTACTACTACTACTACTTACTACTTACTACTACTACTACTTACTACTACTACCACTACTACTACTACATACTACTACTACTACAGCTACTACTACTACTACTACTTACTACTACTACTACTTATACTTACTACTACTACTACTTATACTTACTACTAATACTACTACTACTACTTACTACTACTACTACTTAATGTGCCACAGCTGGGCAAAGTCATCCCTACTCTCTTTTCACCTATCTCTATCCAGAGCTGCCAAGGAACAATCTTTATGAAAGGAGTCCAGGGGGCCTAAAAAGGCCACTTTAGCAGAATCATAAAAGGATAACATTATGAATCATAATGGACAGTTAACTGTTAAGTTAATGGTATCAAATCCTAATGGTGAAGGATTTTTCAGTTATTTCTTTTTGTCTGTGCTAAAATACCAATCAATCCAATCCAAATCCAATCCCAATCTCTTTGATTATACCTACGTAGTGCAGCGAAAAAAGAAAAACACCGAATGTCTTCAACATATTATGATTCATAATGTTATCCTTTTATGATTTTGCCAAAGTGGCCTTTCTAGGCCCCCAGCTCATCCCGCCATCTCCACCTGGGCCTGATGCGATGGCGGGACCCACTGAGTCGTAAGTTTGGCCCATTGATCGTCTGACATGCGGCAGTTGTGTCCAGCCCAATTTCACTTAAGCTTGCCATCTTTCCGAGTGACATCAGTTATTTTAGTGATGGAACGGATTGTTGTATTCTTAACCCGGTCCACAAGCTTAATACCCAGAATACTCCGATCCATAGCTCTCTGGTAAACTATATTTATTTATTTAGCTAATTAAAACACTACAACACGGTACAATTAGGTCCATTGATTAACATTTAAACATAAAAAAGGTATCTACATAATGTTGACAGTTATGTTGTATATACCTACATAATTTTATTAAAAACTAACATGGAGCAGTAGACAGAAGGTACATTGCCTAGTTTTTCTCATGGAGCACGAGACTTAGAAATTGGCAGTCCGAAAACATAATTAAAAGCAAGATGTTATAGGATGACCAGTCCCCACGATCTAGGGTGACCCCAACGTAGATTTGGGTATATATCGCCACTACTAAGAGGCTATATTCAAATGCACAATTAATTATTGCCATAATGCTCCTTAAGCATTAGGTACTTCGAGTTCGGAAAGACCGAATGCTGTACACGATCCATTTGCATACCTACTACAAAGAATAGAAAAAACATTTAAATTCCACTCTCTTCAGCTGCCACATCCACAACAACGTATGATCAGCACGAATACAACCCCGTATATTCCTCAACATAATAATACTTATACATAATATACATGTATCGACCGCCCGTAGACCGCATATAGTCGTTAATTAAACCATAACAACGTTGCAAGCACTTATATTGTAGACGCTGCGTCAATGTTGCGCTAATAAGACCATTTCCTTGCATTCATGTCTTATAAAGTTACAAGACTCCATTCCTTTATTATGTACTAGCTGGTACTTAACAGCCCCGTTGGTCTCGTGGTTGCAAGCGCAACTGCTGAGTGTGCAGTCCAGGGTGCTTATACTCTTTAATTTAATTCCGATAGATCGACATTGGAATTGTGACGTTTTGTACTCTTGAGTTCGATGCTAGCGCCAAATGATTTTTAGATTGGGTGTCCATTTTGGAGAACTAAGTGGAACTGGGTTCGGCAGGGCCGTGCGAAAATTAGCCTGCGCCCCAATTCTTGTTTTTTTTTTTTTTAATACTTACTCTACAATAAAATTAGGTACATTTTCAAACATCAAATTAAATTTTCCGGCTTTAAAATCGACAATCTTTTTTTATGATATCGTCTGTTTTTTAATGAACTTTCAATTCGATAGGTATAGCCAAAGTCAATCTCTCTGACCTGAGACATAGTTAATCGTAAGTAATTTTTTATTCATTTCAATTTCGAGACGGTTTACGCATGGTACGTGTAGGTTTAAGGATTGGCTTGCGCCCCCTAAGACCTTGTGCCCGGGTGCCATGCACCCCTTGCACCCCCGGGTAAAGACGGCCCAGGGGTTCGGGTTTGGCGTGGGGTAATTGTTGACAATATTGTTTTCAAGAGTTCCGAATCGTCACTGTAAAATTAAAATTGGAATCATATTGGCATCTCATTGGAATTAAAATTAGTTTGGAGAGTAAGTCCCCTGGGTTTCCTAGATTCCCAGGTCAGGCTAAGTGTTATTGGGTTTTCCATCAGGAACTTCTTGTAATAGCCCAGAGTTTGGAAGTTGACGGTGTGACACCCCCGTGCCTCGGAAATCACGTGAGCCGTTGTTCCTGCGCCTGGTCTCTCTTCAATCGGATTGCTGTCGATTGATTGTCGGTGTCGGATTGCCGTCCCATCGGACTATGAGAGTGAGGAAATAGAATGCACCTGTGTCTGTGCACACACTTGTGCACTATATTATCTCCCGAGCCGAAGGATATAAGTCTCTGTTGAGATTGGCCGCCATGGCCGAAATATGGTCTGCAGGACTATATTACTATATTGAAAAATTACATACATAACATAACATCACGCTGATAATCCCCGAAGGGTATTTTTTTTTTCTTTCAGCTTCCGGCAAGAGGCCTTTGGCCCCCTCAGGTTGGGCAGGAGCCGCTAGAAGGTGGCCCCGGCCCGTTCCAGTCTTGAAACCCCTTGGATTGTGATTTAAAGTGTGTTACGCAAATACACATCGAAAATTCATTAATTAAAGTCTGTATAGCCTCCTCCAACAGCGTGTGTCAATAAATCGACCCAATTAACCTGTCGTGTTACCTATTGGCAACACTGCGAATGACACGATCTAATAGAGTTCCATCAGCGATGACAGTATTTCATTTAGTAGCAAAATTATGATGCAGGAGGTAGGTAATTACTAGGGATTACTAATAATTATGAGTTGTAGGTCGAAGGTTCGAATTCAGACAGGCGCTTTACTTTGTGTAAATTAGTTCATCACCACTGCTCTCACAACGGAGAAGGAAAACATCGTGAGGAAACCGGCATGTCCTAGTACCAAAAAATTAAATAAATGTGATGTCTACCAACCCGCACTGGGCCCGCATGGTTGATTACGGCCCACTCCCTCTCACAGAGAGGTCACTGTGTGTCCTAGCAGTGGGAACATTATAGCTGATGATGGCTACTAATTAAAGGCATCATCCAACACATTAACGACGGACATAGGTCGAAAGTCCAACTGGTCTTTTTTTTTCCAGGATGGGTAATCATCAAATGACCCCTCCCGCTCTGGGTGGAGCGGAAGAGAGTGTCAGACTCTTACCGACTAAAACCCACCCGTGTTTCTTCCTTAGCCCTTTATGTTCCGGGCCAGCGGTAACCCTTTCGGACTATCTGGCTGAACTGGTCTGACTTAAGAATTGTGGTAACTACACTGGCACTTATTCCTTCAAGTGGATCATATACAATGGTACGAAATGTTCCAATTCGTAGTCAGTACAAAAATGCTTTGAGCAATTATAAATGTAAAACTGCATTAGTAAAAAAAAGTGTCCTGGGTATGGCTCCACGCATTTATAATAAAATTCCAGACGCCATAAAAGAATTAAATTTTACACAATTTAAGAAAAAAATGAAATTGTTCTTGATTGATAAAGGTTATTATACTATTGATGACTACTTAAATGACGAATTAATTTAGAATTACAATTATAAGTATTGACATTTTAATTATTTTGACAGATCTCTGACATTTTAATAATTCCTCATTTGGGTTTGACATAATTGTAATATGAAATAATATGTGATCGTTCAATTTATTTTCTATTTAATACCATAACTATGCATGATTTTCAAATATTTTTAGAAAATTTTAATTTGTAATCCTCGGTTAGATTTGCACACCATATTTGTACGCCTCCTGGCATAACATAGCGCTCTGATCATCAAACATAAGATCTGTATTTCTTTACCTATGTTAACAAATAAATAAATTATTATTATTATTATCACTGTATGTGGATCATGGCGGCAGTCACCGGCCATTCCAACCAGCCCACCTCCCTCCAGAATTAGATTAGGTGTCCTTGTCTGTTCAGAACATCTGCAAAAGATCTAGGTGTCCGAAGGATTTCTGTTCTAACTTACCTATGTGACGCTTTTGCATTCAAAGAGCACTTTTTTTTTTATCGTGGAGAAATGCTCATGCATACTGCACTACCACGGGGAGATAGTGCAGTTATGTGGGACTCTAACCCACTAAAACTCCACGGTGTCCTCCTCTGCCGCTTACGGCGGGAACAAAGAGCACTTGCGCATCAGTTTCCTCAGCCTCCATGTAGGCATTATCGAGTACTTTCCCTATAGAGGTCAGTGGGGCATTATCTTTATATTTATTTCTTTGACATAATTTATCAAATCTCACTACAAATTCAATATTTTCCTGCATCGTTAATATCTTTAATCCCTTCGAGCAATATCCCCATATTCATTGGAAAAATGTTGTGCGACAATCGCGTAACATTGCTAACCATGAATACGGAACATCAGCATGTTGCCAGCAACTTTTGTTCCGCGATGTAAAAACCTGTTGCTACAACAATGTTGCGCCGCTTGGTTGTCCAATGAATACACGGCTTGAATCAGTTGTGTTTTAAAGACTTGAAAAAAACTTGCATTGCACAAGCCGGGTTTTGAACCTACTTGAGTGTGTTAGAAGCTGGTTCATCAATTGCTCGGTCACTCAGATTTTTTTTTTTTAAAACGTTGCCCCACACTAGGAATTACTCCTGTATCGTGGGTGCGTTTACAAACATTTAAATTCACATACACAAATAGACAGACCCGGAACAACTACCTGTAGGCAATACAAATATTTGTTCCGTGCGGGAATCGAACCCGCGACACGCAGCGCAGCAGTCGATCGTTCAGCCACTGCGCCAACCGTGTCGTCGTTTTATCGTCGTCTCATACATAACATTGCGCCTACAATACCCGAAGGGTGAAGCACAGGCCAGAGACATATCTATATTACAACCACATATCGCCAATTTAAGTCCCATGTAACAGAAGGCGAGCCTATTGTCGTTAACAGGGCACTAATCCGGACTCCAGGCTACTACTGAAAAATTTCTGATGGAAACACCCAATAACACTTCACCCGAACTTCCAATGAACCCAGGACCTCATGTCTCAACTTTTATAAAGGAATAATCTTATAAAATCTAGCTTAAAAACTTCAAAGCTACCAAGTCTGTTCTGCAAAATCGATGCGATGTTATACGTAAACGTTTCTGTCTCGTACGATTAATTATCCCGACGCTATAATAACACGCGGCTCATTAAAACTGAAACGCAAACCCCGTAACACTGACACTTTAAAATTGTAAGCAATCATTTCGACTCATCCGTAGAACAGAGTCCGATGTGATCATGGAGCGAAAACGAGTTAAATAGCTAGATGAGATAAGGAATACGAACTCTACAGACGTACGTTTTTAGAATTTTCGTATCTTATTTAGTTTCGGAAATATAGAATCGAATAACGTTCAATCTGACATTAGCTCCGGATAAAAACGCACGAAGTGATGAAGCGACGGCGCGCGGGAAGCGGGGGCGGCGCGGGCGCCCCGTCCGTTCGTCAGTCCGGCCGCTGTTTGTTGGAGGGGGGGCATTTTTGTGTCATGCGCTTAGCTTTTTTTCGGTTTGATGATAACAATAATTTATTAAGTGTTTTGCATGAAAAAACATATTTTTAGAGATGTCACGAATTCACGATCATGGAAAATGTTGAATATCCTTGAAAAAGATGCAAAAAGGCGTGAGCTTACTACTTCATCAATTAATGTTCCTGCTGTTTATAATATGAAGAAAAGTGTAAATACTGGTAAGTCGACGATTTCAGTTGTATTATTTCGTGATACATACTATTAAGTTCTTAAACTAATAAAAATTAAGACCTATATTGCTTTTAATCTCAGTAAACAGTTGTGGGCGATCTATTTTTATATAGGACGTTTTTTGACGGAGAGGTATAGAAACGAATTTTCAGTGCGAAAATACGATTGGCGTAATGCATATTCACAGAGTAATCATTCATTCTGTAATAATAAACAGTAAAAAGTAGAAGTATTATGAAATATTAGGACGATTTTATACGAACATTATTGAACTTCTAAGCGTTTCATGTCAATATAGGACGTTTTTCTACGGAATCTGTGATGCGATTTGTTGGTTCGATATTAAGATGGGACGTTGTTACTGGGATATTGAAATCAGTTAGGACGTTATTCTTTTAAAAATATCGTTAAATATAAAGATTTTTTGTCTAAAATTTGTTTAATTAATTGTTAGGTACATTTGTCTTGCATTGTACACATTATAGTATTTTATGAATACCTTTAAGTATTTTTTTTAATTTCAGTTATTAATGTTGGTGACAACGACATGACAGAACAAGTGTCGCCTTTGCCTCCTGGTGCAGAAGAAGTCAGTCAGGAACTAGCTGATATATGGGAAGAAGATCTGCATGAAGATGGTGGGACCAAAGAAATTACCTGCGACAGCTCAATACCGAACGTCATGTCTGATCCCTCTGCCGAGGATTTTGACAGCAATCAACCTAGAACATTTTCTTTGGAAGTGCCTTCTAGTTTCGAGAATTCACCATTAATACAACTTGAAGTGCTGCTAGAAGTTTCTCACCACAGATCTACCCCGGTTAATTTGGAACTGTCAGTGCCAACTCCTATGCCGTCTCCTACTAATGTCCATTCGATCTGCGATAGCACATTCTGCCCTAATCATGTAGACAGTGTCTCTACGATTTCTTCGTCGTCATTTGTTTGTGACCATGTTCGGGCATTTGTCCCTGTTGAATCGCATTATATACGCAAGAATAGTCAAAAACTCTACCTACAAGGAGACTTAAGTATTGCCAAAATGTTCAAATTGTATCTTGAATGGTTCGACCCCGAGAAATACACCTCTAAGGCTACAAAAGAACGCCAGTATCGTGACATTGTTAACTCAAACTTCAATCTAGCTTTCCATATTCCCAAAAAGATCAGTGCAACGAATGTCATGTTTTCCGATTGAAAAAGAATCCAACAGACCAAGAAAAAGAAACCATTCAACAACACCAGACTAATAAGAAGGTCGCAAGGGATTTAAAAAGCCAAGATAAAAAAGACGCTGAGGAGTCAAATGGAAATATGGTTACTGCTTTGTTTGATTTAAAAAAAAGTATTGCATTGTCCTCATGGCCATATAAACATATTTTACTATAAGAGAAAGCTATCTTCTTTTAACTTCACGGTTTTTGACATGGGTAAAAGGAAGGTCTTTTGCTATATGTGGGATCTCTATATGGGGCTCTCGATGACAGAGTGTCCACTCTGTCATCGAGAGCACTTCTCAAACCAAAACTATCTATACCCCTCATGAATGGCGTTTATTAGTAAGATGGGCCAAGAATGAAGGAGAACCCTACGTTGTCCGCAACGTAACTCAGAATGACGTGTTTGACTTTAAATGTCTTCTTAATAATAAGGTTTGGATGAAAGACATTAAGGGAAAGAAAATTAACTGGAGTAATATTCGAGAAGTTCATACAGACGGTAGTGATCCTAACAAATTGTTTTTTAAATATGACCTGACTCAACCTGATTATAATATTTTAGTGATTCGCGGTAACACGAGGAACTCGGTACAAACTGAACTTAAACCTGCATATTCTGAACCTATTATGGTTCCTGCTGCTGAATATAAAGACTTAATAGATATGTGCCGCTCAGAAGTAATTCCCTTAGAGTATCATCCATACTTTAACTCTTTGACACATTACACCACTGTTGATGTTTCTGAAGAATCGGATGATGACCTATCGGATTAAGAATTATTTTAGATATTATTATTTTCGTTTTCGCTGCTTTTTTTTGAGCTGCATTCTTCCTACTGATTTAGTGAAACAGTGTTAATTATAATAAGTACTCAACTAAGTAATTTTATGTTTGTTTATGTACAATTTCATTGCTAAAGTATGTGCACCCACGTCTAGGTCACGATGTAAGACTGATTGATAATTATTAAGAAGGCTAGTTGTTATATAATTTATTTTGAATTAAGTAACTCGTGCGAAGTGTAAATAAATCTTCATTATTATAATAACGTATTTTCCGTTGTTATGATAAATATTTACGTACTTATAAGTTGAAGACTGCTAATTTAAGTCCGTGCCGTAGTCGTGTAAGTTACCTAGTTACCATGCTGTGATACGATACGCCATTTAGTTACTAGTTTTGTTACCTATTTTGATTTTTTTTAATTAATAAACGATTTTAAATAATAATTTCAATTTTTATTTAGTTATATGAGAGGGTAGTCTTAATATGGCTAACATAATGTTTAAATATTTTAAGGTGGTTATTCACAAAGGACTCATAAGGGATGGGTAATTCCAACAAAAAATGACCCATAGTAATATAGAACGTCATTTAATTCAGATGTTTCCATAAAACAACGTATAATGTTCACTACGGACCCCCGCTCTTCCGCCATAAAATGTCCTATGTTGATATGGAACTCACTATCTTGTGAAATAAAAGGATAAGAAATATACACTATATAGCATTTAACTAGGCTGGGGCGTTGTTACAACATACCAAAAAATCTAAATGTCAAGTCTCACCGTTTAAGAGTTATACAAGTCTACAACTTCTCTAACCTCTACTGAAAACTATCAATCCTACAGATCGGACTTTATTCTACGGATGAGTCGATTTATTTTATGAGTGACGGTTTGTTATGAAAATGTTGTAACAGTTTATATTATTTGAATTTATGTAAAATGTTGCAACTTCGCAAGCACGACTTTGAGAAGGGGGTCATAGACTTGATCCTCAAGTTGCGTAAAACGGTTATGGGGATTTTTCATGAAGAAATTCCTAGTAGCAGCCCCTGGTATAGATTTGTAATATTTCATGGGTCATAAAAACAAGGGGCAGAGTGTAGGTGCCGTTTAGAAGAATACATAATCAGCCTGTAATATTCCAACTGTTTCCAGACTTAGGCCTCCTCTCAGTGGGAGGGAGTGGGCCGAGAGAAGATTAAGCAGAGTGATTAACTTGTCCTAACGCTGGCGATTAACGAGAAGCGAGTAGAGCTTGCAACTACAAACGAGTTGGCGAGCAGCGAGTGTGCTACGGTGACGAGCGATTACTCGTAGGTATGCGTATATAAAGTGTGAGTCTCTCAGCGAGTGTTCTGTTCGGCAAGCGAGCGTCGCTGTCTCGCTGAGCGAATACTTTCTTTAATAGCTTGTCAACGAGTGTGTGAACAGACAGTGATCAACTATTAATTGTGTATCTCTTTTACTGACACGGGACCTAAAATCATTTGCACGTATCCCGAGCGAGAATATCGTTGAGCTAGTCGCTTCCTCTTTGGCGGTGGAACAGGTGTCTTTGGCCCCTCGACCTCGAGGCTACACAAAAGTAACGTGTTACAAACTCAAATCACCAATGAGTAGCCAAAATGTAAAAGACACGGAGTAAATCTGTATATTAAGTATATTCACATCATGGTCACAGTACTACGAGTAGTCACAGCGGAGTTAGTATTTCAATTGCGTTCTGTACACGACACAACCAATCACAAACTAGTTAATAACGCGCTAGTAAGTCGCGTAGTATACGTCCAAAGATCGATCAAGAAATGTCAAAAACTCACACCCAGAACAAACGTCAACAAATTAATAATAATAGGCACATTTACGTGAAGTTCAAAAGCTTTTCTTTACAAAATATAATGGGTAACACCGTTGTCGTAGTAAGTTTAATTCGTAACACACCTGAAAGGTTCGCACGGGTGATAAAGAACATTCGTACTATTGGTGTGTGTGAGTAGAGGATGAAATTAATGTGAGTGAGTTATCACAGAATTCTCTCACCTTTTTCTCATCAACTTTGACGAGAAAAAGGTAAGAGAATTATACTAATTTGTTTTTAGGTTAGTATCGTGGCGTGGGTATGAAAGAGAAACAATTTATTATTGGTTAGTGAGTTGATGTGAGTTTGACAAATAATCTATGGAGAGAAACCTCGGTTTAATGTAAGAGAATAAAAGCTTAATTTAATAGCATACCAGCCAGGTTCCTACAGCCAGCTGGTGGCTGGAGGTTAGCGAAATATAAAAAACAAAAAATAATAATAATTTATTTAATATTTTTTTAATTAGAATAGCATAAGTACATATAAGTCGGTGAGCACAGTTCAAAGTTTCAAAAAACTCGAACCCATGACCTCATACTCAGCAATACCGCTTGCGATCACTAGATTAACGAGGCAGGCAGACACGTTTCCCTTAGCAACCAATGGTAGAGGAGCTCGCGGGATGTTAAAGCGAGTTGCTACCTATAAAATGATAAGCGCAATTCTGAACACAGAACGGTGAATCTTTTAATGCCTTCTACTTTGTTAATGTCTGAAAGTATTAAAGGAAGTATAATAATTTGTGTATCTCGTCACGTGATACTGGTTTAGGTTTTTTTGCTTTCAATTTCTCTACCATAAATACCAAATTTTATTGTTTGCATTTCGGCTGTTATATTTACTAATAGCTTTTAGAGTGAAAAGGAATATTGTGTACTATAAAAAGCACTCTATACCTAAGTATTTAGGAGCTGAGTTATAAGAAAAACAAATCAGAAAGAACGCTATGCGAAAACAAAGTCTTAGGGGAAGGGCAAGAGCTGTGAAAAACTCAAAACGGTGAAGGAAAACATCGTGAGGAAAGCGGCATATCCAAGAATAGAACCAAAAATTCGAAGACGTGTGATATCTGCCAACCCGCACTGGTCCCGCATGGTGGTTTATTAGCCCACTCTCCCTCGAAGAAAGGAGGCTTGTGTCCCGGCAGTGGGGACATCGTAGGCTGATTGATTATGGGGGAAATCGCGCAACGAGCGGTGCTTTTATGTCGCGCGCGATTATATCGTGTGTCGCGCCTGTTTGTAGAAGCATAGCTTTACTAGGCTACACCAAGTATTTGTACTTAAAATTCTTTCTTTATTGTTACCTAGCATGCGAATTTCCAGTATAAGCTCCTTATAAGTCTTTAAAATTCCACAGAAAGACACGAGGTCAACGAAATAATATGTTTATCGTAACAATTTTCAACTATGTTCAGACTGCCGTCATAGCGTGGGAAAACAAACATCTGTTTCTTTTAACCTTTTTTGTATCTTTTTATCTTTCGTCCCTTTTGCTTCATAATAGATGAAGCTAAACAAAATGTTTATGATAAATATTTCTTTAACATAATTATTTTGTCTGAGTTCAAATAGTGCGTAGGATTGAAGCTAGATAATGGTTACTGACTGATGTGAAGATAAGATAATGGTTACTGACTGATGTGAAGAAAAACATCGTGAGGAAACCGGCATGTCCTACCTACCTACCTACTTAACCAAAAATTCGAAGACATGTGACATCTACCAACCCGCACTGGACCCACGTGGTAGATTACAGCACGCACGCACGCAGCACGTGGGATACCAGCGTCCCAGCAGCATCAGCAGTGTGAACATGTTAGGCTTATAATGTGTGATTATGCTTTGTAATCTCGTCCTCATTGTTTACTTTGTATTTCGCATTCGTGCAATGGAGGACGAGATTACTTCACATAATCAAGGATCTAATATAGGTAAGTTACTCTGATCTGTATAATTATGTGAATGACTGATCACGGTAGTACGAGCTGGTGAACCTCGCTTTAGCTGAAAATACAAAACAAAAACGCACCAAATATCTGGCTACGCTGGTATTTTTGTAATTCGCGCTAGGTCATCATCACCGTATCAACCAAAAAACATATGGATATGCAAACATAGGCAAGAAACTCCATGGCTAATCTTTTAAAAATAATTGGCTTTTACAATGTTTTCAAATTACAGTAGGTAGGTATGGGAGGACAGCGTAGGCCTGCCAACAAGTCCCCCGTTCTTAAAGAGTTGAAATTCGATTAATGTCAATGATCTGTAATGATCTTTACAAGAACTATAATAATTTCTTCAAAAATCTGTTTTTCGTCTTCATCGTTTGTTCGTCGTCAATTCGCAGTTTATAGCCATTTCATGCAACTGTCAGAGAATGACAGATGTTGTTTGAATATAGGTACGGACGCTTTTTCACGTTGGTAGTCAATTGTTTTAACAATTTTCTTGACTTTACATTGACAAACTAGATTGCTGTGACCGATTAGTATGCCCTATTTCCCCAGTTGTTAACCAGACCAGCTTACAAGTTACAACGCCCAGCCATCCAAGGGAAATTGTGTGAAGATACTTACGCGTTCGAAGTGAACCGAAGCATGGAGGTCCAGGATACGATTTGTGTTCACTACATTGGTTCCGTAGATCAATATGTAGGTGCCTACCGGTGTACAGTCGACGGTGGATTTTGTTAAAGAGTGCAAGAATTATGTCTTTAGTAGATCAATAGATAGACTTCTATAAAAACAAAATTATAAATATTATAATAATAAAATCAAATTATACATGACCTAAAGTGCGGTCACTGTCGGACTGCATAGAAAAGAAAGAGAAGCGCGATGAAACAACCCTGGTAATTTCTTGCAAATTATTACTCAATAACAAGTTACAATAATAATATAATATTAAGTAGTGTCATCTTCTAACAATGTAATTTTTAAATGTACAGACGCTAGCACATCAACCTACCCGAAACTGTCAAATTTTCCGAATCAACTTTGAACCTTATACTCTAGCGATAAAATTGAAAATATATTAAAGAAATTTGACAGATTGTAGTAGCTTGATGTGCTGGCGTCTGTACAAACACAATAATTATTAGTAATAAAGTAAGCTGATGAAAACACCAGCTTCAAATAATCATCATTTACTTCTGACGTTGACTGTACAAACCAAACAAGCTTGAAAGATGGTATTGTATGGATTTCGGATCAAAGTTAATCGCCGAGAACGGATGGAGTAAAACCGATATGAATTTCGTTTTAATTTTCAGATAGGCTGTTTTCAACGTGGCGCCTAAGAAAAGATTTCTCTTTTCGGATGTTACAGAAGTGAAAGTAATTTTCTTTTTATGACACGAATTTGGCTTATTCCGTACTTATTCGGGTTTATTACAGTGGTTTTTTTTATCGTTCATGATTGGTTCGTATTTTTTTTTCATCTACTTAACGAAAATGTTATTCATTCATCAACGCATTGCGTAAGCCGATGGTCTAGAAGCATGAAATTTTGCACAAGAGTGCCATGGATAATACGAAAGGCTTTGAGGTTGAATAGAAGATGAAAATTTGAGAGGAAGTTCCTTATACAGGGATTGAAAAATCATCATCACCTTCCTGTCCTTGTCCGATGTTACTTGGGAACGGCTGAACACGTTTTGTTCTTCCATTTTCCCTTGTAATCACGTTATCAAACGGATTAAAAAATATAGAACAGCAATTTTGTATCCTCACAAAACCGTGTCACCAGTTTTACTTAAATCCTCAGTTCATGTACCATTATGCTCTTTTGAAAAAAATATCGACAAAATTCATCGCCGAGGGAAGCCAACGAAACGCGGACGTGATGACTTAGATGCGTTTACGGGTCCATTGATGAGAGAATTGAAAAAAAAAACGGAGATTGATGAGATTAGCCGGAAAAGGCATCCCACATGGAACAGTGGAAAGTTATGGGGGAGACCTTTGCCCAGAAGTTGATAAAAAATAGGTTTGGGAGAGCAGTGGTATCTCAGTAGTAACGGCCGCGGCCAGTTGTAGATCTTAGGTTCGGAACCCAGACATGCACTTTACTTTGTGTAAACTATTACATCACCACTGCACTCAAAACGATGAAGCAAAACATCGTGAGGAAACCGGCATGTCCTAGAACCAAAAAATCGAAGAAATGTGACATCTACTAACCTTTACTGGGCTCACGTGGTGGATTACGGCCCACTCCCTCTCACCGAGAGGAGGTCTGTGTCCCAGCAGTGGGAACGCTATAGGCTGATTAATCCACCCCGGTACTTTAGGAATCCAGAGCAGGAAAAGCGTTTAATTTTTAAACGCTTTTCCTGCTCTGGATAACCCTAGCACTAAAGCACAAAGGTGGCCGCAGATGCGATACAGTGAATTTTATTCGCTACATTAGTCTTGTTGCAATATATCATAGGTGCATACAACTTGGGTGTTACTAGAGGTGAGCGTTATTAGGCCGAAACCGGAAAATTATTAGAAGGACGATTTTTTATTACACACTTACCTAATGCATAGTGAAGCATTACTCAAACTCAAAAGTCATTTATTCAAGTTAGGCTGAGAACCAGCACTTTTCGAATTCGAAGACATGTGACATCTACCAAATTGCACTGGGCCTGTGTGGTGGATTACGGCCCACTCCTCTCAAAAAAGACAGGAAGCCTGTATCCCAGCAAAGGGAATATTCTTTTATACAGCACTTTTCGATCGTCAAAATTTAGGTTTGCATGCCTCAAGGCATTATGGTCGAACTATGCTCTATTCTTTTAACAACTTTATGTAATTACCCATATAAGTAAATAAATTATTTTGAATTTGAATTTGAAAATAACATACGAGTAAGACAGACCCCCATAACGCCAGCCCTTCGCCACTTTCTATTGCTTTCGCTGGGAAGAAGAAGTGGAGCAACCAACTTCCCAGCATCCCTACTTGATTTGTTTTTATGCTGAAAGAGGAGGAGTGTGCGAAATATTTCGCCTCGTATTTTCACTCTGTGTACAATGAGAAGCGGCCGACGTTGGACCCGGTGGCCGCGGAAGGCGCAGGTGGCGGAGCGACGGGGGCGGCGCGTGTGCATGTTGACCGCCTCAACGCGCGAGACCTGCGCGCGGCGCTCCTGCGTCTCAAGCCCAAACGCTCAGTGGGTCCAGACGGCATACCCCCTTACATTGTCAAAGATTGTCGCATGGTTTTTGAGGAGCCCTTGTTGCACGTTTTCAACTTGTGTTTGCGGGAGGGTCACTACCCAGACGAGTGGAAAATCACGCGTGTTATCCCAGTCCCTAAAGGGGGGCAGGCACTGACGTGAGTGGATACCGACCGGTGGCGGTGCTGTCGGCGTTCGCGAAGGTATTTGAATCTGTGTTGCATAACAGTATTTATACTCAGGTGAGCTCACAACTGTCAGACGCTCAACATGGCTTTCGGCCGGGTCGCAGTACGGGGGGTAACTTGTTGTCATTTGTTAACTATCTGTCGCCCGTCATTGATGCCGGAGGGCAGGTGGATGTGGCGTATTTTGATTTCCGGAAAGCTTTTGACACCGTGGATAACGATGTACTGTTGTGCAAACTCTCTGCTATGGGATTCACACCGCACTTGCTTAAATTCTTTGCTAGTTACCTTGGCGAGCGCCGACAGTACGTCGAGTTTAGGGGGCATGAATCCAGACCTTATTACACGTTCTCCGGTGTAAATCAAGGGAGTAATATTGGGCCTTTGGAATTCATTTTAATAATTAATGATCTGCCTACAGTTGTGAAAGACGCGAAGTGTCTACTGTTTGCGGATGACTTAAAATTATTCCTAAAGGTTGAGGACACTGCAGACTGTAATCGGCTCCAGTCTGACATTGACAACGTAGTCCAATGGAGTAAATCCAACAAGCTGCGTTTTAATATTGAAAAGTGTTGTGTGATGAGTTATAGCAGGGCACGTGCTCCATTACAACATCAGTACGAGATGGACAGCGAAATTATGCCGCGCGTCTCATTTGTACGAGATCTGGGCGTACAGATGGTATCTGAGCTGACGTTCTGCAAACACATAGTTGAGATGTGCGGCAGGGCTTTCAGAATTCTTGGTTTCATCTTGAGACAGTGTAAGGATTTTACAGATACTGCAGCTGTTAAAGTTTTATACAATGCACTTGTGAGAAGCCACCTAGAAACAAGTGCAATCATTTGGAATCCGCATGAAGGAAAATACAGCCTCATGTTGGAAAAAATTCAAAACAAATTTGCTAGATTTCTTTACCGTAAGCAGTATGGGGTTTATCCCTTTTATCCCCTGATGTATCCGAGTCTGTTCGTCCTGGGTATGGTCGGGTACACCAGGCTGGCAGTGAGAAGGGACGTCGCGCTGGTCAAGTATGTGGCGAGCGTACTGCTAGGGTTGCTGCACCACCCGGAGGTGCTGGCAGCGTTGCGGCTGCGCGCGCCGGACGGGTGCGTGGGTGCGCGCCGCCGCCCCGCTCTGTTAGATGTGCCAGCGGCTAGGACAAACCTACTCAAGTTTGCCCCTATGTCACGAGCCGCACGTATTATTAACATTATTACAGTATCGGAGGATATATTTGGGCAAAACCTGCCGAGATTCATTCAAAAGGCACAACTAATATTGAAAAGGGTCTGATATTATGATATAATTAGACATAGTAACTTGTAACATCGCCTTGGACAAGTCTGTAAAGGTGTTATAATTGTGGTTTAAATAAATAAATAAATAAATAATAAATTATTTCAAGTCGGTAATATTAACTAAGTATATTATATTTGCAACACTGTCATCACATGCTTGCCTGAGCATTCAGTTACACAAGTGCACAGTGAGTTCATCTCATTCACCATCACCTCTAATTAAGGTTATGAAACTACTTGGAATTAGTTATTAAACCATTTGTCTATTAACAGACTACTGGCAGATAACAGGCAGTTGTTTTGAATCTTGAAACAGACAGCATAATTAATTTTTGGAGTAATTCGGCCTCGGCTATAATTCGTCTGAGATACAACAGATGCTTAGATGGAGGTACATCTCTAGTTACCGCCTTTTGTCCGCAAATTCATCCAACCGATACCATCGACTAGGTAATGTGTTTCAATTTATAATAAAATAGTTTATATTTGAAGATTTTAACTGATTTTGAGCGCACTTCATGTTTTATTTGGTGCAAGTTGTGCCCGCAACCGTTTAACTTTTTTTCTTTTGGTATTGTTACTTTTTCAGGTTTAAACGAATGCCTACTTATTGCAGAACGAGTTCTAACTTTAGTTCAGCCCAAACCTTTGAGACAGTGTGCAGTGGTTGTATTAAACATTTTATTTTAAGAGAAAACTATTTTGCTTGAAATAAAGTACAATTTGTACTTGAGTTCATACGGCTGCCCCATTTCAAAACCTAGTAAGGACTTAAAATGAAATTTTACAGGAGAGCGCATAAACGTAATATTGGTCAGCCTATGGAATGTATTTTTTGACTTGGTTAAAGTGACTTACTAGGTTTTAAAATGATCACTAGAGAGTGAAAGGTGCACTTACTAGGTATCGATGCTTAAATATATCTCCTTTTATGTAAGTTTAAAACGCTGGTGTTTTTGTATTTGGTAGAGACCTTCTAGGTTAGCAAGATTATGCAATAAAACGATTTTTGTAAAAAGTGTCCCTTACTAGGTTTTGAAATGGGACGGCCGCATAATACAAGGAACACCTTAAACTTTTTAATTTTGGGTTCCAATGATTCTCCCACACATTTATGTGCATTTTTCGTCCTTCGGTCACATGTATGGGGAGAGCCATCCTTATTTTTTTTTTCGTAATTTCATTATGCCGCGAATACTCCTTCTTTCCAATTTTCATCGATATAGTGAATATATTCTCACAGTAAAATAGCTGTGCACAGTTCCATTTAAACTTTATGGCGGCTCTGAAGTGCGCTACAGGTTGCGCAATACCTCACCCCTCACCCCCGCTGACACATGAATTTCTTACTGCGCAGCGACTAGCCTCATGTTCCGAACCGTCATACAGTTTGAAGGCTCCTTCAAAAAGGCGCGACACGCGATAAAATACAAAGGCACCGCAAGTCGCGCAACGAGCGGTGCCTTTGTGTCGCGCGCGATTCGCGTCGCGCGTCGCGCCTGTTTGCAGGAGCCTTGAATCGGGCTGTAACATCCGGACATACGGGTAGACGGATGGACATTGATCACAAAAATAGAGTTCCGTTTTTTCCATTTGACTACGGAACCCTAAAAATGCCTTGTTAAAACCTGCGTCTAAAGATAAATCGTGTTTTGTATAAGACGGAGGACGGAGGTTTAAGTAAGTTTGATCTCGGAAACCCAAAACAAAAAGCATTCAGAGTAAATGCGCATTATCATCTCGAGGATTTTACGATATTAAATACTATACGAACATTTAATTTTCGCACAACAGCACAAATTTTAATTATAAGTTTCAAGCAAAAAAAAAAAATGTACTAGCACCAATGAAAGCCAAGTCTTTAAAAATGAATTCTCGTATTTCTGAAGTATACTTCGCTAAGTTAAAATTTAAATACTGGGAAAGTTTTGGAAATGAAAGAAACTTGCGTTTTAAAAATACTCTTCTTGCTAATTTGTAAGATTTCTGGTGGTGGTAATCAACTCATAGAGCGATGTTTGCGATAAACCAGTTTAGATTTTAACATCGTGTGTCAAACTTACAGATTCTACTAGTGAAGTATCATTTATAGATCTCGGCCTACTAAAGGTTATTCTATTATATTCTAAGACACTACTGAATAACAGTGAAGGACAACATTAAACCTTCGTCTAAGTTCGAAATCATGGCTGAATAATAAGCACGTACGGTGATCATATTATCAATGCTGGTTGCCGTTTATTTTTTGAGTATTTTAACTGACCGAATTTTTACTTATCAGAAAATAGTGGTAAGTACAAGAAAATCTGGATTTCAAATCTACACTCGCAAAAATCCTAATAAGTACTACCCTTACTTCAGTTTGACTGGTTACAAAACCGTTGAAGAAAATTATAAATGCGAATGTCAGTTTGTTGCGTTTTCACATTAAAACGGCTGAAATTTGACACATGAGTAGACCATGACATAGGTTTGGACATAAGATACTTTTTGTTTCTTTTTTTTGTTTATTTTTTATTTATTTATTTATTTATTCACAAGGCAACTACAACAGGCAATAATCATTTCAGTACCTAATAAGTTTAAAAAGTTTAGTTACAGACTACAGTCAATAGGTACAAATAGTTTCAACCCTGTAGGTACTTGTTTATGTATTGACATTAGCATTTAAATATCCCATAAACCGGCTTAAAAATAACATTCGTTAAACAAATAGTGTATTATGTATGTGAGTAATTAACAACCATAAATAGTGTTCCCGTTTGAAAGCTGTACATTGTAACCGTTGCTCTTAATATTTCGTCATGTAAAATACGTGGCGAATTTGTTGTTGGTACAGATAAGCGCGCCTCTTCCTGTGTGTGCCATCGCTGCCGGCGGGAGCACAGAAGAGCCTGCGGAAACAGAGACTACGATTTAAAATAAATATTTTGAGTAATTGGTAAGTTTCTGGAGATTGTTGATCAGATTGTGTTCTAGTGCAGAGTAGTGCAAAATTTCAGAGACTGCATGAGAAAGACATGCATTTTCTGCGTGACTAGGAATGACAGTGTGAATTCGTTGGTTGTATTTTGAAAAGGTCGTTTGTGATGAATTTGTTGCTGTTACAGATAAGCGCGCCTTTTGCTATGCTGTGCAGTGGGACTACAGAGTAGTTTCAAGGTACAGAGAATACATATTTTTAACATTGATTTGATTGATTAAAAAGTCTTGAGTATTTTTTTTAATGATTATTATTGAACAATGGTCGTAGGTAGCAAAAATAAGTCAGTGATGCTTATTTAGAGCCTTTTAAAGTTATCTCTGCAGTCGCTAGGAAAGCTGAGCACAGGGGTTAGTATTGGATTGAAACCATCAATCTTTAGTCCTTCAACGTAGGTATTCGGTATTAATTTACTGGCACACATACGATATATGTATATATAGATTTTTGCATGTTTTCAAGTAACTTTCATTAACATTTAAGTCTTCCAATAGGAATGGTTTTCATTTTAACTATTCAACAATATTCATAACGTTATTGACCAGAAAAAAATTTCGGACATAATGAAGCAATAGATTAGCAATATAATTCAAAATGATTTATATTGTGATTGATAGTGTGATACGTAATTAGGGTGCTGTTTATTGAAGTGAAAACTTCTTTAGCATCGTTGTGATTTGAAAGTTTATGAAACGAAAAAGCAACAGTAAAAAGAGACATGTAGGATTTAACGTGGGAGAAAATGAGATAGGAAGCATTATACAGTGTTTTTGTTTTTTATTAGTACAAATGACATCACATTTAATGGATGTGTGGATGTGGATGTGAACGTGGACGTGGACGTGGTCGTGGACGTGGACGTGGACGTGGACGTGGACGTGGATGTGGATGTGGATGGATGGATGTTCTTTAGCATCGTTGTGATTTGAAAGTTTATGATTGTTTCATAAACTTTCGACAAAAAAGACATGTAAATTCATAAGATTTAACGTGGGAGAAAATGAGATAGGAAGCATTATACAGTGTTTTTGAAGGTTTCACTTCTACCACGTGTGAATTGCACACATGCTGTTTTTTTATTAGGTTATGCTACGATTCATGAACAAGTAGATGCAATTAATTTTATTTTAATAATATTTTAGCATGAACTTCGCAATCTCTGACCGCACCTACTCTGTGCATGTGTACATTGTATGACTGTGTATCCAGCGTGATATATGTCGCATAAAACGCTCTGCGCTGATTATAACGCTATTCGCTTTAAGAACATGTTGTGACATGACACTTTTGCTTTACTTTTGCTGGCATAAGCCTGAGATAATGATGTCAACTTTGATCCACAGAATATGCGAAAGTAAGTCTCTTCATCTTAGTTAGTATCTGAAAAACAGCATAAGAAATGTATAAAAGGTTTCTTATTTCTTGAAAAAACCGAATACGCTCAATGATAGAGTATTTACAAAAATAAAGTTATGCTACAAGCACAAAAATACAATAATTTCTGTTAACTTACTCATTTTAACTCGCAAATTATTCAGAAAATCAATGGTATAAAATCAAATTCAAGTACATTCAAACATCTAAAAATTAATACAAGATTTTTTAAAAACAAACCAATCCTTTTCAAAAGTGGATAAACTTATGAATGCCAACGCAACTTTTAGTGTTGCCGGGTAAAAAATTCAAAATTCCAAACCTCGTTTTTTCACAGAGCAACACCGCTTAGGGAGTAAGCGAGGCGTGTGCTTGCTTATTAGAGCATTCATCCACACTCTAGCGTAGTCTCACAGCCTTTCGTTGTCCCTTTTAAAACTCATTTAAATATGATTTTAAAAGAAGATTCTTTTGCAAAGTACCTAATTTAATTTGATTTTCTTTTTTTTTTGCAGATGTGCAAGGTCTTTGTGAAAGGGTTAGAATATCAATTTCCGGAACTAAGTTGTTTTACTGCATTTTAGTGTTTTTGGTGTCGGTGGAATGACTGGAATTTTTTTGGATACCTACTTTGAAGGGTGAAATACCACATAAAGAGAAACTTTCCTCAGAGATTAATCTCAGTATACCAAATCTGGTCCTTGGCAGCTTTGGACAGAGAGAGGTGGAAAGAGAGTAGAGAGGCTTTTGCCCAGCAGTGGGAATAGCTAATAAAAAAATTTTAAAAACCAAATCGTTTCTATATTGATTTATAATAATTTTGTTATAGGGTAGTAGTTTTAGTGACTTAAATCATCACTCATCATTCTTCTGTCCTTATACCAATTTATTTGGGGTCGGGACAACATGTTTTTTCTTCCATACTTCTTTATTTGTCATCTCAATAGTCATACCCTTTTTTTCCATATCATCATTCACACAGCTCCAGCTCTTGACCATTGGACATCGTACGGACAACATGTGCTCAGAAACTGTCTCGCGTTCAGTATCTGGTTATGTCGTGTGTAATTTGCTAGTGTGATTAAATTGCTCGTGAAATTATAATCTGATTTGAACTGCAAACGGTTTTTTTATTGCGCAATAACCAACACGTACCCACAGTACGCCCACAGTAGTTAAAATATGGCTGATAATAACGAGACACACTATACCTTCTCCGTTTTCGTCCGCTGGATTCTTTGGTTTCCTGGGGGAACACCAAATACTCTTAGAGCCTTTACGCTTCCTACAAAAACCACGCAAAATGAACTTGCCAATCCAAATAACTGTAGCAATGATTACGAAACATAAACCCAAAATCCAAGGTCGTTACACAACGAAACAATCAGAGGCACAATTAGTGGGCCCAATCATTCGACCCGAAAACGTCAATCTTGTGAGAATTACACGCCATCAGCAGACGGCTCGTTACTAGTTACATTATAGGACCCGGGGGATACTGACTATTTATGTAGACCTATGTAGTTAAACTAAGGGTAAAGTAGGATGTGTACGGAGAGGTTTGCCACGTTACGTAGTTGTGCAGTTCATTTGTTTTCCAACCACGGATTCGTAGGTAGCGTAGCTGTGGTTCGAGATGATCCCGCTTACATTCTCATACAAAGCGAAGCTACACGTAGAACAGCGCATTTAAGCCAGCTTCCCATTATTATTGAGCGAGAAGGATGAGGTTTTCAAAGATAATCAAGACCTTTTTAGAACCGATTATGATGACAGGCAGTTTTGGCGCCCAAATGGGCCAATAAGATACGACATACAATAAATGTGTTGGGCGCCAAAAAACACATTATACAATTAAAAGCGTTAAATTGAGAGTAAACTTACATATTATCTTTAATATTTAGTCAACTATTGTGGATAAAAAACCAACCAGAACTAAGATTGTCTATCACAAATCTATCTTAGGGTTATGAAAACTAGTCGAGTTACAATACAGTTGTAACAACAAGACCTCTGGGGAATGATGAATTGTACCTTGTAGCTCGGTTCAGACTTTAGTAATAATATCTTGCGAAACAAAGCTTAGCGGTAACGATATAGATGCAACTATTGAAGTGAGAACACTTTATACAGAAGTAAGAACACTTTACACAACACTTAAGTGCCAATCATGATGTTTGGCAGAAATGTAGTTCGATAGTAAAAAGTCCCAGTTGGGCGTCAAGAAAAAAACATTGTCTAAGACGATTTAATTTAATACAAAGTTAGTCAAAAGTATTGAAGCTGTACTTTACAACCATTTTATAAAAATGACTGATAGGTATATTGGTTATTCTTATTTGAGACAGGAACTAGTGCGTTAGACTGCATTGAATGTGGTTGTCAAAGTGAATAAATAACTTTATTACAATAAAAAAAAACCGACTTCCGAAATAAAACACTACAAAGTGTAAAAATAACATTAATTTCGGAAGTCGGTGTCTTTGTATTTTCGTCTTTTTCCACTGACTCAATCGAAGTTGGTTGTTTTTGATTGTAATAAATTTTTGTTTTGTTTTTTTTTTGTTGTGGTACCCCACACAAATTCGTATAGGTACCTTCACTTGCTAAGTAACAGTGACAAGAATTTATTATACACTAAGTGGAAAAATACGTATTATTGAAGCTAACTCAAAAACCATTCATCAAAAATTGATCAAAAGTACACATAAATATCCTTTAAAACAAAAGACGAATTTTGCAAATCGGCTTATAAATGACGGAGTTCTGGAACAGAAAACATTTAAAAAAATACAACCGAAATGAGAACCCTCCTACTTTTTTTGAAGTCAGTTAAAAATAACCTCGACGAGTGACGATACTTACGAGTAAGTATATGTTCAGTCACGAGCATAAGTATGTTTACACTTGGCTTTATTTAAAGATGATTTTCTCCTTTGGTTTTGAATGAAATTTTCTTGTTATTACGAACAAAATATTTTCGAACCCATAGACTTGTGTAAAATGTCGCATTTCAACGTTGCATTTGTTATTTCACGAAAAAATCGCAATTAAAAACTTGCCAAGTGTTGAAAAATTAGTGCTCGTAACTGTACAGACGCCAGCACATCAAGCTACCCGAAACTGTCAAATTTTCCCAATCAACTTTGAACCTTATGCTTTAGCGATAAAGTTGAATATCTATTAATGAAATTTGACAGATTGTAGTAGCTTGATGTGCTGGCGTCTGTACATCGGCTGCACCCTGGGCAAGCAGTCCTGCGACCAACCATGCTAATCTAGCTTACAAGAACAAACACACTGAAACTTCAGTAGTTTCTAAGAATATAGTACAGTGGGCAGAAAATAAACACGTGTGATAAACTAGCTCGTATTGACACAAGCCACGAAGAACCGAGTATCTATTACCATCACAATAGATCCGCCATTAAAACCGATAAAGAAATCAAATAACTTTTCCCAAAACAGGTTAAAGTTAAACATAGGGTTGCCAACTTTTTTTAGAAGAAATAGAGTATTTCTGATTTTAAAGGAGGTAAATAAAGAGTACGGACTTACAAAAAAGAGTATCATTTATTTTGTACTTTTAAAAATATATTTTTTTGTACTTTTTGCAGCACATAACAATTTTTCATTGTTCTTAAAGGAATTGTATGAGTACATACAACATGTACATGTACATTCAACTCTAAATTTTTATATATCAAGAGCTCATTTTTGATCAATTTCAATGAAGCTCTGTTTCTCTCTTCTCGCCACGTCACATTCATGACCGAAAAGACTCTTTCAGTAAATGCTGAAGTGGCTTGAACAAAGAGTACCTATATAGCTACTCATTTTTTTTAAACAATCAAATTCTTCAGGACATTTATTAAAAATAAATTGCCATTTTATTGCAGTGGATTTTTGCATAAAATCTGTGTTATTAAACAATTCGGCTTCTGAATATAAACTATCCATGTGTACCTATGTTTAGTCTTTGTAAAATTAAGTTTTCCTTCTATAATTTGTTATAAATGATTAAATTAAACAGTAAATAGTAGACTTTTTTATTCTGATTATGGGTTTTTGCAAATTATTACAGACTGGCACTAGTTAAGTAAACATTGTGTAAAAAAGAGTATTTTAGCGTACTCTATTAGTGTTATAGATTATAGAGTACGCCTACATAATATAGAGGACAATACTCTATTTTAGAGTACGGTTGGCAACCCTAGTTAAACACGCCATCTGCCCGTCACGTCGGCGGCGTCACGTCGCCGAAAAACAAACACTTTAAAAATACTATGGTTGTATCGCAAACTAGGAAATTGAATATCGAGTCCCGCAGTCACGTTCGAGATATTTAGGGCGACCATGAGTTTGAATTAAGTGGGAATTTTGATGAGCTTTGCGTTTATAGGTTAAGGCAGTGTTTAGAATAAAATATTTTTTACCTAAAAACATGGTTTATAGAGAGGTATCATGTAGTGTGATTAAGGTGCCACTAGTCGATATTTTTTCCATACAAATTTCGGAGAGTATTACTCCTCTGTTTGACATTGTGCATTCAAAGTTAAACATGATATCGTTTTGAATTATTATGAATTTTATTGTATGGAACTGTACGGAAACAGAATAGTAAAATAAAAAGCGATTAAAAAGTTATGAGCCGACAAAGATTCGCTTTTTTTGCTATTTTTAACGTAAATTTGGATGTAAATAAGTAATAAACAAACTGTAAAATCTTCAAAACCAAGTCCGTACCGACAAAGCTCAGTTATCGAAGAGTTCAATAAACTTTATTTGTAATTGATTTATGCAGTTAATCATAAAACACGATTCTTCGAAGTACTTTTCGAATTTTTTCAGTTCGGGAAGGTGTTTCTGTGCGTGAAAACTAGTCGTTGCTCGTGTAGACTAGCGTCTAACTGCTCATCACTGATACTAGTTCTGTCGGACACGAAGCCAGGTGAGACAGCGTGCTTTTAGGCTATGACCACCAGTGAATTCGAGTTCGCGACTAGTTTTCTCTTAAGATTACGAATAAAATATATTTATTTGCTTTAAAACATAGTATATTCATGTATTATTTATAGGGTTATCGTGTCCTACTAAACGCACAACGACTAATACTTATTGGAATGCATTTTTTATAGACACCAATAAAAGAAAAATCTTTAATTGCTATGTAAGTAAGTCTGAGAGGAAGAGAACAAAGGCAGTATTATTTTCAGTAAACAATCACCTTTTAGTGAAACATTTTTTTTTACCCGTTTGATAGCAAGTAATTCGGCTTTATTGATTCGGAAAATATTAAAAAGAGGTGATACACTAAATCTGTCAATAGATATTTTTTTATTCCAATATCTGTTTATTTAATTTTCTCGATACGGAATGGAATATTCATATAAAGTTTCTCCAATATTTTGGTCTCCTCCACGCATTTCTGATTGAAAAAGTTGATAAATTTTGTATTGGTACCCGAAAAAAACCTTTGTGTTATTCGAACATGTTGTGCTGTCGAGGCCTTCGTGTTTAGATATATTTTTTCTTTTATTACATGTGTAAATCTATCTCTAAGATCCTCAAATAAATCTTGAGGCTTAATTACGTATAATGTAATTAGGAAGCAAATGGCTTACATTATGATAACCTCACATTAATTACTTAAGTAGTGTTCCCAGGTAAACATGCGAGATAATATATATACCGATCAGACATTGGGTTACAGCACAATATCACGCCTTTTTTCTCCAAGAGGTTAGGCAGAGAAGTTCCTAAATAGTTCAAACACCCGCATTTTTATATAGCTCCAAAGTGCTACCGAGAAATTTCTGATGAAAATATACTTTACTTTGCTCGACCTGACAATGAACCCTCAAGCGCAGCAGAAGCATTTGCGGTTGCGATGACTTGTGTGAACATCGAGGCAGATTTTGGGCAGTGATCAGTAGGTATACCAGAAACCACCAGCTCCTGTGCTGTGACACGTGGAACATTTGACTAAAGGCTATGTTCAAACAGGAATATCCCAAATTAAAACAACTTCACACAAACCCTACAAATACTGAAAATTGGTTGTTTTGCGCAACGAGTCGATATAACCGCTTGTGTGGTTTTAAAGTAAAGATATTGGGACTTAGGCCACACTTTGAGATTCGATCATGTGCCCGTGCCTCTGAATATAGAACGACTTAAGGCGAAAGCGTCAGGGTAGCCCGCGAAATTCATTTTTTTTGTAATATCAGAATAACAGCCTTTTACTAAATGAATAAGATAGTATACGCTTATACTTATAACAGAAAAGGTTATTTAACATTTTTGTCTGTCTGTTTCTTTGTTCCGGCTAATCTCCGAAACGGCTGGACCGATTTTGATGGGACTCACTGGCAGAAGGCTGATGTTATAAGGAGTAACTTAGGGGCTAGTTTTATTTGAGCAAAATAATTAGCAAAGAGACACATTATTGTTTTCTGACATCCACGCGAACGAAGTCGCGGGCACAGCTAGTATATAATAAAAATGTATTGTGTTGTTTCATCTTTTCTCACAACATGAGAATACCTCATTCTGTGATAAAATATTAGTCGTCCGCGTAGTGGTAAAGAGGCTGACTGCGTAGGGCACAATGCTTACATTTAGGTAGGTATACCCATGGAAACCATTTTGGAGCTTTTGGAGCTTACCTATTTTGTTTCCGCCTCTCTTAATACTCCTGACAACAGTTCAGTATAAAATATTGCATGTTGAAAGTGTATTAAATTCTTCGCAAATTGGGTATTAAAAAGATTAGGTGATGCGCCCGTGTTCCTGAATATATACCAAGTTAATGAACTGCCGCGTCCTTGGCTGTATTTTTAACTACATTCTGGGTGTTTTTAGTAGGATATTTATACGTATTGGAAAATGCAAAGATAAAGGGCCTTTTTCATTAAGAGAAGGGAAATGATTGGTAACAATGCGAGCTCACAGCGTATTAAGAGTATTAAGAGATAAGTCCAATTTTCCTTACAATGTTATCGTTTACCGTTTTCATTTTTATAACGAAGAAAAGGTCCTTAGCCTTTGGGCTTTCACTGCGGTAATATCCTACACTTACAGTGCCCGGCGATAAATATTGCACATCGACCTTTGGAAAGAGACAATCGGCTAATTTCGGCTTCGTAGAGCGTTATCTCTGTCGCACGAAATACAAACAGTCAGGTATCTATTAGGAGCTGTTAAAACAATTATGATTTGCTTCTTTTGATAATTATTTTTATTCTTTGTATAAAATACACCAATCAACCAAGGTCGAAGTGCAATATTTATCGCCGGGTACTGTAGTAAAATTTTATAATATTATTGTTTATTAAATTGACTCACAAAGTCATTTTGCCAAGTCATTGCCATTTCATACACCTTTCAAGAATGGCAATTAAAGTTAGTAGTCAACAAAAATTAATAATTTTCCTGATATGACTCACCCACAACATTATAGGTCGTGGATTCGAACCCAGTCAGGCTAGTTACTTTGTGTAAACTATTTCATCACCACTGCTCTCAAAACGGTGAAGGAAAACATCGTGAGGAATCCGGTCGACCGACCGACCTAGAACCAAAAAATGGAAGACATGTAACATCTACCAACCCGCATTGGGCCCGCGTGGTGGATTACTCTCTCTCAAAAAGAGAGGTGGCTTGTGTCCCAGCAGTGGGACCATTATAGGCTGATTATGTGTTAAGGCTCCTTCAAACAGGCGCGACACGCGATAAAATCGCGCGCGACAAAAAGGCATCGCAAGTCGCGCTACGGGCGGTGTCTTTGTGTCGCGCCTGTTTGTAGGAGCCTTTATGTTACTTATCCACGCCTTCAATATTTTGTTTTCAAAGTTCTAACCCGGTATGAGTGATTAAGAATGCTATAATAAGTAGTGCGTGTGTGTAGTGTGTGTGTCCTATAATAATAATTAGTGGTGCTTCTGCACCGTCTAAGAAACGAAAAGAAAACCTTTCTTGTTTTCATCTTAAGTTGTTAACACCGCGTTGCCAGCCAATCAGTTACGGAACCATTTTATATGACTACATTAATCTGCCACAGACTACCTAGCAACTATGTATATTCATCAAGTAGAACAAGACAGCATTGTACTACTGACCCGTTTTCAGGTAATCTGTGCTATACAGTGAAGCCAACGAACGGATCTCCCTCGAGAAATTATATGCGACCTACTCGACGTGTGTAATGTAATACATATATGTACATCCACCTACGTATACACTATACAGAGTGGGGTTTTGAGGAGAAGCTGCTTTGTTGGAAATGGAAACTATGAAAAGTAGAGAAAAGTCGTAGGGCTTTATAATATAAACGGTGAAAGAACACATCGTGATAAAACCGGCACGTCAAACCAGCATTGGGCCCGCGAGGTGGATTACGGTTCACTGACAGCGTGAGTAGGATGATTATGTATATCTATAAAATAGTTGTATCCTTGGATTTTCCACAAAAAATTCTTTTACGCGGTTTGACCCTCATCTGTCCTAGTATCTAACTGGATTTTTTTCCAGTCTCCGATTGGATTCCTTGTAAATTTGACGTTTAAATATGCTGTCAAAAATTAATCTCATATCTTCTAGGCGCATTTTTATAGTAATTTCAGTATTTGTTTTGAATGTAGGTAATTTTGTTAGTTTTAAATGCTCCTTTTTTTGTTTGTGTTTCCAGTGCGTATTCCAAATAAAAGATTTCTTTATTTCTTTTTTGGTCCTTCAAAAATTCATCCTGTATTTTTCCTGTATATTTGTGTGAGTCTAGTTGTAAGGAGTTAGTCTGATTCGTTTTTAGTTTTTACGAGGTCTGTGGGGAGTAGCAAAAGTTCTTCGTGGGTAGGCATGAAATTGAAGTCAAATATGAAGAAAAGAGACAATAGACGGTTTTGATAAAAAGTTTTGATAAAAATGGAGCCTTAAAAGTAGGTATTTTAGAAAGGTCTTTGTAGAAAGATTTTTAACTTTCTTAGACCCATTCCTGTACAATAAATTAAATAGAAAACTAAGTATCTATAAACTGAATTACTATAGCTGTAAACAAATTATACTTAAATATTTATTAACAATCGACTATGCACAGACAGAAGACCTACTTATTGTCTGCAAATAGAACTGCTAACATGCTATTTTACTTTATTTACCTAAGTTTTAATTTATTTTTTACGTTACTTATGCACTTTCTGGCCTGAAGCACAGCTTCAACCTAGTTCAGGCAAATTAGCAACTGTGCGCTATTTTATTTGTTAAGCTGTTCATTGTAAATGTATCCCCCTTTTTATAAATAAACGTTTATTATTATTATTACTTTAAGAGCCACCTACATCATTATTAAGAGTAGTATAAAATTGGATGGAATTTAAAAAAAGGGGAATAGGTGGAACTACATTGCGGTCGAACGATGACATTCACATATCCAGATTCCATTCAGATTGATCTAGTCTGGTGGATGGTAGCCGGATTCCGTTCACCGATCGACCTTCTGCTCGACTTCTCCTAGCCTTCATGGCCCAAGTGGCGATTGCTTTCAAAGCGTTTCGTGTTTCTAGAATAACTTTTAACAGGATTGACATGCTTTTCGGTAGCATATGACAATCCTATCCAATTGGGAAATCATCAAATGACCCCTCCCGCTCTGGGTGGAGCGGAAGGGAGTGTCAGACTCTTACTGACTAAAACCCGTGTTCCTTCCTTTACGCCCTTTAAGTTCCGGGCCAGCGGTAACCCTTCCCACTGAAGTGGTCTGACTTAAGAATTGTGGTATCTATTGTCCAAGCCTCGTCAGGGCCGAAGCTTGGCGGGTCAGAGACCCCGGCAGGCTTCGGCCCTGATGGGCCCCTTCGGATGATGTTGACATCTCTTTGAGGTGCGCGTGGAACACGTCCTTTGTCTAGGTCCTCAGCCAATCGAAGTACAGACACCAGCACATCAAGCTACCCGAAACTGTCAAATTTTACCAATTAACCTTGAACCTTATACTTTAGCGATAAAGTTGAAAATCTATTAAAGAAATTTGACAGATTGTAGTAGCTTGATGTGCTGGCGTTTGTACATAGTTGACAATTTGACATTCTCCCTACGTATTACAGACGAATTCTTAAAGTTTATGAAGGCACAAGAAGAACTATTGCTCCATTGTTCCTATTCTTCTCCTACTATAAATCTGACTATAACCAAAGAGCACAATACATAATAAATTAGATTTATATCACAACCCCGCACCCGAAACGGTAAATAAACTCGTGGTCGCCCGTTCGATTCCCGTGCGGTGCGCGTGATCTGAATATTATTGACGCCTCACGATTATTGTGACGCTGTGACGTAATAGGGGGGCGTATGTGACGTGGAAATAAATTGTATAAGATGATTTCTTTGTTATTGTTTTGGTTGACAGGTTTCGACCACAGAAATCGAGGAAGAAGGTACGAATTGTGGAGATTTAAAAGTGATCCTTAAAAATATCCATCAAGTAGAGATGATAACATAAAAAAGTTATGATAAATAACATAATAATTCGATACAATAAAATTATATAATCATTAAAGGATTAACATGGATAGTAAATTCGAAACTAACCAATCCAATTCCAAATGGTAATTTTTTTAGTATAATTATGAAACTGTGGTACAATTTCAGTGAATAATAATAGTAGATTATTCACTAAGGGGATAAAGCAGTGTCTTAATGTCGCGGGCGCTATTTTGAATCCTGAACGCAACGAAGGGCTCCATTGCTCTTCATTCTTCTTCTCTTTTGCTCTTCTTAGCGAAGCGAGGGAGTTAAGGCTGGAATCCTGAGAGCAGTCAAGGATTCCAGCTCGCCCAAGACGAAGGAACCTTTATTCCCAAGGAGTATACTCTACTTTTCGCACCAACTGCGAAGTAATACGAACCAATTCGATTATCGAATTAGTAGTTTAATAAAATATTAAATAACCGACGAACACCTATAGTTATGTGCACACTACTTTTCCGACTACGTAAAATGACAGGATTATGTTTTTACTATATACCTTTGTATGTGGAATGTGAGTGGTATACCTTCGAAGGCTAACGGCCGGATTACATGAGATGTCTATCGACTCGTTTGGGTCGTGCGAAGGTTATAGGCTAGGCTTTGTTTTTGTAAAATCAAAATGGCGGTTTTTAGACAAAAAGTAAGGTCTTGAAAAAATAATAGTATCATTATTATGTGCGGTATACAATAAATGGCTTGAGAAGACAATTCCAAAAATATAACACAGTAATAGGATTAAACATTTGAAACAAAATGACAAAATCAAACCCCGACTACAACTAAGATTCAAAACTAGTTCACTTTTCAAGCAGTCTGATGCAGTTGGTGGCATCATATCTGAGATTGAACTAAAATAATATACCTACTGCCTGTCGGTTTTTTTTTATTTTTTTCAAATTAGTCACATTCATTTTCATCAAGGAGGAGGAGCAGTGGTGGCCAAGTGGTAACGGCCGCGACTTACGAGTTGTAGGTCGTAGGTTCGAACCCAGACAGGTGCTTTACTTTGTGTAAAATTATTTCATCACCACTGCTCACAAAACGGTGAAGGAAAACATCGTGAGGAAACCGGCATGTCCTAGAACCAAAAATTCGAAGACATGTGACATCTACCAACCCGCACTGGGCCCGCGTGGTAGATTACGGCCCACTCCCTCTCACAGAGAGGAGGCCTGTGTCCCAGCAGTGGGAACATTATAGGCTGATGATGATGATGATGATTTTCATCAAAACAAAATAAATAATATCGTCAATGGAGCGTCAGCCCATATTCAACACTCTAACGCGGGGGGTATATCGACATGCCTCAGCGACCGATCATTTTGTTCGTCGACGGCAACTAAAACCTTTTACTCTTTGGTCAACCTGCACATTATTAAAAAAAAAAAGTATTTTTTTATCACATCTATTCAAAAAAAGCTAGTGTATTCTTCGTAAACAGGGACTAAAATGGCTCTTTAATCCCTAGGGACTAAAAGTGATTTAAAGGACATGTCCAAAAATGTATGGACCAAAAACCCAGAATCGACAGGAATGAAATGTATACCAGTGGATTGACATTGAAATATAATATAATGTTACCAAGGGGGCAACCCTGAAATCATTATAGTATAGGAGCTAGGAGCAAAATAAAATGAGAAAAAAAATTCGTTTAAAACAATAATAAAATAAGTTTACGTCATGTTGTGGCTTAATATGACGTTGTTTTAATGTTGTATCACTTGTGATAATTATCATCAACACATTTCACAAGCAACAGCAACATAATAACAACATCATATTAAATCACAACATAACAAACACTCTGTTTTTTGTATATTTTTTTTCTTTTGGCCCATAGATACTACAATCGTTTCAGTACTGTGTGTATTATTGGTAATTCTGTGGCTAAAGATTGCAAATATAAAAATAATTGGTATAGTATAGGAGCTAAGAGCCATGTTGTGGGTGAGAATATCGTTGTTAATCATTTATTTTCATAATGTAAGTCTTATTGTGATAAGTTCTAATGATATTTCCTATAACAACAACGACATTATAATCCACAATAACTTGTGTTACACATGAATGTACAAGCAAAAGAAATACTCTAACTTTTATACTTATTTTTGTTCGCTCATAGATACTACAATCAACGTATTGTGTGTTATTGGTAATTATGTTGCTTTGGTTAAAAAAAAAATCAACAATTATTATCATAAAAACTTTATTGCCCAAATAATCAAAGAAAATACAGTTTGGAACTATACACAAACTATACACGAACTAAAAACATGTACGCGGTTTTGTTGTAATTGTAACAGTAATCTCTTTTATTTATTAATTATTTTCTATGTCCAAACATACTAAGTCTAAAAATCCCGCAGGTTGAATCAAATCACCTTCGTTCCTCGCCCATACAAGATAATATATGATACTTATAACGTCCCCCACGTCACTCCGTCCGCCGCGCCGCGCCCGCGCATAATAGCCAGTAGCAACTGTGTATTTTTTTATTTGCAATCCTTAGCTACAGAATTACCAATAATACACACAGTACTATAACGATTGTCGTATCTATGGGCCAAATAAAAATAAAAAAACATTAAAAAAAAAGAATTTTTTACTTATTTTATTTTGCTCTTAGCTCCTATACTACAACGATTTCAGGGTTGCCGCTTTGGCAACATTATATTATATTTAAATGCCAATCCATTGGTACACAGTTCATTTCTGTCGATTCTGGGTCATTTTTTGGACATCATCTTTGGAATGTGGATATTGTTAGTAAAAATTCCAATCACCAAAGAGATCAATCACGAACATTGTACGTATGAACAAGTCACGAAGTGATAAGAGTAAATTATTTTGAAACGTGTTCTTTTTTTTGAAATTACTTAATACTTCATTGCATACAATTAGAAATGTGGCAATTTCCTAACACATATTTCTGGAGTTGTCTATTCGCCCTCAATTAAATTAAATTCGTGCGAGTCGCCTATAGAAAAATAAAATTATTTAAAAGTGTCGATTCGCCTGTATCGAACGAGTAAATTCGCGCGAATCGACTAATAAGTCGACAGGTGGCCTCCATCTTCATACAACTTCGTAATGGTATGTAAACAAAGAATATAATTATATAACTAAACACACAGAGCAAGTTTAATTCGTTTGAGGCTAAATCGTTTAACTTTTGAATTATGAATCAAGTTCGGTAATGTGCTCGAACACGACGGTACATGCGGGCTATTGTTTAAACTTACGTATATACAACAGGGACCGCAAACCTTTTAAGATAAGGGTGGAATTATATAGTTTTAAATTATTTTTCTTTTTTGAAATCTGAAGTTTGGTTTAAACCAAACGAATATAGAACCAGAACAAGAGAAAGAGCACGCTTTTAGGCTCCTACAAACAGGCGCGACACGCGATAAAATCGCGCGCGACACAAAGGCACCGCAAGTCGCGCTACGAGCAGTGCCTTTGTGTCACGCGCGATTATATCGCGTGTCGCGACTGTTTGTAGGAGCCTTTACTTGATATTATTGATATTTTAGTATGGATAGACTAATGTAAAATGCGCTAACCCTGTTTACAAAAAAATAAATTGTGGTATTAAATGAAGGTTTTAGAAAGGTTTAATAAAACAAACAATAGTTGTTGTGCTCAAAACTGTCCGTAATGCGATAGGTTTGCCATCCCTGGTTATAACCTAGTTATTTTTGATGTATGTTGAAGGGCTTTCATTGTTGTAATAAGTTGCTTAGAAAGAGTTTGTCTTGAAAAGTTCTGCTAACAACTGCTTGCATATCCTGGTCATTTAAAGGATAAGTATGGGTGGCTCAGTAGAGTCGGCCGCGACTCAAGGCTCCTTCGAACAGGCGCGACATGCGATAAAATCGCGCGCGACACAAAGGCACCGCAAGTCGCGCAACGAGCGGTGTCTTTGTGTCGCGCGCAATTCGCGTCGCGCCTGTTTGCAGGAGCCTTTACGAGTTGTAGGTCGTACGTTCGAATCCAGGCGGGCACTTTACTTAGTGTAAATTTTTTCATCACCACTGCTCTTAAAACGGTGAAGGAAAACATTGTGAGTAAACCGGCATGTCTTAGAAACAAAAATTTTATAATATGTGACATCCACCAAAGCGCATTGGGCCCGCGTGGTTGGTTACTTCCCACTCCTTCTCACAGAGAGGATGCCTGTGTCCCAGCAATGGGAAAATTATAAGCTGAACATGATGTGAGTGGCCTATTTGCTTTCTATAGTCTTAATAGTATTGTGGTTGCAAGCACCACTATTGAGCGTAAGACCCTCAAAGAGATGTCAGCATCAACCGAAGGGGCCCGTCAGGGTCGAAGCCTGCCGGGTCAGCGGGATTGTCCGAAAGGGTTACCGCTGGCCCGAAACATAAAGGGCTAAGGAAGGAACACGGGTGGGTTTTAATCAGTAAGAGTCTGACACTCCCTTTTGCTCTACCCAGAGCGGGAGGGGTCATTTGATGATTTTCCATCCTGAAAAAAAAAGACCCTGAGTTCGATGACTGATCGGGAACAACATTATTTACATGGTTTTATTGCAGGAAAAAGGTCTAGTTAATGGCAATAAGATGGCTCTTATTACATGTGACTTTAATGTAAGTGGTGAAATGTGTGTGTGTGTGTGTGAGGGTGCGCGCACAGATTATTAATACCCGGCAGCGCGTGAGTCGTCCGGAATGTTACCATTTCATTTTAGAATTAGGTAATGTATATTTATTTTATTTTTTATTTTAATTGTTGTTTTTTATTTGTATGCTGCACCGGTTGACATTATCACGTCAACGCCGGCTGTCGCTTAAAACCAGCGCTGAGGCTCTGTCTCGCATAGGGACTTAGCATTATGCTGAGCGGTAGCCATTTTGCGTGCTACTTGTTTTTTCTTTTTATGCGTCATGTTTACCGCAAATAAACTTAGGTATTTTCTTTCTTCTTGTTTTCTTCCATATATAAATCTACACTTTTAGCGATCCCTTTGGGGAATACAGACATCACGTTATTCCCGAACAAGAAAGTCTTCCCATCACTAACTAACTTACTCGCTACTCAAAGTTATGTACGTCTTATGAGGAAATGCGGGTGGTCTTTTCTCCATAGAAACGCTCTCGCCTGTTTTCTTTCTGGTTAATGACCATAAAGCAATGATTTGTTACAGATTAATAAATATTAATTTTTAAATTATTTTTATAACCACTAGAAACCCTCAAAAAATGCCGATTTAAACTGCTGCCGCGCTGTCAACAAAGACTTTTTTTTTCTGGATGGGAAATCAGTATATATTCCCCTTATTCAGTTTATTGAGATAACTTTTAAATTGGTCCAATGTTGGAGGAGGAAATAGGCGAGAGCCAAACCTCGAATTACGACTTTTTACTTAGGCTTTTTCAAAAGTCTCTCCGACCGCATTTCCTCTAAAGAGGGATGCGCCAAGGTAGCCCGCGAATGTCAAATTTTCTTACGTTACGAAATTGACTCGCAAACAGTTACCACGAATACAGCACATGATTCTAGACCACCTAGCGTAGAAACTTGCAATATGTATGTCAGTGTCAGGTTATATGCAGATCAGAATATGTTTCGCGAACGTAAAAAATATGTACCTACAAAATTATAACCTTAAAGAATCATCAATACAACTGTCGAAGTTAGAATTGGCCTCAAATGTTACAATATCATAAAACTGTCATTCAATAGGGTAATTTTAACTTAGAGAGTTGGATTGGGTGATTTATCAGGGCGAGCGAAGCGAGCCCTGCTATATCCCACAACCTGAGCATTTTGTGGTACACTTTACGGAAAAACTATTACGCCTATTGATTTGTGCTTTAACATAATAATTTCTATTTATATGTAGATGTGTTATCAGTAAAAAAAAATAATTTAAATTATATAAAAATATTAAAAAAAACTGCCTTAAAGATTATTACCACGCAGAAAAACGACGCGAGCCCTCACAAAGCTCTGCGTTTAGCTAGTTTTATTATAATTCTGTAAATAATTATACACTTGTTATTGTCGCGATTCATATTTTGATCAACATGCAACCTAATACTGACCTGTAAAGAGCAAAAAACGAAAGAAAATTTGAATTTCGAGGGCTTTTCAGGCGGGTGACGAGCATAAACATACAGTACCCGGCGATAAATATTGCACATCGATCTTTTTACACAAAACCATTTTATACAAAGAATAAAAATAATTATCAAAAGAAGCAATCAATTGTTTTAACAGCTCATAATAGATACCGGACTGTTTGTATTTCGTGCGACAGAGATAACGCTCTACGAAGCCAAAATTAGCCGATTGTCTCTTTCCAAAGGTCGATGTGCAATATTTATCGCCGGGTACTGAACCTACACAAAAGACACACTTACACAAAATTCAAAAGCTGTTTTCTCGTAAATAACGGTTGCTACTTTGACAAAAGACATTTCCTAGTAGTATGGTTCAAACGATCGCCTTGTTGTACTAGCCGCAAGTGCTACTGCTGAGCCTGAGATCCTGGGTTCGATTCCCGGATCAGGCAAAGCGTTATTGGGTGTGTCTATAGTAGAATTTCTCAGTAGCAGCCCGGAGTCTGCATTTGTTTTTTTTTTTTTTTTCTTTCAGGATGGGACATCATCAAATGACTCCTCCCGCTCTGGGTGGAGCGGAAGGGAGTGTCAGACTCTTACTAACTAAAACCCACCCGTGTTCCTTCCTTAGCCCTTTATGTTCCGGGCCAGCGGTAACCCTTTCGGACAATCCCGCTGACCCGGCAGACTATAGGTGCACCTTTGCCTAACCCTTCGAGGAACACACTAGGCGTGATGTGATTTATGTATGTATGGTTCAAAAATACTATGTTCGTAACACCATCTTTCTAGCAATACTTTAGGAGAAAATCGCTCTTGAAGCTCGCGTAAGTGTAGCGTTAATGCTCGTGACTGTACTAAAAAACACGAATGAAAAATGGTTCCCACAAAATCCCGTCTAGAACAAACAGAATCATTATAACATTGATTAATACTGAGTCTGAGGCGTCGTTAAAATTAATGATATTCAAAAAGTCTGTCCGTTCTTCCCCAAGTTGGTAATTTATTGGGAGACACTGGAAACTTAATAATATCCTGGAATAAGCTTGTTCTCTCTTGTTGGGATACAATTTGTAGCTTCTTATTACTACGGGGAGTGGGTGTATGGGATGTAGCTAAGCCGAAATTGGTATTCGGTTTTTGAAATTCCAGGCTCTCTCGTCTCTTCGTCTCTCGAGGAGTTAATTTTATTTAAGTTACTTAGGTAATAATAATGCAGTCGTTTTCGTAGAACCTTCGGAGTTTCAGAGCTGAGTCATGAGCTTGTGCATGTATCCATCCGTACGACCTCACTTGTGCAGTCGTGCATAGAATAGAATAGAATAAATACTCTTTATTATCTACACCATACTTATAAATGCAGTGCATTACTGTGCTTGGGGTTCATAAATTTGATTCTAAAGAAACCATCTCCTTTTCCCTTTCTACACAATTACGCACGTTTCACGGATTTCGTCAATCTTGATATTCTTTTAGAAAGTAAAAATATGAACTCGAACTTGAACGAGAACGAAACTTTGAACATTATTATCCGAAAATATTCTTTTAGAAAATCTAAGTAAGGATCGGAACACGAAAAACCGAAATAAAAGCCGAAATTCGGAGTTTTCGGCATTAGCATCGAATCTATCACATCTCTAGTACGTAGATATCTGAAAAGTTTTTCATGATGAGGGTGAATTCGGATAATAGAAATAAAGGTATTGTTCCACATTGAAACTCAGTTCTAATTTATTTTAGTTCTTTACAATTTTGTTTTGTTCTAGAATCTTCTGTAGCTATTATTATACAGGCTTATATCGACACGCAAATTGTAACCAAGAATTCAACATAATGATTCCAGCGTAAAAAAATTTCGATGGTTATCAAAAAAAAAAAACTGCTCTTTTATAGAAAAATGCAATACGTTCGCGGTCAAAATGTATGGATCAACAACTTTTCCTTTTAATAACCAACGAGATATTTCAACCTCCTGCGTTGGTTGTTTTTGTTTTTCTCGAACCATTTATGTACCTACTGAATCCATGGTGACTGCCGGTCGATTCTGAAAAAATCTCACCGTGAAAACTTAGGTGATGTGAGTTTGTTTTGGCTAGGAATTGACACTATTGACAGCTCACTCCATGCTCACTTCACCTAAGTTTTCACGGCGAGATTTTTACAGAATCGACCGGCAGGTGGCGCGTCGATATCCCTGCCACTTTGTATAAGACTGTTGAGGAATCTCGCTTACTACCTTTTCACGAGTTATCAACTGGTAACCATGCTTCATGATTTCAGTATTTGAGATGGGCCCTTGAAACAGGAAAGAAAATGGATCACACTTATTTATATATCTTTTTAATCTTTTGTATAGGTGTTCCTAAATCGGTAAATACTGACATTCGTATACTTCTAAGTATTCCTGCTTTTAATGGTATTTTCTTTATTTATCTCACTCCTTTTAATTGTTTAAACATTGCCTCAAATTGTATCATCGATCAACTTATACTCAAAATATTACAAAGAAACAAACATATTTCATTTACGTAACTGTACATTGACTGGGTGAACAGTTGGCAAGTTATAACTTAACCGCGAAACTCCAACACTTGACAATAACTTAATACTAATAAGTTTGAGATGTTGCGTCGGTGTACCCTTCGCATTTGTCACACGCATAGTCGTGTAACAAATGCGAAGCGATGCGAAGCTATATAAAAAAAAATGGTGATAATGAAGAATAAAATGATGCTGAACTCTAGTGATTTATTATGTACAGACGCCAGCATATCAAGCTACTACAATCTGTCAAATTTCTTTAATAGATTTTCAATTTTATCGCCAAAGCATAAAGTTCGAAATTGATTGGGAAAATTTTACAGTTTCGGGTAGCTTGATGCAGCTGGCGTCTATACCTAATTTTGGATGCGTTTAATTTTTTATGTATTTTTAATGCGACAAATCACACATTACCCATTCCGGAACAACTATTTGTAGTCCGTATAAACGCTTGGTTTCCTCGTAGGAATCGTACAGAAGTGGATTGGTGTCCAGAGGAGTGGAGTCAATGTTCCTACGAATTTCAACTAGCGTTGCTCCCGCCGCGCATGGTCACACTCGCTCGTCCGCGATGTTATTTCGATGCAAATGAAACAAGATAGACACTATACATTTAACTAACATTCACGCCGCTGCCACTTGAAAAACGTGTCTATAATATGTCTAGTTTCAAACGCTGCCACTCGCACCCGGCTTGTGATGGCCAATGTAAGTGCGAGCGTGTGCGGCGGGCGTCAGAATAAATGTGACATATTTGGCGCAGCATCTCCGGAGTATATTTTCGCATTGTTATAGCATTCTAAGCTCCACCAGGACACTAGGTAGCAACGAGATATGTATCTCTTTCTTAGAAGTTTCGTGTTGACAATGTTGTACCTACAACAAATTTCTATTTTAAAGTGACGACGAGGCAAGAGTATTCTGTTAACGCGTAGTTGGAAACTTGAAGAATCAACGTGGTAAGTTTTTTAATAATAAATTTATACAAGTTAGTAGGCATTATTAGTCTGGATTTTGGTTATGTGCTCGGTTATAGCCTCGTCCCCTATTCCATCGGTCTGCTAACTACCACATTCGCAGGACAATCAAGGGAACCGACATAGCCCTCGGAATTACCAAACTTAAATGGGTACCATTTAAGTTGCTCGCAAAACCACACTGCTCGTAAAACAGATGGCCGATTCCGAAATTTGTCGTTTATATCATCATTTCAGACGAAAGACGTCCACTGCTGGACAAAGACCTCCCCCAAGCACCTCCACTTCGACCGGTTCTGTGCTTCTCGCATCCAACGGGTTCCTGCGGCCTTCACAAGGTCGTCGGACCACCTTGTGGGAGGCCTTCCAACGCTACGTCTTGCGGTACGCGGTAATATTATATCAGCGACAATCAATGTTAACAACTTGTTAAAAAATTAGGTATTTTTGAAGTATTATTGACAGATTGAGACAGATTAAAATGTGAACGTTTTAAAGATACGGAAATGGCCCCCTCAGATCGTCGATGGGGCCGAAAAGCTTTGGAGTGGCGGCCGCAGACTGGAAGGTGCAACACGAATAGGCCCCCACAAGGTGGCCCTAAAACCTGATGAAGTTCACGGGAATCAGCTGGATTCGAGAATCACAGGATCGGTCGTTGTGACGATATTCGCCAGAGGTCTGTCTACCTACAGAAATGGACGTCTTTCGAATGAACGATGCAGTGATGACAAAAAATATGACTACTCAGAATGATTGATTACCTAATTCTTAAGCTTAATTCTAACGGGCTCGTGGCTAAATAATAACAGCAGCATGGGTCGATCGAAGGTTAAGCTACGCTTGCCGCGGTTGGTCCGTAGATGGGTGACCATCCATTGCATATCAAGACCCCTCGTTAAGCCGTTGTTCCCGGCTGTCATTTGCAGATCTATGAAAGTCGTTACGGGTAGTCGGAAGCCCAAAAGTCTGACAAACAGTCTTGACAAGGGGTATCGTGTTACCCAGTAACTGGGTTGTGGAGGTCAGATAAGCAGAAGCTCTAAGTTACTGGTGTTCAGCTGCATCCAGTTAGACTGGAAGCTGACCTCAATATGATCCGGAAAAAGGCAAGGCAGATTTATATTGATTACCTTATTCTTAACCAAGACACTCTTCAGTATCCATCTTTACAAAATCCAATGTAGATTATCCCTTTAAAAAAATGGGTTGTCTGTAAAGTCGGTTTACTGACGATAGTTGAACGTGACAACGTCATAAGAAAATACTGATGGAATAGTTGCATTGCATTTTTGTTAATATTCGCTTGCACAGTGCACTTCAAGCCGCCATGGAACGCTACAGAGCGAGGCCGCGATGTAACGTGTTTTTTCGTGAGTGCAACCAGCTTCATCGATTTATTAGACGTTGACGTCAAAAACCTGGTGTCATTATGTCTTCTTTACAAAAAAACTCGATACTGTGTGAAAGGTTTGCAGCAAAGGCTGGTGGGAGGGATAGACGTCATTAGAGATACCAATACAGCTCTCCAATTAACTTGTCTGTCATCAATGGAAAGAATTTTAGAGTTCTGTAGGGTCTGTAACAGATTTTTGTAGTACCTACTTAACAGGAATGAAGGTGTCAAAGCAAAGTTCATTCAATGCGAATTTTCCATCAAATTGTTTGTGCAAACAATTTGATGGAAAACCAATTTAAGTAAGTACTTACTTACTTAAATTGGTTTTTTTTTCAGTTACAGACTATCATTTATTATTTAAATTGATTTATTTTCGTAAGCTTTGATTTTTTTAAATGTTTACACAGTCTGTTTTAAATAACTTGATTAGAGCTTCATCTTTGTTATTGACCGACTCCTTAGACAATTCAAAAGTATAAATGGTTTTATTGAAATAAATGCTTAGAGCTAAGAGTTTTAAATCTTTAATAGTCCTGGAAAATTGGATATAATTTAGCTTTGTCTAAATTTTATGACACGTGTTACGGACGTTTTTATCTCAAAAATAAATTCAAAATTAAATTTTAGCGGATACGGAACCTAACTTTGCGGAGCCCTTCACGCACTTGACAAATTTTTCCATCAAAGTCTGTTCAATGCTTGTGTCTGCTTAGTCGTTTTTGACATTATGATTTATGATTGATTTTGAATAAGTGACAATTAAGAAAATAATTAAAGAGATGAAGATTAATCTTGAAATAATTGGAGTGTTGCTTAAGTAAGGTGAAATTTTTTTATCAAATTATGGAATCAATTGATTATTTTCAAAGGACAATTATTATCCACACTTATAATTATTATAATTGCGAAAGTAATTATCTCTGTCTGATTGTCTGTCTATCTGCTACGTTTTCACAGCTAAACGGATTTTGATGTTTTCCTCAAAGATGGGGTGATTGCGTAACACACTGTACAATGCGTGCCACGAAAGATGAGACTTGACACACCACGTGGTTTGACATGCGCAGTACACGATTTTAGGTATCTTTAGCGGTATGAGGTATGAGTGCGGGACTGGACCGGACGTCATAGGGGCGGCGGAAAGAGCGGGGGAGGCGGGGTCAAGTCTCATCTTTCGTAGCACGCATTGTAGTAGCAATGTGTTTCATTTTCACAGTTCAACAACATTCATTGCGCTATTTCCGTTGTTGAAACGACGAATTTTTCGAACATATGAAGCAATGGATTAGCAATATCCTTCAAAATTATTCAGATTGAAATTGATAGTGTGTAACGCAATTAGAGTACTGGGTTGGATACTAGGCAAAGCATGCATTTTATCCTAGTAGTTTCCGTAGGATAATTTCCAACCTCTACCCTGGCGAAGTCCTGCCGGGTCAGCGAGATTGTCCGAAAGGGTTACAGCTGGCTCGGAACATAAAGGGCTAAGGAAGGAACACGGGTGGGTTTTAGTCAGTAAGAGTCTGACACTCCCTTCCGTTCCACCCAGAGTGGGCATCATTTGATGATTTCCCATCCTCAAAAAAATAAAAAACCCTGGCGAAGTCGCGGGCAAAATCTAGTAGGCAATGTAAGGCTGGCAAGGACATCGACCCGCAACCATAGATTCAGTACATGATTCTGAAACCTGCTGCGTTACAATTATCAGTCGGTAATTTAAAAAAAATTGCAGTTCCATACATTTTAACCGCGTACGTATTGCACTTTTTTATGAAACAGCATATTTTTTTATATAAGGCCGGTTTTAGTGCTTGACCGACCGTCGGTACGTACGTCGGTCGCGCTTGTCATTTATATGAAAATTCACAAGTCGTTACAGTGCTCGACCGACAGTACGCTTGTGAATTTTCATACAAATGACAAGCGCGACCGACGTACGCACCGACGCGACGGTCGGTCAAGCACTAAAACCGGCCTAAACGTTAATAAAATTCTACGCTATGTCTAGAACCATGTGCTGAATCTATGGTTACTTATACTGTTTTTTTTTTAAATAACGTTTACATTAGGAAAATAAAATTGCTTTCGAAAAAAAATTAACTCCTGGCGATCTGTGGTCAAACAAAAATACTAAACTTCCGACAAAAATACAAAGTTTCCGAAAACATATTTATGAACGAGCTCGGGGTGCCCACCCCGAGCTTAGGTTTGGTTAGGTTACTTTAAACCCTTTACATAGAAATAGGAGCCCCGCGAAGCGAGGCTATGTCGACATAGAATGTAAGACCGAGCGTATGAGAATTAGAGTGATTGATTGGAGACTCATAGTTTTCAGTAGAACGTAATTTAAGCTGGTAGAAAAGTATATATAGCAATAAACAGTCATGTTGATTTTTCGAAGATTTCAGTATTTCATTCGGTCGTTTCGGAAAATTAGTATTTTAGGCAGTAGATTTAATATTTTAAGTAAGGACAATTCTTATTTTTTTGTCGGAGCTTTTATTAACCCTTTACATTATGAATATAACAACTCTCCTTGTTCAAAAACTCAGTGAGCCATTTCTTCTTAATGAAATCACTTTATTGAATAGGTACTGGCCTTAAATAGTTAACAGGAATCTATGTATGAGGCTGACGATTACAAAAGCGGGTTTAATTACAACACGCCCGCGTTTGACGTGTTCACACTTTCAACACACTGAATTTACAGTAGCCGACGACGCCCCGACGCGGTACACCTCAATAGAGTCACGGAACGGAAGGTAACACAAATTCATTCAAGTATAAATTGGTTTTAGCGGACCTTTTGTAATTCTGGTGACCATATTGTTGCGCGCCGCAATTAATGCCTGGTAACCCACACTTGGCTGTTAGAAAGCAAGTCTCCTATGTCTGTATGTATAGTGGTGTCATTCGATTAGAACTGCTGTATTAAAACGCAGGGGTATCCCAAGGAACTACTCATAGCAACCGCAGTTAGTTGTGGTGTTGTCGGCACGAACATCTGCAAAAAATTAAAAATATTTGTATCATGAATGATGCAATAGTAGGAGATAAGGTCGTGGTCGTTCGTACCCAGACAGGCACTTTCATCATTTCAGCCGAAAGACGTTCACTGCTGGACATAGGCCTCCCCCAAGCACCTCCACTTCGACCGGTTCTGTGCTTCTCGCATCCAACGGGTTCCTGCGGCCTTCACAAGGTCGTCGGACCACCTTGTGGGAGGCCTTCCAACGCTACGTCTTCCGATACGCGGTCGCCACTCCAGAACCTTTCGGCCCCATCGGCCCTTTAGGCACTTTACTTTGTGTAAATTTACTGTATTATAAACTCAAATCGGTGAAAGAAAACATCGTAAGTAAACCGCCGCATGTCCTAGAACCATAAATTTTAAGGCATTTGTGACATTCACCCGCAGTAGGCCCGCGGTCTTGATTACGGCCGGGAGCAGGCCGTAATCAAGAGCTCAAAGAGTGGAGGTCTGAAACTCGGAATGGGAGCATTATATGCTGATTATTAAGGCACTTCATTGCAATAAAAACAAATTGTGCATGTAAAGTCAGGGAAAATCCTGCCGGAGGCTTTACGCGGGGGTCGTGCGGTCCATGGCCCTATACGGGGCCCCGGTGTGGGCGCGTTCACTGCGGCGGCGAGCCGCCCATTATTTGAACGCGCCCCAGAAGGTGGTAGCCACAAGGCTGATCCGGGGGTACCGCACGATCTCGGGCGAGGCGGCAAGCCTCCTTGCCGGACTGCCGCCATGGGATCTGGAGGCGATAGTCCTCGCGCGCCTGTATGAGTGGCGCGCGGAGGCACTACGCCGGGGGGAAACTCCGCTTCCGCAGCAAATTGCGGCGGAGCGGACGGACCTCCGGCGCGATCTCATGGCGGCATGGAAAGAGCGACTGTCGCAACCCAGCGCAGGGCACGCCACGATAGCGGCGGTAAGACCCCTCTTTGAGGAGTGGCTAGAGAGGCGTCATGGCGCCCTCACCTACCGCCTGACGCAGGTCCTCACCGGACACGGAAGTTTCGGGAGGTTCCTGCACATAATCAGGCGGGAGGAAACGCCCGGGTGTCACCATTGCCAGGATCGCCCAGAGGACACGGTGGAGCACACGGTGGAGGTCTGCCCCGCTTGGGCGGAGCACCGCCGTGTCCTCGTAGAGGCGATCGGCAGCGGCGGCGACCTCTCGCGTCCGGGCCTGGTTCAAGCCATGGTCCGGGGCGAGAGGGAGTGGGGGGCAGTCGCCTCCTTCTGCGAAGCAGTCATGCTAGCGAAGGAGGCGGCGGGACGGCTGAGGGAGAGAGCCTCCCGTCCCAGCCGCCGCGGGAGACGCTCCGGGCGTCGGGAGCCGCGCGACGACTCCCGGCCACCGTAGGCGCGGGCCTGCGGGCGGAGAGTAATGGGTAGCTCACCGTCCGATCAGGACCAGGCCCGTGCCGGACGGCGCGTACGTGTTCCACGCGCGCCTCAAAGAGATGTCAGCATTAAAAGAAGGGGCCCGTAAGGGCCGAAGCCTGCCGGGTCAGCGGGATTGTCCGAAAGGGTTACCGCTGGCCCGGAACATAAAGGGCGAAGGAAGGAACACGGGTGGGTTTTAGTCAGTAAGAGTCTGACACTCCCTTCCGCTCCACCCAGAGCGGGAGGAGTCATTTGATGATTTCCCATCCTGAAAAAAAAAAAAAAAAAAAAAAAAGTCAGGGAAAATAATTACTAGCAAATTGTCTACCATTTTAAATTGTCCGGGTATTCGTAACACAAATGTCATTCTTTGCCAGTTGTATGAAATGTAATAAACATTTAATTTCCCGGACTATACAATGTTTCGAGAACTCAAACAAAAGAAAATTGTAATACGATTTCCATACAAAATATAGACACGTTGTCACTTGCACAGGGATCTTCCTGACCTATTTCTCGGCATTAATTGTCATCTACAGCCCGGATGTATCGCGCTGTGGCCAGAAATAATTATGTGTGGAATTCAACCAGACACAGTACGTACTATGTGTAGGGGCGGGTGGATGCGGCAGTTTGGTTATATAGGATGAACGGTTTTTTGTGACCGATACTTAGACGCATGATCGCACTCATTATATGCATTTCCCAAAGAATCGATTTTTTTATTAATGTACCAAGCACATGACCCCAAGGAGTGAACTGGTAGAAATCGCCACGTAACGAAAAAGCGTTATGAAGGGGTTCATGCGACTGACTTGCTTGCGAGAGAGAGTTTAGATAGTGTGTAAATTTAAAATTTTCGTCTTGGGTGTCGTTTCGCGAGTATCGCGTAAGGAACTTCGTTCCTGGCCGAGGTCCCCCGACCGCATACGTTTTTTATGTTCTTGACGTTACGAAATATGAAAAAGCACGTTGACTTATTTGAAACTATAGACCTTACATCACAATCCCTTTCACATTGACATTCAAGTCGTGCATGCGACTTTTTTAAACATAATTATGAAGCTAGAAGAAGCGTTTGCGATTGTGTGAGAAGTTTACATTTAGAAAAACTTCTACCGGACCTCCAGAACCCTCCGAAATGGCATTAGTCGATTCGCACGAATTTACTCGCCCGAAACGGGCGAATCGGTCTTTTTATTTCTTAACTTCATTGCATAAAATTCAAAATGTGCCAATTCGTCCGAGTTGCCTATAGAAAAAAATATATTATTAAAAAATGACGATTCGCCCGTTTCGGGCAAGTAAATGAATGCGAATCGAGGAATAAGCCCCCAAAATTAGTATTCAAATGCGCCCCTAAGACGACCCACTGACCGGTCCTTTCTCAAAGTTTTAACTTTATTTCACGAGAAAAACGCTTTTGAATTTTTCGTAACTGTAAGGTATTTTATGCTCGTGACTGTACCTTTACACCGCTGTATTTTACAAGAAATCTAGACCAAGACCATGCTTCTAATCCTAGGTATTTGTAATGAACACAGATTAGATTCCCGTGAACTGAATACACAGTTCTCGACCAGAATAAGCAAATAGAATTTGAAATAGTAAGACTACGTAGATCGAATATCTAAGAAATATAGGGTTAGTTTCGAAGTAAATTGGTGTACAGTCAACAAAAGAGGTAAGTATGCAGGATCATTGGATATAGTTGAAGTTTAGTAAGAAATCGATGGATGTTGTCGACTGAAATTTAATTTTATAAATGAGCTGTTTGTTTTCTATTAATAAAATAAAATTTTATTCGAGAACATCCATCGGTTTCTTACTAAACTTCAACTATATCCGAGGATTCTGCATACTCATCTCTTTTGTTGACTATATCTCACCAGTATAAAATATGAAGCTAGTTGCCCATTCCAAGGCACCTATGAAGAAGAACGGGCAAGAAACTCCATGGACACTCTTTTTAAATTATATTTTACAAAAATATTAGTTACATTATTACTTTTGATTTTAAAATTATATAATGTGAGAACGATGTAAACAATTAAGAAAGACGTGCGCGTTAAAAGCGGCCAGTGTACAACAAATAGTACTTAACAAACAACAATCCAAAAATAAAATAATTAAAAATAAGCCGAGGCAGCTAAGTGATGACCAATTTCAATATCATATTTGGGTTGCTCAAATGGATGGACGTGGGCAGTCACCTTTGTTACCAGTCTGACATTTATGACTGATTCTTGTTATTACACACTAATGACAAGAATCACTAATTCGTTTTCCGGGTTTACTTAGCACCTCAAAGTTATCATTTCACAATGTTCACCTCTTTCAATCTGTTTAATCTTCCGATTTTACGTCTGAGCGTAGCGACACATCCTAGAACGCAAATTAGGTACGCGACGTAAATGAGGCTTCTGTATGAGAATTATATTCGTACTCAAAAGTTACGTACTAACTTTTGCTGTGTTTATCGCTACGCTAAGACAGATCACACACTACAAATCGCCATGCGACAGGGCGCAGATAACGCGCTCCCGAGCGTGATTTTTTAAAAACAAATTCAATAAAAACACGCTTCCGCTAAAGGAATTTGCCTCTGTTTCCCTTGGCCCGTATGTAATCCGCCTAAGACGTAGAATCCGAAGATTGAGCAGATGTGTACCGCTACACTAAATTACCCTAATTATTCTTTCACGATCGGACGACTCGATTGGGTTACCAAGTTTATGTCTACCTAAATTAACAGGATTTTTCACTTTCCTCTCACCAACTTATCTCAAATTCCAACGCTGTATAATGCCGCTCCTACACACCATGGCTCCGTGTAATGGAAAATATCTGCATGTGACATCACAAATTGTCCCCTATTCAGTTTCGAGATTACAAGCGAGGACGCATGCCGAACTAATTTTCAGCAAAATTTTCATCCGCGCGTTGCCTGTTGTGTAAAGTTATTTGATTGGAGATGATTTTGAGGTTAGAGAAAGTGGGTTCTCGTGTCGGTATTAGATATATGAGGTACTTTTGTAATTTTGCAGCCTGTAGCAGTAGGAAACGAAAAATATAATCTAGAGATTTCTTTATTTTTTTCCCGTGAAGGGAGTAGAAGTACAAAAAAAAAGTAAACAGATTACTTACCCTATACAATTGGCACCCAGTATCTAGGAATCATCAGGTAATAAAGCTGCATTGAGAAGATTGCTGACAAGAAAATAAATGAACAATGAAGAAAATTAAGAAACTCACGGGTCCGCGCCCACTCGCCCGCTTAGATTCGACCCGAAGAATAATATCAGATGTTTTACTACCAATTCAGTGCCATTTGTACAGTCAGGTAAAGTGATATTTTAATTCTAAATAACATAACATACATATAATATATTTTAATACTGCTTGGTTTTGCGAACTGTATGGCTTATGACCAGCACCCCGATTGCATTTAAACACACTTTCAATAACAATCTGAAGTATTTTGAAGGAAATAACTAATCCATTGCTTCATCATGTTTGAAAAATTCGTCTGTTTCACAATGTCACCTGCTAAGTTTTGAATCCGCAGGTAATTCGGATTCATGGTTTCGTAAATTCTTTTTTCTCAATAATACATACAAGAATAAGAATAAATTTTGCTATGTTTACATTCAAGTGGATTGAATTCCTATACATCACACTAGGATTCCCTGTGTGAGATCCAGACTCCTTCTCCAAATATAAAACATTTTAAAACCCAATTTATAACCAATTGCGTAACATTCCTATATTTTCGCACCGAAAGTCCGTAACATGGTAACTTCTCGCCACGAACCGTTTTCAAGTAACCGACTATAAAACTCAATACGTTAAACTGCATGTCCCGATATTAGATAAGGACTGGCCGCTATTTGCTGTGACTGTGACGTTTAGCGGCCATTTTGAATTCTAGTTTTGTATTTCGAATAGAATAGATATCAGTGAGGATTGAAATCTACTTTGATAGATTTTCAATGACTGGCCGCCATTAGTTAGATCTAATTGTATTTAACAATGGTGCCAATTCCCTTGTTTACAAACAACATTTCAGTTCAGTGCTTCTATTTCTTTCTATTTCATTAAGAAAAGGACAGAAGATAAATTTTAGTTTAGTCCTGTCAAATTAATCAGCGCCTGACAACTCCATACGAGTTTAGACGTGATTAAAAACTGGCCTACTAAAATTACGTAATTTACGTCAGGCGCTCATTAATTTGACAGAACTAAACTAAAATTTATCTTCCGACCTTTCCTTAATGAAATAAAAAGAAAAAGATGCACTGAACTTTAATTCAGTTTAGTTTGTGAACAACAGACCGACCAATATCTAGGTAGAGCTAAATATTTCATAGGCTGAATGATTAATTCATAGTTTGTAGCCGAATACTACGAGTAGTCTCATCTACGGAATTATAACAAAGGCCCGATTAATTTAATTAAGGAATTAATATGATACGACGTGGAAATTTCAATTTTGAACAGATGGCTACAAATAGCCTAACTTAATTGATGTAGGTATATAGCGCTGAAATAAATACTTACATAGATAAATAGGTATCGGGGTATAGATAGAGGGGCTTGTGGCCAAGTAATAACAGTCGCACGGATCAATTGAGCAGGCTACGCTTGCCGCGGTTGGTCCGTGGATGGGTGACCATTTTTACATACCAAGCGCAAGACCCCTCCTTGTCTCGGAAAGCACGTTAAGCCATTGGTTCCGGCTGTCATTCATGGATCTTTGACAGTCGTTACGGTTCCACAGAAGCCTGAAAGTCTGACAACCAGTCTTACCAAGGGGTATCGTATTACCCAGTAACTGGGTTGTGGAGGTCAGATAGGCACTCGCTCCATGCAAATTACAGGTATTCAGCTGCATTCGGTAAGACTGGAAGCCGATCCCAAAATGGCTGGGAAAAGGCTAGATAGATGATAGATAAATACGTATCTAACAAAACACCGCGCACCGGGTCCCGCCAAAACGAAATGACAACGTGAATTAATAATTGCAAATATTCCTGTACTAACAACACTATATAAGTAAATACCGATTAGAAGAACTAGTATCTACAAAATATCAAAAATCTAGAGACTAAAATAACAATTTTATTCTCACTAACACACATTTTCAAAAAACTTCGCCATCACAGCGGCCATTTTCCCGCAGCAACCATTTTGTAGTCAGTTATAAAACACAATACGTCACACCGGCCCGTCGGACGCCAGATAAGAGGAGAACACTATTTTCCTGTGACATTTCACTGAATAACTTGAGCTAAACTGGCTAGTGGTTGTTTGTTTGACGATTATGGGTAGTTTAGTTGAAATAAAGGTTATTCTTTACTGTGATCCAATATTTATTATTATTTGTGAAGTATAAACGGAATGAAATGATAAATACATGGGACTTCAACATAAGGCTGTGTTTCCACCAAAGATGAGCGAGGATGCGTAGCGAGGAATGTGTGTAAAACTAACCACTAACAACGCTAACTTAGTTCAAGCTATGAAAATAGAGCAATGTTATTGGTTTGTTTCACATACATCCCTCGCTACGCACATCTCTGGTGGAAACGCAGCCTAACTGGTGTAACTACTATATACATATTATAGATAGATAGATAAAACGTTTATTCAGTGCAACAAAAGACACAATACAGGTATTGTGTCTTTTGTTGCACTAAATAAACGTGTGTAAAAATGTGGGTACACCTCTGCCTTCCTCTTTGAGGGTTACAGGCGTGATGTTACGATATTATTTATGATAACATAACATCACGCCTATACTCCTTGAAGGGTTGGTCAGAGGTATACTTACAGGTCCACCCACATTTCGCCAGATATGTTTGTGTTTCATGTAAACAATGTTTACAATAGCTTTTTTAAATCTAATTATTCTTTTACAAGGCTTTGACAACGATCTTTGATAGAAAACGATAAGATTGCCAGAAGTGTATGATTAAAAGGCTCCTTCAAACAGACGCGTGCGACACAAAGGCATAGCAAGTCGCGCAATGACGCGTCTGTTTGTAGGACCCTCTTTTTTTTTTTTTTTGTAGGAGCCTTAAGAAGTTAAGACAATGCAATGAGAATATTACTCGGCTGTAAGAAAAATTGATCGCGACTTCTGAAACAAATGCCAGCACCCTAATTGCGTAACAAACTATGAATCTTAATCTGAATCATTTTGAAGGATATTACTAATCCATTATTTCATAAGTTCGTAAAATGTGTCTGCTGAACAACGTAAACAACGCTATGTACAATGCGCGCCACGAAAGATGAGACTTGACCCCGCCTCCCCCGCTCTTTCCGCCGCCCCTATGACGTCCGGTCCCGTCCCGCACTCAGACCTCATACCGCTAAAGATACCTAAAATCGTGTACTGCGCATGTCAAACCACGTGGTGTGTCAAGTCTCATCTTTCGCGGCACGCATTGTATGTTGTTGTACTGTCAAAATGACACCCATTGCTACTGATAGTGTGTTATACAGTTAGCCCGCTGATTATTGACGAATATTAGTGTCTTTGTTATTTTTAGGCTCTCGCTAGTTGTTACATCATCCTACACTGGTGTTTTCTTAATTTTTATTAGATTTTCGTGTCACTAAATACTGATGAATTGAGAAAAGGTTCATCATATTAGTAATATGATGAACCTTTTCTTAATTCATCATTTTGGTTCATCAAAGGTAACATTGTTTGTATTATGTTATGCTAATATTTGTTAAAGTATATTTGCTAGTAACTTTAATTGTAATTTAGAATGTAACTAAAGACCACGCTACCGCATTAGGATTATTGCCTGTAATGATAGCTGTGTTTGTGATAAAAAAAAATAAAAAAAAAAATTTCAGGTGCAATACTAGAAGGTAATATGATATTACCTTCTAGTATTGCACCTGAAAATGAAAACTGACTTTACCCTTTCAAATCTAAAAATAACCTCACCCGTTATCTCATAACATTCAAATAGACTCCACAAATACAGTTCGTGCCGTATCAAAACGAATCGTTCACCAACAGGGACGGGAATCGTTCATTCGTTCGTTCGATCCGACAAGACAAGCAGACGTCTAATCTACATAATGCCGACGTTGGAGATGAATGGTAGACAGAGTACTGAGCGGAGCGGAGAGGAACATTCTTTTGACGATCCGCAATTATCCTACGTAACGGGAACCTACTACAGTACCCTGCGATAAATATTGCACATCGACCTTTGGAAAGAGACCATCGGCTAATTTCGGCTTCGTAGAGCGTTATCTCTGTCGCACGAAATACAAACAGTCCGGTATCTATTAGGAGCTGTTAAAACAATTATGATTTGCTTCTTTTGATAATTATTTTTATTCTTTGTATAAAATACAAAAAACGGTAAAGGTCGATGTGCAATATTTATCGCCGGGTACTGTACGATAAAAGTATTCTTATCTAATTCAGATGTGCCATATTTCAGCCGATTCCGTTCAGACGTTAAAAGGCGTGAAAAGGTTACAGACAAACGGAGTTACCTTCGCATTTATAATAAAAAAAATTTATGCGAGTATATAATATATTCAAGTTATTAGAAACGAGATGTTCATCATCGGTGTTGAAAGGTTCAAAGGTAACCAGTGTCATGGTTTTGGCATGTACTGCGAAGAAAATGAGGATTATGATAATAGAAAGGTATACTTATGTAGGTATAAGACAAAATAAGAAGCAAACTTTAAGATGACAGTTGAGAGTGATACGTGCAGGTCTACATATATTAAGAAGATACCTGCTGATAGACAAGTTAACATAATTTTAATCAAATTAATTGAGTCTCATAACAAATAAGATTTCTAAAATTATTCACTTGATTTCTCAGCGCTATCATTTTACACCACATAACCAACACACCACCCCCTTCCTAATATCCCGTATTCACAATTCCGTCTTCACACCCTGCAAATCCCTTAATACTATAACCCGCTTTCTCCCATCAATACATCCACATCCAAATCCACACAGACATCCCTAATCCTCATAATGGATGAAGATTCGAACATCTTCAGTTAAATTGTAAAAGATTTTTGTTCAATTATCAATTGATTTGATTTGTTGACAGCGCGACTTTGGCTGTACCAATTTATTTGCAATCATTCCTTGCTTCATCTTTTTGAGAAATTGGTGTTTTATCCAATTGTGTATTGATTATTGAGGGAGTATTGTGGTGGGTATTGATGTTTTGTTTAGACGAGGAATTGGAGGAAGCTGCTGGTTTGTAGCGGTCAGTAGTCTCTGTTGCTTTGGTATCTAAATCCTACTTAATATTAGGTGTAAACGCGAAAGTTTGTGAGGATGGATGGTTGGATGTTTGTTACTCTTTCGCGCAAAAACTACTGAACGGATTTTTATGAAATTTTACAGTAATATTCGTCGTATCTCTACGTTGACGTCGTGGTGGGGCTTGCGCGCTACAAACTCTAGGCCTGTGCCAGAAGAGTTTACTTTGCCAGAACAGGTCTTAGGGTGAGGAGCCAGACCAAGAGAGACAGAAACCCGCAAGGCAGCATGTGGCGAGCTGTTGGGCAGTAGCGACCCCGCGGACCCTATCTCCCGGGAGAAGTCTTGTTCCTCACCTCAAGCTTGCCTTTATTGGCCGGCTGGAGTGAAAAATGACGAATAACAGAGCTCCCACCTCATTCTTTCCTTTATTGACCGGCTTGAGTGGAGATTCGCAAGAGCATACGTGTTCGGAGGAAGGAAGTACTCCAGTAACATGCTGGTAGGGATCTTAACCGTACTTCTGGTTGTCCTGATAGCTGTGGAATACCTTTCTACTCCTCAGAAGCACCTCAGGACATGTTGCCTCCTTGTCGCTACAACACTATATGCTAGCGACCGTTTTCGGAGGCCCATTATTGAATGAACAAGTCAAAGATTTTCAACTTTATCGCATTAGGTTCAAGGTTGATTGTGAAAATTGACAATAGCTTGATGTGCTGGCGTCTGTACAATAAAGATGGAGCATAAAATCATATAGATTCTAGCTTGTCAACCAACTCATAATAGTTTTGTCGACGCTATCTCTAGTTTACAACTTGCAGACGCGAATGATCTGCAATGATTTGCATTTAAATACATTTTGATAAAGAAAATAATTAAGATAGGTACAGTATGCGGTGGTCACTATGACACATCGAGTTTTATAAAACGTACAGACGCCAGCACATCAAGCTACTACAATTTGTCAAATTACATTAATAGATTTTCAACTTTATCGCCAAAGCATAAGGTTTAAAGTTGATTGGGAAAATTTGATAGTTTCGGGTAGCTTGATGTGCTGGTGTCTGTACCAGCACCCTAATTGCGTGACATAATATCAATCACAATCTGAATCATTTTAATAGTATCGCTAATCCATTGCTTCGTATGTTCGAAAATTTGTCTGCTCCACAACGTAAATAACGCAATGAATGTTGTTGAACTGTCAAAATGGAAACGTAAATGAAATGTACAATGCGTGCCACGTAAGATGAGACTTGACACACCACGTGGTTTGACTTGCGCAGTACACGATTTTAGGTATCTTTAGCGGTATGAGGTCTGAGTGCGGGACGGGACCGGACGTCATAGGGGCGGCGGAAAGAGGCGGGGGAGGCGGGGTCAAGTCTCTTCTTACGTGGCACGCATTGTAACACACGTTGAAACAAAGTTGCCTTGTTGTGTTCAATTTCATGTTACGTTTCACTAATGTTTTTTTAGTGATGGCGCTCTTTTTCATAACTGAAATGTATCTAAAACACGAAGTGCCTTATATACAGCTACGTACTTCACTGGATGTGCTAATCTTAATAAGTCATAGTCAAATGCAAATATACAAATAAAAAGCACTTTAGAACGTCAAGATTCGAAAAAACGACCAAATCAAAATTGCTATAGAAAAATTACACAAAGGAGCAAAAGCTGTACGGAATTCCTTAATATTCTCAACCCAGCGTGTAAATTTAATAAGAATTTAAAATCCGATGTCGAAGCAACCATTTTGGTATTCAGAATGTTACGATCGCAGAAGTAGGACACGAATATCGATGAGCTTGAGTTTTTGTCGTAATATTTCTGCTGTTATACATATATGAACTTGATTTGAACCTGTGTTCAGTGCGATCGCCTATTGTTTACTTTTTATCTGTTAAATTACCTACTTATTTTTGCAAATTGATTAGAAAACATAGGGCCGTTTTTTGATCCGTAGTTAACTCGACCAATTGTTAAAAATAGTAAACAATGGTTAAATTTTGGCAAAATGTGTTCCTTGATCAATTGTTTGTCTTTGAATTGTCAAACAATTAACTATTAGTTGACCCAGTTGACCATTAGTTACTATTTTTAACAATTGGTATTTTTAACAACGAAATGTCTTATTTAAAAAGAGATAACTGGAAATCTCTGTGTCTATGGAAAATAAAATCGGTCTAATTTGGCTGTAACACTATTTTTCGAAATTGTTCTCAACTAACTTTTTAGACCTTTGTATCCTGCTTATGCGTATGAAGTTTCATTAAAATCGATTCATTCATTTCGAAAAATAAGGGCTTAAAAGTTTGTATGAAATGCCATACGGCGTAAACGCTCTTAAGCCATTGGTGTTATTCGTAGATCTTTGACAGTCATTACGTGTAGGTAGTCAGAAGCCCGAAAGAGTGGCGGTCGGATATGCGTTCGATTCATGTAAAATACTAGTATTTAGCTGCATCCGGTTAGACTGGAATCAAACTCAAACATAGTTGGGAAAAGGGTTCTTCTTCAATCGATCCCTCATTACTGTGGATCGTGGTTACTGGACCCATATAAGCGGATAATCTACTTCCATCGAAAAGGGTAGACAGATTGAGAGTTTTTTCAGACTTCCACGAGAACGGATTCTAACTTTTTAGGTAACTCTTCCGCATAATAATATGTAACAAGATTTATATATGTGAGATATTTATATGTGTAATATTATAGAAAACAGTCCAAGGATAGGCTTGTTACAGTCGAGATAGGTTGTCATTTTAAATTATTAAAAAGTTATTGTCAGTTATAAAACCATTTTGACATTGAAGTGAATTGTCAGTTTAAAAGTTTCCGACATGAGTCAGTCTTGATCGAGGTACCGGAGTGACAAGTTTTAAAGTTAGTAAATAATGTAAAATGTACTCAACTATGCTGAACTATGCTGAATAATGTATAAGTAATAAATATTGTTATTGCGTTGATTGTATTGTTGTTTCAATTCTATGACTCCCTTCTGAGGTTAGTTCACACATTACATTAACAACACATCACAAAAGCATCTCTTTGTGTCATGACACATCAGAAGCAACAATTTGCGTATATCCCTCAAGGTTATGCGCCAACTAACAAAATGCGAGCATAAACAATAAAGTGAAAGCATTCCGTTATTGCTTGTAAGTGAACACGTAACGCGAGTACGGTGACCAAAGTTTGTGAAATTCGTGGTGATAGGTACAGTAATTTTTAATACCGGTCGATTGGTTTATCAATTAGTTTATTAAAGTGGATAAAAATATATACACTGGATAAACTGCTTATACTAAATTAACTAACAAACTATTAAAATAAAAATATAATAAACTAACTTAACTAAAACTACTAGCTAACTAAAATATGCAATCGAAAAATTCCTCCGCATCGCTGTCGACTGGTAATGTATCCAAGAGACTAGCGGCATGGTCACGTCTTAGGGTAATGCTTAGCCTCTGGCTAAGGTAAAAGCCAGCACTTGGGTCACGGGAAGTGTTAACCAGCCGTTTGGAGATTTCGTTGAACAAACCATGAGCACTCGGGCCCCACGTTCTGAGGGTTTCAACCCCAAACGGCTAGAAAAAAACGTTTAGGCTTGAGTATGTAGTTTTAATTTACATAAGGTTCTTTTTTTATCGGCAAGCGCAGTAGGTATTAGTTACTTTGAAGTTTAGGATAATACTTGGGCCATTTTGTGATAAGCTTTCTCCTACAAAACAACACGATTGAATCAAATATTTGAATTGAATTTACTAACTTCAGTTTCAGTCGTCAGCCTCACGTAGCCAAATTGGTTTTAAAATTAGTTTGTGCATCTTATTGGCTATAATTCGACTTTACACAAACGGTACATTGTAGGTATAGTCAACCGTACGTCAGTGAAAACAATTTGACAGTGACAGCGCCTTAATGTCGATGCAATAAGGGATGGTTTTAAATGCAAGTGTCACCACTAATTGTACGTAGCGAGTGTAACATACACAGCATCACTGATAGTTCAGAATAATGAGGAGTTTTCTAATTATACTCCCCAGATATTCAATAACAAGGGCATCCAATGCTAATTACTTAGGTACTTAAAGATGACCAGCGCATTTTGGGCAGCCAGACAGTCCGCGTACCAATAATGTTACTTAATATATTTTTCTCTAAAGGATCTGTGGCTTTTTCTCTAAAGGGGAGGGGCCTGTGGATAAATAATAACAGCCGCACAGGTCGATAGATCAGGTTAAGACACGCTTGCCGCGGTTGGTCTGTGGATGGGTGACCATCTTTACATACCGTGACCCCTCCGTACCTCGGAAAGCATGTAGTACCGGCTGTAATTGGTGGAACTTTGACAGTCGTTACGGGTAATCAGAAGCCCGAAAGTCTGACAACCAGTGTTATCAAGCAAGGGGTATCGTACATATATTACCCAGTTATTGGGTTGTGGAGGTCGGATAGGCAGTCGCTCCATGTAAAATACTGGTATTCAGCTGCATTCGGTTAGAGTGGAAGCCAACCTATGTGCATATCATGGCTATGTCTCATCAAATTTGCGTTACGACATTATAATATGGGGTAATTCTGTAGAACTTAACAGAGTGTTTCGAACTCAAAAGAAATGTATTCGCTCAATATGTGGAGCGTACCCACTGGACAGCTGTGTTCCATTATTCGAAAAATTAAAAATATTACCACTCCCAGCACGAAATTCGTATTTTTTAAATTCGTATTTTTATGTACCAAAATAAGCATGAATTTAATTTGCATAATGATCTTGTATCTAGACCTAGCCGCAAAGTCCACATGCTTCGTGTACCTAGACGAAATAATAAACTATTTTCTAATAATGTATTTTGTATGGCGACCAAAGTTTATAATAAACTACCAGACTGTTTTAAAACTTTTAACTTTTGGACATTTAAATCTAAATTATCTCTTATGTAAATGATATTACTCGACTAATGATTTTATGAATGAAATGAAAAGTTGACTTAAATATTAGAATAATTATATTCTGTTCTTTTATCTCTTTGATTTAATTTAATCTTTTTGACATTTCCATTCCTAATATTTGACTAATTTGCAATTTGAATGTTATTTTAATTTGTTTAACTCAATTTTATATCTAACAAAATAACCAAAACCCTGAAAATGTATTTGTACGACGGAAACGGCAGAATATTATGAACTTTTAAAAGTATGTGACAACTCTGTAACAATATTCTGACAAATAAATGGACTATGACTATGACGCCAACATAGTTGGGAAAAGGCTACGCAGAGGATGATGATACTTTTCTCTAAAAACATTTAAGGTTTTTTTTTATATTTAGCTTAAAAATACAAAATACTTGAATAAATCGCCATCCCAAAGGAATTAGAAATCTCACTTTAAAAAAAGTTGCGCGCACATGAGATCGCTTTAAGGCTCCTACAACAGGCGCGACGTGCGAGGCGAATCACGGGCGACACAAAGGCACTGCTCGTTGCGCGACTTGCGATGCCTTTGTGTCGCGCGCGATATTATCGCATGTCGCGCCTGTTTAAAGGAGCCTTTATACTACAGTCGTCAGAAAGTGTCAAAATATCCTTCTAAAGAGGTTCACAAGGTGTCCCTACACCTTTGAAGGCAGTGCACTTCGCCACATGAAGCGAATGACCCAGAAACTGCACTCTCGATATAAAACCACGTATGTGTTGGGAATATATCTTACTTTTAAACTAATGTTGACTGGACCGCCTCGGAATGATATCAATTTTGTAAGTGTTTGAGAATTTTATTTTTGAGAAGAATTTTTGATAGCGTTTGGGTTTATTTCGATACTTTTGGTGTTTGAAGTTTATTGAAAAACTATGAAATGCGATTGAAATGTATGTAAGTAAGTAAAGGTTTTCAGATGTAATTCAAATACTAGAAAGTGGTGAAGAGTGAGCATTTTTAATCAGTTATGTACTTAGTTTTAAGCTTTGCTTTGAAAACTCCAAGGTAATTGAGTTCATTTAGAATGAGTAAGGTTTAGGAATTTGATTTCAAATTGAGCAGTGGTCGTGGGTTCGAACCCTGACAGGCGCTTTACTTTGTGTAAATTATTTTCATCACCACCGCTCTCAAAACAACGTGAGGAACCCAGCATATCCTATAACCAAAAATTTGAAGGCGTATGTGAAATCTACCAACCTGCGCTGGGCCCGCATGGTGGATAACGGCACACTCCTGCTCACAAGGAGGTCTGTGTGCAGTGGGAACATTATAGGCTGATTATGTTATGTTTTTTTAGGATTTCAAATCAATGAAATTCTTAAATCTCAAGTTTAGCATAAACAATTTATATTTACATATTCTTACCATGATTCGTGATTTTTCTTTCACTCATCCGACCTAGAAATGTAATTTTGTTACCAAGAGACCCCACCGAAAAGTTACGACAAACTTAATAAAAGTTTTAAATGAATAAAATATTTCAACCCGAAAATTGTAAACCAATCCGTGTTCTAAATATTCATTATCAAAGGATTCAAAGTTATGTAAACAGATAGCCAATAAATACATCATCATTTTATTGATAACAGTATTAGATAAGATAATATAGCAATGTTATTTAGTATAATTTCAGTAGTTAGCAGTGATAGGCACGAAATGGGTAAAAAAGTCAAAAAGAAGGACTTAGAAAAGATAGTGTCGGACACGGAAGGAAAAAAGGAAGTAAAAGAAAGTAGTAATTTGAACGTAAGTACGATTCATTATAAATTAGCTGATGATTCATGATGAAGGAACAACATTTTGTGTAAGCATTTATTTCAAAATTTGTGAAGAATTTGATACTATATAAATTTTTTGGATGTGGTTATCAATGATTATGATAATGTGTTAGCGACTTTCAATAATAAAACTGCTAATGAATTTCAAAGTACAGAACATCGAAATTCGGAATAAAATATTACGGAATATTTGGGTGTTCCCGACAAGTGACATATCTACATATTGCACTTTCCTTGTCAATTTCAAGACCAACTATTTAAACTTTATATGCTTGATTTAATCGATGCGATTTAATTTCCTTTGGTAAACCAGATGTTGAAGCAACAGTAAAAGTTGCATCGTGTACACAGTGCTTAGACGATGCAAGTTATTTGTTGCTTCAATAATTATATGCCACAGGAAAATCCAAGTTTTATCCATTATCACATCAATTTAAAAAAATTATAGCTTTCTCTTCATTATTTTTCAGCTAACATCACTTATTTCAATTCTTGCATTAACAGGCATATCCATAATTGCTTACAATGTGTACCAAGATATCAAGACTATACCAGAAATGCCTGAACTAGATTTAAATAAATGGTGGGCACCCAATACTACGGAACCTCAAGATACATCTATTAGACCGTATAGGATTGTGTTTGCAGAATCCGTAAGTATCGCTTAATAATATTTAAACATGGTACAAAATGCATAATTACAGTTCATGGAAAAGCAGTAGTGCCTTCCTGCCCTTATTCGAATTTTTTTGAATTCGACGCAGCAAGACTTTTTCTAAGAGACTAAGGTGGGCGTGGCCCTCTCAGACCAAGATAAAACGATCGAAATTTTAGCGGTTAGTCGTTTTAGTAGGATGTGCGTCTGAGTAGCTGCACGTGGTGGTGATAAGCAAGCGCCGATTGTCACGGCTCAGTCGACCGCCACCCAAAGAGTAGGTACTGTAAGATACCGGGCCGCCACCTGGCGAAGTGTTTAAGATGGGGTCAAAGGTGTCGAGTGAGTTACACCCACCTTACGCTCCGTGTAACAAATGAAGTATTATTTTTTTTCTTGTTATTTATTTTTTGTGATTTTTATTTGTTTTACAAGAAAAATATTTTACATTTTTTTTAATATTTTACCATAATACTAATCAGGTTGCTAATAGGACGAGCTGCTCACAGTTCATTTTGCTTTTAGGACATTGTGCTCATAGGACGTTTTATTTAAAAGTCCTTCCGATACGAAAGGATTTAAATCACATATAGAGTGAATATTGCGTCTTCTTTATAGATATCGGATATTTTGATATTTATTATAAATATCAAATTTTTACGAACCCTGGTTCAAAATTTATTTTTATGATACCTTTAATTTTGGTTAATTTAGATCATCTGCCTAGCCTTTTTCCAACTATGTTGGGGTCGGCTTCCAGTCTAACCGGATGCAGCTGAATACCAGTATTTTACATGGAACAACTGCCTATCTGACCTCCAAACCCAGTTACTGAGTAATACGATACCACTTCGTAAGGCTAGCTGTCAGACTTTCGGGCTTCTGACTACCCGTAACCACTGTCAAAGATCCACGAATGACAGCCGGGACCAACGGCTTAACATGCTTGCACGGAGGGGTCTCGGTTGTAAAGATGGTCACCCATCAACAGACCAACTGCGGCAAGCGTAGCTTAACCTGATTGATCGACCTGTGCGGCTGTTATTATTTAGCCACGGGCCCCTACACTTGCCGCTAGTGGGAGAAAATAAATAAAAATTATTATTATAAATTGTATAGTTATTATAATTTTTCGATAAATGATATTCCATAGCTTTAAAGTTTAAACTAAAATGGTAATTTTCTAAAATGGGGATTTTAGTTTAGCAAAAATCACTATACCTACACGTCATATTCTGATTGTTTCCTTATTTTAAGAACAGCTGTAGTGATTGTCTAACAATATATAATTTTGGTTCATTAATAAGTACTTATTAATTATTTAATAAAAAAAATTAAATAGTTATAATACATTACAGTACCCGGCGATAAATATTGCACATGGACCTTTTTACACAAAACCATTTTATACAAAGAATAAAAATAATTATCAAAAGAAGCAAATCATAATTGTTTTAACAGCTCCTAATAGATACCGGACTGTTTGTATTTCGTGCGACAGAGATAACGCTCTACGAAGCCGAAATTAGCCGATTGTCTCTTTCCAAAGATCGATGTGCAATATTTATCGCCGGGTACTGTACACTATTTACCCTAACAGGGTTTGTTACACCCACCTTACGCTCTGTGTTACAAATATTTCAACCTTCCGCTCGTAACATCTCAGCGTTTAATTTGTCCCTAGCCATACAACATGAGTAGACAAACGGATACCTTCTCTCACCACAAATAAAGTCTGCACTGAGAAAAACAGTTTGACATAAAGACAGACAGAAGTTTCATAAAAGATATTGTGTTCCATTTTGTTTTGATGTTTTATGGATGGAAAACAAAATAATACTGACACAGTGGTACCCTGGAACAAGAAGCTTATAGATAAAAGTGGAGGCAATACTCTAAATACTTAAGTGAAGACGACTGTGGTCGGACCCTCTCTTTCTAAATACACACATAAGAACGAGACAGTGATATGTGTTTTCTTTGTCATACGTATGTATTTAGAAAGAGAGTGTCCGACCACAGTCGTCTTCACTTAAGTATTTAGAGTGTTGCCTCCACTTTTATATATATTTATCTATATAGCTTCTTGCCCTGGATTAATATAAATTCAAATTATATTATTGTAGCCTGCATACTTTCGTAATTCCTAGAATAACTTTCATCGGGCTACTTCAGCTGCCATTGTATTAAAAATATTTTAATTATTTACGCCTGGTATTCCTCGAATAGGGAGACAGAGTTCTATTAAGAGTACACTGCAAATCAGAATTTTTTAAATCCCATGTAATATGGAGAGAGCATATTTCTAGGCACAAACACAGACTCCGAACTTTTAATGAGAAATCCCGTATTCATATTAAACCAAAATTTTATCGCCGAAGTTATTTTTTTAAGTCCTATATATGTTGCAGTCAAAACTCTTAACCAGTCAAAAGTACTATTGACTAGCAAAATCAGTCAAAAGTACTTTTGACCGTATGCTTTAGTCAATAATAGTTTTGACTAAAATAACAGTTAAAAGTACTTTTGCCCAATGGAGCTGGTTAAAAGTACTTTTGACTAAGTGATTCCGTCAAAAGTGGTTTTGACTGGTTGTATCAGTCAAAACTCTTAAAAATTATTTAGCATTTTAATTAGTATATTTATTTCTTTGAAATAATGTCATTTGACCGAATTTTCAAATGCACTAATTTGCCTGTTTAATATGATATGAGGTACCTAAAGGTATTTGTATTCTCATTCACTCGCTCTTGCATCCAATGTCGACGGAGCCCCGCTTCGCGGGGCTCCTATTTCTGTGAAAAGGGTTTAAAGTAACCTAACAAAACCGAACCTCGGGGTGGGAACATTACATCAAATGAACATTATACCTTTTGATCAACAGCGCAAATGTTGTTATCGCAAATAAATATTCGATGAAATTAAAATTATGTTAATCGATATTATACAAATTGATTATTTTCCTAAACGTTGTTCGAATTAGTAACATTACATCAAAAGATGTTATACCAAACAAGGGTGAACCTCTTTTTTATTCACATCTAACGAGTTAATAGTACTTTTGACTGATGCTTTATTGCAGTTAAAACTACTTTTGACGAAGAGCGTCAGTCAAAAGTACTTTTAACCGCAAATTTGCAGTCAAAAGTACTAATGACCAATAATTTTCAGTCAAAACCACTTTTGACCAACCTATTCAGTCAAAAGTACTTTTGACTGATTTTGCTAGTCAATAGTACTTTTGACTGGTTAAGAGTTTTGACTGCAACATATACATAGGACTTAAAAAAATAACTTCGGCGGTAAAATTTGTGTGTGTGTGCAATATGTTAGGTCGTTAATACTAACGACCTAACATATTGCAGTAAACAATAAAAAATAAAAAAATCATCAGGAATGAGAAACCCAATAGAATCCAATAGAATCCCTAGAATCCACTTTGCTAGGGCAAAGTGGATTCTAGGATTTGATCTCAAGGTAGGCCTTGAGATCAAATCCTAGAATCCACACGCTCAGCCGACGCACTTGCTAACACTGTACCAACAAGGCAATCACAATAATCTCGTCAACAGTATATATGATTTTTTCTTTTCTTTGTTCATGAATACACGGTTAAAGCAACATCGTGACGAAAACTTTTACCAAGGATTTAGTAAACGATTCTAGACCCAGCGTTGAAATGTTTCGACGGATATAAAAAAAAATAGGTAAAGCAAAGAAAGAAAAATAAAGTTTATTTGGACACAGTTCATGAAACACAAAGTACAAATAACAAAATAAAAAGTGAAAGTAAATTCTTTAACAACAATAGTGTATGCGTCACGGCTGTGCCAAAAAGGTTCATTTCGGCATTAATGCCAGACAGATGCTGTCTGACACTGGTTTTTTAATGAACTATTAGGGATAAGTGACTGGGAGAAAAATTGCTGGATATCGCAGTTTTGTATGAAAAAACAGACGTTTTTAAATAACTGGTAGTTACAAGAATAAAATCCATGGTACAAGTTCGTGTCACGCTGTCCCTTCCACCGTATACATTCATATGATTTTCTGACAGACCATAATTCATCCCAATTATCTTCAAGATGAACTCCGAAATTCGATGGCTCTTCGAGATGTATAGACGGGCTCCCGGCAAGAAGAAAAGTTTTGAAGACACAGCCTGGACTTACGGAATACATTCAGATGCCTTCTCCAAGATCTTCAACTATTGGATCTTTAAGTATAGTTTTCCAGAAAGAGAGCGATTCTTCAACCAGTTTGAACAATATAGGACTAATATTCAAGGATTGGATATTCATTATATTCACGTAAAACCTAAAGTGGATGTAAATGTGAAGGTAAGTCATAATCGTATATTTAGAAAAAAAAGAAAAATCAGTCAGTCTATTCTCGTTAAAACTTAGATGAAGTAAGCTTGATGTGAGCTGTCATTCCACCTGATGCTACACGGTTGACAGCTCCAGTGTGCAGACATGTTTTCATGGTGATATTTTTCAGAATAGATTGACAGTTTTTGTAAAACTTGTGTAGCGGTGACCGCGTAGTGTAAGGTGCAGTGTAGTTATGCTCCCTACAAAGTGGACTGATGAAGTGGTAAAGGTTGTGGGAATCCGCTGGATGTCTGCAGCCCAGACTACGTTGCAACGATGCTTGGAGGTTACCTCTTCCCAGTAGTGGAAGCCTTTCAACGGTCTATCTTCACCTACGGGTTCCCGTATTTTCACGGCGAATTATGGCAAACCAAAACATTGCAAGAAGCTATATAACACACTCCGTATCAAGGCGTTTATAAAATTGGAAAGAATGAGGGTGGGATCAGATGAGCGTAGCTATAATTATGATGCATTCAGTTTCATGTAATAGATACTACAATTTGCTGCACACCTTGATGTAGTACTTTCCTCGAGAAATGGGCGATGCAAATTTCGCTGCATTTTTATTCGACAAAATATATTTACGAGTAAGTACAATTCTTTCATGATAATGAAGGAAGAAGACTTGTTTTTTAACCATGAATATATAATTATAAAAATCTTAAACATTTTAACCGGTCAAGCTCCGCGCGCACCGTATGTAGTATGATACAATAGAAAATCAATTGTGTCTCATTAGCGCAATTTTAGAGGTCATAAGAGTGACAATGAATTTTATTGTCCAATTTTCTCCATAATATATGAAATTACCTTTTGGAAGGTAACTAGAATTATTTATAATTTCTTGTAAAATTTGAGGTTTGAAAGTGCCTTAATGTCAGTTTTAATGTCTATACTTACCTACACTCAAAGTTAAATAATTTTATTTCATAAATGGTTTGACTTATTATATACTTTGACATTATAAAAGCAATAAGAAAAAATTATCATCACGTTTTCTACCTTTAGAAGCTTCCAATTCAATTTCAAATCTAGGATTACGTTTTGATCCGGTTACTCATTCAGAATTTTTAAAGATTGTTTTCAGTTTCCACATTCCTTCGTTCAATGAGAGCTAGCAGATAGCTAACAATTTTAGTCGGTTCAATCGCGCGTTCTATTTGGGATCCAGTTGGATTGGAACCAGGTAAAACTGATACATGTGTCGCTCAGTTACTGATAAATATTGCGATTGTGAGATTGCCAACGGGATATACAGATCTACCTATATTTTTCAATAGACATAAAAAATGGTTGTTGTAAAGGGGAAATGTGACCTAGGTATTATTAAAGGCATTGTTTTTTGACTAAGGGACTCACAGCCAGTTTCTGAACTGAGAATTCGCAGTTCAGTGTCTGGCGGACAACTGCCCAATGATTCATGTCGGGCCGTTTGTATCTATGCTAGTTGTGCGGTAAACTCTGCTTGCGCGATGCAGGAATTTGCATGACGTCAGTATGACGCGTTGTTTGTTTGTGGCGTTGTAGATACCGCTACAGTTTATTGGGTTATTGTACATTCGTCACAAAGTAAATTCGTCACGAAAAAAAGTATGTGTAAACTCGTCACAACTCTATGTTTATGAAAGAAAATCCGCCATATTGTTTATTTCCGTACAGACAGCAGAAAAATCAAACAATAAAGAATAAAACGTTATTTCTTTATTTTTCATAATCATAGAAATTCACATAAAAATCACAGTTCTACTTACAGCTAAAATATACGGTAATATTGACAGCGTGACATCATCATGATCATCTTTTTTTTTTGTAATTTGCATCTAAATAAAAAGGCGCACTTGTACTTACAATATATTTATTGCAATAGGCTGATTTCCCTGATATTTTTGTGGAATAATAACATCTTCCGGTATAACATGACCGGTACGGCTAGAAAGAGATAGATACAGCGAGCGAGCGAGCGCGTGATAGCATGTGCAGGAGCGCAGGAGAAAACAAAAATTTGGAAATCATTTTCATTTTGAGCACTAAAAATCAATAACTTTGTTTTCTACCAGTACTTTATGCAAAAAATATGTACAGATGCAGACTTGTGACGAGTTTACACATATTTTTTATGCATGTGACGAATACACTTTCAATGTATGGAGTTTAAAAAATGTGACGAATTTACTTTGTGACGAATGTACAATAACCCAGTTTATTGCCGTTTTTTTTTTTCACAGGTTCTTCCTTTAATACTTCTTCATGGCTGGCCGGGGTCTGTCAGAGAGTTCTATGAAGCTATTCCCTTATTGACTACAGAGCGACCAGGATACAACTTTGTTTTCGAGATTATTGTACCGAGCTTGCCTGGATTTGGGTTTTCTGACGTAAGTACATACATATAACTGTATTTTGATAATTTTGTTGTAAAAAAACTTTAGTACAGTTACTCCATATCTTAAGGCAAAAGCGCCAGGGTAGCTCGCAAAATTCAATATTTTTTACGTTTTTTGCAATTTGCTGGTCAGTATTAAGTTGTATGTTGATTACTATATGCTTTGCGGCCGTAACAAATATGTATTTACAGAATTATAATCATTAAAGTTATTAACACAACTCTCTAAGACCAAGTAATCCCACAGAATGACTATTTCATGAAATCTTGACATTTTGGGATTATACTAGCCTAACAAGTTGTATTACTGATTTTAATGATTATGATTCTGTAAATACATATTTGTTACGGCCGCGAATCATATTTTGATCGACGTACAATTTAATACTGACCAGCAAATTGCAAAAAACGTAAGAAAATTTCAATTTCGCGGGCTACCTTTGCGCTTCCCCCTTAATAACGTTAAGCCGTTGGTTCTGCGCCTGATCTCTCCGGTCCTGTCGGTTTGTCGTCCCATCGGACTTTGAGAGTGAGGGAAGAAAGAGTACACCTGTGTCTGCGCACACACGACATAATGCACTATAGTACAGACGCCAGCACATCAAGCTACTACAATCTGTCAAATTTCTTTAATAGATTTTCAACTTTATCGCTAAAGCATAAGGTTCAAAGTCCATTGGGAAATTTTTACAGTTTCGGGTAGCTTGATGTGCTGGCGTCTGTACCTCCCGCACCGAAGGCTGGTCTCCGCTGAGATTGGTCACCATGGCCGAAATTCGGTCTGGAGGACTCATATTTTTATTTCATCGCAGTTTTATTTTCGTGATTCAAAAGTTAGCATTGTGTTGACCGTACCTCACAATAAGTGAGCGGGTTAATTAGTATCGAAGCCTGAGACAAAACGCTAAAGTTCTATGATAGTAACATAATGCATTTTCGTTTTTTAAGATTACATTAAATGTTCAATGAAAAGTAAAGGTACTGTTCAAGTAGGATAAGACCTTGGCGCCGTAGTTTGAAATGTGAAACTTTGACTGAGTTCGAAATAATATCAGTGTTTTGTTTCGATGTTTCTTTGACATTGAAACTTTTATCCAATCCCTTTCTGTTATATATTTTCTTTTATTTTTACCACAACCTTCAAGTGTTCCAAGTTTATTATAGTCATCATAATGATCTGCCTAGCCTTTTCCCAACTATGTTGAGGTCAACAAGTTTATTATAGTAACTTTGTAAAAAGAAATAGTCTAACGTTTTCCGGTCAAAGATCTTTCAAGAACCTTTATTTTCAGGCACCCGTCCGTCCAGGATTGTCTCCACATCAAATAGCAATAATAATGAGGAATTTAATGCAAAAGCTTGGCCACAAGCGCTATTACGTCCAAGGTGGCAACTTTGGCCATATCATTGGCTCTCATATGGCCACTATATTCCCCGACGAAGTGGTTGGCTTCCATACCAACTTCCCAGTTAATTTGTCCAAGTATTCACAATTGACTTGGTTGTTGGGGTCTATTTGGCCAAGTTTTGTGGCCAATGGCTACGAAGATCGGATGTATCCGTTGGTTGATAAGATTAAGTTTTATCTGGAGGAATTTGGATTTATGCATTTGCAGGGTACTAAACCGGATTCTATTGGTAAGTATTTTTGTAATTTTTCTAGTGAAAAGTATTTGTTTTGCTGCGCATATGCATAACAAGAGTGCCATAATAGGCAACTTCTGGCCAGTTTGACCACCTCCAGAAGTTCCAGTTAACTAGTCTGGCTGATTATTATCTGTCGAATAGTGCTTATCCAGCGACTGATAAACAGGCTCTCGCATTAATTTAAACTATGTAGTTTCATTCAACCAAATGGCTTAAAACCAGTTTTGAATAATGCTTGAGTCTTGAGCGAGGTTCTGTAGGTCTTAGAATACCTACTTCTGTGTATTTTTTCTTTGTGGTTCTATGACAAGTATTAAGTTATCAAATTGGTCAAGTGTTAAGTTATGTATTTTTGTAGTGTACAGACGCCAGCACATCAAGCTACACCTAACTGTCAGATTTTCCCAATCAACTTTGAACCTTAAGCTTTAGCAATAAAGTTGAAAATCTATTAAAGAAATCTGACAGATTGTGGTAGGTTGATGTGCTGGCGTCCGTACAATAAAGTATGTACAGGGATGCAGTGACATCGACGCGCAAACTGTTACCATTAATTCAGCATATGATTCTAAACCTAGGAATAGCCTAAAAATTTCTACGCTAGGGGCGTAGAAATTTATCGTCGGTTGTCAAAATAAATCTGATATTTCATTGAAAAGTGCCATACCTACGCTGTCAAAATGTATCAATCAATCTGTCTAGTCTTTTCCCAACTATGGGTCGGCTTCCAGTCTAACAGGATGCAGCTGAATACAAGTATTTTACACGGAGCGACTGCTTGTTTGACCTCCACAACCCCGTTACAGGCGGGCAAAATATGGAACAGCAATGATTTTTTTAATAGTCGACGTAACATGACGATGCATGGTGGTTTAGAATCATGTAGGTAGATCCATGGTAAAAGAGGGGTAATTTTGTAATTTTAAGAACATTCACACTGATCTCAATTTCAATCTGTCAAAAATATTTCGAATTTCCCTACATTTTTGACAAGTTGTTGACATTGATTTTCACTGAGATGAGATTGTGACTAGATTTTGAACGTTCTTTATTACGGGATTTGGTCTTCTGGTTGAGGGTTGATGTTCCTGTCAGCCTGTGTAAATCTCCTTCTGCGAAGCAGTCATGCTAGCGAAGGAGGCGGCGGGACAGCTGAGGGAGAGAGCCTCCCGTCCCAGCCGCCGCGGGAGACGTTCCGGGCGTCGGGAGCCGCGCGACGACTCCCGGCCACCGTAGGCACGGGCCTGCGGACGGAGAGTAATGGGTAACTCACCGTCCGATCAGGACCAGGCCCGTGCCGGACGGCGCGTACGTGTTCCACGCGCGCCTCAAAGAGATGTCAGCGGAGAAGCCTGCCGGGTCAGCGGGATTGTCCGAAAGGGTTACCGCTGGCCCGGAATATAAAGGGCTAAGGAAGGAACACGGGTGGGTTTTAGTCAGTAAGAGTCTGACACTTCCTTCCGCTCCACCCAGAGTGGGTCATTTGATGATTTCCCATCCTGAAAAAAAAAGCCTGTGTAAATAAATAAAGCATAATAATATATGCGTGCAATATTTCACGCCTAATTTAATAACTCTTCAAAGCTGACCCACAGTTATACATACTAAAGCAGCCAGGACAAAGCTTAGTAACTTTGAGGGTAGAAAATGAAAGGAATGAACAGGAAAAAAATTCTAAATGAAACATAATTAAATTATCTATTGTTCCCAGTTTCCTAAGTGGGTGCTATAAATTCATCGGCAGTGTGTTTTGGGACTATTGTGCTAGTATTAGATTCTGTTATTTATGGTAGGATAGATTATTCCTTTATCGTGCTATTTGAATATTCTAGTACAGACGCCAGCACATCAAGCTACTACAATCTGTCAAATTTCTTTAATAGATTTTCAACTTTATCGCAAAAGCGAGTGTATGAATGAATGAATGTGAGTGTATTGTCTCTGCCCAACCCTTCGGGCAGAGCAGTTGTGCCCCGGTGGTAACGGCCGCGACTTACGAGTTGTAGGTCGTACGTTCGAACCCTGACAGGCGCTTTACTTTGTGTAAATTATTAATTTAATCACCACTGCTCTCAAAACGGCGAAGGAAAACATCGTGAGGAAAGCGGCATGTCCTAGAACCAAAAAATTCGAAGACATGTGACATCTACCAACCCGCACTGGGCCCGCGTGGTGTTTTACGGCCCACTCCATCTCACCAAGAGGAGGCCTGTGTCCCAGCAGTGGGAGCATTATAGACTGATTTTTTTTAGCACTTCATAATTTGATTCTTTCATTATTTCTACTCCTAATTTTCCATCCATTTGATTTCAGGAATCGCTCTCGAAGATTCTCCAGTAGGCCTCGCAAACTACATTCTGGATAGATTCATGATCTTCACAGATCCTGCCAACAAACTGGACCCAACAGGTGGTCTAGAAAAATACTATTCTTATGACAAACTCCTGGACAACATAATGCTGTACTGGATAAGTGGGAGTATTACTAGTTCTATGAGGATTTATAAGGAGTCTTTTGTGGACGGGGATATGGAGAAGACTCTTGCTTTGTAAGTACCTCCAAATTGAAATTATTTTATTTCTCAAGACACCTACACTGCTACAAGGACCTTTTGGCGCTCAAATGACGTTGACAGGGTGGCGCTGTTGGTAAACATTTGTGTGATTGTTTTGTGAAATGTATTGAGAAAACAAGATGGCGGCGTAAGTTCCAATTTTAGCCACACGCCAAAAGATCCTTGCAGCTATACTTGGTTACTGACACGTCAGAAGCTAGGTGCACGGTTCCAATTGGTCGATCCTTATGGAGGAGAGCGACTCGCCTCATGTTCCGATAAAGTTTGAATACGGCTGTTTTATGCAAACGTTCTGATAAAATGTAGATTTATCTAAACTTTCGTGTAGATAAATCTGCATTATTAATTTTATATATAGAACTTAGGAACACAATATCGTTCGTGCCGATCCGACAAAGGAAGAAGATTAATTTATTGTGATCAGCTAAAACTGTAGATTATACGTAGTAGCGCCTGCTCCCTCCATACACGACAGTGATGTGGGTTACGACATGACAGCTGTCGTGTCATATTGTTACACAATATCAAACTAGTGTCTCTCGTTACTTTGAAATTAGTTCTGAATGATGATGTTTAAAGTTTCCTTTGAAATACTCGCCATTAGTTCCGTTTCTGAAGGCTTCAACAATGTTGAAGGGAATGTCAAAGGTTAGGACGTCGGACTATCAAGCGAGATGTTTTGAGTGATTATTTATTTATTTAAGACTTACTAACTTCTGCCTTTGATTTCGGCTGCGTAGCGTTTCTTGTGTTATCCTGTGGCACTCGGCAATAGTGTAGCTTTCTATAAGTGAAAGAGTTTTTGTTATTGGATCAGTACTTACAGAGATTAATTACTCTTACAAACAAACAAACAATTGTACATCTAAAATGTGTACATTTTGAAACTTGTGCGAGAAAATAAATAAATATTATTATAAATTGTATAGTTATTGTAATTTTTCGATAAATGATATTCCATATCTTTAAAGTTTAAACTAAAATGGTAATTTTCTAAAATGGGAATTTTAGTTTAGCAAACAATCACTATACACGCACACGTCAAATATATGATTGTTTTCTTATTTTATAAACAACTGTAGTGATTGACTAAACATCTGTTTTTTCAAAGACTATGATTGTTTTATTATTCTATAAACGGCTTTTGAAGACCCTCAAATCTAAAACATACATCCTATTTTCTATTCCAGAATACCAACATCAGTGCCAACGTGGGGTCTCCGTTTCAAGCATGATTTAGCTCACAGTCCCGACTTCATTCTCCGTTGGAAGTACCCTAACTTACTGGGTACCTCAAATTATGACTTTGGCGGCCATTTTGCAGCTTTCGAGAGGCCAAAAGAATTTAGTACAACAGTTTTTAAAGCGGTGAAGGCGTTTTTGGCATTCCGGAAATAAATTAATGTTTGTGGAAACGCTTTTTTCTTTGACCCCATTTCTTTGGTTTTAGTAAAGTTTTTGATGGCCGGGAAAACAGGTTACGCTTAAGGATTTTATTTTAATGATGCTTTAACAACTTTTTTAGAATAAAAAGAATAGTAAGTTTGTCTTTAAATAATTAAAAGACAGCAAGGTGAAGCTGTGACCGAATGATAGGATTCTGCACTGCTTAAATTTATAGAGGTAGAACTTCCGACTAGAGGGGTGTTGTGTCTACTGCCTGACGATTGGTGTCGGGTCGTTGTAAATAATGCTAGTTGCGCGGTAAACTTTGCTTGCGTGATGCAGGATTTTGCGTGACGTCAATGTGATGCTTATTTCGCTTGTGGCGATGTAGATGGCGCTAGAAGTATAAGTTAGTATCAGTGTTCTAAATCTATGTATGTGTTGGTGAATTTGTATCTGCATTACCTATGTTTAGGAAAATACAGTAGTGGGGAAACGTTTGAAAACAGAATCTCACTCAACCATTACTTATGCTATAATTTGGTGTGCAGACGTTTTAAACTTCAGAATAAAATCCATTTAAAACCAATTCACAACACAAATAAAATGAATAGTGGCAAAACCGCAGGAGTCATATACATTTTTCTATTTTACAAAACACAAGAGAAAATGCAGGAATAAACAACAAAAAAGAAATAAATGAAAACTGCAGTTCTGACAAGAAATGACGAAGAAGAAATAAATTGCATTCCGCGCTAAAAAACAAACCAGCCACCCAATAAGTCAATCGAAATTTAAAATTTGCGCGCTCGCTACACTATGTTTTCTAAAAGAAGCAGAGAATAAAAAAGTTTACTGAAAAAAAAAATACAGGCACAGGCGAAGTTGCGGACGGACGCGCGAACGGCGGGACGCGAATAATTCGATTTAGCGACGCTGACTCGATTGAAAACGATTACAGCGAGCATCGAATTGAAGTTGTTTATTATTTTGTTTTGCGTTGTACCGAATTCGATGATTGAAGTGTAATGAGGTTATATTCCGAGACGCGTTTTTGTTTGTGTTTTGATGTAAAGCTCTTGATCCCGTTGTAGACAGTTTAGTTTGTGTTTGGATATTGACGATTTATGAAAGTTGATTAGCTAATGAAGTAATAATGACACAAACTAACATTACGCTGGCATTACCCATAGGGATAGACAGAGATGTATGGTATACCCACATTTTGCTAGTTTAATTATTATAGGTGCCATAAATTAGGACTATTCAGACTCTTGATCGAATTCAGAATTTCTCAATGATTATACCCATTAAAATTTCTCGTCTAGACCTAGACCCAGGATTTGGAAGCAACTCTCGCAACAAGGCACCATTTATGTAGGTATAATGATCATAATTATAGTCAGATTATGTATTATGTGAATGGTTATGTGAAAAATATATGGAGAAAAGGCCACATTGGCAGAATTATAAAAGGATAACATTATGAATCATAATGAAAAGTTAACTGTTAAGTTAATCGTATTAATTCCCATTGGTGAAGGATGTTTCAGTTACTTTTTTTTGTCTGTGCTCAATCAATCCAATCCAAATCCAATCCCAATCTCTTTGATAATACCTACTTAGTGCAGCGAAAAAAAGAAAAACACGGACGGTCTTCGCCATATTATAATTCATAATGTTATCCTTTTATGATTCTGTCATAGTGGCCTTTTTAGGTCCCATGCTTAGAAAAGGAGTGAACACCAAAATGACTGATAGAGATGAATGGAAGGAGAAGACATGTGGCGCTGACCCCAAATTAATTGGAATAAGGAAAACAGTATAATTATTAGGATTGTGGCGGTATCTACATCGCCACAAACCACGCACCATCACACTGATGTCACGCAAAATCCTGCATCGCGCAAGCAAAATTTAACGCGCGCGTAGTATATAATACTTGAACTGCAAAAACCGCCCTTACTACGAAATAAAGTCACTGTCATTGTCAAATTGTTAATACGTACAGTAGGCCGCACGTCAGTGGTAACAAAACCAGCATAAGCTCGCCTCTTTTTTTTTCTACAGTGGCAACGCCTTTTATTCTGACAGTTCAATAATATTCATTACGTTATTTACGTTGTTGAGCAGACGAATTTTCCAAACATATGAAGCAACGGGTTAGCAATTTCTTTAGAAATCTTTCGGATTGTGATTGAAAGTATGTTTCGCAATTAGGGTGCCGTGCTAAGTTAGCCCAGCTCAATGGCAAAATTGTTACCATGCACGTGCAGTTGCCAGTACTACCTACTGAAAAAGTTGGAACCCCACAAACTCGTCCACTAGATTCCACCGCTCTGACTGCTTCGCTGCGGTTGTCGACGGATAATTTATTTTTTCACGAAACTTCTGGATTCCTTAGAATATTTTTAAGTTGGTACTTTGTTTCTTGTTCTTACTTGCGATGTCCTGCAATAGTAGGTACGGTAGACGTTATTGTGAGTTTTTTAGTGTAGTCATTCTTCCTTAGTAGAATTTAAAAGTATTATGTTGCAATAAAATAATTGAAGATCAGAATCTTCACTGCATTATGTACTTTTATATCGTCAAGAAAAAAAGGCCACCTTTCACTGTGGTCTATAAAGAAAACCATATTTACCTGAAGATAGTTTTAGGGGTTGATGGTTGGTATTTAGCAAGAAGCTTATAGATAAACTAGTATTTGGGCGTTGCGCGAGCTGCAAGCAGCTCGCGTGGTCGTGTTTTTGAGGAGTATTTCTTACCCATGTAAAAAGTATTTGGGCGTTGCGCGAGCTGCAAGCAGCTCGCGGGGTCGTATTTTTGAGGAGTATTTCTTACGATGGGGGGAGGGGTGAAGGGGGGGAGAGGGGGGAGTTTTGAAAAATGATTTTGACCAACTCTGGGCCCCTTGATATGAATCTGAAAAAAAAAAATTTCCACGTCTCTTAACTTCCGAGATCTACCTAGAGGGGGGAAGAAGGGGGGCAAGGGGGGCAACTTTGAAAAATGGATTTTACTTTTCCGAGCCTCCTCTATACGAATCCGTAAAACAACAAAACACGGGGCTCTTAGTTTCCGAGATACGATGGAGGAAGGGGTGAAGGGGGGGAGAGGGGGGAGTTTTGAAAAATGATTTTGACCAACTCTGGGGCCCTTGATATGAATCTGAAAAAAAAAATGTTCCAAGTCTCTTAACTTCCGAGATCTACCTAGAGGGGGGGGAGAAGGGGGGCAAGGGGGCAACTTTGAAAAATGGATTTTACTTTTCCGAGTCTCCTCTATACGAATCCGTAAAACAACAAAACACGGGACTCTTAGTTTCCGAGATACGATAGGGAGGGGGGAGAGTGGGGTGGAAAAGGGGAGGTTTGGGATTTTTCCCATACTCGTGAGAGTTACTTGTATACGAATCTGTAAAAATATACCCACCTCCCCCTTCACCATCTGGGAGAACAATTATGTCAGTCAGTCAGTCAGTGAGTGGTAATCGAGCTTTATATAGTATAAATAATAAAGTGGAGGCAACAATCTAAATACTTAAGTGAAGACGACTGTGGTCTCTTTCTAAATACATACGTATGACAAAGAAAACACATATCACTGTCTCGTTCTATGTATTTAGAAAGAGAGTGTCCGACCACACTCGTCTTCAATAAACTTAAGTATTTAGAGTGTTGCCTCCACTTTTATCTATAAGCTTCTTGGTATTTAGAGACCACAGTGATGTGGTGGGCATTTTTTTTTATTGACATTTAATGTCAATCGTTTATGATTGTGAATTTAGACGCCATATTTTTTGCGTGTGTGTAAATTCGATTTCAAACGGTGTATGCAACAAAAATAGAAGTTAAATGTGTCATTATCAACATACAGTTGCAGCATCTCCAAGACGAAACTCGAATGTTATGTACCAAAACTTGCAACAAAAACAAACCGCTATTGCACTCCACACCTAAACCTACAAACATCAATCTCGAATCATCACAAACAATGATTACACCGTGGACTATGCAGAAACACATTTACAATTCAAAAGTAGCCTCCCCCCGCGCGCCTCTGCGGATGCAAAACAATACATGCAGGGTTGGCACAAAAGGAATTAAGGCCAGGGCTCTCGGAAATCTCGGAATCGACCTATTTTTGATTCAACATTAAACAATCAAATATTCTTTGTTTTAATCTGAAAAAAAATATATGGTATAGTTTAACTAACATTCTTGATTATTCAACGGTTCAAAACACGATATTTACAACTTCACTCGATCATAAAAAATCGCAAACAAATCGAAAACAGCGAAGTTTTTAATCGTTTTTCAAGTCGCATTTGAAGTAGACTTAACTTTTACTCGCAAAAAATATATCAAAAAATAGGCAATGATGTATAGTAGAACATTCAACGGTTAATTTTTCTCAAAACTGATTTTTATTGTCTTAACAAGATATAATCTAAAAAGGCGGCCTGCGCGCTTCACTTCAGTAGCCCGCCGGGCGTTACCGAGGTAGGACCTGTGTCGCTTTTGCTGGCTCGCCGCGTTCCCGCTAATCGATCGAAATATACGTTATATTATTATTGTTAATTTCCGTGTTTGTGTCTTAGTTTCAAAAATCAGTCTGTAAATATTGTTTAGGTTCTAGTATTAATAATTAAACTAAATATTAGTTTGTTATAATATAGTTGTAATATATAGTGATAATTAAGATTAAATTATGGGGAATAAAAACAGAAGAAAGAAAAAAAAATTATCAGCATTGAACTGCAAAGCTTATAAAAAATAAGGTAAGTTTGATTATTATTTTTTTACGTATTTATAAGACGACCACTTATAAGACGACGCGCTATTATAAAAATGTACTCTGTGACGACGCGACAGAATAATATTGTAGTTGTATAGGTTCTCTTGCTTTCGTCACAGTACTAGCAGTAGCAGGTCGGTACCATAAATTTACAATTATCGTAATATCTGTAATAGATTTTCAACTTTACCACAACGGAATAAGGTTTATATTCAATTGCAAAATTTGAGTTTTTTGAGTTTGAGTTTCTAGTTTTGTGATTGTATAGGTAAAATATTATATCTACTAATTTGTGACGATGACGATGACGATGACAATGACGATGACGATGACGATGACGATGGATGGATGGATGTTCTTTAGCATCGTTGTGATTTGAAAGTGTATGAAACGAAAAAGCGACAGTAAAGAGAGACACGTAAATTCATAAGATTTAACGTGGGAGAAAATGAGATAGGAAGCATTATACAGTGTTTTTGAAGGTTTCACTTCTACCACGTGTGAATTGCACACATGCTGTTTTTTTATTTTTGTAAAGATCTGATGATGACTTTCGGAGACAAACAACGGAACTCTTCAATAAATGCCAGCAAATCAACCGCGATTCATCGAACATCCATCCATCCATCCATCCATCCATCCATCCATCCATCCATTCATCACCATCACCATCGCCATCACCATCGCCATCGTCATCGCCATCACCATCATCATCATCGCCATCACCATCGCCATCACCATCACCATCACCATCACCATAGCCATCGCATCATCATCATCGCCATCACCATCGCCATCACCATCACCATCGCCATCGCCATCACTATCGCCATCACCATCATCATCATCGCCATCACCATCATCATCATCGCCATCACCATCACCATCGCCATAGCCATCGCATCATCATCATCATCGCCATCACCATCGCCATCACCATCGCCACCACCATCGCCATCACCATCACCATCGCCATCACCATCGCTATCATCATCATCGCCATCACCATCACCATCACCATCGCCATCACCATCGCCATCGCCATTGCCATCATCCTCGTCATCATCATCACAAATTAGTAGCGTAGGATTAAATGTGATGTCATTTGTAATAATAAAAAACAAAAACACTGTATAATGCTTCCTATCTCATTTTCTCCCACGTTAAATCTTATGTCTCTTTTTACTGTTGCTTTTTCGTTCATAAAATTTTCAAATCACAACGATGCTAAAGAAGTTTTCACTTCAAAAAAAAAATTGCAATTCTGTCTATTTACGATGGAGTTATGCCCTAACATACATAAAAAAATAGAAATATCCGAATTGAGAACCTCCGCCTTTTTTAAAGTCGGTTAAAAATATAATATTTACAATCACAAAACTAGAAAGAAGCTAAAGTAGGATGATGAAATTAAAATACTGTAGACGAGCAGCCCTATATTTCAAGAATAGGGCCGATTCACAATACTATTACTTATAAAAATAACCGTGACAGGGGTCAGCGAGTTCATTCAAACTGCGCTTTCGCGGCATTTGCCACGCGAGGACGGAGGTAACGCTAAATGCCTACTACGCTCGAAGATCCTGGCCTTAATGTGTGTACTGTGAATAGTGCGGAGTTTTGAGGTTATAGATAATTGCCGTTACGTATTGTTGATTTTAGAAGTGTCAAAAGTATCGTTCGTAAAATTGAAATTAGTATAGTTTTTTGGTGACAAGTGATAAATAAGCAAGAGATTTGCAGATTTTGAACAGTGAAACTTGGGATGGCAGATTCTTGACAGTTCTTAAATGTCATTTTCACGGAGGAGATCTTAGAAGAATACCAGTGAAGATGTTTTTTTTTCGGTTTAAAAATATAAAATGGTTGTTACAATGATAGTATATTCATATCAAAACAATATACTTATGCAGGGCTGGTACAAAAGGAATTCAAGTGTGTGTAGGTACTGTCATTAGTGGGATGTTTTGAGGTTATAATGGCCGTTACATCAAAGGGCTTTGAAGGTCCATGGCATACCCACCTGTTCGCCCTTTTGTTTTTTTTTTCAAAATGGCGGCCCCTCATGAAACCTATATAAATCGATAGCTGACATTAACGCAAACAGAAAATATAATAAGACCTTAGTTTGCACTATCTATGACGATAATTACACGATTTTTTTTCATGAATTTTGATTTTGAAAATGACAATTTATAATGATTATGTAGCAGTTACTGCACATCCTATCTCTTTTTTTTGTCGCACATTTACATTTTATACAGTACTTTTTTTTTATAAATAAGAACTAAGTAAATACTTTCCAAGTCCTACTCAAGACATTTTCCAGATCATTACGACGTTACAAAGACAGCCATCTTACAACATTTTTCGTCCCTTTATAATTTGAGCTTTTTATTAAAATTCTAAATAGCGCCAGCCCTTAGTATGCCTCATTTGTGTCTCAAATACTCCGGGACAAGACTTGCTACAGTTCTTGTTGAAATAACAAGAAGTTTTCGTCGATTGATCGATGTAGATTTCTTTTTTTTTTTTGCTTGAATTTTTTAATGTTTTCTAGGATTCGATCCTGGTCCTTGTCAGCCGGTCGATTCTGTAAAAATCTCACCGTGAAAACTTAGGTAAAGTGAGTTTGTTTTTGCTAGGAATTGACACTATTGACAGCTCACTCCACGGTCACTTCACCTAACTTTTCACGGTGAGATTTTTACAGAATAGCACCGCAGTACATTGGATTGCGTTTACAAAGAAAATTGTCAATTACCAAAAATGTTATGTTATGTTCCTATCCAAAAGTATGTATCAAGATCTAAAAACTTTCAAGAAACCTGCTCTAGAGTAAAAGATTGATGAATAAAAACCCACAATTTAAAATTCAAATATCTTCTTCGACACTTTCTGGAAGAAAGGGGAAAGAAAGTACACAGCAATCAATGGAATATAATTCAAGGTACATAAAACTCGGGGTTCGGTTACAGAAACGCTGGGAGTTACATAAATTTTAAACAAACCTAGTCTGTATAAAAATGACACTGTAATCCGTCTGCGCGGAATTCTGTAGCGGTTATAATTTTACTTGGATTCTGTTGTGGTGGATACGAAGTGGATTGAGGAAAGAGTTACTGCATCGGTAATTAAATCTCTGTGACAAAAATGTTTGTTCTTTCACTGGTGTTCAGTTTCTGCAATGTGGATTTCTTGGTCCGTCTTTGATGTGATTGAATGTTTTTTAGGGTTCCGTACCGCAAAAAAGGAAAAGTAAAGTAAAACGAAAAACGGAACCTTTATAAGATCACTTCGTTCTCCGTCTGTCTGTATGTCTGTCCGTCTGTCTGTCCGTCTTTAAAGACCTTTTTTCTTAGGAACGCGTGGAGTTAAAGTAAAATTAATATCAAATACTGAGGCTGCAATCCCTTGAAGGAGTAAAAAAAATCAAGCTTTTAGGTCAACGCAATCAAAAGATACTGGCGTTTATGCTCCGTTTATGCCGCATATTTTGACAGTCACAAGGGAACCAAAACCTATAGGGTACTTCTCGTTGACCTAGAATTATGAAATTTGGCAAGAAGCAATGTCATGTAGAACAAGTAAAAGAAAATATCCGAATACCGTAAATTTGTAGTTACATACCTACAAAATTGTACGGAACCATCGGTGCGCGACTCCGACTCACACACTGGTTTTTTCTTTGAGCATCAGCCTACAGCAGTCGACTGCAGGACATAGGCCTCTCCAATTGCACGCCATTCAGCTTGATTCTCGGCAACTCTCATCCAGCTGGTACCAGCCACCCTGTGAAGATGGTCGCTCCACCTACCCTGAGGGCGTAATATCGCCGTGCTACCGTTACGTTATCGTAGATGGATCAAGGAAAAATCCACCACGATGTTAAAAAACTATAATGTATGTTTTCAATCCAACTCAAGAGTTGCATATCCAGTCCCTTTCTACTCAGCACAAAACTTCGCAAATTGTCTCTCCTTATCCTGTTCTGTCATGTTCCATGGCAAATCTTCCTTCTCCCGAGCCCGCGTTGAAAAATGAATAAGAATTAATTCGGGAAAATTAAAATTCTTTAACAGTCCCCCACTTTTTGGGAGATTGGGGGATTATGCTTCGCCTTAATAGGAGCGCGGATTCTATTTATATACAAGTTGGGTGATTGGGGGCTTTTGTTGTTCACCCTCTGTTGTGGTGAGCATTTTGAGTGCTTCAAGTGGTTTAAGAATTTGAATTAAGAATAAATGTGTAATTATGAGGTGAGAGAGAGCTGAATGGAATATTCTGTGGGTCATAAGGCTGAGTTTCCACCAGAAATGAGCGAGGGATGTGTGTGAAACTAACGAATAACATCGCTTCATTTTCATAGCGTGAGCTAAGCCAGTGTTGTTATTGGTTGGTTTTACGCACATCCCTCGCTACGCATCCTCGCTCATGTTTGGTGGAAACGCAGCCTAAAAGATGTTTGTTGTTAAAATATTGCCAAATGCATTTTAGAATTGTCTTTCGTGTTTGTTTCAAGGCTCCCGTAGACAGGCGCGATCCGAAAGCGCGATGTCTCTAGTAGAACAATTTCTATATAAAGACAGAAATTGAAATTGTTCTACCAGAATCGCGCCGCATCGTCGAGCCGCACCTGTCTGCGGGAGTTTTTATGCAAAAACTCGATTTGTTTATTGTGGCTGATTAGTGACCGTAGCCTCGCCCAAAATTGCAATTCATTTGGCGAAATGTAGGCGTTCTTTAAAAGCACCTTTCATACTATCACATAGTCATGTTACAATATTGAGTTGAGCTACATTGTTACTGACAAATGCTTGCACTGACTAGACTGGTCCACTCAGATCTGTGTGGTACTTTTCTCACAAGACTATTTCAGACATCCAATCTATATGGTCTTCACATGATCTGTCCAAGATTATGTCTGGACTTTAAAAGAAACCTTTGAGTTTGTTTCGGCATTTCTTCTCATAGTAGTTAGATAGGCCCAGGTGATGGAAAGGCGAGTGGACTGTATTTAAGGTTTATTCGGTAGGTACAAAAGTAGCAAAACTAAGTTCTAAAATTATGGTGCGATCGCTGTCGTGGCGGACGATGCAGTGTCGTGCGGTCGGCGCGCCGGTCTCGCGTCGCCCGGTCCCCGCGCCGCTCGTCGTCCATGTATGTGTGATGTGACGTGTTCACGTGTGTGTGTGAACAGTAGTCAAATAGGAAACGCCGACCTAATCTAGCTTATTTTTTTATAATATGACGTGTAAAAGTGATTCCGTAATCCTATTTACAGAATAGACAATTTTGTTTCATTTCATTTCACATAAGATTAGACCCAAATTAGATTTTGAAAAATTTTAAGTACGAAAATAACCTTTAGATTTTTGCAGGAATCACTCATGTACACTCATGTTGAGGTATTTCATCCGCTAGTTCAGGTAAACGTAAAATTGAACTGTTTTAGTTTACTAAATATCAATGTAGGTGTTGTCAAAACAACACTTAAGTTCGCTCGAGGTTGTCTCATGAATAATCCGTATAATTCGCATCGCTTAAGGCCAGGACTCTCGGAAATCTCGGAATCGACCTATTTTTGATTCAACATTAAACAATCAAATATTCTTTGTTTTAATCTGAAAAAAATATATGGCATAGTTTAACTAACATTCTTGATTATTCTATGGTTCAAAACACGATATTTACAACTTCACTCGATCATAAAAAATCGCAAACAAATCGAAAACAGCAAAGTTTTTAATCGTTTTTCAAGTCGCATTTGAAGTAGACTTAACTTTTACTCGCAAAAAATATATGAAAAAATAGGCAATGATGTATAGTAGAACATTCTACGGTTAATTTTTCTCAAAACTGATTTTTATTGTCTTAACAAGATATAATCTAAAAAGGCGGCCTGCGCGCTTCACTTCAGTAGCCCGCCGGGCGTTACCGAGGTAGGACCTGTGTCGCTTTTGCTGGCTCGCCGCGTTCCCGCTAATCGATCGAAATATACGTTATAATATTGTTAGTTAATTTCCGTGTTTGTGTATTAGTTTCAAAATTCAGTCTGTAAATATTGTTTAGGTTCTAGTATTAATAATTAAACTAAATATTAGTTTGTTATAATATAGTTGTAATATAGTGATAATTAAGATTAAATTATGGGGAATAAAAACAGAAGAAAGAAAAAAAAACGTTCAGCATTTAACTGCAAAGCTTAAAAAAAAAATAAGGTAATTTTGATTATTATTTTTCTACGTATTTATAACTACCCACTTATAAGACGACGCGACAGAATAATATTGTAGTTGTATAGGTTCTCTTGCTTTCGTCACAGTACTAGCAGTAGCAGGTCGGTACCATAATTTTACAATTATCGTAATATCTGTAATAGATTTTCAACTTTACTACAACGGAATAAGGTTTATATTCAATTGCAAAATTTGAGTTTTTGAGTTTGTGTTTCTAGTTTTGTGATTGTATAGGTAAAATATTATATTTTTTCGAAGTGAAAACTTCTTTAGCATTATTGTGATTTGAAAATTTTATGAAACGAAAAAGCTACAGTAGAAAAAGCTACAGTAAAAAGAGACATAAGATTTAACGTGGGAGAAAATGAGATAGGAAGCATTATACAGTGTTTTTGTTTTTTATTATTACAAATGACATCACATTTAATCCTATGCTACTAATTTGTGATGATGATGGTGATGGTGTTGGCGATGGCGATGACGATGGTGATGGCGATGGTGATGGTGATGGTGATGATGATGGCGATGGTGATGGCGATGGTGATGGCGATGGTGATGGTGATGGTGGTGGCGATGGTGATGGTGATAGCGATGGTGATGGCGATGATGATGATGGTGATGGCGATGGCGATGGTTATGGCGATGGTGATTGCGATGGTGATGGCGATGATGATGATGGTGATGGCGATGGTGATGGCGATGGTGATGGCGATGGCGATGGTTATGGCGATGGTGATGGCGATGGTGATGGCGATGATGATGATGGTGATGGAGATGGTGATGGCGATGGTGATGGCGATGGCTATGGTGATAGCGATGGCGATGGCGATGGCGATGGTGATGGTGATGGATGGATGGATGGATGGATGGATGTTCTTTAGCATCGTTGTGATTTGAAAGTTTATGAAACGAAAAAGCGACAGTAAAAAGAGACATGTAAATTCATAAGATTTAACGTGGGAGAAAATGAGATAGGAAGCATTATACAGTGTTTTTGAAGGTTTCACTTCTACCACGTGTGAATTGCACACTTGCTGTTTTTTTATTTAAAAATATGAAATTCGTTGTGAATGAAATAGGAAGAGTTCAATAAAAATACGTATTGTGGTGTTTTTGATTAGTAGATTTAATTAAAAAAACTTATTGACGAATTCAAGCAACCAAAAAAAGTGTTTTACAAAAAAAACAACCGACTCAAAAAAAAAAACACTACAACGTGAAGAATGTATTTTCATTTATTGACACCGACTTTCGAAACTAAAGTTATTTTTCACTTTGTAGTGTTTTTTTTTTTTGGAAGTCGGTTTTTTTTTTGTAAAAAAGTTTTTATTTTTCACTTTTTAGTTGTACTTACCTACCCCAAACAAATTCATATGTCACTACTTGCTATGTGAATATCAGTAAAAAAGCTTTTGAACACATCTGCTTTACCCTTTGAAGGGTACAGGCGTGATGTTATGTTGTGTGATTGCGATTACATATGCTATAGCAGCAATCGCGGTTGATTTGCTGGCATTTATTGAAGAGTTCCGTTGTTTGTCTCTGAAAGTCATCATCAGATCTTTACAAAAATAAAAAAAACAGCATGTGTGCAATTCACACGTGGTAGAAATGAAACCTTCAAAAACACTGTATAATGCTTCCTATCTCATTTTCTCCCACGTTAAATCTTATGAATTCATGTCTCTTTTTACTGTCGCTTTTTCGTTTCATAAACTTTCAAATCACAACGATGCTAAAGAACATCCATCCATCCATCCATCCATCCATCCATCCTTCACCATCACCATCACCATCGCCATCGCCATCACCATCACCATCGCCATCACCATCGCCATCACCATCGCCAACACCATCGCCATCACCATCATCAACATCGCCATCATCATCGCCATCATCATCGCCATCAACATCGCATCACCATCATCATCATCGCCATCACCATCGCCACCACCATTGCCATCACCATCGCCATCGCCATCACCATCATCAACATCACCATCGCCATCACCATCACCATCGCCATCACCATCACCATCGCCATCACCATCGCATCACCATCATCATCATCGCCATCACCATCGCCATCACCATCACCACCACCATCGCCATCACCATCGCCATCATCATCATCGCCATCACCATCACCATCGCCATCACCATCGCCATCGCCATCACCATCATCCTCATCATCATCATCACCACAAATTAGTAGCATAGGATTAAATGTGATGTCATTTGTAATAATAAAAAACAAAAACACTGTATAATGCTTCCTATCTCATTTTCTCCCACGTTAAATCTCATGTCTCTTTTTACTGTTGCTTTTTCGTTTCATAAAATTTTCAAATCACATCACAACGATGCTAAAGAAGTTTTCACTTCAAAAAAAAATTGCAGATCTGTCTATTTACGATGGAGTTATTACCCCTAACATACATAAAAAAAAAATAGAAATATCCGAATTGAGAACCTCCGCCTTTTTTGAAGTCGGTTAAAAATATAATATTTACAATCACGAAACTAGAAAGAAACTAAAGTAGGATGATGAAATTAAAATACTGTAGACGAGCAGCCCTATATTTCAAGAATAGGGCCGATTCACAATACTATTACACCGTGACAGGGGTCAGCGAGTTCATTCGAACTGCGCTTTCGCGGCATTTGCCACGCGAGGACGGAGGTAACGCTAAATGCCTACTACGCTCGAAGATCCTGGCCTTAATGACGAGCCGTCGTAATTCACCGAGATATAGTCGAGCTTTACTTACGGTAGGGATGATGTGTTAGGTGCTACTAGTTTTCCATTTTTATTAACCGACTTCTAAAACGGAGGAGGTTCTCAATTCGGATGTTTCTATTTTTTTTATGTATGTTAGGGCATAACTCCCTCATATATAGACGGATTTGCAATAAAAGGTTTATTCCGAAATGGTCCCATTTAAATTTCTTAAAGATCTGATGATGAGTTTCGGAGATAGACAACGGAACTCTTCAATAAATGCCAGTAAATCAACCGTGGTTGCTGCTATAGCATATGTATGCATTGTTTACGCAAAATAATTGTTTACCCTTTAAAGGGTACTTATGTGTTCAATAGCTTCCTGCCACTGATATTCACATAGCAAGTAGTGTTATATGAATTTGTTTGGCGTAGGTAGGTACAACTGAAAAGTGAAAAATAAAAACATTTTTTAAAATAACACAACGTCACGGCTTGTTTACCCGAAGGATTAGGCAGAAGGGTATCTATAATCGAGAAGTGGTAAGTGGTAATGGCCGCGACTGACGAGTTGTTTGTCATAGGTTCGAACACGGTCAGACGCTTTACTATTAAAATTTATTTCTTCCAAGACCGCTCGTCAGTAGCGCTTGTGACCACTAGATCAGCAGTTTTACCAGGCAGGTTGTACCCGTGGCAGTCAGATTTTACTTTGACAAAACGTTGTTTCAGCACAGTTGGAAAGTTGTTTAAGCCACAAAATATTTGCTGATCTAGCTATCGCAATTCTATCCTCTAATTTATGTTTTTCAGCCAAATAATTATATACTACTGCTGTTGTTTTGTTGAAAAATAAACAAAAACAATGCTGTACAACCTGTTTTTCGAACTACCTTGACAATTATTTTCTGTTCGGAATTCAAAAACCTGACGAGATGCCGCTGTAACGGGTTAGCACTCTTTTCAAAACAATATAATCTGTTACAAGGTTATTGTTACCTGTGTGTTCGAGTGCATTGCGAGACTTCATGATAATAATGTTCTTGAGTACGCCTGTTAGATGCATTGGGCAACTAACTTCGAACAAACTGATCAGCAAAACGCCAAGAAAACCCCAAAACTTTCCCTACAATTTAAATTCACGCATCAAACTCTCCCCGCCTGAACGAGAACTCATCTCCAGCCATGACACCATCACATTACATATTCGATGTCGTTCAATATTAATGCCAATGCTTCAATATGTAAATTGATTGATAAACGGATATTACAAGTGTACATACTGTAAGTAGAACTGACTTACAATGCCGGGATCAGTTTTAAATTATTCAGGGAAAAATACTGTGTGCGTTTCGGTATTGGTAGCGTGGAAATGCAACGGTGATGCTGCAACGCATACATTGTTAAGTCATGCATGAGTGTTTTTATTTTAAGCCGACCCCAACATAGTTGGGAAAAGGCTAGGCAGATGATGATGACATGAGTGTTTTTATTTATGCATTGAACGTATGCGTAGGAACATTTATTACGCGTATATAGCTAAGGTTATTCTTCTTCATGAGAGTAGGTAGCAAGAACTGTATGATTCATATCGTAGCATAAAGATTAGTCAGTCATTAAGATTAGTAGCATGGCCCAGGCTGCGGCCAGGCGAAGTTAAGGATCGTCACAACACAAAGGTATAAGGTGGTAGGTGTTTCGTATAACCTGCCTTTTTTTTCAGGATTGGATATCATCAAATGACCCCTCCCGCTCTGGGTGTAGCGGAAGGGAGTGTCAGACTCTTACTGACTAAAACTCACCCGTGTTCCTTCCTTAACCCTTTATGTTCCGGGCCAGCGGTAACCTTTTCGGACAATCCCGCTGATCTGCCTTTAAGTCAAAAGATAGGCTTTGGGATTGATCACATCATTGCTTTAAATCAGGTGATCATCACTGATCGTGGTAAGGGCAGCCAAATTAAGCTCAGATGTGAACATGGTGGTGCTGAATTGGAGATGCGTATGTCCAGTAGTGGACTTTTAGAGATTGGTTCCTTTGACCAGACAGGTGTTGTTTCTGGTGGGCAACTGCCCAATGATTGATGTTGGGTCATTGTAGATATACAGTGTCCCTGGAAGTATGGATCAAATCGAATAGGGAAGGTCATTTCCAAACTTTTTAACCCTGAGAATGTCGGTGAATTTTTTTACGGTTTAAAAGTTGTAGGGAAATTGCATCATGTGTGAATGTTATGTGTCAGCGGTTTTGTCGGGTGCAAGAGACGGTGTAAACGGCGATCGACAGTTACTGCGTGCTGTCCGATCCGAGTGCTTGTGTATCTGTCTGGGGTTCCGTAATGCGACAATAAAACAATCATATTCATTTGGCATACAAGTGACTTTTATTTTATACAGTGCGTAGTGACTCCCGTGACAAAACCGTAGGCGCTAGCAAGAGTTCTACAAAGTTATGACCAATTTTTGTTTTATTTTATTATTCGCTGTGGTCAAAAAAAAAATCATTAAAAAAACTATCAGGGCTATCTAAAAAAATAAATTGACAACCCGGATAGTTTTTTTATGCCCCTATTCGGATTGATTCATACTTCCATGGACAGCCTGTATAGGTATGCTAGTCCCGCGGTAAACTCTGCTTGCGAGATGCAGAATTTTGCGTGACGTCAGTGTGATGTAGTACGCATGTGGCAATGCAGATGCCGCCACAGACTGCTACAGGCTGATGATGTTGATGGGAGTCATCCGTGCTGCAACAATCAAGCCACAACTATAAAAACTTAGTCCTTAGGCCGTGTGCGCGATAGGATTTCTCACTGGCAAAAGTGACGAATTTCTACATAAACTTTCATCTCCTATTTAACCCATTTAGGAGATGTTTTTTTTAATCCTTCCTTTGTGCTCGCGTTCGTTATAAAAGCAACTGTTATGCAAACATTCATTTTCCTAAACCCAGCGGCTTAGGCAGTACGAATGAACGAATTTCAGATAGTAGTTATGCTAGTTTGCGAGAGACACGTGTGAAAGTGCAATGTGGCAAAAATAGAACATAATTTATTATTCAACAGTCTCATTTTTTCATTTTACACAGATTTAATCGGCATCGCAGCGAAAATATTTGCACGTGCGAATTATATTATTCGATTCGACTCGTAAAGATAATTCTGTTGACATCGGAACACATGAATGACAATGTGCCCTGGAAAATGTTGCTTGTGTACTTTCTGTCGACAAAGTCATAAATAGGTAAATGGTCCAACTAATAAATAGGTAGCATGCTGGGGGCCTAAAAAGGCCTCTTTGGTAGAATCGTAAAAGGATAACATTATGAATCAAAATTTCGCGAAGACAGTGTTTTTCTTTTTTTCACTGCACTATGTAGGTATAATCAAAGAGATAGGGATTGGATTTGTATTGGATTTATTAGTTTTTTAGCACAGACAAAAAAAAAAATAACTGAAAATCCTTAATCAATGGGATTTGATTCAATTAACTTAACAGTTAACTGTCCATTACGATTCATAATGTTATCCTTTTATAATTCTGCCAAAGTGGCCTTTTTAGGCCCGCAGGTACAGACGTCAGCACATCAAGCTACCTTAGCGTTCCTGCACACGATGCCGTCACCGCGCCGTCGCCGCGCCGACGCCGCACCATTACACTGTAGATACGAGTCGCGCGAAGCCCGCCACCGCGCCGCCGCCGCGCCGCCACCGCGCGCGTTCCCCTCCCTATCTGTTTGATTCATTCACGGGAAATTACGCGGCGTGCACGTTCGTACGCGGCCGGTAATGGAATGAATGAAACAGTAAAAACGCGCGCGGTGGCGGCGCGGCGACGGCGCGGTGGCGGGCTTCGCGCGACTCGTATCTACAGTGTAATGGTGCGGCGTCGGCGCGGCGACGGCGCGGTGACGGCATCGTGTGCAGGAACGCTTAAACTGTCAAATTTTCCTAATCAACTTTGAACCTTTTGCTTTAGCGATAAAGCTGAAAACCTATTAAAGAAATTTGACAGAATGTAGTAGCTTGATGTGCTGGCGTCTGTAACTTGCTGGATGATAATAGCTTCAGTATCTTTATGGTAAAATACTATCACGCCTATTTTAGGCACCCAGTAATATTGCTTTCCATTTGGCTTGAAGTGTGTCCAGGGTAGTTGCAGTTGTTGTGTGTGAGATGATACGAAAGAAAAGGGAGTGAATGATAGCTTGTCAGCTGAGAGGGAAGGATTGGAGAAAAACACAAGGAAAGGAAGATGATACGAAATCTGCTGTTTCAAAGAAAGGTGCAATAATACCAACGAGGTCAAAATGTACTAAACAGAATTTTCTTTTAATAACAAACAATAAAGCTACCCGAAACTGTAAAATTTTCCCAATCAACATTGAACCTTATGCTTTAGTGAAAAAGTTGAAAATCTATTAAAGAAATTTGACAGATTGTAGTAGTTTGATGTGCAGCTGGCGTCTGTACAAAATTGGCGATCTGTCCTATACAAACAATAAGATTTAGTTTATCCTATTTAACTTCATATAAAATCATAATTATAATTTTTACTACCTACCTGAAAAGGATGACTTTAATATTGCTGAATTATTGTATTAAATTCATTATTATTGACATTTAATCTTGACATAACTATAATTAAAATTACTCAATTTACCTAATTGTACTAATGTAAAAGAAAATTATTAAGTAATGATAATGTTTAATGCATGCTAATTAGGATGATAAAGGCTCCTGCAAACAGGCGCGACGCGCGACGCGAATCGCGCGCGACACAAAGGCACCGCTCGTTGCGCGACTTGCGGTGCCTTCGTGTCGCGCGATTTTATCGCGTGTCGCGCCTGTTTGAAGGAGCCTTAAGGTCAGGCGAATGATAATTGCAATGCTTGTAAAAGGCTGATAAGTCATAAGTACTAACATAACATAACTAACCTCTGCCCGACCCAGATAAGCCAAAAAGCATGACAATTAACAGTTAAACCTTAAACAAACCTCACAAGTCTAATGTTTACACCCGAGTGGGTTCCACTAATCAAGGACGGTTCACACTCCTGAGGCGAACTAATTAGCATCGGGTTTAGACACGTATTGCATATATTTGTTTGAAACTAGTCGAAAGTTTTGAGTTTAAATGAATCGATCGTGATTTTCGTGACTACAAACAGTCACGGAAGTTGTAGGAAAATAATTGGTGCCTTATACCCGTGAGAATGGTTAAGGCAATCATAGGGTGATGTCACACTGGAGGCGGTTAGAGCTGTTCGCGGCCCAGGTGTAGTAATTTTTTTTTTGGGGAACCCTTTCCCAACTATATTCGGATCGGCTATAACCAGATGCAGCCGAAATACCAGTATTTATTATAACAGTACATGTTTATTTTTCAGCCCTAAACTTCGATAAATCCACTGGGCCTAGTGTGTTCATCTACAAATTGAAGATCTATACTTGGATTAGGCAAAGCTTTAAAGCAGCTTTTGGCCAAGCTACACTACACACATGTACTTAGCTCTATTTTGTATAAAAATGTTAGCAGGATCATCCTCTGCCAGCCACGGCCACGCTTCGCTTGACTAGAAAACAAAAGAACCGCGTAGTTAACCTCTCCCTGCACATCCTACGCAGCCAGTGAGTTGACTGTATCAAGTGTTTAGCGGCATCTACAACGCCACATGAAAACTACGCATCACACTGACATCACACAAAATCCTGCATCGCGCAAGTGAAGTTTTCCGCGCAACTAGCATAATTATTTATATACAAAATCCCGACATAAATCGTTGGGCAGTTACCCAAAATAAAATGGTCAGCTCCGCAATCAACTTTGCGGGTACGTAATCTTTTCACCGCAGTATATACAATTCTCATATAGTTTGTTAGTCCGAAGAAGGAGAAATGTTGGTTTAATTCGGTTAATCTATTTCCATGCGAAATAGGCATAAAACGCTACACGAAATATTTACCCAAAATCTCAGGGTATTAAGGCATTATCTTGAAAACCTTTCCATCGTTAAATTCTATCTTCTATCAACATATACGCTGAAAAGCTCCAGACATTCATACGTAGTATTGAGAATGGATGCAGACATCTGGATCGGAAACCTTTTATCTGGATTGAATAGCCCACTCTTTATTTGATAACTCTTTTTACTGTCCCCGTTCCAATCGTAGTTGATACCTATACTTCGATTGATTTGTTTGTTTTTGGTATTTTCGTACTCTCTAGGTACTAACATTTTATAAAACGGAAGTTTGTACCGATGTTTGTTAGTAATAATCGGCTGAACGGATTTTGATGTAAGTGAAACGCAGACAGACTACTCGATGTCCTGGGTTATATTTATTTATTTACACGTAGCAAGTAGCACACATAGCAAGCAAGTAGTCACATAGCAAGTAGTGTTGTACGAATTTGTAAGTACAACTTAAAAGTGAAAAATAAAAACGTTTTTCCAACAAAAAATACCACCGACTTCCAAAAAAGGCACTGCAAAGTAAAAAATAACTTAAATTTCAGAAGTCGGTGGCAAACGGACTAATATAGCGTTATGTTTATGTACTATTGTATTAAGTTAGCAAGTTCAGATAAACTCCAAAATCCTATCCCGGATTAACTTGAAAACTTAACTGGATGCAGCAGTACCCTCCCGAACACAAGTGTCGATATTACAATTCACCAAGTGGAATAGTTAGCAGCAAAACTTTTGTGGAACACTGTTCCCTGTTCGTTCCTTGAGATTCAGTGGAGCCAATCAGTTGGCAACTTAGAAGTTCTAATTATTTTAAAGGGTAGTTGCAAAGAATTTTGTTCTTTGCTAGAAAACTCTGCTTCTGAGAAATAATCAGCTGTCTAATTTGTTGAAGTATTTGGTACTTACTTTTGAGTCGAGATCTTTTCAATTTAATGAAAAGTTTATGTTTTTTTTCATTGGATAGATCCCAGTTTTGAGAAAACAATTATTATCTTTTCAATGCGATATCAACATTATTTATTATAGTGAGGTGTTATTTCATGTTTTGTGTTTAAATAAGTAAATCAAACCAAAATAAACAATGTAGGTTTGATTTAGTTTTTACGTTAAAAACATTGCATTATCAACTTCACAATTATAAACCATAATCAGCTTATAACATTCCCTTATAAAACACTGCATGTATAACGAACTTGTGTTGTGTTTAAGTTGTACTTACCCCACACAAATTCGTACAACACTACTTGCTATGTGATACATATGTTAATAAAATAATATATATCATACACAATATACATCAATCAGTGACAGAAAGTTATTATAACATCATTAATAGAGACAAAGTGGCAAAACACGTATTATTGAAGCTAACTCAAAAACTACCCAAGCAAAGTTAATAAAACTTATATGGGACCCACAACTGAAGCATAACCTATCCATAAAAAAAAATTCAACTTTCTTTAATAGATTTTCAACTATATTGCCAAAGCATAAGGTTCAAAGTTGATTGGGAAAATTTGACAGTTTCGGGTAGCTTGATGTGCTGGCGTCTGTACGTAAAGAGCATTTGTGCTATTTCCAAAACGGCCAACCTTTTTTTAAATGATAAATAGCATTTCACTGACGTAGACAACAATAGTATAATCAGCCTATAAAATTCCCACTGCTGGGACACAGGCCTCCTCTCTGTGAGAGTGAGCAGGCCATAATCCACCACGCGGCCCAGTGCGGGTTGGTAGATGTCACATGTCTTCGAAATTTTAGTTCTAGGACATGCTGGTTTCTTCACGATGTTTTCCGTCACCGTTTTGAGAGCAGTGGTGATGAAATAAATTACACAAAGTATTGTGCCTAATCCGGGTTTGAACCAGAGACGTAAGTCAGTTACTATAATACTAGGCCACTACTGCTGATTAAATAAAATAAAAAATTAAAAACCTACTTAATACACATTTTAAAACAAAAATCTCTTTAAAAACAAAAGAACTCCCAACACGCCACACAATATGCACTAAGCTTATTAATTAACAACGAAAAAAAAAAAACAGAAAAGGCTCAAAGAATAATAACGAACAGTAAAAGGGTACATAAAGAGATAGGTATAAAACTTCTCCTTGTATATTTGTAGCGTACAACACTTGAATCTCTAATAAACCGTCTAATTAACGAGGTGCATTCATACTGCCGGGATAGAGTGGCTGTGGTGCAGGGAAAAGTCAGGATAAATCATGCGAAAACTCTAGGCAAAATATTGAAGTAATCCCGTCTGACCTTTTACACTTGGTTTTTTGCGTGTTCAATGGCAATCGGCACGTTTGTTTGTTTTTGGTTACATTTGACTTTTATTACAACACAACTAGCGAATTCTCGGTGAATTGAATAGGCGTGAAAGTTTTAAAATGCGCAACACTTTTATGGGATTAGGTGGGTCACATCAGCCGCATGCATGATGACCGCTGGGCATAAATCTCCACACAAAGGTTCCTAAAGATGGACGGCGCCATCACCACCGATGCCGGGCCCAGAAAGAGGTGGCGGGGTGACCTGGACGCGTACCGCGAGGGCTGGTTCGAGGAGGTGCGGTAAAATAGCTCCTAGAAATATTTGGGGAGGCCTTTGTCCAGCTATACTGTCCCAAACAGTATAGGTTAACAAAAAAAAAAAAAACACGTTTATAGCTATTTAAACACAAAGGGTGTTCGTGTATTATAATTGGCAACAAGATACACACTACGAACACATGTGAACTTACAAAAATTGGCCACCTTCTAACTGTTTCTAGTAAACCATTACGATCAAAAATGGTCACAATAGAAAAACTTGTTACCTCCAATATTTACATTAAGACATTCGTGGATGTTCCAGAATTGATTAAGTTCTAAAAAATGCCAGATTTATTTTACTCAATTATAAACAGTTTGTTCTTCTTCCACGCAATTTGTTATATTTTTCAACCTGACTTAAAACAAACTTGTAACGAGTTTGCATAGACATGCATTCTAACTTTTATTATTCTTAGGCAAACTCTTGTTCTAAAGTTCCTACAAAGTTATTAGTATGCGAAAGTGCGAAAGAGATGAATTTCTATGTTTTCTTTATTTCCTAACAAGAAAATTGAAACTCATCACTATCCCATTTATTTGGAGTTAACGCAGCGTGTATTCTATCTATCTCTATTAGCAGTAATCTCTGTACGTAGTGTAGGTACCCTCTTCATAGCTATATGTTTTTTTAACATCAATAAGTCCGTAATTGATTGATTCATCGTTTTATTTCACGCTCATTTTCATAGTTTAGTTATCGTTATTTCGATTTGCCCACATTCATACTCAAGATTTTTCTCTCGATATGATTCTCATCTTTATACATCAAGTGGCCATTCTATGACAACCGATATCCATACAAAAAACAGTATGTGTGCAATTCACACGTGGTAGAAGTGAAACCTTCAAAAACACTGTATAATGCTTCCTATCTCATTTTCTCCCACGTTTAATCTTATGAATTTACATGTCTCTTTTTACTGTCGCTTTTTCGTTTCATAAACTTTCAAATCACAACGATGCTAAAGAACATACATCCATCCATCAATCCATCCATCCATCCATCCATCCACACCAAACCCACACCCACACCCACATCCACATCCACACATCCATTAAATGTGATGTCATTTGTACTAATAAAAACCAAAAACACTGTATAATGCTTCCTATCTCATTTTCTCCCACGTTAAATATTATATGTCTCTTTTTACTGTTGCTTTTTCGTTTCATAAAATTTCAAATCACAACGATCTTAAAGAAGTTTTCATATCAAACGAAAATTAAAACTGTCCAGATTTATTCAGAATGCATTTACACCCTACGAACCAACCCGAGTGTGCAATTAGCGTGTACTTGTTGACAGATTATGAACGTGCTCCGTCTCTTTCACTCACACGTCCGTCCGTAAGTTAGAGGGAGACAGACGTATTGTTAAAGGATGCGTCATTGCATGTCTATACATTTCCCAACTCATGCGTTATGAAATTGGAGCAGTTTTCTTTTGATTACTATGCTTTCAAAAATAATAATTATAATTAAAATGCCTTAATAAAACTGCCTTAATAAATGACTTAATAAATAACACTACCGGTTGGATTTGAAAAAATCTATTCTTCAAATCTATAATTTGATAGCTCAATTCCGCGAGAAAGGCTATTATAGGCTATTTCGCATCACGCTAGGGCCCTTAGAAGCGGAGCAAAAAAAAAATCAGAAAGAACGCTGAGCGAAAACGAAGTAATAGCGCGGGCAGACGATGCGATACGATGCGATGAACAAGAAATTTCACGGGGACCAGTCCGCGGGCACAAACTAGTTCTTTAAAGAAATTGTCTCTCACACCCTCAGAATCCCAATCAGGTACATTCGGTACATAAATTATGAATTAATACAGTTGTTTCCAAGTTCACTTTCGTTCGTACAGCTAGTTGAAAGTCGGTTCTATTCAATAGTTCTCCATAAAGAGGATTCTGTTCAACACCCTTCAGTTAAGAAGATTATAATTGGATGTTTTGATTTTGATGCGGTATTTTAGACATCTGTAGGAGACATGAAATGACTTATAAAGTCTGTACAGTACCCGGCGATAAATATTGCACATCGACCTATTCGACCCTATTGATTTTATACAAAGAATAAAAATAATTATCAAAAGAAGCAAATCATAATTGTTTTAACAGCTCCTAATAGATACCGGACTGTTTGTATTTCGTGCGACAGAGATAACGCTCTACGAAGCCGAAATTAGCCGATTGTCTCTTTCCAAAGGTCGATGTGCAATATTTATCGCCGGGTACTGTACGCTATAAGGTACTTCTCATTCAGAAAAAAAATGAACATTAATAAAAAGGCTCCATATTCATTATACCCTAAAGTATAAGCAAGGAATACATACTATATATACATACACTTCAATATAAGAACAGTAAAGCGAGAAGTAGGTCAGCATAGGATATCAGAAAAGACTTGCACAACACACAATTGAGCTAGCACTAGCAATTAGTGGAGCAGAAGGACAACAGCATATGAGGCTGACGACATGTGACATCGGCAGCCTCAGCGACAGATTCGCGAAGACAAAAAGGCAGTGGTAAATGATGATGAATAAATAATTAAATGACAAACCTATATTCAGAGTAATGACAACTTATAATTATTAACATAAAACGCCTGTTAAAATTCCCGAAGGGTTAGGAAGAGTGTATACGTATAATAGTACACTCTCCTTTCGCCATTAATCCAAACTCTGAGTTGCTACTGAGAAATTCCTGAAGGGAAACCCGACATACTTTGGGATCCTTTGACAACCTGGGGACCGAAGTAAGAAATCCAGCAGTTATGCTTGCAATCACTAGACAAACGAGGTAGCCAGATAGTCAGTGTATAATATTATCAGTTCAAAACTAAACTGCCACATCCACCCATCACAAATTATAATCTACAAAGTCTTACAAACTCAAATCTCGTACTAGCAACAAATCGAATAAGCGGCAGACGCCTCACCCGAATACAGAGAGACGCTCCAATGTGAATTCAATTCCGATTTAAAGCGAACTATCCAGTATCTAGCTTATACTACTTAGGTTCGTGGTTAATAAGGAGCAGGTTTAGTTTTATGCATATGATTTTGAGTGGATTGGACGAAAGACCAAATAAACGATGGATCACCATTTCCTAGTGCCTTCGCTGGGGAGAAGAAGTGGCGCAACAAACTCCCCAGCAGTACAGCTGTCTGCTCAGTTAGAAAATACTAACAATCTGTGAAGATATATAAGACCACGGTTAGACCTGCTGTCTTGTATGGATCATAATTGAATGTTGAATAAAATTTTGGGTCAAAAAAGGTATGAATGAAAAGCAATTGCAAACAGCTGAGATGAGAATGCTAAGACGGATGTGTGGTGTTACACGAATGGATAGAATAAGAAATTAGTACATAAAAGGAAGTCTGAAAGTGGCACCGGTAACAGAAAAGTGGTGTGGAAATTGGTTGTCATGGCATGTTGCATGTGATGCGGAGGATTGAGGAAAATGACGTGAGGGAAGTTTTGTATATGAATGTCGATGGCTTTATGATTAGGGAAGAAACGACGGATAGATTGTGTGAATGATGATACGGTTAGAAGGGGGGTACCAAGATGACGACTAATAGAGAAGTATGGAACAAAAAGACATTTGCGCCGACCATAAATAAATTTGGATAAGGGGAGGAGAATGTGTTGAAATGGATTGGGTGAGTTGAGTATTGTTTCTACGGTTCTGTTTTATTTTCTATGTTTTTAATTAATATGCGCTTTTCTAATTTCTAACGTGACAATATTTCATGGGGGGTATTCCTCGAAACGCACCAAATGAAACGTCTATCGATATCATTTATTACGAATCTTTCATGCTCTTCTATATGTTTCATCGTTGATGCATTCAGAGGAATAAAATTAGAATATTTTTTTTTTTTTTTTTTTTTCGTGGAGTACTTTTGGTGCGTTTTAAAGTTGGTGGATTTCGAGGACGGGATGTCTACGAAAGGGATCATAAAATTTGTGGAAATACTTGGACGTTGTAACGTTATCTTAGACGGAAAGTTATAAGTGTCTTCATAATTTTTCCATACATTTTACGTGTGACGTGGACGTCCACGGTAATATCGTCACGGTAGAAATTATAAAGCGCACAATGGAAGTTAGATACTTTCCCTTAAATTGGGGAGTTTTACAAAGTTTGTCATTATTTTTTCCAGTCTTTTAGTTGGTGACTTAAAAAGTCTAGAAGGAGAGTCCCAGTTGGTTATCGAAAAGGTTCTTTTGGATTTTGGCGGTTTATATGAGAAATGGCTTAAAAAAACTACTTGAAAATTCTCCACTTCTTTCAGAGATTAGATTACGGCATGTCCTTGAACAAAATCGAAGACACGTGACATCTTTCAAGCCACACCGGGCCTACGTGGTGGATTACGGCCCACTCCCTCTCACAGAGAGTAGTATCCCAGCAGTGGGAACATTTTAGGTTCAATATGCTAAACTGTTTTAAGCACATCAAGCTACTACAATCTGTCAAAATTATTTAATAGATTTTCAACTTTACCACTAAAGCATAAGGTTCAAAGTTGATTGAGAAAAATTTGACAGTTTCGGGTAGCTTGATGTGCTGGCGTCTGTACCTAACCACTATAGTAGCTTTTCGTTGTTGATGCAACAAGCAAAAGCAACCGGTGTTAAATCAGTATACGTAAAACAACAGTCGGGTGAATTACACCATTTATAACCGAAGAACGGCTTGACCGATTTTGATGATCTTTGATTTGGATTTGTCTCCGCCCCGAATAGCAGAATAACTATTATTAAAACATGGTAAAAATTCACAAAAAAAAGATGATTGTACGGTTTACTCGCCGTACATTTTTCTGCTTATTCTGTAACCTACTTTAGACCAACGATGCGCGTCATAATTTGGCATAATAAAATGACATGACTAGCGAATAAAAATATAGTGAACTTATAACTGGGTAGCTATCAACAACTGAGAGAAATAATCGCCTTTCACTTTAGTACTGTTACTTTTAACTTAAATAAACTTAACTACTTAGTGCATCTCAGTGGAGCGTGTTTCTCTATACTAACTTAACTTACCAACCTTCGCGACAAATCGGTGTACGGAGTTAACTACTACAACCCGTACATTTATGGTCCTTCGAGCCTTCGTGTATCTTAGTGTGTTTGTGTCTGTGGTTACGGTAACGAAGCGGTTCAGCTGGTCTCCCGGAAGAGGGTCGCCCCAGTTGGATTGTGAAGACGCATATACCTAGCCAGAGTACAGGCACATTGAGTACCGGAACTAGCTGCAACTACTGGGAGAGCCTTCGACTACTGGAAGAGCCTTCAACTACTGAAGCTAACTACAACTACTAGAAGAGCTTTCGACTACTCGAGGAGCCTTCGACGATAACTAGAAGAGTCTTGAACTACAAGGAGGATCTTCGAGACCTTTCCAAAAAAGGTACTTTGTGAACTACATATAAGAAAGCTATCGTCTATAATCAAGATGAATAAGCTATCGCTACAATCAACATGTTTTGAAAATATCAAAACATTATGCACTAACTATAACAAGGACAGTAAAACCAGAAAAACAAAGGAATACTTGAACAAGCGGCTGTCCTCGTTAGAAGCTCAATGGATGGATTTTGACGAACGCCATACATTGTTGTTGCAAGAAATTGAAGACAGGAACATAAACTATTTTGTGGAAGATGTCTACGGTAAGACAAAGACCATGTACGAAGCAACTAAAGCAGACATTTTAAAAATGTTACAAGCTACTGAAGAAAATGTCAAATTTGACTTGACCGACTTTTCGAGAGGAGAACCTGATGAGAAAACAAAAACTTTGCTGACTAAACAGGAATGCAACTTCAAGGCTATCGATCGAGCTATGGCAAAAATTGATTTTGAATGTATAGCTGAAAAATGGGAACTTGACGATCACTTGTCAATCTTGAAGTCGAAGTGGGAAGCTGTGGACAACACTCATTGGGAACTGGAAGCCTTACTGAGAGGTTCGAAACATACATACTATGACAAGTTCAACATTATGGAAGCCAAATATGACGAAACAAGGAAACGACTGAAAAGCAAGATGTGGTCCACCGCTCATCACCAACATTCAGCACCGAGAATCGAGATTCCAGAGTTTTCAGGACACTACAGCAAATGGATATCTTTCAAAGATCTGTTCCTGGAAACCATACACAAAAATCCGACATTGAATAATGCTCAAAAAATGCAGCATCTGAAGACCAGGCTGAAAGGTGAAGCAGAGAGACTGGTGCAACACTTGAGCATCAGCGCTGATAACTACACTTCATGTTGGGATATTCTGAATCAGCGGTACAACAACCGTCGACTACAATTCTCATCCTACATGAACACTATGCTGCAATTGCCTGTCATACAGAAGCCAGACGTTTACAACTTGAAGAAGTTGCATGACGTAACAACGGAATGTCTAAACGGTTTAACAAACATTGGTTTTGATATATCCAGCTGGGATCCTATGATTGTCCATCTGATGTCGCAAAAACTAGATTGTGGCACCTACAATGAATACATAAGGAACTTGCATGATAACAGAGACGTGCCAACACTGCAGGAATTTTTGATGTACTTAGAAAACCAGTTTATGGCGTTTGAAACCATGAAGACTTCAAAAAAGGACGTACAAAGTTCAGAGAAGTCAGCTGGAACTGGAGCTGAAAAACATATACCTCGAAAAAATTCCGACCAAAAGAAGTGGATTCCGAAAACTTACCACGCTTCATACGGGCAATGCCCTCTTTGCAAAAACAATCATGTTTTAATGCGATGTCAGCAGTTTATTGACTTAGATACAAAGCAACGAAACAGCATAATTGCAAAATTGCGTCTATGCAAAAACTGTTTATTTAGTCACGAAAAACAAACTTGCAACTCAACGAAAACTTGTAAGGAATGTAATATGAAGCACCATACGCTCTTACATTACAACAATTCCGACAAAAATAAACCTTCGACGAGCAATGAACTTCAACGCTCAAGTCAACGACCTTCGGGGGAAACTGAAACGCCGAGTTCAAATCATCTATCAGCCAGCGAGATGGAAGTTTTACTGACAACCGTCCAACTTAAGGTCAAATCGATAGATGGAACTTACACAACTCTTCGTGCGCTCGTAGATCAGGGCTCACAAGTTAACATAATAACTGAAAATGCAGCACAACTTCTAAGGCTGCCAAGAAACAAACTAACAGCGAAGATATCTGGAGTTGGAAATCTATCAGGCGAGTGTAAAGGACGCCTTAAACTAACATGTAGATCAATCCACTCGGAATATACTTTCACCACTGAAGCACTGATTATGAAGAAACTGATCAACAAACTACCGAACAACACATTTGAACGACCAGAGTGGTCGCATTTGCAAAACTTAAAACTAGCGGACCCTGATTTTAACATTTCAAGGCCTGTTGATATACTGCTTGGAGCGGATGTATACGCTGAAATAATACAAGATGGAATCCTAAAAGGCGCACCAAAGTCACCCGTTGCGCAACAGACACACCTGGGATGGATTTTGTGCGGAAAACTGGAAACTTTTAACTGTCACGTCACATTGCTGGACTTGGCGGAAATAACTAAATTTTGGGAGTGTGAAGACGTCTCAAAAACAAACACTGACAGATGTCAAGAGGATCAATGTGAAACTCACTACAAGGAAACGACTCGCCGTGGTTCAGATGGGAGATACATTGTGAAAATGCCTTTAGATCCGGGTTATGAAAATAAGATCGGAACATCGAAAACTATTGCAGTATCACAAATGCTGCAACTAGAAAAAAGGTTTCAAAGAAATGGCCGACTTGAAATGCTATACAAAGAATTCCTTAGGGAATACCTGGAGTTAGGCCATATGAAACCAGCAAAACCTATGACATCTTCAACTACTGGATGTTTCTTACCACATCACGGAGTACTTCGTGAAGAATCTACTACCACGAAACTCAGAGTTGTCTTCAATGCATCTCAGAAAACTAAAACGGGATACAGCCTGAACAGCCTACAAGAAAAGGGCCCCAACCTACAAAAAGATATCCAAGAACTTATCATAAAATGGAGAAGTTACAAATACGCCTTTACAGCTGACATCGAGAAAATGTACCGATGTATCTGGCTGTCTGAGGAACAACAACATTTGCAGAAAATCATTTGGCGAACTACACCGTCAGAAAAGCTGCAAGAGTACCAACTTTGCACCGTCACTTATGGCACTAAGTGCGCACCGTGGCTAGCCATGAGAACCATCAAACAACTTGCATACGATGATGGCTACAAATACCCCACGGCAGCCAAAGTACTACTGAACGAAATATACGTCGATGACGTCATAAGCGGCCATAACTCACTGGAAGCGGCTCAGGAACTCCAGACATCGCTCATCGATATGTTAAAGGGAGCCGGGATGAACTTACGCAAGTGGTCTAGCAATGATACAGCATTGTTAGAGAACTTAAGTGATGAGCAGATTTCAAGCAGAATCACTTTTGACTTCAAGCAGGAGGAATCCATGAAAACCCTAGGACTAGGTTGGAATCCACATTCTGACACATTTGTGTTTAACTGGAAATATGAAGAAAAATGTCGACCGGAAATAACTAAAAGGCGACTGCTTTCAGAAATTTCACAACTTTATGATCCGCTGGGTTGGTTATCACCCATAACTATTGCAGCAAAAATTATATTTCAAGAAGTATGGGTCAACAAACTTGAGTGGGATGATCTGTTACCGTCACATATAGCAGATAAGTGGCTAAACCTAAGAGCAGACATACCCAATGTAAAACACATGAAAATCAAGCGCTGGATCGGTTCAACGACGCAGAAGACAGAACTATTTGGATTCTGCGACGCCAGTGAAAAGGCTTACTCCTGCGTGGTTTACAGCTGCGTCAGAGATGAACCTAACAAGCCAACAATAACATTACTTGCTGCTAAAACAAGAGTAGCGCCGTTATCACAAACGATAACATTACCGAAACTTGAACTTTGCGGCGCACTCTTACTATCGCAACTCATCGAAAAACTCAGAGAAGCTCTAAATGGTTTCGACATAACTACAAGCGTTTGGTGTGATTCCCAAGTGGTCCTGGCATGGATACAGGGGGATACATCTAAAAGAGAAAACTACGTCGCCAATCGAGTTGCAAAAATAAGACAAATCATACCAGCCGAGCAATGGCGTTATGTGAAGTCGCAAGATAACCCTGCAGACTGTGCATCAAGAGGCTTGCTACCAACCAAGCTAGCAACATTCGGTCTGTGGTGGGAAGGTCCTGCATTTTTAAATACCTTCACAGAAGAAAATCGTGAAGAACAAATAACATGCACATTTACAACTAACATAGGCAGCGTTTGCCAAGCGAAATCGAACTCTATAAACAAAGAGACCAATAATTGTATTCATAACTTATTAACAAATTGCAGTTCATTGACCAAGGTGATCAGAATTGTAGCATGGATGCAACGATTTCTTCGAAACGCACGTAATAACACGAAACGTGACACCGGATGCCTCACTTTATGCGAATTAAACAATGCAAATGAACAAATAATAAAATATGTGCAACAAACGGAAATTACGCAGGAATATAAACAACTTATGAAGAAAGAAACTATTTCTACGAAAAGTAAAATTTACAAACTTAAACCATACTTGGACAACAACGGCTTAATCCGAGTCGGGGGTCGACTAAACCATTCCAGTTTACCTTTTGAGATGAAAAATCCACTCATTCTACCTAAGGGTGGACGACTTACTGAGTTGGTGATTTATCAAGCTCACCTAGCGACTTTACACGGAGGAGCCAGACTAACTTTAGCGTACATCCGGCAACGGTACTGGATCGTTGGCGGTAACAGAGCAGTGAAAGCTGAACTACGGCGCTGTGTGCGCTGCCATCGCTACAACCCGTCGAAGTCGAACCAACTAATGGGAGAACTGCCACCACAGCGAGTTACACCTTCGCGTCCGTTTACCCACACGGGAGTTGACTTCACAGGACACGTCGAAGTCAGACTCAACAAAGGAAGAGGAGTTCGAACTTCAAAGGGTTACATATGCATATTCGTATGCATGGTGACAAAGGCTGTGCATATCGAACTTGCATCAGACTTAAGCACTGAAACTTTCATAGCAGCTTTCCAGCGGATGTGCTCCAGGCGCGGCACACCAGGTCACGTCTACTCGGACTGTGGTACGAACTTTATAGGAGCATCAAGGATGCTTCAGAAAGAGTTTGAAGAGTTCAAGCAAATCTTGTCGCCAAACTTCTTCAATAACATCGCAGACATGGGAGTACAATGGCATTTCAATGCACCCGCTTGGCCAACTGCTGGTGGACTATGGGAAGCAGCGGTCAAATCAATGAAGTACCATCTTCGTCGGGTGCTAGGAGACCAAAAACTGACGTACGAGGAATTTACTACCTTGCTTGCAAAGATAGAAGCGTGCATGAACTCGAGGCCACTTTGCCAGCTCACTGAAGACCCCGAAGAATTTTATAACTACCTGACACCGGGACACTTTATAACGGGGGGACCAATAATGTGTTTACCGCGAGCTGACTACACTGATGAAAACTACTTTAACCTACGCCGACGATGGCAGCTAACTGAACATATGTACCAACAATTTTGGAAGAATTGGTCAAGCAACTATCTTACCCAACTACAAACACGCAGCAAATGGAACAATCCCAAGAAAAACCTCAACGAGGGGGACATCGTTTTAGTCCGGGATAACAATTTGCCGCCAGGAAAATGGGCCATGGGACGGGTGCTAGAACTTCACCCTGGAGCGGATGGATACGTTCGAGTGACAACCCTAAAAACTCAAAGTGGTGTCATTAAACGACCTATAACAAAACTGTCAGCTCTACCTATCGACACTACCTGCAACAAAAAATATGAAGAATTTAAAACGGATTTACAAAAGGCTGATAAAACAGGAAAAACTACCACAACAAAACAGTCTGGAAGAAAATGTCTAACAAACATTTTAATGTTTCTTTTCACAATGTTGATACTTGTGAATGGATCATATGGTTCGCAAGTAAGGTCAGGCACTCAAATTACCAACCTGGAAACCGAGCGACCGATTTATTATGATACCATCGGCAAAATTGAACTCATTCATGACGAATGGACTTTGCTTACGTACTACAACTTAACAAACTACTGGCAGGGCGTTCAACATATTGAAAAATACATAAACGGTGTAAATGACCTTTGCCGGAACATCCATCAAAGTTATTGCCGAGCTACATCGGATCAACTTTGCCACGAGATGGAACTACTAAACTTCTACAACACAATCCTGCTGGCTCCTCACAAGCATTTATCCAAGCGCAAGAAGCGCGGTTTAATCAACGGAGTTGGCATGGTAGCAAACAGCTTATTCGGCGTCTTAGACCAGGAGTTTGCTGACAAATACCATAAAGACATTGATGCCATACAACACAACGAAAACTATTTGCGTGAACTCGCAAAAAATCAAACATCGATCATGCAACTACAAAATGACGTTTTGAAGAAAAACGATGAAAATATTAAACTTCAATGCAAGATGATAGAACATTTCATGGAAGAAACAAAGACGACACTGAACAGCATTGAAACGGAAATACAAATGATGATGGCCACAAGTTACTTCAACTCCGCTTCTCTCACAGCATCGCTACTATTACGAAATCTTAAGGAAATTCAAACTATGCTCCTGAACACTCTCACTAATGTCTACAGTGGACATATGGACGTGCACTTGATATCACCAGTCAGTCTAATAAAGCAACTGGAAGATATATCCGGCCGACTGCCGAGGACTCTGTCATTACCTACAGAAAATATCAGAGAAGATATCAAGGAAGTTTACAAGTTGCTGTACGTGAAAGCACGAATAACAAAGAACTACTTCATGTTCGAAATTCACATTCCTCTAACTTCGAATGAGGACTTCACCTACTACCGGGCTATCGCTATACCTTTCAAGGCGGAGTCAAATTACAAATTGATGCAGCTATCTTCAGAGTACATTGCCGTGAACTTTGAGAAGAATTCTTACATCTCACTAAAAGATAAGGACCTCAAGCAATGCATCAAAAGACAAAAAGATAACTTCATCTGTAACGCAAACATGCCAGTGTTCAACTTACAAAACAAGAATGCACCTTGCGAAGCAAAACTACTGGGACACCGTACAACTACGTCACCATGTGACGTACGCAGCGTGTCATGCGAGGAGACATGGATCAAGTTGCAAGAATCAAACAGCTGGCTAGTTGTTTGTTGCGGAAGGTGCGAATTACGTACTGTTTGTGAAAACGACGTAATATCGCAAACTATCACATCGGCGGCTATAGTTACTTTGAATCAAGGATGCGTACTGCGGTCAAAAGAACTCACCATCACTTCGCACAATCAGTACAACAGCAACCTCAACGTGAACTATTACATGCAGGTACCGAACCTGAATTCGCCGATAAACAACATTGTCAACGTCACACTTCATAAAGCACCAAACGAACTTTTCACTCTCAAGAAAAATGACTTTGAGGAACTTGACAAAAAGCTGCGGTTCCAACAAGAGAACGAGCCGAAACTACCATCCACTATCACGGATCATGACGTTCATCAATATGCGATTTGTTACTTTTTACTCACAATTGCCGTCATCACTTTCCTGTGGATCGTAATAAAGAAATACTGCACACAGTGCACACTGCTCAAGAAGCGACTTCCTAGGAACACAAATAAAAAGCAAACGCATGAAGACATCGAACTTCAACCAATGGGATCTCGACAGCAGACTACCAGAGATGAAAACCAACAGGCGCCCACGGACGACTGCCACGTTCATTCTCAAGGACACCGAGACAATGTTGTCTTTACTTTTGATTAATTTTATACCTATTTACTTTTACTTTAATGTTCGACTTTGTACAGGCGTTTCTTTCTCTCTTTTTACTCATCTTAGCTTTTTTAGGGGGTTGCCAATATGTACGGTTTACTCGCCGTACATTTTTCTGCTTATTCTGTAACCTACTTTAGACCAACGATGCGCGTCATAATTTGGCATAATAAAATGACATGACTAGCGAATAAAAATATAGTGAACTTATAACTGGGTAGCTATCAACAACTGAGAGAAATAATCGCCTTTCACTTTAGTACTGTTACTTTTAACTTAAATAAACTTAACTACTTAGTGCATCTCAGTGGAGCGTGTTTCTCTATACTAACTTAACTTACCAACCTTCGCGACAAATCGGTGTACGGAGTTAACTACTACAACCCGTACATCCCGTTACCCGTAATTCATTTTCTCATACATTCGTAGGTACTTATTGGTTCTGAAGCGGTACAAAGTTCCGGCAAAAATATTATTTTAAATAAACAAGTAAACAGTGAATCGCACAAAAGTTACCAAAGCAGGATAACGTGTTCGATTTAGTTTCACAACTGTTTAAAGTTGCGGGGAGGAGTTTAAGCGGCTTTCACTTTGTTGCCAGTAAATTATCTAGTCACTAGTGTATTCAATAACGGGGAGTGTTATATGGAGAATTGTTTAGCAACAGGAAGAGAGTGATTAGTGTCTTCACAGCGGTGCTATTCTGTAAAAATCTCACCGTGAAAACTTAGGTGAAGTGAGCGTGGAGTGAGCTGCCAATAGTGTCAATTCTTAGCAAAAACAAATTCACATCACCTAAGTTTTCACGATGAGATTTTTACAGAATCGACCGGCAAGACTCTATTTGTCGGATGATAACATCTTTTATTTACTCTGCAAGCTATTTCGGTTCTTTTCCGGATAACTTCTTTCCTGATTTTATCCTTGAAAGAAATTCCGAGCATAGCCCGCTCCATAGCGCGCTAAGTGATCTTGAATTGTGGACTAACCCGACTCTCAGTATCCACTTTTCGGCACCATATGTCATAACGAGCAGGAAGCATTGGTTGAAGACCTTAGTCTAAGCAAAGTGAAGTGGCAGTGGGCTGATCACGTTTGTCGAAAGACCGATGATTGGTGGAGCAGTATAGTCCTAGAGTGGAGACCGCGTAACGGCAAGCGTATTGTGTATCGCCCCCTAGCTGGATGGACCCATGACCTTAAGAAGCTGGCTGGGACAGACTGGGTGCGGAAGGCGGAGGACAGGGTGTTGTGGCACAGCCTGGGACAGGCTTACGTCCAGCAGATGGACTGCGATAGGCTAAGTTGATTAAACATCTTTTGTATGGAAATTCGCGTTGATACAATCTGTCTAAAAGGAATCTGTAGATGTCAGCGATCACGCGCGCCTCAAATTCCACGCGCGCCTCAAAGACATGTCAGCATCAACCGAAGGGGCCCGTTAGGGCCGAAGCCTGCCGGGTCAGCGGGATTGTCCGAAAGGGTTACCGCTGGCCCGGAACATAATGGGCTAGGGAAGGAACACGGGTGGATTTTAGTCAGTAAGAGTCTGACACTCCTTTCCGCTCCACCCAGAGCGGGAGGGGTCATTTGATGATTTCCCATCCTGAAAAAAAAAAAAAAGAGGTCAGATTCTCTTCGAATAAAAGCAAAAATACGTAAAGTGAGGCTCCAGGATAGATATCCTATACTTTTACAAAATACTAGCACTTTGCCCGTTACTTCGTTGGCGTGTATTTCGTACTTTACTCTAAAAAATTCGAAAATGTATGTTTACGATCTTTAATATTTATTTTTTAAATAAATTATGTAATCGGGCCAATTTTCAAATTTACAGATTAAAGAAATAAGATTTGTCAAATAACCTGTGTCGTCCTTTTTTACAACGACAGGGCTTGTTTTAAAAAACCGTTTGGTATGTTTCCATTGTATGACGTAAAGATTATTTTTATTTACCTATTTTCGAGTTAATGGTAGCAAACAGTAAAATCCACCTTTTAAACTTTATAACACCTTTCCACCACGGCAGGAGTCGATTTTTGAAAACAAAAAAATACTTTTTTATTTTTGTTTTAAGTATCTCGTACCGAGCTTCGAGTTAATCCGACGGCGAGCAATTTTTTTTCTTGTATTAACTTTTTCACCCCTAAACCCACTTGAGCGCTCTTTGATGGTTTTTTTTAAACTAAAACTGACATTGTTTATTACTTAATCAGACAAATATTGCTAATTTTCAAGTTTATTATCCAAACGAATAGGATTTTTCATATTAACTTTATCATGTATCCCGTGTTTTCACCCCCACAGGGGTAGAATTATAAAAAATCGATTGGGATGTTTGCATAATTTGACTCAAAGATAATAAACCATTTTTTGAGTTAATCAAGCCTTTAAAATGCTTATAATCCTACCCTTAAAAGATTAACTACCCCTTTTTCCCCCGTCAGGGGTCGATTTTCGAAAGTTAGGTACTTTTAATAGAAAATAATAAAATGACTACCCGTTATTTTTTCAACTCATCTTAATACCGTTTAGTTAAAAGGCTAGGCAATTAACTGAATGGCTAATTAAGCCAGTTGGCGGCGACATAGATATCTAATGAGCTGCAATCAAATTATTCCTACGTTCGTGACACCAGCACATCAAATCACCGTCGGCGCTGACTCAAGCCGTCCTATTACAAAACGAGTTCTATTAACCCAAACCAGACTTATTGTATTACCAGAGTTATCGTATTTCGGACCTTATTCCGTTTAGGGTAAAGTTCTTAATACAAAAATGACAACATAGACTCAGTGTTAACGTCAGTTTTTTTTTTTATTTGAACTTTAAAACTGTCAGAATAAAGTTCGGCATTCAAACTAGGCTCGATGGTTTAAACCTGGGTTTCAAGAAAATCGTTGTTATGTTCGAAGAAGTTCGGTTTCAAATTTTGACGTTTAGCTGATTTGTACCAAAACACACACCATGGAAATTCAAGTCATGGCTTTTCACATAGTTTAACAACAAACTCTTTTATGGCATTATGATGTGTTCCCATAAGTCCGTCAACTTCTCTCCCTTGCGTGTCGTGCTTGTTTATAATGGTCTTAACTCTAATGGACATCTGACATTCTATGTATGTACTCGAGTTTTCAACAAACAAATTAGATGAAACAGACTCTCTACTCGGATACCCTCTAGTCGGGTCTTTTCTAATTGGATCTATGATCAGTTCACTGATCACATGTGTAGAGTGGCCTCAAAAAGTTTGTTGACATTTTTACACTTTAGCTGTGATACCATAATTATTATAATTTTAAATTAAAAAATAATTTTGTTATGATAAGTTAAGTTCAATTAGTCAATAAAAACGTAGCAGTTCAAACATTTGGATCACTACATTTTAAATCATAATGTGGTGATGTGTCACAGCTGAAGTGGAATATGCTAACTAACTTTTGGAGGCCGCTGTATTTCCAGTTTTTGAATCCAAGGGAATTACCATTGTCAGCGTATTTACAACAGGAATTGGTGATCATAGTTGGTATCCATACTAATATTATAAATTCGAAAGTAACTCTGTACGTCTGTCTGTCTTTATGTTACCTTTTCACGCCTTAACCACTGAACGAATTTCGATAAAATTTGTCAGAGAGATAAATTGCATCCCGGGGAAGGATATAGGATATTTATCGACATAACTCGTTGTTATAAGTGCAAAGAAAAACGCCGCTGTGGAACCTAAGATAGAAACACGCTTGTACGATACGACTGCATACAGAAATTAAAGCTAATAAAAATCTCTATTTCTAGACAGTACGTTTCGCAGAAAACTTGGTTGATAGAAAAAACTGTTTGTAGATAATCTCGGTCCATAGAAAGCACTGTTGGCAGAGATCTCTGTTCATAGATAGCATGTTGTATGGGAGGCATCGCGGCTGAGGGTTGGAGGCCGGGGCGGGAGACGAGTGCAGGTATTGCAGTGCGCCGCTCTCCCTACCTTCTGCGGCCTTGACGCGGTCGCCACTGTATGATGGCGGACGCGGTGGGGCCGCAGGGGAGGAGGACTGTTGGTATGACGTTGGCCGCTTACCCTATCCTCTGCGGCCGAAAATTGGCAGCCGGCGGGGCCAATGACCTGACCCGTCGCAGGGGGAACAAGGGTGTCCAGACACGGGTGTGAGTCATGGATTAGAGTTCCACATAACTGCACTATCTCCCCGTGGTAGTGCAGAATGCATGAACATTTCTCCAAGTTAAAAAAAAATGTTTAGGTTACTATAAACCCTTTACACAGAAATAGGATCCTCGGCAAGCGAGGAACCGTCGACATAGGATGCAAGAGCGAGCGAATGGGAATACAACTTATTTAAAAATAAATATATAATTGTTTCCGTGAACCAAAGGCGCTTTCTGTGATCCAAGGTATCTGGAAACAGTGGTTTCTATGAACAAAGTTTACGGCAAGAAGTGCTATCTATGAACAGAGATCTGTGTCAACAGTGCTTCCAATGGCCTGAGATATCTACAAAAACGTTTTCTATCAACTAAGTTTTCGGCGAAATGTGCTGTCTAGGAATAGAGATTTCTATAAGCTTTGCTGTCTGTATGTAGTCGTATCGCACAAGCGTGTTAGGTTAAGTTCTATCTTAAGTTCCACACTCGGAAAACGCAGCTACCCATCGCAATGCACGATATCTAAAATGAAGGAGAGCCAACCTTTTTTATTTATTGTTGAAAACCAAACCAAACATTTCCTAAATCTTTTGACAAAACTGTTTCGTAGAACAGGTCATAATACTTTGTGAAGCCCGAGGTTTTTAAGTGCTTCCTTGACGCCAGGCCTTTAGAAAAAGTAGTAAATACTATCTCTCCTTCACAAAAATCTTAATCGCATAGAAATATCTCAAAGGAAAAAAAAACTGTAGACTATACGGAAATACATTTCTTTCATCTCCCAAACTTTAGCTTTCAATAGCAGCATTTGTATGGTGACGGCGTCATCTACCATCCCCTTTTCTCCTGCGTATTTTTTATATTTCGGTCTCTCCTCAAGTTTCGTTTGTTCCACGTGACTTTTGCCTTAAATCTACTGATTCACAGCTAGTTTTTCTAAAGGTACTTTGGAAAGGTCGTGTTGATTTTAGCATTTTTCCTTTCGTGAAGTAAATTGTTAACAGTTAGTAAAATATTCGTGCGTTAAGTTTTCTGGGTTTTCGTAGGAAAAACTTTTCCTATTTCATTATTTACATAACCACGGTCTACTTGATGGAAAGTAGGAAAAGGCCGTTTGGTGATTGACGGAATTCAAGGGCATATCAGTGTATTTTCAAACTCAATCATAATATACAGGGTCAATTAAAATTAGTTGATATCTAAAAACGATAAAATTTTGAACAATTTTGAAGTGAAAACTTCTTTAGCATCGTTGTGATTTGAAATTTTATGAAACAAAAAAGCAACTTTAAAAAGAGACATGATATAAGATTTAACGTGGGAGAAAATGAGATAGGAAGCATTATACAGTGTTTTTGTTTTTTATTAGTACAAATGACATCACATTTAATGGATGTGTGGACGTGGACGTAGACGTGGACGTGGATGGATGGATGGATGGATGGATGGATGGATGTATGTTCTTTAGCATCGTTGTGATTTGAAAGTTTATGAAACGAAAAAGTGACAGTAAAAAGAGACATATAAATTCATAAGATTTAACGTGGGAGAAAATGAGATAGGAAGCATTATACAGTGTTTTTGAAGGTTTCACTTCTACCACGTGTGAATTGCACACATGCTGTATTTTTTTTGGGGTCAACAACCGCTGGTTGTGTTTTTACTTGAAGTATGAGTTGAGAAAATCTGTTTTCTTTTGTCTTATCGCATTAGACATCCCCATCACGGTTGAAGCATACACATGATAAAATTTATTTTTTAAATTGATATTTCAAGTGACTACACTAACTGCAGCTTATGACCACACAAAAAAAAAAACATTTTTTTTTATTTTAACATCTATACTAATATTATAAAGCTGAAGAGTTTGTTTGTTTGTTTGGTTGAACGCGCTAATCTCTGGAACTACTAGTCGGATTTGAAAAATTCTTTTTGCATTTGATAGCTCAATTCTTGAGGAAGGCTATAGGCTTATTTAACATCACGCTATGACCTTTAGGAGGCGAGCAAAAAGAAAAAAAAGTCAGAAAGAACCCTAAGCAAAAACAAAGTAATAGCGCGGGCAGGTGATGCGATGCAACGGGGTGAGTCGGAATAACAAGAGATTTCACGCGGACGAAGTCGCGGGCAGAAGCTAGTGTTTATATATCGATACCCAGAACATCTGTGGAGTTTCGTTAGCTAATTTAATTTGACCTTGTATACCTAAGATTTTTTTTTATTCTGCAAATGTTACTTGGGGGCCGAGTTACTATCCCGGAAAAAACAAAATTAAAGAAAGAAAGAAAGAAAATTTGTTTATTCTGCACAAACAAAAACGCACATTGCAAATAAAAATTAAAAATGATTAAAAAGTAAGACATAAAAAAATACACACACAACGTAGTCAAAAGCCTCATATTCAAGCTTAGAAAATGTTGACAATTTTGTCCATTGCTTGATGTCAGGGCCAGGCACCAAAGACAACACACATTATTATTTGACAACTGACATTGACAATACATATCACAACAAAACTTGAAAACAACAACAATCAAACAAAAACAAAAATGCCCAAAAATAAAAAGACCTATAAAATTCAACCTACTTGCGTTATTCTAGGTACCTAATCTTAATTAAGTAAAGTCGAATTAAGGCACGGCATAAATTTCAACATCACTTGCACAACTTGTGGTACCGAAACTTGGTGCCACATAAGTTTGGGATGAGCCCAACTTTATAAGTGTCAATTTAAACAAAGCTTAAGTTAAGCCAATGTACAAAATCTGCGTCTATTCCACAGTCTCCAGAGAGGCATTACCTATTGTTACGAGCTTGGGGTTCGTGACAATAAAAACTGCCGATTAATTAACCAAAAAATTACACTTTAATCAACAACACTAATAACAACTCAAACACAATTATAAAACACAATTGCACTACTGATCGCTCTGAGTAGCACTTGAAGATCGCTTTCGATGTATTCGCTTGTATCGCTTATTAAACTGTCTGTCTGTCGTTATATGGTGCCTCAGAGAGTTCTAGAACCTTCTACTGTAGAAAAATCTAGAATGTTCGAGTACATACCGGTCCCGACTGACCAGATGTCGATAGTTCTCGAAAGTTCTAGCGGCGAACTTTCTGGAAGGATCTTGACTCTACTACCAAGAGTAGAGTAGTAGTTGTAGTTTGTAGTTCTGCTACCTGATACTAGATGGCGCTAGTGGTAACTAATGTCACCAATGTACCAGGCATTAATTGTGGCGCGCAACACTATTATACAAAAAATAATTTTAAAATGGAGAAGAATATGTAAAATTTATCATTAGCAGACCGTAGTCTGGATTTGTGCCTGGTAAAGAGCGATAGCATAATTAGCCTATAATGTTCCCACTGCTGGGATAAAGCTTGCCCCAGGCTCCGCTCTGTGAAAGGGAATGGGCCACAATCCATCACGCAGGCCCAGTGTGGGTTGGTGGATGTCACATGTCTTCGAATTTTTGGTTCCAGGACATGCCAGCCGGCATCCGCATCCTCGCGATGTTTTCCTTCAACGTTTTGACAGCAACTTTCCAGATTTTCCAGACTTATAAGTTTGAAATGTTTCAAGCGTGAACTGTGGCTAGTTAGATTTCTGGCCCTACTGCAGTGATATGATACATAGGACTTATAACTGGCAAATTGTGGATGTGATCCTCTACCTAACTCTACGAGAAAAGTAGGCGTTATATTACCTATCATAAAGGTGAAATATAATGAGAAAGTGCTAAAACAGGCTCCAAATACAAAAACTAAAAAAGTAATGTCTTGATTTCGAAACGTAATCACCCAAAATCGTTTCCGACTACCATCTGTTCTACCTACCCCGTCAAAGCGAGTGATCCAATATAAGGTAACCGCAGCAACAACAAAAGCCATTGTCTCATCTCTGATACCTCTTAATGCATCTACATTGATAGTGCATACGACTGTAGATGATGCTGTATTTTTGTTTCGGATAAATTAACCAGTACGGTTATTTTGTTTCGAATAAATTAACCAGTACGATTATTTTGTTTCGAATAAATTAACCAGTACGATTAGTACAGCCTTTAACGTTCCCACTGCTGCTGGGACAATGGTCTCCTTTTTGATATGTAGAGGGAGCGGGCCGTAACTCACCACGCGGGCTTAGTGAGGGTTGGTAGTTGTCATATTCCCGACGCCATGTAATTTTTTTGGATTTTCGGTTTTAGACCGCTTGAGAGCAGTGTTAAATTAAATAAATATTGAAAATTATTTTATTAGAATTTTGCGCTTTTACTGTCCTTAATGACGAAAATAATACAAAGAGATTCTAAAAATGATTCCGGCCGTCAGTGGTCACCGACGGCCGCCATGGCCCACGCACAATGGTCCATTGAAGGACTAAGCGCGAAAACCAAACCCATAACATAGAACATAGATTCTAAAATGAAGTATACGCAGCACAAGAATTAGGCGTCGAAAATAACGGGTAGGATATCATTTCGGTAATGAAGGAGCCACAGTTGATGCGGCAAAAGGTCTGATATTCAGGCCCGTAACTAAGTATTCTCTCAAATCAAGAACAATTACCCGCAATTGCATTTCCCACAATTAAGTAACCTCACCCTGTTAGATATTGGCCTTCCACTAACTCCCACATAGGTACAGACGCCAGCACATCAAGCTACTACAATCTGTCAAATGTCTTTAATAGATTTTCAACTTTATCGCTAAATCATAAGGTTCAAAGTTGATTGGGAATGTTTGACAGTTTCGGGTAGCTTGATGTGCTGGCGTCTGTACAAGGAACGCTTGGTAGATAGTAGGTACATCATCACGGATCGAAGTCTTACCGAAGGCTTTCTGATACAAACAAACTTGCGGTACCTCTTCTCTTTCTAAAGTCGGTTTTAACGTCACATAAAGGGAGATAAAATGGTAGTTTAATTCGTATAAAATATAAAAGGTAAACTTTCATTAAACAAATGACGATCTTAAAATAAATCTTAATTATGGAAAGCTTACAACGCGCAACAACATAATTATAAATGAGAAACAAAAATGAAAAACCATTCACTTTCATTTCGCGAATGAACAATAAAGCTTACCGCTAAGGGGGGTGATGAATGAGTGAACGAACGAACGAACGCAGTAAGAGCTATATTGTGTAAGGGATGAAACTTGGGCTCCGCAAACAAATAACTATTGTTTTTCAACCCCCTTGTACAGCTAATAGCAGAGTGCTAAGGAAAATAGTTTGAAAATGACCGCGTTTAAAAAAATGGTTTTATGTTCTAGGATTAAAAAGAAATGCACCGTTTGAGGGTTATTCTTTTGTTTTTGTAGTTCAAAAGTTGGTGGTGAATGGCAAACGTTTTAAGTGTTTTCTTAATGAGAACTAGCCTATAGAATAATTTTGTACATCATCATCTGCCTAGCCTTTTCCCAACTATGTTGGGGTCGGCTTTCAGTCTAACCGCATGCAGCTGAGTAGAAGTCTTTTACATGGATCAACTGCCTATCTGACCTCCACAAACCAGTTACTGGGTAATACGATATCCTTTGGTAAGACTGGTTGTTAGACTTACGGGCTCTGTAACGTAACGACTGTCAAATATCCATGACTGACAGCTGGGACAAATGACTCAATATGTTATCCGAGGCACGGAGGTCTTGGTATGTACGGATGGTCACCCATCCACGGACCAACCGCGGCAAGCGTAGCTTAACCTGATCGAACAACCCGTGCGGCTGTTATTAATTAGCCACACAAGCCTCTAATGATAAACAAACAAAAAAATTGCTATAATTTTGTACATCGGTGAATATAAATATGAAGCGATCTAAACATTAATTGATTGATAAAGGAATAGCACCGATAAATAAAATTATTCCTTATTTTAAAAAAACAGCCACGAGCGAGTCGCCCTCGCGCACCGAGGGTTCCGTACAAATTTGTAGGTATGTAAATAGTTTATCACGGTTTTTTTTATTTAACTATAAATTTACGGTTTTCGGATTTTTCCCTTGTGCTACATGACCTTTCTTCTTGCCAACTTTCATGATTCTAGGTCAACGGGAAGTATCCTATACAATTTGATTCCATTGAGAGTGTCGAAATATACGTTTTTTGATTTTTACATTTTTTTTACGTTAACTTAAAAGTTTGATTTTTTCACAGCCTCAATGGACCGCAGATCTGAGTACCTACATGGTTTTAATTTCAACTCGATACCTCCACGCGTTCCCAAGGTAAAGGGTCTTGACAGACAGACGGACGGACGGACGGACGGACAACAAAGTGGTCCTATAAGGATTCCGTTTTTTTCTTTTGAGGTACGGAATCCTAAAAATATAAATAAAAACTGCGAAATTAAATTAAAACGAAGCTCAAGTTGAAATAAAGCCATAAGATGATATAATTAAACAGAATTAGATGACACCTTTAACAGAATAAGAATTTTAAAAGTTAGAGATATTCATCTTTAGGTACTGATTGGCCTTTCAGACCTATTCAACCATGAAAAATTCAAGAAAATTCCAGAATATCTGAAAAATTTAATAAAAATGTCTGTTTTTTTTATTAACCTGTATGTGAAAAAGTGTCATTATAAGAATAAAATGTGTTATTATTTAGAAAATAAAAGGAGCTACGTCTGCCAACAAACTGCTTTGCAGTTTGGCGGAAGTAAATATATTTTGTAAAACATAATTCTGTGAATAAACACTTTTTCATTTTCATTTAATTTTTTTTTTCATTTCATGTTTAGACGACTATCATTCCAAAAAGAACGAACCACTTTTCCAAACAGCTGGAGTAACAATAACAGCCAACAGAAATGCTTCTATAACCATTTATAACCTAACAGAGTTATACCAAAACCTCTACAAACGCCTGAAACATTTGAAAACATTCTTTTCCGACTCAAATGACACGATATTCCTCTTAAACGCAAAGACTGAGTTAGACTACGGGAAGCCACACCATCTTGTCTTCAGAACCATTCAAAAAGACACCCTAACTCTTTCAAAACAGAGTTCCAATTACCATACAGAAGTGTTATGCCATCACAACTGAGGAAACCACAATTTCTTGTCCCCCAACTCGTTGAAATTTCAACCATACGTCTTCAAAAAGAGGGACGAAATTTCATTTTAGTGTTGTCGCACCATCTTAATGTAGACACTACAGTATCTTGTCTCCCAGTCCATTCAAAATTGAACTCTAGAACATCTTAAACAGGGTAGAATATTTCTTAAAGTGTTGTCATACCATCATAAACGTTTACACTCGGCCTGTGAATGCGTCCAGTCCGTCCTACTTAGTGCAAATCGCACGCAATTTAGGTAAAAAGGATCTGCGCTTTTGTCTTTAGGCTCTCCCTTTAAATTGTTGGTTTATGGCGCCTTGGTAGGAATGTACTCTAATTCGTATTTATAGTTTAGGGAGTTTTATTTGTGTTTTGTTCAAGTACACGCATCGCTATTATTCTATGGAGTTGGTAAAACATAATACCTACAAAAACCTTTAAAATCCTTAGTAGAAGATCAATTTTCAAAGTAACCATTTTCTAAGTAATGTTCTACTTCTCGCACACAGTTTTCGATAATGCTTTATGTATCCAGTTCGCATTTTTTAACTTCTAAATCATGGTATGATTTAACAAGAAAAACCACTTTTGAAAGGTACAGTCAGCAACAAAAGTCGATTAACACTTCAGTATTATTAATCTCCCTTATTGAGCAAAATATTAACACCGGTTTTTTTTAATCTCAGTTAGTGAGCAAAATATGTATTTGTTCAAAATTGCATTGTACTTCTAATGCAAATTAGAACAAATATATATAAAAAAAAAACAAAAAACGTGTGTATGTGTGTGTTTTTTGGTTGCTTTTTTATTGTTTATTTTTTTAAATGGTACACCACGGACTACCTTTAGTATTTGTCTCTCCTTCCCCTTTTTAAATCCATCCAAAGGTTGTCTTTAAAAGATCGCTCTTAGCGATAAGACCGCCCATTGTGTCACCCTTTGTACAGTTTCTATATTTATGTCTGTAATTTATAGGTGTACATAATAAAGAGTATTCTATTCTATTCTTATGATCCAACACACACGCCACCACCAGCAAGTCGTTTGAGTGAGCGTGACATTCTCAGGGTACATTCAAGTCAATGAAAGACGTATCCAGTAAATGGTAGTATTATACATAGTAGGTATACAGTGCTCACACATATCCTAATTTTACTGCCCCCGATTTACACTGTAGACTAGATATTCTTTTATTCCAACGTGGAACTCTGTGATAAAGCTGCAATACACGTTATTATACTTTGTTACAGTAAACGAAAATACCATCTCGCACACCAAATAAACTCGTACTAACAAAACTAGCCGGTGAACATTTTCCAATAATATCAATGGTGGTGGACATCGAGCAACTTTAGACAGTTGAAAACGTGCAGATAAGTCGGGCGACAGGCTTTACAGCCAGGCGTTATCTTTCTATTCTGTGGGACCTACTGTAATACTTGTTAGGAATAGCCCATTGAATACTCAGTCATTATTCGATCGGCCCGAATGTCCATGTTAATGTTTGGGGTTGCAATAGCCTCCATGCATGCTGGTTGGGCTTTCGGGCCCTATCCGAATACCAACGCTGCGGTATTTATTTTTTAAACATCGCAGAATTATGCTGAGGTAGGATCCTTTTTGGGTCTCATGTCTTTTTTGTTTTTTATATGGTTGTTTTTAAAAGCTCCTTTTTTACTATTTGTATATTTCCTGTGTATATTTGTATTTTTCTTTCTTTCTTTTACAGTATCGTCATGCATGGAGTTTATTTTTGCGATACATCGTAAAGTCTCCTGGACATTCCTGCCTTCCAATCATACTTCCCTATCTATCCACCAATTGAGTTTATAATGTCTATTGTGTCATAACGACTTATTTTGAACCTTAGATTGTCCTACTGAAGAAAAGAAAGAAACGAGGATTTAACCACGGTGTTTTATCTCGCGTGTTGGCGGGAATCTATATCTCTTCCTCGTTCTCTCTCTCACTCTCCAGCGTCAGGCATTAGTTGTCTGGCATTTTTGCTGAACTGGGCCTTTTTGGAGCAGTTGTGAGGCACACATTCCTGCTAATTTGTTACATCGAAATTTGCACTTTTTATTTTTATCTGATGTACGACTATTATCTGACTATCTGGTGTATTGTGTGTCTTTAGTTTGGGAGAACCTGGATGAGGCTGGCGCAGGAGCTTAGAGATTGGCACTAGAAAACCGAGGCCTATGCTCAGCAGAGGGTAAAGTCGGGTTATGGATAATAATGATGATAGGATTAAACCTGTTATTGTTTCGTTTTAATATGATAGTAGTAATATTTATAGCATATTATTATCACATAGCCCGATTATTACCAAAACATTAAATTCTGTTTTATTCAAACACATAATATTTGAACACGGAACAATTGAAATTGTTGCACCAGAACCTACAAAATGGCGAACCATTAATTTTCAATTTGCACTTCAGTGGAACACGGATGTATTATTATCGGATGTGGCACATTCCGAAATTTTGCAGCTCTCGTTTGTTGGGATTATCCATTGTTGAATTGAACTTTCCACGTTAATTGGTTAAGGATTGCTTTGCCTGGATTTAAAGTTCACCTGCATTACATATGTATTTATCAAGTTTAGAAACTAAGAGTTAAGCTACTCAACATATAGGTAATTATTTGTCTATTGTCAACTTTCGATTATTTATTAATTTTAAAATACTATTTTAGCTCTTCTCGCCTGAAACACAGGACTAACTAGTTCAGGCACGTAAGTCTTAGCAATATAATTTTTATATATAAGCAAAACTTTAATAATTTTCATGCCTTATAATTATTGAATAAATATTTTATTATTAAAAAAAAAATACTCATAGTTAAATTTTTCTGAAAAGCAAAGAATTTCGCCAGAAACTTTTCTACATAGAAACTTGTATAGTTCCTTATTTAAACTTACGTATAGTTCATAATATTATAGTCATGATAACTAATTTTTCATATTTATTTTTGTAAACTAATCACTGATACTGACTTCAGTTTGTACAGCCAATTTTCTGTTAGAGAATTTATCAAAAACCAGAAATCAGTATTTTCAGAACCCAGTATGCTTTTTGTTATCTTTTAAACACATTATAGATTAGAGCTACTTTTTGTGATCATCTATGTAACCACGTTGTTGTTGATGCGGTTTTCACCATCATGTAGATAATTTATTCCGAAAGATTTATGTGTAAAAAACATTAATATTAAACATACACATGATAAAGAAATCACGATGTTTTGTATAATCGTAAAAACCGTGCGGAGCAGGGGTGGGTCACCAGTGAGATATTATATGTATAACAATAATCCGAAGAATTAGAAATATTTCAACTTACACCACAATAAACGAGCAAAATACTGTTTTCATTCTAAAATATAAGTTAGTACCAAGGCGCCGTAACCGAGCAATTTATATTTTGTACGTCAAGCTAATTGTTATGCTCCCCATGATTCAGTTTTCTCTCTAACTTGCCGCAACCAAGGTAAACTTGGAGCTAAACCACAAGCTACTAGGTGTACCAGTGATAAACGACTTGTATGAGCTGAATTTTTAGTTACTGTCTGAAAGACAGACGAATTTGAACCTTAAGGTGTTGGTGTAGGTGTGTGATGATGATGGAGAAGGGTTAACAGAAAGTAATGAACGAGGTGAAGATTTGACTTGAGAGTAAGGGAGAGAGAGAGAGGTGTTTTATTTTTGAAGAAGCTAAAATGAAATGCGAAAGCGGACTTTCTATAATTATGAGTTTTTTTAAAATTATTAAAACATATTTTTTATGGAGATAGATTTTACCTACAATAAAAAATGCGTGCGGAAACATTTTTTAATAACAATTCTAGTCAGTTAAAAATAAATATTTTTTTTAATTTTAATCAATTAAAAAAATTGAAATTATGCTAAACTACAGTTGTGTGAATTTTCCTTTTATTAAAATTATAAGTTTAATGTTCTTGGGTGTTAAATTAACGGAAAATAATGATTTCATGCGCGATTCAGCGTTATAGATCGACTGGACCCAAGCGTGGCGGTTCAGTTTTGTTCACTATTCACAAAGAACGCAAAGTGCGCCTAAAGAAACTTCACTTAAATAAAAAGTCACTTCCAGTAATCACCATGTCCGCACACAATCGAAATAACTGTAATCGTCATAATTTGCGCCGCGAATCGGAATTTTGGGTAAATAGGCGAGTGCACAACATCCAGTAATTCGATGGTAAATCGCGACAATTTATCGCGACGAGTATTAGCTCGGTATTCAAATTGGTGATTTATTCCATCATCATGTTCTGTGGTGCGCCGAGTCCTGATATGTAGTAGTTTTTGGATCGTCATCTATGTAATAAATTGTATTGTATGTGGTAGGGATGATGACAAATTATGTTATTTTTAACTTTAAAAAATATTGTTAGTGCAAAAAGTATTACAAAAAGTGTAAAAGCTTAAAAAATTGCCAAGTTCTAAATATTTTGCAATAACTGCTAGTCAAAGACAGGACTATCACGGAAGTGACGTCACGACTGTGTAACTTCATACTAGCGCCATAATTGTCCGTACGGAAATAATCCCTTCCCAAACTAAAGCGTGTAGCTTCTGGAGAAGCTGTGTGAAATTGGTGGAAATATCCATATTTCCATCAATTTTACAGATTTTTTCGATTATGTCATTTTACTATGGCTTCTTTGAAATAACATAATTTGTTAGAACATTTATAATAGTAGTCATTATCCCTATTGTAGAAGTACTCGATTTTGAAGACTGCTTTCTAACCAGTGGGGTTTTATTTTTTTTTTCAGCATGGGAAATCATCAAATGACCCCTCCCGCTCTGGGTGGAGCGGAAGGGAGTGTCAGACTCTTACTGACTAAAACCCACCCGTGTTCCTTCCTTAGCCCTTTATGTTCCGGGTCAGCGGTAACCCTTTCGGACAATCCCGCTGACCTAACCAGTGGGCTTACGAGTGGACTTATTTAGTCATGGAAAACATCGGAGACTGGCATATTGTTCTAAAACCAACAAAAATTTCGAAGACATGTGACAGTTGGCTTTCATTTTGACAGTTCTACAACACTCATTGCGTTATTTACGTTGTTGAGGAGACAAATTTTTCGAACATACGAAGCAATGGATTTGCAATATCCTTCAAAATGTTTCAGATTGCGATTGACAGTGTGTTACGCCATAAAGGTGCTGCACTGAGCTCACACATATTTTTTTAGATTACGGCTCAATGAGAGAGAAGGTCTGACTCCCAGCAGTAAGTTCTTGCTGGCGATTAGACACACTATACAATGCGTGCCACGAAAGATGAGACTTGACCCCGCCTCCTCCGCTCTTTTCGCCGCCCCTATGACGTCAGGTCCCGTCTCGCACTCAGACCTCATACCGCTAAAGATACCTAAAATCGTGTTCTGCGCAAGTCAAACCACGTGGTGTGTCAAGTCTCATCTTTCGTGGCGCGCATTGTACAATTCTTTAGTACTACAGTAACAGTTACTCTCTCATGCACAGTGCCCACAGTAAATGGCTATTTTTGATTAAAATAATCATCATCAGCATCATCAAATTTCAGCCGAAAGAAGTCCACTGCTGGACATAGGAGTCCCCCAAGACTGCCACAGGTCCTGTGTTTGTCGCATCCAGCGGATTCTTGCAGCCTTTACAAGGTCATTGGTTATTAAAACAATACTATGAGATTTCTAGTATATTTCAGTTTATTATACATAGGTAGTGTACACACGCCAGCATATAAGCTACCCGAAACCGTCAAATTTTCCTAATCAACTTTGAACCTAATGCTTTAGCGATAACGTTGAAAATCTATTAAAGAAATTTGACAGACTGTAATATGCTGGCGTCTGTACATAAGTTTATTAAGAACACAATAATTATTATCAAAATTAATTCAACAGCACCGCTTGTGTAAACGTTATTGTAATTATCTATTATTATTGACGCAACGAACATCCAACACACAACACAAAGTACTTCTAGTGCTGCTAAATAATTCGTTCCACCTATATTAAATTGCACTATTTCCAGTATTCCCGGATTTTCCAATTACTCCCTGGTTTGTATTGTTAATGTGTCAATTATTCTCGCATCCATTATTAACAGCAGTAAAATTCAAGGTATCTCTACGCAATGTTATAAATCGACGGCTGTAATCTAAATTGGCGTAAGGGACATTTTGCTCAAAATGAGTTTTGAATGCAGTCCGATACAGATTTTTGCGCTCTTTCGAATGGTATATATAACATCGCTGTAGCTTGAAAAAAATGTCCGATACGCCACAGAAAAATGACGTTCCTAAATAATTTTTTAAACAAAATCATGATGTATCGGACAAAAGCAAAAATGCGATTGATGTATATCACATTAGCGTAAAATACACACTTTGTATAACTGTCCCTTACGTCAAAAAATATATATTTGAGGTGAAAGTGATGGCAAACGTGGGAGTAATGAGATAGGCACTTGTCTCTATAAATATTTACAAGAGGTCGATAAAGGAGGGTATTGCAAGTTATTAAACTACTGTGATTCCTGCACTGGCCAAAACAAAAACAAAACCATTCTTGCAATGTTTCGCCATTTTTTTAAAAACATCCGTAAATTTGGAAATCATACAAATTAATTACCTTTTACCTGGTCATACCTATATGCCAGTAGACTCAATGCATGTCACTATTGAGAAAGCTGTGCAGAATGCCCCTTCACAATGGCCATCTTTCATAGAGAGTTTCAGGAAAAGGCCTGGACCTTATAATGTACATGTAATGGATCACAGTGAATTCTTAAATTTTGAAGCAATCACAGCTGAGACTCTTACCAAACCTACTCTTAAAGACACTGTCACTTTTAAAAAGAAGAACATTGAGGAAATGGAAGTAAAATATAGTATGATTGAAACTGCTAATGCGACTGAGATTTTATTTGATCAAAAAATACATTAATTGGTAAGGGAAAAGGAAAAGGGAAAGGAGAAAAAAAGAGTGTAGGTAAAGAAAAAGCAAGTAATATATAAGCAAGCCTAGTGGAATCAATATGGTTTTATTTAATCAACACAGACTTCCGTATCTTTGAAAAAGTATAATGATCTAAAAAAGTTGTGTGTTGATTGTTTTTGTGTGTTGACTATTCCAAAATGTTATCACCATGAATATTTAAAACTTCCATATTCTAAAGCAACTGAAGACAAGTTATTACAAAGTGACAATGATGAAACCACTCATGATGAAGATGAATAGATTTTTAATTATTTAGTTTAGTTTATTTGAGTAATGTCAATAGTTATTGAAAAATTATGGCTAAGCTGAGACATTTTTTTTGAAAGCAAAAATGTATAATAAAAAGTAAATATAAATAATTAACAATAAAAAAAGGTTAAATAATTTTTGTTAAAATTAAAGTTATGGAAGTGTTCATGTTTGTATTGATTCAAAGAGTTAATTTTGAGTTTAAAAATATTATAATATTAATAAAAACACTTTGGTATTTTTATATTTTACTTCATTACCCTTTGTTTGTCTATATATTATTTACTAATAATAAAACTTTAATTACCTATAAAACACTTACGCCATTTGGATTGTATTTAACAGTGTTAATAGACTTAAGTCATTTGAAACTCGTGTGCAAAAAAAAAGTTAGGGCTTAATGGACATTTATTTTAATTTTTTGGACGTAAGGGACATGCTATCTTTGTAACTAATGCCTTAATGGGCAAGTAGATTCTATCAAGTTTTAGAGGTCAAAAAGTTAGGCAAAACCACATAAACCACTTCAATATATCCTAGAAAATAAAAAAGTTATGACCACATTTCCAAAAAAAAAAAAGTTTTTTGGCTCTCCTGAAAAGTAGCAATTTGTCCCTTACGCCAAGTTAGATTACGGTCGACGAAATGTCTTTGGTTAGCCAGTCCCAAGTACTTGTTAAGATACAGTATCTTTATGACACGAAGCGACGCGTGATTTACTTGTGGTAACCAAGTGTACAAACACGCCGTGAATGTGTGGGTTAAGACGAATAGCGGCAGCACATAACACACACACACACACACCCCCACACACACACACCCCCACACACACACACACACACACACACCACACCCACGCACACACACGCTTCCGACGTCTTTTTTTTTGACTATGGCATCTCGTAGTTGACCTTGAGAGGTCATGACTACTTAACCGGACTATAACTTCCGACGTCGCCCGTGTCTCGGACGGTACCGAGAGCGCCAACACACATTCACACCGTGTTTATACAATTGGCAACCACAAGCACAAGTAAAGCAAGCGTTGTTTCGTAACATAAAAATACTATTTTTGTTTATTGACTTAAGTAAGAGCACGCCACCCGTCACCCTCTTCAGCCGTCATTCTACACAGTTCCTGCAAAAGCTACAGTTTCCTTGAAGAAAGTGAGCTGTTGAGCTGCCACATACAACCGCAGTGACGACTGTATGTAGCGCTTTCTAGGAAAACACACAACAAACATTCGCCGTTAAATTCCGGACGCTATGTGAGTGGCCACTGTTCTTCTAGGAAGCCGTCATCATCATCATCATTTCAGCTGAAAGACGTCCACTGCTGGACATAGGCTTCTCTCAAGCACCTCGACTTCGACCGGTTCTGCGGTTCTCGCATCCAACGGGTTCCTGCGGCCTTCACAAGGTCGTCGGACCACCTTGTGGGAGGCCTTCCAACGCTACGTCTTCCGGTACGCGATCGCCACTCCAGAACGATTCGGCCTCATTGGCCATCTGTTCTGTGAGCAATGTGCCTTGCCCACTGCCACTTAAGTTTGGCAATTCTTCGGGCTATGTCGGACGAAGCCGTACCGTAGCTTAAAAGGTTTGTTCTGTTCGGGTGATGGACTCCACAATTCTACAACTCGCAGGTTACGCTCTAATTTGACCAGAGGAATGCTGCAGATTGGAAGCGATGTTGAAGCTTGTCCTGCCTTTTTGCGGCTTTCTTTGCATCCATCAGCAGATTTTATTTCGGTTATCGCTTAGTTGCAGAAGCAGACTAAGGCAAGCATGTTCTCTGGTACTCTACGATGGACTAAATCACGACCGCGAACGAAAATTAGATGCAGCTGATAATATTTTACATGAATTCAATGTATGTTACCTTTTTACGCCTAAACCAGTAAATGAATTTCGATAAAATTTGGCAGAGAGATAGATTGTATTCCGGGAAAGGTCATATGATATTTTTTATCGACATACCTTGCGGGTGAAGCCGCGAGCGGAAGCTAGTAATTTAAAAAATAACAGTGTTAAAATAATAAATGTACATGCAAAAAAAGGTTGTATACTTAATATACGTTCTGACGACGAGAACACTTCTACAGAAAGTGTCCAACAATTTTATTTATCGGAGCGGAGTGGAATCCTTTAACAATGAGTGTTCACGCTATGGATCCCGTTCTCATGAAAGGACTTGAAATATTGACACGAGATTATGGATTGCAATTGCTTAATGTTTTTGCAAAAGTGTTTCCGCAGTAACGTCTCTAGTCACCATCATCTGCCTCGCCTTTTCCGAACTCATCAGCCCACGTTCGTACGGACGTATAAAAACGCGGCGGTATATTATGGCGCATAGGACTTGCAACTCTTTGTGTTGAGCCGTGCATTGAAAATGTAATAGACGGAAAGCATTTTTTTCATTTTTTTTATATACAGTATGTTAACTAACAGAGGGCGTTCCCGTTAACCCGCAATAGTATAGCATCCATACATGCTAAAAAAAATATTACCATTCGAAAATAAAATGTTTTTATTTTTTTATATTAAAATATTCACTAAAAATCGTAAATTGATACTCTATTTTAATTAATTCTAATTAATTCTAATTTATTTAATTAAATAAATTCCGACATTGCTGTCCTTCAAGTACGCGTGTACAGAGTGTTTCTTTAACGTATCAATTTACGATTTTTAGTGAATATTTTAATATAAAAAAAAATAAAAACATTATATTTTCGAATGGTAATATTTTTTTTAGCATGTATGGATGCTATACTATTGCGGGTTAACGGGAACGCCCTCTGTTAGTTAACATACTGTATATAACTTGGTTTTTTATTTTGCTGTATTTAGTTTAGTTTGTGATCTTCCTGTACGAGTCGCAATAAATACTTTTTCTTTCTTTCTTTCATTCCAGCTCGTCAAAAAACACACCGTTGGATTTTTAGCTCTCGACGTTATGCAGTGCGTTGAAAATCTAGACTGCGAAACGAATCACCGGGGGCAAAACGCACCTGTGCGTACCTGGTCTCATGGGGTCGTCTACCATTGTAACCAGATACACTAAAAAAACGAATTGTTGAATGTACTAAAGTAGCGTAGGTTGAATAATGAACAGCCATAGTCAACCCTTTTCATAGTTAATTTTACTATGACAAGAGTGAATTTAACAAAATCGACTTTGTTGATTTTCATAATCAACCAGTTCTATTTGGTAAAATCAACAATTTCGTGTGTAGGACCTATATAACCCGCGGATTTGATAAAATTTACGCGGAATTTAGTAAAATCAATCATTCTTTTTTTTCAGTGTACAGTTGAATACCAATATTTTACATGGATCGACCGCTTATCTAACCGCCACAACCCAGTTACTGGATAACACGATCTCCTTGAGACTAGCACTGGAGGCTAGTTGTCAGAGTTTCCGCACAGTATAAATATTGTGGTACAGTTCAAGAAAATGAGATCAAGAAGTTGACCCGAGCGCAACAAGGTCCTATAAACCGTTACATTTTGATCGTTTTAATCCTTAAAAGGGGTCATTGTACTCATCATTTTGAACAAATTTTACTACCTAACCAATCATCAAATCGTGAAAAAAAAATCTGTTGATCCAGACCATACATTTATGTTAGCATAAAGGCTCGTACACACAGGCGCGACGCGACACGCGACACAAAGGCACCGCAAGTCGCGCAACGAGCGGTGCCTTTGTGTCGCGCGCGATTCGCGTCGCGCGTCGCGCCTGTTTGCAGGAGCCTTAAAGCAGCAGATTTTTTTTCACGATTTCGGCGTTGGTCCCACAGTAAAAGTTGTTCATAATGATGATTACAATTACCCCCTTTAAGGAATAAAACGATCAAAATGTAAGTGTATAATATTCAAACACAAATAACTAGTAAGTAATCACATAGTACGTAACCTTACAGGCAGTTATTGATGATGATGATGATGATAGGACTCCCTTTTCCGCACTTAGACTCTCACTCGGTCCGTTGTGCGTGGGGATTCTGGCTAACAGAGCCAGCCTAGCTCCGCCCAGAAGCACAGAAGCTTCCTGGGAGCTTCACAGGCTTCGCGGAGCGACCTCATTGTTCCGAGGATTTCTTCACGTTGAGAAGCCACGGCCTCGCAATCCAGGATGACGTGGGCGGCTGATTCCTCGGCATCAAGGCAGCCCCTGCAGAGGGGGCTGTCCGTGACGCCTATGTTGAAAAGATGTTTGTTAAGGAGGTTGTGGCCCGTAATTGTACCTATTATTATTCTAAGGTTATTCCTACTCAGGTTGAGAAGTTTTTTGGTTAATCGCGGGTGTATCATTGGTAGAGCCAATTTTGACTGTCTACAGTCTGTTGCCCGTGACCATCTGTTGTTATGGAGTTCGGTCGATCTTTGGCGAATCCACGCACGAAATTGTGAGAAAGGCAAAGGGAGAAGTGGGTACGGGCCTAGCACCCTCATGTCAGAGCCTCTCTTCGCAAGTTCATCTGCAGCATCATTGCCCAGAGATTCACTGTGCCCCTTGATCCACTGGAGAGTAATACGATTAGACGTCGATAAACTCTCCAGAGCTAGATGGCACTCAAAAATTAGCTTATTGTTAGTTTGTTTGCTTGCTAAAGCTTTGAGCACAGATAGGCTGTCGGATAGGAATTTAATGCCATAGTTCCGGATGCCTAAGCGCTTTACTGCTATTGCAGCTTGTGTTAAGGCAACACATTCGCATTGAAAGATCGAACTATGTGTGCCTAGTGGTATGTGAAAGTTAATATTGAGGTCAAGGGAGTGTACGCCAGCACCTGAACCGTTTTGTGTCTTAGAGCCGTCTGTATAGATGCGCACTTCATTGACTCCTGACTGATCCCTTTCTTCCTGAACTGTTTGTATAATATAGTTTTTGTTGAACATCGGTTGGTTTGGTGTTCTGTCACACGGGGCAGCGATGAGAGGCTGGTACTCAATCGCCCGGTCCAGGATTTTAGCGTGTGGACTGGTAATGTTTTTGCCCCATATGCCCAGATGCATCAGCCTGATGGCGGCTAGCGCCGCTTCCTGCTGTATGTACAGGTCAAGGGGAGTTAATTGAAGGGCTATCTCCATGGCTGCTGTTGGGGTGGTTTTCATGCAGCCAGTGGTAGCTGAGCAGGCCAGTCGTTGGAAGCGTTGTAGTCTGGTAATGGTGGTCGAGAGTTCTGTCCTCGTCCACCAAACCAGAGCGCCATAAGCCAACATTGGCCTGATCAGCGCTTTGTAAATCCACAGAGTAATCTTCGGAGAGAGCCCCCATGATTTCCCTAACATTTTTTTGCATTGGTAGAGTGCAATTGTGCTTTTATTAAGTTTGTAGTCAAGATGCTTGTTCCAGAGCAGTTTGCTATCTAGAATCACCCCCAAGTACTTGACTTCGTCTTTCAATGTTAGTTCTGTGTTGAAAAGTTTTGGGAGCCTATGAGGTCCAAGAGTTCTCTTGTTGGTGAACATTATTAGTTCTGACTTCGAGGGGTTAACCGATAGCTCGTGCTTCGTGCACCAACTCTCGACTATTTTGAAGGCCTTTCTCATGAGATCACATAAGATGCCCTCAAATTTACCCGAAATCAGAATTGCTATGTCATCCGCGTATCCCACAGAGTACAGACTGCTGGCGTTGAGCTCTGAGATAAGCTCATTAACGACTAAACAGGCAGTTATTATTGCACGCCGAATTTTAAAAAAAGTTCTTTTTTTTAAATCGTTTTCTGTTAATTATATTAACGCTAGGCATACACCTACTGTACAGCCAACCGCATATCAGTGGTAACAATTTAACATTGACAGCGTCTTTATGTCTTAGCAATAATGGCGATTTTCGCAAATTCAAGTGTTACCAACCAACCAAGTGCAAGCACACACACAATTTTCCAAATCAATCTTCTTTACGATTTCGCAAGTTGGTTTATTTTGATCTGGTTATTTGATTATCATCCAATACCGTTATTTTGTTCTTTATGTTGTGTGTCAGGTACAAAATAAGCCATTAACATGTCATATCGACCTTGATAAAAATGAACAGTGTGTGAAGGGAAAAACGAAGTAAAAAAAAATAAAAAACGTCAAAACGTTTTGTATGATTTATATCTCAATCAATTTAATTTGGTGGATTATTATTTTGGTTCAGTATGTTTATAAAAATCTTGAATTATAAAAGATCGTCGATAGGTATACCTATTATATTTCTGTAAAGATTTTAACAAACACTAAGCACATCATCAATACGTATCTAAATATGTGCGTGCCACGTAAGAAGAGACTTGACACACCACGTGGTTTGACTTGCGCAGTACACGATTTTAGGTATCTTTAGCGGTATGAGGCCTGAGTGCGGGACGGGACCGGACGTCAGGGGCGGCGGAAAGAGGCGGGGTCAAGTCTCTTCTTACGTGGCACGCACTGTAGGAGGACGTATTTGCAATGGAATCTAGTTGATTGTTGGTTTCAAAACACCAGATGTCGAATGCTTACTAAAAATATTTGTTAAATTTTAATTTAATTTGATACATTTTGCTAGTATAGAGGTATGAGGAACAGGGTGTAAAGTTCACTCATACTCTATAGAAAAGAGGGGATCCTACGACCAGACGGGTGTTGTGTCTTGCGGGCAACTGCCCGATGATTCATGTCGGGCCGTTGTATCTATGTATCTATGCTAGTTTCGCGGTAAACTCTGCTTGCGCGATGCAGGATTTTGCGTGACGTCAGTATGATGCGTTGTTCGCATGTGGCTTTGTAGATACCGCTACATCACTCCTCCCCGGAGACCGGAGGTCGATAGTGGGCTGAGTCTTGTATCTTGCGATGCTTGCCAGGCCAGCTGAGGTTCCAGTGAGTCGGAACTGGTTGCCACATAGTTCACGTTGAGCCGGACTGTCTGCGAAGATGTCCCCAGTGAGTCGGGGTGGCGCTGTATTATGCTCTATTGCGTCAGATGATTTACGTTTCAAATTATATTTGCAAAGTTCAGTGACTCCAATTAATGTAAAACTTTTCATTAAAATGTATGTAACAGTGAATACTTTATTTTGTGCCCGTAGTGCTTGTCCGACATATAATGTATATTATTACATACCTACATACATACAAACAAATAAAATTTAAGTGTCTGGTTGTAATATTAAAATAACAGCTTTTTACATGTAATAACAAAAAAACTTTTTTCAAATTAATGTCTAGATCTGTTTGTTCCGGTTAATCTCTGAAACGGCTGGAGCGATTTTGACGGGACTTTCACTGGCAGCTAGCTGATGTTATAGAGTAACATATTTAAGCTACTTTCCTAGATGCGGGCGAAGCCGCGGGTAGAAGCTAGTCAATAATATTTTAAAACTAGATTAGGAGATGTTTCTTAGATGACTACTCTGAGAAGAAACACCGAAACGAACTCGAGAAGTCACAGTCGCTTTTAAAGTCTAGACATTATGGTCAGCGGGATTGTCCGAAAGGGTTAACGCTGGCCTGGAACATAAAGGGCTAAGGAAGGAACACGGGTGGGTTTTAGTCAGTAAGAGTCTGACACTCCCTTCCGCTCCACCCAGAGCAGGAGGGGTCATTTGATGATTTCCCATCCTGAAAAAAAAAGTCGACATTATCTTGATCAATGAATTCCATGCAGATTAGTGGCTTAGACACAAGATAAGGGGCGTCTAGTCTAGCACCCTAATTTCGTAACGCACTATCAATCACAATCTGAATCATTTTGAAGGAGAATGCTAATCCATTGCTTCATGTGTTCTAAGCCCAGCAACGTAAATAACGCAATGACCTTTAGCCCCCTTTTATTGAAATTAGTCTGTCATAGTTGAGGATTGTGACCACCCTACCGCAGCGTTGCAATTTGTTTCAGGATTTGCTTCTATCCTATTGCGGTTCCAAGCCATACGCAGTACCTCGCAGAAACCATCAGACGCCATCTCTTTCTGTTGATGTAACCATGCCGCGAAATCCTTTTCAAGTTAATCAGACCGCGCCTTAAAATTCTTAGGTAAGTATTCGTGTCAAGTTTCAAGTTTACTAACCAAATGAATAAGATTTTTCATATAAGCTGTATCCTCTGTTTTTATCCCCATAGGGGTGGAATTTTGAAAAAACGTTTGGCATGTTTCCATAACTTAAAGATTATTTGTACCAATTTTCCAGTTAATCAAGACACGCAGTAAAATACTCCCCTGTGAAATTGACTACCGCTTTTCACCCCGTTAGATCTAAGCTATCAAGGTGTGGGACGCACAGTGTGCACGTTACACACTGTGCGTCGCATTTCCGCGAACCCACTATGACATGACGAACGAGAACTGACATGCGACAGTCTGTTCGGGTGCTCGGTGCATTGAGAGCGCGTGCGTACGCGCATTGTATCACAAGTGTCATACATAATGTACTAATTTGCTTAAAGTTTTCTCAGCTACAACATTGATGTTTTCTTTGTTTAACTGAACGTGTTTGCTACACTTGTGTTATCAAACTTTGAGAAGAATACATACGTCATAACTATCAATATTAATTTTATTCTGAGTGACAGGTTTTTTTTTGCAAAAACAGTACTCAATATGAATTAAATTTTGTACAGTACACATTTACTCGTCACAGTTCCGTAAAACTACGTTATATATTAAGTTGTACGGTTTTTTTGGAGTTGCAATTATGAACTTTTCACCTTTTGTCAAACAGGTAAGTGCTGTAAAGTTTTTATTACTTAATAGAAAATTATAAAGTAACAAATATTATTATAATATTAATATTTTAGGTTTATAATATACACACATCAACAGAATCTAGGAATACCTTAATCCTAAATTATCTACGAATTTATAGTTTAAAATCTTTTTAGTTTCCATAAACAGTTTATATACAGATTGAAATCTCTTTTTATTCTATTTTCAAAATTTAAAAATGTAAATAAAAAAAACCAAAAGAAAAAACAAAATACGGCGGCAAAATTGTTAGTAATTCGTTACGTTAAGGAAAATTGTTTTATTAATATTAATGAATGAAAAGGGGTTAGATTGTTTTTCTTTTTTAATTTAACGTGCCTTGTGAGCTTTAAGAGTCATGTCACGTCGTCATTTGAGTCGAGATGAAATATTACGAGCCGTGGGCATGTTAGAAAATGGTGCTTTTCAACCCGTCATTGCTGAGGCCCTACACAACAGCCAAAACGTGATATCAAGGTTGTGGTCACGTTATCGCAGGACTGGGGATGTGGCTGAACAGCACACGGGTAGATATCGTGTTACTACGCAGAGACAGGATCGATTTCTCCAAATGACCGCCAGAAGAAAACCCAATATCACAGCGATGCAACTAGTACAAAGGCTCCAGGAGGACCACCAGCTGTTGTTAAGCGACCAAACCGTGCGAAGAAGGTTGCATGAAGTTGGTCTTCATGCTCGACGACCGCTACGTGTTCCAGCATTGTGACATGGCATCGCGGTCCGGCTTTCGTGGGCTCGGGAGCATTTACCATGGAGTGACGAACAATGGTCTTTGGTGCTGTTTACCGATGAGTCCCGGTTTGGGTTTCATCCGGATTCACGAAGAACACGCGTTTGGAGAACTGCAGTGAGAGTTAGCCGTCTCCGGCACCCTCAGGAGGTCCACTCATACCAAGACGGGACAATCATGGTGTGGGCAGGAATTTGTCTTGGGAGACTTACCCAGCTCGTTTGGATCCAAGGCAGCATGACTGCGCAAAAATACGACGTGGAGGTAGTAGAGCATGTCATTATTGCACACAGAATCCAAATGGGCCAGGAATTTCTACTCATGCACGATAATGCTCCTTCCCATACGGCGCGGCTGTTATCGGCCGCTCTCCGATATCACGATATTCAAGTTTTGGATTGACTTGCACAGTCGCCCGACTTAAATCCTATCGAGCATGCCTGAGACGTGTTACAACGAAAAGCTTTGAGAGATTTCCCGCCAAATTTGACGACGGAACAACAACTTTACAAACACTTGCAAAGAACATGGGACCTCATAGGCAGCAAAACATTGACAATTTAATTTTAAGTATGAACAATCGATGTCGATGTGAATGTAAGATGTGGGTGGCAACACTGATAAATTAATAATTAGATTGTATAAGATTTTTTCAATTTTAATTAAAATTAATAGTTTTATACGTAAAAAAAGATTTTTATACCATACTAATTTTCTACGGCGATTAAAAAATTAAAATTTTTATTTAAAACAAAAAGTCACGAAATGTGTTTTATTATTTATTAAAGACCTTAAAATAACCTATCATTCTTCCATTTACTATATCAGAAAATTTTTCATAGATTTTTAGATATTTGATGAAATTTAAAATATCCCTATTTTCTGTTGATGTGTGTATACATAATACAGAATGACATTGAATAGGTGCGTAAAATTAAAATATCTAATTCAACGTGTTGTAAAGTAAATGGGAAATTGATGCACTTAAGTGACTAAAATGACTGCATAACTCAGCTGACACTGGTTGCAGTATCTTTGTAGCAATTCCATCAATACCTACACTGCTAGTATTTTTAAGGAGATTATTATATTATGTACATATATATCTTGTGGTGTGCTAGGTGCCATAAACATAAATTTTTGTGTTACGGATGACATCTTTGGCTTAAATTCTTGAGGAACCCCATATCTTTTTTAATATTATTATTTGGTAATTAGCTGATGCGTGTGTATTAGCTTTGAGATATTTAATCTGTACAGTCGATTCTTGAAGCACTTCGGTGTGGGAGCCGACACAACATTTTCCGGAGCTTATTCCAAATAATTCTACCTACATCCTGCTTGAAATAGTTTGAAGATACAAAACAATATTCTCGTTAACTGATCATTGTTCTTAATGTCAACAGTTGTCTACACATTACCGAAGTAATTATCGCAGAACAATTACATGATAATTATTTACCAGCAAATGTACCGTGCAAATGTTATGGTTAGGGATAGTCAAGCGTACATTAGTGGTAGCTATTTGATGCGCCTGTATGTTAGTAGCAGTAAGGGCGATTTTGGTAGTCCAAGTGATGTAAGGTTGACTGTACCGACTACTAATATTCGACGAGTACAATTTAACACAAGTGTTTGGGATGACGATGTTAATGCTTAATGGGAATATGCAGACTTGCATTGCAGGGGTAGACCTTTGTAATGCAAGTCTGGATATTCTCATTATATATTCCCAAAATATTATATATAATAAAAGTAAATAGTATCTTGATGTGGACTCAGCGATCATTGTACCGATAGTCGTGACAGCCAATGGGTTAATAGAGCCTCAAGAGCCTCAACCAACACCTAAGGAGGCTCTCGTTGGGCAGCTCTTGATTCAAAAAGCGGTACTTCTGGACACGGCCCGCATTGTTAGAAGGTTCCTCTCTCTGGAGCCCTGACCACCGGTGGCTTGGACCTTGTTCCCGATACCGGTGGGCTACTATTTTTTATATTTTTAAATGATTTTATATTTTTTATATCCTAATATTTAAAAATAAAATTTATAATGCGATATTTAATGAAATAATAATAATATTGTAGATATTAAACATAATATTATATTATTATTATTTTATAGTTTAGTTAGTTTAGTTTTTTTAGCTATAAAATATTATCTTTTATAGTATTTATTTTTTACTTTTCTACCCGCGACTTTGTCCGCGCGAATTTTCAATTTTCTTGTTTCCCCAACCTAACGCTAAAAGCCTCTAACGTTCCTACTGCTAGGACGCAGTCCTCCTCTCTGTAAGAAGGAACGATCCTTAATCCACCACACTGGCCCAATGTGGGTTGTCACAATTGTCACGTCTTTGATTTTATGGTTCTAAAAAAAAGACATAATATTTTAAATTACACAAAGTAAAGTGCCTGTTTGGGTAAGAAGGACCACGACCTTTTGACCTACTATTGCATTAATCAAATAACTTTTTATTTTTCAAGATGTTCGTGGCGGCAGCACCACAACTAGCTGCGGTTTCTATGGGTGCTTCTTTAGGATACCCCTGCGTTTTAATGCAGCAGTTCCAATCAAATGACACCGCTATGCATACAGACTTGGATACACTCACTTGGATCGGTAAGTAATGATGTACTTTAGCTGCCTTTTGTTTTGAATAGCTCAACTTGACTGGTTTAACGGTATCCCATAGGCCTGTCGTCCACGACACTACACAAAAGTGACGTGTAAAAACTCAAGTCATCTCAAACTCATTTTGCACTGTTTGTTTATTAGTAAAATATAATAGAAAAAGTGTTTTCTGTAGTAGTATTTACAAATATTTTTACGAGTTAAATCAAACAGTGATAACTTACTTTAAATTAAGTCCTTGGCATTCTGGGGACTTTAAAAATGTTAGGAGTTTTTGTTTTTGCCGATTTTAAAACAAAGAAGGCCTTTATTTGTGTTGAAAAAAAAAAATCAGAGCGTTAGACAATCTTATATTAAATAATAACAGGAAACAAAGTCTTTATGTAAACTAAATTTATTTTCGTAAATAGTAAAAATGAAGAGCTTCTTATGAAGTCGTGGCGCTGAAGGCAAGAAAATTCGTAACTTCTATACATGTCCGTGGCATTGAAAAGGTTAACAATGCTGGCTGAACTCTGCAACCTACATCTACATAGATTTTTGCACTAAAACCAAGAAAGAAATAATAGCATTTATTCAGCCACAGTTAATGAAACAGGAAAAACAAACAAAAAACATAAAGCTACATGCATTAAAAAACATTGCGTGTTATTTACAATTTAATAAGGTTTTCTTTTCTTTACAGCATCAATGCATGGTGTCGCTGGCTTAGGAGCAACTCTAATGCCGACCATAATGCAATTAAAAGGAAGAAAATACGCCTTCATTGGTAGCAGCCTCCTTCTCCTAATCGGATGGATCTTAGCATTTGCTGCAAAGGATGTGCTGACAGTTCTTTTATCAGCAATATTTCACGGATTATCCAGCAATTGCTTAACGATAATTAACCTTGTCACAGTCAGTGAAATGTTAGCTCCAAAGTATCGATCAGCATCAATGGTACTGCTTATAATAAATCAAACCTTAGGGCAAGTACTAGTCACTACGTTAGGTACTGTTTTAAATTGGCAAACTGTTGCTATGGTCATGTGTGGCCCTGTACTTATAGCCCTATTGATGGTTATTGTATGGCCTGAATCACCATCTTGGTTGGCTTATAAAGGGAAATTCGAAGCCAGTGAAAAAGCTTTCATATGGTTAAGAGGGACAGATGATGATGGCGCAACGAAAGAGCTAAAAGCGCTGATAGCAGCCCAGAAGGAGTCGAGGAGAATTATTTCTAAGAAGAGGACGATTCAAGATACGTGGCAGAAGATGAAAAGGAGAGATCTTTATTTGCCAAGCTTATACATGTTGTTAATACTAGTGAATTTCTATATCAGTGGAGCTTTGCCTTTGTATATTTATAGCAAAGATATTTTAGAGACAGCCATTGGAGATCCTAAAATCGCTGTTATAGGTTATGTTGTCAGCGTTTTTACTTTACTAACTGGATCTTTAATTTCGTTAGTTCTTTTAAGATATTTTAAAACTAAAACTGTTTTGTCCACTTCTTTAGGATGTATTGTTTCTTTGTTAAGTTGTTCTTTAGTTTCGTACTTGCAAAGTATTGGATTTGTTGCGAAAGATTCTCTTCTGTTTCTTTACTTTTACTTAGGCTTCATGGTGTTTTGTAATTCTGGTTTCAATCCTATTAGTTACGCATTAGCTATTGATTTAATGCCTGTAAAGAACAGAGGGATTGGTGGTGCATTATTCAATATTTTAACCTGCTTATTCTACGTTGTAACTGTTAAATCATTGCTATACATAATCTCATGTATTGGTATTTCATGGACGTTCTTTTTATTAGGTGTTTCTTGCTTGATTTGTACGATATTAATTTGGATATATGTGCCAGAAACTAAGAACAGGACTTTACAAGAAATAGAGGATTATTATAATTATGGTAGTTTTGTAAGGATTAGAGATTTAGAAGATGCTGAAGTTAATATACCTATTGTTAAGAGTATAGAATAAATTAATATAAAATGTCTACATAATATTATACAAGGTGGCGATTTAGTCACCTGCATCCGTCAAGGGAGTGGCCTTGACGGACTTCTACCCGTCATACTAAACTACTTGTGCGGTGAAACTCACAATAAATTCGTAAAAAAAAATCGCCACCCTGTATTAACTCAAGCTTACGAAATGATGAAAAAAGGTTAATAAGGTAGGTATGTTGACTATAAATTTACTTGATGATAACTGTTTTCCGTTTCATATCGACAAGGTGATTTCAGATAATATAAACTTGCTCCAAGTTGGCTGTTTTTTTGGTAATTTTAATGATTACCTACTTACTGAGTGCAATTTTGATAGTAGTGTTGGCATGAGTAGTAATGAGTACCAAATTACTCTGTTTCATTTGTGAGTAAGACGGAGATTAAAAACGAGACTGGTCCTTTACCAATTTTCAGCAATAGATATACAGGGTGTCAGAGTGCATGAATTCACCACATGATTCTTAACCCCTTAGCGTAAAATATTACTGTCAGTTATAAAAAAAACAGCGGGTCATAGTAAAGTGCAATACTTACGCAGTCAAAATGTATGAATAAACATTTTTTTTTTATAATTAACGAACAATTTCAACCCAGGAGGGTTCAGAATTATCTGCGATTTCGGCAGTCTCTCCAGTTGTGGAGCAATAGCGATTGATGGCGCGCTTTTCCCTGTTTGCTCCGACTTTCAGTATCTCAGTTCACTTGTGCAAAGCGATGGCGAAGGATATTGGATGGTTAAGTACAGAATTAACACTGGATGGATGAAATAGCGGCAGCTCACAGGAACGAAATCAAAATCGAAAGTCATTTATTCAAACTAGGCTGAGAATCAGCACTTTCCGAATGTCAACATTACAAAAGACAGTCCCCCTAAAACGCCCACCCTTCACCATTTCCTAGTGCCTTCGCTGGGGAGAATAAGTGGCGCAACAAACTCACCAGCAGCACAGCTGTCTGCTCAGTTAGAAAATATTAACAATCTGCGAAGATAAATATAAGACCACGGTTAGACCTGCTGTCTTGTATGGATCATAATTGAATGTTGAATGTTGGGCCACAAAAGGTATGAATGAAAGGCAATTGCAAACAGCTGAGATGAGAATGCTAAGACAGATGTGTGGTGTTACACGTACGGATAGAATAAGTAATTATAAAAGGAAGTCTGAAAGTGGCACCGGTAACAGAAAAGTGGTGTGGAAATTGGTTGTCATGGCATGTTGCATGTGATGCGGAGGATTGAGGAAAATGTCGTGAGGGAAGTTTTGAATATGAATGTCGTTGGCTTTATGAGTAGGGAAGAAACGACGGATAGATTGTGTGAATGATACGGTTGGAAAGGGGTGACAGATGACGACTAATAGAGAAGTATAGAAGGAAAATATATGTTGCGCCGACCCCAAATAAATTTGGATAATGGCAGGAGTATGATGATGAGGATTCTGAATCATGTCCTAAATCCATGGTAACAGGTTGGTACGTCGATGTTCCTGCCACCCTGTATACATGGTCAGCGGGATTGATTGTCCGAAAGGGTTACCGCTGGCCCGGAACATAAAGGGCTAAGGAAGGAACACGGGTGGGTTTTAGTCAGTAAGAATCTGACACTCCCTTCCGCTCCACCCAGAGCGGGGGTCATTTGATGATTTCTCATCCTGAAAAAAAAAACCCTGTATGCATACTCAAACGGACATGTAAAATCAATTGAAAATATAAAAACCAAAAATAACAAAATTAAATTCTAACTTAACTAAAACTATACAGAAACTAAAAAATTGCGTCGAAAAATTCATCCGCATCGCTGTCGACTGGTAATGTACCCAAGAGACTGGCGGCATTGCCACGTTGTATGGCGATGCTTAGCCTCTGGCCAAGGTAAAAGCCAGCCCTTGGGTCACGGGAAGTGTCAACCAGTCGTTTAGAAATTTCTTTAAAAAGACCATGAGCACTCGGACCCCACGGACCGAGAGTTTCAACCCCAAACGGCTCGAAAATATAATTTCCGATAAGGTTATTATATTTTCGCCGCTTGAGGTTTTCCGCAGCCGCAGCAGCAGCGCCAGCACAGCACGCCGAGCCAGGAAGATGGGATGGCGCAAGAGTGTCGACACAAGTTGCGTCCCAAACTAAAGGCTTACCCACCTTCCATGGAAATAAAGACATGCCGTCCGGTCTCTTGCCATTGAAAATATAAGACGAATAAAGTTACGATAATATCAACAAATTCAAAGCATGAAGGAGAAGTCCTCTTTTGTGGTTCCCAATATTATTAGAAGCTTTGATATTTCGAAGTAGAATTTTGGAAAGCGTTATCTAGGTTACGTTCATCTTTGATCGTAGTTTCGTATTATTTCGAAGGAGAAGGTATTAAATTAATATTATCAGCACGATAGCGGCATTATACATTATATTAATTAGTATGGATTCGAATTCATTTGGCTCGTTTGGCAAGTTTATATTGTGACCAAAACGTTAATTACATTATATTATAAACTATCTGCTCCCCGCGGTTCCACCCGCATAAGTTTCGATCCGATGAAAATATTGGGATAAAAAGTAGCCTATATGTTCATCCAAGGTGTCAGCTATCTCCGACAGTACAAAAAAAAATCCAGTAGAAAAAAAATGATAAATGAATGGCCGGTAAACAATTTGGAATGGGCAGTTAGCGAAATAGTTCGACTGTGGTTGAAACTGTGACTAACCATAAGCCGAAGTGGCCAGGACACCCCAACCAGATGGGTTAGAGAAGGTTAGAACTGTGACGAACCGGGATTTTTAAGCTAAATAATGATGCCCATTTTGGTACCCACCTCCAATAGCTATGTGTTAAATATATAAATATAACTGCAATACACACATTACTAGGTTTGAGAAAAGTTTTTTGCGATTTGTGACTTTTCTAGCAGGTACTCTAACCTCAGTTTACCATGCATACAAAGTGCATCGGCTACCATCATAAAAATAAAATGTAAGAATTACCGTTTTTCTAGCTGACTGTGAGTACCATTTTTCCAAAATCAGTTAATGTAGGAAACAATTTTACTCAAGTCAGTCTCCTAAGAACATTTTTCTGTAGCTACAACAGTTAAGGTGGCTTACCATACTGCCTTGTCTCAACTTTCACCCTGTATTACTCCGATCTGACAGGAAATCAAGACAAAGGCCCTCGGAATTCTTATATGCAATTTTAATACCTTTCTAAAGATGTACAATTTATTCCTAATGAAGCAGGTACCAGCTTCCATACATCGTGGTATCTTCCTTTCTTACCGACATTTTTTTTACTGCCCATACGTACAATGCGTGCTACGAAAGATGAGACTTGACACACCACTTGGTTTGACTTGCGCAGAACACGATTTTAGGTATCTTTAGCGGTATGAGGTCTGAGTGCGGGACGGGACCGGACGTCATAGAGGCAGCGGAAAGAGCGGGGGAGGCGGGGTCAAGTCTCATTTTTCGTGGCACGCATTGTAACTGCCCGTTCAGTCTGCTTAATTATATATTTCGTTGCCCATTTAAATATTTGTTATGAGTCTTTTTTATTTAATTTACTGCTCAGTTTTTACTGCTGAACTCTTTAGGCCTCATAGCCTATTTCGATTTAAACGAACTGCGAGGTTCTGCCTTCCAGCCGTCATAAGTTAGGAGCGATAGTGCTCAGTGTCAAGTATAGTGTAAGGCCTTTTCCGCTTCCCTATAACCATACGCATTAGGCATGCGTTTTGTAATCTTCTATTTACCAAAACTACAATAAACAACTGCCGCTTTAAATCATTGCCCAAAAGAAATAGCATAATAATCCTTTATTGTTATTAGAAGCCACATCTCCCTGATTTCCACATCTTCGTCTCAAAAGGATCCAACGGCCGATTGGCGAGATAATCTGAAAGCGTTTGCTTAATACCTTCTGATAACATTTGAGAAATCGGAATTATTCTAAGATTTCTCCCAAAACTCCTTTAGCATTATCGCTAAGTACCTATGTCTGTTTCTTGAATAGGTCTTTACATAATAATTATGTCGTATTTATTTGGAAGCTTACAATTTTACCTTAAGGGGGAAGCGCTAAGGTAGCCCGCAAAATTCAAATTTTCTTACGATTTTTGCAATTTGCTGGTCAGTATTAGGTTGTACGTCGATCAAAATATGATTCGCGGCCGTAACAAAATATGTATTTACAGAATTATAATCATTAAAGTCATCAACACAACTCTCTAAGACCACGTAACCCCAAAGAATGACGATTTCATGAAACAGTTATTCTTTGGGGTTACGTGGTCGGACAAATTATTCTCAATAGCCAGTGAATTTGAACAAAAGAATCTTAATTAAACACAACAAGAGTAACGCAAAATTGCGTAAATATAATTTACCACAACCGCACATAAACAGGAATCATTAAGGCTTGAAATTCCACCTCATTGCTCCATTGGCCGCGAATGTGGCTTCCGATATTTAATTAATTAATTTGAATTAAATTTATTGATTAATTTTCAATTAATTCCCGAATTCAAAAGTGGTATTCCAACAGCTCCATATAATTTAACAGTTTCTATGGAAACCCGCCTTCAGTAAACGTTGAATGTTCAAAAACAACATCAAAACCTACTACTAGTACAGTGTTTTCTTTTCTTGTATCAAATCTAACTATAATTATATATAATTGTAAAGGAATTTTTAGACTGGTGTCGATACGTTCCGTGAATGCACGACGACATTATCAAGCTTAACATTTCCAATATAAGCCGACTTCTCATTGTAAAAAAAGCCAAAATACAATGCGAGGTCAGCAAAAACTGGAAATGTATATCTTGATTATGTAGTCGTGTGTATAGTCACAAGCATTACACTTACGCAAGATGCAAAAGCGATTTTCTCTTAAAATATTAACAGATATTTAATGGTGTTCATCATCATTTCAACCTGGAATCACCCACTGATGGGTATATGCCTCCCATTTTTTCTGCCATACTTTTTTAGTGGTGTTATGAACATAGTATAATAATACTACGTTCGTAACACCATTATGAATCATCATCATCATCATCAGCCTATAATGTTCCCACTGCTGGGACACAGGCCTCCTCTCAGTGAGAGGGAGTGGGCCGTAATCCACCACGCGGGCCCAGTGCGGGTTGGTAGATGTCACATGTCTTCGAATTTTTGGTTCTAGGACATGCCGGTTTCCTCACGATGTTTTCCTTCACCGTTTTGTGAGCAGTGGTGATGAAATAATTTACACAAAGTAAAGCGCCTGTCTGGGTTCGAACCTACGACCCACAACTCGTAAGTCGCGGCCGTTACCACTTGGCCACCACTGCTCCATTATGAATAGTTTTGTCTAAATATAAACAAAACCATTATAAAATATGTAGGTCTTTTCTCAAAATCGCAATTTTTATTTCACGAGCAAAATGCTTTTGAATTTTGCTGTGCTTGTACTCTGGGTTGCCAGATCTGCTACCAACCTTACTTATTGGCTAGAAATTATTACGAGACTAGCTCTCGCAAACTATCATCTCCAAACCTTTAGATCTCAATGTATTTTGTTCAGGTTATTCGAGACGAATTATCTGGAAAAGAACCGAAGTTACTGACATAGCTTGCAGAGTAAGCAAACTGAAGGGGCAGCGGGCTGGCCATGTTTGTCGAAGGACCGATGGCCGGTGGAGCAGACGAGTCCTGGAGTGGAGACCGCGTATCGGCAAGCGTAGTGTGGGACGCCCCCCAGCTAGATGGACGGATGACCTAAAGAAGGTGGCTGGGGTAGACTGGATGCGGAAGGCGGAGGACAGGGTGTTGTGGCGCAGTCTGGGGGAGGTCTATGTTCAGCAGTGGACTGCGATAGGTTTAATTGATTGATTCAAAACGATCCTATCAAAAATGAACAATGTGTTGAGAAACACGATTTTTTCGAAACAAAATTAAGCACAATATTGCAAGCACAAAGTTCAACAAAAGAAAATAGTGGCAGTAGGATTGTCCGAAAGGGTTACCGCTGGCCCGGAACATAAAGGGCTAAGGAAGGAACATGGGTGGGTTTTAGTCAGTAAGAGTCTGACACTCCCTTCCGCTCCACCCAGAGCGGAGGGGTCATTTTGATGAATTCCCATCCTGAAAAAAAAAAGTCACTTATAAAAGTATTTATCACAATAAATGGAAATTGTGAAGTTCTCTCTCGAATAAAAAGCTTTTCAAATTTCTCATTAGCATGGACTGTATTTAATTAAAAGATTATACGAAATCGCTCCATGACTGTTATACTAACTTGACAAAATCTTGAACTAAAGTATGTAATTATTGAAATTCTTCTTTTTTTAAAATGCAATGTTTCTTTTACCAAAGACTTGATGACCAGTAATCAGTTGCGATTCTGTAACCATCTCACCATGAAAACTTAGATATATCTCATCTGTAAACACTAGTTTGACTTAGATGAAGTGAGCTACACTGCCGTACTTACAATAAGTGCAATAACTCGGATTTTTGGCTTTAAAAAGTATCATACATATCCGTAATCAGCAAAATGGGGCACAGAGCATGAATTGAGCGTGGAGTCACGGTATTATAAATAATATTACTGTGGTGGAGTGAGCTGTCAGTGCCATCCCACCTGTTACTAGGATAGGGATTGACCAAGCATACACTTACAATCATAATCTAAATTTTAATAATATTTTTATGCTAATTCTATTGATAATTTTATGTAATTTCAAAGCTAGTATTTTAGTTGACATTACTATTATGTGGTTTTAACCTCTTGAGCTCCGCTAATGAGACACAATTGATTTTCTATTGTTTCGGGACTCAACGGTCACGCGCTTTACCGGTTAAAATAAAATAGCAAAACAGACACTTAAAATCTCAATGTTGTTTTATTTTTTTTTCCTAGACTATTCCTTATATAGGTTGAAGCGCGAGCGCGTCACGCACGTACAATAAATAAAATAAAACATTCACGTCTAAGACATCTACTAGGCTGATGACAATACGTATCGACATTATTTGTTATTATGAGCGATTGTAGATCGAGTCTAGTAAAGATTGCGACAATGTTCAGCGTTCTTATTATCCCTAATCTATTCATTTAGAAGAGATAACCGAGTGTGTCAAGTCATCAAGTGCTAACGGTGTGCCTGGCTGACGGACCATGGAATTTAATCCCACGTAGTTTGTGTGGCGTTATCACTTCACCCGATTCACGAAATGTCGTAAATCGGGTGAAGTGATAGAATTAGCATAAAACATAATATTACTAAAATCTCGATTATGATTATAAATGTTTGCTTGGTCAATCCCTAGCATCAGTGGGATGACACTGACAGCTCGCCACGCAAGTTTTCACGGTAAGATTTTTACAGAATCAACCGGCAGTAGCTAAATCAGGACAATTTTAATAATAATTTACTTGCACTTTTTACTTACCTACATGTTAAAAATGTACAATATAAAAAAAAAACATCATTGCGAATGAGGAAATACAAAGGATTCGTAGAAGCCGTGATAATATCCATATAACGTACAAGCTACGTATATTTGTACTGTTTCCTTCTTTTTTTTTTGTTTGCAGGTTGTTATTCTGGTGAAGGGTCCGTGGCTAAATAATAACAGCCCACAGGTTGATCGATCTGGTTAAGCTAAGCATGCCGCGGTTGGTCTGTGGATGGGTGTCTATCTTTACATACCGTGACCCCTTTTGTGCCTCGGCAAGCACGTTAAGCCGTTGGTCCCGGCTGTCTTTTGTGGATTTTTGACAGTCGTTACGGGAAGTCAGAAGCCCGAAAGTCTGACGTTTTATCCAGTTACTGGGTTGTGATACATATCATACCTATAACTGATTGTGATTATTCAGTTATTGATTAATCACTCAATCAGTTATTGTGATACCTATAAGTATAACTGATTGAGTGATTTTTTAATAACTCTAAATAGTGCAAAGTACGTACTGTTTCAAACCGAATCGAACCTCAAAGTCGTAGGATTTCTGGGAATCCGCGACCCAATCCCATGTAGACACTTATTTTTTATCTCGCCAACGAAACAAACTTTGATTTGTAATTCATGAATTTTATTAACAAGATCATGGCAAAGTTAAATTGAGTTTTCTCGTAGCTTATTACTAGATGTCCGGTACGGACTCTTTTGCATTTGTGCCGCTTCCATAAGTCTGGTTCCGGCTGTTTTTTTAGCTGCGGAATGGAAGGAAAAGATGTGCTTGTGCAAGGATTTATGCTGTAACTAATTAAGAGTTTAACTTTGGTATTCTTATTTGAAATATGGTCTACTGCTGATATTGGGAAATAGATTGGTGTTTTGAACGTAAACGAGGCGAAAGGAGTACAATGACCTGCCGGGTCAGCGGGATTGTCCGAAAGGGTTACCGCTGGCCCGGAACATAAAGGGCTAAGGAAGGAACACGGGTGGGTTTTAGTCAGTTAGAGTCTGACACTCCCTTCCGCTCCACCCAGAGTGGGAGCGGTCATTTAATGACTTCCCAACCTGAAAAAAAAAAGGAGTACAGTGACAGGCACGAAACTTGAGCGCTTGGTTCAAGAGTGCGGATCGGTTTACGCATTGTAACACGCATTGTAAAAGAAGTCCCCACTCTTTCATCGAGCGCTCAAGATTAGTGCCTATCACTGTATGTAAGGATCGTAGCAGGTGGCCTTCTGTAGTTTCTGCCTACCCCAATGGAAAGAAGGCGTGAGAGACCTTATGGATACTGTAGTGGCCAGTAGTGGCAGACGTGGTTACCAAAGTCTCTACAGGTTTTGGCCTAGGAAATTGCAATTACAATTTTTACACGACTGCTCTCGAAACGGTGAAGGAAAACATAAACATTCGAAGACATGTCAACATCTACCAATCTGCAATGGGCCTGCGTGGTGGATTATGGCTCACTCCCTTTCACGGAGAGAGGAGGCTTGGGACCCAGCAGTGAGAATATTATGGGCTGATTGTGAATTACGAAAATATTTTAGTGTTCAAAATCGTTGGTTGAATTATCGTACGTGCAGTTACTAAGCATGGGGTCCAGGTTTGGTCTCCACGTCGGGCAAGGTGTTAGTGGGTTTTTCCATCAAGAATTTCTCAGTACCATCCGAACCTCGGCATAATGTCAGCTAATTGCGTAACATACTATCAAGCTCTATCTGAAACATTTCGAAGGATATTGCTAATACATTGCTTCATATTTTTGAAAAAATTGTCTGCTTAACAACGTCAATAACATAATGAATGTCGTTGAACTGTCATGAAACGAAAGCCATTACTACTGATAGTGTCTAACGCAATTACCACGCTTGTTAATGGTAATAAGCTTTCCCCCCTTTTCTACCTGACTAGTGAAAAGTGGATGTGTTCAGTTGTATACAGACGCCAGCACATCAAGTTAATACAATCTGTCAAACTTTAATAGATTTTCAACTTTATCGCTAAAGCATAAGGTTCAAAGTTGATTGGGAAAATTTGACAGTTTCGGGTAGCTTGATGTGCTGGCGTCTGTACATCACAGCCGATTTCTTCGGAAAATACAGGCGTGCTAATATTGTAAATAATTCCAAAAGTTTCACTCAGATTCTCGGAATTCATCTGCATATAACATTTTCATTACAGTTTTCGGAAAATTCCCCCACAATTTTCGCCATCAAAACATTGCAATATCCCGTTTATAAATTGAAGGCTTCTATTCAATAACGTGTATCGTGTAAATTAACCAGTCGTAAGCAAATCAAACTAAAATCTGTCATCTCGATCTGTTAAAATTGGAAATGTAATAATGTTACGTCTACACTCGGAGGTTAGGGAGATTGCAGGTTGGTATGAAAAGGCATAATGATTAAAGTGTAGATAGAGCGAACGGAAAAAGTATAAATTCTTACATCGACGAGTAAAACAGCGTGTATCACCAAGGTATGGTCATATTTAAGGCTGCGGCTTTGGGACCATTAAACTGAACACCTTCCTTCATGGGACCAACTACATCGTATTTCAGTCTTAAAGGGTACAACTGAATTTACGCAACCATCTGGCCGAACACTGTCTCATAAAATACAGGCATCCTAGTTTAAGAGACAGGGTTTATAATTTTTGGTTACACTTATTAGATTTGTGTAGCCTTTTAACTTTTATGCAAACAATCATGTATTATTAATATCGTAATTGCAAAAAAAATCAGCTGTTCCATACTTTTGGGTAGATTAGGTATTGAAGTTTTTTATAGGACAGCTAAAAATTGCCTTTCCTTTTATTAGGCATCTTTATTTTTTAAATTAAAAGCAACATTTAGTCGATTGATGACCTTGACTGCGACGGCAGAATTGGCAGAAGCGCGCTTCAAAGAGCAAGTTGAAGCTACTGGTCTTCTTTTAGAAGAAAATGATAAAGAGTGGCTGGCAGTCTTTGCACTGGTTAGACTAAAACCGGTATCAAATGTTGGAAGGATGACGAAATAAATGTGTAAGGTAATGGTACATATTTTAGAGACCATACAACATGCTGCCAGTCTTCTGGGCACGTTTCCAGATGACAGCTATGCGGACGAGTACTTCGACGCCTAAGTGTCCTTTTGTTTTTGTATTTATTTGTATACGACGCAAGTAATGGACAGTCGATACAACGATTTATAAAACCTAGAATACACAAATAAACAAGCAAAGCACAAAAATATTTATTTCGCTTAAACCTGTAAACCCCCTTATGTCACCCACATGGTGTGTACCAGACTCTAATAATTCGAGAGCGAGTTAAATCTCATCTCGACGCAAATCAAATATTAAGCTAAGACGGATCGCAACGTACACACATACAAACAGACATACAGAGTTACAGACATAGTTGACTGAAATATTACGTGTAGTTTGTAAATAAGTGTCGAATGTTGATGGTAATTTTAGTAAGGATTGTGGGTAGGAGCAAGCACAGTCATTAAATAGTCTGTAAAGAGAACACACATATACCCTATCAAACGACAAAGAATACTCTAAATTATTTGTACATAAATCGTATCAAATCCCATTGGTGAAGGATTTTTCAGTTAGGTATTTGTTTTTTGTCTGTACTAAAATACCAATCAATCCAATCCCAATTTCTTTGATTATACGTACGTAGTGCTGCGAAAAAAAGAAAAACACGGACTGTCTTCGCCATTAAAATTATGATTCATAATGTTATCCTTTCATGATTCTGCCAAAGTGGCCTTTTTAGGCCCCCTGATATTTGCTACTTCCACCTAAAATCATCTATTATGCTATCTTTACAACATAGCTGCCGGCACGCGTAGAGTCACGAGCACTAATATGTCACACTTGGCAACTTTCAATTGCGATTTTTTCGAAAAATTACGAATACAACGTTGAAATACTACACTTTACACAAACCTATGAGTTCGAAAATACTTTGTTCGTACATACAATTTCATCCAAAACTGAAGGAAAAGGTCTTTGAATAAAGCCAAGTGTATACATACTTATGCTCGTGACTGTACTACTGCCAGCACTGTCTACACGTGTATCGATCAAAAAGATCACAAAAATCCGAATGTCAAAGTTCACAAGCAAAAAAAACTCGCTATAAATCTCAAGCGAGCACCAGAGACATGTCAGCGAAACGTTGCGCCCTCAACTTTGATTTGTAATTCATAAAATCATTATGAACTTCCCGCCAAACTTAAATCGACTTCCCTTGTAGTTTCACGCAAACTTCCATTTACGGCTCGACAACTATTCGCACACCCGAATTTGAGTTCTACATCTTCGCCTATAAAGTCTATCTTATTTATAATTGACGCTTAATTAACTGTAGCGTCAATTTTGTTTGTAATCTGACATCTACCAAGTTTGGGCCCAATGACAATTTGTTAAACGTCTTTTAAGTTATTTTTTTGTCTGTTTTTAAGTGAGAAGATTTATTAGCCGCAACGTGGAAAGAGAATTCTTTTTTCTTTTGAGAGGTACTTAAAAGTCTATCAGGGATTTTTTCGGAAAAGTTTTGACAAAAGTGTTTTATTATCTCTATTTTAAGTGATATTGTTATAATCTAAATACTATCTCGCTCTAACACATTGTGGAATGTGTCCTTATTCAAGCTGTATTCAGAAAATGCTCTGTCATAGCTTCTTCATTAATCTTCTTGGGGTGATATGGATATACCTATCAACATTGTTCTGCGGAATCCAAGGTCATGATACTTACACTGTGTCAGTTATGTTCATAATTAATTAATAACGTCAAGTTGTTTCTAGACGAAATTCTAGTCACATTAATTAATCCTTTTTTGATTGACATAGATCTAGAATGTCGTTGAGCTAGATAGATAACATATTTTATTTGGTGCAAAACACACAAAATATGAAATTTCTATTCAGTAATGCAATTTAGCACCCTGATAAAAACGTAACATATAGTTCTAATTAAGAGGAAAAACAAAATGGAGAAGTTATAGTTATCATAGAAATATATTCGATGAGAAACAGCACATAATACATACATGAGGCACATATTAGAAGATAAACTAGCAACCCGTCAATATTATACCGAATTGTTATTGTAGCACTATCCACGTTATCTGACGTATATCCCGGAGCCCAGAGCGCGTCAATTCATACATATGCATCTTGTGGTAATGCCGCAAGGAGATCCGCTTCGTAAGACGAAAAGTCTTCAGTGTTTCAATGATCCAGATAAAATGCTTCAGGCCCTTAATCGGTTAAAGGTTTCGGGTTCGGACACTGGTTAATTCCTTTTTTGTTTGAAAACTCTTTGTGTGTTAGGGGCATAGTATTTTATTGTTTTTTCTTTTGTTTTTATTTCTGTAATGTTCTGAATTTCAAATTTTGGAATTGTCATTTGATAACCTCAGTAACTCCAATATTGTTTTTTTGCGTCTTTGTTATTTCAAAACCATGTGGATGGCTATTAGAATTGGGAAAGCAAATCGATTGTATGAAAGAAGAAAATTATGTCTAGAAAGAGAACGACCACTGTGATAATGGCTAATATATGTGGAATGAAATCAGAAGACATACTGCGCTGGCCTCAAATAAAACAAGATGAGGGTACGAGGATGATAATTAGACGTAGAGGATAAGCATAACCAGCATATAATGTTCTCACTACTGGGACACAGGCCTCCTTTTGGTGACGAGGAGTGGGCCTACAGCTCTAAAATCGCAGTCGTTACCACTGCGATTAGACGTAGGTATAATTAAGTTAAATTGTGTGTATCGTTCAGTTATATTTTACTAAATGTGTATTGAAACGAAAAGAAAGTTAATTTCTTAAGAAGCTTACTTTTCTATCTCATTATTTATTTTATCTAATCAAATGGATATCATTATCTTCTGTAGAAGGTACTTTACGAAAAATCTGTTCAGTATCTATTAAAATCTCGGCACATAACAACACCTTCCTACATACAGTTCCTAACTCCTGCTTCAAGTTTGCCCGCATGAAACTTGCATTTCTAACTCCACTGATAGAATTATCACTGCTTTGATAACTAAGTTACTTGTGCTGTTCGTGTTTAGTTATATTCTCAATAAGTAAAGTCGTTACTGAGACTTTAAGACCTTGTTAAGACTGGAAACTTTTAGATCTGACCTACCTTTTTGGTCGTGAAAATCTACCTCAGTAGTAAGCAGTTACTAAATTTTTTTGACAAAAACTTAAGCGCCATGTGAATTGTCAAGTGATTTTGAACCATATATATTGCAACTATTACTACCCATTTGGTTTGCCTGTCAAATAATTCTATTTCGGGACCCTTTGGGTGAAGGATGAAAAGCAATCGCTTCTCCATGGCAAATTTTTGTCATTCGGAAATACGTGCCGATTCTCATCTTACATATATTGCAACAATACAGGATGAAATTGAAAACTTACACCAAATCGAAATAGGAAGTGCATTAACTGTTACATAAACATTATAAATCGTCATTTCCCAAACAAAAATTCTTGAAAAAAATCGTGTGCCTTCAAGTAAACACGAATTATCGTCGTTCCATTATTTTTTTCAAATTATTAAAACACATAAGAAAATTAAACTATCAATTTTAGTGCGCGCCCTGTAAGCATTCCATTCATGACAGAGCTCATAACATGAAGCAAATTGGTAACACGTTGAACTAGCGGTATTTACCTGGTTTTGACCGTTCCTACGAAAAAAGGGCGCGCGACAATGTTGCCAAATAGCTCGTACGAGCACGTATGTGGATCCCTTTCCTTAATGTAATTTGACGCACCTATTCAATTTCATCCTGTATAATGTGCTATGATTTGGTTTTGTTTTTATTATTATTGTTTTTTTATTATTATTTTTTTTGTTTTTTTTATGTTTTATTTTTTTATTATTTTTTTTTTTTTGGTTTTGTTTTTTTTTTTGGTTTTGTTTATTTTTATTGTTTGCTTCAATCTTTTTTTCCAACTTCATTAATGATAACAAAACTTACTGAAATACAAGTATCGAAAGTTCTAGTTATACAATTCTGACAACTTTGGTTCTCTGTAACTTGAAGGGAGCTGATTTGACAGCTGGTATCTTTTTTATTCATAATGTTTAGAGGGCTTTTGTAGATAGATTAAGATGTATACAGGGTTATTGGTAAAACATTAACAACCTCTTAAGAGGTCATTGTACTCATCATTATGACCAACTTTTACTATGGGACCAAACCTGTAATCACGAAAAAAAATCAGCTGTTCCCTACATTATGTTCGTCAATGACTCAATTTTCGCGGAACAGACCATTTCCTATTTCGAGAACTGTTGAAAACAATTCGTTTTTCCGTTTCAATTTGCATATTCTGATTTTGACTGTATCAACATAGACAATACTGAATCCTCGGAATATGAATTCACTGACCTCAGTTTTCATGTGGACAAGCTTCTGAATTTAGTAATTGAATTATTTGTAGGTATTAAAATGTGCAATAATTATCGCGATCGGAAATAAATTTTTGCCCAAAATTCGTAACTGAATGAGCGAACGCGCGCGCGAAAATGTGGTCACGTGGGGTAAGGGTCGGAACACTATGGAGGGAGCGGAGCGGAATGAAGTATTCAGGAACACTTTATTAAATTCTATGAAGTATTTCAAACGTTTGAAAGAAGGTACATTTGTTTTGGTCATGCTAGTTTGGCTCTAGGATAAACTAGCTGGAAGTGAACTGGCTCATTGCATGGAATCCACTTAGCTAGGGGATAGACTCGTAAAATAAGTACATTGGAAAGAAATACCGGCCCGAACACTTTTTTCCATTGTATTAGCACGAACTGGGTGATACAGGAATCGGTTTGGCTGACAGAGTGGTCCGACAGTAAGGTTAACAAGGAAGCTAAATGGGGCCAAGTATCTGATTTCTAGTTACCACTTACAAAAAGTCGCAAATGTTCAAACCACATTATTAAACAGCCTTATTTAAAACGCAACTTCTACGATATTTATGCACACACAATTACACAACAGTTACCATCGCATTTGAATTGATAAAATTTACTAAAACAACCATCGAATCTTAAAAAAAGTAAGGGATACTTTTCCAAAAGTAATATTTGGTTTCATATCTGACTCTACAGAGAGTCTGAATGCTAAATAGCGTTTTAAAGACCTCTTTGATCGAAGCTTTGATCTCGAGAAGTAACAAAAAATATAGCCCCAATTTCGCTAAGCCACCCTCAACCCTCGACACAGAGGACCTACCCTAACTTTTCAAACTCCGAACATCATTTGCAGCACCCAACCGCACAGCCAGTAGCTCTCAAACGACGGAAGGGGGAGGTTGCGTCCTTCCCTCATCTTGGCGGGAAAATTGTGACACTTCTTTTTTCGGACACCCGAAAAAAGTATTTTATTTCCGGAGTGATTTTTTTTTCTGTATCGAACGTTTTGTGTTTCGACCTCAATGTTGGTGATGACAGGCGGAGTATGAAACCTTTTTGGTAAGTATTGAATGGGTAATTTAAGTTTGTTGAGTAGCAATCTAAGTTTCTTGACGGCTTCCTGAGTTCTTAGCGTTTGTTGTCAACTTTTGTTTGTGGGGTATTAATTACTTGATAACAATCTGTATTGAATTTTAAAGGATACTTGATTTTCAGGTGGTTTCATCCCTTAATAATTAAACTTAGGAGTAAATAGTTGGGAACTGTCAACATTTAAGGCCAGTTTGATCCAGCTAAGTGTTAAGATTGGCATTATAACTTACTTAATTTAGAATTGAAAAAAATATTGAATTGTGAGGTTCTTTAAAAATGTGAAGGTGAGTTTGTACGAAATTATCTGTTAGAAAATTAAGTTAATTGGCGTATGGAGTAGGCAAATAACTTTAACTTCTGTCTCCCAAGAGTTGTTAACTTATCGACAATATAGTTGTATAGTTGGTTGTTTGGTATAAACTTCACACTCATGTTCAAAGTTAACGTAAACATATTGTATGAAGCTGCTAATATATTGGCCTGTTTAAACGGAACTGGTTATGAGAACAACTCTACAGAATGGAGTATGCATCTTATGAATACTTTAAGCAAAAATCGACTTGATTTTTCCAATATATCCGATTGGTGGGCAAACAAACATGTATACCATCAAAATGCTTATCATTATTCTTCTGTCCTTTCGGCTCAACGTGTCTTATGACGTGAATCCGTCTTTTTTTCCATACTTCTCTATTAGTCGTCATCTTAGTACCTACAGTACCCGGCGATAAATATTGCACATCGACCTTTTTACACAAAACCATTTTATACCAAGAATAAAAATTATAATTATCAAAAGAAGCAAATCATAATTATTGTTTTAACAGCTCCTAATAGATATATATCGGACTGTTTGTATTTCGTGCGACAGAGATAACGCTCTACGAAGCCGAAATTAGCCGATTGTCTCTTTCCAAAGGTCGATGTGCAATATTTATCGCCGGGTAGGTACTTTAGTCACTTCTTTCTCACCATAGGTATCATCTTTCACACAGTTTATCCATCGTTTCTTTGGTTTTCCCCTTTTCGTATATCCACATCATACTCAAAACTTTCCTGACGAATTTTTTTGCATTCCTCCGCATCGCATGCCAACCTTACCTTGACAACAGTTTTTCACACAACTTTTCAGTCACCGGTGTCACTTTAAAATCACTTCTTATGTACTCATTTGATATTTACTTCCCGCCGCATGCCCTGCTGCCTGTACACATGAGGATTGTATATCTGCGTTAGCGTTGCTGAGGGTACTAAAAATTTAACATCTTTAAAAAAAAAATAGCTTTATTTCGTAAGTCGCAACTAACACGGGAAGTGTGTGACTAACATAAGATCGATGCAGTTGGCATGCTAAATAGCGGACCTATGCCCAGAATAGAATAGAATAGAATAGAATACTCTGCCAGCTCTGCCCAGCTGTGGGATTGCAGAGCGTTGGATGAATGTTAAGATGATACTTGGCAAACCAGTAAGAACTAAATCACCCTCATCCAGCTGCTACCAGCCACACTGGTAAGATCGTGGCTCCATCTATCCTGAGGGCATTCTACCTTACGTTTGCCGATTCGCGGCCTCCACTCAATAATACGTCTACCCCAAGGGTCATTGGTTCTGCGGTTGATATGGCCGGCCCATTGCCACTTCAGCTTGTTTATTCTGTGAGCTATGTCGACTACTTTGAATAATGAACATAAAAATTTAACAAACGTAGTGAAAGATACATCACATACAAAGAAACCTCGTGAAAATTAGTTACCTAAGTAACACTAGACCGTCAATTTAAATTAAAACTTGACAGGTCCCTGTAAAAATGGCTTTCATAAAAAATTATAACGAAAGCTTTCATAAAAATGTACAGACGCCAGCACATCGAGCTACTACAATCTGTCAAATTTCTTCAATAGATTTTCAACTTTATCGCTAAAGCATAAGGTTCAAAGTTGATTGGGAAAATTTGACAGTTTCGGGTAGCTTGATGTGCTGGCGTCTGTACAACGATAATTAACTGTTATTGAGGTGTTTCATTGCTAACTTCTCAGTAGAAGCCCATGGATTTGTGATCGGTTGCCGAAAATAGGTTCACCTCCTATACATGGGATTAGACATAACATTAGTGTTATTCCGTAAAAAACTCACCGTAAAAACTTAGGTCAAGTGAGTTAAAAATAATAAGAGTTACAACTAATTCCGGAACACGCTCAATGCAAAAATAAATTATTTTTAGTTTCAAGTTCATTCGTTCTCAGTGAATTCGCAGAAATCTGTTTAAAAAAAAAAAACCGGCCAAGTGCGAGTCGGACTCGCGCACCGAGGGTTCCGTACAAACCTGCAAGATTTACAAAGTTCGTTCATTACGACAATCGAGTCATAACTATGGTATTTTTATTGCAAAATGAAATTCATAACATTACAATGGGGAAAGATGGAGGAGCATAAATTTAAGACAAAGATCTCTTTATCGTTTAAGTAATCATATAATAATGTCATTGAATTTAATTATAAGTATAACACTTTAAGCAGTTAGGACGCATTTAGATTATACAGCTACATTCACCAAAACATCGGGATTGAATGACGATGAGTGAGGTCGTCTTTGCCGTTTGAAAAATGTTGCCCTCCCCATACATAGTATAATAACTCGCGGTCATTGCTGTAACTACAATTATGTTTACAATCACAATTTTTTTGGTGGTATAACTACTTAAAATTTTAAGCTTTTCTGAATTTTTCTGTTACCTGTGCTGTAAGCTATAACCTATTGCTTCTTACCAAATTTCGAGATTCTATTTCAACGGGAAGTGGTCTTTAGGTTTTAATTCCCTTGCGTGTAGTTGCGAGTTTCAAAATATGCGGTATCAATGGTTGTACTTTTGCGTTTTGCGTTTTTGCGTTGACTTAGATTTTTTTTTTTTTCACGGGTTAAAGGCAATTAGATCTAAGTATTTGATATGAATTTCAACTTGATAGCTCTACGCGTTCATGAGGAAAAAAGTAATAAGTTTATATTTATTAAAAAATAAATATATACTATTTTGTAATGTAACTAAAAATTTAAGGTTTTCGGAATTTTTCCTTTATGTGTGCTATAAAACGTTGCTTCATGCCAAATTTCAAGATTCTAGGTCGACTGGAAGTACCCTTTAGGTTTTGATTCCCTTGCGAGTACTTGCGAGTTTCAAAATATGCAGCTTAAATTGCTGTTTCTTTTGATTGCGTTGACATAGAAGTTTGATTTTGTTACAGCTTAAAGGTATTATAGACCTGAGTATTTGGTATGAATTTCAATTTAATACCTTTACGCGTTTATGAGGAAATGGGTAGTAAGTTTAAAATTATTTAAAAAAAATATATTATGTGATGTAACTAAAAATTTATGGTTTTCGTAATTTTTCCTTTATCTATGCTATAAGACGTTGCTTCGTACCAAATTTCAAGATTCTGAGTTCACGGGAAGCACCCTGTAGGTTTTGATTCCCTTGCAAGTGTCGAAAATTTGCGGCATAAACGGCTGTATCTTTTGATTGCGTTGGCTTAGAAGTTTGATTTTTTCACAGCTTCAAGGGACAGTAGACCTGAGTAATTGATATAAATTTCAGCTTCATACCTCCACGCGTTCCTGAGAAAAAGGGTCTTGACAGACGGACGGACAGACGGACAACAAAGTGATCCTATAAGGGTTCCGTTTTTTCCTTTTGAGGTACGGAACCCTAATAAACAAAATACTGTTACAGAATTAATGAAAAGTTATGAAATCATGAAATAAATATCTAGTTATTTTTTTTTTCAGTTTTTTTGTATAAGGTTTGGAAAGGAATTTGCATAAAATAATAATGATTTGCCTTTTGTAACTGCAATTTTTTTCTGTCACTTAAATCATGATTATTTAGCTGTAAAATGATTATAACTGTCGTAATTAAAAATAATATTTGACTTAGGGGTGCTACCAATTGCTATACATGATTTATGTTCGGGTCGGCAGATTCGATTCGGCAGAACAAAGCCAAATCAATGAAATTACGAGTAATACATGTATTCGGCTTTCATTCGGCTCGTGTCGATCGGGAAACTACGTTCGGTATCTACCTTCGCTAGATCATGTTCGGGTCGGCACGTTGGTACGCCACGCCTTTTGGCCAAAACTCTGCCTTCATGAAGGTTTCTAGGTACTGAATTGGAACCGCACCACAATCAATTTGAAGTTTATTTTGTGGCGCGATTCCAACTTCTCTACTCTGAAGGTCCACTTGGTCTTCATTCTGATGTAGAGCAGATTCTGATTGAGACTAATATCGGAGAGTGAACATTTTTAAAATTACGAGAATTGCCCCCTGATTGCATTTAGTTTTGTTGGTGAAATTGGCCCTTACAATGGCAATGTCTTTAATTTTGACAGTTCAATAACAATCATTGATTTATTTACATTGTTGAGCAGACGAATTTTTCAAAGAATCGAAGCAATGGTTTACCTATTTCCTTCAAAATCCTTCAGATTGATATTAAAAGAGATACGCACTTAGGTTAAAAGGAAGGGAAGGCAATTTAATTGCATATTACTTCCTTGTTCCCCTTTGAATTCCAAAACAAGCAACGCAATGTGTTAAAATACTTTCCTGAAGTAAACATTTAACAAACATGCCAAAAATTTTTCAAGAAGAATTGCGTTTATTTCACAAATTGCGTTTCAACATTTTTATACGAAATGAATTCACTATTTTCAAGTAAAGGCTTACTTTCCCGGAATATCAGTGTAACTACGGGTAAACAGGTGTTCATAGAATTATGTTTTGCTTATGAGTTGAATGGACAAATGACAACAACATTATTGTAACTATATTTTATTTTATTCTATTTAGGAAGCTTACGGCCAGTGTTCCTCAACAATATTTAATTGAAGGCTGTTTACCCATTTTAAGTTTCCATTAATATCAGAAAGATATCAGAAGACCAATTCTCGTAATTTAAAATGTTCAAAATCAAGTCGTCTCATCTCGCCGACAAACAAACGTCAAAAACTTGTCAAAAAATGCTGGAAAATTAGAGGATTTTTTTTTGAGATTGACACTGAGACCAGACTGAATGTTTTTAAGATTACGAGAATTGCCTCCCTGATCATTGACCAAGCTTAATATTTAACTACTGTTGGACTTAATAAAAGGTACATCGACAGCTTCATCCTTATCAACAACATCCTTAAAATAACCATAATTATAATACTCCTCAATTTCTTGCAACGTTCTGTTCCTTGTTTCTGGCACATACTTCCAAATGAATATAATCGAGAACGTCGCATAGACCGCGTAAAGTAAAAATACACCCCACACGTTCATATACACGCTCAGATAAGGGTACGCTTTCAACGACGAAGAATGGAGCACACACGTATAAATGACATACAAGCAGCCGCCTACGCCTCTGTGTTTCACCGGCATTATCTCGCTTGATATAGAAAAGCCTATACAACTCGAACCCAAACTTAAGAACGCCATGAAACCTACTAAACAATACACTCCAAAGTCCTTTGGCACGGTCCCTACACTTTGTAAATACGTCATAATGGTAGTGGCTGTCATAAAAACAGCTGACCCAGACATGCTGAATAACATGACGTTTTTGCTGCTACAGTATCGGACCAAGACTGTTGCTATGTTGTAGCCGGTGAAGAGTAAAATGTCCATGGCTAACTTTGCATGTTCGTTGAATTTGCCAGATATTTTGAATATCATATCGGTTGAGTAAATTATGACGGGCATGCCTCCACCCCAATATAAAACATTGATTAAAACAAAAGTATGCAACGTTGGCAAATAGAAGTCTTTACTAGTTATCGTGTTCCTTAAATCTTGCAACGTTGTCATTGATTTCATCTTCATCCTCTCTTTCTGTGAATTGACAATCGCGTTCAATTCTTTCTTCGATTCTTCATCAGTTCCTCTCAGTCTAACAAAATTTTGTTCACATTCATTAAATCTCCCTTTACAAGCCAACCACGAAGGCGACTCAGGCCAAGCAAAGCCTAAAGGTATTGCTATAAAAACTGGACAGCACATGATTAATCCGACCGTCTTCCAATGCAGATACCGGCCTATAATTCCTACCGAAGATATGCCTAAAGCTTGGATTGTCCCATACATTAGTAAGCACGTATTTCGATACTTCGGTCGTACCATTTCAGTGACGCTTAGGAAACTGACAGTTATGAGACTGTTAGTGCCGAGACCATGGAAGCATTCCCCGATAATTAACGTCGTAATGTTCTGTGCTAAGTACGTTAACATCCAACCAATGATTAGGAAGATACAGCTTAGAATGAAGGCAAATTTCCTGCCTTTGCACTGCATGATGAAAGGTAGAAGGATGCTTGGTATACCAGCTATGCCGTGAACGGAACCTGGAAACAACGGAAATATAAAGCACAACACTCAACACTCTGGAGGTCAGATAGGCAGTCGCTCCATGTGAAATACTGGTATTCACCTGCATTCGGTAAGACTGGTAGCCAACTCCAAAATAGTTAGGAAAAGGCGACGCAGATGATGAGTTTAGTTGAATGGTTAACCTATTTTCAGTGGGGGTAATTTTCCGAGCAGACTTAAATGCCCCTTGAGAAATAATCGTAACCATGACCATAATGGTCACGCTTATTCCTCAAGGGGTGTTTAATCTAATTAAGTATTAATCGCGTCTTAGAAATATATTTTCCAAATATAAAAACAGTCTTCCTAAAGTATAATAATATTTTTTTTTTTTTTTTTTTTTATTTATTTATCACAAACACAACTATCATTACAGGCAATAATCCTAATGCGGTAGCGTGGTCTTTTTTAGTTACATTCTAAATTACAATTAAAGTTACTAGTTATATATTAGCATAACATAATACAATCAATGTTACCTTTGTGAACTCATTCAGAGAGCAATAAAATAAATCTATCCTATCAGCAGTGTCATTCAGTGTATGCAAGGCACGCGTCAGCGGCGCTTTACTGAGCAGGTTGGTTCGCGCGCGTGGCACTGCTAACAACCGTGGCTGTCGGCGTCGCAATGCGTACTTATTACTATTTATGTTTTCTAGTACATACAATAACATAACGTTGACGATGATGATACTGGAGTTGGTACCAAGATCCTATTCACCTTCTTTAAATGAGTTGGGCGTTTGAAAACTAAGCACGCAGATTATTTGTCTACATACTGTTAGTTCCAGCTTAAAAGTTAAGACTTAAATTTGTATTAGTTCAGCCATTTTATTTGAATAATCAAACTGCAACGCACCAATCCATGATAAACTGCCTAGCCTTTGCTAAATTATGTTGAGGTCAGCTTCCAGTCTAACAGAATGCAGCTGAATGCCAGTATTTTACATGAAGCGACTGCCTATCTGACCTCTACAACCCAGTTACTGGGTAACGCGATACCCGTTGGTATGAAAGACTGGTAACTTACCGATCCATGATCCTTTATGCAAGTCTATTTGTATGATCGTATCATTTGATTTGAGTTGTTCTAGCAACACGCTAGGGTATGCTATCACTCCACCAGCTGATAATGCTGCTAAGTGTGTTGAACCAGCCACCAGAAACTGGAAACAGTAATAAAAAAGTAAAAAAAATTGTGTCTATTTTTTTTCGAAGTTTTTGTTCTTTTTTTAATAATAGTATTTTCATTTAATTTTGTAAAATGGTTTTACAAGTAAAGAAATGTTTTAAAACTAGACGAGGTCGGTGGCGAGTGGTTTCCTATCCGAATACAGTACCCGGCGATAAATATTGCACATCGACCTTTGGAAAGAGACAATCGGCAAATTTCGGCTTCGTAGAGCGTTATCTTTGTCGCACGAAATACAAACAGTCCGGTATCTATTAGGAGCTGTTAAAACAATTATGATTTGCTTCTTTTGATAATTATTTTTATTCTTTGTATAAAATCGATAGGATCTAATAGGTCGATATGCAATATTTATCGCTGGGTACTGTACTCTAAGTCTAGACATTATCTTGGTCGGGTTGGGTGGGGATCTTATTTTGCGTGCTTAGAGCGAACATTACACAATCTAAGAGAATGATGACGTCATTCTTTAAGGTTGCCTAATGTTCGCTCGTAACGGATTCCTGAAGGCCAATTGTCGTAATTAAAAGCGGTTATAATCTAGTCGCAATCTCATCTAAGCGACTGTCAAAAACTTGTAAAAAATGTAGGGAAATTAGAGGTATTTTTGACAGATTGAAACTGAGATCAGTACCTATATGAACATTTTGAAAATTACGAAAATTGCCCCTCTTTTTGAGATCAGCAGCTTCGATAGGTTGCGGTGACCTAGATAATATTAATTCCCGCATAAGCATGATAAAGTCTTTGATACTGATCAGAAACTTGATTAAGTCTACTTTGAATAATAACAATGTGTACACGTATATAAAAAGGAAAGAAAATAATCAAACGCTGAAAAAAAAGAATTGTTGAATGTACTAAAGTAGCGTAGGTTGAGTAATGAACTGCCATAGTCAACCCTTTTCATAGTTAATTTTACTATAACAAGAGTGAATTCAACAAAATCCACTTTGTTGATTTTCATAATCAACCAGTTTTATTTGGTAAAATCAACAATTTCGTGTGTAGGACCTATATAACCCGCGGATTTGATAAAATTTACGCGGAATTTAGTAAAATCAATCATTCTTTTTTTTCAGTGAAGGGCATCAAAAAATTTTCCGCATCGCTGTCAATAGGAAAAGTGCCCAAAGGCCTGGCAGCATTTCCACGTTGTATGGCAATATCTACTGGTTCTTTGGCCAAAAAATAGGCCAGCCTGGTCACGAGAATTAATCTGAACAACTAATTGACTTATGAGCAAATGGACCACAATAGCCATGAAATATAATTTTGTTAGCTGTGGAAACATGTAAGTTGATCAAAAAAGTAAAAACAAAACATACGTTGACTTTAGATTTGAAAATAGTTGAATTTCAAAAGGCTTGAGAGCCTTTTGAAATTCAACTATATACTATACTATATACTGAGGTATAGCGACGTAGAAAGTAATGCTCTGCTTAGGAAATACAATTACATAGAGCGGTGATACAATAAAAAGAAATGGTCCTGGTAAAGTATAGTAATCTTGATTGCAATAGAATTGTTGCTAATTAAGGTGAAAGAATTCCTTATTCAAGATACAATCTATTACGACATCCATAAGAAACAGTTGTCCCATTTAGAGAGTAATAGATAGGAAAGAATATTTTGTCTAATTTTGAAATTAGAATAAAAGAATAGAAAGATCTTTTTTGTGTAATTTTTAAATTAGATTGAAAGAATGTATTTTAATGTATGTAACATTTATAGAAAAAAAAAACAAAAGAAAATCTGTAAAGAAAAATATACCAGACGGCCGTTCTAAATCTAGTCGTCATCTTATCGATAGGTATTTTTGACAGATTGAGACTTATATCAGACTGTGAACGTTTTTAATGTTAAGGGAATTGAAATCCTCAGAAATAATGAAGCGTTATTAGACAAAAAGGAAGGCATGGCTGCTAAGGAATAGTTCCTAAATTAAATGAAGATGACTCAACAGAGATAGTCAATAGAACCACAATTCTGCACATTAATCATAAAACATTTTGGAAAACGACAAATTCAATTAATTAGTTTATCCAGTTTTGAAAATGATTCATACCAAAAAGAGGCCTCGTACAAAAATGCGCGTAGATGTATGATTTCGTCGTTGAAATTGAATACTATTGGTTGGCTGGTATAAATAGCAATTAATTGATAAAGATAGTTCGTTTTCTCTTCTACAATAATTATAATAAACCGGTTTTTATTATTTGTCTATTTATTTAGTATTAATCGTTCTCCTGATGCATGTTTAAGCAAAAACTCATGGAGAGCTCTATTTGAGGATTTTGCTGAATATAATCCATCAAAACATTTTTTTTTTCATATCACAAATATCATAATATACTTTTATAATAATAGAATACATTTTTGTTATATGCCTTAAAAATAAAGAATAAATGACTAGACCTAATTCAATTTTCTACTGGAAACAAAATATCTCTGAACTTCTACTTACAGTATTTTCACGTAGTATTTAAACAATATCAATTAAAAAAAAATTGATACTTTGATTTTTTAATAAATAAAATAAAATTTCACTGCGCCGGCGTGCTCGCCCTGGCTGGAGGCCTTAATTTATTGAGGCATCCACAGGCAATCCCGGTTAAGAAGACGACAACCTCATAGGTTGAACTGCGAGATGCCATTTATAACCAAAAAAAAAAAGATGCGCGCTCAGTACCAATATGTAACAGGGCTCTTAAACAGAACAAGGTACCAAAATACCTCTCAGCGTATCGGTTTCATAACTCTTCCTTATAATATCATAATAATGTAAGTTAGAATAACTGATTAGCACTCACTTGTCTCGCTAGCGGTGACTGAATCATAATGACCATCTAATTCTTCAACTATAACAAAGATATCGTTTTCATTATCCTTCGCGTTGTAGAGCTCACAATCCTCTGCTCCTATGCTGTGTACATAGTCATTGTGGCGAATACCTGTAGGTAAATAATTATCATATTATTGTTTTCATAATAGAGAGGGGTTCGGGTCGTCCCGGACTTGCCCTAATTTTGAATCAAAAGGCGTCCGGGTGTACCCTTTGTTGTTTGGAACAAGGACGTTCCTTGATCTATAGATGATTAATTAAAACCTTTAACTTGATATTGTTATGTACTTTGGTTTGTTTTAATGTATAAATTAACTAAGTTCGTTCTTTGGATCTCGAAAAGTTTGAGGCCTCTTTTGTTTTTAATTAAGATTATTTTGCCGACTCACTGGAAATGGGTTTGAAATTAAGTTTAGATGACCAATATTATTAAGTACCTACTGCCGCTTTATTAATAAACGAAGAGTAAAGTTACACCAGTATAACTTCAGTTTAACCATACGTTTTTCGTGGTTTAAGTTTGGCATAACTTTTCCCGGGGTTTATTAGTAAGGGTGTATATATAAGGTCCCTAAAAAATAAATGGACAAACTTTTAGAAATCATTCAGCCCACCAAAACAAGGACGATGGTAAAAAAATATATCAGAAAAACGCATAGACACTTACAAGAAAAATAATCAGCTAACGAAAATACACTAATGTGCCGCCGGCAATTTATTATTTCAGGTCAAAATAAAATCACTTGAATCAGTGTTTTTTTTTGCTTGGATATCTTTAGTTAGACGTACTAAGCGCCGAGTTAAAATTTGTCCATCTATTTTAATGGGACCTTGTATAATGATTTTTAGCTATTAGGTTTTTAAATCGAAAGAATTTTATAAGGCATTTCTTTAATCTTGAATGTAGGTATTACAATTAATATCAAATTTTATTCCCGGGTTATTCATTGGTTGAATTGCAGCTCTACTAAGTATTAGAACAATGGGTATAATTTTTTTAAATAATATCAAAGCAATATTGACACAGTTGTTCAAAACGTTTGTAATTGTAATAATGTTTAATTTTGCCTTGTTACTTGAACTAATGAAGAGGAGGGGTGACTCAGTGGTAACGACCCCAACTAACGAGTCGAAGGTCGTGAACTCGAAGAGAAGAGGCCTGTGTCCCAGCAGTGGGAACATTATAGCCTGATTATGTTACTTTAATAAATAATGAAAAAAAAAACTAGTTCAACTTACGAAACACTCAATCTAACACAGTTTTTCTTTTTAAGATCACCACTATGAGAAGTTAACCTAGGGAGTTACGTCAATCATTAAGAATCACTGACAAATGATCGCTTCAGACAATCCACCTTTTTATATAAACGTATAAAAACAGGAAACATAACCCGAATAAGTCAGGTTAGAACTGAAATACCTCAATGTGTACAATGCATTGTCTTAAAAAAGACAAATGAATCCGTAATTTTTAACAAAAATATTTAATTAGAACCGGCAGGCTGGAAAACAATTTTATCGCGTCCAATGTCCACACTGCGGTTACCGAACTGTTACCAAGCTTATATAATTTTCGAATCTGGTTTTGGTCTCACAATACTTTATATACTCTGACTGTCATACGAAAAAGCCTTCAAGCCCCGGTCAATGTCAATATTGTAAGGACATGCGTAAGAAGTGATCATGTTTTGATTTCGACCGGTTTTTATCTTTAAATACATAACAACATCGCTACGCGCGGTCTGTTTCCCTGGACCCTTCTGCATGATTCCTCCTACATGATTCTGGACCCCCCAGTGTTGAAATTTTTCATCGGTGATGTAAAAATAAATTAGCTGTTCCATACATTCTGACTGCTTTTTTTTAATAACCAAAGAAAAATCAGTTTTTTGTGTAAACGTGATGTGTAAATATAAATACGATAAAATATAAGAAAAGAGTTTTTCTCAAGTCATACTTCAAGTAACAACACTAACAGCGGTCGTTGACCTCACAAAACTACATATATAAAATCTTTTTATTTTATCGTGTTATCGATACTTTAGCTAGCCAATTTAAAATAACCCTTTATATAAAAATCAGCACTCAGACTTTTTTTGTTTTATTTTAAATCTAGTTATCTACTAATAAGGACGTATCAGAAGGTGTAATATTATATTTGAAGTATTTTTTGGAATAATCAGATATTCTCTGAAAATAACTTTTTGAATTATTTAAAGTAGAATGCTTGCCTGTTATTTCGTCTTAACATTCTTAAATTTAAGTAAATGATTTGAAAAACGAAATTTAAATAATCTTATAAAATTGCCTCTCAGGCGATCATAGTGATTATAAAATAAGATTATTATTCTAGAGGAAAAATGCTTGGTCTCAGAATACACCCCTGTGGAACACCGTAAGATCATTCACCCAATCATTTTAGTTGAGTGCCTGTAATATTTTATTTTTATAAGTTAACTGCTCATTATATTGACGTGGAACTTATAATAAACTTTCTGTCATAAAATGTAATCTCTATAGGTTTACAAGGAAGCTTAAGTTAAAGTTTCTTAAGATTATTTTAGTGACCCTATGGATACTCTAAAGAAAAAACTCCCTTCTCCATACGTGATGTCATCCTACATTGCCTTATTTCTTGTCATAATAATTATTCGACACTAATTGATCATACTAAGGTGTCGTTGTGAGGCGGTAAACATGAAGCGTGAGAAAAAAAATATAGTGATTGTGTATAAACAATTGTATTAAAATATGAAACAATATCTATCTAAATATCAGAAGGTAAAGATATCAAAAACTATTATTGCAAACAAGAATAATGCGAGAACAAAAAATAATTATTAATCTGAAATATACATTTCAATAGAAACTTATAATTTATTTCTTTTCGGATTCCGTAAAGTATTTTGTTGAACCTCACAAAACATGTTCTTTTTAATGGCTTTATTTTAACCTATTGGACATTATTATCTTAGAGGACGTCGTCAATAAAATATAATATAATATTAAATTTATTTCAAATTACAAGATACATATGTTGTTACTAAAAGTCTTAACCTAATGTTAATAAAAACCACACTCTATATACAAAATTGAAATGACTGACACCTACTTGTGCAGCCGTATCCAGTGAGCCAGCTGTCCCACCTATCACACAATACACTCAGGATGCTGTGGGAGCTAGCACGTATTCTACCGAGAATAGAAGCGCACCGTTTCCATATAATGCCATGAAAACCATCAACCCTGGCCTCCGTGAACATCCCGGAAGCGCTACAAAAGCGTGGTAGACCCAACGGCATCCTGAATACATTGTTATACTGGACACGCAGGGCGTTGTACGAGTATGTCCTCAGCGTATACCTGACCCACAGACTGCGTGTGTTAAAAAGACTGGCAGTATGCTCTGAAAAGGGTTATTTTGACTTGCGTCGTACAACGTGCAAATCTGCGGATAAGCATATTACCTCGGATAGCCATCGCCCTGCGTTCCCTTTCTATGTCCAGGCCATCATTCAGGTCATGAGTGACCCAGTGACCCAGGTACAAAAATTTTGTTACTCTAGACAACGTAGTATTATTTATGGTCACATCCTGGCACGTTAGAGTAACCCGCGTTGAATACCAATAATTCACATTTTTTGGCACTGTACCTGAGTCCCTGAGTGACCACGTAGTGTTCACAATTCTTAAGAAGATACCTGAGTGCGCTTATTGATGGACTCAACAGCACCATGTCGTCAGCGTAACTTATATTGTTAACGCAAACTCCGTCAATGTAACAGCCTATGTGCTGCCGAATTCAACAATCAGCTCATTAATGTAAAGGTTATAGAGACGAGGTGAGGTGATACCCCGGTCTTACCCCGCCTTCAACCCATAAACATCAGACAGAGTTCCATCCCACCTGACGTCGTCGTCGTCGTCTGATTTTCGTACCAAAAATTAAATACAGTACAGTACAGTCAACGCTGCTTTCCTTTCGTAGCTTATCCCACAAGATATCGCATGACACCAGGTCAAATGCCCTCGATAAGTCCAGAAAACACGCATTGACTGGGGTTTTCCTATGAGCAAAATACTGAACAGTTTTTGCTATACCAAAAAACTTTTTACAAAAAAAAAAACTGACTTCTAAAAAAACACGACTAAATGAAAAATAACTTTTTGCTTTGTAATTTACATTTTGTAGTGTTTTTTGAAAGACGGTAGTTTTTTATTTTTCTCTTTTTAGCTGTCGTATATCGCCCATTACTAAGTGTGTGAAGTTTCACCATTCGCTTAATTAATAAAAACATTGGGTATAAAAGTAGACAGGATTTTTATTCGAGATTACTGACCTTTGCGTCATGTGCTATAGCAACGTTTGTACATTGAAACAAACAAAAAGTAAGTGTGTATGTTTGTAAGCTTTAATCCTAAAATATTTAATAGTTGTAGGTAAAAATATCTTTTGGCGCGTGGCAAAAATCCGAAAAACGTCGCCATCTAGTTTTTTCAATACACTTTCCCAAATGTTTACCAACAACGCCCTCTTCAAAGTCGTTCAAGCGCCTAAAGATCTTTGCACTGTAGGCACGCAATTATTTATTAAATAAAAAATAAAAATTTACAATCCAGAAAAATTTACAAATGTTCATATATAACCCAGATCCTTAACAAAAGCCTCTATTCAGTAGTTCAGTACCTACCAACCTATTACTACCTACAAATTACCTACTACGACCTAACTAATTCGACAATACTCTGGCTTTATCTAAACTAATATTATTTATAATGTGATATACAGACACCAGCACATCTAGCTACTACAACCTGTCAAATTTCTATAATATATTCTTTATTTTAAAAGCATAAGGTTCAAAGTTGATTGGGAAAATTTTACAGTTTGGCGTAGCTTGCTTCTTATTATGTACAGAAGCCAGCAGGCTTCTGTACATAATAAAGACTATTCTATTCTATTTTATAAAAACAAAAGATTTGAGTTCTGTATGTTTGTTTGTCATGCTTTCATCCTAAAACGGCTGAACGGATTTGAATGAAATATATAGCACACGTGGTAAAGGACATAGGCTATTTCATCCTAAATCGTAAGCGAAGTCGCGGGAAGCAGCTAGTATTAAATAATCGTAATTGTCGTCCGCGACTTTCATTGTAATTATGTAAAGGATAACAATAACACTGTTGGAATCTAGCAATGACGAAAACAATAGACAAGCAATTTAAAATTAAAGTAGAGTATCGCATTATTACGTTATGTAAATTAAGATCTAATTAGCTTATGATTAGCCCTAGAAGGTTAAATCCTAGGCCAATTAGATAATAATTTTGTTCTAGATTGAATTGTAAAAATAATTAGGAAGATTTCTTTCCTACTTTGATTACCTAGAGATTAATATTTACATATTGGTTCCTACCTACTGTGCAACATCTAGCTATCACACTAATATTATAAAGGCGAAAGTTTGTGAGTGTGTTTGTATATTTCTTATTTCTTCACGCACAAACGGCTGGACCAATTTTGATAAAATTTGGTACGGAGGTCGCCGACACCCTGGATTAACACATAGGATACTTTTCATGCCTATATTCTCACGGGATCAAGAATTATGAGGGTGAAACCGAGGGACGCAGCTAGTAAATTATAATAGTTAAAATAGTTTCTTTTCTTTTTGTATTTTTTATTTTATTTTATTGTCTGTCGTAAGTACTGTAGAGACTGTATAGCTCTACCTCTAGAAGTAAATACAGGCTGGTTAAAATTGCCGGCGTATTCCATTCGAACGTTCAAGAATTTGTCAAATATTTTTATTATGGTTTTCTTGTTTAGTTGAAATGTGCTAGAACTGACGTGACTATGTAAGAGTCGTGAATATATATTTTAAGTCAAAGTATTCTTTTAATTATATCGCGTAGCTTAGCTACGCTCCACAATTGGTGGAGGCGCCGGGTACGATGCGACGAAGTTTAAGCATGACGACGTTAGTTTGTGTTAGTGCAGGTGGGCACTTATAAATGGTAACTTACCTGGCACTTAGGGAAGTGTCGGATACGCAGTTCGTTCGTCCTGATTGAAGCTTTCTCTTGCAAGGGTTGGACCTCACCTTGTTAACTTAGAGTCTGGCGTTAGGTAACGTTTCTGATAGGGTAGGCAGGAAGGGCCTGGATGTTCGAATGGTATGAATAAAAGTCTTGTTTGGTAATGGAGCTATGCCAATACTTTTATTCAAAGGTGGGCGTAGCTCATGTAGAGACTGTATAGCTCTACCTCTAGAAGTAAATACAGGCTGGTTAAAATTGCCGGCGTGTTCCATTCGAACGTTCAAGAATTTGTCAAATATTTTTATTATGGTTTTCTTGTTTAGTTGAAATGTGCTAGAACTGACGTGACTATGTAAGAGTCGTGAATATATATTTTATTTCAAGTCAAAGTATTCTTTTAATTATATCGCGTAGCTTAGCTACGCTCCACAGTACCTACCCCACACAAATTCGACACTGTCACACAAAGTTGATTAAACACGTATTTCATTATTGAAGTTAAGTCAAAAACTACATACATAAGCAAACTTAATACAATTCATATGGGAGAGTGAGCTTCCTCTTACTGATTTTGAAATTTCGCTCTAATGAAACGACATGACCAGAATTTGTAGCGAGCTGTGCCCTAACAAAAAATATTCATGTACACTGACATATAGTACGTCAACGTCATATTAAAGCTTACAGGTATGTCTTTACAATAGTTTAAGTTTTATGATCAGAGAAGAAGCGAGAGATACTATAAATATACAAAAAAAGGGCCTAGACGTTTTAAATAGCAATGATCAATCATTCCAAGTTTTATAGACGAAATACAATATTATCAATGGATATAAAGGCGGTTCCTTCACTAGTTGACGAGACATTTATTCATATCGATATCAGTGAATATCTAATTCTATGAAAATGCATGGAATACTCTAAATGTCAGTGTTCCATACATATTACGCATCGTGTCAGCTAGTGAACAAAGAGCCGAAAATGAAAATACCAAGTAAAACTTATAAGTAATCATATTGATGTGTAGGTAATTCTCTGGCTAGACATTTCAATTGTTGTAGGCAGGCCGCGATAGCGAAGAGCTCGTCGTCTACAGATATTTCTGGATATTATGACGTCCTCATAGCGACTTGGAAAAAAATATACAATTCAATAGGCAATAAAACACTGAAATAGTACTTAAATTTTTATTTTCGTATCTAATTAAGTACGTACGATAGACATTTGCTTTTAAAATGTATAGCTACACGTTTTACAGAAATTTTAAGAAAAACATCATTAGGATTATCATCAACAGGATTAAAGGAAGGAAGGATTGAAGGTGATGGTGGAGGTTCATGAGCGACAGTAGGATTAGCAATTGGTGGAAGTGGAGGTGGTTCGGGCATTCCAGCATAATTTTCTTCTAGTTCTTCAACCTGTCTGTGTATATTTAGTACCTAGTAAGTGCCAATTAGCTCGCATCTAACAGGTATAACATGCTTGCAGATTTGTCCTCCGAACAAATCAATCAAACAACTCAGCCTATTGCAGTCCACTGCTGGACATAGGCCTCCCAGACTGAACCACAACACCCTGACCTCCGCCTTATGCATTCAGTCTGTCCCAGCCACCTTCTTTCATCATCATTCCATCTAGCTCTGGTCATCGGTCCATCTAGCTCTGGGGTGTCCCATACTACGCATATGCCGATACGCAGATGATGCCGCGAGCAAAAGCCAAAACTATAATAACAATAATATGTATAAAAGTCAGCGTGTTATAAGTTATTCACCACCATACGACATTATTTTAATGACAGCAATTCCTGTAATAATTTTAAATTGATTCATCGGCCTGTGGCTGCATATTAATACTCTTTGGTGATCGGAGAACGTATCATTTATTAAATCAGACGGGTCATCTGTAAAACATATGAATATTTATTAATTATTATGGTTGACTGATAGCTTGTCAACACTTTGTTAAATGGGGAAGGTAATTTATTTTTAATTGGTAAGCAGTTTTTTGTTGGGGGTGCGTGGCGTAATAATAACAGGCGCACCAAAGTTAAGCTACGTTTTCCGAGATCGGTCCATGGATGGGTGATCATCCATTATATCGATCCATCGAGACACCTCCCTGCCTCGGAAAACACGTTAAACCATTGGTCCGGTTGTCATTTGTAGATATTTGGCAGCCGTTACGGGTCAGAACCCGAAAGTCTGACAATCAGGATCATTCCTGATTGTCAGACTTTCGGGCTTCTTCAGGAATGCGTTAACCAAGGGATGCATTACCTAACTACTGGTTTGAGAAGAAAAAAAAAATACTGGTATTCAGCGGCATCCGGTTAGACTGGAAGCCGACTTCAACATAGTTGGGAAAAGGCTAGGCAGATGATGACCTATTCATGTTGCGTTAGTCAGATCAATATATAATAAGCAAGCAGTTTCTTTGTACAGTCAGCAACGAAAGTAGATCGAAACTAAATTTTTATTGTCATGAATCATTGATTATACCTAAGTGCAATGCGGATGAGCAATTTTATTATTCAGATAATTATTATATTGTTAAATTAAAGGCTCCTACAAATAGGCGCGACACGCGATAAAACCGCGCGCCACACAAAGGCACCGCGAGTCGCGCAACGAGCGGTGCTATTGTGTCGCGCGCGATTCGCGTCGCGCGTCGCGCCTGTTGCAGTAGCCTTATCTATATCAGTGTTAATATGCTATACGTACTCTTTAATTGTATTGTTAGCGATCCTCACATTTAATAAATAAGGAAATATGAGATAGAAATAAGCTGTTAATTTGACAGATAGACGGTGGTGAGCAGCGCTGGCGGCTATTATCAATTTTAACTTTAGGCCTAACGCTTGTAAACATTTATTGTTATAAAGATTTTGTAGCCTTTCTATATAATTTGACTGGACACCGCTCATATTATTCAGACATCATGTGATACACGGAAAGAAAATACGTTTATTTGCGGTAAACATGACGCAATAAAGAACATAAACACAAAAAAAACATAAGAAACGGCTGGGGGAAACATGCGTCACATCCACGCAAAACGGCTATCACTCAGCATTATGCTGCGACCCTATGCAAGACAGAGCCTCAGCGATGGTTTTCAGCATAGCAGAATATCATTCCTACCATGTAATCCCGCAGTGGTAGTGATCTCACTACCACTAGATATGGGGACTTCAGGCATGATACCCACATTTCTGGCCTGACGGGCTCCGCGGCGCTACTTAAAAATTTCTATAGGAAAACAAAACAAATAAAAGACCACAAAAAACTGGGGTTTGAACCAAAAACCCCACGTTCATTAGTGGTGTTTGCGACCATTAGAAAAAGGGGGGTACGTCTAAAAAAACTTAATTAAAATGTCTATGAGAAACTCCAACATTTTTAGTACCGGAAACACGTTTACTTACACCAATTTTGTTTTACATAAATCCTTTAAAAAAGGTCAAGTGCGTAATACCACAGAAAATTACAGAAGGTTGGCTCCATACAACGAGCAACAACGCACGCATACCTATACACGCGTCAGAGGGGCTCATGGCTAACTAATAACAGCTGTGCGGATCAATCGAAGATTAAGCTACGCTACGCTACGCTTGGTCGATGAATGTGTGCCCATCTTTACATGCCTAGATCCTTCCGTGCATCGGAAAGCACGTTAAGCCGTTGGTCCTGGCTGACACTTGTAGATCGTTGACAGTCATAACGGGTAGTCATAAGCCAGAAAATATGATAACCAGTCTTACCAAGGGGTACCGTGCTACACATTAACTGGGTTGTGTAGGTCAGACAGGCAGTCACTCCATATAAAATACTGGGAAAACGCAGATGGTGATGACATAGACACGTTTCGCACACAGCGAGTGCAAAAGCACTCGTGATTAACATTCGGACTGAGACCACCAATTATGTGCGAGTGCCTTTATTAAAAAAAAAAGAAAAAAAAGATGGGTATTTTTAGTTTGTCACCTATGGCGTTCTGTCTGTGTGGTTGTGTGCACCGTAGCCCCCAAAAGGATGGCCAGATTTCAATGCATTTTTTAAATAGAAATCTGGTTTAATGGGGATGGTTCTTAGCAATTTCTCGTGACAATCTGTTTATTTTGAAGATAATCAGTTCTTTTTTGATTGAAAGAAAGAAAGAAAGAAAGAAAATTGCGTTTATTTGGCAAAACAAAAAAAAACCCTTAAAAATAAACAAAACAAATTCATAATAATAATGCCAAAAGGGCCTCAGCTCAGCATAATGCCAGATGGCAACACAACGTGCACCACCTGACGCTGATTTTCAGCTGCTGCCCACGATTTTCAGCTGCTGCCCACGATTGATGTTACTACTCAGTCGTAATTGGCACGGGTGACAAGATAAATAAACTTTTTCAAAGCAAAAGCAGTATGTACCTAAGAATCGCGCGCGCGTTCCGTAATTTCTTCCTACCCCTAGGGAATAAGGCCTGATGTATTTATGATAAATTCATAAAAAAATCTGTTCCATTGTTTTATTACGTAAGGTGATTTTACGTAAGGTGAAAAAACATGGAAGTAACACTGCACACAACTTTCACAAACTTTACTGTGTAAAGTAAGCGTTTCGTTAATGTGAAATTGTGAGTCTTATAATTATGGATAACTAATGTTCATATTCAGCTTTCATCGCAAATGGCGGCCCTTACATCTAACAATACTAACCTTATCCAAGTACAAAACTAACAAATAAATAAATAAGTACACAACACAAAACAGAATTTAAGAACTTCATGCTTACATGAAGTTCTTAAATTCTGTTTTGTGTTGTGTACTTATTTATTTTTTTATATTTAAATAATTTTAATTATATGTATTTAATAACTTTATTTGATACCTTAGTATCAAATAAAGTTATTAAATAATTAAATAATGTTCATATTCGTATGCAACGTTAAAAGTAAAGTCAAAGTGCGGTCTTTGAACGTTGCCCTAAAAGAACTCGCAAAAGATTAAGGAAATAATGGTGTTGGCTTATAAAGTTAATTAATGCAATCAGTTCTAAGAAAAGGTTTCACAAGAATAAACTAAGAATAAAACTTTAGCGACTACTTTAGTATTAACTAACTTTAGTATTAAATAAATCGTTGTTTTCCGCGTTGAAAGGTACAGCTGCCGTAGGTAAAATAGCAGGCACATACGACATTTCAACTTTATCTCCAAGGTTTAAAATGCATTGGCAAACCGCTTCATTCAAGGGCAAAGGTTCTAAGTGCATTCACATTTTTGTACCGTTACAAACACTAATGTTGCTGGCAGGAGCTAATTGCGATCTGATAATTAAAATTAGAAAAAATATGTGCAACATTTGTATAAAATAAATAAATTTAATCTGTTCATAAATATCACGTCAACAGCTGAAGTAATTGGTTGTTATTTATTTTTGTCAAGCGATTGAAACAGGCAACGTGAGATTTTAAAGCACATTATGATGGTTGCAGATTTTATTTACTTATGTACAATGCGTGCCACGAAAGATGAGACTTGACACACCACGTGGTTTAACTTGCGCAGAACACGATTTTAGGTATCTTTAGCGGTATATGAGGTCTGAGTGCGGGACGGGACCGGACGTCATAGGGGCGGCGGAAAGAGCGGGGGAGGCGGGGTCAAGTCTCATCTTTCGTGGCACGCATTATAATGCTAAAGCCGACAGCCAATGGCGGCAGGGATGACGTGCAACATGTCACCGTGGATTCAATTATGATTTTGAACCCTGCATTGAAATTTTTCGTCAGTAATTTAAAAACAAATTAGTTGTTCCATACATTTTGACCGCGTAGGTATTGCACTTTTGTATGAAACAGCAGATTTTTTTTGGATAACCTACGAAAAATTTCTACGCTCTAGAATCACGTCCTGAATTCATGGTTTGAGTTTTCGCGTTGATATCCCTGCCAACTTATTTATTACTAGCTTCTGCCCGCGACTTCGTCCGCGTGAAATTTCTTGTTACTCCGACCCACCCCGTCGCATCGCATCGCCTGCCCGCGCTATTACTTCGTTTTTGCTTAGCGTTCTTTGACTTTTTTCTTTTTGCTCGACTCCTAAAGGTTATAGCGTGATGTTAAATAGCCTATAGCCTTCCTCAAGAATTGGGCTATCAAATGCAAAAATAATTTTTCAAATCCGACTGGTAGTTCCAGAGATTAGCGCGTTCAACCAAACAAACAAACTCTTCAGTTTTATTTTATTAGTATAGATGATGTTTGAGAGATACGACTGAATGTTTTATTAAACCTTATCAGTTGATTATCAAAAGAACAGAATAGGTACCTAGGTCTAGTAAAATTTAACCAGATAAGTTCTATTTAGCAGCAGCAGCAGTGGTGACCCGATGGTAATGGCCCCGACTTACGGGTCGTGGGTGCGTACCCAGGCAGTCGCTTTACGTTGTGTAAATTATCACCACTGCTCTCAAAACGGTAAATGAAAACATCGTGAGGAAACCGACATGTCCTAGAACCAAAAATTCGGAGACATGTGACATCTACCAACCCGCACTGGGCCCGCGTGGTGGATTACAGCCCTCCCCCTCTCGACGAGGAGGGGCCTATGTCCGAGCAGTGGGAACATTAAAAGCGGATTATGTTATGTTAGTTTCATTTATACCAAGGTCTATTTGCACCACAGTTCTACAGCACGGCCGACGAGTGAATGCGTTCTTGACTGCACCGGTCAGTTACATACAAACGAATAAGTATTTTGCGTATTTGCTTTATTAGCTACTGGAATTGTCGCACTGACAGGTGTCAGGAACGCGTTACCTCGACCGCCGTGCTGTAGATCTGTGGTGCAAGTGGACCTTGGTATAAATTGAACTTAGCTGGTTAACTTTAACTAGACCTACCTACTCTGTTCTTTTGATATTCAACTGACGACGTTTAACTAACAAATATAAAACATCTTCTGTATCCCTCAGTAATTTGAAGTTGACAGAGCCAGATTGATTTGTGGTGCTAGCACTACTTATAGAATAATGGAAACTGAAGGTTTGATCAAACCTAGTCAGATATTTTGACATTCTGATCAAGAGAATAGATTAAGACGGCGCCTATGCAGCCCAACGCGAGCGATTTCGTACCTCTCGCCCGCGCCACCCCGCGCCCCCTCTACTATAATACGCGGAAGCGCGCGGCGCGGGCGGCGAGCGGCGACGACACGCAGCAAGTGCGATCGACTGCGTGAGTCGAGTTCGAGTTTGAACGGCGCGGTGCCGGAGACGGACCGTGAATTTGAACTTGATTCGTATGGCAATAAAAATGTATTCGTAAAAAATTATGTCATTCAAAAAAATAAATTTTGACGGCACGGTTGGCGCAGTGGTTAAGCGATTGACTGCTGCGCTGCGTGTCGCGGGTTCGATTCCCGCACGGAACAAATATTTGTATGACCTACAAGTAGTTGTTCCGGGTCTGGATGTTTGTGTATGTGAGTTTAAATGTTTGTAAACGCACCCACAATACAGGAGAAATTCCTAGTGTGGGGCAACGTTTAAAAAAAAAAAAAAAAAAAAAAATAAAAAATAAAGTTCAAATTCACGGAAGTATTTCCACGGTACGACGGATCGATGTGTAAAAGATAACACAGCTAAACAAACGAGCTCATTGTCGGTATACAATACATACATAATTATTATTTGAAGCTCTGTTCATAGACCTACAAAGTGACATACCTACCACCAACATAGTAGGTAAATAGGTACTAGGGCTTCCATCCCGAGGCGCGAGTTTCGAAATTTAGAGGCTCGTGTTTTTTTTTGTGGACTCGATACTATATAGACTGATCCGTTATTCTATCCTCGCGTAGGTACTCAATCTATATACTTACCTAAAAGGTTAGTATGAAATAAAATGTTATGTAAATATTCATCAATGTTTATTTATTAAACAATTTAATATGTATATTCAGAATATATAATACCATTACAATAACAATAAAAATCCCATAAAAAATAAAAGACAAAGAGGTTTCAAAAAATTTCGCGACGTGCAACGTTCGAAGGTATGTACTTATTACAAATATCGTATTACCGTAATAACAAAAAGTAATGTTCCCTAAACAAAAATAAACTCTCTCATAACATAACCATGCATGTACCTAGAACAAAATAATGTTTCCTTATAAATAAAAATATCGACCAAGCAAGTCGGGCCATGCATAATATAGGGTTCCGTAGCTGTAATTACAAACGACTGTAACATACTTTTTATGATGAAGATAAATAGAAGGCTATTAAAAGAGTATTGTTTGCTAAAGGCAAAGGCAAACCTTTGAACTAGGACGTCTATTGTCTATTTTGCAGTTTTATCTTTATTATTCGAAAAGTTATAATCACATTGTTCGCGAAATTATTTTAAAACAGTTTTTACTAAGTTATAGCAACGTGGAAGTTTCTAGGTTAGAAATGGCAGGGAGGGTGGGGGGCACTGCAGTGCCTTGCAACGCCCCCTGGCATTGCAAGGCAGGCAATTTGGCGGGCCATATTTTGCAAACGGTATAACTGAAAAAAGTGATGTATTAATTTATATTACCTTCGTTTAAATAGACCTATTCAATTATACCCATCAAGAGGGGGTGCATTGAAAAAAATAATTCTTCCCCATTTGTATCTTTAGGCTTGTAAAAAAAACCGCCCAAGTGCGTGTCGAACCACGCACAATGAAGGGTTCCGTAGTTGGGAATGAGTTTATCCCAAGAAGCCTAACCTTTTCTCCCCTATCAACTCCAAATTATTTATACCGCAACCAAAGGCATTTGAGGGAATAGAAAAGGTTTTTAATTCTTTAAAAAAAATTTAAGTCTATCATTCTTCTTTCGTCTGATTCTTCATTGATTTCTATCTGACCTGTCCTCTTCGTCTGGAAACCTACAAGATTAATGCATTTTATTACGTAAATATAAAGCAGATAATAATAGCAATGCATGAATGTTCTGAAATAGTAGTATATTTTTGAATAGCTCCGATACTTTCCCATGGCCAAAGCCCTTTCATATAATATGCCACTTGACAGAACTTGTACGGAACCCTAAAAACCGTCAAATAAAGAATATTCTCCTTTTTGAAGTCAGTAAAAATGCAAGAACTGCAATATTATCGATGCATTCATTTCTATTACCTACCTTTGATTCTCATAAACCAAGTCTTCGAGCTCATCATCGTCGTTCACTTCGTCCACGTCGTCGTTTTGGATTTGTTGAAACAATAAGATTTTAAACTTTTTGGACTTTTTGAATAGTAGCATTTGGGCCCGGCTTTGCTCACGTGGTACCTGAATAAAAACTAACCTTAGTATTGCGCTTCCAGTCCCAAGCTCTGAGACTAGATTTTCAAGACTCACACACTGTCTCGGAAATTCCCGGGAATATCGAGACTTATACAGAATGAAATGGAATAGATACGCACAATGAATGATTCCGTAGTTGGAATGAATTTATGCCAAGAACAAACTTAACATTGTAGTTGAAAATCATGTTCTCACTCGTAAACTTGTAAAGCCTACGTAGCTGTGATAGTTTTCCTTTTAACATCGTTATACTACTAGCGTGAATTTTTTCACATATCGAAAAACAATCATTTAGCCTTAGAAGGACTTGATTTTAACAAAAATCAGCACTTTAAAGCTTATTACACTGGCCTGCAAAACTAAGTATCACACTTTTGAAATTGGAATAACTTTTTAAGTGCAGAAGATTTTCGAAAGAAGAACTTTCGAAATAAAAAGGACTCGAAAAAGAGTTAAGTCTTTTAAGAAATGGCTGAAAAGAGCTTTAAAAAGAAAAATAATCCTTTTCGAATTACAATTTTACCAATAATTTTTTGTTTCTGTTTCTGGTTTCAACCTTTTTCTTGATCGATGAGTCTTGTTACAAAAGCTAAGTTAGACAACAGCACATACATTTTATTTATCGTGCTTCTTTCACCTGAAGAATGTGCTAGGATGACTTTTCTGGAACTAGGCATCAGTATGCGTTGTACTGCAAGAATGGTGGGTGTGACGTTACGAACGGTCCAGAAGGTGAAACGAAGGTACGAAGAGATTGGAAACCATCTGAGGAGACCTTGTAATGACCGACCCAGGTGTACTAGTGCCCAAGAAGACCGTTATATTGTTTCCACTGTGTTGAGAAATCGCCACCTTAATGCAGTTGAAGTCCAGCAACAGCTTCTTCAGACCCGAAGGGACTACATTAGTGACAGTACAGTGAGAAGACGACTTGCTGAAGCAAATCTGAAACCCCGAAGACCAGCGAGTGGCCCCAAACTCGAGAGAGAGCATCGAGTAGCGAGACTGCGATACGCCCGTGAACACATACAGTGGGATGAAGAAAAGTGGTCAAGAATTTTGTTCACAGATGTGTCTCGATTGTCACTTTACACTTTCGATGGAAGGCGAAGTGTCTACAGGCGGCCTGGTGAGCGATACCTTCAAGACTGCTTCTCAGGAAGAGTCCAGTACGGTGAAGGCAGTGTACATGTATGGGTTGGCATATGTTCAGAAGGTCGCACAGAGTTAGTGGACATAGAAAATGGCACTCTGACTGGGGAAAGTTATGCCCAAGAGATTCTCAACGCGTATGCAGGGCCGTATTTAGCAAATATGGGTGACGGATCGATGCTGATGCATGATAATGCCCGGCTTCACACGACTCAGGTTGTGCAAGAGTATATTCAGGAGGTAGGTATCAGCGTGATGGCTTCGCCATCAAGAAGTCCTGATTTAAACCCGATTGAGCATGCCTGGGATGAGCTAGGGAGGCTAGTCAGAAGCTGTAGACCACCACCTACCACCCTCAGGGCACTAAAACAGGCCCTGATTGAAGAATGGGAGAATATTCCCCAAAATCAGCTCTGAAACCTCGTGTTCAGTATGCCAAACCGGCTCGAAGCTGTAGTCAGAGCCCGAGGAGGCAATACCAGTTATTAAAAATTTTATTAAATGTAACTGCACTGTACTGTATTTTTGACACTAAGCTAAAAATGGCTATTTTTATTGTTTTAGATATTTTTTAAGTTAAAAATATTACTAATGTATAGTTACTAGTTTCAAAGAAAGCCGATAAAATTTGCTACAAAACGTTTTTTATTTTAAATCTCTAAATTCTATAGTTTAGAAAAAATATAAATTTTAAAAGTGTATTACTTAGTTTTGCAGGCTAGTATATTTCACAAACTGATCCCTAAATCGAAAAATGGTTTTCACAAACCAGCAAGATTTTTTAAAGGACCATCCAACGGTAACATGGGTAGACGAGAAAAAAAAAACAGCATGTGTGCAATTTACACGTGGTAGAAGGTGAAACCTTCAAAAACACTGTATAATGCTTCCTGTCTCATTTTCTCCCACGTTAAATCTTATGAATTTACATGTCTCTTTTTACTGTCGCTTTTTCGTTTCATAAACTTTCAAATTACAACGATGCTAAAGAACATCCATCGATCCATCCATCGATCCATCGATCCGTCGATCCATCGATCCGTCGATCCATCGATCCTTCGATCCACCGGTCCGTCGATCCGTCGATCCTTCGATCCACCGATCCGCCGATCCATCGATCCGTCGATCCGTCGATCCATCGATCCATCCATCCATCCATCGATCCATCGATCCGTCGATCCATCCATCCATCCGTCGATCCATGGATCCATCGATCCATCGACCTGTCGATCCATCGATCCGTCGAACCGTCGATTCGTCGATCCACCGATCCGTCGATCCATCGATCCGTCGATCCATCGATCCATCCATCCATCCATCGATCCATCCATCCGTCGATCCATGGATCCATCGACCTATCGATCCATCGATCCGTCGATCCGTCAATCCATCGATCTGTCGATCCATCGATCCGTCGATCCATCGATCCGTCAATCCATCGATCCGTCGATCCATCAATCCATCGATCCGTCGATCCATCGATCCATCCATCCATCGATCCATCCATCCATCGATCCATCCATCCATCGATCCATCGGTCCATCGATCCGTCGATCAGTCGATACATCGATAGATAGATAAATAGATAAAACGTTTATTTAGTGCAACAAAAGACACAATACAGGTATTAAAAACATTAAAAAAGGTGAGAAAAAAAAATTAAAAATAACAAAGATTAAAAAGATAAAATGAACCATAGACACCTAGCTCATAAACATCAATAACGTCGATCACTACTGGGCGGTGTGTGTCTTATGATTGCACCAAATGGGAGTCCAGCTCAGCATATGCCAGGTACAATACCTGACGCTGGTATTCTGCTGCATCCCGTTAGTGACACACGGATGTCGAGAAGACACACATCGATGCTTCGATCCGTCAGCACATCAACCTAACCGAAACTGTCAAATTTTCGCAATCAACTTTGAACCTTATGCTTTAGTGATAAAGTTGAAAATCTATTAAAGAAATCTGACAGATTGTAGTAACTTGATGTGCTGGCGTCTGTACATATTATATCCATGCCAAATTATAGTTTTCTAATAGTACTAAGAGCCTCTGAGCTAAACTGCGGACGGACATGGCGAAACTATAAGGGTTCCTTTTTGACTACGGAACCCTAAAAAAGAGAAAGCCATCGTGGCATTTTTTTTTCTTTAAATAAAATTCATCAGTTTGAATAAGTAATATTGATTAGTAAAAATATCAGTTATTGAACTAGGATGATATTATTTTGATACTTATTGTATTTTTACCCGCATTATATAGGTAGATAGGTAGGTACACACGGCTACGTATCAAGCTATACATTTCCAGTATATAAGCTGACCTCTCATTGTACGGGAAAGATTCAATTATGTTACATTATGCGATTTAAAATTTACATACATAAATACAAAGCATCACGCCTGTATTGCCCGATGAGGTGGGCAGAGGTGCGGGAATCGAACCCAGGACCTCACAGCTCAGCAGTAGCGCTTGCGACCGCTAGACCAACGAGCCAGGTAAAAAAAAATATTAACGGGGATTAAAAATTTACTTTTTTTTTTTTTCCCCAGGCAATAGACATTCGAAATACCTAAGTAGCTAAGGAAATAAAAGAATTGATACCTTTATATAAATCGGTAGTTAGGTACAGATGCCAGCACACCAAGCTACCCGAAACTGTCAAATTTTCCCATTCAACTTTGAACCTTATGCTTCAGTGATAAAGTTGAAAATCTATTAAAGAAATTTGACAGATTGTAGTAGCTTGACATGCTGGCATCTGTACTTACTTTTTTCTTTCTTTCGTTCAGAATACGGAGTTGTTCCCTCAAACGTTTTGTTTTGTTTTTGTTTTTTTTAAAAAACGTTGTCCCACACTAGGAATTACTCCTGTATCGTGGGTGCGTTTACGTAAACATTTAAATTCACATACACAAACATCCAGACCCGGAACAACTACCTGTAGGCAATACAAATATTTGTCCGGTCGGGAATCGAACCCGCGACACGCAGCGCAGCAGTCGATCGCTCAGCCACTGCGCCAACCACGGAACTAACTGTTTTTTTTGTTCCGTGGCGCCAACCATGTGTCGTGTTTTCCGAGAGTTTTCTTTTTGCCCATCTTTATTTACACTAAATAATGATAATAATTTATTATGTTTACACCAAACGGGTTTAACTCCTTTTTACAGTAGGTAATACTTACCACTAAACAAAATAAAAATGTCGAAAATAGTCCTCTCTCTGTAATGTCGCCAAACATAGGTTCGTCCTCCAACAGGTGCCGTAGCAGACTGATTGAATAAATTGAAAAGGATAGCGCTATTACTACCGCGTGCAAAACAAGAGACAGAAAGAGAGTATGCTCGCTTAGAATAAAATGACGCAAGCGCCAAATCACTGGATTGCTAATTACGAGGAGAACGAGTAGAAAAATAAAAAAATAATTCTGCACGATTTGAGATAATATTATTACCTATCTATTAGTTTAAAAATCATCATTAAATTCCATAGGGTTTCAGAGATCTAACTCAAAATAAGTGCAAAACGAGGTTTTTTCGTTATTTTTTTTTATCGAGATTTTTTTATCCAATCGTGTTTTCGCTTCTGCAAATTTAAAGATTATAAGTCCAAGTTTAATGTCTCCAAATAGCAAACTCTCAAGTCTTACAGATACCGATATCCAGATCGCCCAATATCACCAAAACATCATAATATAGACTCTTAAGGGCCTTTGTACACGGCACGGTTTCTTTACGGTACGGCGTAAAACCGCGCCGTAGAACAACGTGTCTATAAACAATCTTCCATCTTGATCCATACAACACTGAGGACCGTGACCACACACGGCGAATTAACCGTAGTTTTTCACGGCAAGAAAAACGTGTGTGTACAGGCACCAGCACATCAAGCTACCCGAAACTGTCGAATTTTCCCAATCAACTTTGAAGCTTATGCTTTAGCGATAAGGTTGAAAATCTATTAAATAAATTTGACAAATCGTAGTAGCTTGATGTGATGGCGTCTGTAGAATGGGCATAACTCGTCTGAGGCAGCTTAATTCCGTTTATTCGAAGTCACTTATTAGTGTCAATAAAGCCACGTCAAACCAAAGCGAAACCACTACAATCTCCCTGGAGTACTTCCTACAATATGACTATATTGATAAAGTTCTCTCGAGAGAGAGTACAGCGGCGTTACTTGTTTTGACAGACCTGTTGTAAGATGCTCAGATGTCTCAGTGATTTATTGAAGCTGATATGGTGTGATCGTTTGGGACTTGTCTCTTAAGGGGGATCCGTTAATGTAGCCCGCGAAATTTAAAAATGTCTTATTTGCAAACTGTAGCGCTGTTTTACTGTATGATGATAAAAAATTCAATACGCAGCAATTATGATAAAATAGTTAATAAATTATAATTATATTATTGTTATCTACATCAGGACATGGGAACTACGCACCACACTGACGTCACGCAAAATTCTGCATCGCGCAAGCAGAGTTTACTGCGCAACTAGCTTAAATACATCAACCGGACATCAATCGTCGGGTAGTAGCACATCAAACATGACACCCGTCTGGTCGGAGGATCTTCCCTTTTGTATGGAGCATGAGTGAACTTTCGTGACGTCTATAATCATTTTAAAACAGCAATATTGTAGGTAACACTAGTAGTGGCAGAGCCATCTTGATTCCATAAAAGCTAAGTACAGTACCCGGCGATAAATATTGCACATCGACCTTTGGAAAGAGACAATCGGCTAATTTCGGCCTCGTAGAGAGTTATTTCTGTCGCACGAAATACAAACAGTCCGGTATCTATTAGGAGCTGTTAAAACAATTATGATTTGCTTCTTTTGATAATTATTTTTATTCTTTGTATAAAAATGAAATATTTCTAAAGGTCCATGTGCAATATTTATCGCCGGGTACTGTAACTTATGAATAGCAATAAAGCCATATCTAACCAAAGTGTAACTACTGCAAATCTCCATGGAATACTTCCTAAAATATGACAACGTTGTTAAAGTTCTCTCTCGAGATGACACCGGCGTCACTTGATTTGACAGACGGGATGTAAGATTCTAAGATGTCGTACCTACATATAATATTGGTCTTCATTTTGATCTGAGTGATTTATTGAATATGATTCGTGGCGGTCGTTCGGGACTTGTTTCTTATTTAGAGGGCAATGCAAAGCCTGAAAAGTACCTACCTACCGCTGCTTTAAGGCTCCTTCAAACAGGCGCGACACGACACGCGACACAAAGGCACCGCAAGTCGCGCAACGAGCGGTGCCTTTGTGTCGCGCGCGATTATATCGCGTGTCTCGCCTGTTTGTAGGAGACTTTAGGAACTAATAAGTTAGGTACGGTAATTTCGAACACCCGCACCCCAATTACGTAATACATTTTCTATAGCAATCCGAAGAATTTTGAAGGAAATTCATAATTTATTAGGTACTTACTTCATTTATTTAAAAAAAAAAAAGTCTGCTCGACTGCCGTAAATAACGACAATAAACAAACGGTCGGTTCAAAGTTATTTTATCTCTGACAGCAGGAACCGAAAAACAACCTTATTGCAGTGAAAATAAAGATTATTGTGATTTTGACAGACTTGACAATTGGTAGCAATTTAATACCAACCTTTTTGCAATGACAATAAAGATCACTATGATTTTGACAGTGATGCAAAATCAGTGGTAAGATTACTGTTAACTGGCTGTAGGTGAATTGTCTAAATGAAAGTTGGTGTTAGAGTCATGTGGGTCAAGTGTGCGCATTTAAACTTTGATGCTTCAAAAACTCGAATATTATTAGTAGAATGAAACAAAACTGTGTTAATTAGTAAGACTGTTTATTTGTCATCAATTTAGACACAACAATAGTATTATCAGTAGCTTGTATTTTAAGAAACTATAGAAAACAAAGACCCTTTCATATGCGCACTTTTACCCCAGTATCGGGGTATGTGTACGCAGCACTGTGGGTAAGTGTACGCAACATCATAAAAAATATATTTTAGAACATAAACAAAATTATTTTATAATTATATTTTTGTTTACTAAGTAACCAACGAAATCCTCTTAAAATATGAGATCAACTTGAACTTAGAAATCTTTAGTTACTTGGTCATACATGTATCACCAATATAAGCGCCCTGTTCGAAGCTGGTGCACTGTTCGTGCCACCAGGCTCCACAAAGGCTACATTCAATCCAATCTTCGGTCGGTGGATCAGCATACTTTTCGCCACATAAGGGGCAGTAATACTCATATAAATTTCAAATACACGACAGGCTTCTGCGCACACTTAACCCAAACCATAGAGACACATGATTGTATGAATATCGTTGATTATTGCGCCATCATAACAACTTAAACACTGGCAAATATAAAACTTGATATTATGTTGCACTCGATAGCAAAAGGCATATTTTCAAAAAAATTACATGAATACAAAAGATTAAGCGTCAAATGTGACAAAATATCGTAAATATTTTTGCAAAAATCTTCATTTAGCTGTCAATTCAAAATGGCGCGCGAGCAGTCGCTGTAATATGAGCGCGTCGCAGGACGTCCCGCAGGGAACAGAAGAGGGGGCTTGCCGTTCCTTAGCGCTATATATTTTTCGAGATATTTCGAATGCGCACACTTAGACGCTGCGCACACTTGACCCACATGACTCTATCCAATTTTACCTCATAAGTCTTTATTATATTTTAGAAATATAGGTACACACAGTTAGCAAAATATTAAGTTAATCAACACGATTTTGTCCTTTATTCAGGATTGAAAAGGTTGTTCAGAATGACAATTAAAATAAATAAATCTGTCAAGACAAAATTACTGATAAATAAATTTCATCTACACAATCTTGCAAAAAAACTCGCAGGCGAAAAGTACAAATAAAAAGATCGATAGTACGTAAGCACCTACTCTTAAAACACAAAAGGTTACAAAACTTTTCACTGGATTTGTGGACCGACTTCTTTTTGCCCCAAAACGGAAGTCAATTTCCCTTATGAATATGTAAAAAGAGGGGCCTATGGACTAGGGCCCTTTAGGATGTAATTATAGAATTCGAACCCTGGACTTCGACCCTTCCGGCGGGGACTATAAAAGTGCTGAATAAAATACGAAGGGGCAAATAGATTTTTTTGGATTTTTTCTTTTTCGTTACATTTTTAGGCTTAGGTACGGTATTTGTAGGGTTGTGCGGTGGTAAAGTTTTGGCATTCGTGGTTTGGGTATTTTGAATAATTCAACATCATCATCTTCATAATTTCAGCCGAAAGACGTCCACTGCTGGACATAGGCCTCCCCTAAGCACTTCTACTTCGACCGGTTCTGTACTACTCGCATTTAACGGGTTCCTGGTTTTTTAGGGAGCTGGCTCTTTTCTCTGACAGTTTTGAATGTTCTCCATTTTTGCTTGGTCCCTGTTATTTATCGAAAGATCTTTGTAAAATCCAATGGCTACTACGTTATGGATGTATGAAATGGACCCCTACCTGAAATCTACATTCGATTTCGTTTGATATACCTAAGAGATCCTTTAGTGTTTAACTCATTAACAATCCCGTATGAAAGATTTTGAATCTCTATAAAAAAAATTCTGTCATTCTGATGCTAGGAATTAACACTATTGACAGCTCACTTCACCTATGTTTCCACCGTGAGATTTTTACAGAATAGATTGGCAATTGTTTATATTATTATTCACAGTGCCGCCCGCTCCGCTGAGAGAATACGTTCTTGACAGCTGTCAGTTTCATACAAACGAATACGTGTTTTGCGAGTTTGATCTTTATTAGCTACTAGAATTGTCGCACTGACAGGTGTCAGGAACGCATTCTTTCGACAGCCGGACTGTAAATCTTTGATTCGCTGTACCATCTCAAAAGATGGTCGCATTTATATTTCCTTTTGACACTGCTGACACACACAATAATTTAATGACTTGACTTGGTTGTCATGCAAACGCTGATATTATTGTGTGGTGAACTCTAGTAATACCTATATAAGTCAATGGTAAGCTCGTCTCAGTTTTGAACCCGAAACTTCTACACCCACGGGCAAACTGATATAGCTTCTATCGCTATCTTTACCGACAATTATAATACCAAATCAGTAGATACCTTGAAATAACCTTTACCTCAAATAATTCCCGAAAGAGCGATATAAATTTATGGCAGACAGTAAACAGATATCTTTACCAAATTGAAGCTCACTTTACATTGAGCGAATTAACTTGTAATAGTAAACTTTTGTCTAGGTAATAACATAGAAGGTAGACTGGGTAAATATTAATTTTATGATTAAGTTTGTGTAGGACTTATTTTATATTAGGATAAAGTAATTAATAATCCAAACCTGTAGGCATAGTGCGAACGCGTGGAGTAAGGCCAAATATACACAAACGTTTTTCTTGCCGTGAAAAACACGGTACACCTAATCACCGTGTGTAGGCACATTGAAGAAATAATTTTTTACTACAGCACATTAAGGGGGAAGCGCTAAATTCAAATTTTAGCCCGCGAAATTCAAATTTTCTTACGTTTTTGCAATTTGCTGGTCAGTATTAAGTTGTACGTCGATCAAAATATGATTCGCGGTCGTAAAAAATATGTATTTACACAATTATAATCATTAAAGTCATCAACACAACTCTCTAAGACCACGTAACCCCAAAGAATGACGATTTCATGAAACAGTTATTCTTTGGGGTTACGTGGTCTTAGAGAGTTGTGTTGATAACTTTAATGATTATAATTCTGTAAATACATATTTGTTACCGCCGCGAATCATAAATTAATCAACGTACAACTTAATACTGACTAGCAACATGCAAAAAACCTATAAAAAATTGAATTTCGCGGGCTACCCTGGCGCTTTCGCCTTAAAGCGATTTCATTAAGACTTTATACAGTAAAAGTAAACTTTATACAGTAAGAAGAAATGTTTGTAAAATAATAAAAGACAAAACAGTAACGTTTAATGATTGAACATACCATTTACTGAAAAACACGTTAAAGTTAAAACGTTAAAGTTTACTGTCATGACGGTAACAATTTGCCTGAAGCTTTAACTGTTTTGGGATCAGTAAAAATACTCTTTTGAAGATTAGGCTCATATGGAACTGTTTAAAGCAGTTCAGATCAATGTTTTTTCATTTTTATTTACTGCTTATTCTTTCAGTGCACTGTTCATCAATGTTGTGTGGAACACTATGTAAGCAAAGCCATTCAAGCCATGTCATTCAAAGCTTGACATGTAATTTTTATAATTATTAATATTATGATTAAGTTTATGATTAAGCTTGTTGACTGACGGACAAGTTTCTTCTGCGGCGGGGTTTACAACAATACGCCGCCGTACCGTAAAGGCTCCTTCAAACAGGCGCGACACGCGATAAAATCGCGCGCGACACAAAGGCACCGCAAGTCGCGCAAGGAGCGGTGCCTTTGTGTCGCGTGTGATTATATCGCGTATCGCGCCTGTATGTAGGAGCCTTAAAGAAACCGTGCCGTGTACAAAGGGCCTAAACGTAACGTAAATTTAATTTTAAAACACTCGATTCTCACATTATATGTATTTAGTTTTAAGACTTTATTCGTATCTATGGGTTCTTCTTTTCAAATGGATGGTAAATGGTTAAATGAGTTGAGCCTAATATGAAGGTTAATGTAAACTTAATTATTAATATTGAAGGGTTTTCAGGTAATCAATAGGTTAACAAACTATGCTAAGGATACTAAATAAGAGCCAAAATGCTAAGGGTAATTACAGATATTCTATTTCACGAAGTCCGTTCGGCTTTGATTGTAGTAGTGACGTATCCCGACAAGCGCGCTCCCACAGCGGCTGCCCCTTGCTGCCGTCGCATGAGGCTATTTCCGCGAATGTGTACCGTTTTACTTCACCCATTGTTGAGTCTCTGTTGATCACAATGTGCATGTGCACGCTTGACAACATTCATAGCCAAACGGACTTCGTGACATAGAACATCTGTACTTCAGAAATCGTTCGTGTTTTCTTTGCGCGTTCGTACTAGGGCCTCTTCTAAAGCACAATCAGCATATAATGTTCCCACTGGAGGACACAGGCCTCCTCTCTGTGCAAGTGATATCAGTAGAAATAAATACCTTTTTTCCTGGGATCTCCGATTAACCGTTATCAGTAGTCTGGCGTCGATGCCAACTTAAAAAAGAAATTGGCAAAACTGCAGTGAGCGTTTCAACCCGTTAACACATTTTCATAGCAACCATTTTGACTTCACATATTACGGCAAGACGCCGTACGTGCTGTTTGTAGGAGGCTCTGCGAGGCTAAAGCCTTTAAGGTTTGTAGGTAATCGTGTCAACCTGATGGGATTGTGGTTAAAGTCACTTGCAATACCAAGGAGATTGCTGTTTTCATATTAAGAACGGGGACTACGTTGAAAGATTCATGCTTCTTTACTTTTACCAGAATCCATACAGTTAATGTAGGTACTAGGTATTCTAAAAACTGTTCGCTGATGGCAAACATAGTTATGGTAAGGTGGTAGTCTTATCCTGAACGAGCTGTTTCTTAAGGAGAAAGGAGGACTCCTTTTCACAATCATTAATTAGTAACATTCGACCTATGTTCAATACCTATTTTTATCGCAGTATCTCTGTATATCGTAATAAAAACAGTCCCATTAGCCGGCCACGCCTTGGCTTCGACGTCCCATTTATAACGGTTACAGTAACCCAACCATAATGTGCTCCCCAAAATATTCGCATCAATGAAATTTATACAGAATTAAGGCTTTAAATCATGTGCCATATTTAGTACGCAGCCAATAATTTCCCTAGGGTTGGCTTCCAATACCAGTCTAGTGTGATCCTTTGTGTTACTAGCTTTATCTCTATATGAACGTAAGTTCGCCGATGGGAAAGCAGAGATCTAGATTATCTTCATTAAACGCGCTTCGGTTTTCCAGGAACGTCTCATGATGGAAATATGAAAGCCAGAAACTCAAACTCAAAGCATTTATTTCAATTTAACCATTTACAGGCACTTTTGCATTGTCAAGAAGTCGGTCAGTCAGAAAATATGAAGCTAGTTGCCCATTCTAAAGCGTAGGTACCTATGGAGAAGAATGGGCAAGAAACTCCATGGACACTCTTTTTAAATTATATTTTACAAAAATATACGGAACTATTATTTCATCTTTCTAAGGTACAGTAGCCGGCGATAAATATTGCACATCGACCTTTATAAATTTTTATGTTAAAATCTTTTCTAATTTGTCTGTTAGTCCTCTAATCACGGCGGTAAAAATAGGGCATTTTTTGTTTTGTAATTTTTGGAGGGTCATATTTTCTCTACTAATATGTTGCTGAAAAAAGAAAATGACAGGGATGTTTTTACAGCAGACCTTTTTTATGAAATAAAAAAATTTGCTCTAGAGGCATTATTCAGGAAGAAAAAAGGGGAATACATTTGTATGGAGAATCGCACGCCATGTTCCCTCTTAAGGCCTGGATCGAAAGGGATGAAAGTCATGGTTTATCTATCCATCTATCTATGGCGAGAGGCCTTTGCTCAGCAGTGGTATGATGTAGGCTAACAGTATTCAGTAAGCCTCAGGCGTCGTCCGCCATTAGGTACAAACGCGCAATAAGCAATGATTTTCTGTACGTGAAACTATATTTTGCCGTAGGGCAAAATATAGTTCACCGGGGCTCAGGTTAGCTCTGATAATATATTATGTAGGTATAATAAATGTTAACATACAGCTGCTTTATTTCTAGATTTTATTACAATACAAGTCCATAAAAATATTGCTGTGACAAATAGACAAATTAAATAGGAGACAATATCTCGATCTCGACGTTTTCAGAATAATATAATGAGTAATATTTATTACGGTTAATTATTTTGTTGGATTGTCAGCTGTCGAAATTTCAGAGTACGTCCAACTTTTTAGCGTGAACCCTTGTCATTTCGTCATGTCAGTCTGTCTGTCACAGGAATGTTGTGTGGACGAAGTGACGGACGCCAGCTCGTGTGCTTTGCTTATTTGTGTCAGGGTTGAGCTGTGTGCAAACCTGGGTCAATCTTTCTTTACACAGGCTATCGATCTATACCTATATAAATTAACGATGTATGACGTTCAATCAGTTTTCATTTTGCAAGACCTTACAGTATACCGTTTTCTACCTATATGATTCATCTTTGTAGTTATATTGAAATAAAGTCCCCTAACATCATTAAAATGATGAAGCACCAATCCTCACGTAAAAGACAAAGCAAAAACATTTCTAAGAGAAACGCGTTGCTATGATTTTTTTGTCAGGCGCCGGACGTCTTGTTACAATGACAAGATACAAATATTAAGGACTGTGACAGACTATTATTTTGCAGAACGTCGGATGTCATAATTTTTGACGTGGGTGAAGTCGGTTGTTATACGAATAAGTCCGTAGCGAAGCTTTCTTGTTCTTGTTTTATGAATAGAGAACGAATATTGCGTTTTCGGAGTGAATTTGTATGCGTCCCCAGAGTGAAGTACATATATACCTACTAGTTCTTGCATTATTCTCGTATATATGTTTCAGTGGAGTCTAGTATTCATTTAGCTGTTATAAGTGAGTTTTCTCTGGAGGAATTTATTTACCTTAGAATATAAAAAATGTCAATTTTAAGGTGAATGATGACCGAATTGTTTTTACTTTGGATCTCATGTGGCTTATTGCATACCTACTTAACTAGCTTCTTACATAATTATAGTTATTTGCTGCGTTCAGTGTTTACAGTTACCGAATTACTCGTAAATACTTTATTATTAGTTACCGCATACCGGTAGTAGGTAACTAATTCCGGGAAGAGACCAGCCACAAACTTGCACAATAGTTCGGTGAAAAAATATTGGCATGTGTAATCTCGGCTTAACTATTGATCTGCCAATCAATAATTGCTCGATAGCGGCGCAAATGCCAATCACACTGATAGTAAAGTCAGGTAAATTGATTGTTCAGCACAGTGACTACACAATTAAATCGTCTGTTTATTCAAATCACACCTGTCATTATTTACAGTTGTATGAAATGGCTTTATTTTCAGCCAATTGAGTCGCAATTTGGAAAACAATTAATTTCCCTAACTACACAATGTTTGTAAAACTAGATTTTTCAGTCGAATTCTTGTACTTTTTTGCACAATATTTTAATAGCAGTCCCATTATTTTTAAATAATATGTTAAAAAATCCTTCAGGCCTTCTTCTTGAGCCCAAAACAGTATTTCCCTAATAACTCCCCTCCCAGAACGATCGACGATCTCAATAAAATTAATCCCCCTGCAATTAGGATAGCTATAATTAATGCTTTAAGGCAGTAAATCTAATTCTCGATTCACATAATTAGATACAGTGTCCGTACAGCGTGAATTAACTTCGTTACAGTCCATTTCAATAGCTACAATGATGGCGTCTTGTAGAATATTATGTTCTAATGAGCAGAAGGTTAGCTGTGTTTCTAGAGGCAGTTGCGCTAATACTAGGTTTTGGATATAGTGTATGCCTTGTCGGTCTAGTGGTTGCAAGTAGTGCTGAGAGTTATTGCGATATTTATGGCGCACTGGATTTTTAAGAGAATCCAACGGCGCGCATCCAACGCGTCAAAAAACACACTGTTGGATTTTGTTGATAATCCAGTGCGCGAAAATATTGCCGCGGTAAAAAGGCGCCCGTGCGTACCTGGGCCAAACATCTACATATCGCTCATTTGCAAGAAGCTTGACTTAACTCAAAAAAGACGATTATTGGGAATGATGATTCAAAAGTTTAAAAGCAGCGGTAAAAGTGCGGCGAGCGTGAAGTCACAACCTCTCTAGCTCCTTCATTTTAAGGCTTAGCGTAATCTCGTTTTTGTACCTACCATAAATAATAAAATTTGCCGCGTTCACCTGTATACTCAACTCAAAATTGCTAATTTTTTAGTTATGTCACTCTTCTTGCCATTGAGCGATATGTATCTACATCGGACTTAAACAAAACCGGCCATATGTGGGCCAACGATGTTTAGTCCACATTTGGACACGTTTTGCTTTCTTGCCCAATGTCTCTCTTTACTTACAGCATAGAATAGAATAGAATATAATATTATTTTATTTGCTCAGAATGTAGGTATTTACAATAAGGTTATTACATTATGTGATTTAAGGAATCCTTGTACATTCTACCACTTTGGCATGCAAATATTGATGCAGTTCAAACATCAAAGTAAGTATCAAACATTGATATATTTACAACTAAAATTTATCATCTAGGAAAGCGGATACGGAGTAGTAGCATTTATCTAAAAGAAGTAAAGTTAGTCTTTTTTTGTTTGAAAGTTGTTACTGGTTCCTTTTTTATGGAATTAGGAATGTGGTTAAAGATAGTCGGTGCCATACCAAAAACACTTTTCCTCAACAAAGCAGTCCTGTATCTACCTGTGCGTAATAGGTTTCGGTATTGAGATCGCAAAGTTACATCTCGATGTCTGCTTTCCGATAAACTTAAAAATAAATGTTGATTACATTTAACAAAGAGAGCAGTTTCTAAAATGTAAAGGCAAGGAAATGTCAGCTGTCTATCAATTCGGGGAATACAAGCGTGACATACCAATTCCATTTTGACATAATCTCTTCTCAACCTTCAAGAGATAAGACCACCAATTTATCTTTTACCGTACCATTAACACGCACATCTCGACATTAAAACCTCCACCATCTAATGATATAAAAACGGGCGCCCCCACCAACCTACAACTACAGTATGTCTTAAAAAAAGTGGCATAAATTTATTCATGAGTCGCTGATCGCGTTTCAGATAGGTCCCTTGTGGTTTTATTACCGTGTTTACTGCGGTTACGCGCCGACAACGCTGCTGTGGGCACTAAAATGGTGGCCCGAAGTGTAATTGTAGATTTTGTGTAGTACTTCAACGTTTGTGGACGTTTTTTGGTTGATTTAAGTATTGGTGTGAGTGTCTTCATGGTGGGTGATAGTGATTTTGGCGATTCTTTTTTTGAATTTATTTTGATTGATTGAAAGTTCAATTTATGAGAAATTGTTAAACATTGTGACTGTTTATTACTTAGTTCCATTTTTGTTTGCTTTTACGTAACTGAATCCTTAATGGTTATTTAACCAATAACCAACCAACCACAACCTCTACCTAAATCTAAAGTTTTTGATGACGTGCCGCTAAAACTGATCTTAGCCAGTTATGGAGGCTACATTTTTAGGGATAGCTTTTAGCAATGCAGAAGCAGCAGCTACAACAATATTTGGGATACAGAATTACATAAACAGTTCACAATGCAAACATCTGGGGGAATCCTAAGAAATAATTCGATACGGAACCTTAAAAAAACTTGATACAAAATGTAATTCTAAAAACGTTTTCAAAATAAATCCAAACAATGTGAAAATAAACGAAGCATATCCCAACAGTCTGTTTAACTTCAACCCAATGATAATGTCATATACGCCGCAAATTCGTACTACAAATAAATTGCTCGATTTTATGTTTTTTCAAGCTATAAAATCGATAAAAGGTTTGCCATCAATGTACCAATGTTATGACCCGAAATATCATTTGTATACGAATTGCCTTTTCAAAAGTTTGCAAATATATACCGTAATGTATGTTAAAAATAATGTATGAAGTTGACAACGAATCGTGAAAGCCTGACTAATGTTGCGAAAATATTTTTGAATGATGCGTGATTATGTGAACGCTTCGCGGATTTAAATCTTGTTGTGTTTGCCTTTTAAAAAGTTCATTGCAAACAGGCAGTCTATACTGCATATACAAGGAAATACAATACTACTGCTAAAATACAATGTTATTAAAATACTGCAGAGAATCATAATATTGCCAACGGTTTACTATTCAATCTTAACGTTTATCCTAAATAAGTCTTTATCAGTAAATTTTGATGAGCGCCCTCGCCCTTGATCTATCAAAATAGATATAGATCGAGAATCAGTCTCAAAATGATAAATCCAAAGGTATTTTTTAGTTATTTGCGTGCAAAAACCCATCATATTCATAAACTAACAAATAGAAACTAAATAAAAGCTTGTAAAATACCTTTGACTCAAAGAAAAACGTATTGACAGAGGCATCACCGAAAAGTACATTCCTTAAATTTGTTAAAAGGACTAAAACATTCAGCTGCAAAGAAATCATACCATACATACATTCAATTCAAACACAAAAATTAAACGAGCAACGGAACATCACGCGAGAATTCCCCGAAAACACCCGAACTTTTTTCATCATAAAGCAGTTTTGAAATAATCTAGGGAGCTGCCTTGAACCAGTCAGGTTCAAACAAAACATACAGCAGTGCGATTCTGTAACCATCTCACCGTGAAAACTTAGGTGAAGTGAGCGTGGAGTGAACTGTCAGTGTCATCTTACCAGATACTAGGGATTGACCAAGCATACATTTACAATCATAAAAGAGATTTTAATAATATTTTTTTAGCCTAATCCTATTGATATTTTTATATAATTCAAAGCTAGTATTTTAGTGGTCAAAACATTAATATTTTGTGGGGTTTTACTTAGTGCATGTCGCACAGACTGCGGCCCCGCATCGCATGTAAATTACACGAATGTGCGTCAATGAGCAATTGTAGATCGAGTCTAGTAAAGACTGCGACGATGTTCAGCGTTGTTATTAACCCAAAACTATTGAATTAGAAGAGATAACCGAGTGTGTCAAGTCATCGAGTGCTAACGGATGCCTAGTTGACGGACCATAGAATGTAATCCCACGTAGTTTGTGTGGCGTGATCACTTCACCCGATTCACGACACTAATTGTCGTAAATCGGGTGAAGTGAAGTTGAAGTGCTTAATCACTGTCGTTATCACATTGCAGATTGCGTGATCACTTCACCTTCCCTTCACCCGATTCACGACATTTAATGTCGTGAATCGGGTGGAGTGAAGGTGAAGTGATAAGATCACGCCGCGCTTGCGCGTTAGTCACTCATCACATTAGAGATTTGTTTTTACATATTTAACTTGTAAGGCGTCATGTATAAGAACATTAGGAAATTATGGTAATAATATTAATAATTAATATAATACACCATGGCGACCCTGCCTTAGAGTCTGCCAAGGGGCAGATTAAGCAAAGTTTTCGTTGAGCGATTTTCAAAATGTGTAACTCTAAAGTAGAAAAAGACGAGGTATTCGTCAATCAAAACGCGGCTGGTGGAGGTGTTGTTGACGCCGAAGTGGTGTTGCCATGGTTACGAGATTCGAGTGGAGTGATATATGGTACATTCCGAATTGCACTGTAATCGACTACAGCGTGCTTACACCTTGACCCCAATTATTCTGCTGTATGGTATTTATCTATTATTCCCCGCATAATCTTACCACGCCGTACGGTTGTCAAGCGTGGTATTTTGACAGTTCAAACCGGTTTCGGTCATTGTGTCATAGAGAATACGTTTTCGCAAATTATTTATGTGAGCGCTGTGTGCGATGATGACTTAATTCGGAATGAGCCATATTTCACGCCGCGCAAGCGCGTTAGGCGCTAGCGCTGTCTGGCTATATAAGGACTTACTAGTCTAGGGAAAAAAGAAAAAAAAAACAAGGTTGAGATTCTGACTGCGCTTCTGTTTTGCAATTTTATTGTAAGTAAAACCCCACAAAATATTAATGTTTTGACCACTTAAATACTAGCTTTGAATTATATAAAAATATCAATAGGATTAGCATTAAAAAATATTATTAAAATCGATCATGATTGTAAATGTTTGCTTGGTCAATCCCTAGCATCAGTAGGATGACACTGACAGCTCACTCCACGCAAGTATTCACGGTGAGATTTTTACAGAATCGACATGCTGAACGTTCAAAAAAATCTCTTCGTCCAAAGCATTTTGTTTGAAAACTCGACAAAGTTCGGAGTTCCGATTCAAATTGATTCCTGAATAAAAAAGTCGTTGTTATTTTGTGTTGAGACGCAACAAAGCCGTGCAAACTCATTGGAGCTGAATTGTTGGTTGAAGCTATAGTACTGTTATCAAAATGATATTGATGGAATCATTACGTTTTTGCTTCGATAAAAGAAGAAAGAGACAACGGGAGTATAATGAAAAATCTTTTAATAGATGTTGATACTCTTTCTTGGCTTCATCAATGTTATACATATTTTATCTTTGCGTTCTTTTGTCACTTTTTCTAGATTATTTGAATTATCTGCCACAATCACCATGACTGTGATGATGTCACCTAGTCAATTCCGGCCACAGCATTTGCATTCCATTCTGGCTTCTGGTAACGTTGGATGTAGAGAACTTCCATGAACTCTGGAAATATAGCTAGACCATTAGCTCCATTGACGATGCTATAACTTATTACTGTAATTAGTTTAGCTTTGAGGTCATCACGTTTTGCACCTATTTGAGAACTCCTTTTTTTAATTATTAATTTGACGTCATAATGTAATCAGTTATTGTCATTGTTTTAATATGCTGTCCTAGCTCTTTTGTCAATGATTTAAATCGTTAGATTCGCTTAACCGCATCATAAAACGGTCATGTTTCTGTTTTGTTGACAATGACATTTGAAAAGTATATTATCGTAGTAGTGTAGGTATCTATAGTGTTTGGAGTGTCGTATCTATAGTGCGTGATATATGTGAGAGAACTCTTCTCAGTATGGACACTTTCACGCGACCTATGTAAGGTAAGCGTAAATCTAACGAATTAAAATTTGTCTGCTGTGCGTACTTTTAACTCATCTACATCATCCTCTTCCTTTTTCCTATCTTCATCTTTTACTTCTAAAACAACCAAAGATGAATTCGTTCTGCATTTTCATCACCACACACAGTTAGTTATCTCCTCAAGTAATTTCATCCTATTATTACCGACATCGTAAACAAAATGCTTATAAAAATGTAAGTTAATTGTTGGCAACCTATTAGGAGCAGCTCTTTGATCAGTGAACGGAACGGATATTCGATGCTATATTTAGCTTCCCTTTTGAACAGGGATATTTAATTAATAATTTTTAATGTCGCCTTTCAGGGAAAATTTATAGTATTGGAGTGAAAAGGATACGTTTATGTAGGTGTTTTTGTATTTAAACGAAGCTTGAAGAAGGAGCTATATATTTATGAAATAATAGCTGCATCTCATAGTTTTACCCGGATAAGTCTCGATTTCGTTTGTGTATCGGGATAAAAAGTATCTTATGCTTTAATCAAGACCATGGTCTACTCATGTGCCAAATTTCATCGAAATTCGTTCAACCGTTTTAGCGTGATAGCGCAACAAACAAAGATATGCTTCATGAGATAATTCGTTTATACAGTCAAATGCACTGAATGAATTTTAAGTAATTGTGGGTCGTTGGGGTTAGAAGACCCACCGCCAGTGATGGTTTTGGAGTAAGTCCTTCGAAGCACTTCGAAGTCCTTACAAGCTGTAGGCTCAAACTCAGGCAGGCACATTCATCATCATCATTTCTTTCTTTTCCATACTTCCCGGTTCCGTCTGTCTCTCATCCAGGCAGGCACACACATTATTTCACCACTACTGCTCTTAAAACGGTGCAGAAAATATCGTGAGGAAACCGGCATGTCCTAGAGCCAAACATTTTAAGATTAGTGACACCCACACTGCACCCGCGTGGTGGATAACGGCTCGCTCCCTCTCACAAAGAGGCGTCCTGTGTACCAGCAGTTGGAACACTATAGACTAATTATACAGGGAGCTGGAAGCTGGTGTACCTACATCTTAAGCAGTATAATTATTCCTTGATATCAGGACTTCCTCTTGATATCAGGACGGCCACCAGTCGGTATGCATTTAAGCGGAAATTGCAGAGTTATTTTCAAAACAAATAGCGTAGAGTCATCTCATCACCTCTCTCCTTTGAATTTGTGTATTAAATATATATTATAAGTATATATTATAGTAAATAGTATGTAAATGTATATAACCTATTTATGTATTTGTGTATCTAGTTTTAATAGTTTTTTTTTTTATCATTGTTCCTCTCAAACAAAGCACCTGCCATCCAATCTCTTCACCACCCTTGGTTGACTGGTAGAGAATGCCTAAGGCATTAAGTCCGCCTTTGTACCTTTTTGTGCGAAAAGTTTAAATAAATAAATAAATTCCTTCATAATAATTACCTACTTAACTAAAGTCACATAATTACATTATCATAGACTCGTAGTATTGTATACCGTATGTAAATAAAAAAAATCTAAAATATTTTTCATTTGTTTCAGGTCCCTTCTAAAGATGTACCTTGTATGGATTTACTTCGCTGCTGCAGTATTAATTCATTCGTGTAAGTATGATCACTAGTATTGAATTGTTTTCTCGTGTGTCCCTTATTTCTGTTTCATTAGTTTTCAGGACGTTCAATGTTTGCCAAAGGTTTGGTCCTTTGGTACAAAACCTTTGTGACTGATATTTTAATTGAATACCCTAAAATCGATAACTATATTTCGATGAATTTATCAAAATAATGACGTATAGTTATTCCATTTTTATTCTGTTAAACATTTATTACAAACATGACACATACAACTTTATCACTCAACAAAAAAACAAGTCCTTCATTGTCAATAAAATAGCAACATGGCTTTACGATAAACTCTTTTACAAACAGTCACCAGTTCACCGTAACTTTAAAACAATTGTCGCTGCACCCGACATACGTCACTAAACTGCACACAAACAGAATTCCCGAACACCAAAACAAAGCCGGCAATTGTTTTATTTTTTCTTCACACAACCCCGCAAAATAATCACGAACTCACGGACACGCTCAGTTAGTTCCATTCATTCGTTCACTCATTCAGTCGGTTTTTCATTCACTCTTTGAGTTCAGTTCGCATAAAAATGCTGTAATGAGAACGAAATTTTTGTAACATAGCACGGGGGTTCAGAATTTGTGCTATGTTTGGGATTTGGGTGACCCTAAAAGGGTAGGGCTGTTACGTACATATTTTATAGGGTTTGGTATTTTGATGCACAAGTACCTGTGATTTACAATATGATAAATATTGTTCGATGAACCAAATTGTACAAAATTTTATACAAAAACCGATATGATATTGAAAATTCAGGGTTTTGCTGTCGAACATGGATAAATATTTCCACAAATATTATTTCTTTCTTTTCTTTCTTTTTTCTTTCTTTTTTGCCCCTAATTAAAATATTTATTTATATAATTTAAAAGCTAAAACTCTTAAAATAATAATAGTAATATGTACAAGTATATAAAAAAGGGAAAATAAATTGAGTAGATTAGATAGACAAAGAATTGATTGAATACATAAATTATCTTTAAGATTATGAGTCGTATAATTTTATTTTTCTATACTTTACAATACGTTGGTCAATTATTTAGGTTACTCTTAGCAGTTAACATAAATAAGTTTAAGTAATTATTATAATGTTATTAATTACTTAAACTAATAACTTCATTGAGATTACGCAGACTTCCCATTAAATATCAAAAAGTTTTTCTTGTTACTATGGCCTGAGTTCACCAACATTCAAACCACCGGTTAGGTATTTAAACAGTTGGTTTATGTTAAATTTCCTAGGGAAATTTTTTAAATATAGAACTGATTAAATATTTAATCGTTTGATTTAAATGTTGGTGAACACAAGGCAAAGTAGTCATCCCTAATTTCAGAAGCAAATTCAGAAAGAAATTGTAACCAGTAAAGAAATTCCGGTCCTTATACTGATCGTCTGGGATGGACATTCAATTAAGAGAAAAGAAAAAAATACTTTTATTTAAAGTAAGTATCGTATTTTAAGGACTAGTCCTTAAAATACGATACTTTACCAAAATAAAAGCATTTTCTCCAAAGGACCAAATTAAAATATGAAATATCTGGATATTTTATATTTTAATTTGGTCGTTTGATAAAGAAACTAGGACCAATTTTCTATTGGGTTCAGTTACGATTTATGGAAAAAATTGAAATAATGTTGGTGGAAATTCTTGCTCAAATACTTTTGGTGTGGTTGAGTGGGTGGGTGTTTCCTAATTAATTATGTCCTTAGATTAAATAATAATAATAAATTAATTTATTTCGGGTAAATAATACACAAAATTAATTAAAATCATAAAATAAATCAAATAAAATGAAATCAATAAAAAATCTGGACTCACAAGTTAATATTATAGAGGTATGAGGAACAGGGTGTAAAGTTCACTCATACTCTATAGAAAAGGGAGAATCCTCCGACCAGACGGGTGTTGTGTCTGGCGGACAACTGCCCGATGTTTCATGTCGGGCCGTTGTATCTATGCTAGTTGCGCGGTAAACTTTGCTTGCGCGATGCAGGATTTTGCGTGACGTCAGTATGACGCGTTATTCGCATGTGGCGTTGTAGATACCGCTACAATATAACTCTGAAATCACCACCCCATTTTGAGCAAGCATGGCCATGGTGATCAATGCTCGTGCCTTCTCTATATGAGAAGATACAATTTCCCTGCAGTGAGGCAATATTAGGCTGGTATTTATTATCCTTTATTTCATTTAAACACCTAAGAATTACTTACATTTTTAAATATTTTTATAAACAAAAAAAAATTAAATTACTAGAGGAGCAAAGCATAACAGCAAGCCAATTTGGCAAGTCTTCGGATGAGTATAACAAGTAAAAACAAGACACAATCAATCAATATAAAATCAAAACAATCAGTTTAAACAATTCGTTCAGTTATTGTAAAAACAAACACTTTGATGCAATTAGCTCAACCTTATCCTGAATACGCAACCAATTGATTTGGTTATGAAGTGATACGTACAAGATAAATGAGTCTCGATTCAAAGGGATACCTACAAACAATTCAAAATGTGGCTGTGGAAACAGCGGATACAGTAACTTACAGTAACGTACAGACACACCAGAGTGCCTCTGACATTCAAGGCATAGACAAGTAATGAGGTTACGTCTGGCCCAGATTGAAAAAAAAAATATTTTATTTTATCATTTGCTAATATTTTACATATTATTTATTTATTTCTGTAACTGCCCGTGACATCACAGCGGGCCCTATCAGAATATCAGCGCTGCGACATTTATTTTTTAAATGTCGCAGCATCATGCTGAGATAGGAGCCTTTTGGCCTCGTAAAGGACTTTCTGTTTCATTTTCCTTTTGTTACTTTTTTTTATATAATTTGGGTTTTTATTTCATTGTATTTAGTTTAGTTTGTAATCTTCCTGTATGAGTCGCAATAAATAGGTACTTTTTCTTTCTTTCTTTCTAACTTCTCAAAAATATTGACTGGAGCAAAATATAAGATTTTCCATTAATCATTGGAAATATTAGCTTATATTATGTAAAGTCTTTAAAATTGTTTAATTTTTTCTTGGATTGAAAGATCTTTCTGACCATCATTCAACATCACATAAATATAATTTATTTGTAAAAACATGAGTAAGTATACAGTATAAATTAGAGGTTGTAAAGTAAGGTGTTAGGTTTTTAATTATAACCTATGTACAGGTTTTACTATAGATATAGATTTTGGCTTAGGTACAAAGTAAAACTTGTATAAGTAAACAAACTATACAGTGTGGCAGACACATCGAAGCGCAATCTGTTACCAAATTCATGGGAATTCAGTACATAATTGTGAACCCTACTGTGTTAAAAATTGTCGCCGATTTTTTTTTATGATTTCCCTGTCATCCTTTGTACGAGTAGTAACTGAATTATAGAACTAAATCTATCTTCCAAACGAATTAAAACGTTATAAAGGATAAGGACTTAACTGAATTAGATAGCAAACTAAGAAGAAAAACTATCCACTAAATGAAATTAACGCTAACGACCGCGACTTACTAGTTTTAGGTCGTAGATTCGAACCCTGACAGACGCTTTACTTTGAATAAATTATTTCATCACCACTGCTCTCAAAATGTTCAAGGAAAACATCGTGAGCAAACTTAGAATCAAAAACTCGAAGATATGTGACATCTACTAGTCCGCAATAATCCCGCACTGGGCCCGCGTGGTGGATTATGGCCCATTTCCTTTCACCTGAGACACCACAGTCTCACCTGAGGAGCCCCGTGTCCCAGAAATTGGAACATTATAGGCTAATAATCGAATTAACGAACCTTTACCAGATAAAGAAACAATAGTGCAAGTCTTATTAATAGCTGAGTACGGGCTCCATAAAAACAAGTTTGTGATAAGTTTCGATAACTTTCTACACGTACTTGAATAAAATTCAATACAATATTTTTGCGGCTTGCAGCAGAATCAACTCTGTGCTCGAAGTATTTTTCTGTAACAGAAATGTTGAGAATTTATATTCTGTGATTTCCATAGTCGCTTCCTCTATGTCCACAAGCTTAAAGGAATTGAAATGTCAATTCTCGAACAAATTACTTTGGAATTTAAAATAAGAATTGAACTGTTACATTGATTGCAAGACTCATTAATTCCATTCGTTTCTTTCATTCAGTCATTCGTTCTATCGAAGTTAATTCACTTCAGCTAATATTGTCTGTGCAGTCGTTTTTAATTAATATCGTTTTTTGTTTTAATTGTTTCGTTTTTCATAAAGTCTGTATTGGAAAAAATTCTTGCTTCAATTTTCTTGGAATCAAATGTGAAATAACTTTACTGGATAATGAAAACTTACCAATTGTTACAGAGAGAAATGAGTTCTGATTTGGATAAGAATTTCATTTCAAAATTCTCATATAGATGAGTTATTGGTTTTGCTATTTGGTTCTTAGAATCAATATTGACTAACAGAGGTATCGTGGTACGAGAACATTGAGGTTTGGACCAGATTCGGTACATAGGCTTCAGTGAAACCACATTATGTAATATAGGTAGATGTATGTTCTATGTACTGTAGAGACTGTATAGCTCTACCTATAGAAGTAAATGCAGGCTGGTTATAATTGCCGGTGTGTTCCATTCGAACGTTCAAGAAATTGTCAAATATTTTTATTATGTTTTTTGTTTAGTAATAGAAAAGGGCTAGAAGTGACGTGTTGATGTAAAGTCGAGAATATATATTTAATTCAAGTTAATATTCTTTTAATTATAACGCAACACATGCGTAGCATAATCGTTACGCTCCACAGTACACACCGAGTACTCATGTTTTGTAACCGCTCATAATATATAAGGACCAACATAAGGCATTTAGTTCGAGAGGAGAATACCTATGCAGTAACGTTTGGAAATGCGTTTTGATCGGTAATCAAATGACCATCTACAATCATAAATAATTTATCAAGTGTTAATGTTCTAGTTTAGTAATAACATTAATAATTATTATATAAACGTTACTTAAAGTTAGGTAATGATCAGCGATAGTTTAACCATACAGTTTTAACGTTTAAATGTCTCTTTATCTTTAATCAACGTTTATAAATAAAGCGGTATGGTAATTATCCCGAAGTAAAAATTGTAAGATGCAAAGCAAAGAAGGTTTTTCTTCCAGTTTTCACTGCTTTTTCAACAAATTTCATAACTTTTAAAATAGTACAAGTGATTCTAAAATCGATTTAGTGGAAATATCATTAATTGGAAACAACTATTTGAATAGACTATAATATTCTTCTACCTTATGCTGTCATCTGTCTATCTCTTCAATCCCTTTGACAGCACAGCTCCTAATACTGAGAATGCGAAATCTTATCTTCCTGTCATAATAAAATCAACGAGAATACTTAAGGGGGAAGCGCTAAGGAAGCCCGCGAAGTTCAAATTTTCTTACGTTTTTAGCAATTTGCTGGCCAGTATTAAGTTGTACGTCGATCAAAATATGATTTGCGGCCGTAACAAATATGTATTCATAGAATCATATCATTAGAATCAGTAATACAACTTGTTAGGTTAGTATAATCCCAAAGTGTCAAGATTTCATGAAATAATTATTCTGTGGGATTACTTGGTCTTAGAGAACTCTCTAAGACCAAGTAATTCCACAGAATACACAACTGTGTTGATAACTTTAATGATTATAATTCTGTAAATACATATTTGTTACGGCCGCGAATCATACTTTAATCAACGTACAACTTAATACTGACCAGCAAATTGTAAAAAACGTAAAAAAAATGAATTTCGCGGGCTACCCTGGGCGCTTTCGGATTAAAAGACTCCTTTAACAGGGTACATCCTTATCCTGGCCAAAGGCGAAACACATAAACTATAACCACACTATACACCGCACAAAACTTGCGATATTAAGGGCTGGAATTAAAGGCCGTGTCTCGCCCGAAGCGTATTCCCGATTTGCAACATGATACCTGCTCTTCATAATGTACATTATATTATTCTGAACTATCTTTTACCCGCAGCGTCAGCTATAGTTACCGAGCAGTGTTGGTCCAGTGGTAACAGCCCCGACTTACATGTTGTAGGTAGTGGGTTCAAACCGAGGCAGGCCCTTTACTTTGTGTGATTTAATCATCACCACTGCTCTCAAAACAGTGATGGAAAACATCGTGAGGAAACCGGCATATCCTAGAACTAAACATTCGAAGACATGTGACATCCACTAACTCGCGCCGTTTGGTGGATTATAGCCCACCCCCACTCACAGAGACGAGGCCTGTGTCCCAGCAGTGGGAACGTTATAGGCTGATTATGATGTCCTAACCCAAGTCATGTGCCAAATTTCATCGAAGTTCTTTCAACCCGAAAGGCGTGAAAAGGTAACAACAGACAGAGAGACTTACAGCACCTGGCGATAAATATTGCACATCGACCTTTGGAAAGAGACAATCGGCTAATTTCGGCTTCGTAGAGCGTTATCTCTGTCACACGAAATACAAACAGTCCGGTATCTATTAGGAGCTGTTAAAACAATTATGATTTGCTTCTTTTGATAATTATTTTTATTCTTTGTATAAAATGAAAAAAAAAGGTAAAGGTCGATGTGCAATATTTATCGCCGGGTACTGTAGTTATGTATAAATAAACATCCATGAATATACAGGCTGGTTGCGATGTCAATGTAAAGGAGAATAGCGTTTCAACCCTATTCTGTTATGGAGAGATTATTACCATCTTATACCTTATTACCTTCAGTTAAGGAGAGGTTTTTGATTGATCACAAGTTAGCTCTGGTTTTCTAATGTAAGACAATAAAATTGCTATTTTAGTGCCTACAATTTATTATGAAAACACTTACTGGCAAACTTGATTTTCCTCTGAATTTTTCATTCGAAACGTGACAAATAAAAACGAATATATATTTATAGCGTAAATGTTAAAATATATAAGAGTAACGTTATAAAGAAAAACAATGTTATTGTGAAATATCTATGAGTAATGCTATCTCATTTCAGGAGCTACTTGTATTAATGAAAAACATATCCCTTTACTCCCCCAATTTAATAAAAACACAGTATATTACAATAGTACATTATTATAATGTTATGTTATTGTTTTTCCCTGGAAATATAAGACCTGATGTCATATTGAAAATCAGAGGCGAGTTATTTGGAAATTATGCACGAGTATGTCTGGCTTGTCTGGCTCAAGCAAAGAAAGTAAGAGACATAAAGCTGTTGTTAAACCCTCGGGCTTCGTGAGGGTTTTGGGGTGCTCGCTCACCCTTGCGAGCTGATACCAAATGTTTATTCCACTGTGAGTTACATTATAAAAATGTAGTCTAATTTGAACCTTATTACACACATGCTATATATAATCGGCGGAGAATCTCGACACCGCGATCTAAATTTTGAACTCAAATAAAAAGTGCCATCTATCGGTCCCGATCATAACTACCGTTACAAACAGTTGTAGTGCAACATTGATTTGCGGGCGATATTTGGTACTTGCCGATAGATGGCTGCACAGCTGTAACGACCAGTATTTACATTTTTCTTATGGACTCGGATCGGAATTTCTGGGAGGGGGCTTGTGGGTAAGTAATAACAGCCGCACGGGTCGAACGATCAGGTTAAGCTACGCTTGCCGCGGTTGGTCCGGGCCTTCCGAGAATTAGCGGGATTGTCCGAAAGGGTTACCGCTGGCCCGAAACATAAAGGGCTAAGGAAGGAATACGGGTGGGTTTTAGTCAGTAAGAGTTTGACACTCCCTTCCGCTCCACCCAGAGCGGGAAGGGTCATCTGATGATTTCCCATCCTCAAAAAAAAAAGGCTAAGGACTCGAGTTCCTTAGTTTCTTACAACACTATGTGCCCAACCCTTTGGGGAAACAAAACGTGATGTTAAGTTATGTTATTTTTGAGCTTTACTTAAGACATAAAACAAAAAAAAAAAACAAAAAACTAGCAAATACTCCTTTTTTATTTTTTTTACTGTTTGTATTTCTTGTGTGTCCCAAATAAAATAGTTTTCTTTCTTTCAAAGGTTTTCGATAGTTTCCCACAACTTTTACTGTGTTTATTAACTGATTTTTCAAAGCTAAGTTTGTTAATAAAGTGTGGAACGTTATTGTTTGATCTGTCAAGCGAACCCATATAAAATGAACAGAGTAAAATGATGTTATTTCCTAATTATACTTACTCGTGCTTTAAAGTTTCCATCATAACAACAGAACAAAAGTTTGTGGTCCTTTGTGGCGGGATATTTGTTTTATTAGAAGTTAATGTAGTCTAAATTAATTATAAAACGCTCCGGGGAAGAGAATAGGATTTACGTGTAAGAACATGTTACATGTAGCCAAATACAAAATAGTAGTTTTTGAACATCAGTTTGAAGTTTTATAATTATCTAGTTTTTATTTTTAAACCAAATTACTGATCCATTTATTTTTAATATGGTATTTTGGATTAAAGATATTATAATCATTCTCTTGACCTTATTCCAATTTATTTATGGGTCGCAGAATGTCTTCTTAATTCTAAATAAATTTCTTTATTAATCGTCATCTCTGCAGGTAATCACCCCATTTCTACCCATATCATTTAGTTTAAAATCACATGCATCATATTACAGGAAATCATCATTAAAATACATTGCCTATTGCATTTTATTAAATTACATTTAAAAAGATTACATTGATACTACTGAATAATTTATAAATTAGTTTGCAGAAGCCTCCCATAAATGTATATTTGTACGTCAAATGGCAAAACATAGAGAAACTATAATATAACAATTGTAACACTTTGTTTGTGAAGTATTGCTTGCTTGTTATAATAATGGGACTATATGTATATTATGTTGACTGATATTCTAACTAGGTATGTAATCTAATGCTTTTATCTGACATTTCCTGCTATTTTTATTATTATTTCTACACCACCAAGTGGTAGGACATAGAGATCATAATATACTTGACTGTAACACCTATTGTAAGCTATTTCTCAAATAAACGAATTGAATTGAATTGAACATCTTGCATACTTTTGTAACCTGTAGGGTGCTTCCCGAACATAACAACATGTCAATGCAGATGTCAAATGTCAAATTTAAACTTAAATGCAGAAAATCTCAGTGAATCCTCAACGGTATGAATCTAAATAAAAATGCAAGTTGTCCGATTCAAACCACATCTAATTGAACACTAACATGTAATATACACCCGATAAAATACATAGAACAATGCAATATGTCAGTGTCAATGCACTGCCAAATGTAGGTCGCGTGCAAAGTGCGAATACGCGAGCCTAGTGACTAACTTATTGTAATAAATATATGTATTTTAAAACCCATGTACGTGCACCGTACATAACCTATGTGTATAGATAAAGACTATTTATTAAAATTATTTAATAAATAGTCAACAAAATTATCAGAAAATTTAAAATTCAGTGAGTAAGCGTATTAGTAATCAATAAGTGTTTACCTGATTAACAAATTTACACACAACGTCATCAACAAATATATAACTACATATACTCACACCCACCATTCTCTCGTTCATTCTTCCACAGCTCAAACCGACGCTTTCAAAATCCACTTTTCGCATCCTATCAAAGTAAACGCAATCAATGCTCTCATCAAACTTGAATTTGACAAATTCAATATAAAACCGCGTCAAAGTGTAACAAGTTATGAACTAAGTTAGTGCGACAAACGCCACTTGATCAATATGTATGTTCGTGTTGTGGTTCAGACTAAATCGACTTCGACAACTTTGTTGTGGAAATACTTGAAGCAAGGAAAGTTTTAACTTGTATTAATTGATTTGTCTGGGATGTCTAAATGATTAACATCACTGGTAGATGGCGTTCACTGGTGAAGTTTTGGGCCAACAAAATTTCATTAACTGTCGTGCTATCGACACGAAGAAGATGAAGATCACTTGTACCTACCTCTCCTAAAATCTAAGTCTCCTTAAAGTTTGAAGATTCTTGACAAATTAAAGGGATAATTACATTTTTAAATTCTGTCTTGAGGTTCGTCAACTTATCAACAATTCTTGAGATCCATAGATAGATAGATCCCACAAGGTGGACTGATAACCTAATAAAGGCGAAATTGAAATTTGCTGGATGCGTGACGCACAGAACAGGTCGAAATGGCGCTGCAGTGGGAAGGCGTATGTCCAGCAGTGGACATCTTTCGGCCAAAATGTGGATGATGATAGATGGCAAATGCCTATTTTCACTAACACTACACTTACTACACTACAAGCAATACCTACGTAACAGCCTTTAATGTTTCCACTGCTGAGACACAGGCCTCCTCTCTGTGAGAGGGAGTGGGTTATGATCCACCACGCGGGCCCAATGCGGGTTGGTAGATGTCACATATCTTGGAATTTTTGGTTCCATGACATGCCGGTTTCCTCACATTGTTTTCCTTCACTGTTTTGAGAGCAGTGGTGATGAAATTATTTACACTAAGTAAAGCGACTGCCTGGGTACGAACCCATGACCTAGAACTCGTAAGTCGGGGCCGTTACCACTGGGCCACCACTGTTCTACACACTCTACAGGCAATACTGCAATGTAAAGCCTAAATATTATGGAACTGTTGGATTTTTAACTCTGGCCGTTGATCGAATAGTGCGCTTTTATTTAGGCATTACAGTTAGCTGACATCTAGTGTAAGCAAAAACGTGTAAATAAAAATAAAAAAATATATATACCTACTTTTTTTCTCTTAATACTCTCTAAACTCGTGATAATATTATTACTACGAGTTAATACTGCATACAAGAAGTCGACACATGATTTATGGTCACGTACAGGGGGGCTAAAAAGGTCACTTTGCCAGAATCATAAAAGGATAACATTATGAATCATAATGTTATCAGGGTAAAAAGGCTATAAACAGGCTTCTTCTGGGTAAGCTCACTCCATCGTAGACTTTGTCTGTGTCATCTCTGACCTAGAATAGAGTCAAGAGCAAATTTTTCTTTTTTTCGCTGCACTACGTAGGTATAATCAAAGAGATTTGGATTGGATTGATTGGTATTTTAGCACAGACAAAAAAAATAACCGAAAAATCCTTCACCAATGGGATTTGATACGATCAACTTAATAGGTAACTGTCCATTATGATTCATAATGTTATCCTTTTATGATTCCCCCAAAGTGGCCTTTTTAGGCCCCCAGGACTGATGAACCTTTATTCAAAAACATAATAATAAACGACTCCCCAAAATAAAATTAAGCACAGAAAAGCAAATTCACGATCGAATACTAATACGGGTATCATGATGATTGCTTAACCCCCCACACGTCGATGTTACGTGTATAGAACTGCAATTTGTCGGAACTACGCGGCAAGCGACGGTTGGGTAACAAAGGGCCTAACGAATCAGGCGCCATCTATGACGCGCTTCACAGATTGTACGTGGTTTCGGATTTATCTGCGATTTTGATCGTGTGTTTTATGTTTCTTTTTGGCTTGTGAATGAATGGGCAATAATTGTATTGATGATAAAGGCAAATGTTATACAGGATGGCAGGGACATCGTCGCATAATCTGACACCATGGATTCAGTCGGTCGATTCTGTAAAAATCTCACCGTGAAAACTTAGGTGATGTGAGTTTGTTTTTGCTAGGAATTGACACTATTGACAGCTCACTCCACGCTCACTCTTCTAAGTTTTCACGGTGAGATGGTTACAGAATCGCACTGCAGTACATGATTCTGGACCCCACTGCGTTGACATTTTTCATCGAAATTTTTAAAAAGTAATTGGTGTTCCATATATTTTGACCGCGTAGGTATTGCAATTTTGTAGAAAACAGCACTTGGAACACCGCAGCAAAGCACACAGCCGTAGTCAACTAGGAACCCTTATAGTTTCGCCATGTCTGTCTGTCCGTCTGTCCGTCCTCGCTTAATCTCTGTGACCGTTATCAATCACGCCGACAAAGTGGTAAAATAAAAATTGGAAAAGAATGTTTTATTAGGGTAGCCCCCCTATATGTAAAGTAGAAAGTGATTTTTTTTTTATTTCAACCCTAACGTGTGATATATTGTTGGAAAGGTATTTAAAAATGAATAGGGGTTTACTAAAATCATTTTTTGATAATGTCAATAATTTCGGAAATAATCGCTCCAAAAGTAAAAAACAATGTGTCCCCCCTCTAACTTTTGAACCATAAGTTTAGAAAATATGAAAAAAATCTGAAAAGTAGAACTTTATAAGGACTTTCTAGGAAAATTATTTTGAACTTGATGGAAACAACAGTTTTTGTACAAAAAAGAAAAATTGTACAAAATAATTTCTGGACTGTTTGTAGTATAATCGTATATGCAAGCATTTTTTTAACTACGTTTACATATTTTATTATCCTGAACGTATCTTTTTTCAAACAAAAACAAAAAAAGAAAGATTAAAATCGAATCCCAATATTTTAAGATCTATGATCGACTACGATTATTACGCGAACATAATGGATACCCACTTTTAAACTCATAAGTGGTAACACTTATTGTGACGGACGGAAAACTACGGAACCCTACACTGAGCGTGGCCCGACACGCTCTTGGCCGGTTTTGTAATTTTGGTTTGTTGGTTTAGTTGGCACAAATTTCCAAAGTTTAACGATTGATAATGATTTTTATGGTTAATTCAGTAAATATATAATTCTTGTAGTCGCGGCATTTTGTTCAACATACGAGGTAAAACAGAGCTGCAATGTGCAAAAAACCAAAGAAAATTTCAATTTGGCGGGCTCTCTGCGCATCCACCTTAAATATGTAGGTATTTATTTTGCAACAATAAAGTAAGTACAGACGCCAGCACATCAAGTTTCTACAATCTGTCAAAATTCTTTAATAGATTTTCAACTTTATCCCTAAAACACAAGGTTCAAAGTTGATTGGGAAAATTTGACAGTTTCGGGTAGCTTGATGTGCTGGCGTCTGTACATAAGTTTCAAATACCCTCAATAATACAGGCGGTAGCGCCGAGCGGCATAGCTCGTGTTATTTTAAAATTAAGTCCACGACAGTCTGAAATCTGCCTGTCTTAAAAGCTTTGTATCAATCATGATTAGTCAATTCGCAAGTATTTTAAATAACAAACTGCTTTGCTCTTCATTATATTAAGTCCTAAGTGTTCTGACACGTTAATATTGTTTCAAGAAGTTTAAAATTAACAAATTATACTGAATTTTGTAATTTTCATATTGAAATATACTGCTAAACAAAGCGGGCTTATTTTAGTTACCTATTTTTCAGCCGATTTTCTACAATTGCCGGTCGATTCTGTATAAACCTCACCGTGAAAACTTAAGTGAAGTGAATTTGTTTTTGCTAGGAATTGACACTATTGACAGCTCACTCCACGCTCACTTAACCCAAGTTTTCACGGTGAGATGGTTACAGAATCGCACTGCTGTTTTGCAAAGGCCTTCCCTCAAATTCTTCCAGGTATCCTTTTGATAAGCCATGGTCCATTCCTCTTTGGTAAATCCCGAGGTGGCACTTTTGCGACTCGGTACACGGCGACCAGGGGTGGCCCCCTGGTCGCTTACCGAGTCGCAAAAGTCGCAAAAGGCCACTTTAGCAGTATCATAAAAGGATAAAATTATGAATCATAATGGACAGTTAACTGTTAAGTTAATCGTATCAAATCCTATTGATGAAGGATTTTTGTGTTATTTTTTTTGTCTGTGTTAAAATACCTATGAATGCAATCCAAATCCAATCCCAATCTCCTTTCAATTCCTACGTAGTGCAGCGAAAAAAAGAAAAACACGGACTGGATTCGCCGTATTATGATTCATAATGCTATCCTTTTAGGATTCTGCAAAGTGGCCTTTTTAGGCCTCTAGGATCAGTCCTAGGGGATTAGTCAATTTCGATAGTGCAAGTGCAGTCCAAGTTCTCAGGAACTTGGACTGCACTTGCACTATCGAAATTTGTCCTTGATATCATTATCACGAGAGCTCAAACATCAGCTATGTATTCTCGGTCTACATTAACCGCCTATGTGTTGCATGTTACGTGAGGGATCTGCTATCCCTCTTTTTCGTTCGTAATTGCTTTGTCTGCTCCAACAAAAACATTAGAGAAACTACTGAACTATAGATAATAGAATTACAATGTGTTACCCCTAGTAAATACACGACACGCTTCTATCTAAATAACAAATACTACTTTGTGGATTACTGCTCGTTTCCCTGAAGCCCGAAATACATGGAACAATGAGGCTAACGATGTCGAAACTGTATTCGTGTAGTACATGCTGGCGATTACAACTCCATTTAGAACTTTAGCTAGATATTTTAGATGTAGAATTCTACATTTAGAATCCTGTACCGAAAGAACATTTTTTTTTTCTATTAGATTATTTTATGCTATTTTTCTTCATCTTCTTCGGCGTATCGATAATCCCTTTTGTGCTATTTTAACCGACTTCAAAAAAGGAGGATGTTGTGCATTCGGCGAGTTTTTTTTCTCGTTTGTACACCGATTTCTCCGTGATTACTGGTCCTATTTACGTGATTCTTTTGCGTTTGGTAGAGGAACCCCACGTGGTGGTCCCGTATTAATTTGATTGACTTTACTGGAGTAATTTTTCTATTTAAGCATGTGGATCTTCAGTGTAGGTAAAACTTACATTGGTGTAATTGCACAATATAGAAATAATGTAAATGCAAAGTATGCATAATGTATGTATGAGAAAAAATGTAAGTGTGTGTGTGATGCGAATGGGATGATTGTTCAATATGAGTGAGTAAAGAAAAAGCTTGCCTAATTAGGAATAATAATAATTTAAATATTTTACATCATAATGGTGGCTAGTCGATCAAAAAGTTCGTGGTTAAATAAATAATAACCGCTGGAATATTCTGCTTTGAGAGACTCAATCCATAGTTCGAAATGCCTTTAATAGTTAATAGTGTACTCACAGCAAAACCGCACAATCCCTTCAATCGAACGGTAACCAAGTTTGTAGTTTGTACAATTTCCGATACAATGTGTAACAGTGATTTTCCTTGAAATCAGCTATTACGTAACAAGAGTACAAGAAGTACAGTAACGATGCTGGACTTCTATGTAGTTTTGGTACGTGTAGGTGATTACTGTTCCATACACGAATTTGTTGAAGTAGCAATTCGAATTTCGTCTTGAATGACCAAATGTATTTGCTTTGATTAGGTACGCCTTTTTAAGTGGTTCTAATATAAATGTGTACTCAAACTCAAAGCATTTATTTCAATTAAACCATTTACAGGCACTTTTGAATTGTCAAGAAGTCGATCAGTCAGAAAATATGAAGCTAGTTGCCCATTTCAAAGCGTAGGTACCTATGGAGAAGAACGGGCAAAAAACTCCATGGACACTCTTTTTAAATTATATTTTACAAAAATATTAATTACCTACATCATTACTTTTGATTTTAAAATTATATAATGTGAGAACGATGTAAAAAATTAAGAAAGACGTACGCGTTAAAAGCGTCCAGAGTACAACAAATAGTACTTAACAAACAACAATCCAAAAATAAAATAATTAAAAATAAGCCGAGGCAGCTAAGTGATGACCAGCCCCAACTGACGGCGCCCGTTCACGAACATGACGCATAAATCAGTGAATGATGGTAATAACATATACCTTATAGCAATGTACCTAAAAGAAAGAACATACATTCATACATGAACTGACGCCTTCTTCCCATGGGGTAAGCAGAAGCTACAGAACGCCACCACGATACTTACATACGCCTTTTGCCTCGTTTACGTTGATACGTCTGGTCATACACGCACGCCAGTTCTGACTACGACGCAACTTGACCTTTCTGAAGACCGTGCCCCACCCGGCGTTTCTACTCACATCTGCCTTGTAAATAAGTTTTGTTAGTCGCCTTTCATTCATCCTCTCAACGTGACCAAACTATCTAAGTAGGTATACTCTTTTCAATTTTTGTCACTACATCTTCGTTTAAACCGCACCGTTGCCTTATTATATCATTCCTTAGTCTATAATTAGAACAAACGATACCTGTTAAAAGGCTATTCAAAAGATAAAAAAGTTATAGCCATCTATTAAAAAACAAATGAATGAAAGATGAATACTTAGGTCCTGATTACTTACACCAACTGGGAAGCTTTCTTTTTCATTATAAAATACCTAGTTGTTGTAAAAAAAAATGCCGAAAATCGCTTTATTGACATTAAAATCTTCGTTCCAAAACGCAAGCAACCTATTTCTTCTTACCATAAAAAGCTTGATAATAAAACCAGGTGAACCAATATAAGGAAACTATATCCGACATCGTGTCGTAATATCCCGTAGCTCCGGTAACTCAATATCGTGGTGCACAATATATGACTAATGAACAGAGCCGTAACTAGCCGTATTCAGAACTGTGTTATGTGTGGAATATAGAGCGTGATGTGTTTTAGTTTGGTTGTAGTTTAGCCCCAGTTTTGTGTCGTAATTTGAGTGTGAAAGACTGGTGTATTACATTTTTATATTGAGTTGAAAACTGTGATTTTTGCGCTATTGAGTACTGGCTTTTCTTTTTTTTAAATAATGACTTTTGGTTTTCAGATTTTATATAGTAGTTGTAATAATATATTTACTAACCGTATTCAGAATTCTGTTATATGTGGAAAATAGAGTGTGATGTGTTTTACTTTCGTTAGGCGTCGTAAATTGGGTTTAATGATGTATCAGACATTGGGTAAAGATAGCTTATTACACTCATTTTTGATTGGTTAATTCCTTTAAATAAATCATGTTCGTTTCTAGACATAGGTTGAATGAACGGCGCGGTAACTAGCCGTATTCATAACTCTGACATGAGTACCTAGAATATTGAGCATTTAATTCTGAGTCGTAAATGGAGTGTAGGCATTACGTTTATAAATGTTGGAATGAGGGTTTTCGTGAAAATTTACGATACCAGTTGGCACCACTGTGACAAGAGGTCTTCTAATATAAAATATATGATGACGTTCATCATTCGATTCATTCATTCGTTCATCATTCAGTCATGACTAAAGAAAATATAGGCTCTTTGACAGATGCCTGGACCTGACGTGTCAGTGCTGCCACCTAGCGAACGTCATTTCAGAAAACCCTCATTTGACTTAAAAACTGATTTTTGCGCTGCTGGTTAAAAATTGTTGCGGCTTTTCTTTAATCTTTCTTCCTTATTGGTAATCTTATCTTTTGGTCTCCATACTCACATTTATTCAGAAGTGTGTTCTGAGTAGACTATAGAACGAGATGTCTTTTTTATAGTTAAGCTTCGTTCATTAGAGTAATGGCATAATATAAAGCTTGACGAGTATGTTATCACTAGCTAGTGCAAAAAGCAAACTGTTTTTAGTAAATTAAAAAAAAATAGTATGCTTAAAAATATTTTTGAAACAAAATTCCACAACGTAAGCTAAGAAAATATAGACCCATCTTACTTCTGAGCCACGTATACAAGCTGTTCTCGAGGGTCATCACGAACCGTCTCGCCAGAAGACTTGACGAGTTCCAGCCGCCAGAACAAGCCAGTTTTCGAAAAGGCTTCAGTACCGTAGACTACATTTATACTGTTCGACAAATTGTACAGAAGACCGAGGAGTACAATCAACCGCTGTGTATGGCATTTGTGGACTACGAGAAAGCCTTCGACTCCATCGAAATATGGGCAGTTCTGGCCTCTCTGCAACGATGTCTAATTGACTGGCGCTACATCGAAGTGTTGAGATGTTTGTATGACGCTGCAACGATGACTGTCCAGTTCCAGGATCAGAAAACGCGCACCATCCAACTGTTCAGGGGGGTGAGACAGGGGGATGTAATATACCCTAAATTGTTTACCAACGCTTTGGAAGACGTCTTCAAGACGCTGGACTGGATTGGACAGGGTATCAACGTGAACGGCGAGTATATCTCACCAAATGTTGCACAGCCTAAATGAAGCCTCCCGGCGAGTTGGCCTCGGCATGAATTTGGACAAGACAAAAGTCATGTACAATTCGCACGTCTTGCCGAGTCCAATCCACATCGAAGGGTCGCTTCTCGAAGTTGTGAAGGATTATTGTCCACCTAGGATAAGTCAACCAGCTCGGTAGACACAACTTTGACAAAGAGGCAGAAGGATCCAGTTGGGTTGGGCAGCATTTGGAAAACTCCGTCAAGTCTTCTCGTTGCCTATCCCGCAGTGTTTGAAGACTAAGGTCTTTAACCAGTGCGTCCTGCCCGTCATGACATACGGTACTGAAACGGGGACACTAACGGTCGGGCTGGTACACAAATTCAAAGTCGCTCAGCGCGCTATGGAGAAGATATGCTCGGAGTCTCTTTGAAAGATAAAATCAGGAATGAAACTATCCGGAAAAGAACCGGAGTTACCGAAATAGCTTGCAGAGTAAGCAAACTGAACTGGCAGTGGGCTGGCCATGTCTGTCGATGGACCGATGGTCGGTGGAACAGACGAGTCCTGGAGTGGAGACCGCGTATCGGCAAGCGTAGTGTGGGACGCCCCCCAGCTAGATGGACGGACGACCTAAAGAAGGTGGCTGGGGTAGACTGGATGCGGAAGGCGGAGGGCAGGGTGCTGTGGCGCAGTCTGGGAGAGGCCTATGTCCAGCAGTGGACTGCGATAGGCTGAATTGATTGATTGATTGAAGCTAAGAAAATATTTTTTTCTAATTAATCTGTAGCGGCATCTACACCGCCACATGCGAACTACACATTATACTGACGTCGAGCAAAATCCTGCATGTCGCAAGCAGAGTTTACCGCGCAACTAGCATATAAACAACGACCCGACATCAATGAGGGTTTTCTGAAATGACGTTCACTAGGTGGCAGCACTGACACGTCAGGTCCAGGCATCCGTCAAAGAGCCTATATTTTCTTTAGTCATGACTGAATGATGAACGAATGAATGAATCGAATGATGAACGTTATCATATATTTTATATTGGAAGACCTCTTGTCACAGTAGTGCCAACTGGTGTCGTAATTTTCACGAAAACCCTCATTGATGGGCAGTTGTCCACCAGACACGAGACCGGTCGGAGGATCCTCCCTTTTCTATGTAGGATGAGTGAACTTAACACCCCGTTCCCCATAAATCCATTAAGGAGAAATATAGACTTAACAAGTACAGCCTTAAATTACTAATCTCAAAAACAACACAATAAACAAAGTAGGAACCTAAAATAATTATTTTTAGGGTTCCGTACCCAAAGGGTAAAAACGGAACCCTATTACTAAGACTCCTCTGTCCATCTGTCTGTCTGTAACCAGGCTGTAGGTATCTCATGAACCGTGATAGCTAGTCAGTTGAAATTTTCACAGATGATGTATTTCTGTTGCCAATATTTAAGGGGGGCTCCTATGTAACAAACGTGTTTTTTTCGGCGTTTTTGCCTTGTGGTACGGAACCCTTCGTGTGCGAGTCCGACTCGCACTTGGCCAGTTTTTTAATTCCCAAAGCAGTCCAGCCAAAATTTTTAGTTCTCAAGCAGACGAAGTTTTAAGTAGAAAACCCTTTTTATCCACTTTGAATTCCAGCCTGAATACAAAATAAATAAGGAGGCTGGTATATCTACATCTTCGTTTGTTTGATAAATAAAAACTTTTTTGAACGAAAGCATCTGGGAGTTAAGGAATGCGGGCCTCAGTTTCGTAACATTATCATAACACGACAAGGCTGAATAAGATGTGGCCTTTGCATATTTTGTGGCTCAGAGGTTTAAGTTTTTGTTTTTATTTCATTTTGGAATGTTTTGAAATTGTTTGTCTTTTTTTCTTTCAATTTCTTTTTTGTTGAGTTTGTTTGGGGTTGTACATAGTAAGTTTTAGTTGGTAGATTAGTTTTTCATTTTAGTTTTGATTGTATCTGAAGCCAATAATCCACCTTAAGCGAGCGTGGTGATCAGTTCGTATGCCTTCTCTGTACGAAAAGAGGCATTTGTTCTACAGTGGGACAATAATAGACTGGTATTATATATTATTATTTATATTTATACATTTCGACTTATTATGTTTGTAAATAGAAGAAACCATATAGGGTTTATTTATAAGCGTTGCTTAAAGTTAAGAGACGTTTAAATGTCAAAAATGAACTGTTACTGATTCACAAAGCCAGCCAGCAAAAACTGATTCAGCAAGAAAATCAACCAATATGTTTTTGCTCTAAGAAAGGTAAAAAATGTAACGTCGAGAGAAACATCCATAATGGTGTATCATGCTTATGTCTGTTCAGTCATTCGCTACGGCATAGTTGTATGGGGTAACTCATCAGAAATAGATCGAATTTTCATTGCTCAAAAAAAGTGTATCCGCGCAATTTTTAATATGAAATGGTCTGATTCATGTAGACCTATATTTAAGTCACATAACCTTTTGACTGTACCCTGCATATATATCTTTGAAGTTGCCAAGTTTCTGAGATCCAATCTTGCATTATTCGAAAGAAGGGATAATACAAATAAAAGGAAAGCTGCACATTTAGATTTCGAGATACCAGTTCCTAAGTTGCAACTCTTCCGGAAGAGTTGTATCTACATGGCTCCCCTAATTTATAATGCTCTGCCGAAGTCAATTACCCAACTACCCTTCAAAAAATTTTGTTCGGCACTACGGAAGTGGTTGTTGCAGGAATGTTTTTATTCAATTCACGAGTTTTTTGCAAAATGTCCCTGTAAATTTTTTTCTCTTGATCAAGCATCAAAATATAGGCATCAGTAATTATTTAAATTATATGATAATAATTGTTAAATGTATTGTTTTATTTATTAATAATAATGTAGTAAAAATGGAAGTATGTAGTATCTAGGTATTATATAGGTAATATACTAATTGTAATAATATTTAAATTTTAAAAAGAATGTAATGCAAATGCACTAAATTGGTATTTTGTGCCTGCCTTTAATTGTAAATTATAATCTGTTTTTGCATACCGTTAAAACGGTGAGACATGTAGCACTATGCATTTTTAGGAACACCTATGTAAACACCATGTTTCTGGCAAATAAATATTCTATTCTATTCTATTCTATTCAAAAATGTATGCTCTTTTAACCGATTTAAAAAAATGAGCAGGTTCTCAATTGGGTTGATATTTTTTTCTTTATGTTTTTTTCCTCAAAACTCTGTTATTATAAGCCGATTTGCAAATAATTTTTTATTTGAAAGGATATACTTTCAGATTGGTTCTATGTAAATTTAATTATAATCTGTTCAGTAGTTTGGATTTAAACCAAAATTACTGGTAAAAATTCAAGTACCTACTTTTCCTTACCTTTCCTATGACTTTTCAATGGTGGCTTAGTGAGATTGTCATGTAATGCATTGTAGCTATAAGTGCCGTATCTTTATATAATTAACCAACTTCAAAAAGGAGGAGGTTCTCAATTCGACTGTATTTCTTTTTACACATAGGTTACGCGATATCTCCGGAAATTATTGTAAATCGATTTAAAAAATTCTTAATGGATAGGGTATGCCTCAGGGGTGGACCCATATAAATTTTATTAACTTTGCTTGGGCAGTTGGGGAGGGAAAACCCTCCCCCAAGTACCGCCACTTCGCTTCAATAATACGTATTTTTGCCACTTAGTTTATAATGATGATGTTATAATAACTTCCTGTCAATATTTACATAGCAAGTAGTGTTATACAAATTTGTGTGGGGTAAGTACAAATTGTACAAATTAAAAGTGAAAAATAAAAACTTATTTACTTGTGAATGTAATTTTTATTTTTTGTAAAAACGTTTTTTTCTGTACCAACGGATCACAATACTCATTTGTTTCCAAACATAAACAATTCCGAACATACCATGTACTGACTATGATTATATTAAATAACGAAATTTCCGACATATTTGTGTGCACAGCTGCTCTTAATCATGCGCTATCACAATATATTATCGCTCAAGCCACAAAAATGACGACCCGATCAAAACTATTCAATTACAGGGTTTGTAACATCACTGTATTTATAGTTCTGCATATTGCCGATACCTACTAATAAATTATGTTGTTCGATGGAATTGTAGTAATCCTGTCGATGAAGATTTGATTTGATTACAAATATTCGGATTATTTGGTTTTGTGTGTTAGGTTCCAGATTTACATGATATTGCATGTTTATGTATATAGGGTGGCAGGGCCATCGAGGGGCAACCTCTTCCGGTCATCAGTCCATGATTCTGAACCCCCATGCATTGCAAATTTTCGCCAGTTATTAAAAATAAAATTTGCTCTTGCATTCATTTTGACCGCGTAGGTATTGTACTTTTGTATGAACAGCTGTTTCTTTTTATTACCGACGCATAAAGTCTATGTTAGTCTGGAATCATGTGCTGAATTCATGCTCATGTCACCTTGAAATTGTTTGAAAGATGATTTATAATAAAGTATATTATAGTATCAATAAAGTATATATAGTATCAGTGTCAATAAAGTATATATAAATAAATTTATGTGTGAAGACTAATAAAGAAGTATGGAATAAGAAAATATGTTGCGCCGAATCCAAATAAATAAGGATAATGTCAAGAGAAAATACAAGAGTCATCACTTTGCTCCGTTTTTACAACCCAATCAGTTTTGATTTTGGTCCTTGTATCCAGATAATTTGAAAAAGTTCCCATTTAAATACAATTCTAACTTCTTAAATATAGTTATAATTTTTATAGCCCTCTGGTATATCTTTGGAGGCAAATATATTGGAATTTCCATTAAGATATTTATACAGCGGTATGGCAAAAGTTATGATATATTATGTGTTCCGCACTTCTGCGGTTCACACCGCGAACTACGAACCGAATAAAGACGCGGTAGCTACATGAGCTAAGTTAGACGAACTAAGCTTCGTTTCGCTTCGTTCCCAGTGTGGCCTGCGATTTAATTTCGGAAAACATTTGTGTTTATTTCCTGAACTCATTTCCTACTGAAATCGGACATAGGCCAAAAAGCGTTCAGTAACCTTACTTAATCGACTTTTTATAACACCAAAAACATTACAAGAAATACAAAACAATCTTCCCTAACGGCTACAGTAAAAATCCATGTTATAACAAGTTTAAAAACTAAACAACAGCTTAAAGTATGATAATGAAAAGCAGTTTACAAAGTACTTGAGGCGCCCGCGACGTCTGGGTGTCGGGTGTTACCAGATCTCATAAATATTTATCAGGCGACAACACTTGCATATCAAATTGCACGGAAAATGCTTAGCAGTTTCGTGAAAATTTTAAAATTTTGTAAGATTTTTCGTGGTCTGAAATAAAGGATATTTTTGGCTTGTTTAATTTTGGTTACATGTGGGATTTTTTTTTAATAAACTGTGCATTAAGAAATACTTAAGTACGACCGACGCACATTAATTATAATCATTAGTTACTGACTTTTCACTAAAGTATGAAGTCTATCTCGGGACTATAGGGTCCCGGCCTTTTGGTAGGCCATACGCCTGTGCCGGACGGCACGTACGTGTTCAACGCGCGCCTCAAAGAGATGTCAGCATCAAGTGAAGGGGTCCGTCAGGGCCGAAGCCTGCCGTGTCAGCGGGATTGTCCGAAAGGGTTACCGCTGGCCCGGAACATAAAGGGCGAAGGAACGAACACGGGTGGGTTTTAGTCAGTAAGAGTCTGACACTCCCTTCCGCTCCACCCAGAGCGGGAGGGGTCATTTGATGATTTCCCATCCTGAAAAAAAAAGCAGTAGTAATTTTATTGTTTTTAAGTATAATTATCTATGTTTAAGTCACCCCATATTACTAGTTTTTTTTTATTTGTAGCAAAATTGACTCAAAATATCGTATAATTTACCAAAAAACTTTTCGGTATCCATTTTGGAGGTCTATAAATACATATAACTGTTAATGTTTGATCTAAGAGCACTATAGCACTGCACTCAATGATATTTATAAGCGAGTGTTTTGCAATCTCGTCTAGAACTTTGAATTTATAACCATGTCGAGCCAACATACATGAACCTCCGTGTCTGTTTTTCCCAAAACAGGAAGAAGCAAGGGTGAAGGATGGTGATATAATAAGTGATAGGTATGTCTGAATGAGTCATATTATGTTCAGTAATACAGATAATATCTACATTAAGCTTTCTACCTATTAATGCATCTACATTGACACTTAAACCGTCCATTTTACTCAGCAGACCATTTTATATTTTGGTGCAAGATATTAATTGATTTACTCTCGAAAAAAATCATCGGATAATTCAGGTTCGTTAGGTAACGATATATCCGTTAACTTGTCGTCACAAAAGGAATCTGTTTGTGTACTCTTGTGGCATTTAATTTCATGCTGAGCTTGCAATTGTAGCTGATAATTTAAATATTTACACTTGTTGTCAATGTTTAAGATTTCTCTTAGGAGTAAACGACTTGAGTTTCTATAAACTCAAGTCATTTCCTCCTAAGAGAAATCTTAAACATTGAATTTATTTGCCTATGCAAATAAATTCCACTAGGGAAAGTTGATCTATAATTTACATTCATAAATGTTACGTTTGTCGATTTATTACATATAAATCTGAGTTCATAATTTAATTTTCCTTCATTTAAGTATTTGTTATATAGTATTTCAGTTCTATTAGTATTATTCATAGTTTTAGACCAGTTCTCTAAACTAAATTTAAATTCATGGGGATTACAGTCATTAGTGCCACCGATAATTATAACATAGTCACTCTTTGTTAGTTTTGATACTGTTTCGTTTTGAGATTTTAGTATCTCTTCCATTCTTGCTACTGATTTCCAAAAACTTGTTACACTGTAGCTTGAGCCAATTGATTTCTGTAATCGTTCTCGTATTTTCCAGCCCTGATGATCTGCTAATAATTATAACAACTTTGTTTTTATTACTTTCTGTTTGATAAGTTACAGGTGTATTTGTATTTGAGTTCTTGCCCGTTATAAGCTGCTGCGGTTTGTTAGATTGGGGGTCAATGTCCTGTACTCTGTTTGTTGTTGATGTTATATAAATAGATTCTTCAGCCGAGGTATTATGTTTGTAGCTATTTCTCAATTTTTCTGTTGGTTTTGGTGTGCTCAGACTGAATGGTGTGTGAATTCTGATAGGTGTAGAAACACAGTCTATTTTCCTATTTTTGTTTTTGGGAACTGATAGTGGGGTGTTAATCTTTATTTTATAAAACTGTCTTTTTTTGTAGGTTTCTATCACTTTTTGGTATTTTTCTACATCAGTTTTCAGTTGGACATTTACACTGTTAAAATTTTCTATCTCTTGGTGAGCACTTTGTAGTTCTAATATGAGTTTTCTAATTGTCTCGTTAAAATCAATGACAGTCTGGCTTTCATTTCAAGAAGTGTTTGGTAAACTTGTGATGGTAGTATCAAATAGAGTTGAATTTGTGGTAGATATGTTTTGCAGTGAGTTTGATCATTGTCGCCTTCGGATCGCAACATTCTTCGTCTTCCATTTTGTATGTACTTAATTAATATAAGAAACCAGCAGAGCAGAACTAGTAGCAGAATAATATGCTTTATTTGAGCTTTTCAGGGCATACAGGATTTTGTTATGCACTATCACGTACAGAATGACCAGACTATCCAAACCAACCTTAGTACTGGAGTAGCATGTAATGCTTGTAACGGAACGCACTCTCAAAAGACTGGTGTCTAAGTCTTAAGATTTAGGTTTCTGAACGACAACTTTTCTGTCAAATCAATTCATGACCAACTGTGATTGGTCAATACTTTTGTCTGGTAATCAGTGAGTCTGAGGAGAAGAAGAAGAAGAAGAATTCAATGAGTCCGCTGTGAATTGTTTACAATCTGCAAAAAAAAAAAACACGAGTTTTGTGCTTGATAAATGATTAAAACTAATTTAAACTAATTAAATACCGGAGAACTATTTGAGTTTTTTTTTTAAATTTTATATATTATCTAGATACCAGCTTCTGCTTGCGCCTTCCGCTCGCGGGGAAGTTAACTTTACCATATAACATACCCTACGGCATTCGGCAATAGTATAGCTTTCTATCCTTGAAAGATTTATGTATTCGGATCAGTACTTTCAGAGATTACAAGCAAAGAAACAATTTTACTTCTGTATAAGCAAAAGTCTAACGAAATCAGATTAGCTGGACAAACTCCATAAAACTCTTTGCCCAAGCATTCTTTGTTTCCATACTCTTCAGTACCTACCCACCCAACACGAATCTTCCGCAAAGCCAAACATTTTCTAATTTCACCCCTTCCTTCCTTGTACAATCACTCACTCTTATCTCGCCAACCATTTATTCCGTACAACAGTCGATAGAGCCTTCCCTTCTTTCTTTCACTTAGAACTCGAAACATTGTTTTGGCGGTATAAAAAAAACATGAACACGATACATGGTAAAGTGACCATGAATTGCTAGCTACAAAGCGATTTGCTGGAAGCTATTTACGTCATTACAGGATAGGAGAGGGCTCATACATTTTCCAATGCCTACCAAGACGGGTAGCCATTCGTGCGCTGTTTGTAGGACATTCTAGAAACTATTTTCTGTTTAGTGTAGTGTAAATAGTTAGTGCTGGCTGGAAGTGGTTTTCAATGTGCTCAATGGTTATAGGTTCTCGCTAATGTTTATTGAATACAGACTCTTTGTTGGTTTAGTTGAGTAATCGTGATAGAGGATTTCTCTAGGTTTCTTCGAAGCCTCTTCAATACTATTCATTTATTTTATTTATTTAAGGACAACCAACAAAGCATACATCAAAAATATATGTTAAAATCCCCATGTTATTATAACATTTTATAGTGTAGCCTTAATTAAAGGCTGCCACGGCATGCATTAAACATAGGAGTAGGAAATGTAGTTACAAAACATAATTTACTATTTTTTATCTTTACTAATAATCCCTTTTATTTATAAACTTTCTTTAAAGTAAAGTAATGATTAGCTACTGTTTAACCATACATTTTGATGTTAAACGTTTCTTAAATTTAAGCAACGTTTATGAATAAACCCCAACACAGTTAAAGAATTTATTTGTTTTTTTTGTATGTTTGTTTGAACGCGCTAATCTCTGGAACTACCGGGCCGGATTTGAAAAAATCTTTTAGCATTTGATAGCCCAATTCATGAGGAAGACTATAGGCTACTTAACATTACGCTAGAATAATTAGGAGCCAAGTAAAAACAAAAGAGTCATAAAGGACGCTGAGCGAAAACGAAGTATAGCGCGAGCAGGCGATGCGATGCGATGGGGTGGGTCGGAGGAACTAGAAATTTCATGCGTACAAAGTCGCTGGCAAAAGCTAGTACTTAATATTTATTAACATGTTATACAGAGATAAGATCATTGTGGATCCCGTCGGCTAAAGCAATGTAGGAGAGTATAAAGCAAGCTGTTTGACATGAATGATCTCACTAAATAAATAGCAAATGTGAATCAGAATGTCTAGTGCCTTATTTGCTCTCGTTGTATTCGTGCAAGAATGTAGACAAGGCATTGGAATTTTGCGCTATCTTCATCTTGTATTAAGAAAAGATGAGCCAGCTTTGCCTAGTTCTGAGGAATTTACCACATGCACGTTAATCATCACTCATGGATGCTTTCAATGCGTTCCTTCAACTTCATCTCTTGATTTGCAGTTTTCATATTCATATTCATTTATTAAAAGAAAAAAGAGTAAGAAAAGAAAGCGAAAGAAAGAAAAGAGAAAAGAAAGAGAAATAAAAGAGAAGAAAGAAAAAGAGAAAGAAAGAAAGAAAAAGAGAAAGAGTGAAAGAGTTTTAATGCAACAGGAATAATAGTCGTCTCTTTACTCCTTGCCAAAGTATTTCTACTACGTATTAGTGAGTGTGGTTAAGTCAGGTTAAGCTACGCTTGCAGCAGTCGATCCAAGGATGGGTGACCATCTGTACATACCGAGACCGTGCTTCAGAAAGCACGATAAGCTGTTGATCCCGGCTGTCATTCGTTGATCTTTGACAGTCGTTACTGGTCGTCAGAAGCCCGAAAGTCTGACAACCAGTCTTACTAAGGGGTATCGTGTTACCCAGTAACTGGGTTGTGAAGGTCAGATCGTTAGTCACTTCACGTAAAATACTGGTATTCAGCTGCATTCGGTTAGAATGGAAGCCGACTCCATAAATAGTTGGGAAAAGGCTCGGGAGATGATGATCGCTAACGAGCCATAGGTTGTTCACACGAGACCAGTACAGTATATACAATGCGTGCCACGAAAGATGAGACTTTACACACCACGTGGTTTGACATGCGCAGTACACGATTTTAGGTATCTTTAGCGGTATGAGGTCTGAGTGCGGGACGGGACCGGACGTCATAGGGGCGGCGGAAAGAGCGGGGGAGGCGGGGTCAAGTCTCATTTTTCGTGGCACGCATTGTAGGTACTCTGACCCTGTTAATATTGATAATAGTGTAAATCAATTATTGTGACCGGTGACTGTGCCATGTCCTAGATACTGGGTAGGGTATTGGTGTATTTAATGTGTCGTTGTTGGAGAAACTGTTTCGGTACATAAGATGGACATAAAATATTTTTTGCAGATTACATACATCAGTAAAAATATTTTATTTAATTATCTTTTAGATTCAATCTCTTTTAGCATAGTTTATTTTACTAAAATAATGATAAGTTAATGACTTACAATATTGTACCTACTTCTAACTTCAAACATGACATGCCGTTCTGATACTCTTTCCAAGGAATGTTTATATGTATGCAGCAATAATTGTATTCTGTTTTTGAGAAATATATAACTTAAACCAATATTGTTGGGTACGGGTACGCAATAGTTCGTAGAAGGAGGCTGTGAAATGTGAAATGTATGTTTCCCGATTTCCTCACGATTTTTTCCTTCACATTTTAGAAGTGAGAAGTGATGGTGATATCCTACTTCATATTAGAAATGTGAAAGTTTGTGAAGATTTTTGGATGTTTGTTACTCAATCACGCGTAAACCGTTGAACAGATTTAGATAAAATTTGGTATAGAGATAGCTTGAGTCCCGAGAAAGGACATAGGATAGTTTTTATCTCGATATTCTCACGGGATCAAAACTTACGCGGGTGAAACCGCGGGGCGCTGCTAGTGAATACTTAAAGCAAATTGCCTGTCTGGGTTCAAACTCACTACTTGCAACCCGTATGTCGGAGCCGATACTACTGCGCCGCCACTGTTCTCTTACTTTGACATAATCTGCTAAAAATATAACAATTCCTGAAAATATTTCCCTTATACATGGCCAACGCACGCTACCCATTGGCCGTCACTCACCCTTTATCAGGCGACGCTCACAGACCCGAACATTCATTCCCTTTTTGTTCCAAGACTTTAGGATTTCCGCGAAACTCCGGGAATCGACGGAAAAGATATAAAAGTATCTTTTATGTATGCTCTTTTCTAGTCGTTAAGGGGATGTGTTTGGCTCCTCTATTCACACTATGTGCACGTGCAGATAAGAGAGCTTAAAAACGCGTTATCATATGTGCGTAATATGGGACTCATTGAGGCGCGGCGTGAGTATCGCGATACTAAAGCCTGTATTACAAAACCTATCCCAGCATTGCTTAAAAATAGTTTCAACCAATGAAATTGCTTTAAACTAGTTGTAAAGTACGTACAGCCTATAATAACGTTCCCACAGCTGGGACACAGGCCTCTGTGAGAGGGAATTGGCCGTAAACCACCACGAGAGCCCAGTATGGGTTGGTAGATGTCACATGTCTTCGAATTTTTGGATCTAGGACATGCCGGTTTTCTCACGATGTTTTCCTTCACCGTTTTTGAGAGCAATGGTGATGAAATAAATTACACAAAGTAAAGCGCCTGACTGGGTTTGAAGCCACGACCTAGACTCATAAGTTGGGGCCGTTACCCCGACCACAACTGCTCTCCACCAGTTGTAAGTATTGCTTGAGTTTAAGTGAAGGTCTGTGACACAGTCTGAGGTGTACGTGGTTTCAATTTTGCAGGGTATCTAGTAGGACCAGAATGCTCCAAACGTATCTACAAGACTACCGTCATAAATGCTTTAAATGTGCATAAAGAAATATGAATATGTATTAATAACGGAATATGGAGATGACAACAATCTTGACCTGAAATATTCGATGTTTTACAGTAGCTATAAATAATGCTCTGCAAAAACTTTTGGTATATTAAGACCGCTTCGAAATGTCTTAAAAAAGTTGGTAAAAAATGTTAATGTCATGTTACTTGAGTGTTTTATTTGGAAGAGAATCGTAAAGTACATTGTGTTCTTTTATAATAAGACTAGCTTTTGCCCGCGTCTTAGTCCGCGTGAAATTTCTTGTTCTTCCGACCCATCTTATCGCATTGCATCGCCTGCCCGCGCTATTAGTTCGTTTTCACTTAAAGGCTCCTCCAAACAGGCGCGACACGCGATATAATCGCGTGCGACACAAAGGCACCACTCGTTGCGCGACTTGCGGTGCCTTTGTGTCGCGCGCGATTTTATCGCGTGTCGCGCCTGTTTGAAGGAGCCTTAACGTTCTTGCTGACTTTTTCCTTTTTTCTCGGTTCCTAAGGGTCCCAGCGTGATGTTAAATACTTATAGCCTTTCTCTAGAATTGGGCTATAAAACCTACAGAAATAATTGGATTCCGACTGTTCCAGAGATTATAGCGCGTTTAAATAAACAAACTCTTCAGCTTTAAGGCTCCTACAAACAGGCGCGATACGCGATATAATCGCGCGCGACCGCTCTTTGCGCGACTTGCGGTGCCTTTGTGTCGCGCGCGATTTTATCGCGTGTCGCGCCTGTTTGAAGGAGCCTTTATATCTTTAATGCCTCAATAAGTATTTTATGTGATTTTATCAGTAAATTTTGAAACAAGAGATATTAATTTTATTTAGCTGATGACTTATTTATCACAGTATTTCGGAATTTGGCACTACGGAACAAACATTTCAGATATCGTACAAATTGTTTATCCCACTTTGCAGCAACAATTTTTATCGATACAAACGCGAACACTCTCCTCTGTGAAACTTTTCGTTCGCAAAACAGGCGTTGTTTGAATGTTTAATAAAAACAGTGTACATATGCCGAAACATTTAGGGTCATTACAGATTAGGCGTATTTTGATCATCCACAAGCTCGTTCTAGCACGCACGTACAGTCAACAAAAGAGATAAGTATGCAGGTTCGTCGGATGTAGTTGAAGTTTAGTAAGAAACCGATGGATGTTCTCGAACAAAATTTAATTTTATTAATAGAAAAGAAGCAGCTCATTTATCAAATTAAATTTCAGTTAAATTTCAACTGTATCCGACGATACTGCATACTTATCTCTTCTGTTGACTGTACATATAATACGCTTAAATTCCAAAGGTATACGCAATCACGCACTTTTTCAAGCATTGTTTGCTCTCTTACAGACATCACATCAACTTACTACAATCTGTCAAATTTATTTAATAGATTTTCAACTTTATCGCTAAAGCATAAGGTTCAAAGTTAACAGTTTCGGGTAGCTTGATGTGCTGGCGTCTGTATCTACGAAATTCATTTGAAACCATAGTGCAACTAATGCGAATAGTGCAACTAGTGCCTATAATTTAGGGACTGTTGTTGCTTAAAATTGAGACTCTTGTATCTTCACCATTAATGAAGCAAACACCTCATAGTTTTGCATAGTAGACCCTCCCATATGGAAGTAGCTATCACAAGTATAATTAACTTACGAATCTATTTATATACCCATTTTGACAATAAAAAATGTTACCATTGGTAAGCAAAACGATTCGATTTTGTTTATAGAAACCAAGCATTAGCTAAATTAGTTCCAGTAACCCAAGACACGAGAGGTAAAACGGATTATATGGTCGAAGCTCAGGACCCCAAACACACTTTCCATGGCAATGCCTTTCATTTTAATAGCAGACGAATTTTTCACACATATAAAGTGTAGCGGTATCTACAACGCCACATGCAAAACAACGCGTCATACTGACGTCACGCAAATCCTGCATCGCGCAAGCAGAGTTTACCGCGCAACTTCGACGACACGGTTGGCGCAGTGGCTGAGCGATCGACTGCTGCGCTGCGTGTCGTGGGTTCGATTCCCGCACGGAACAAATATTTGTATTGCCTACAGGTAGTTGTTCCGGGTCTGGCTGTTTGTGTATGTGAATTTAAATGTTTGTAAACGCACCCACGATACAGGAGTAATTCCTAGTGTGGGGCAACGTTTTTAAAAAAAAACTAGCATAGATACAACGGCCCGACATGAATCATCGGGCAGTTGCCCGCCAGACAGAACACCCGTCTGGTCGGAGGATCCTCCCTTTTCTATGGAAGTTGAGTGAACTTTACACCCTGTTCCTCATACCTCTATAAAAGCAATGAATTAGCAATTTCCTTAAAAAATCTTTCAGATTGTATTGAAAATGCGTTACGTAATACGAGTGTAGGTTAAACTCACAATCTTAACCCAATTCCTGAACCAGCTCATACTTTCACATCAACTATTAACAATACCCATACCTAACAGAAAAGAGCTTACAAGAAAAATGCAGCTCTCGCCGATCGAGCCTCTAAAATATGCACGGGCAATAAGCGAGGGATCCAATATGAATGGAATGAATACTGGACTAGTGCACCATACAGTATACTATAAATATTTTATAGAAGTTCAACAAGTGGGTCGGAAGGTGGGCGGTTATGATGATGGGTCGATTGGGTTTTGTTTTTTAATTTGTCTGGTGTTAGAATTAGCAGTTATCCTTCCAACTGTATCTATACAAGATGGCGATGAAATTGACATAGTAAATAGTACTACGGTTAATACAAATGAATATAGAATAGAATAGAATACTCTTTATTAATATAAATAATACTCTATATTTATTTCTTTTCTTAATATAATAGTATGTTTGTTTATATAATTAAATAAACAGTTAAACTCAAAGTCATTCCTATTAGTATTCATCAGGCATGATGTTGTTAAATATTAAAACAAAAAAAGTTAGGTAATGTTTATTATAAAAATTTCTCTATGTATTATAAAAAAGATAGGTAGGTACTACGATAGAATGTTTAGTTGTATTTTTTTGCGTATATATTCAAACACGTCAAGTAATACGAGGTTTCATTTAATGTGATATCTTCATCGCCACTTTGTACAGTTAAATACAGCAAGTGGAGTAAGTAGGTACCGATAATTGCCAAAGATTTTTCTTTAGGTATAGACCCCGGTATTTTACCCCGAGAAGATCTCCTTGTTTACAAGCTATGATGTGACTAGACTTGCCTATGTTATAATAACATAGACAGTTCTTTTAAGAAAATTCAATGTGAGTAGTTCGCGTGCTTAGTAAAAAAAACCGTAAAACTGGTGACGATTTGAAATAAATTTGGTTCACACGTAATTCATTGCTAAAAATATTGTTGACAAGACCTTCTAGAATATTCTATCAAATATGATCTCTCCGATCACTCCGACGTATGTACAATCATATGGAAAAATAAGACCAACTATACTCCACATACATACTACATACATTTCCATATCAGCAAGAAAATTAAAAAATTTAAGCTAATCCTGTCCATAAAAGCTCGGATAGTTCTCTTGAGACTGCAAATTATCTAACTTACTCGAGTAAAATCATAAAATGTATGTACATTTAAAATTCAAGCGTAGCTCCACCCGCGATAAGGAAAGAGTAGATTAATTTTTTCCTCGTACTTGTAAACGTTTTTAACTAAACTGCAGAATTAATTTCAGTTTTATTTTATGATTTTATTATGGTGGAGTTTTTAGCAATGATTGTTTGTGTTTGGAAATTATCGTTTGGTTTTCGGCAATGATTGAGTATTTTTCGGCAATAAGTGACTGTTTTTCGGCAATAAGTTACTGTTTTTCGGCAATGATGCTGTTTTTCGGCAATGCTTTACTGTTTTTTTTTTTTGGTAATAATTGAGTGTTTTTCGGCAACGCTCGCGTATTTTAGGCAATGATCGTGTTTTTCGCCAAAAATTACCGTGATTCCCGGCCGGGATTCACCGAATACTGGTAATGATTTCAAGTACAATAAAGTACAAATCTAGTTGCCTTGAAATTGAACGCCATGTCGGTTTCGTGACGTTTTCAGACTTGTGCCCAATAGCAACAAAGCTCTAGATACAATCACAAATAATGAAATTTCCTTTGAACAGCAACACAAAATGCTTCACCTAAAACAAAGAACCATTACCCTCTAGCTCTCTTACTAAAGCACTAATGAATTCTGTAAATATATCTCTAAATGAACGCCTCTTTTGTGTACCCATAAATTCTGTACAAAATAGTGCCACAAAATAGATAGGTACAGAAAGTCGGCTCCGTACATCGATACAAACGCATGCACACATAGACGCGTCTCTGCGGGGTAATTGCGTACAATATTAACAATAGCAATAGCTTTCATTTTGACAGTTCATCAACATTCATTGCGTTATTTACGTTATTGAGGAGACAAATTTTTCGAACATAAGAAGCAATGAATTAGGAATATCCTTGAAAATGATTCAGATTGTGATCGATAGTGTGTTTGCGTAATTGGATTGTTGTTGTTGGGTACCGGGTGTGTTCCAAAAGTATATTACAGTACAGTACATGTGGCTGCCGATTTATAAAATAGATAATTTTGTAACATAAATTTTTGTCGATGATTTTGAATTACAATTCGATCAATATTATTCAAGTAAATAATTTCAGCGTCGGGAAAAGTAGTAAGATATATTATTGAAACCTTCTAAATTCAGAGTAATGTGTTAAAATTCCCTGAGTCCATATGTCACTCGTCAGTTTGGCTCAATCGTCAGTTTATGTAATTAGTTGATTGGTCAGTACTGAGGATTATTAGACTGTTGCGTCAACTCGACAGTTTCCAGTTTTTGCCAGTTTCCATGATTCGACGGTTTATTCAATTCGCCAGTCAAAGTAAAATCTATAGAAAACTGCACAAACGTCTGCTTATTCATTATGTATGACATAACATCACGCCTGTTTCCTCAAAAGGTTAAGCAAAGATGAACTAAGAGTACACCCATATTTCACGAGTGTGATGTGCGATTGAGTGATTACATAAAAATTTAACATGCACAGGGTTTGTTTACAATTTCATCAAATATTTTTGAAATACATTATATGTGCAGCGAATGCAACCGCACTCGCGACTCGCATTTGTTTGAAATTGCCGTCCGTACGCGTCTTTGTATGCGTGTGCCTGTTTTTGTTCATTGTACGGAACTGACCTTCTGTACACTATCTATTTTGTGATGGAACTTTGTAAATGTTGTTTTGTTTTGTATTGGCACGCATTCGTTGCTTGTTTTTCTTGCATTTGAAGCGAGTTCGAATTTATTGATTAGAATATGCTAATTTAATTTTGCGTTTATTTTGTTTTATTGAAGATGACTCTGGTTTTTCTTTTGACCCTTGTCAGATAAACTACTTTTAGCGTTGGCTTTCAGTGATTTTGCGATTTCCTCAATAATGCATCGCGCTTTAGTGAGAAGGTATGTGAGTTTGGTTGTAAAATTGCTTCGATGCTGCATTGTGTTTAGACCAAGCACAATGTTTCCACTTTTTCTCAGTATTGCATTTTGTCAGTTGCTGTATCAAGTTTTCAATAAGCGTCATATTGCGTCTGCTATGGCTCTTTTGATTTTAAGCAATTGATTTTCGACTTATGCCTTGCAAAAGAGTCTTGACAGGTTTTTACGATAATGTGTGCTTTAAAAGAGCCTCCAAAATGATGGTACTTAATTACGTCCCTCCTCTAAGTAGTTAGCCTCGCTGTGAACCTCGAATTACTAATCGGTAAAGCCCAAAGGATTTGTGCCTTTTTTGTGGTAAATGAGCAGTCTTCGTACTAGAAAGATCTTGAAATGTTAAGACAACATTAGTAAAATTGAAAAGACATAATGAAAGGAGAGACGAACTGTAGCAAAACTTCTAGATAAGACATTTCAAAAAGAAACTCTACAGATAAAAAACTTGTTTCTAAAATCCTTCAAAAACCGTTATAAATAAACGTCACAATCGTTCAACTTTCAAATCTGTCTGAGTTTCAAACTTTCCTGGCGAATTCCAAACATTGCCTGAAGCTGAACTCATTTGCCAGACTGACAGACCGAAATTATAGCCAGACGCAGTCATAAATAAAAAATAAACCGATATTATGCAATATAATAGCAATTCACGAAAAACAATTGCCGGCGGGCCTCGCATTGTTGAATAATTAACGCTCGGTTCCTGCTGAGCGTCGTAGTAATTAAAATTTTGGAAACTGCCTGCCACAGAATAAATATGTACAGAAGGTTATCTTCATACAACGACCGAAAACAAGCGCACGCACACATAGACACGTAAGTATGTATTTTAAAGGGACTACAGGACCTAAACGCAAAAAACGCAAGTTTTATAATGCCTAAAAGTATATGATCGAGTACAGTAAACAAAATCAGAAAAACTATAAATGATATTTTTCAGGATATGCTAGGTAGAGTGTATTGAAAACATAATAGGTACAGCTAATTTGATAAGATAGAAAAAATCATGAAGATACCTCTAAAAACTGTCTTTTTACAATAAAAACTATACTAATACTATATTTAACTCTGACAAATTATTCTACAAGCAACATACTAAAGCACTAGTGTTTTAATTTTTTATTGCAAACAATAGATTTTTTGTAAATAGATAATTGCTTCATATTTTGCAATCAATTAACAGCGTTGTTTCATCGCGCTTCTCTTTCTTTTCTATGCAGTCCGACAGTGACCGTGCTTTAGGTCATGTAAATCATCAAAACAACTTCCTTATTTCAAATTACCCAATTGAGTGATTATTTTATGAAATGGTACTTGAGGCCAATTCTAACTAAAGAAGGTATATTGATGATTTTATTTGTTCGCGAATCCTATTATAATAATAGGATTCGCGAACAAATAAAATCATCAATATCAACATACAACCTGAACTGACCTGTAAATTGTAAAAAAAACGTAAGAAATTTTGTCCTTCGTGGGCTACCTTAGCGCATCCTTAAACGAATGGCAGTCGCGAATACATTTGCATTCGCTGTAGGTACAGACGCCAGCACATCAAGCTACTAAAATCTGTCAAATTTGTTTAATAGATTTCCAACTTTATCGCTAAAGAATAAGGTTCAAAGTTGATTGGGAAAATTTGACAGTTTCGGGTAGCTTGATGTGCTGGCGTCTGTACGTGAAGCGTGTCTATGTGTGCGTACGTTTTTGCTCGTTATATGGAGCCAACCTTCTGTAACAAATTTTTTCGCTGGTTTTGTGGTGCATAATTAAGTATTGTCGCTATGTGAAAGTGTGTTGATCGTTGTGCCAAAAATTTGTTACTATGTTAATTTTTTGAGGGCGTAATTTTGTGCAAGCCAATTATTTATTGGTTGTAGATAAATCAAGTTTGTGAAGTCGTTAAAGGTTGTAATTATGTGTTTATAATAGGGTTTTACAATATTTTTGGCAAGGTTGTTATCATAATTTTATTCGCACTAAACGCAGTTGAATACTGTTGGGAGTTTGTTACGTTGCTTCTTTACAGATTAACCATAAGTATGTTTGGAGGCTGGCTTTTGTAACTTTTGTGCTTGAAATTGTACTTATTGTCAGACTTATTACTTTTCTCTTGGCGTTGGATTTGGTTAGAAGATGGTTACAGAAATGCTCGTATGTAGTAGGTACTGTGAAGGTCTCTATGAGCTTTCAGGGTACCGGTAGCAATATTATTCCTAGAAATCATTCTACGTATTTTACATCTTTTTTCCTTTGCCTTGTCAGCCAAATCTGACGCCTAATTTCTTCCTTTTAAACTAACTTCACACACACACACGCACACATACACCCACACAGCACACTTACTCATATCTGATATAGACATTAATACTTTCAGGCATATTCCATATTTGTTTGTTTTATGTTATTTAAACTAATATTATTAATTTTTTAATTTTGTAACACTAAGCTATTGATTTCTCCATTCTTGAAGGATAAGGCACTGTTTCTCTTTACTACAGGCTATTATGTAGACTGTCTAAGAGGACAGTACCTTTATGTTATATACCAGTGTTCATTTGTAAAGTGCAACTGTTTTAATTGTATTTACTGCAACACCTTTTATGCAATAAAGTTTTTAATATTATTATTATTACTTCATGTTTGTCTCGTATTTCATGCCAATAACTTTTAACTAACTTGAGGTTGCAAGTAAGCACCAAATATGGTGTTGAGTGTGTATGCCACACACTTAATATTGTGTTACGTGTGTGTGCCACACACTTAACACAATAGGCAATAGGGACACTAACACTTTGACCTTGAGTTGGCCTAGCGCAGTATGGAGTTTCACTAGAATACAAGGTCAGCTTATATTAGTTTTGTTACCTGACGTGCATCCTACCTTACTATCACCATTCCTATATTTAAGCTGTAGTAAAGCGGAACTGTCTGGAGGTCGTGACTACCTACCGTTAAAAGTAATGCCCGTAAGAGTTTCCAAAGTACGCATTTGAAATCTTGGAGTGTCCATAGGACGCGGCAGGCTGTCGTAACTATGTACTTTCCATTAGACGGGTAGTTATGAGAAGTTGCCATGCATGCATTTGTTAACACAAAAAATAAATTAGCACAAGCTTCGCCAAAACTGACAGAAAACACACATAAAATACAGAGGTCCTAAATCTTTTACTCAACAAAAACAGACATTAAAGCACTCACACACAAACATTTACAACGTAGCGTTTTCCATACAAAAATACGTTTCCTTTCTATTCGTTGTGGGTATCATTACGCTATCTGTTACATCGGAAGCGGGCATACGGCTTCCCGTCATTACAACATGTCGTTTGTGCGAACCCTTCTCTATATAATGCAGGGGGGTTTCACACTGGATGAGTGCGGCACGGTTTTAAAACCGGCTGGTTAGAAAAGGCTTATTAAAAGTTGAAGGTTTCACATGTTTTGATGTACGTATTTTTTGTCAAATTTATTTCGATACATAGTAGAGTTTTGGAAGGTTCCTACTGGGGAGTTTGTTGCGCTACTTCTTCTCCCCAGCGAAAGCACTAGGAAGTGGTGAAGGTCGGCCGAGACTGTGTTTTGTAATTTTGACGTTCGAAAAGTATTGAATCATTAATTTCCATACGATTAGTCAGTTTCTGCCTTTGCATCTCTACAGACAAGATTATAATGACAACAAAGAGAGATGTTAAATGCAATAGAAAATTACGATTTCATACTACCGACCTGCCCCTGCTTCGCACGGGTTTGTTCTAATGATGTGAGAACATCGAGATTTCATAATTATGCTTTATTAAAATTAAATATTTTAGGCTATTATTTTTGTGAAATCTACGCTTTTTTACAGCATTATCAAACCAGATGCACAAAAATTATTAAGATAAGATAATTTATTTGCGTAAAACATGGTATACATAGGTGTTATTAAAGCATATGAGATCAAACATGTTATGCTTAAAAATCAAAGCATGCAAACTTCACGAACAAACAATTTTGAATTTACGAACATTATAATTTATGTTAAAAAAAAATCAATATTTTTATAGTAATAATTTTCATTCAGCCATTTATATATGTAGTTTAATTATGAATAACTTACAATTTAATATTTTGAATATGAGTACATTAGGCTATTTATTATACACATATATTATACAGCCAGCTTTTATATTAGTTTCTTAAACGCATTCTTCAGTTTGTCGTGAAATTCTTGTGTAAAAGCTCGCCGTAAAAGAACTTTTGACAGCCGTTCCGTATTGCCCGTCAAATCTAAACGCTCTCTTACCCAGCAAAATACGGGTCCTGTCTTTGGCGCACGTCATAATTGCGAGAAATTTTGTTCTTTAGCGAGGGTAAGTACAGTTAACGCCGACGTCAAATGAAACGGTTTGGGTGCTTATTACAATGTGATGTTACAAATAATTGCGAGCAGAAAATGAGAATTTTGGCCAAATTTTAATGAGACTGAGATGGTATTGTTTAAGTTTATAAATTACTGTGACAATGAAAGTCATTTTTACTTACATTTTTAGTGCTAAGACGTTTTATGTCACGACTTCGTTTAGATACAATGTTCAACAAACCGTTAAAACAACTTAATATACCAAACTACCCTCAAAAAAAAGATAAACTTTTTACTTTTATTTTTCTTTCTCAAATAACTTAGAAGGTTAACCTACCGTGACAAGAAGATTGACAATTCAATTTACTTAGTTCTTGAAATCTCTCTTTTAGTTATCATGACAGGTTTGTGTACTGAGGGGGGTGCAGATGGGAGCTTCACAATATGATTGAAAGAAGCATCGACTTGAATAATATATATTCACGACTTTACATCATCAGGTAATTTCTAGCACTGCCTACCTAAACAAAACTATCTTATTAAAATATTTGACACTTGCTTGAACGTTCGAATGGAACACACCGGCAATTATAACCAGCCTGTATTTACTGCTAAAGGTAGAGCTACACAGTCTCTACAGTACCTAATGCGAGATTGTGGTCTTAGTTGAAAATGATAACGTTAGTTCCAAAATGATTGCAATGAGTAAATTGTAAAACAAAGATCCTCCTACAACACTTTCGCACATTATACGCGACCGAAGTTCGGTTCGATTGCCGATGAAGATCCGGGACAGAGAGCAACGCGAGGCAGGCATGCCCGCGCCCTGGGTGTGCGCAACTGAATTTCTGCCTCGTAAGTTCGGCACTTATGGTGTGTCATATCACCTGAATACGTCGGAACGTAGAATAAGCCGCGGAACTACGGTCGCGTACCTTCGGCATAGTGTGTTTGGACACTAAGAATTGTTTGACGCGAGCATCCTGCTCCTGCCGTAGCTTTTAGGACAGAATTCATAAGGATGTACCTACAATAATTATACAATACTAGCTAATCTATTCGCAAAATTGTCTGCGTGAGATTTGTTGTCTCCCCCCTCCCCGACCCACCCCGTCGCATCGCATTGCCTGCCTGCGCTGGTATTCCGTTTTTCTAACTTTTATTCATTTTGCTTGGCTCCTTTAGGGTCCTAGCGTGATTTTATATATCCATACTGCCTTATAAGAATTGGGCTATCGAAGGCAGAAGGTTTTTTTAAATCCATCTGGTAGTTCCGGCGATTACTCCCTAGATACAAACTTACAAACAGACAAACCTCTTTATAATATTATAATATAGAATAGAATAGAAGAAAGACAGATAGACAGACAGACAGACAGACCAGACCAGACCACCAACCACCACTTTACCAATTCTAATCATCAATATCATTAAATTCCCATTTCGACAAACGCAGACGGCCTATATCTAGCAAATGGACTATTACCGACCAATATAACAAATAGATGGCTATTAATTTGTTATCTTACGCTAGCACTCAAGTCATATAAATTATGGTCATGTTTGATGTCACGTGTATAATTGTCTAATCTTGTTGTTTCCAGAGCAATCAGACAGGTAATTTATTCTATGTGTTGTATGTGGTGTGAATATATAATTATCTATACAGTTGTACAGGTAATTGCCTGTCAGTCAACTTGTAAGTGGCTCAAACATTCATTTAAATTAAATCATGAAGGCCCAATTGCACGTTAAGTCGGGTTAAATTAATATTAATGTATAGTGTGTAAACTCGCAGTTAAGGGATTAAAATTTTAACTCATAATACGCGCTGCGCCATTAAAAAGTAACATCGCGTTAGTTAACCTGACGTTAGTGTTTTTTTTTGAGTTGAGAACTCAAAAAAAAAAACACTAATGTTCAATCGATGAAACATAAAATCGAATTGCGATATCAGTGCCCTGTTATGTAATCCGAAAATGAATGAACGAACAATAAACGGAAATTTTATCTCCATTTCTGTTACACTACATTACGATTCGTAATACTTTCATGTCTTTGAATTTTATAGCAGAACATTTAATTTTAATCGTATTCTGTGTGGTTTCTATGGAGATTTAGTTTATTGATTAAGAAAACGTCAGATAAACAAAAGTATGTTTTAATTTTTTTATAATTTGTGTTATTTTTATTTATTTATATACTTTATTGTACACCAGAAAATACATAACAAAAAAAATACGATTATGAATACAAAACATAAGACAACATACATTTATATGGGTTCATGAATATGTACGAAGCTACTTCTGAGTTGTGTCCTCACGGGATGAAAACAACCCGGACTAGATGTTTTCCTACAAAGTGAATTAGAGGTGTCCAGAATTTGGAAACTACGAATAAAAAAAATGAAGTTACCTGTTAGTTTCGCCATTCCTTGTTCAATAATGATCCTTGCTAGAAATCTGCACCAAACTTTTAATCTTTTTTCTTTGTACCCGTTATGCAAATAAACGATCATTATTTCAGACTCAAAGACTTTCTTTTTTGCCTAGACCCGAACACGAAAATGCAGAAAAAAATGTATCAACTTTGCAAAGCTGTAATGATGGCTACGATTTCGGTGTCGCAAAACGAACAAACTTACACTTGCAACTATATTGAACCTTAACTCAAAGTGATAGAGTTGAAATTGCTATACCACATCTTTCAAAATAAATTGGTGTTGTAATAAATGGCAGTTGTAAATTGAACTTTATCTTACGAAAGATAAGGTTGAAAGTTAAGTGACGGGGAGTGTAGATGGGGTTACTAAGGCCATATTTTGAAGTATAACAAAATGATGGCAACATTAACGGTGGACCTTTATTGTAAGGAGGTTTCGTTGGAAACAGCTTGTTAACTCTGTCACTATTAGGCTGAATAGGGATACCTTTGCCAACCCCAGATGATCGTTTGATGAAGGTTTGAAAAGCTATTGTAGTGATGTACGGGAGTTTTTGGCGGGATTTCTTCGAGTGAAGTCTAGTTGGCTGTTTTAATTATTCGCAAATTGATTCCTAGTGGATATTGTGATGTAAAATTGGTGTAGTTTTGTATCTCAAGTGTCTGCGCAACTGGACAATATGTGGAATCATTGAAACAGACGCGATCCCGGTAAAATGGAGCTGAGAATTTTTTTTGTAGTTTTGGCTACCTCAGCGAAGTTTACCGGGAAACTTGATTCGATACATTTGCTGCCAAATACTCCTAATACATTAGAATGTGTACACCCATATTCTAATGTCATGTTAGACTCAAAAAAAAAAATTATAACTGATGACTAGGCAGCATGGTCTCAGACCTTAGCCTTTAAAAAAAAAAAATGTAGTGATGTACGAGTATATTATGTCATTTTTTTTTGTGAATAAACGCAATGACATCAAAATAAATTGTGTGACAAATAATACTTTTGAGAGAAGAGAGAGAGTGAGAAGGATGGAAGGAATAAAAAATAGCTTACAGGTGGTTTTGAAAGTCGAGATAATAATTGCCGGTAACAATACAACTCATTTTAGTTTGGAAGACCGAGAATATAGATATTCGCAAAAAGAAAAATGAATGAAAATTTTCCCTAAAAATTGGGCGTTCCTTGTGACTTTCTGTAAAATATCAAAATACCGATATGTAGATAGATAAATAGATACTTAGTTACTGTTAGTGGTAGCCTGTACCTTTCTAGTGCTGGGCAAAGGTCTCTCCCTAGTCCAGTCAGTTCAGTCTCTCTCCAGTGCTTGCGATCCATTGCTAATATGGCCCACTAGTCATTTGTTTTGTCCAGCACGTCCCACCATCTTCTACGGGGTTTGCCGCGACGCTGCGGCATGCGGCAGATGTGGCCAGCCCAGTCTCACTTCAACTTTGCGGTTTTTTCAGCAACGTCAGTAATCTGTATTTTGGAGCGCAGTCTGGTGTTGCAAATACGCAGATGGTTTACCATCAGTTCAAACTCAAGGTTCACCTTGAGTTTGAACTGCTTTCACCCGCAGACAAAAGGCACTCAGAACAATCAAACATCACATATATCGGTTGACAGTTGCTGCTAATTACAAGCACCATGTAGGTATATGACAGCGTACGCGTGTGACTGAAATTCAATTACCAAACAGTAATTACCGTCATAAGGCCTTGTTTCAGCTATGTATAGAATCGTAATGGATTTTAAACGGGTGTACTAAAAGTTAAGCCTGAACAGACTAGCTATGGCCCGTGGTTTCACTCGCGTCCTTGAGAATCAACTAAATATACGGTTGATCACAGTTTTTCGTACAGGCAAAAATATTCACCTTTTACTACACTGCCAATATTTATTTGTATTGTGTTCGTAACTTTTTAACTCCATGAGTTATTTATTTATATATACTTTATTTATAAACCTCAAAAATACATAGCAAAAAATAGATCGAGCACTACAAAATAAACAATAAACGCCCTTATTGCTTTCTGTGATCTCTTCCAGGAAAACTTAGAATGGACAGTGATTTGCCTGGACATAAAATTGGGCTTCCAATCACTATCCTTACACTCTCACTCACTTAAAAGATTGATGTTAAAGAATTGACTATTCAGAAAAATAACAACATTGTTTATAAACTATACTGCTGTTCGAATTTCGACTCTATGATCACCATACGACGGACTTTGTCAAATTAAACTAGTTACTTGTGAATTGATTTAATACGTCATATTTTCGACTTCACCGTTTGCATCGTGTAATATGACAAGATTTTGAGTATGGTTAAGATTTACTTAATTCAACTTGATAATTTGGATTAGTTAGTGGACTGTAGAGATGAAATGATAGAAACGCGTATATTAGAAATATTATAAATTTATTAAAATATTAGGACAATGCTCATAAAAACGGCACCTGGCAACCGCTCAGACGTAACAAAGCAACAACGAACATAAAAAAGAAATTTTTAAAAAACATGACATTGTTCTACAAAAAAGGTCGCACCACGGCCAGTCGCCAACACAACTGTACCTAGAAAGAAAACTGTGTGGCACTCGGGAGTGCCGATAGAAGTGAAAACTTGAACAATTACGTGTGTATTTTGTACGGCCATCCGTCTTACGAATTTTCGATCAGCCAGTCGATTCTGTAAAAATCTCACCGTGAAAACTTAGGTGATGTGAGTTTGTTTTTGCTAGGAAGTTATCCCGGTGAGATGGTTACAGAATCGCACTGCAGGTCACGTGTCCCGACGCGAGTTTAACATTTTTTACCCATTACAAAAAAAGTGTACAACGCCGCTAAAGAAGTTTTCACTTCAAAAATATCCTATGTTTTAATCCAGAGGGCCTAGATAAAGTGACGCTCTATCAGCGATAATGTTACGCAAAAGTCAATAATGTATGGGACTAAGCTACCAAAAGCTTATTTTGTGTTATTGTAAGCCGTTGTCGAAATACAATAGGCTTTGAAAGCGATTGTCTTGTATGGACTTGTCTAATCTAGAGCCTCAGAAAATTGTTCACTTGTGTCCCAAATATCATTTAAATCCATTCAGCGGGATGGTCAAACATACAAACTTTCACATTTTTGATAATTTTAGTAGGAGAATTTTGTGTGTCGTTTAAATTAACGTTGTTAGAACGATAATTGGGTTTTAATAGAATGTTGTTAACAAAGTAAGTCGAGAACAATTATTGTGTTGTGTACTTACTATGTCATTAAGGCAGTAAAATTCATTAAGGACAGACTTAACCAACGACGGATATCTTTTATCACATAGCATAATATCACGCCTGTATTCTCGAAAGGTAAAGGAGAGGTGTGGTTATAGCTCACCAACATTTTGCCATTTATAATTAAATCTCATGTAATAGGCGGCGAGCCTATTATTTTATCCTAGGAAACGAAAAAAAAAAAAAAGTTAAATTAAAGTTATTTCATAATTTTGAGTTAATTTTGTTTTTGAAGTTGATTTAATTTCTAAAAATAACTTTTTCTTTTCTTTTTTCCATTTTTTGGCCACACCACCACCACCATAAAGCAATGATTTTTTACAGAATAATAAATACTAACTACTTGTATGTGCCTATGTTTTCTTTTTTGATGACACATTATTGAAGTGAAAACTTCTTTAGCGGCGCTGTGTACTTTTTTTGGAATGGGTAAAAACTTCTAAACTCGCGTCAGGTCACGTGACCCTGATCGAAAATTAGTAAGACGTAAGACGAACGTAACGCAAGACGCGCGTTGTTGAGGACAGCGCCATCTATGCACATCGGGAAGAACTACGAGGGCCTCGCGTACTAACTACGTAGTTCATCCAACAACGACGAGATGGCGCTGAACCACGGATATATATATATATGTTTTTTCGGGGGTAGGTGTAGAAAAGTTAACACGCAACTTCGTAAATCTTTTTTAATTATAATTATTTTTTAAGTATTTTATTTCGTTTTGAGTACTATATTTGTTGCATAAACTGCTAAATAAGCAGTACTTACATTGGTGAAACATTCCATGTAACGCAAGCACTTACACTACACCACCTGCCAGTTTCTCACTAGTACTTCATAGCCACTGCAAGTTCATTTACATTTTTTTCACTACATAATGTCATCTCAATTGGATGATATCCAATCGGCCCAGAAGAACCTCGAGGAGTGCTTCCTTAAGAAGATGGGTGAGCTTGAGGCACAGATCCAATGTGCGGGACCCGCAAAAGACACCGTTGCAAAGATTGCTGAAGAGTTCCGGTCCTTTCGAGAGCTAATGTTCGGCGTGCTGGGACTTCTCAGGAAGCAGATCTTGGAGTGCTCTAGAGTGGTTGATGGACTAGAGATGAGATCTCGTCGGAAAGCTCTCATCTTCACTGGGTTTTCTGAAGCGGACAATGAGGATTGCAAAACTCTTGTTTTGGACGTTCTGAAGAACAAACTGGCACTGCCTGACATCACTGCATCCTCCATCAAAGTTTGTCACAGACTTGGCACATCCAGAAAAGGTCCAACAACTAGCAGACCTATATTGGTTAGGTTCTCCAATGTCGATCTGAAGTCTACTGTTTGGAAGGCAAAGTCTGCATTGAAAGGCTCCACGGTCACAGTCAAGGAGTTCTTGACCCGGTCTAGGCAGGCTGTATTCAGCAGAGCGCGCCTGCACTTCGGGATGCCGGCATGCTGGACTCAGGATGGGGTTATTGTCATCAGATCCCCCGATGGAACACGGCATAAGATTTGTTCTTTAGAGGAACTTAATCCCTTGTTGACTAAGTACCCTAAGAAGCCCGGGGAATCATCTGGAACTGGAGGCAAGCCAGATAGTGGAGCTCGTAAAGTGTAATGAGTGTTTATGTGGTTCTCCAACTTATCAGTTTATGTGCTTGGGACGTCAATTCACGTAATTTTTTAAGTTATCGTACGTATCTACCTGCTTACTATTTATTTTTTTTTCACCTCAAAACTACTTACATCACATTCAGATTGTAATTTTTCTAATTGTTTGTGTTAGTAAAATTATTGTATTTCGTCATTATTTGTCACTGTCACCTGTCAATCTTGAATTTGTCTAAATTTTGACGTCTTGATTTGTGTTTCGTATATTGCGTTCCGTTTCTGCTCATGTAACTCTGTAATGTTTCGTTTTGTTCGTTGCTTGTTCATAATATTTTATGTTAATGTTTGGGATGCTATTTGCTTTCTAATATTGATGTTTATTTCTGGTTTTATGTTACTAATACTGTACAGTGTGATCTTTTGGCGTTTGAATAACTTTAACGATAATGAGAAAAAGTCACCTTAGTTCTGATTTTGGCCACGCTCCAAAGGATCCATGTACAACTATACTGGTGCTGCTGGTGGGTGGTGCACAGATAGTGGTGGTGCACCTAAAACGAAAGCAGTCGTAGCTTCAGTTTATTTGCTTTTTAATTAGTAGTTATTTTTTATATTTATATTATTTATATTTGAATCTTATGTTATCCGATGATGATTCGTTTTACTCTGCCATTGATTCCTCTAGCTCATCCGTTAATGCTAGTTTTGACTCTTTGACTGACACACTTGGTGACTTTGTGCGTCGGAGCTTCAGCCAACAGAAAGGTCATTTGTTCAATGTCTGCCATATAAATGCGCAAAGTGTCCCAAGTCACTACAGTGACCTGTTGGACACCTTTTCTGACGCCAATGTCCATGCCGTTCTGGTTTCTGAGAGTTGGTTCAAACCTCATCTCCTTTCCTCTACCTATTCTCTCCCAGGTTTCACTCTTATCCGCAATGATAGAATTGGAAAGGGAGGGGGGGGTGTAGCTATCTATCTTCGTAGCGATTTTCCTTTTAAAATCATTGTCTCGTCTCCCTCACAATACCATGCTTCAGCTGAGTACCTCTTTTTGGAGGTCTACGTCAGAGGCGTCAAGACCCTTCTTGGTGTTGTCTATTGTCCACCCGCCGTTGACTATTTTTCCAACCTCGAACTGGCGCTTGAATCCGTAGGGTCAGAGTATGCACATTGCGTCATCATGGGCGATTTCAACACTGACCTTGCTCATCACACTCCCCGATCCGGTAAACTCCTTCACATCATTGAGTCCGTCAGTCTCCATATACTTTCACTGCAACCTACCCATTTTAATATCTCTGGTGATGACACTTGGCTTGACTTAATCCTTACATCCGCACCCTCCCTTGTTCCCTCACATGGTCAGTGTCCCGCCCCTGGATTTTCCCATCATGACCTCATTTTCCTCTCGTATAACCTTAAACCACCTAAACCTATCCCAAAGGTTCTGCACATGCGGTGTTTTGCGCGCATGGACGTTGAGATGCTTCGTCAAGATGCGTCAGACCTCAGTTGGGAATCCTTTGCAGCGGCAACAGCTGTAGACGATAAACTGCGCATTTTCGATCAGACGGTCCTTGCTCTCTACGACAAACATGCTCCTGTTAAGCAGATTAAACTTCGGCGTCCTCCGGCTCCTTGGATGACCACAGGGGTTCGAATGGCGATGAGGCGCAGGGATCGGGCCTTTCGTAAATTTAAAAAGGATCGCAGTGATGAAAATCGCAACTTATTCAAAGCTGCTAGAAATCGGTGTAATCAGATGATACGCAACGCTAAACGCCGCCATATTCTCGAGAACATTTCCTCTTCTTCACCTGCTGATATCTGGAAGTTCCTAGGTACTCTTGGTATCGGCAGGCCACGGCATGTGGATTTTCCTAATACAATTGGCCTTGATGATATCAACCGTCACTTCACAACCACTAGTCATTTGGATTCCCAAATGTTGTCCCAGACGGTTGATTTCATTACTGGCCTAGCGAGTCCCATCATAGAACCATTTCACTTCGCTCCGGTGACCTTGGACGAAATTAAAAAGATCATCCTCTCCATAAAATCCAAGGCTGTGGGCTATGACGGCATCAGTCGTAGTATGGTCCTTTGGATCCTTGATAGCCTTCTCCCTCCGATTACCCACATCATTAACTTTTCTCTTGATTCCGGACAATTCCCATCCCAGTGGCGTATGGCCTACGTCCGCCCACTTCCTAAAATTTCAAATCCCTCCCTACCCAGCCACTTTCGACCCATTTCCATTCTCCCATTCCTGTCTAAAGTGCTTGAGGCCTGTGTACACAAGCAGTTTACGGGGTTTGTTCATCGGAACAACCTCGTAAGCTCCTTTCAATCTGGGTTCAGGCCTGGGCACAGTACAGCGTCCGCTCTCCTTAAAGTGACTGGTGACATTAGAGAAGCGATGGAGGATACCAAAGTTACCGTTTTGGTTTTAATTGATTTCTCCAATGCCTTTAATGCAGTCAGCCACGATATTCTCCTATCTATCCTTTCTCATCTTATGGTTTCGTCCGAGGCTCTGGAATGGTTCTCTTCTTATCTTCGTGGACGTCAGCAGTCGGTTCGCGTTGATCAGAGTTCTTCTGGTTGGCGTGACCTGGATGCTGGTGTTCCACAAGGCGGTATTCTTTCTCCATTGTTATTCTCCATCTTCATCAATTTTATAACTCACTGTCTTCGATGTTCGTATCATCTATATGCTGATGATCTTCAACTGTATACATCTGGGCGGGTAGAAGGTTTGTCGGACGCTATAGCAGATGTAAACCGAGACTTAATTGCTGTCAAAAAGTGGTCTGATAGTTTCGGGGTGTCTGTAAACCCCTCTAAGTGTCAAGCCATCGTAATTGGAAGCTCACGCATGATGGGTAGGGTGACGCTTAGCTCTCTTCCTCCTCTTATGTTCAATGGTACAGTCATACCCATTACCCCTACTGTGAAAGATCTCGGTTTGCATCTTGACTCTACGCTTAGCTGGCAGCGCCAGGTCTCTAGTGTTAGCCAAAGGGTCAACGGTACTCTGCGATCCCTGTATCGTCTGAGAAACTTTTTGCCCGCTAAGACGAAAACCATGCTTGTGCAGACTTTAATTTTCCCTATAATCGACTATGGTGACGTGTGCTACTTTGACTTGAACGCGGTTTTGCTGGATAAGCTCGACAGATTGCTCAACAATGGTATCCGCTTCATATTCAACCTCAAGAAATATGACCATGTGTCGAGCTATAGGTCTGAGCTCAAATGGATGTCCATACGCCAAAGAAGAAGTTTGCGCGCTTTGACCACGCTTTTCTCCCTTCTCAACTCTCCCACTCCTCCTTCTTATCTCGTGTCTCACTTCCAATATCTTTGTTCTTCTCACGCTAAGAATCTGCGTTCTTCTAACAATCTTCTCCTACTCTGTCCTTCTCATACTTCTGACTTTGTACATTCTTCCTTTCATATTCAGTCCATTCTTCTTTGGAATGCACTTCCTCTTGATATCAGGACGGCCACCAGTCGGTATGCATTTAAGCGGAAATTGCAGAGTTATTTTCAAAACAAATAGCGTAGAGTCATCTCATCACCTCTCTCCTTTGAATTTGTGTATTATATATATATATTATAAGTATATATTATAGTAAATAGTATGTAAATGTATATAACCTATTTATGTATTTGTGTACCTAGTTTTAATAGATTTTTTTTATCATTGTTCCTCTCACACAAAGCACCTGCCATCCAATCTCTTCACCACCCTTGGTTGACTGGTAGAGAATGCCTAAGGCATTAAGTCCGCCTTTGTACCTTTTTGTGCGAAAAGTTTAAATAAATAAATAAATATATAACTGACGACGAGCTCCATGCGAGCGGCATTCTCATGACGCATCTGCATTGCTTCAAAAAAAAATTGGAAAAAGCTTTGATGAATTATTGCCAATGATTTTGAGTGGAGATTTCAACATAAACTTTGCAGACGATAAAAATCAACTATTAATTGAATTTTTAAATAATGAATTTGGTTTAACTATGTCAAATGATCGCAATCTTAGCACAACGAAATACAAAACTACTATTGATGCGGTCTTTATTAGACACTTAAATAGGTTCGAATCAAAACTGTTCGTTTCTTACTTCAGCTATCATAAACCTATCGTATCAGTTCTAGAGATTAGCGATGATGGTTCTGGTAATGATGATGATGAAAAAGTCGTTGAAATTATGGATGGAAGTTGATTTTCCTAAGAGATAAACTTTTTAATGTAAAATAATTGTAATAGTTCTGAAGTGTTAAATTTTTAATGTAATATAAATTGTCATGTTTGTGTACGATAGCGCAATAAATGAATATTGTATTCCACCACATAAATAATAGTACTTTTATACTGATAATGAAAGCAATTCGTACAAAATTATTCTCTAACCATTCCAAAATATTAAAAATGCACAACGTTAATATTCAAGTTTTCACTTCTGCCGGCACTCCCGGAGTGCAACCCGTCGTTTTTTTTTTTTATATGCATTAGAATCCTCAAAAATTGCAGATTTAAACCGCTGTCAACAGAGGCCTAGTGTACAAAGAGTAATGAAAAAAGAAAAACACAGGGACGCAGTATATATCCTTCTTATTCAATTTGTGAAATATCTTTTAAATTGGTCCAATACTGGAGGAGGAAATAGTCGAAAGCCAACCTCGAATTATGACTTTTTACTTAGGCTTTTTCAAAAGTCTCTCCGACCGCATGTCCTCTTAATGAGATAAATAACAATACTCACATAAAAATTTCATTGCAAACGAAGAACGAAAGGTAAATACAATGACCAGGGTATTTTATTAGTTTGTTTATTCGAGCGTTTTGCGAAAACAAGTTTTCAGATGGACGGAAAACTAATCCTGGTATTGTCCATTATCCTGATGCATAGTGTAGGGGTACAAACAAAGCTGAACTCTATTTCATACAATACTAAAATTCAAATTTCTGTAGCAACGTTATAATACTACTTATTAATTCAGTTTGCATGCAGATGTTAGTTTAATAATATCACAATCAACATCATTTAGTGTAGTATACAGGACTTAATAAAAAACCAGCCAAGTGCGAGTCGGACTCGCAAATGAAGGGTTCCGTACCACAAGGCAAAAAACGCCGAAAAAAAGACGTTTCTTGTATGGAGACCCCTTAATTTTTAACTGTAATTTTTTTTTAATGTCTGTCGTAATAGCGGCAATAGAAATACAAACTCTGAACATTTCAACTGTCTACCTATTATGGTTCATGAGATACAGCCGGTTGATGCACAGACGGACGAACGGACGGATGGAGAGTGCAGGGTTAATAATAGGGTCCTGTTGGCACCCTTTGGGTACTAAATATCTGACCTTGAAAATTTAGGTGAAGTAATCCGCCATTCCATCAGATTGACACTATTGACAGCTCACTTCACCTCTAGTTACTGTCACCCATTCTTCATTTACACGTCACCAGCCTACACTTTTCCAAACTATGTTAGGGTGTCATCCAGTTTAACCAGATACAGCTGAATACTAGTATTTTACATGGAGCGACTGCTTATCTGACCTTCACAACCCAGTTAATGGGTAAAACGATACCAAATAAAAAATAAAAATAAAAACTTCTTGGTAAAACTGTAAGATTGTAAGACTGTGTTATCCTTTCATGCTTATAGAAACACTTTATCTATTTCGAAAAATTTATGCGAAAATGGGTTTAGCATCCAGTTTTCCTAGCTAAGATATGTTATTGCTAACAAGGTGTTTCCTACGCTTTTCAGTAAAATTAGATAGTGAATTTTTTATGTAAAAGCAAGGAGCACTATCTAACAAGATCTGAAACGGTTGCGTACTTTGTGAGAATCTTGTAGAATTTTCTGAGTACATTTTTCTAGGGAAAAACGATTTTTTTTTTATTCATTACGAGGTAACTGGTAAATAAAGTAAACATTTCATAATTATGTTGATAAAAAATAGGACATAACCTTTTAACTGATTACAAAATATAATTTGAGGATTGTATTTTATTTTATTAGTCTGTGTTCAATTCGATAAACAGAATTTGTAAAAAAAAAACAGACCGCACATCACAACAGACTGTTTATAATTTAGTTTCAGTAGTTATAAAACATCCAAAATTGCTTATTGTATACCAAAACCATATTCATTATTTTAAATTAATAAGAACATATTATGTAATTTAAAAAATACGTATATTAGTGTATTATATTGCACCATTTATTATAAAAAACAACTAAAAAACAAGTCATGGATACGAAAGAAGCTTTATTTGATAACACAGTTTGCTTTTGAATCTTTCACCAAAAGAAAAGACTGAACAACGCACAGAAATCCTTTTGCGCATTTTCAGTGTAAAACTTTTTTTGCACAAATATTTTTCAGCTGCTGAAAATGTAAGCCTGCTGTCATATGTGTGTATTTCATTTGTGAGACTGCTGTTTGAGTTTGTATTTTTGTAGTATTAGTTGCTTTATGTGGAACATGGAGCTTGCTATGTGAGAAAGGTTGTGCGCGTATGGTAGATAGATACATTATGTCACTGCAACGTGTTGGTGTGAGCGTTTTTGTCGAAGGACTAAAGAAAAACAAAAAGTGTTTACATAGACAAAATAATTGTTAGAATAAATAATTACCTGTTTTATATTAAAGATGGCTCATTATAAATAACATCAATAAAAAAAAAGAAAAAGTATACTTATATTATAAAAATAAATAAAGCAATGATAAAAGTAACTTTAAAACTAAAATTGCAGACTAGAAACCCGAAATGGCAAGTTCTTGGTACAAACACATAAATATAAGGTTTCATAGACGTGGCAATAAATCGGAAAGTGTAAACTAAACTTTATCGCGTAGCATCCAGCTACGGCGTTGCTAGTACTACGGTGTAGCTACGATTACGTCGCTACGAGATTCGCAGCAAAATATTTGATGAATAACTTCACCAAGTTTTTTTGTTTATGCGATGTAAATTTGACCAAAGACTCATTAAGTGTACAAAGAAAACATCTTTGAGCAGTTTTCTTCAATAATTTTTCTGATTATTTCTTAAGAAAGTTTATTGTTGTGATTGATTGGATTTTTTATTGCTTTCAATGTTAATGGCGAAGTTTTATTAAAGTATTTTGTATTTGATATGCTTGATTTAATAAAATCATTAGTGTATTCAATATAGATAATTCATAGACCTTGGTTGTTCTTTTTCGGATAAGGATATTTAGAAAACTATGCGTTTTTGATGAAGATAAATTAGGCGTAAAGCGGAGTTAATCATATTCCTTAGTAATTAAATATCACTTGCGCAAAGTATAAATGATATTTTTTTTTTCTGTAAGTTGGTTTGTATAAACACTTTTACGCGTCAATGATATTTTAAAAACTAGATGAGACAACAACACTAACAAACAAACAAACAAAAAAACAACAAACAAACGAAACAAACTTAGAGGTCACAATCTATTAATTTGTCCAGACATAATCTTGGTCAGGTCATGTGAAGACCATGTAGATTGGTGTCTGAAATGGTCTTACGAGGAAAAAATCACACAGATTGTGTGGACCAGTCCGGTCAGTGCACGCATTTGTTTGTAATCACGCAGGCTAACTCAAAACATAAGGAGCTCAACGATTGTACAAACAATATAGCATCGGTACTACGTAATTTTATGTAGTGTCTAGGTACACTGAAAAAAAGAATGATTGATTTTACTAAATTCCACGTAAATTTTATCAAATCCGCGGGTTATATAGGTCCTACACACGAAATTGTTGATTTTACCAAATAGAACTGGTTGATTATGAAAATCAACAAAGTGGATTTTGTTAAATTCACTCTTGTTATAGTAAAATTAACTATGAAAAGGGTTGACTATGGCAGTTCATTACTCAACCTACGCTACTTTAGTACATTCAACAATTCTTTTTTTTCAGTGTATACATACAATTATATAAAAAAAAAACAAAACACTCACGGCACACACGCACGCATGCTAGGGTGTATTTTTGGTTAAACACCAATGAGCCAGTTAGATTTCAGAATACAAACGTTAGTGAAGTTTAAATTTTTGGGATTTATTGCCAATCGTTGTTGACTGTTTGGTTGTATAAACTAATACCAATTTTCACAAAAATCTACAACTAGAACCGTATGTTTACCTATCCGAGTAAAAATAATCTTACCACGGGCTGAACCGTGCGGCGGGTAAAACAGTAAAACTAGTGAATTCACTAATTTTATCCGCCGTTAGTTTTACACGTGGTAAGATTATTTTTTAATGTAACAGCCATGTTTGGTTGTGTAATTTAAAATTAACGTTACATAAATAAATTAACAATGCAAAGTGCACTCGCTTCATTAATATGCTTAATTATTGTTAATCACTTAATGCTTACATAAACTTTACTCACTTTACATGCTATTTTAATTCAGTCCATTATTGTCTTTTGCTTTATTATCATCACCAGATCAGATAATCAGTGGGCACCACGCTGACAAAAGGTCTTCCATTTCGACAATGCTGATGAAATAAATAACATTGAAGTGTCTGTTTGTGATGTCAAAATATTATTACAAACATTTTACTAAATGCGTAAGAAAGTATATACAGTACTTACCTATAACAAAAAACAATTTTAAACATTTTTGTCTGTCCGTCTCTTTGTTTCGTCTAATCTCCAAAACGGCTGCAGACATTTGGTATGAGGATACTTTTAACCCTGGGAAAGGACATAGGCATAGACTTTTCGTTGATATACTACGTGGGTGAAGCCGCAGGCGGAAGCTAGTACAAGATATATCATCATTCCTTTAATTAATTCATTCAACATTCTGTCACTACTAAAGAAAATGTAAGCAGTTTGAAACTTTTGAAAGGTGCCCTGACCCTGATGACTATGTGCTGCTACCTACTTAACGTAATTTCAGAAAAATCTTATTTGCAAGTTAGAGGCTATGTAAAACTACCGTTTATAATAATATTGATGTATAGTCTTGTGAAGCACAACTTAACGTGCTTATTTTTTGCATTTTCATTCTAAAATAAAATAAATAACCAAACAAATGATGAGGGCGCCACCGCGCGGTCGGCGTTTGGCCGGCGCCCTCTTAATAAATTGACATATTTACATTACTCGTAGAAATGCGATTGCGGCTCACAATCTTTACTAATATTATAAAGAGGTATTTGTAAGTTTGTATGTAGGGATAATCTTTGGAACTACTGATCGGACTCTGAAAATAAGCTACAGTATTTAATTGCCGAGTGTCATAGGAATTTAATGTTAAAATAAGAAATTTCACGCGATGACGAGTCGAGGACAGAAGCTAGTTGTTAATAAAATACGAATGAGATAAAAAAAAGTGAGCCGTCACGGGACGCCTGGCAGATGTGAAACATCGACATTATTTTGTAAAAGTAATATGATTGAAACGAACAGATTGCGATATAAACTAAATATGGCATAATAATAAAATAAAATATTACGATTTCGCGATTTTTTTTTGAATCGCAGTCGATTGCGCATGGCGACGCGTCGCCACACAGTACCCAAGACTGTGACTGTATATATACACCATCATATAGCGTGGCGACGCGTCGTCACGGCATGCGTCGCCACGCCAGAAATTTGTTTTACGTGCGGCTATAGATGTTTCACATCAAAAAAATAGATGGGTAAGGAACACCATATTTGTACCTATTAACAAAATAAAAATTATTAAAAAAATATGTGCTCATTTTCGTTTGACCATTTTGTACTGAATCTAAAGTTAACTTTGTCACTTTCACACACATCTTCCATCTCATTCACCCAACTTCATTAAAACAATACGTCCTTATCATAATTAAACAACCACAACTAAGCAACGCTATTACGGAAACCCATTAACTTGATACAACGAATAAATGATCCAACCCCCTCCGCCCCTCCCCCCCTTTTAAGGATATAGCAATAGGGTAATAGTCTCTTTTTATTGCCAAAACCACTTTGCAAAGGAATTCGAGGCATTAAGGAACGTAACGGTTTTCTTCTATTAAGTGTAATGAGTTCTTTTTTCTTGTGAAATGCTGTAAATTAAAGTTGAGACGCTATTCTTTTAAAGTTTATTTTGTTTTGATTTTTTTAAGAGGAACATGACATAACAATACATCACGCCTGAGTCCTCGAAGGATGTAGTAAAGGTATACCTATAATAAACCCACATTTCGCCAGTTACGCTTAAGTCTCGTGTAAAATCCAATCCCAACCTCTTTGATTATACCTAGTTACCTACGTAGTGCAGCGAAATAAAGAAAACCACGGACTGTCTTCGCCATGTTATGATTCATAATGTTATCCTTTTATGAATCTGCCAAAGTGGCCTCTTTAGGCCCTCTAGTGTATGCACGTAAACGAAGCTAAGGGAGTATGTTAGGATCGTAATAGGTGGCGTTCTGTTAGTTCTGCCTACCGCCATGGCAAGAAGGTGAGAGTTTATGTATGAATGTATTTAAAAGCCTGTTTTAAGAACAGACGCCAACACATCAAGCTACTACAATCTGTCAAATTTCTTTAATAGATTTTCCTTTTTATCACTAAAGCATAAGGTTCAAATTTGATTGGGAAAATTTTACAGTTTCGGGTAGCTTGATGTGCTGGCGTCTGTACATGTTGAATTCTTTATGTCATCAGTTTTCTTAATATTGTGTGTTGAAGTATTTTGATATTACTGGGTCCAATTTTAACATTGAAATTAGCTTTACTTTGAACATCAAACAGAAAATAACTTTATTTTTGTGCCCCAAATTATCCGTATAAATTTACGGTTAAACCGTCGAAGAATTAAAACAAGACAGACGTACGTTGGGGAATTAAAACAAGACATATAAACATACAAACTAACTTTAACAGATTTCGTTCGTAAGGATTCAGCGCACATAAAGCGTTCTAATTACTTTAAGCCGTATACGGATACAAACTTCTGAGTCCCAGATTCAATTTCTAGGTCACGCTAAAGTTTAATTGAAACGTTTCAGGAGCGGAATTGTGCCCGATAAATGGCGACTGCTCTAGTACAAGACCTAATACCGGCGCCGGTGAACGACATGCTCGTTCACGTAGGTACGTTTTGTAGGTAATTTTGGAGTGTTATGTTCAAAACACAATCGTGTTACTCACTTATCGCACACGCGCCACTCGCTCACTTACTTACACATGGGGTGTAATTTAAGAGCCATCACGAGTGACAATAGGTAATAAAGAAATTCAAACGCACGCATACATTATTATCATTTGCCTGGTCTTTTTCCAACAAACAGTCGTCCAGACCGCATTTCGGCCATGGCGGCCAATCTCAACTAGTCTTCATATTATAGTCCACAAGCGTATGCGCAGAGACTGGTGCACTCTCTCTTCCTTCAGTGGCATTGTCCGATGGGACAGCACGCAATCCGACGCGACAGGGGTTACGACACCTCTAACTTCCTAACTCCGAGCTGTTACTAAGTGATTACTAATGGAAAACCTAAAAACACTTTACCTACCCGACTTCGAACCTAGGACCCCACATTCAGCAGCCCCGCTTGCGACCACAAGACCAACGGGGCAGTTAAGACAGTTTTTCCAACTATGGAACTACGTGGAGCGACTGCCTGTATAATCTCCACAACGCTGTAACTGGGTAACACGATTACCTTTGGTAAGGTATTGTCAAACGCACCCGTGGCTAAGTAACATAACCAGGATTCAGTACTTAATATTAAAAGTACTGAATCCTGGTTATGTTACTTAGCCACGGGTGCGTTAAGATTAAGTCGCAGAGGTCAAATGAACGGAAATGAATCATGATGCTTTCACATTATTAAGGTCCTTGGTTTCTTCGTGATATTTTCTGTGTGACTAACTCGTGTAGTATTTCATCATTTCCGAAAAAAGCGGAACTCATCCTTCTGTGCCAATGCAATATTTTCCTATTTTCTTTTCAGAAGAAAATACATGGTTATGTAATTAAATCGATGTATGCATACCCGTTACACAGATATTTTAGGTATGCATTTTTCGGGCACCAGATTCTCACAAATGGCACTTTTCTACAACAATATTTGATAAGAGAAAATAAATAAATCATTATAAATATACCAGTCGGTCTATGCTGTAAAAATTTCACCGTGAAAACTTAGGTGAAGTGAGCTATCATACCACCTGATGCTCATTTCACCTAAGTTTTCACGGTGAGATTTTTACAGAATATAGTCATTGTTGAGTATGACTGTAGAAGGCTGGTAAGAAATTGTATTTTTTGAAGGACCAATAATTAATAAAAAAATTGCTGTATCAATATGTAGGTAAAGTTTGGAAAGTGGATCTTTGCTCGTAAATAGGTAGATAATTCAGTATGCCACCTACCTCAAACTTCCACACGTACGTTTCTTCACGACAGCCTTGCACGGCAAGGGGTCCTGGTATCGAAGGCGGAGGCGAGCGAGGGCACTAAACGTTCCAAAAACACCATCTAAATTGGCACAGCACTGCGAGAACGTCTCACACAATGGATACTGCACGGCAGTGTAGAAAATGAGTTAAACTTGTCTTATTCACGGAATAGTTTCTCAATTAAAAGAAGAGACGTGACCGATATTGTCTGATCACGCAAGCCAACTGGCCAATCCCTCGCGCGGAGGTTGCACGAGCGTCGGCCACGATTCAAAACGACGGTAGTCGTAAAAAGCGGATGACAAAACATAAATCATCCACCCTCATATAAGCAAAGATCCAACATACCCCCCACCGAAATTATCATGATAATTTCAGTTAAAAATAAAAAAAATAAAAATAAGAGAATATTGCTATTGCAACGGATATGTGGTAGGAAAATTACCTTGAAATGCGCAAGAATAAGTATAAACAAAAATTAAAATTAAGTTAGGGTATTAATTAAAATCTAAGGTACAAGTTTTGTAAATATTTAATTAGAATATGGAAAAGGGCAAACCTTATTAACAGGTCTTTTAATGATTCCCTTTTGCGTCTTCAGAGTAACGACGCGAATAATTTTATCTGGACCTTCATGGAGACGCTCCACTCTGGCCCGAACCCAGTTTAGCGGACGAATCAGCTCAGATTTGATGAGAACTAGATCACCGATTTTAATATTAGGAGGCGAGGTGAACCACTTTGCTCTTTGCTGCAAAGTATGCAGGTAGTCGTCAGACCACTTCTTCCAAAATGTTTGGGAGATTTTCTGCAAACACTGCCAACGTGACAGTCTGTTAGTAGCTACGTCTAGAAGACCGTACTCGGGTACGGCGAGTAAGCTTTGACCTATCAAAAAATGTCCAGGCGATAAAATTTCGAATTCATCAGGATTGTCAGATAACGGGCACAACGGACGCGAGTTCATTACGGCTTCGATTTTACAGAAGACAGTGGTGAGCTCTTCAAATGTCAGTGCCTTGTCACCTACTGCACGGAGGAGGTGGCGCTTGGCCGACTTGATACCGGCTTCCCACAGTCCGCCCATCGAAGCTGCCGTTGGAGGAATATTTTTCCATTCAATAGAACGAGTTGCGCAACCGTCGGCAATTAAAACGTCATTTTCTTTAAAAAAATTGCAAACTTCTTTCAATTGTTTCGCAGCTGCGACAAAGTTCGTCCCGTTATCGGAATGTAGACACGAGCACAGACCGCGTCGCGCTACGAACCGGTCAAGAGTTGCTAGAAAACAATCAGCTGATAAGTCGCTAATGACCTCAATGTGTACAGCCTTTGTGGAAAAGCAAACAAAAAGGCACATGTAGCACTTTAGAATTTTTGCATTACGATTCAAACTCGCTTTTATGTGAAACGGCCCACCTAAATCGCAACCGACATGATCAAAAACCTTATTAGGTTTTAATCTTTCAGCGGGTAACGTACCCATGTACGGTTGGATTGAGGTAGGGTTGCATTTAAAGCATACGATGCATTTAGACAACACACTACGAATCATACTGCGAGCGGATACGATCCAATATCGTTTGCACAAAATTCCTTGCAATGAACGAGGTCCTACATGTAGGTACACGTTATGAAAATGTTCTATTATTAAAGTTGTTATGTGACATTTTTTAGGTAGCAACAAGGGGTGCCTGCTATTGTAGGGTAAATCTGCTAGCGAGATTCTACCCCCCACCCTGAGGAAACCATGGGCATCGACGAAGGGTGATAGCTTCCTGAGTGACGAAACAAATTTATTATTTTTTATCTGAGTGATTTCGCTACTAAAGTAGGTAGCTTGTGTACATTTTATAATAACGTCATGGGACGCATTTAACTCGTGAGTTGAGATCGGACCAACAGAACGCTCGTTCTTAAGTAACCTACAATTTTTAGCAAATCGCAAACACCAAGCGACGATACGTTGCAATCTGTTGAATGAAGAGTATTTTTCAAAAAACGTTTCTAAAATATCGTTAGGTACATTTTGAGATGCACAGGAAAATGTATCAACATTTGTCTTTAGTTCTAAAATGTCCGTTTTTTCAGTGACGTAAAAAGTACTGATTGGCCATTGATGAACGTCATCAGATAGCCAGGCGGGACCATGCAGCCAGAGTTCATAATCAGCTACGAGCTGAGTGGGCATGGCGCCGCGCGAACAAATGTCAGCGGCGTTGTTTTCACTCCGCACATGGTACCAGCTGTTCGACGGAACCACCTCCACTACTTGAGCGACACGATTTGAAACAAAGGTTTTAAGTTTGTAGGGAGGGGTCAGTAACCATGCGAGTGCGACACTGGAGTCTGTCAACGCAGTTACCTGAAAGTTTAGATTTTTAATATTTTGTTGAACGAACAAAACCAGTTTTGACAACAACACGGCAGCCATAAGCTCGAGTCTAGGTATCGAGAGCGGCTTGATCGGCGCGACCTTACTTTTACTGATAAGCAGTCTAGTCTTCACTTCATTGTTTGGGTCAACACTACGTACATATATGCAGGCCGCATAACCACGGGTCGATGCGTCACAAAAAGCAATTAAGTGTACGCCGGAGAATTTAGGTATTAGCATATGTCGTTCGATTGTTATTGACGACAGACTTGACAATGACGCGATGAAGACTGACCACTTGTCACGCAAATCAACCGGAAGAGGGTCATCCCAACCGAGACTCAGCTTCCACAAATCTTGCATTATGCATTTAGCTAGAAATGTGCATGGGGATAAAAACCCAACCGGATCAAAGATGCTAGCAAGCAGTTTTAGCACTGATCGTTTTGTGTAGGTGCTATCCGTCATGTTATAATCAAACGAGAAGCAATCGACTGTCGGCAGCCACTTAAGACCTAAAACCTTCAGCGATGAACACACGGTGTCATCATCACTGAAGTTTATAGCTACTGCCTGATCGGCACCTATTCTAGACAGTAATTCAGGGGAATTACTCGCCCATTTACGTAGATCAAAACAGCCTAACTTCAATAGAGCTACGAGCTCGTCCTGTAACGTACAGGCGTCTGAGAGGTTCTGTGTCGACCACAAAACGTCATCAACAAAACATCCTTGCATGAGGACATCAGCAGCTTGAGGATATCGCTTGCCCTCATCACTCGCCAGCTGTTGCAACGAGCGAACAGCGACAAAACCAGACGATCGCAACCCGTAGGTATTTGTAAGAAGTTCGTAGGTTTTTATTTCATGCGAAGGCGATTCCCTCCAAAGAATGTGCTGATAAGTACGCTCAGTGGGATCAATTAGGACATTCCTATAGAATTTAGCTATGTCAGCGGTAAAACAAACGTCATACAAACGAAAGTTAAAAATAATTTTCAAAATATCATGATGGAGTTTTCTACCTGTAAGTAATGTGTCATTAAGCGACACACCGCTTGAAGTCGCCGCTGAGCCATCAAATACCACTCGTAGGGGCGTAGTGGTACTGGATGCCTTCACCACACAGTGGTGTGGTATTATATACCTACTCGGTTCTGTACCTACATACGGTTTCATATGACCTAACTGTTCATACTCCCGCATGAAGTCTACGTAGGGCGAACGTAAGTCGGGCAATCGAGCGAAACGTCGCTCTAGATGGTGTAACCTACGCACGGCGTGGTTGTAAGACTCGCCGAGGGCGGCGAACTTCGGGTCCATTAGGATAGGCGAAACATACCTACCGCTATCGTCCCTATAATGACGCTCGGAATAGATCTCTTCGGCAAGCTTGTCATCTGGGCTGATAGGGTTGTCACACGGCGACTCCTCTATTTCCCAAAATGATTTGAGTTGATTGTTGATGGTGTCACTATCACAGGTGTACGACACCAAATTGCAAGACGTTGCAATGTTAGTGACGTCATCGGAAGTACACGGTACTTCAATTTTCCCACACAATACGAACCCGAAAACACTGCTGAGTGCAGTGGGTAGTGTAGGGCCGACAATAATTTTATTACCGTCATAAATATCAGGGAAAATGTCACCTGCTAGAATAATGTCTACAGAAGATTTTTTATAGAAGTAGGGATCTGCTAACAAAAGGTTTCTGTAATGCATAGAAACTTCTTCGGAAATTTCCACCGTAGGCAAATCGGAAGTGATTTGTTGTAAAATTATAGCATCGATATCAAACGATGGGTTATCGCAGTGTCTCGGCTTAATAGTGCACGAAGTCATGCCAAAGTTTTTAACACTACTTCCGGTTAAACCAAAAATATTAAACGGACATTTTTGACGCGACAAACCTAGTCGTTCTAAACAATTCAAAGTTATAAAATTCGATTGAGCGCCTGAGTCGATAAGAACGCGACAAGCTTGCGGATTACCAAACGAATCTATAACATTGACTATAGCCGTACCTAGTAGAACCATATAGCTCTTCATATTGTTACCGCTGGACGAGTGCGATGTTTTAGCGTGCAATGTGTTAGTACCTACAGCTGTCGGCTTTGCGCTGCTATTATGCGCAGGAATAGATGGCGTAGCAGGACTACCTTTAGAGTCAAGGTGCAGTAATGCATGGTGACGCTGATTACACGTGAAACATCTAAATTCGCTTTGACAATCGGAAGACGAGTGGTTTTGCTTGAGGCAGTTGTGGCACAATTTTAAATGGTCAGCACGGCTGACTCGTTGTGCAGGAGTCAATTCACGGAATTGAACACAACGAAAAATCATGTGATTTTGACCACAGTGTAAGCAATCAAAACTCCTCGGCTTATTGTTAGATTGCGTCTGCGAAGAAAATGCCTTCCTATTGTTGGTTTCACTCGACTTTTTATTGGATGTGTTGAGGGTAGGATTCCTACCTTGCGGAACAGTAGAACTAGAATTATGTTGAGAATGTTCCAATATTTTTATTTGATTATGTACGTGGGACATTAACTGATCATAGGTAGGTATGGTCTTTTGATCGATACCTTGTTCGAATGTTTTTCTTGTGTTGGGGTCTAATCCCCTCAATGCTATATGACACAGTACATAGCTAGATAAGTGCTCGATATTTAAAGCATTAATAGCGCGATAAGAATGATCGAAAGTCTCAATAAAATTATTTAAATTAACTGGAGATTCCGATTTGAGTGCGGGAAAATTGAGCATCTTATCTAGGTATTTACCTACGAGCATCCTATTATCTTGATATTTATCAAGTAAGGACTGCCACACTACGTCATAATTACTTGAAGTAATCGGCACACTTTTTACAATGCTAAGTGCGGACCCTTTTGTGCATGACAACAAATAATGAAATTTATCTATGCTTGAAATACCCGTGTGATTGTGCACCAAAGAGCAAAATGTTTCATAAAACGTGGTGAAGTTCTCAATATTTCCATCAAATGTGAACAACTCGAGCTTCGGTAAACGTGGTCGAATGTCGCCATTTTTATCTTTCGTGTCTACGTGACTGCATGGTGGAACGTCCGCCATTTTGGTCGTGTGCTTCGAAGCGCACAACTTGACGCGAAAGAACAAGTCATCGAAGCTAACCAAATCGCTGTCTGAGAACTGTGCTTCAGGCGTTAAAATTAATCGCATTTCATATGTTTCCATACAAATACTTTCGAATGATTCACGTAGTGATGTTATCTCTGAGGCACGCAATAGGAACATTTCCTTGAGGGAAGGATGATTCTCAATTTTATTGGATAAATCAAACACTTGTTGCAATTGAGAATAAATACGTTGCTTTTTAGCAAGACATTTGTTTATGTTACGAATAGTTTCTAATTCCTTTTTAGTTGGAATTGGATCAATCGGAGCAGTTACTTCTGATTGCGACATTTTTAGATTTTAAATATGCAATGAAATAATTTAAAAGGTTAATTATATCCGGCTCGAATGGACCAAAATGTTGAGTATGACTGTAGAAGGCTGGTAAGAAATTGTATTTTTTGAAGGACCAATAATTAATAAAAAAATTGCTGTATCAATATGTAGGTAAAGTTTGGAAAGTGGATCTTTGCTCGTAAATAGGTAGATAATTCAGTATGCCACCTACCTCAAACTTCCACACGTACGTTTCTTCACGACAGCCTTGCACGGCAAGGGGTCCTGGTATCGAAGGCGGAGGCGAGCGAGGGCACTAAACGTTCCAAAAACACCATCTAAATTGGCACAGCACTGCGAGAACGTCTCACACAATGGATACTGCACGGCAGTGTAGAAAATGAGTTAAACTTGTCTTATTCACGGAATAGTTTCTCAATTAAAAGAAGAGACGTGACCGATATTGTCTGATCACGCAAGCCAACTGGCCAATCCCTCGCGCGGAGGTTGCACGAGCGTCGGCCACGATTCAAAACGACGGTAGTCGTAAAAAGCGGATGACAAAACATAAATCATCCACCCTCATATAAGCAAAGATCCAACAGTCATCGTTGTTACGACTTGTTACGCAAAAAGGATGGTGTAAGAATTCTTCTTGATGGCTAAATAAAATACGTCATCATACAGTCTCAGACCCCAACTCCTTCGTGGTTAAGAAACGCATCTATTAACCTTCAGACCACGAAAAGTTAGCAAATAATGTAACCAGCTACTTGAAAATCTTAGATGATATATCTTTTCCAAGCAACTACTACAGAAGAGTTCCTTCATATTTGTATTTCACACACATAGATAAAAAGCAATTAGCAGCTCCTAGCGTAAATTTAATTATCACAAAAGGCATCACACAAGAGCTTCAACAAAGACTAGATACAGAATAGAGAATTATTATAAACGTATTTAGTTTAAATTTCCATTTCGACTGCATGTCCATCGCTCTGGGAGCTTTGTGTGAAGCCGTCGGTTACACCGAAGTCATCATCTGCCTTGCTTTTTCCCAACTATGTTGAGGTCGGCTTCCAGTCTAACCTGATGCAGCTGAATACCAGTAGTTTACAAGATTTAGGCGCATAATGCCCACCTCTTAAAAATGGCAACTGAGTCGCTAATGGACTAATTCTCAAAATGGCTAATTCTATAAATGACTAATTCTCAAAATGCCTAATTCTATGAATGACTAATTCTCAAAATTATTTTACATATCTGTTACACCGAAGTGTGGATGTTTAATATGTGGCAGTCCTAATATTGCATGTGTGTATACAATTGCATTGAATGTGAAAGGAATGATAAATGTTTCTGAAAGATCATACAATGTCATCATGGTCATCCACAGCCCGACTTCACACACTGCTGGGCATAAGGCTTTTTTTTCTTGTGCCAATCCCCACCCTCCTGTGTCAGTCTCAACCACGTTCTACTCGCCCAAGATGGCAACAATGTCGTCTGCCCATCTCACCGCCGGACGACCGACATCTTGTCTTCCAGTCCTTGAACGCCACCCTGTCACAGCCTTACTCCACCTGTCATCACTGCGCCTTGTCAGGTGTCCTGCCTAAATCCATTTGAGTTACATAATACGCTTTCCGATTCTTTAAACACATCCAACCTAATAACATAAATTTTACTTACATAAAGCGACTGCCAACCCCTTCAACCACAGTTTCAATTTAGCCAACGACATAAAGCGACTGCCACGACATTGCTTCTTCAAAATAGTTTTTACACTTAAAAATATTTTTTTGATGAAAGGGTAAATAAGGAAATAATATTTTTTTTTTAAATAATAAGATAGACTGAGATCAGAGGGGCCATTCTAGTAATTTTAAGAATGTTCACAGTCTGATCTCAGTTTCAATCTGTCAAAAAAATCTCTAATTTCCCTACATTTTGACAAGTTTTTGACATTAAATTTGTTTGTCGTCGAGATGAGATTGTGACTAGATTTTGAACGTTTTAAAATACGAGAATTGACGTTCAGAGTGTGAACATTTTTAAAATTACGAGACTTGTCTCTCTGATTACTATTTCATGTATTGTATTGAAAAAATGTTGTTACATCACGGTCTAACAGTCTACCCTACCTCGCACAGAAGCTCAGTATATCGTGAGATCTGACCGACGCTCGTGGTAATGGGAAACATGGACAAGGCTTATCTTCACGCCCTGCTTTTTAGATGTGCGGGTAGTCAGAAGTATAGGGGCTTGGGAACGAGTGATTGTTGGCAAAGATTAGAATTTGTGATGGTTGAAATTTTGGCTTTTGTGTTGGTTGTGAAACGTAAAAGTTTCGTAAATAGGGTAATTATGACTTTTTTCATTACCCACGACTTCCGTACGTGTAAAAGTCCACTATGACATAAAACATATTATCTTATGGTACTCGGCAATAGTATAGCTTTCTATTAGCGAAACAATTTTGTTAATCTTAGCAGTACTTCCAGAGATTGCCTCTTACAAACAAAACATCAATTTCACCTATTTATAATTATAATTCACGGCGATTGTCCAACTATTGTGTCAACTATACGAAGTTGTTAAACCTAAGTATACTCTGCCCTCTAAAAGTTAGTTGACACGTGTCCACTTCAGCTGTATTGCCACATTATGGTTTAAAATTCTGATTTCAAATGTTTGAACTGTATGTATAACGTTTTATAGACTAATTCGAATGTTTGATTTTCTTTTAACGTACTTTTAAGCAATGAATATACGTTTGAATTATTTGAGAATCGATGTTGACAAACTATGGCGCCGTAGCAGCTGTAAAATACTTTTTAGCAAAATCTAATCTGCGCCTCTTAAGGGCCGATTATTACAAATGTTTTCTTCTGGTGACAAGACCTCGTAAATTAGTATCGTGCAGGCTTCGTCTGATGCTTGTTTAAGGAATTGAAGTTCCATCTTCTTGTAAAAGTTCTCTAATCCGTCATTCAACGATCTTGGAATTGATTTTGCACTAGCGCACTATTTGTCAAGATAGTTGTATGAGACGGAGACTACGGACCGACCGCGGCAGGTATAACTTAACCAGATCTTTCGACCCGTGTGGCTGTTGGTACTTAGCCATGAGCCCCTCATACTACAACATAGGAATGTTATCCCAAAATAGTGACCGTCTCCAATGGTTTAAAAATTTACAGTACCCGGCGATAAATATTGCACATCGACCTTTGGAAAGAGACAATCGGCTAATTTCGGCTTCGTAGAGCGTTATCTCTGTCGCACGAAATACAAACAGTCCGGTATCTATAAGGAGCTGTTAAAATAATTATGATTTGCTTCTTTTGATAATTATTTTTATTCTTTGTATAAAATGGTTTTGTGTAAAAAGGTCGATGTGCAATATTTATCGCCGGGTAATGTACCTCACTCTCATAGTCCGATGGGACGGCAATCTGACACGACCGGAGAGAGACCAGGCACAGGAACAATGACTTAACGTGCTTTCCGCGGCACAAAGGTATAACACCACCAACCACTCGTAAGTAGCCGTTGTTACCACTACTCTCATTCATCATTATGATTCTAAAGAAACAACCTGAAACGAGCAAAAAGAAAGTTCAGTACTAAAACCACACTATGACAAAAACACTAACTAAAACGGTATAAACAAGACATCTATGTCGATTTTTAATAAAAATAAAAAATAACGGTATCGTATAGCCGCCATCTTAGATCTAATGAACATAATTATGTACATACATAGCATGTTGAAATTATGCCCAGGAGGGTTCTTGGTTTATTTTGCCATAATAATTATTAGGACAGGCTACGACGTAGCTTGGCTCTGCTACGCTGGCTACGCGATCGTAGCAGCCCGCTGGACCGCTACGACGATGCAGCTACGCGCGTAGCTGCAATTAATCAACACATCAGAATCGCGTCAGAGTGAAATGAACGCGTTTATTCGCTCCAATAATTTATTATTATAAATTATATAGGATTTATATAAATTAATTAACATGAGAACTTGTATTATCAATCTTGTTAATATCATGGTGGATGGATCGAGTATCACTCACATTTCACACAACACATTCAGTGCTTGTCGGCAATTTCAAACTATTTAGTCTCGGTTGGCTAACACGCTAGGTAAGAGGAGTCAAAAAGTGATGGTAACTGTTTTACTCAATCCCGTTTGGTCGGAGTACGAGCTTAGTTTAGTTACTGCGACCAACTATGAGAATAGGTCAGAAAGTTAAAAAGAGGCTCAATTATTTAAAAAAGTGTACATCATTACGACGGCTCCTAAGAATACTGAGTCAACTATACTTTTAATAACTTTACAGGACGGCGATAAGAAGATCGAATGCTTAATATTTAAATTGTTAATACAACCAAGAAAAAATAACTAATCATAGTGAATTAAATATAATAAAGCCTTTCATCTGTACAAGATAAATTTCATATTATTTTATTAATTTATGAGATAATGTAGAAAGACTAGTATACGGCGATTATTTGTTTATTAAAAATGGATCAAGTACCACTTATATTTTTATACGTCGCATTATTGAATCTACATTATGGGGAAAAATTACTTTACAAGTGTGGCTAAAAATATTGTTATTTATTTATTGGATTTTTTATATACTATACTGTCTGTCGTAGATTCATTTTTTGTTAAAATATAATAAGTTGACTCACTATACATGGACATAATTTTAAAAGTGAACCATATTTAAATTGAGTCAAGTGTGGTACATAATAGTTAAAACAATCAAAAACGCCTTTAATGTTTAATATTTTAATCAAAGAGATCTCAAAATGGTATCGGTAACATTAACACAACTTTAGGATATCTATAAAATTAACAAAAATTAACAATACTACCAATAAAAACAAAGGCTTAAGTTGGTCTAGTCTTAGGTAATAAAATACAAAATATTGATTGTATCAATTGCACATTTCTGTAAAATAGGAGAATTATTTATTAATTGTTTGAAATCACTATAATTTAGGAACAATACGAAACAAACAAACAAAAGTAAGTAATCGTTCTTATTTTTTTAAAGAAAATCACAATTCTTAATATCTTTATACTTAGTATTTATTGCTGAGAATAAAATCAGTCTCAAAAATTAACTTATGAGGTAAATACTTAATAATTACGAAAACAATCAATCTAGACAAAGAAAAAAGACGAATTATTAATTATTCTGAATCGCTCTCATTTCTATTGCTGTCAATCTTAATTAAACTAGAAAAAAAAAACAAGTCCTTAGGTATCACGAAATTGTTTGTGTTTATATCTATTGGGATTGGCATCTATAATAGGGACAGTTTGATTACGTGTTGCTTTAGGTTTATTAGCAAAGTCAATACAGTTATAAGAATCTACCATGTAACTAGTTTAAAAAAATAATTTGTAAAGATTTTCTGGCTCAATTTTTATTTCAGTGACTTTATTCCATTGCATCTTAGATCCATCGCAGGCAAAACTCCAGTTGTTGACCTTTTTAAGCATTGTTTTGAAGTCGATCACAATATCTTGAGACACCTAGGTGACCTTATAAGGTTTATCGTCGGTTTTAGCAAATTGAAACGCCATGTACTGGGCAGGCGTATATAGTATTTTGTCTTTCGTCTGTCTTTCTATTAGTGCATGCATACTGTCTCCCTCGTTTTGGGTGTGACCAACAATTAGAAAACGATGACTAATTTTTATATTGTATTTATAACTTGCCATCATATACATTAAAAAACGATTCTGTTCCGATTCTGACCACCACAGTTATCAGACCAGAATCGGTAATCTTTTATACCTGCCATAACTGTTTGTTCAATGAATTTAAAAACACAGCTAGCAATTTTATTGGCTCCTCTTTTAGCAGTTTGTTGATGCCAGGCAAAGCAATAACCCTGACGATGTCCTAAATCAAATACAGTGAAATTATAATAAAATAAAATTAAAATAAAAAAGTGCTAACGTTCCCATGGGGTACATTTAAGCACTTTTGGAGATCGTAAGCGGCTGTTAGTATTTCTGGATTCTGTTGCGCTAATTCTTTGTCTTCTGCTTTCAACTATCTTGCTAAATCTTTTTGTTTCAAGTGCTCTGCCTGTTTTTCTGCTTCTTGTTCTGTGTGTTGTTTATTGTTTTCAAATATGTGACATTCTTCCAATTATGACTCTAAATTTAAATAAAAATGACACTAGAAGAGCAACTATTTTTTGATAACAAAAGCACACAATAACGTCCGCACACCGCGCTGTATCGCCGTATACTGAGCCAATTTGAACTTGCGCGCATTCGCGTCCCGCGTATATTGGTAGCAAACACTTGACTCAGTATACTGGGTGATAAATAAATAAATTACTATACTTGATCCAGTTTACGCTATTTTTATTTAGTTATTTATAAAGATATGATTTTTTTTCTTTTACAGGTAAATAGGAAATGATTTAATTATTGTTAATACACAAAAAAGTGCAATTATCAAAATTTGTTAGTTGACTCAGTATACTTAGGAGCCGTCGATAGAAGCGCGAATGTTTTAGAGGTTCATTAGTCAAAAAAGTGTCGATCATTCTGAAGTCAATAAGTTTTTAGAGGTTCATTAGTTCAAAAAATTGTCCATCATTAGAAGCTCAATAAGTAATTAGAGGTTCATTAGTTTAAAATGGGTCCGTAGCTAAATAATAACAGCTGCACAGGTCGATTGATCAGGTTAACATGCGCTTGCCGCGGTTGGTCTGTGGATGGGTGACCATCTTTACATATCGAGACCCCTCCGTTCCTCGGAATGCACGCTAAGCCGCTGCTGGTCCCGGCTGTCATCCGTGGATTTTTGACAGTCGTTACGGGTAGTCAGAAGCCCGAAAGTCTGACAACCAGTCTTACCCAGTAACTGGGTTGTGGAGGTCAGATAAGCAGTCGCTCCATGTAAAATACTGGTATTCAGCTGCAGCCGGTTAAACAGGAAGCCGACCCCAACATAGTTGGGAAAGGCTAGGTAGATGATGAGGTTCATGAGTTTAAAAAAATGCCCACCGTTAGAAGCTCAATAAAAACAACAATATTTGTATTTATGTGCCCACTCCCTCTCACTGAGAGGAGGCCTGTGTCCCAGCAGTGGGAACATTATAGGCTGATGATGATGATGATTTGTATTTATTGCATTCCACAGTGTGAGCTAAGGTGGTAGGTATGGTCAGCTGGATTGTCCGAAAGTGTTACCGCTGGCTCGGAACATAAAGGGCTAAGGAAGGAACACGGGTGGGTTTAGTCAGTAAGAGCCTGACACTCCCTTCCGCTCCACCCAGAGCGGGAGGGGTCATTTGATGATTTCCCATCCTGAAAAAAAAAAGGTGGTAGGTATAGAAAGATATGCTCATTGTGGACCCTGTCAGACTAGGATTCTGTACCAATAGGTTGTTTATGGGATCTCATTACTAAGCCTACGTCAGATTTTTGAAGGCCAATTCTCGCAATTTAAAACGTTCAAAATCTAGTGCAGTATCATCTCGGCGACAAACAAAAGTGAAAATTTTGCCAAAAATGTAGGGAAATTATTAGAGGTATTTTTGACAAATTGAGACAGATCAGACTGTGAACCTTCTTAAAATTATGAGAATTGCCCCTCTGATCTCTGTCTGTCACTACTTCAGTTGTGCTATTCTGTGTTTTACGTACGTTTGTTATGTACCCACACAATTGCCATCGCATGTAATAATGCAAAACTTCTCGTTGAAATCTACTCGTAAGTAACAAATTGTTGTGAGTCCATCGCGTTCGGCTGCTTGCAGCGTATTGAGCGACGAAACGTATAGATTCATAATTAGTGCGTTTAGTAGTTGGAAGTGTGCGAAACGGGTTTATGATTAAATGCGCCCGTTTCATTTATTTGGATGCCTTAGTTTTTTGTTTGTTTTGTTCCGTTTAAGTATTCTGAAGTGTATTATTAATTACTATACACATATTTCCTTACATAAGCACTTACTCATACACATATACACAGAGTACAAAACTGTTTCACGTTCGTGACATCACCATCTCAGGGCCAGTTGAAAACCAGCGTCGGGCACTAGCTGCTCGGCAGTTTGCTGAACTGGTCCTATTTGGCGCAGCCGTGAGATGCACACACTCTTTTTTTTTCAGCTAGTTTTTTTAGTTTCTTTTACAATTTTTATTGTTTGTTGTGTGCACTTGTGGCTTTGTGCTAAATAAACATGTTTTCTTTCTTTCTTTCTTAAAAATCTCACCGTGAAAACTTAGGTGAAGTGAGCGTGGAGTGAGCTGTCAATATTAAAAATTATTTTATAATTTAAAAAATACAAAAAAATAAAACAACATTAAAAAACATGCCACTTAATTACTATGAGGAAGAGTAATAAATAAATGTCATTTAAATAACTAGAATAATACTGTTACAAATAATTAAATATAGCCAATGTCATAAACACCCTACCATCTCTTTCCGCACTGTTGACCACTAACAATAGTGTACCTAATCCAAATGCCACATTTGCAGACCATAGTCGCTCTTTGTCAAACGTGTAATTTTGTTGGTAACCGTACTTGGTTCTGTGTTATGAATTGTTGTAGGGAATGTAGCGACTGCTTCAGTTGCTTTTGTTTATTTACTAGCAGTTTTGTTATATTATGATTGAAGCAAGTGACCCTGCACTAGAAAATATCCTATAGAGGAACACTAGACCTAACCGACGACAAATTTCTCTGGGGAAAATTCTTTAGTTTGCGTGTCGATGTTCCTTAAAACGTGTATAGTTTCATGCATAAACAGCTTGACCTAGAACTACAGTTTCTAGGGCATATTGTATTTGTTACGTGCGGGATTTGAACCCAAAGCTGAAATAGCTTTGAGCAGTTAGACCTATTAAAACTGCTGACTGGGCCAAATGTTTACCATTTGTGCTGATCCTAGCCTTTTCTTAGCTTTGTTGGGGTTGCCCTCCAGTCTAACCATATGCAGCTGAATACCAGTATTTTACATAGGGCGTCTGCCTACCTGACCTTCACGACTCATTTAAATTATATTATACAAGGTGTAACAGAATTAACACAAGTCCTAAATGTAGTTTGTTCATAATTGCATTTGCATTTTAAATGCATAAACTAAGGTCAACACAAATATCTTAATAATAATATTTAGGTTAGACAGGACTATTGTCGCCAATAGGCCGGATAAATGGTGATAGATCGATTAGCGCGCAGCACAATGATTTTATGGATGTTACCATTCCACATAACGAGAACCTCGTGAAAGCTGAGAAAGAGAAACAAATTAAATATCTTGACTTAACACACGAGGTTGTTGATTGTAATGTGAACTCGGCTGTCATTGTGCCGATAGTCTTATGCCAATGGCATGATGGCCAAAAGCCTCAATCAACATGTCTTGAGGCTCTCGTTAGGTGGTTGGATCAAGGGGCTGATTCAGAAGGCAGTACTCTTTGATACGTCTCGCATTGTGAGGTTCTTGTCTCTGAAGCCCTAACCACCGGTAGCTTGGACCCTGCTCCCGATACCGGCGAACTACTATTTTTTATATTTTTAAAATATTTTTCTATGTTTTTTTATAAAAATACTTAAAAATGAATTTAATACGTAAGAATCATAAATCAACAAAAGAAATATATAGCTTAAAAAATGTTTTATTATGCTTTTAACTCAATACTCGAATTGGGGTCTATGAGGTCTTACGTTAATTATGTTACATATTGTGTGTGATGATCGAGAGAAAAAATAGCATATCGCTCAGTAAGCGTACCAATTGTGTTTGTATACACTACGATATCCAGAACCACACATACTCGTAGTTATACACGATTTCTAACTTTATCCAATACCCGATAGAACATCTCACCCAATCACGCGAACGGAAATACCTCCATTCTCAACAATCCAACAGTTTCCAGAAAGCCAAGTAATAAAATGTAACAAATTGAAGTAAGCTGATATCCGTGAACCCTTTGTTAGTGTCGAACCCGACACGTTATGCTCTAATGGGGTACTCTTTTACATCGGTTCCTGTTACAGTGATAAGAAATATGTGTTTAGGTGGTGGAAAAACGAGTAGCTCATTCATAGACGTGATAAAAAATTGTTGAAATTATTTTCTGAAACACGAGTTTTATGAGGCCCTATGATTCCGTCCCCCTTTTTATACATGTAGGTGGCTACATAAATTTAGCGGTTAGACGGTTAGCATAAATTATGTGCATAGATTTCACTGTATATAAATATGATAAGTAAACCTTCCTGAATCTAAATCAGTTGTTTTGATAAAAGAGAATTTATGAGAGAAATTGTATGTTCAATAATAAAGATACAATTTCTCTCATAAATTCTCTTTTATCACGTTAAAGTAGATTATGTTCAATAATAAAGATAATCAACGTAGAATGTATGAACTTGTTTTACCACCTAAAGGTTAAATTTGTATTTTTATGATGCGCAAGTGATAACACGTCATCAAATGACAAGGTATATTTGACTATGTGACGGTTAGGTAGTAACAACATTAGTAAAGTTTCTAATTACAGGTTAGGTCTTCTCCCATCTATCCTTGCCCATCAACACCATTTCTGCAAGATTATCTGGTTCTCGGCGGGCAATGTGACCAAAGTAACGGAGAATCCTTTGGTAAAAGATCGTGGATATTCTATCTCTAATGCACAGGTGTTCTAAAATAAATTTGTTCCTTCTCTTGGCGTTCTCAAGTACATAGTTTAGAGCTACTTAAAATTCATCGCATTTTCATAAAATAACATGAGACTAACAGCGCAATTTAACGTGTTTTCTCGAAACCTATTTATTTTTATGTGACAGCTACTTCTTTTCAAAGATTGATTTGTTTCAACTTTTATCCTTATTTAAACGACTGAAATATTCGGTCGTATTAAAAAACGAGGGTTTTCTTTAGACACTGTTTAAATCATCGAGCTCATCATCTGTCGGCTTCCTGTCTAACCGGATGCAGCTGAATACCAGTATTTTACTTGGAGCGACTGCCTATCTGACCTCCACAACCAAGTTACTGGGTAATACGATACCCGTTGGTAAGACTGGTTGTCAGACTTTCGGGCTTCTGACTACCCGTAACGACTGTCAAAGATCCACGAATGACAGCCGGGGCCAACGGCTTAACGTGCTTTCCGAGGCACGGAGGGGTCTCGGTATGTAAAGATGGTCACCTATCCACAGACCAACTACGGCAAGCGTAGCTTAACCTGATCCATCGACCTGTGCGGCTGTTATTTAGCCACGGGCCCCTCATAAATCATCGAGCTAGTTTTTGAAATAAGTACCTAATTACTTTGATCGAATACAGAACTTTGTACAAAACTGACAGCTGCGGCAGTTGATTAAGTTGTCAGTTTTGAATTTAGAATGTTACCTTACATACCCAGTCGAAAATAGTTATAAATACAAAACTGTCTTGAAACTGACATTTTAGTCCGGTAGGTAATAACCTGCTGTCAGTTTTGAATTTAGAATTTTACCTTAGCATAATCAGCACATAATGTTCCCAATGCTGGGACAGAGACCTCCTCTTGGTGAGAGGGAGTGGGCCGTAATCCACCACACAGACCCAGCGCGTTGTTGGTCGGTAGATGTCATATATCTTCAAATTTTAGGTTCTAGGACCCGCCGGTTTCCTCACGGTGCTTTCCTTGACCGATTTGAGAGCAGTTGTGACGAAATAATTTACACAAATTAACCCTTATGTGAGTGACGAGGTACCCGGGTACCTTTCGCGTTTTCAAATTAAAAAAAATATGTTTTACGCCCTGTTGATAGCTGTGACTTCCTGAGAGCTCTTAACTATTTATGAATTACATATTTTTTAATGTATTGACCAAGTCAACTATTTACAATGTTTTGTGGAAACCAAAACATATTATAAACTCATAATTGAGTGACGAGGTACCCGGGTACCTCTTTGTGACTATGAAGTAAGTATTTATAATTTCATACAAAATTTTAATAAGAAGCATTTATTAAAGTGTTTTATTTCTATAAAAAATACAAATCTTTGTTCATACAGAATTAGTACAGCTTTCGAAGCAGGTGTTACATGTTGGACGAGTTACTGCATGTCCATCACAAACTGGTTTTCTGCAGTTAGTGCAAGCTTTTCGAGTTTTTCTTTGCTTGCGTTTGAGTTCTCTGCATAGGTAACAACTTCCGACGACTGCAACACGCCCTGTAGAATCTCGTCTAGTCTGACTTATAGAAGTTGTAGATCCAGAAGAAATTGACGGCCCAAGTTCTCGGCCAAGCACATCCTGCATTGCAGATCTCACATGTAATTTTGAAGTCACAATGCAATTTTTTGATCTCTCTTCTATATTTTTACCACACAGTTGCAGACTCAATGATTTCAAAAACTTTCTACGTCTGTCACTCGAGACCAAATTGTGGGTTATGTTCCATGTAAATGATATATGTTGCCAAAGCTGCAATGTCAATGATATTGTAAAAAAAGTGCTAAAGGCCACCGATTTGTTCTGCGTTTTACGGTATATTCTGCTAACAGCTTATCCATGTTATCCACTACACTTTTGGTTTTATTATAATATAAAATTATTTCTGGCTTGGCAGTTTCCTTATTACTTTCAATAACTGGTGGCATGTGCATTGATGACAACATTATTACCTACTGCTTTATTCTTTTTAGGTACGTAAGAGCACACAGTTGCTTCTTTGCTAAATGCGAAGTTAGAAGAATAAATCGCCCTCTCCTTGTGTGCTTGCATATTAGCAGGAAGAAAACGTTTATTTTTTCTTATCGTTCCAACTAGTGTCATATTCCACGAATTCAAGGAATGGACTAATAGATGCGACGTAAAAAAAAACACTGGCACTCCGGTAGTGCCGACAGAAGTGAAAACTTGAACAATTACGAGTGTATTTTGTGAATCGTCTTATAAACAAAACACGCGTGTTAAGGTGTGTTCCTTATTTTATAGGGTTTTTTGCAAATCAGGTATGATGACCAAAGTGACTGGTTTATTCTTCTCGTGAAAGGAATTTATTCAGATTTACAAATAAGCACACAGGATAGACTTCAGTTCGTGGTGTTGGTCGCGGCAGTGGTAAGAGAAGCAAGCCGCTCGCATGGAGCTCGTCGTCAGTTATATATCCGTGGTTCAGCGCCATCTCGTCGTTGTTGGATGAACTACGTAGTTAGTACGCGAGGCCCTCGTAGTTCTTCCCGATGTGCATAGATGGCGCTGTCCTCAACAACGCGCGTCTTACGTTTTACGTCTTACGAATTTTCGATCAGGGTCACGTGACCTGACGCGAGTTTAGAAGTTTTTACCCATTCCAAAAAAAGTACACAGCGCCGCTAAAGAAGTTTTCACTTCAAAAATTATCGGTAGTTACATTCAGTCCTGAGTTTTTATATTTAGCCACGAGATCTAATACAGTGCATTCTCCTACATTTGTTTGACGTATGCCATCACCTGACTTTCCTGTATATAATTGTCCATTTAGGGGGTAGGAGTTATTTGCATCACAAGCCCAGAATATTTTTATGCCATACTTTTCAGGTTTTGATGGCATGTATTGAGTACTCCACCTCTCTTCCGCTTTGATCGCCACAGATTGTCAACTGTTTAGCTTAGCTAAAATAATAATATTCAAAGTATGTGTAACTCAAAAGCCGATCTTGATTATTTACATTACGTGTAAACTGTATGAAGGTACCCGGGTACCTCGTCACTCTGTTATAGGTGTTTTATTTGTCACTCACATAAGGGTTAAAGGATAATTTCCACCAAACGGCTCGCAACGCATCGGATCGGAAAGGATTTTACAATGTTTAAACGATATTAAATCGTGTAAGTACACAGAATTTAAACTCCATTTTACCAAGCCACGCACAACAGCTTGACCGCGGGCGTCTTCCGCGACACGCGATCGTAGCCGAAAGTATGCTTCGACGTTCGCCTGTTGTCGTATCTGATTGAATCCTTTCGGCTGTCGTTCAAATTTTTCTTTTCCTCTTCTGTGTTGTGTGATTATTTTTTTCTTCTTCTAATGCAATAGCCAACAATAGTACATCACCTTCAACCATTTTCAAAGTTAGATCTCGGTTTGTAATACTCAGGCTCTTTGTACACACGCGTTTTTCTTGCCGTGAAAAACTACGGTTTATTCGCCGTGTGTAGGCACGGTTCATCAGTGTTGTATGGATCGGTATAGAAGCTTATTGACAAAAACGTTTTTTTCTACGCGCGTTTTATACGCCGTACCGTAAAGAAACCGTGTCGTGTACAAAGGGCCTAAGCCTATATTTAGGTTTTAAAACTTTACCCACAAAAAGTCTGCTCGATTCAAATTCCCAAAAAGAATTTATTCCTTCAAGATTTGGTAAAATTTATTTCATTCTTTCAGTAACTTTATTTAGTAGCGAACTTCAGTTGTCCGAAGGAATGGCACGAAACTTTAATTAAAAGTTTCATATTTCATTTTAACTAGCTTCTGCCGTGACTTGTGTACAGTCAGCCTCAAAAAGACTTAAAACTTTAAATAGACTACGTGACCAAGTAGGCCGTAGCATGGATATCCTCCACAAGTGGGGGTTTATGGGCTTTCAGACCTCCGGTGTGTATGCGGCGTCTCTCCACAGACAATGTACATATGGTATGGTTTGGTATGTGTATATGGTGTATATAATAAAGAGTATTTTATTATAATGTCTCACCTTCCATCTTGCAACGCATGCCGTCATTTGCACACGTGAGGACCTAATGGCTGCGTTGCAAACGGTTTTTGCGTTGCCGAATTTTAGGCAAAACAAATAAAAAGTTACATATTTTTTCGTGTTATTTTTGCCATCGACACGCTAAGAAGAAACCTTAAAAAGATGTGTAATACCAGCCTATTATTGTGCCAATGCAGGGAAAAGGCGTCTTCTTTTACAGAGAAGGCACGAGCATTGATCTCCATGGTTGCTCAAGATGGGATTTCAGACTTGTATTGATTATAAGTTCAGATTTCCTCACGATATTAGTCCTGTACGTATGTCAGTGATGTCCAAGATAAACTCAGAAGATGCCTAAATCGACAAGAATTCAGTTGATTAAAAAAATGATATTTTATTATTGTAACAACGTGTAGTTGTAAAAGTAGAAGATCAAACTGTGAGTCAAAATCAATTCACACTGACTTCACTAACAAACGCTACTAATACCAACCAATCTATATAAACGGCATGCAAGTGCTTTATAATACAGCCACATTGTTACCTTGGGATAAATCATGATGCCAACCTGCGTTGGAAATCTCACGTCAAAAAAAAAGACAGGAACTCAACATACGTTATAAAAGTATGTATTAGCTACTCGGAAGGAAATCCTACCTTTCAATACATAATAAAATTATATTATACAAGCATATTCTTATGCCGATTTGGACGTATGGCATCCAATTTTGAAGCTATATTAAACAAAGTAACGTTAAAATAATCTAATGATTCCAAAATAAAGTACTCAGTGATGCTGCAAATGCTCTATGATACATTAAAAATGACAACTTCCACCGTGACCTTAAAATGGAACTCGTCACCACCATCATCCAAAAATTTGCTGAAGCCCACGAACACAGACTTCACCGACATGTGAATGTTGAGCCAATTCAGCTGCTATACAACACGGAGATAATGCGTAGGCTAAAGGGAACTAAACCATTTATGAGTTACTGTAGTATTTATATAACAATTTGTTGGGTGAATCGCTACTCTCCTAATCTAGCTTGGAGAGCAGCGATTCACCCAACAATTCGTTATACCTACACCATGTAATTAATAATGCATACTTTCTAGGTCCCTCATGTACTACAAAACCTTTATGTGCAGACGTCAGCACATCAAGCTACTACAATCTGTCAAATTTCTTTAATAGATTTTCAACTTTATCGTTAAAGCATAGGGTTCAATGTTGATTGGGTAAATTTGACAGTTTCGGGTAGCTTGATGTGCTGGCGTCTGTACCTTAATAAATTTATTATTATTATTATACATATTATAATAGTAACAGTGTTGTGCATTATACACATGAACAAAGTGTTTTTATTAATATCAGACCCTAAGAAAGTGCTACGGAATTGAGAAAAAAGTGCAAATTGACACTATTCTTAGTAAATAATGTATCACGTAAAATAAATAAGTTAGAGCTAAGATTTAGTCTATTAGGATAGAATGTAATAAACGATTAAGAACTTCAGTTTTTAATTAAAAAGGAAAAAAATGTGTAGATACAATTTCGAACCCAATGTGTAATATGTTTTGAGACTATAATGATACAATAATATGGAACGAAACTTGTGGTCAATTAAATGATTTTTTGTCGATGTGTACATCTTTTTGAGGCTGACTGTACGCACTTTTCAATTCTCTTAATTAAATAGTCTGACAATTTGGTAGAAGTTTCTTTAGTGAAACTAGTTTCCTTTTATTTTTCTTAACGGAGCGAATGTTCGATTAATTTTCTATAAGGACTTTTGAAAGTTCGACGCCTTTCTGTTCACGATGCTTGAAACTTATGAAGGAAATAATGAGAAAGTTTATATAATTAATAATACTATCGAGGTGTTTTTGTGCACCGAGTTTCATAATAATTTACTGATAGAAAGCCTCGGTGGTCTGGTGGTCGCGAGCGCTACTGCTGAGTATAGGGTCCTAGGTTCAATCCCCAAATCACACAGCGGTTTTGATTTTTTAGGAATTTCCTATTAGCAACACGCGGGGTAATTGCGTAACACACTAACATTAGCAATGGATTTAATTTTGACACTTGAACAACATTCATTGCGTCACTTACGTTGCAGCTGCGCAGACAAATTTTTCGAAAATTATGGAACAATGAATTAGCGTTCATAATTAAACAGATTGTGATTGATAGTGTGTTACGTTACAGCTGAAAAAATGGGTGAAATATATTTCTGATTTAGTACACCCAGTTTTCAGTTCAGCTGGTCGATTCTGTAAAAATCTCACCGTGAAAACTTGGGTGAAGTGAGTTTGTTTTTGCTAGCAATTGACACTATTGACAGCTCACTCCACGCTCACTTCACCTAAGTTTTCACGGTGAGATTTTTACAGAATAGCACCGCTGTTTTGTTTCACAGATGTGTAGGGAATATACAGGGAAAAGGTGTCTTGTTTTGATGTATCCATGATTCCCAAAAAAAGCCCTTTTTTACATCAACACACCTACACAAAAACAACACACCCTACCACGTGTAACTTTGTGTACAACATTTTAACATTCTCCTCTTTATATAAAGCCATGATAAAAGGAAGGTTCTGGAAGAAAATGCGTTCGTTCTACCCACTTTATGACTTATTACGTTATCGTGAATTTTTAATTTTCTTGTTAGAGAATATTGTGCTATGTGCTAGAAGGGTCGATTCAACGTGTTTGTTTTAAAAGATATTGTTGTTGATCGAATATAGCGGGCGGGCCAAGAAGTAAGGTCGAAATAAAAAAAATTGAAGCTTCTTGAAACACTGGTGGTGTTTCAGGAAGCTTAAGCTTCGTTTGATTATTCGGAACGCCAGCGCCATCTGGTGGCGGTTGACAGAGTTTAGCCTGAGTTCGTGGGGTCGACGACAGAACGATGTGGAGCTTGGACATTGGACATCGTACGAAAAACATGTGCTCAGAAACTGTCCCGCGTTCCGTATCTGGTTGTGTCGTGTACTTACAGTATATGATTCGCTGTTGTGATTAATTTGTTCGTGAAATTATAATCTGATTTGAACTGCAAACGGTTTTTCTATTGCGCAATAACCAATACTTCCCACAGTATTTAAAATATGGCTGATTATAGACACACCATACCTTCTCCGTCAAATATATAATAATAGAATTCACAATTAATTTAAATAACCAGGAAGAGCAAGAGTATTATCTACTTGTGTAGGTACAATAGAACTCGATCAATCAACGGATAAACCTGTCAAATATGGTGATTAAGGCAATATCGTTTCAGCATTGTTTGTTGAGGTCTACCGAGCCTTATTAAGCCCAACGGCCATATTATGATTAATTTGCTTATATTTTTCAGGTAATTAAAAATTCTTTGGTGTAAATATGACACACTAGCTTTTTCCTGTGGCTTCGCCCGCGTTGCCATCGGAAATTATACCACAAGAACGTACTACCGGGATATAAATAGTAAGTGTTCATCCAGGTTATAAATTATCTGCGTGCCAAATATCCATACATATCCATTCAGTCGTTGTGCGGGATTGAGTAACCAACATTCAAACATCTAAATTTACAAAATTACAGTACCCGGCGATAAATATTGCACATCGACCTTTTTACACAAAACCATTTTATACAAAGAATAAAAATAATTATCAAAAGAAGCAAATCATAATTGTTTTAACAGCTCCTAATAGATATCAGACTGTTTGTATTTCGTGCGACAGAGATAACGCTCTACGAAGCCGAAATTAGCCGATTGTCTCTTTCCAAAGGTCGATGTGTAATATTTATCGCCGGGTACTGTAGTACGATTGAGCTTTATTAAAGAGCATTGAGCTTTACAAAATCAGTAAAAGAAAACGTCGTGAAATATCCTAGAACCAACATTCGAAGACATGTGACATCTACCAACCCGCACTGGGCACGCGTGGTGGATTACGGCCCACACCCTCTCACAGAGATGAGGACTGTGTCCCAGCAGTAGGAACATTACAGGCTGGTTATGAGCTTTGGAATGAGACTATCACACAGGTATGAGTGACAGAGACGACTGTCTGACAAAGCCGAACTTTTTTTTTAACTAGATACAGTGCCATTTTAGCATTATCCTATCCTGCCCGCGGTGACGAGCGAAAATCTGATAATCGAACAATTTTACAAGTTTCTTTAATACATTTTATTCATCTGCCGTGAAATGTGTCCATAATTTACATTTTTGACAATAATGTCTCATTGTCAGTTATATTAAATAGGGCCCTGGTCATTAGAGCAACGCGCAGTCGCATCCCGCATCGTATGCGGGATTTACCTCAGTTTGAATAGTCCTTTATACCGTTGGTCTATTTGCAAACGGGACTGCTGAGCGTTCCTGGGATTGATCCCAAAGTGTTATAACATGGGGTTTTTCCATTAAGAAATATACAGTAACAGCCCGAAAACCTATGATTATAATACAATTCTGTAAAGCCATTAGTTGTTACGGTCGCGGATCATATTTTAATTAACATACAATCTGACACTGACGGGAATTTGCAAAAAAACGTAAGTAAATTTTAATTTCACAGGCTACCTTAACCCTTCTCCCTTAAGGGGAGGTATTTAATCTAATCACAAATAATTTCCATGTTGCTTTCCTAAAAATCTTAATATACATTCTAATTTATTATTTTTTCGTGAATCTCAAATAATTGCTGTTTTGGTATCCTAAAAATGAATATGGAATTATGGCTTTCGCCCATTTACGTGAGACTTAAAACATAACTGGGTAAATATGGATGAAATAGACATTTCTGCCTTTCCCTTCGGGCAAATAATAATATGTACAGGCGTGATGCTAGATTTTTATACATTTTGGAAAAAAAAATACACATATATTTGTGGTAAATGCCACGGGCAGGTACGGCTAATATAAGACGAAAAAAATCTATTACGTTGAAAAAAATGAAATTTCGTCGAGTTATACTAAGGAGAGCCGAGATAATTGAAATGTAACAAGAAAACAAACGTCAGTTATTCCTGCCTACTTATCTAGATGTATGAAGATGTGGATGAGGTATAATGAATGCTCGGAATTTCTTTGCATTAAAAATACGATCTGTATTGAAAGTATCTGGGTAAGAACAAAGTCGGAGTTACGATTAAAGCTTGCAGCGATAACAACTGACATTGACAATAGGCTGGTTAAGGTCATTTTCGTCGAACCGGTCGACAGCGGCAAACGCATCGTGCGACTCCCTGGCCAGATGGCGAGACGACATGACACAAAGATAAATGTTCCTAATGAGGAAATTCTCTGCCCTGTGACTGATTTACATTGCAAGTTTATTTAAGAGAAAACCATTATAGCTTTAACCTTCTATTCATTGTTAGACATTGTATAGACCATACTTACGCGAATTACATGGGCTAAATGATAACAGCCAGGGTTAATCGAAGGTCGAAGCTTTCATTACATATCGAGACCCCTCCATGCTTCGGAAATCACGCTCAAACGTTGGTCCCTGGCTGTCATTCGATTTTTAACCATCGTGACGGGTAATCAGAAGCCCAAAAGTCTGACGACTAGTCTTATTGAGGGTTATTCAGTACCTGGGTTGTGGAGGTCAGGTAACAGTAAAAAAAAATAGTTATATTAAAAGTTACTTAAATCGATTCAGTAGTGAATTATGAACATATAGAGATATGTAGAACAGGGTGTAAAGTTCACAAATACTCTATAGAAAAGGGAGGATCCTCCGACCAGACGGGGCCCGCTGCGGCGGGCCGGCACCAGCCGGGGGTTGCGAAAGGATCGTACGTTCCCGCGACCCCCGGCGTAGGTGTGAGATGGAACACCGGGGTGGTTTTTAGTCAGTAAGAGTCTGACAGACCCCGCCGCCCGCCCCAGGGCGGCGGACATCCATGAGGATTTTCCACCCCGGATCAAAAAAAAAAAAAAAAAAATGGTGGGTAAATGCCCGATGATACATGTCGGGCCGTTTTATCTATGCTAGTTGCGCGGTAAACTCTGCTTGCGCGATGCAGGATTTTGCGTGACGTCAGTATGACGTGTTGCTCGCATGTGGCGTTGGCTACAAAGAAACTACTTCCAGGACTTGCGTTTATTCTGTTTCACGTTATATGCAAAGTAACTGGGTCGTGAAAGTCACATAGGCAGTCACTCCATATAAGTACTGGTTTTAAGCTGCATCCGGTTAGACTGGAAGCTGATCCCAACATAATTGGGAAAGGTTAGGCAGATTGATTGATTGATTTACGTGAATTTTTAGTAAATTTTACAACTAGGCTACCTGTTACGGGTAGAAAAATTTAACCCTATGAAATACGTCTTCATAATAGGATTCCGTTGGCACCCGTTGGGCACGAAACTCAAAAAATAACTAGAAAAGGTAGATTCGAGAATAGTCTGCAAAAGTATCTATGTCTATGATAGCGACCGGTATTGAGTTCAATGTATTTTAATGAACCTCTTCATCTTTTGATTAGGACTTGTCCAAGAAACAGAATACCGTATCCGAAACAACATCCCAGGACCCCCACCGGCTAAGATTGCGGCCAAATCCAGGCCGGCTATATTGCTCACAATCTGGTTTTATCCAGTTAATTCCAGTTAATACCAGTTCATGCCGGTTCACTGGTAGCTCATAATTACACGGACGAGCTAAGCTATGCAATGTCAGTTTGTTCTATCCTGTTGGCTTAATTCTGGCCTTAATTTGGTTTTAGTTCTAATCGAGATTTTCTTGTTGAAGTTTCGTTAGTAGATTTCTTTAATTAAAGTGGAGTTAATTATGTGTGCTTAAGTATTATTTTTATACTGGTTATGTAATTTAGTTTATATTACTTTAGGAATGTTAATGTTTTCTCACTTTTTGCGTATTGTCAGTAAAGTTAAGTAGAAGAACCATTTAAAATCTACAAAACCATAGGTAGTTTGAATTTTGCTGTCATACTGTTTGTTCCTTTTTGTGGGTGATTTTACCATTATAGAAAGACATGTGAAATGAGAAAATGGTTTACAAATATTTATGAGTTGAACGGTAATGCGGGTCAATATACTCTATTTTCTCAACATTATTTAAACTCCTAATTTCTCTATCAGAAAAATCAATACCTCTAAGCTATTGTCACTCGCCAAACATCTTCAATTTGCAAAGAAATCATGAAATATTCATGGTTTCTCTCATTTTCGCCGGTTCGTATATAAAAATACATTTTTTTTAGCATTTTCGATAAACAAATGCAAATTTCTTCGACAACACAAAATTTTTTGTTATACCGGAAATTAATATTTTTTTTATTAAAATGGAGATTTTTTTAAAGGTCACGGGTTTTGCTTATTACCGGTTTAAGCCAAGATTTCGAGCAGTTTCTAATCTGACTGTAACTAAGCTCTCTTCTCTATTATTGATACAGGTCGCGAGCATCCGCTGGATTTGAGAGGTCTAAGATTGGTTGTGCCGAAACATGGGTGATGTCTAGGTTAGCCGTTTTGGCCTAGATAGTGTACGATAAAACCACAAATGTAAACAGACAAGAAGAAAGGAACAGAAAAATAAGTACAAAGATGATGCTTATTTCTAAAGAAATCTCTTCCTAGGTGAGTATATCAAAAGAGATTTAGACAGCGTGTAAATTAAAAACAATTCTGTTATTTAAATAATAGACATACAATATAAGAATATACTTACACACATACCTCTAAAATAAATATATATAAATATAATGTAAATTAGGACTGATTTTTCAATCATCCGATAATTTTATTCGAGAAATAATTTTGAAATTTTGACAGTTATTTCATACAAAAACTGTCAAACGTCAATTTTATTCCTCGAATAAAAGTTATCTGGCGATGGTAAAATCAGCCCTTGATCAGTACATATACATATATGCAACCTTTTCTGTATTAGGTTTGTATTGGCTGCCAGTGAGAAATATATTAAATTCAGTCACATCTGGGTAATGTGATTGAATATTTTACCACAAGTCAGAACCCCTTCAATATTTCACCCATACTGTCAATTTAATAGTAATACCTACTCGAATGTAGGTTAAAAACATAACGTTCCATTTTTTAAATTGCCCGGGTAATATCGAGAGTGGTTTGTAATGTGACAGGTGAAACGACGCCATATTGACTTGCTTCACGTGAGCCGTTATTTTTCAATGACGTTTACAATGGATGGCGTGTTTTTGGCTTCAGGTGGCGTTTGTAAATTGAAACTGACGTGTCGGATCGGATCGGTTTTATCAGATTGACAGCTGGGATTGTTAGATTTATTGGAAATATTGGTAGAACTCTAAAATGTAATAATGATATTTTGTTTATCATTGGATCTCTGAATGACTATTATATTTTCAAATCATGTTGTTAGGATTGGATGGATAACCAGCCCGACACTGAACCACAGCCGTTCCTTTAGACCGCGCGGAACTAGTTGGCCGCTGAGGTGGGGACAGGGGTGAGGCGGTGGGTTGCAACGCACGTAGTGAGTAATGCGCCGCCGCTCCTCCGTCCCACCGCTCACATGCCTAAGGCGCGGTCAACTAGTCCCGCGCGGACTATAGTACAATGCGCGCCACGAAAGATGAGACTTGACCCCGCCTCCCCCGCTCTTTTCGCCGCCCCTATGACGTCCGGTCCCGTCCCGCACTCAGACCTCATACCGCTAAAGATACCTAAAATCGTGTACTGCGAAAGTCAAACCACTTGGTGTGTCAAGTCTCATCTTTCGTGGCACGCATTGTAAGCCTCGTGCTATGAGATGCTCAAGTTCAACAGTAGTTATTAGCGGTTGATATCATAAAACAAGACACAGACTTAGTATTGTTTTTGCTGCAACGTCTGAAGGTCATCACTGTCCTGTTGAAGAACTTCACCATAGAAAATGTTGTATAGAAGTGATTGCGCGTAACTGCATAATTACAGTTTGGAGTTTTTTTTTTTAAGGTGGGAAATCATCAAAATGACCACAAAAGAGGACTTCTCCTTCATGTTTTGAATTTGTTGATATTATCGTAACTTTATTCGTCTTATATTTTCTATTGATTTTACATGTCCGTTTGAGTATGCATACAGGGGTTTTTTTTTCAGAATGGGAAATCATCAAATGACGCTCTGGGTGGAGCGGAAGGGAGTGTCAGACTCTTACTGACTAAAACCCACCCGTGTTCCTTCTTTAGCCCTTTATGTTCCGGGCCAGCGGTAACCCTTTCAGACTATTCCGCTGACAGTTTGGAGTCATTAAATACATCAATTTTGCTTCTTTACGAATGCATAATGCATAATCAGCCTAAAATGTTCCCACTGCTGGGACACAGGCCTCCTCTCGGTGAGAGCGAGTGGGCCGTAATCTACCACGTGGTCCCAGTACGAGTTGGTAGATGTCACATGTTTTCGAATTTTTGGGTCTAGGTCTTGCCGGTTTTCTCACGATGTTTGCCCTTACCGTTTTGAGAGCAGTTGGGGTGAAATTCAATACACTAAGTAAAGTGCCCGCCTGGGTTCGAGTGCACGACCTACAACTCGGGGCCGATACCACTGGGCCACTGCTGCTGTTATTTACAAATAAATATTGTTAACTAGCTAGCCCCGCGGTTTCACCCGCATAAGACGTGTCAATCCCGTAGGAATATCAGGAAAATGACGACACGGTTGGCGCAGTGGCTGAGCGATCGACTGCTGCGCTGCGTGTCGCGGGTTCGATTCCCGCACGGAACAAATATTTGTATGACCTACAAGTAGTTGTTCCGGGTCTGGCTGTTTGTGTATGTGAGCTTAAATGTTTGTAAAACGCACCCACAATACAGGAGAAATTCCTAGTGTGGGGCAACGTTTTTTTAAAAAAAAAAAAAAAACTCAAAGGACTCAAACTATCTCTATACTAAATTTCATCTAAATCTGTTCAGCGGTTTAAGCATAAAGAGGTAACAGATAGACACACTTTCGCATTTATAGATAATATTAGTATGGATTTATGCCAATGAAATCCGAATTAGATACATAACACCTGTTCAAAACGCAATTGTAATTAGTTGTAGTATTCCCTACTTTATTACCGCATACATTAAGCTCTATTTAATGTGTGTGATCACAAGTAGATTACATAGCACACCTGTGTTTGAGAAGGGTTTGGTAGAGGTTGAGGTGTCCTGAGTCCTGTGCCACCTACATTTCTCGTAATAGGGGTAGATCCCATTGTTATTTAGTGAAGCCACTTGTGAACTTTCGAGCTACAATCGAAATTTTCTGAGAAAATCAAGATTTTGTATAAATTGAGGGATTTCAGTCGAGATGACCTTCGAAGCAGATATTTTTTATTCATATTATGTTCTTGAAAACCTTGATTGGGTAGTTTTCTATGAATAAGCACTTATTTAAAATCCATTAATACTACAACAACACCAACTCGCCACCAGAGAATACTCAACCTTTATCTTGAACAAGAAATTAAAACGTCTTATACCCAAACATTACATTCTTACCCTGTGTAGTACAATTAGCGGTCGGTGTACAAGTTACGGGCGAGATACACAGGCCATAAGGCTAATGGAGCAGAAACGCCCATTACGTGGTACAACATTTGGGCAAAAGGAATAACGTACACTGAGCGAAATACGCGTAGCAGTGAACGTTTTTTTTAGATTAAAAAGGGGAGACCGGAATAAATCATCTGTCCAGCCTTTTCCCAATTATGTTGAAGTCGGCTTCCAGTCTAACCGGATGCAGTTGCATACCAGTATTTTATATGGAGCGACCTTGTATCTAACATCAACAACTCCATATTAGTTGGATACCTTTTGCTAAGAATACATGGTGACCTAAATTTCGGGTTTCTGACTATCCATAACAACTGACAAAGATCTATAAACGAGAGCCAGGATCAACGGCTTAACTTGCTTTCCGAGGCACGAGGAGGTCTCGATATGATATGAACGGTCAACCATCAAGGACCAATTGTGACAAGCGTAGCTTATCATTGATCGATCTATCCGTGCGGCCACCTAGCCACGAATCCCGCAAGATTCAATATTTTGCATGAATGCTTTATGATTTACAACAATCCTTGCCGGTTTTATTCAGGAAGAGCTAGGCAGCAGCTTTTAGTAGAATTTTAGATACATTAAGATTCTGAGGACACACTTGTATATTATGATCCCTGAGTTAAGTTGATAAAAGAGATAAAGTACACAAACCTGATCATAAAAGGCTTTTAAAGTGTTACACAATACAACCTTTTCTTTTTTCGATGTTTCTAGATTGTCTTTTGTTTTAAGCTTTCTACTTAAATTTTAGTCACGTAATGGCTTCTTAAAAACATTAAAGTTGTCTCGGCTACCATTTTAAGTTGTTTTTAAAACTTCTTTCCAACAAAAGATTAGTGGTCTTAGAGTTTTTATTAAAGAAAAGCAGACTTTTTTACTAGGTATAAAAAGGAACGCTTAAAAAGTTCCGAAAAATATTTAATTTAGGCGGCGGCCAGTTCTTAAAGACATCAGAATTATTTTTCATAATGTTAGATTTTGTGTTCCTCATTTAACTTGTTTTTTTTGCAAGTTACACCTAAGTTTGATGTAGCTAATCCATATTCTAGGTCGTAGATTCGAACTCAGAGAGTCGCTTTACTTTGTGTAAATTATTTCATCACCACTATTCTCAAAACGGTGAAGGAAAATATCGTAGGAAAACCGGCATGTCCTGGAACCAAAAATTCAAAGACATCCACCAACTCGCCCTTGGCCCGCCTGGTGGATTACGGCCCACCGCCTTTCAGTGAGAGGAGACCTGTGTCCCAGCAGTGGGAACATTATACGCTGATGTAGTGGTATCTACAACGCCACAAGCAAACAACGCGTCATACTGACGTCACGCAAAATCCTGCATCGCGCAAGTAGAGTTTACCGCGCAACTAGCATAGATACAACGGCCCGACATGAATCATTGGGCAGTTGCCCGCCAGACACAACACCCGTGGGGGTTGGGGGTTGAGTGAACTTTACACCCTGTTCCTCATACCTCTATACTGATACTGATTATGTAATCCATTTTACCATGTGACGTTTTGTACTTGAATTCGTCAACGCAAAAGTCACTGGCAGTACCGGTGGCACATTGTTTTCCACGCTCACTCCTCAGATGAAGCCGTAACCGTAGAGAAACGGCTGCAAAGGGTGATTGTGCCTCAACATCTAGGGAGCCGATTAAGTGCAAGCCACTGCCGCTCTCTCGTTTATAGATTTTAAGAGAAAAATCTTCAGTTATCAGCTATTCTCTGACGTAATGTATATCTCTTAGCGATAAGGGATAGGTTATTAAACGCAAAATACCTCGTGGATAAAGAAAATCATCCTATACAAACTTATCTATATCTAGCTATCTATATTTTGGCCCCCCAAAAACAACTGAAACCGCTTCACAAATTCAATGGGTCCACAACAGATTACAGACTTAACTCTGTAGGTAATCAGTAGACAAAGTTTTGCGCAATATTTGGGACGGAACCGACAGACAATCAGGTTGTTAGGGATTCTATTTGCGAGCCACTCTACTGTCTGGTTTGGGAAATTCATTGGTACCTACAGTAGTAATATTTTATGTTAAATCTGTTTTCACTCTGATAATCATTAGTATTAGCAATGTTTTTTTGTCATTTATTATTAAGTGATTTTTGAAAAGAATCTTAATTTATCAGGATTGTAAGGTTCCGTGGCTTAAAAGATAATAAGTTCACTCTCGTGTCCGTCTGTCTGTCACTAGCGTTTTATTCGAAAACTAGATGCCTATCTGTTCTTTTGTCACATACTTACTTATTTTATATTCAAAGTATAATATGTTTTAATATATATATATTCAACAGTGACCTCTGATCTGCAGTAGTTTGATATTTACGGGCTGATATTCAAACTTGAGAAAGTAAATGGTAAAAGACATACAAGCGACCTCTCAAAATTTTAAGACTATGAATATCAAGATCAATTAATTAGCTTAACGTGCTATCCCAAGCTATCTAGGAAACCATTCCATAAATAATGGATAGCTTAAGTCGTCCATTACTAATTTCCATTGCATTACCAATCCACTCTAATTACCATTACCACTGCATACATATTTAAATTCAAACTCGGACAGTGTACAGTTTGTGGAAAAAGAAAATGAACACTATTCAAACGAAACAGATTAATTAATGAAAACTTGCTAGTTGTATTTTTTTTTGTATTGAGTTATTGGAGAGTAGAAATTGCTTGAAGTAGGTAGTAATATTATGATATGTTTTTTAGGTGTCTCGGCTTATTTTTAATTATTTTAATTTTGAATTGATGTAACTAATATTTTTGTAAAAATATAATTTAAAAGAGTGTCCATGGAGTTTCTTGCCCGTTCTTCTCCATAGGTACCTACGCTTTGGAATGGGCAACTAGCTTCATATTTTCTGACTGACCGAGTTTTTGATAATTCAAAAGTTTTTTGACAATTCAAGAGTTTTATAGACCTTTTTATGAAAAATCTCGTCTGGAGACGTACTGCCATATACCTTTAAAACCTCAATATTTCTGTGGCAAAGCACCATTCCTCAGTTTCAGTATTGAGGGAGTTTGTTCCGGTGTAATCAAAGACTCATGAACAATTTCAACTTTGTCTCTAACTAGGGTAATAGCACAACTGCGATGCCTCTGGTATTGCCAATATCCATAGACAGCGGTGTCAACTTATCATAAAGGGATCCGCATGTAACTTACCAATTATTCTTCGTCATAAAAAGTGATTAAAGTTGACAACGTCGCAAATAGCTGTCAAATATTTCGCTGTGTTGAATCATTTTTCGATATTTCCTGAATGCAATTATGAAATATCGCTCTGTAGTGCACTTAAATATTGATTATGAACTGCAATAATTAATAATATCGTGAGTCTCGTAAAATATACAGAATGCACACTTTTAAAACAATCAAAATTGTGTCAGATTAGCTGTAAGTTTTCCAAAAATAATAAAATAAAATAAATAAATAAAATTTCGAAATGAGCAACATTTCTTTTGTAGCCAACTGTACGTCAGTCCTACAGCAACATTTGCTTCTAACGATGTTCCTTACATTAGTAATATTATTGTTGTTGCAGTACCTCTGTTTTATATAGTTAATTAACTATTTGTTTATGTATGTTATGTTTGTTTGGTACGCGAAGGCAGGGGTCGTGAACCATTGTTGGAATGGAAGTTATACAGCTGAAGTTTGGATCTAGTTTTATTTTATAACTTAGTAGAATATTAAACATTACTGTTATAATGGCTATTACGAGTCAGCAAATTATATTTTAATATTATTTTATCTCAGTAGATTAGTTTACGACCTTGTGAAGGCCGCAGGAACCCGTTGGATTCGAGAAGCACAGAACCGGTCGAAGTGGAGGTGCTTGGGGGAGGCCTATGTCCAGCAGTGGACGTCTTTCGGTTGAAATGATGATTAGTTTAATAAAATAAATACTAGTTAGTCAATCAACTTAGGTTATCGCAGTCTACTACTGGACAATGAATATATTGGTGTTAGGTCTTTGGTAATAGTTAGTGACACCCACGTATGCAATGCGTGCCACGAAAGGTGAGACTTGAAACACCACGTGGTTTGACTTGCGCAGAACACGATTTTAGGTATCTCTAGCGGTATGAGGTCTGAGCGCGGGACGGGACCGGACGTCATAGGGGCGGCGAAAAGAGCGGGGGAGGCGGGGTCAAGTCTCATCTTTCGTGGCACGCATTGTGCATAGTTCGAAGTACAGATGCCAGCACATCAAGCTACCCGAAACTGTCAAATTTTCCCAATCAACTTTGAATCTTATGCTTTAGCGATAAAGTTGAAAATCTATTAAAGAAAATTGACAGATTGTAGTAACTTGATGTGCTGGCGTCTGTACCTACCGGCGATATACTGAGCACTTTTCACCCAAACAAGCACAAAATATATCGGTAATTTAATATATTTATTGTGCGACCTTCATACTTGCAGTGGAACTTTTTATCAGAGATTTTGTTTCCCGTTAGCTAAATTGAAGTCTTTGAGCGAGCAAGAAACCGAAATGTATTTGTCGACCTCGATAGTGATCAAAGAGTTTTAAACCCTGGAAAATACGTCAACTGTTAGATGATAGTTCTAGAATAATAATATATTTTTAGACCTCATTATTTAAAATATGTACATTTAACAGGTCCCATAGGTTGGCCATCTCTGCACTAGTACGCAGGTAACCTTGTTTTGGTAACAGGAGATTGTCTTCTGTAAATTGGATTATATTTTTCCTGTTAGTGGCCGTTTTCTTTTATATTAAAGCTGACCTACTAACGTCCTAATTTAATTAAGCGTTAAACACAATGTACTACTTCTTAGATTCTGTCTTAATGTTTAATTATGGGCTTGAAGTACAAGATTAAAATTGGGTGATTTGTAAAAACTGGTGTCATATAACTGGAGGTTTGAGGGCTCGCTTTAAATAGTAATAGGAAGTTATATGAGTGATATAATATTCCTCCGGACAGTATTTCGTCCATGGCCAATCTCAACGCAGACCAGCCTTCGGCGCGGTAGATATTATAGTGGAAAAGTGTGTGCGGAGACACATGTGCACTCTCTCTTCGCTCACTCTCATAGTCCGTAGGATGGCACGCAATCCGACATGACCAGAGATAGATCAGGCATAGGACCAATGGCTTAGCGTGCTTTCCAAACTCCAGGCTGTTACAGATATTCTATTTCACGAAGTCCGTTCGGCTTTGATTGTAGTAGTGACGTATCCTGACAAGCGCGCTCCCACAGCGGCTGCCCCTTGCTGCCGTCGCATGAGGCTATTTCTGCGAATGTGTACCGTTTTACTTCACCCATTGTTGAGTCTCTGTTGATCACAATGTGCATGTGCACGCTTGACAACATTCATAGCCAAACGGACTTCGTGACATAGAACATCTGTACTAAAAAAAATCTAATGCAAAAACCCAATTACACTTTGCCCAACTTGGAAATCAAACCCAGGACTCGGTACCTACCTAAAAATATATGTACAGACGCCAGCACATCAAGCCACTACAATCTGTCAAATATCTTTAATAGATTTTCAACTTTATCGATACAACATAAGGTTCAAAGTTGCTTGGGAAATTTTAAACAGTTTCGGGTAGCTTGATGTGCTGGCGTCTGTACTACCGTACAGATCAAGTGCTTCTTTAGAAAAACAGCACAACATGTTTTTTTTTAATAGCATTTATTGACAAGCAGTGATCGGCTTTCGAGATAAGTGACTAAACCTGCCGTTTGCTTAAACGGACTTTCCAGATGTTACCCTACATTGTTGAACAAATCCAAATCTGTTAAATTATGTACAGACTTTTAAACGAAACCTTGACCTATGACTTTGGGTTTGTTTTGAGAGTTGTTACTAGGTAAATATTATTAGCTTTACGTACCTATACAGGCAGGGACATCGACGCGCTAACTGCAATGATGAATTCAGCACATGTCATGATACTAGATCCCATCGTTAGTTATAAAAAAACAGCTGTTACGTACAAAAGTGCAATACATACTGTTGCGCGTCACGATTGATACCTGGTACATGGTGACATTAGTTACCACTAGCGCCATCTAGTATCGGGTAGCAGAACTAGTAGGGTCAAGGTCCTAGAAATTCCAATTCCGAGAACTATCGACATCGGGTCAGTCGGGACCGGTATGTACTCGAACATTCTAGATGTTTATATAGTAGCTCTGTGGCACTATATAAGGCCGGTGTGGGCCGCGAGACATATAGATTAGATACAGCGATACAAGCGAACACATCGAAAGCGATCTTCAAGTGCGACTTAGAGCGATAGTGCAATTGTGTTTCATAATTAGTGTGTTTGAGTTGTAATTAGTGTTGTTGATTAAAGTGTAATTTTTTTGGTTATTAAATCGGCAGTTTTTATTATCACGAACCCCAAACTCGTAACAATACCTACGCGGTCAAAATATATTATACAGTACATTTTTTTTTTTTTGAGAATCCAGAGTCATGTACCTTTTTTCTTTGTGCGCTTTGGAAATCCTCATAGACTTCCTACATCGTGGGGGTGACAGAGAGGCATACCGACCTCTTACCGGCTAAAACCACCGCGGTGTTCCACCTCTAGCTATGGCCGGGGGTGCGGTATTCGCATAAGCATTCACCGCTTCCCCGGCAGAAGAGTCATGTCATGTACAATGCGTGCCACGAAAGATGAGACTTCACCCCGCCTCCCCCGCTCTTTCCGCCGCCCCTATAACGTCCGGTCCCGTCCCGCACTCAGACCTCATACCGCTAAAGATACCTAAAATTATGTACTGCGCATGTCAAACCACGTGGTGTGTCAAGTCTCATCTTTCGTGGCACGCATTGTACCTAGTGAATCCATGTTAACAGATTGCATGTCAATGACCCTGCCACCCTGTAATTAACACGTAACAGTGTGCATACAGTTCTATCAATGAATGGCACTCAATCTCAATTACAAGCACGTGAAAGCATTTTTACCTTTTGACCGCCAGTTATGTATAGATGACAAACCAAAATGTGCCCAGAAGAACGCCACGGTTCGACAACATGACAGACTTTGACGCCGAGGGCACGTTTTGGATTTTTTGATGTGTAGCGGTCAAAAGGTTAAAGATGATTTTTATTAAATGTGATCATGATTTGAGTCTACGACAGTATTGTTGGAAAGAAAAACAACGTATTTTTTATAAGTTTTTATTTAAATGTTAAATGATTTTATTTTTGTAAGTAGGTTTGTACAGACGCCAGCACATCAAGCTACTACAATCTGTCAATTTTTTTTAATAGATTTTGAACTTTATCCCGAAGGGATCAAAGTTGATTGGCAAAATTGACAGTTTCGGGTAGCTTGATGTGCTGGCGTCTGTACAAACACTTTTACACGTCAATCATATTTTTTTTAAGCTAGATGAGGTCGGCGTTTCCTATCTGACTACTCTGAGAAGAAAAGCCGAAACAAACTCAGAGGTCACAGTATTTATCTTGCCTTGTTACTTAGTATGTATTGGTCCAAGTTTGCAAGCTGAATTAAAAACACTACCTCTTATCTTATAAAGTTGAATTAAAAAAATATATATATATATACGATTCGAATATACAACCTGTTTGTCCTTTAAAAAGTACCACCTGGTTTACCTATGCATTATAGCATGCATTGAACAACTCAAAAACCAATTACATTGTTTTCGAAAAACAAAAATCGCTGTGTGCAGACAAAGTCGCGTAACTGTTACTATTGTGTTTCATGTACTTCACTCACATAATTACTCAGTTCAGTAATCAGCTGGAAAAAACCTTCATCCCGCTAACTAGCTGCCGAAGTATAACACTGTAGGTAGGTAGGCACTGAGTACTGGAAATAAGTGATGTGTGGTTCCGTAGATTTATTTGTTCAATTTTTTAATTTATCATGTAGTAAGGACTTTGAGTTTGTGTCTCTTTTATTTGTGTTTATGTAGGGTAATACTTGCAAAAGATTTGTACCTACCTAGGTAATTAAAAAACCTTAAAGCGTATCTACTTAAACGGACGTAAAAAACAATAAGAATAATTTATTGGTCCATCGATACAAAATAAATTTAAAAAATAAATAATAATAATTGTATGCTTACTGTAACAAGAATATAAAACATAGTTATTTGATCAGTGGTCCCCAAACTAGGCAGCACCTGTATCATGGGAGCCTGAGTTGCGTTATTTTAAATTTTAATTCGAGACAAATGTTTGCGTTGACAATTTTTGTTTTGTTTTTTTTTCCATTTTGATTTCAGGATGTTTAAAAATAGAACACTTAAATAAAAAAATAGAATAAATTTGTTATTTTATACAATTTTATTTTCATACTTTAAATATGTGTACTTTTTTACTTTAAATATGTGTAATGTTATAAACGCGAAAGTTTGTGTGTGTTTGTATGTTTGTTACTTCTTCACGCACAAAAAGCTGGACCAATTTTGATAAAATTTGGTATGGAGGTAGCTGACACCCTGGATTACCTCACAGAATTTTTTTTTATCCCGATATTCCCACGGGATAGAAACTTATGTGGGTGAAACCGCAGGGCGCTGTTAGTCATAAATATTTTTCCACGTTACAGATATTCATGAACGGTATCCAACTTCTCTTAGACGGATCAGCAGCCCGTGTTTTACAAGAAAAAAGAAACAAAAACAGGAAAAAACAATATCAACCTCTTCCAACTTAAATAAAGAATGTCTCTAAAAGGTTTTTAATATAGACCCTTTTGAAAACAATTCTTTTTATACCGTGTCTCGATAACTTTGAGTAGGTACTTTGTAGTTTATTTAATGGCTATATCTACGGCAAGAAATAAGCCTTTAGTGGATGTCGAATATTTGATGTCGATGCTTCGAAATACTGTCGACAGCATAATGGCGAAAAATGGTTAACTTTGTTGGGAATGTAGATCTTAGGTTTCTCGCAGTAATTAAAAAGTGAACTGCTAAAGGCACTTTGTGCATGTATAAATAATAATAATAATAATTTTTATTCATTTCAGGTAAAATAACACCCATTATTATTACACGTATAAAATAAAATCAGATAAAATTTAAATTAAATAAAATCAATACAAATCAAATTAAATGCACACAGAATAAAACAAATTAAATTATCAAATTAAATTAAATCAAATTAAAATAAATCAAATTAAAATAAATCAAATTAAAATAAATCAAATTAAAATAAATAAAATCAAATAAATATATAAAATCGAATTTATTATTTGTTTTTTTTTTTCATGTTTGGGCAATACAGTCTAGCTCACTTTAAGTTGGTAAATTTCAATCAGATTTTTCCAGCGGGGTTATTGCGTAACACACTAACAGTATGAATGGCTTTAATTTTGACAGTTCTATAACATTCATTGCGTTATTTACGTTGTTGAGCAGACTTTGTATAACTTAAAGCAATAACCTTCAAAAAGATTCAGTTTATGATTGATAGTTACACAATTAGGGCACAGTTTAACCCAAACTGTAACAAACAAACTTTCACAACATTTAGGGATACGCAACAAAGGTTCAACTTGCTACGGAACCCTCTTCACGCTGCTACCGCAAAAAGGAACATTACCGGTACAAGGATGTTTCATCGAGCGTGCTAATAAGTACGCGTCATTACTCTGATGACGAAGAGAATATACTTGGTGTATTGTTCGATTTTAATGATCGAGGAGTATTGGGAAAGGACTGATTCCAGAAATCAAAATAAACGGACCGTTATTACACAATCATAACTTTTCGCTACCCGATTGTCTATTCTGTAACAATCTCACCGTGAAAACAGGTGAAGTGAGTTTGAAGTGAACTGCCGGTTTATTCTGCAAAAAACTCACTGTGAAAACATAGATGAAGTGAGCTTGACGTGAATTGCCGTTTTATTCTGCAAAAAACTCACTGTGAAAACTTAGGTGAAGTGAGCTTGAAGTAAACTGCTGGTTTATTCTGCAAAAGACTCACTGTGAAAACTTAAGTGAAGTGAGCTTGTACTGAACTGCCGGTCTATTCTGCAAAAAACTCACTGTAAAAACTTAGGTGAAGTGAGCTTGAAGTAAATTGCCGGTTTATTCTGCAAAAAACTCACTGTGAAAACTTAGGTGAAGTGAGCTTTTAGTGAACTGCCGGTTATTCTGCAAAAATCTCACTGTGAAAACTTAGGTGAAGTGAGCTTGTAGTGAACTGCCGGTCTATTCTGCAAAAAAGTCACTATGAAAACTTAGGTGAACTGAACTGTCATTCCACCTCATACTAGAGATTGACACTATTCATCACATCTCACTTCAACTAAGATTTAACGGTGAGATTGTTACAGAATGGATCGACTGCCATTCCTGCTGATACTAGACATAATTGACAACAGCTGGATTGACATAATTAATAGCTCACTTCATCTAAGTTTTCACGGTAAGTTTTTTACAGAATAGACCGGCTGTATCTAATAGTTTTTGGTAAATACTATACTTACATTTTATTCGTATACATAGATTACTTAGAAAGTATACAAAGATTGCAAATGAGGTTTGAAAACTAGGCAAACTAAAAACCAGTAACATATGTTAGGGCATAATCAAAACAGTAGAAGAAAATCACTTTTAAAAGTAAGTGTTTAAATAATATTAGTGTTCGTTGACTGTACTAGTGTACATACCACAAAATAATTAAATGTAAGTGTAGCATACATAATACAGTGTGTTAGGTTAAACGAGGGACGTACTTTAAGAGAGTGTAGTACTCATGAAAATGAACAACTTTTACTAAGAGACCAACACTGAAATCGAGAAAATAAAACCAGCCTCTCTATACATTTTCTGTTCGCATAACTGGACAAAATGTAGGGAACAGCTGTTTTTTTTTTTCATATTTTTGAGTCAGCCCCATATTAAAAGTTGTTCATTTTCATGAGTACTATACTCCCTTAAAATATGTCCCTCGTTTAACCTAACACACTGTATAAATGTTGTTTTCCAGTCCTTACCTTCAGAAATAGACTTTCACAATTTTATCACTAAGTATCCAAACGGTTTTATGCCCACTGAACCCTACAAAAACTGCGAACTATCTACCACAAAAACTTTGTAGATACGCTACATCGAGCGTGCTAATAAGCATGGATCATTAGCTTAATGGCAAGACATGTACAGTTTGAGGCTTTTTTCCTTTACTTTTACACATTCGTTCATTTAGTCGTTCATTCAGCCGTTCATTCGTGTTGAGTGGAAAGTTGCATGATGCGTAAATGGCTCGAAATTGATAAGGTTCGTGAAAGTATTGCTAAAAAGATGAATACGTATTGCTTTTACGTAAAATTTCAAGAATTTAAAGTTAAAAAAGTCCTACGAAAAATAGACGAGACAGAAAATAGGAATGGTGGTGGTGGGTGAACAAAATAAATAAGAGAAACAAACTCAGGGTACCCCCTGAGTTTGTTTCTCTTATTTTTTTTTTGTTTTTTTTTTTATCCGATATCCTATTTACAGAATAAACCATAATCATCTGCCTAGCCTTTTCCCAACAATGTTGAGGTCGGCTTCCAATCTAACCAGATGCAGCTGAATACCAGTATTTTACATGGAGCGACTGCCTATCTGACCTTCACAACCCAATCACTAGGTAATACGATACCCCTTGGTGAGACTGGTTGTCAGACTTTCGGGCTTCTGACGACTCGTAACGACTGTCAAAGATCCACAAATGACAGCCGGAACCAAAGGCTTTATAGAGGTATGAGGAACAGGGTGTAAAGTTCACTCATCCTCCATAGAAAAGGGAGGATCCTCCGACCAGACGGGTGTTGTGTCTGGCGGGCAACTGCCCATTGATTCGTGTCGGGCCGTTTGTATCTATGCTAGTTGCGCGGTAAACTCTGCTTGCGCGATGCAGGATTTGTGTGACGTCAGTATGACGCGTTGGTTGCATGTGGCGTTGTAGATACCGCTACAGCTTAACGTGCTTTCCGAAGCACGGAGAGGTCTTGATATGCAAAGATGGTCCCCCATCCACGGACCAACCGCGGCAAGCGTAGCTTAATCGACCCGTGCGGCTGTTATTATTTAGCCACGAGCCTCTTCATTTACAGAATATATACAAAATATATAAACATTTACAGAATAAACCATTTCATTTAATTTCTACACATACTATACCACATACATAATAATATATTTCTGCCGCCAAACTATGTTGCTGCATTCTAGTATGAAGCGATGGGTGCTGGTTGAAAGTTACAGGCACGTAAGACATTATTTTTTGATTTCTCGTTGAACCTATCTGATTTCCGTTTTTTTAAAAACGGTAGAATTCTATTCTCAGTCAAATATACCTCTATTTCCCTAAATGTTTGTTAATTTTTAACATTGGGGGGTGATATTGCGACTTTTGATGCGGGAATTGACCTTTAGTAGGTTTTAGAAGTATTTTGTTTACTAATCCAAGTCATAGAAGCCAATCACAGGAACCTGAGTGAGGAACCTCCACACCATGCGTTTGATGTGTCCAAGACTTACGGCTTCTTCACCAAGCTCACGACGCAGTTGTTCTCTTTGCGCTTCTAGTTTCTCAAGAAAATAGTCGAAGCTGTTTGTTATCATTTTACTATTTCCTTTATTCAACTAAATACATATAAATTATATTTTTAAATATTAATATAAAAAGAAATATAAAAACATTTAAAAATATAAAAAATAGTAGCCCACCGGTATCGGGAACGGTCCAAGCTACCGGCGGTCAGGGCTCCAGCGAAAGGAACCTCCTTACAATACGAGCCGTGTCCAGGAGTACCGCTCTCTGTATCAAGCCCTTGAGCCAGCTGCCTAACGAGAGCCTCCACAGGTGTAGGTCGAGGCTCTCGGTAATTAAGCCATTGGCTGAAATGACTATCGGCACAATGATCGCTGAATCCACACCCCACATGTCGACAACCTCGCGAGCCAAGTCAAGATACTTGATTTGCTTATCTTTCTCGGCTTTCACGAGGTTCTCGTCATGCGGGACGGTTATGTCAACAATAATTTTACTGATTATTTCAGTCATCAACATCATCATTATCATCAGCCTACAGCAATGACGGACAAAGGCCTCTCCAATCGATTTCCTGCAACTCATATCCAACTGTTATCAGCAGCCTTGAGTAGATCGTCCTTCTACCTATCCTTGAAGCGTCCTAACTTACGGTGGCCGATTTGTGGGCATCACTTAAGAACACGTCTACCCCGACACACCAAGTCTATTTCAGACAATCGGCACAAAATACGTTCAATCGATACTTTGATACTCGACTTTTATTCATTTGATAATTTTTAACAATTTCAATCATTACTTTGGAAGTAAATCGTGACTTTACCCGTCCTGAATTTCTATCAGCAAGAAGTAAAATGTGTTAATAGGGCAATTTGTAGGCAAAACGAGATTTCAGACATTTATTTCTTTCAATCTGATTATGTGAATATTCGAACTAAAGTCTGTACCTTTTTATTCATCGACCTTACGTAGTCCGACCGAAGTCGATCGTGCACCTTTGTATTGAGTTTTAAAGGGCTCTGAAATGATTAAAGTATTAATATTGTTTGAGTCTGAAATGCATGTGTAAAAACGAACAAATCTATCTAAACTAAATTTTGGTGAGAATCACTGGATTCTCACCAAAATTTAGTTTAGATAGATTTCAACCAAATGCAACTACTTTTACAATTTTTGTAAATATGTGGGCACCATAATCATCTCTATCACTTTAGTTTATCTGTCGTTGCTTCATTTTTAATTATTTGACCTATTATGTATTCATCATCAGCCTATAATGTTCCCACTGCTGGGACACAGGCCTCCTCTCAGTGAGAGGGAGTGGGCCGTAATCCACCACGCGGGCCCAGTGCGGGTTGGTAGATGTCACATGTCTTCGAATTTTTGGTTCTAGCACATGCCAACTATTATGTATTGTGGTGTAGTAATTATATTTTATTCTAGGTGCATCATTTTCACAATTACGTACGTAATACATTATTTTATTAATGTAAACCATTAATGTAAAAATATTGTAAACCTTTTTAAAACAGTATCCGTGAAGTTTCTTGTCCATTCTTCTCCATACGAAACTGGGAAACTTGGAAGGGGCGACTAGAATCAACTATATTTTTTTTTTGTAAATCAAATGTGCCTTTTTGAAATAAATGCTTTGACTTTGACAACTTACGAATACCTCAGTTCTTAAAGATAGCTTGCTTTATTTTTTTGATATGCTTTATTTTCTTCTTGAAATGCAATCTTGGTCAATATCACACTAATATTATAAAGACGAAAGTTTGTGAGTACGTTTGTAGGTTTATTACTTCTTGACGTACAAATGGCTGATTCAAATTTTGATAAAATTTGGTATAAAGATAGCAGGCTGACATCCTGGATTAACATATAGGCTACTTTTTATACCAATATTCCCACGGGCTCGATACTTATGCGGGGAAACCGCGGGGCGTTGCTAGTTGATAATAACTTTGTTTCCAGCCGTGTCCTGTTTTAATTTCCAGGTGGGGTATGATTTTGTTTACATTATTGCGGCTATATCATACGGAAGATTTAAGTATCTCACAGCCTATGTTTGTATGCCATATAATATTAGGTCCCCACCTATGAAATCAGCGTTTTGTATGGAGAATTTTAAAGAAGCTGCATTTTTCATACTAACATTTTCTTAATAAAATTTATTTAACAACCATGAACACTAATGTTTTAAAACTTTTATGCACTAATGTTTAAAAACTAAGATAACGTATGCCACTTAGATTAAGCGACAAAAATAAGTTTTGGCTAAGTTAAAACAAATACATAGTGGTCATTTCTACTAACAACAAAAAAAGGAGTCATTTTTAAGGTATTTTTTGTTTAGAAAATTATATGTACTAAGGTTTTGATGATAAACCGATAGAATATCAAGCAATTGATGAATATTTTAAATAATAGAAGTGACAAGGTTCTTTATTTGTGAGAAAAAAACGCCAATTTCATAGGTGGGGACCCAATATCTACCACACTACGGCACAAAAACTAGTCTTATCAAGGATATCGTGTTTATAGGCAGTCGCTTTATGTAAAATATTGGTACTCAGCTGCGTCTAGTTACACTGGAAGCCGACCCCAACACATATGAGAAAGGTTAGGTAGATGATCGATATAACAGCTTAACTTCTAGGTAAACTGTAAAAAAAACTAGTCAGAAAACGAAAATGCGAAAATTGGATCCAACGACACCGACTTCCGAAATTAAAGTTATTTTTCACTTTGTAGTGTTTTTTTTTGGACGTCGGTTGTTTTTTTTTGTAAAAAGTTTTTATTGGTAAAAATATGGTTTATTTTATTATTTTAACAGACTTAAGACAACTAGTAATAACCGCTGTACTGTTTAATATGATAACCTAATCACCATAGAATATGCTTTATTGTCATTATTGTATACCATATTATTTACCTGGGAGATCGCAGTTTGTTGTTATCAACAGACTGTTGTCCATCCTGTTAAAATAACACGAAACCCTTTTACGACAGCTATGTGACACAACTCTAAATTTTATTTCATGTGTTTATTTCTACCAGTCACAACTCTCATAAACCTAAAATGTTGAGGTTACATAACACAAAATACATCAAAATAACGCTCCAATAAAAACGGCACAAGCGTTTTTAAACTCTAAATATATAGCGAAAATAACAGCTTAACATAACAAATTTATGTCATTTCTAGGACAATAAATTGCAATTTGCGGCCCACAGCCATTTAATGAGGCCTCATTCAGGGTAGAGATGAAATTTCACACTGAAAATTTCAATTTTGTGCTATCCAGTTAACAGTTAACAAGTTGTATTCAGAACCGTATGAAAAGAGTGCCTTTGCCCTATTTTCGGAGCACTGACTTCAATTATCATTAGTGCTTTGGTCTGCCGTTTGTTTGTTTGGTCGTTAATAATTTTAATTATTACTTTTTTTACCCGCACTGGGCCCGCGTGGTGGATTACGGCCCGCTCCCTCTCACTGAGAGGAGGCCTGTGTCCCAGTAGTGGGAACATTATAGGCTAATTATGTATGTATGTATGTACTTTGTTTATGAAGGATTTTTAATGGACGACAAATACTTCCACGATTAACTTAATGGCGATTCAAAATTACCAAAAAAGCAAAGGATGTTTTTTCTTATCTTTCATTATAAGTGTTTTTAACGGGAAAACCGATCCGATATAATTATGTTCTTACGTGTATTTGTTTAAGTTTGAGGCTGCTTTTAATATATTTATGTAGACTGGTAGTCTGACTTTAAATTCATTGACAATATACTTCTATAATTAATTATGAAGATTTGTGATTGGCACATAACGATTTATATTTTATGAGTCTGTAAATCTGCCAAGCAATAAACAAATAAAATCAACTTTTAATATGGGGCCAACACTGAAAGTTTGACATGTTTTATTCGCTTGAATTTGATGATTTGATTGAATATAAATATAATGGTCAGTCTGTATATAAGTCTATTCAATAAGAACCGGGGCCACTGCTAGCTACTAATAAAATCAGCACCTCCAAACATTTTACATCACCTTTTCATAAACAGTATTTAAACGACTAGAAGTAAGAAAATTCCCACATTTTTCTTCATTCTCTCCACAAGCTTTGTAATTATAATTTATCACTATTAAGTAAAGTTATCAAAACATTGAACTGAGACTCATAACTAGCAATAATTTTTCGCTTTTGTTTTTTCTTATTTTATCTCTAAATGATCTTTATAATACTGCCATCCCTTTTCATAAACATGTAAATGTCAAGGACAACTAGTGTTTCTAAAGAGTTTGTTTACTGTGTTACGCAATTCTTTTTCTTGAATTGGTAACAGTTGGTGTTCTGATATGATTTTAAGCCTAAAATGTCGACCATGTCTGTGACAAGCCTCTTATGACTTGCAAAGAAAACGAACCGAACACGAAACGCAAAACAAAACTATTATTAAAATAGCGACTCTGACGAAATTGTATCGGATGATTTTCTTTAGTGCATACATACATAATTACTTATTATTATATTATTACTACATCATTTACTTACCGGTTTTAATTTAGTCTGTTAAAAATATTCGGGAATAGGTTTTTTTACAGAAACACTTAAAATAATTTTCTCAATAATGTCTGAAGTCTAGGGTTAAGCTCCAGACTTCAATCAAAATCCCTGCGACCACCAGACCAATAACTCTCATAATCTCAAGTGTAACGTAATTAAAGTTTATTATGCGTAAAACAAATTAAACCTTTACGACTGGGCGTAAAATAAACGGTGCCCTTATATTCAAATTGTTTTGAATTCTAATTCGGATCGTTAATTGCGACACATAAAGCTACCTTGCTGTTTTATTTGTCTTTTAAAAGGACACTGTGAATCTTGATCACAAAATAAATAAGTACAGAAGGTCGGCTCTCTACAGCGAGCAAACTTGCACGCATACATAGACACGCTTCACGTACAGCGAGTGCAAGCACATTCGTGACTGTCATTTGTTTAAAATCACCGCCGTACGTAAAGTTTTGGTTTCCTCGGGAAGCGGGTTCATCATTATTATTATACCAACTGTCATGAAAATGTGTCATTTGGACCAGTATTTGACATTAAGTCAAACCCCGCTGCCCAAAGATTTAAATCGATAGATTTACCCTCAGCGTACTTAGTCACGTGAAAAACTGTTCATACTAAGAAGAGTGAGCTGACAGATTATTATATAGCATTTCCTTGACAATCAAGTTAAGTAATTGTGTGTCAAAACGAAACGAGATTATCTTTTGCGGCCTGTATGTGCCTGCTTTTCTAGGGAACCGCAGCTTTAATACGTGTACGTGCGACCGTTTTCGCTCGTTGTATGGTGCTGACCTTCTGTACCTATCTATTCTGTGTTTTGGATCTATTTTTATGAGCTTGACACAATAAAATATGTACTTACTCTGCGTAATAATATAAATTGATTTCGTAAGTAATTAAAATCTATCAACTTAATTTAAAGCAGCTTCGCCTGTAATGGTAGATCCGTAGGGAATATAAACCTTGTTATTTCAGTTTGGTGATCATCTGCCTAAATTTTCCCAACATTGTTAGGGTCGGCTTCCAGTCTAACCGGATGCAGCTAATTACCAGTATTTTACATGGAGCGACTGCCTACCTCACCTCCACAACCCAGTTACTGGGTAATACGATACTAAGAAGGTAAGAGTGGTTGTCAGACTTTCGGGCTTCTGACGACCCGTAACGACTGTCAAAGATTTACGAATAACAGCTGGGACCAACGGCTTAACGTGCTTTCCGAGGCATAGAGGTGTCTTGGTATGTGAAGACGGTCACCCATCCACGGATCAACCGCGGGAAGCTATTTCAATTTGGTATTAACGTAAATTTGCTCATCATCATTTCTGTCCGGAATCATTCACTGTTGGGTACAGTGCGTGCCACGTAAGAAGAGACTTGACCCCGCCTCCCCCGCCTCTTTCCACCGCCCCTATGACGTCCGGTCCCGTCCCGCACTCAGACCTCATACCGCTAAAGATACCTAAAATCGTGTTCTGCGCATGTCAGACCACGTGGTGTGTCAAGTCTCTTCTTACGTGGCACGCACTGTACAGTCCTCCCCTTTCTTCTGCCATACTTCTCGGTCCCGTGCGACCCTCATCTAGGTGTTTCCCGCGACTTTGACTATATTATCAAATATTCAAATTTATTTTGTTTTGTTTCAGGTTCCGCTATTACTCTTATTGTGCATAAAAAGGATGATCACACCCATATACTTCGGCAGTACCAACGGTAAATATTTAATATTGATTTACTTTTGTTAAATGTCATAACATGTCATAGTAAAGTATTGGTATTCTGATGCAGCCGGTTAGACTGGAAGCCGACCTCGATCTATTTAATATGTACCTAGTTGAAAAAAGGCTAGGCAGATAATGAGATTTTAGTGCCCGGTTTCACTAACACTAGCGACAACTAAACGGATACCAATAAAATAATAGGCGTGTTGGATTATCAACGTTCGGGTCAGCGTCGAAAGTTGAAAATTCATCAGCGTGCTTTTATGTAGGTATCGCCTAGTGTTAGTAAAAGCGGGCTTAAATGTCATAACTCATCAACAGGAATCAGACTCGTTGGAAACTCATTATCTCGATTATAATCAAGGGTCAGATATGGCAATATACCCTACTGTAAATCTTAGACAGCAGCCTTTGCCGACAAATCTAGAGTATTGTCTATTCCAACTACCAGAAGCTTAATACCAGTATTTTACTTGAAGCGACTGCCTATCTGACGTGAACAACCCATTTACTGAGTAACGCGACACCTTTTGGTAGAACTAGTTGTCAGACTTTCGGACTCCAGACTATCTGTAACGACTGTCAAACGTGCTTTTTCAGCCAAAAATTAAGGACTTTGTCGAGAATTATGACTTCTCTTTTTACTCAAAAACATAGTTCCCCAAAAGTGCTCGAACTGAGCTCAACCCGTTAAAAATTGTAGCTTCATAAGTATACAAACTTTTCCACCGGAGACAGTTCGGATATTCACTTTGCAGTATATCGGTTGAGCGGTACAGTTAAATAAAAAAGTGCTTATCAGCTATGTTGGAGATGGTAGCCGTTTTATTGGCTTTAAAGTTTTATGTTCGCGACTGTACTTCTGTAAAGTTGGGGACGCTACGAGTGCAGATAATTTCTGCTGGATTTTATTCGAGGTTTACGGGGAATTATACGGGAAGGTATGTGGGATTAAGGAACGGTATAACGGTAGGTGACCCGGTATCGGCCCCGACTTAGGCTGCGTTTCCACCCGAGATGAGCGAGGATGCGAAGCGAGGAATCTGTGTAAAACTAACCAATAACAACGCTAGCTTAGTTGAAGCTATGAAAATAAAAGCGATGTTATTGGTTTGTTTCACACACATCCCTCGCTATGCATCCTCGCACATCTCAGGTGGAAACGCAGCCTTAAGGCTGCAGGCGGGTACTTTACCTTGTGTATTTCATTTCATCACCACTGCTCGCTTGTCCTAGAAACAAAAATTCCAAAACATGTGACATCCAACCCGCACTAGGCTCGCGTGGTGGATTATGGCCCACTCCCTCTTACAGGGAGGAGGCTTGTGTCCCAGTAGTGGTAACATTATAGGCTTATTATGCTATGATGCTAAGAATAGTATGCGGAAGTAGCTATATTAATTTTATTTACAAAGCAAGGCTAGAATTCTCAAGCAGTTATGCTAGCGAAGGAGGCGGCGGGATGGCTGGGGGAGAGAGCCTCCCGTCCCAGCCGCCGCGGGAGACGCTCCGGGCGTCGGGAGCCGCGCGACGACTCTCGGCCACCGTAGGCGCGGGCCTGCGGGCAAAAGTAATGGGTAGCTCACCGTCCGATCAGGACCAGGCCCGTGCCGGACGGCGCGTACGTGTTCCGCACGCGCCTCAAAGAGATGTCAGTATCTATTGAAGAGGCCTGTTAGGGCCGAAGCCTGCAGGGTCAGCGAGATTGTCCGAAAGGGTTACCGCTGGCCCGGAACATAAAGGGCTAACGAAGGAATACGGGTGGGTTTTAATCAGCCCTTCCGCTCCACCCAGAGCGGGAGGGGTCACTTGATGATTTCCCACCCTGAAAAAAAAAATAAACTACTACCTTTTATTGCATACACTATGTACCTATAACTTAGTCGGCTCCCAAGAGTCCTAGCGTGATGTTAAATAGTCTATGGCCTTCCTCAAGAAATTTTCAAATCCGACTGGTAGGTACTTTCAGATATTAGCGCGTTTAAACAAAGAAACAAACTCTTTTTTTTCCACAATTATTATTATGATGATAAAGCTGTAAACTAATATACGTGTTAGGCTAGACACGTCATCTAGCCTAACTCAAGTAATCAAGCTACTTCGACGTAAGTCCGAATTCTCTTACTAAATATCGCGATGCAAAGCTCAGGTCAATCTGAGGCGAAACCCGCGCGGTATGCGGGACGAGATTCACTCGCACTGATTATGTCAACCAATATGGATGAAGGTGTTCAAACTGGCAACAATAAGCGCATGAATTCCTAATTATTAAAAATTTTGCCTTGCGTAGTTGCGTCGCGCGGTATTCGCCTCAGTTTGATCAGTCCCTTATATGCCACGCCACCCCGCCATTTTTGAACACTTCAAAAACCTACAATGTAGCCATAATGAAATAAAATAAAGAGAACATCGCATCAAACTAAACATAAATTCACAGGCTCTTGAATTCGCTGACCGTAGGGCTATCTTTAAAGAATTCCACATCACTATTTCTTCGTGGAACGACTCCCCAAAGAGTAAAACTCTGTAAAGTTTTCTGCCTCAAGGCTTGAGTTGGAATTGACAGTCGTCCCTGACATATTTTCTACTACTTTCTGCCCGCGACTTCGTCCGCGTGAAATATCACCCACCCCATTCACCTTCTTAGGGGTGGAATTTCGAAAAACCCTTTCTTAATGGATACCTACTCTTCACAAAAAACACACCCTCCAAATTGCATGTCTCTAGGACCATCTGTTTAGGCTGTGCGTTGATATATCAATCAGTCAGGGCTTTTGTATTTTATCTAGATAGATTCAAAACTTAGATCTGTAGGTAAATGAAAAAATAAAAGTCCGTCCTCCAGCTTCCACAATCTAATAATAATAAAAAACAATTAGAATTTTGTTTATTTTACAGGTATATGTTTTTACATGTGTCTGGGTAAGACCGTACCCAGACACAAAGTTAAGGCTCCTACAAACAGGCGCGACACGCGATATAATCGCGCGCGACACAAAGGCACCGCTCGTTGCGCGACTTGCGGTGCCTTTGTGTCGCGCGCGATTTTATCGCGTGTCGCGCCTGTTTGAAGGAGCCGTTAATTGTAGCATTGTGACCTATTACTATTTTTATTGCCCTCATTGGGTAGTTTAATTAATCCCCAGACTGCAAGTCTGAATTCACTTGGAGAAAAAAGATATGTGAGGAAATTGAATTCTATTTTTGTTAAATCGACTAACAATATTCCAATTCCCTCACTACACCCACAACACAACCATTTAACGCGGGAACTGACAAAGTAACAACACTAAAGCGTTGAAATGTTAAATTGGGAGTGAGGTATTAAATTCCACTAACTTTCCCACCGTCTGTTTATGGCGGATACGAACGAGAATATTATGTTACGTAGTAAATACGATACATATATACGAGGATTTTCGTGTCGATGGTTGTGTTAAATTTTATCTGGCCAGTATGTTACACCATGTGCTATTAAAGTTCACTTCAAACCTCATTCTGTTTGAGCAGAATTCGAATTCAAGCAAACTAAGTTTTGGATTTAAATCTTGATACTTTTCGAATTTCGAAGCTATGTCAAGTGATTGCACTACAGTATTTTGATGTTGTCACATAGTGATTGTGTTCATCAGAACAAGTACAAGGTAATATAGTTGACTTTATTTATTTATTTATTTATTTAAACTTTTCGCACAAAAAGGTACAAAGACTTAGGACTTGGGACTTTATAATTACTTTACCACGGTTGAATCTCACTTGCATGTACTAAATTATTATAGGTATTTTTTTGCTTTGAGACAAACGCAACAATCCATATTATTATGAATGCGAAAGTGTGTCTATCTGTTATCTCTTCACGCTTAAACCGCTGAACCGATTTAGATGAAATTTGGTACAGAGATATTTTGAGTCCCGGGAAAGGACATAAAATAGTTTTTATCCTGATATTTCCACGGGATCGACACTTATGCAGGTAAAACCGCGAGGCACTGCTACTTCACTACATAGTATAAAACAAAGTCGCTTTCTCTGTCCCTATGTCCCTTTGTATGCTTAAAACTTTGAAACTACGCAACGGATTTTGATGCGGTTTTTTTTAATAGATAGAGTGATTCAAGAGGAAGGTTTATATGTATAATAACATCCATTAAATAGTGGAGAAGTACTGTTATTTTTGAGGTTTCTAATGTGATGTCGTAAATAATTACATTTTTTCCGCTTACATTGCAAACGCAGGCTGAACCCTACGAGTTTTATCAAAATAATGTACTAAGTATTGTACACATTGAAAAGGTCTACAGAAAAGTCCGTGATGGTATATGTCTATCTCTTATGGATAACCCACAATAACTTTTTTTTGTCATTTACTTTTTACGACAAATAATGGCTAATTTTCGAAGCGATTTTAACCAATACAGCATTAATCCTTAACCAATTAAATACCTTCAATACATTGTTCATTTAATATAGACTTATATGGCCCTTTACACCGTATGATTTAAGTGAATATTTTCGAAGATATTACAGATTTAAAAATTGCGGGACGTAGCGTTACCCGTGCGAAGCCGGAGCGGGCCGCTATGTTTTTATATACAACGTTCACAGTTTTTCTGTAGTGTATTTAGTATCAGCATTGCACCCGTGCGAAGCCGGGGCGGGTCGCTAGTATAGTATATATTATAGTTATAAAGTTTCAACCTTAGTGATGTTTCAATTTTCTAAGAGTTTTTGTCAAAAGTAGTAAAGCAATTGCGATATCGACTATACTTATCAATAATTGCAGGCATTGTAAGGCACGCTAAACTGGTCCAAGGCTATGGTTCATCAGGCACATCTGAACCTCTATATTAATGGAAAAGACTCCATATGTGACTATACTTAGCAACAGTAGGCCGCACGTCGCCATGTCTATGGTAACATAATTGATATTGAGCTGGCCTAGCGTAGTACGGAGTTTCAATAGAACGCGAGGTCAGCTTATACTGGTTTTTTTACCTGACGAGCGGGTAACCCAAACTTACAGTTTGGGTTACCCTGTATATTGCTGATTGGCTAACATTCCACCACAGTTTAGCTGTTCTCATAAAGCACCTAACGATACGAGAGAAAAATATTATTACGGAAACCAGAACTAAAAAGTTAAAAACAAACGTTCGTTTACTGCTACTAAATAACACCGTAATGAGAAACGACTAGTTAATTAGCCCAGTGTTTACATGCAATTTTAGCCAGGGAATGAATTTATTAGCTCATGCAAATTATTATGTTGTAGCCGTTGGTTAAATATATTTAACTTACTATCGGTACTAAAATTGTGGACGTCAAATATCAAAAAATTATAGTGTGACCCAAAGTAGAAATTTTCGAACGTGGAAAGTTCGATAAAAAACAAATGTGTTACCAACTCAAATCACCAATGAGTAGGTAGAATGTTTCAACATTAGAACAATGCGTGCCACGAAAGATGAGACTTGACACACCACGTGGTTTGACATGCGCAGTACACGATTTTAGGTATCTTTAGCGGTATGAGGTCTGAGTGCGGGACGGGACCGGACGTCATAGGGGCGGCGAAAAAAGCGGGGGAGGCGGGGTCAAGTCTCATCTTTCGTGGCACGCATTGTATAGATATAGGTATGAGGAACAGGGTGTAAATTCCACTCATCCTCCAGAGAAAGGGGAGGAACCTCCGATTAGTCGGGTGTTGGGTCTCGTGGGCTCTGCCCGACGTTTGATGTCGAGACGTTACATGCTAGTTGCGCGGCAAACTCTGATTTTACGTGACGTCAGCGCGATGCGTAGTTCGCATGTGGCGATGTATGCCGCTACACGCGGCGATAGACACTAACACGAGAAATGACCTAAAACGCAGCACTGATTCCTCATATTGTCAATACGCAAAAATATCTAATATTAAGCACTACATGGACAGTTTAAGGCACTAAGGCGGACCACACACTATAAAGCGCCACGCGACGGGACGCAAATAACGCTCCCGCGCATTTTTACAAACAAATTCAGTAAAAACGCGCCTCAGCGCGGGGAATTTGGCTCCCTTTCCCACGCTCCGTTACGTTGTAGTATGTGATCCGCCTAAGGAATACTTTTAAAATTCTCGTAAAATTTCAAGATGCTATAAATCCACCTTATGGTTCGCGAAGTATTTTAAGTTCATAGTCATGAGATTCTATTTTACGGGTTTTTAACTAACCCCTGGAGGCAGGTACTTAAATCTAAAAGCTTCATCAAATGTTTAATGAGAAATTCTAACGGTATTCCCGTAATCAAAAACTTTCAAAATCTGGTCACAATCTCATCTCAGCGACAGTCAAAATCAAAAATTTCGGGGTAATTGCGTAACACGCGTTAAGCAATTACCCCGAAATTTTTGATTTTGACGTGTGGGTAAACACGTAGGTAAATTGGAGGTATTTTTGACAAATTAGAATGCCATTTTTCCTATGAGTACGGGGATTTCTCCTCTGAAGTCCTCTTGTAAGTCTGAAATCGTCAACACGCAATGAACAATTATGTTAGCTTGTTCAATATAACAATTTTAGATGGACCAATTAATAAATAAAGCAAGCATAAATGGTTGTGGCTAAGTATTAACAGCCGCACGGTACGATCAATCAGGTTAAGCTACGCTTGCAGCGGTTGATCCGTGGATAGGTGACCATCTTTACATAACCAAGACCCCTCTGTGCCTCGAAAAATACGTTAAGTCGTTGGTCCCGGCTGTCATTCGTGTATCTTTGACAGTTTTACGGGTCGTTAGAAGCCCGAAAATCTGACAGCCAGTTTAACCAAGGGGTATCGTATTACCCGGTAACTGAGTTGTAGAGATCAGATCCGGCCCCCTTCTACCTTCGGACATCCAGACGCACTGCAAGTTACCATCCCTGCCTAGTTGCTATTCCACCAATTCGCACTAAGCGTTTTCAAATGTCCTTTATAATGCGCACAGCAAAAGAGTGGAACTCTCTACCTGCGTTTGTGTTTCCGAATGCATTCAACCAGAATCTCTTCAAAGTAAGAGTGAACAGGCTTCTTCTGGGTGAGCTCACTCCATCGTAGACTTTGTCTCTGTCATCTCTGACCTAGACTAGAGTCAAGAGCAAACCCATTTCAAATAAAAAAAAAAAAAAACGATAGACAGTCGCTCCATGTAAAATACTGGTATCCAGCTGCTTCTGGTTAGACTGGTAGGCAACCTGAACATAGTTGGGAAAAATCTAGGCAGATGATGGTAGTGATAAATGCTCGTTCCTTCTCTCTGTAAAAAGAGGTCTTTGTTTCACCATGGCATAGCCTCTTTGAATTGAAAGCATCTTTAGGTGCGTTGGGCATTTTTTGAGATGGGGAAAAAACCATTGAACTCGCGCCACTGTCACCGTTAACGACACCGCACGTGTGTTTTTTATAAGACGATGAAAAAAATACCCGCTTCGAATGTGTTCGACTGTCCTCGGGATGTACTCGGTTTTAATGTATATCCGATATGTCAGTGAATGATGGAAAAGTATTCTGTTTGTGTTTTATTTTCACTTCTGTCGGCACTCCCGAAGTGCCACTGTTTTCTTTGGCGGAGGACACGGTTTTGTGGCGCAGACTGGTCTGAGGCGTTCTAGCAGTGTATTGCGATGGGCTGCGTGATTGATTTGATCTTTTTTCATGCGACTGTTAAAATCCTTTAGAGAAAAAAATATTATTAAAATCACTATCTACAGCTGAATCTAGAATCACCCGAAAACATAAACAGATTTGTATCAGAGTGGCAACGAGTTTATCCCCTTTAAAAATATGCGAAAAAAATTTTTAGTCCATTTGCTTTTCACCGATTAAACGGAACTGTGCAAATTTTGTATGCATTCATATGATACATGTATATGTAAATCTAGGCATACCTATTTGGCTGGCAGCTCATAGATAGAGTTGGACCGAAAATGATATTTTTGAGCGAAAACAATATTCGGCCAGATTTGCAATTTCTGCCGAAAACTACAACTTCTTTGGTAAAAGTAAAAGAAATGCAGTGTTGTGCTTTTCATTATTATAATTAGCCATTTAAACTTAAATCACACGAAACGTTAAACTTTTATCAAAGAGGATTCGTGTGGCCCATGGGCTTTCCCATCGAAAAAAATGACGAACTTCCATATAAACCTTCTCCCTTATTTAACCCCTTTAGTGACTTAATTTTCAAAAATCCTTGCTAAGTGTTCACTTTTGCATTATACGGAAAAAGAGATCCGACGCACATCCTAAAACATCCTTTAGGCTGTTCGTTGTCTGTCAGTGCATGAGTTTAAGGTTTTTTATTTAGTATAAATAGTTATAATTTCTTAGTAAATCAAATTAATAATCTGATGTTAGATATAAATGCGTAAGATAACAGCTCAGTGCATAAGCCTTATTCTTAACAAACCAACATTCAATGCTTATCCTAATACCTAATACATAACGTTAACATTACTACATCAGCTTAATTAGTCATCAATTGTAATTCATATCTAATTAACGAACCATTGTTTCAGTGATGCGACACCGTGGTCCCGGGCTCGCGGGATTAGCGCCGACACCCCGGAATACCCCGGGAATTACGGTGAGTAATGGACGGAGTTATTAATGCGGCCCCCGGGATATAGATATCCCGGAGTGGCGATTAGTAAGGAGTGTTGTAGGGTTATTTTTATTGTGAGGTTAATATAAGAGCTTTGCATTATTAATTAAAGCATTATAGTGGTTTTACCGTAGGGCAAAATCCTCTACTTAAACAGATGAGGAATGAATAGTCTACTATATGCTACCTCATTGCGATTTGGTGACTTCAAAATTTTACGTGACATGAACTATTACATATTCAAATCTATGTTTCCAAAACTATGTTTGTTTGAACCAATATCAACTTAACTTAGAGAAAATTAAGTGAATTTCAGAATGACTACTCATTTTTTAAATGATTGCAACGTTTTGTGTGAGAGTAAAAGTCATTTTTCCTAAAACACATTTTACAAGTTTGGAAACTAAGTTGCGAATACACGAAATTATATTTTGTATCTTAAAGCCATCAAATGTCAAGTCAACCTACGTGATTAATCCCTCAAATAAATTCCAACAATTTTTTGTGGGATTAGAGATCTGACGAGCAATCCCTCAATTTTTTTTTGGAACGTTTGCATTCTAATCTCAATCTGTCAAAATACTTCTAATTTATCGTCATTTTTGACAAGTTTTTGATATTGATTGTTACTGAGATAGAAAGAAAATAAGTTTATTTGATCCAGGTTAAGTAAGGCACACAATATTCACACAAAAATAAAAATAAAAACAGAAAAACAATACGCAAAAATAAAATACTTAAAATAGTATTGTGTGATGAGATTGCGACTAGCTTTTTAACGATTTCAATTGCGGGTATGAGTCTTCTGATTTTCTCATAACATGCTTGGATTCAGCTTCCAGATTTTGAAGTACCCGTCTCTAGGGGTTAGTTAAAAACCCGTAAAATAAAATCTGAATCACATGACTATGAACTTAAGATACTTCGCGAACCATAAGGTGGATTTATAGCATCTTGAATTTTTTACGAGAATTTTATGTTAGTTATCCTACTAATATCATAAATGTGAAAGTTTGTGAAGATGTTTGGATGTTTGTTACTCAATCACGCGTAAACCGTTGAACAGATTTAGATGGGTATAGAAATAGTTTGAGTCCCAGGAAAGGACATAGGATAGTTTTTATCCCGGTATTCCCACGGGATCAAAACTTACGCGGATAAAATCACGGGCTAGTATCAATATAAGTTGTAGCAGTTTTCTCAAGCTTTTTTTAATCAGCGTTGTGTTAGTGCTTGGCCAGACTGGCAGCACGGCCGCGGGGCGGACACGGCGCGGTGAACTCTAACATATGAACTTCCTTTGAGTGTCCATAGTGGGCAGGCGGGCGCGCTGAGCGGCGCGGCCTGCTAGGCGCGGGGAGCGCGCGGACAACTCACGCTATAGCTCGTTCATTCAAGTGGTCGCAGTGGGTACGCGGTGCGGCCCGCGCGGGTACCGTAGTTCTCAAACTAGTTCGAGCTTTTTTCTAGTAAAAATAAGACTTCCTTATCCATATTGTAATTCGATTAGTGTTTGGTTTACCTACGCTAGTCTTAATTCATCCAGAATATTGTTTCTATTAATATTCATATTTCTCTGTATTTTCAAAGTTATAACGCCATATACGAACTACGCAATACATCTGACGTCACACTATTTCTGCATCACGGATGCAGTTACCTGCGAGAATCAAATAGCCTGACAACAACCATTGGATAACAGAGACTTATCACTCGTCTAGCCAGAGTTTCCCTCCTTTTCAATGGAGGATGAAGAACTTTCCACCCTGCTCCGTATACGTCTAAGTAAGTCTCCCTAGAATGAATGAGTAAGGAAAATACTATGAAAATATTATACGGTAATTTTCAAACCTCTTGCAACTCCATTGACCCAAATAAACCAACGTATTCAAAGTGTAATTTGTTCGTACACTGCTATCAGAAGTTCGGGAACAGTTTGCTGGCCCGTATTTCGTGCTATCGAATATTAGTTCGTAATTACACTCGTTTGAAAAAATATGGCACAGTCATGATTTGTGATGATTACGATATAATTAACATTGGAAATATATGAGGAAGGGTTAAAGAGTTTGGATATTAATATATTGCAAATATTGTTAATTACTAGGTATACCTCCTAGGTTGACTGCTCCGTTTGTTTCGTGGTTGCAACTGCGACTCCTGAGCGCGGGGTCTTGGGTTAAATTTCCAGGTCGGGAAAAGGGTTTTTCTACTGGGAATTTCTTAGTAACAGCCCAGAGTTAGCAAGTTGGCGGTGTGATACCCCCGTGCCTCGGAAAGCATGTTGAACTGTTGGCCCTGCGCCTGATCTATCTCCGGTCGTGTCTGATTTTCGTCCCAACGGGTTAAGAGAGTTAGGTAACAGGGAGTACGGCTGAAATATGTATGTTCTGGAGGGAACTATTATTATTTATACATTCAGTCTCATCTTAAAAGTTGTTAATTTTCATGAGTACTTAAAGTATGTGCCTCTCAGCGGGATTGTCCGAAAGGGTTACCGCTGGCCCGGAACATAAAGGGCTAAGGAAGGAACACGGGTGGGTTTTAGTCAGTAAGAGTCTGACACTCCCTTCCGCTCCACCCAGAGCGGAAGGAGTTATTTGATGATTTCCCATCCTGAAAAAAAAAAAGTATGTGACTCGTTTATCCTAGCCCACTGTTTATGGAAAACTAACTTATATTTCATGTTTTCTGTAAAGGCTCCTTCAAACGGGCGCGACACGCGATAAAATCGCGCGCGACATAAAGGCACCGCAAGTCGCGCAACGAGCGGTGCCTTTGCGTCGCGCGCGATTATATCGCGTGTCGCGCCTGTTTGTAGGAGCCTTAAGTCTCCCACGAGTATTGGTCTAAAATAAAATAATTTCATAATTAAAATGTTTGATTTTATCTGACACGGAAAACAATTATTGATGTACTATTTTATCAAACAACATTTTTACTTGTAGAATTAATGTCTGTCTGTTTTATTCTTTTCTATGTGCTTTGTCAATTTGTCATTTCAATGTCAATGAAAAATAATGGAACAAAATAAAGATTGAAACTTTTTATTTTTTTACAAGACAGAAATACATTGCTATAAGTATGTTCTGACGCTCATGTGACATTGATAGATGATCGTTGTTAGTAAGCATTTTGGGAAATTGTTTTACTCAATTGTCATAGCTAATATTTTAAAGAGAATAGATTTGAATGTTTTGTACGTTTTAACGCTAAAACGGCTGTATGGATTTGGATAAAATTTGGCATATGGGTAGAATTTGACCTGAATTAGGATTTAGTATACTTTTATTCTGATATTCCCATGGGATCGAGACAAAAGGTAATATAGCAAATGTAACAAACCGGAAAGAGATCGGCACCTTATCAACTCGAGCCGTTCAGTATTCTTTGTATGAAACTCCCTACTATAACGCACACTAATCGGAATCGTAACGTAATCGCCTCGCCTCGGGACAAGCTCACTCGTCATCCCCACGCTTACAGCTCATCGTCCACGCACTTACGTCTCTCCGCACCCGAGCTTACAGTGCGTGCCACGTAAGAAGAGACTTGACACACCACGTGGTCTGACATGCGCAGAACACGATTTTAGGTATCTTTAGCGGTATGAGGTCTGAGTGCGGGACGGGACCGGACGTCATAGGGGCGGCGGAAAGAGCGGGGGAGGCGGGGTCAAGTCTCTTCTTACGTGGCACGCACTGTACGTCTCTTTGTCCACCCTTGCCCCTCTCACCTCCCGGCCTGTCTGCTGCACCATCAACCAGCTGTCGGCGGGCGCGGCGTCGCCTAGCCGTAGCCGAGTCGACGTATCGGAGCTTCTGATCCGCTTTGGTTACGTGCTTACGTCAGTTTGACTCCTGTTTGACGGCGAGGGGAAAGGCAATACGGTGCCGATCCTTTTCCGATTTGATACGTCTGCTATGACCTTTATGCGGATGAAACCGCGGGGTGCAGCTAGTGCTGAATAAAAAAGATGGCGGCGTTAATAGTTCCGATTTTTGCCACGCGCCAAAATGATCCTTGTAAAGTTGTATGGTGAAATAAGTTCAGAACTTTATGTCATAAGGTACAATATTGATGGGCACATTCCAAACGGTATCTACAGACACTAGTAGACTTTGCAGGGCAAGTTACGTTTGGCTAACAGAAGTTCGAGAGCATCCGCTTGCTACTTCGTACTATCGAACATTATACCTAGGTGCACTTGCTTGCAAGAAAACTGTACGCTCTTGTGTTTTATTCTGAAAAAGTTTCTTTCCTGTTTTCTTGTTCTATTAAATGACAAATTATTTTATTTTTGTAAATAGGTTTGCACAAACACTTTTACACGTCAATCATATATTTTTTTTAAACTAGATGAGGTTGGCATTTCCTATCTGACTACTCTGAGAAAAAAGGCCGAAACAAACTCAGAGGTCACAGTCTCTTTTAAAGTCCAGACATAATCTTGGTCAGGTTATGTGAAGACCATGTAGATTGATGTCTAGGATGGTCTTTTAAGGAAAGAACCACGCAGATTGAGAGGACCTGTCCAGTGCATGCATTTGTCAGAAATCGTGCAGCTCAACTCGAGATTTAAGGAGCTCAACGATTCGACGAACAATACCAAAGAAAGGACATTCGGGTAGGCCACATACTCGTAAATTACTCAAACTGGACCATGAGGAGAATAATAAAAAAAATATAAAATGAATAAAATAAATGACCCATATCGTCTTCACATTTACAATAATTAAAATAATATAATACTTTACAAAGTAAGCCTGCTATGGATCAATTTCTTTATATGATGGCCTTTTTTTTATTCTTTGAAATGAGACGTTTCCAGACGACTACTTATCAAATTGGTTTGGTGGTAAGCAGCCCCGGATCTACGATTTTTTCGAACCGGGGCAAAACCATGATAGTGGCGCCCCCTCCCTTCAGTGTTTGAGAAAAACTTGCAAATTGTTGATTTCCACTACGATAATATATGATTTCACTAATAAATTACTTATTTTATTAACGCTGATTACTCACAAACGCAATCAACCACATAAACAAACAGTGTTGTCACTTGACGTTCAACTGTTTGAATTTGTTCGGCTCGGCTCGTATAGATATGTGACGAGGATTCCCCTTGGCAGAAAGATCACGGACACTACGCACGCGTTCAAAAATTTACTTGATCTGTTAAGATGCGTTCATAAATCACTTAGTATGTGTTCAAAAACTAACTGGGCGTATGGAAATAGAAAAGTTTGATTTTCAAACATATATGATTCGATTACTTGATAAAACCTATGAGATTGTAGGAAAAGAGGCTTCATTTGTTCGATATTTCGAATTCTTGTCTCAAGGATTTGGCGCCCCCATGAAGCTGCCGCCCGGGGCAAGTGCCCCGGTTTGCCCCCCCCCCCCTTAGATCCGGGGCTGGTGGTAAGTGTGTTGTTTGATTGTAAGACTCGTAATATTGTAAAGATAGATAAGAAAATATTTGCTTTATTTTGGTGCTCGAATCCCAGTACTTTGTGTTTTAAGATGTGAAAATAGGTTGTAGGTTTAAAAAAACTGGCCAAGTGTAAGTCTGAGTCGCACACGAAGGGTTCCGTACCACAAGGCAAAAACGCCGAAAAAAACACGTTTGTTGTATGGGAGCCCCCTTAAATATTTTTTTATTCTCTTTTTAATATTTGTTGTTATACAACAGAAATACATCATCTGTGAAAATTTCAACTGTCTAGCTATCACGGTTCATGAGATACAGCCTGGTGACAGACAGACAGACAGACGGACAGTGGAGTCTTAGTAATAGGGTCCCGTTTTTACCCTTTGGGTACGGAACCCTAATATAGTCATCTTTTACTCCAATCCATTTATTTAATATGCATACGTACATACACTGTGTATATCAATGACGTTCCCAGTTCTAATACATAAATTCAACGAAATATATCCAGCAGTTTAGTCACTATAGCTAGCCAAATATTGGGAAAACCCAAAGTCAGTCGTCACTACTATTAAGTTTATTTGAAAAAAAATATTTATTCCGGATCACTTGATCAATTTAATATTTATTAATTCCATATTGGCTCAGGATCGAGTTGAGAGGAAAAAGGAAAAAGAGGCCTTTTCCCAGTAGTGGGACAAATCAGGCTGATGTTAGATAATAATTTCGAAGGTAGGATTTATTTTATAGCTTCTAAATACTCCTACGCATGTATTGTCAGTGTTTTCATTTATTGTCGTATGGTCATCTCCACGTTGTATCTGGGGGCACGGTAGAGCCCCCGCCAAGACGAGCCAAGTGAAGTGCAAGGGCACTACCTACCTTTCTCGAAGTGTTTCGTCGTTTTTTTGAACCCTCATAGAGTTGGTTTCCGATTTACCAGATAGTTCATATTCTCAGAATATGATGTCAATAATAGACTAATTAAACATACAAAGTCTCAATTGAATAATAACTCTAATACTTTACTTACTTCAGAAACTAAATATACGCATCATCTCCACGATGGTAGCGAAACGGCGAAGTCATAAATTTCTACTGATATGTAGAAATTGTGAAGTTAGGGTCGGTATAGTTACTTAGTTAGGTCAGATTCAAAAGCTTGGCTCTACATGAGATCTGATATCTTTTTCACAGGGCAAACCTTATGTGGTCGTCTTGGCAACATTTTACATGAAATGTTTTTGGTGGGATACATATGAAGCAAATTAATCACATTCACAGTAATATCACAAGTAGTATTCGGTACTGGCCAGATAAAGTTTCTGTACGGTTCATTCGCCTGTGTTTCGTGCTACCAAATATTCAGTTAGTACACTTGCTTGCATTATAATTGAGAACGCGGACAGCCGCGGCGGGTTCGCGGATGAGTGCTAACGCGTGCCCGTGTTCCCGCCGTAAGCGGCAGAGGAGGACACCGTGGAGTTTTAGTGGGTTAGAGTCCCACATAACTGCACTCTCCCCGTGGTAGTGCAGTATGCATGAGCATTTCTCCACGATAAAAAAAAAGTCAATTCATGTGATTTTATTTCGACTTAAAGAATAATTATTTAGTTTTGGAATTTATGATGATGATTTTCTTTTATTTAAAATTTAGAACATGAACTTTTAGCCTGATCAAAACAACGAAATACATAAATAATCAACATAAATCAATTAATTATAGTAACACAGAAAAGTTCTATGAAATCAAATTACTAACATCCCATGTGAGTCCTATTTTCTACAAAAACAAGCGTGAAAAACAATTTCAGTTAGTAAACCGTACAAAAACATTTAACACGTCTCAGTTTATTAAAACAAAATACTGTTTGAATTACGCAAACCAGTACAGTATATAAATAACTTCGTTATAAATTACGGACGATAGAAATTTCAACATTCAACAGTTGTAAATCATTTCTTAATGGCTACTCGGAGACAATAAATATTAAAATAATATATTGTAGTTAAGCAATAAATTGAGAGAACTCTCTTTAGTTTTGTGTTTATTTAGAACATTGTGTGGTTAGTTTTATGTAATGGTGTTTTTGGTAGAGGAAAAGGGTCGATCGGTGAAGTACCTACTAATGTCAAAACTATTTTTGATATCAAGAAGTATTAGTGTGTTCTGATTTAAAGGATTTTCAGGAGGCATTTCCATAATTATTGAACCTATAAAAATATCTAATGATTTGTACAATGGAGTCGCACTTTATGCAAACACTGTTTACAAAAGTATGGAGTAACTAGTTTTGTTTTTGTGTTTGCGATAAGTGCGACTTCAGCACGAAAATCATTAGTTGTATTTATTCATAGGTCCTTCTTACATCGAGACTTTATTCATAATTTCTATCTAACAAGATCAGCAGAAAAAAATTAAAAGACCTGAATAACATAATGTGAAAATGTAAAACTTATCAATTCACCCAATAAATCCGTCCCCAAGTGCACGAAACTTATCCAGCTAGTCTCGACTAAAATTGTGGAGTAGATTGTCCGGAAACACTTCGCTGAGCGAGTTCGCGATTTCCTACACTTCTCCTTTTTTTTTTTACTTAATTAATTGATCCACCCGGGTATTGTCTGGTCTAATTGATGCATAGTTCCTCTCTCTGTGAACGATTTGATTGGATTTTTGCTATTAAGCCATTTGGGATGTCTGTAGTGTTTTGTTTTTTGAGTTGTTAAATGGGACTGATTGATATTGGGTTAAAAGAGACTGATGGACTCGAAAAGAGGCTGGGTTTGTGAGGTTTAGTGATAGACTATAGCCAAAATTGTGATGTTAATCTTCGAGGGCACAAGCTTATTAAATTCACAATTGGGAAATTTTGATGACTGTTAAGTTAGAGTAAGTTTCTTGCTTAACATAACAATGATAGGCTCATTCCCTATGTTCCCACTTCTGGGACGCAGACCTCCTCTCTGTTTAGAGCGGGAGTGGGCCATAATCCACCACGCTCGCCCAGTGCGATTTGATAGATGTCACATCTTCGAATTTTTGGTTTTAGGACATGCCGGTTTCCTCAAGATGTTTTTCCATCAACATTTTGAGAGCAGTGGTAATGAAATAAATTACACAAAGTAAATGCGCCTGACAACTCAATGCTGTTACCACTGAGCCACCATTGCTCTCCAGTGGGCCACCAAAGCTCCAGTTTCTTTATTGTGTTCAACAAACTTTAGGCATTCTCAATCTTATTATGCGCTTACTCATATTTTAATAACAGGTTCCTTGCAATAAAGTTGCGTTCTGGTTAATAGCAGTAGTAATAGTTTATTATAGTGAAGGGTGTTAAAGGCAAATCCTCGCCTGCATTAGCAGCGGCACCTGTATCTCCCCTTCCAACTAGAATATACAGTGTTCAGTTATCACATTAATTAAAACCACGTTATGTATTTTAAAAATACACAGTAATAATAATTATTAATAATTAATATTTTAGGCGTGGGACCTCTTTTTTCGTTTGAGTATTCAACAATATTTAACTAAATTGGTGATTATTTGGTAACAACCTTCGACTTCGTGCCTATTTTTACGCCATTTAATTTATATGAAAAATTCAGTTTTCTATTTTTAATCAAATTTATTGTTTTATTATTTTAACAGACTGATAACAACCTGTTATAATTGCATATTTGCGAACAGGTTTGATTGTCAGTACATTAACCATTGTTATACGATTAATGTAATGACAAACAAACAAACGAGTCAAAGGCAGGCGTATTATTAATATTTTTTTATTTTATTTTATGATTTTAATTTATTTTTATAATTTTAATTTAATTATTATTATTTTATTAATTATTTTTATATGTATAAATTATTGTGATTAAAATTTTATTTTTATTTAAAATTTAGAACATAATGATCTTAAATGGATTGAAATAATGATTTTTGAATTTGAATTTGAATAACCGCTGTGCTGTTTACTATGACAATCTAATCGTCACTTAGTCCAGTCAAATTAGTCCTTAAAATAGAGGTAAGGTTACAATAATTCCCATAGAGCTAAAAATTGGTATGAATGTTCAGAATACTATTATAAATGAATTGTGAAAAGTCCCCATCAATCCCCCTTGTGCAAAATTTTTTATTGATGGTGAAAGTTTGCAAAAATAGGTTTTTCGCGTTTTTCAGCTAAACGGTGAGTTTTACAGCAAAAATAGTTCAGACAAAAATTGTAGATCATCCGATTCTCTACAAAAAATGTATCCACACTTTTTTTCATAATTATTGCCATTTCCGTGATATAGCGGTTGTAAGAATTGAAAAAAAATATTTTATTCGTAATATGCACGTTAATGTACATACTTTTATATACATTTTTGAACCGTTATACGAGTAAACATATGAGTCCCTGTCTTTTTTTTTTTTGTTTAGCCTGCGCTTTCCCACTCATGGGCAAAGGCCTCCCTCCACTCCTTCCATCTTTCGCGAGCCCGCGCGTCCTCCTTCCAGTTTTGATGGAACCTATCCAGCTCGTCCGGCCGGCGGGACGAGCTGGATAGGTTCCATCAAACCGCCGCGACCCCGCCTCACTGTCTTATACATACAAAATACCAGACATCTGTAAAAATTCATGAAAAAAGACAGGGACTCATATGTTTACTCGTATAACGGTTCAAAAATGTATATAAAAGTATGTACATTAACGTGCATATTACGAATAAAATATTTTTTTCAATTCTTACAACCGCTATATCACGGAAATGGCAATAATTATGAAAAAAAGTGTGGATACATTTTTTGTAGAGAATCGGATGATCTACAATTTTTGTCTGAACTATTTTTGCTGTAAAACTCACCGTTTAGCTGAAAAATGGGAAAAACCTATTTTTGCAAACTTTCACCATCAATAAAAAACTTTGCACAAGGGGGATTGATGGGGACTTTTCACAATTCATTTATAATAGTATTCTGAACATTCATACCAATTTTTAGCTCTATGGGAATTATTGTAACCTTCGAAGTCTTATTTGACTGGACTAACTCTGCAGTATTACTGTTTGTTGAAACAGCTATTGTAAGGTGGCTAGACGAACTCTTACACAAAACGCTATAGCTGTATAGTACCCGGCCATAAATATTGCACATCGACCTTTGGAAAGAGACAATCGGCTAATTTCGGCTTCGTAGAGCGTTATCTCTGTCACAAGAAATACAAACAGCCCGGTATCTATTAGGACTTAGGAGCTGTTAAAACAATTATGATTTGCTTCTTTTGATAATTATTTTTATTCTTTGTATAAAATGGTTTTGTGTAAAAAGGTCGATGTGCAATATTTATCGCCGGGTACTGTAACCAGACGATACTAAACGGCCACATAATTCCAATTTTCACATAAAACTGTACCGCTCAGTCCATTAGATTGTCAGGTACAGCTAGTTGCTAACTCGCTGCGAACGAGGACAATGCATGGAAAAGTTTTGAGCGCTACTGTCTGTTGCTGACGGCAAGAGTTATTGCACAGGGTAGGTTGGACTGTTGAGGTACAGACGCCAGCACATGAAGCTACCCGAAACTGTCAAATTTTCCAAATCAACTTTAAACAGTTTAAACCTTATGGTTTAGCGATAAAGTTGAAAATCTATTAAAGAAATTTGACAGATTGTAGTAGCTTGATGTGCTGACGTCTGTACATTGGCCTGATTCGAAGACAGAGTAATTTAATATACAACCCAATCTACCTAGCCTTTTCCCAACTATGTTGGGGTCGGCTTCCAGTCTTACCGGATGCAGCTGAATACCAGTATTTTACATAGAGCGACTGCCTACTGACCTCCACAACACAGTTACTGAGTAAAGCCGGGACCAACGGGCAACGGCCTTAACGTGCTTTCCGAGACACGGAGGCGTCTCGATATGTAATGGATGGTCACCCATCCACGGACCGACCGCGGCAAGCGCAGCTTAACCTTCGATCGACTCGTGCTGCTGTTATAATTTAGCCACTAGCCTCTCAATAATAAAGCTACGTGTTAGTTTCAAATGTGAATTGCACTCACGAATTGTAAGGGAAAGCTAATTTTTGATGAGCCAATCTCTATATTACCTACAGTACCCGGCGATAAATATTGCACATCGACCTTTGGAAATTGGTGTATTTTATACAAAGAATAAAAATAATTATCAAAAGAAGCAAATCATAATTGTTTTAACAGCTCCTAATAGATACCGGACTGTTTGTATTTCGTGCGACAGAGATAACGCTCTACGAAGCCGAAATTAGCCGATTGTCTCTTTCCAAAGGTCGATGTGCAATATTTATCGCCGGGTACTGTACTCTCTGTTTATTCCACGATTCATACAATACCTGCCTAACCCTTGTGTAATTTCGATTATAAATTTAAGAAAAACCTATATTTACTTAATTATTATTCTAATAAAAATCATCTGCCTAGCCTTTTCCCAACTAGGTTGGGGTCGGCTTCCAGTCTAACCGGATGCAGCTGAATACCAGTATTATACATGGAGAGACTGCCTATCTGACCTCCACAACCCAGTTACTGGGTAATACGATACCCCTTGGTAAGACTGGTTGTCAGATTTTCGGGCTTCTGACTACCCGTAACGACTGTCAAAGATCCACGATTGACAGCCGAGACCAACGGCTTAACGTGCTTTTCGAGGCACGGAGGGGGGTATGTAAAGATGTTCACCCATCCAAAGACCAAGTGCGGCAAGCGTAGCTTAACCTGATCGATCGACCTGTGCGGCTGTTATGATTTAGCCACGGGCCCCTCCTATTATTCTAATAAACAAACTAGCAATAAGAATACTTGGGGATAACCACAAAATAAAAACGGAACTGAACAACTCACAAAGTCTAGAGCGATTCACAAAACAATTTCGCGTAAGAATAAAATCCGGAAATAATCCTTTAAAAAGCCTTTTCTCAGTAAAAACAGCACAAAAAAATCTGTTCAAAAAAACTCGTAAAAACGAATCTGAAAATATTTAATCCCCATTTATTAAGGAGCTGAACAATTCGTTTCGAACTTCAACGAAACGCAACGGCAAACTTTTTTTTACCAATTTTTGTTTTACTTACTCCAAACTCCTTATTGCTATGTACATAAAGTATAAATTGGCGTAGTTATTAACAAAGTTTAGTATGGATTAGTGGTCCGGAAGCGGGAAACTTTACCGGGAGGAAATAGTGTTGCGGATGGTTTAATCGAAAATTCGATTTAGTCTAATAATTTATATTTTGGCAGTGATATATTTTGTCATGTTTATGGTCCGTAAATTCATGCTACATTATTATGCCGTCCTTTATTTATGCTAGCGGAAATCAATGTTGTAGTAATAATAGGTAGGTATGTGTCCATTTTGTGATGAATGGATAATATTTTGAAGTAGTTATGATCTTAAAAATAGCATAATACTCGTATACGAGCAATCGCTGAGCGTTTTAGCGAGGAATTTCCATTACGTTTTGGGCCACTTGATGGGTATAAACAACCACGTACTTTGGTAAAGCAATATTTTATTACCTACGGTAATTAAAATCTTTCTTGTAGTTACTTCAGCGTACTTAGAAAGAAAAATGTCAACATAAGCAAACAATATGTTACAAAATGAAAGCTTTCCAATGGTCCCTTGATACACTTTCAATTATCCGCTCCATTTCCTTTCCAAATTTAAAACAACTTTACTCGTATCAAATAAAAATTCGACTAAGTAACTCGAATAATTTCGCACATCACTAGAAGCAACCGCAGGCAACGGAAAGTTTGTAGTGCATCGGGAGTTAGTTCACTAGTGGGTACTTTTAAACTAAACCGTTTGGAAATTGCAGGATCCCAGTTTTTAGTTTAACTTATTTTTTCATTTATTTTTTACTGTAAAGTCGTTTACGGCTGCCGTTTTATGATGTGGAGTTTGGAACTACGAGATGGTAGGAAAATACTTTGTGACGTTATGTTTTCCAATGGTTTGAATTTTAGTAAGAGTTGAAATAATTGCCTGGCGGTCTTAATATTGTGTTTATTAGCTTCTCAATTTTATATTAGCACTGTCACTTTTAGTGTTGTCACCAATCAGGGGTTGAAGCTTAGTTTAAGTGCGAAACAAATAGGAGCGAGATTGACTGTCAATTTTGCAGAATCTTAGCTGATCATTCGATTAAGTTTTGATAAAATAATTTGAATAACAGTGCAAGTTTGAATAACAGATAAAAGTACTATCCAGGCCTCTTCTAATAAAAAAAATGCATGTCCGTTCTACACTTGTGTCGTCTCTTCTCCCTGCTGTGCAGTGGGACAAGAGGAGGCCAAAAATATAACTACCTACTATAGAATTCTATAATAATACAATGCTTTAAGCTTCGAAAAAAAGATCCACCGCACGATTAATTTATTCGAAAAGATTCCAGAAACATCGTGCTCTATCTCCCACACCATTTTTCTACAAGTTGAATAATTTAAAACTTCTTGTCAAAAGAGGAACTGTTATCTATTCCAGACTTTCTTTTTTACTTCACTCTTGGGGGTAGTAAAACGTTTTAAAGTTTTGAAGTCGATCGGCTTCTATGAATATCCATATGGATCCCCTGGAGGGTCGTGAAAGTGATTTCAGGTATGTCTGGAGGAGGTAAAAGATATTCATAGGTCCTACGTTTTGGTATTATTTTGAGTAGTATTCTATATATTTTATTTGATCTGTGTTGTTCTTATTTGGTTTTTTTCTGATTTTATTTGACTGTATATGTATTCTATTAATTTATGTGTCGCAATGAGTTTACCACATTGAGTGTTATTTACCGGAAGTAAATGAATGTAAGTATATAGGTATTTATTGTAATGATTTTTAATTGTCATTCATTATTACCGACTGCTAAGGCTGCGGGTTGGATTTATATATTTCATCAGAAAAACACAGCCATTTGGTATATCAATTTTATAATGACCGCCAGTAAGAAAACAGCCACTTTTTTTTTATTTGAAATGGGTTTGCTCTTGACTCTAGTCTAGGTCAGAGATGACAGAGACAAAGTTATAAGTTTTATTATTATAAGTTATTTTTATTACGTATCAAAAATAGACAGTAAAAAGCAAAACAAAACCAAAGATAAATATTCCTAAAAAGTTCACATTATATCGTGAACATTCATTTGTGATGCTATTAATAAAATAATGAATGAATGGGAAAAAATTATTACGCAATCCGAACATTTTTGTACCTACTGTATCTATTTTTGTTAACATAATTATAAAGGATTGGTTATTGCAAAAAAGTGAGAATTGCCCGTTTACTTAAACTCCTCAAAAGGCACTCTCATATGAATGTTTTTCAACTTACTGGGTAGCTTATTGCGTAAAACACTATTGCGTTATTTACGTTGTTGAGCAGACAAATTTTTCGAACATTGTGAAACAATGGATTAGAAATATCTTTCCAAATGATTCAGATTGCAGTTGAAAATGTGTAACGCAATTATGCAGCTGGATTCTGTTTGATAGTGTGTTACCCAATTAGGGTACCTACTGTACCCGGAAAAAGACAGATTTTTGTGTGTTATTATTGAAATAAAATAACGTAACGCTTTTTATTTACAGGTATCTCCAAACATGAAAACCTCGATGAGAATATCCACATATCAAAGTAAGTGCAGCGTAGCGATATAATAAAGTACAGTGCGTGCCACGTAAAAAGAGACTTGACACACCACGTGATTTGACATGCGCAGTACACGATTTTAGGTATCTTTAGCGGTATGAGGTCTGATGCGAGACGGGACCGGATATCATAGGGGCGGCGGAAAGAGCGGGGGAGGCGGGGTCAAGTCTCATCTTTCGTGGCATGCATTGTACCGCAGCAGCGCATTCCCGCAGAGTAGTCACTTGCTTGCTGGCACCCGAAAGATGTGAACGTGTGACCACTGCTGTTGCAGTAAATTTTTATTTAGTTTACCACATTGAGTATTATTTACGATCCCGGAGACTAATCTAAGCAATAAATATACAGGCAGTATGAGTAAATTACTTGAACGGGTGATTTGTTATCATTAATTAAAGAAATCTATCTCCAAAAACCAATAATTCAAAGCAAAACGTTGATATAGAACCCGGTTTGATTTTCTACAAAAAGTAAAACAAATCGGGGAAATAAAAAAGGAAATGCAATCTTACTTCCTCACATATCTTATTTCTTCAAGTGAATTCAGTCATGCTTTCCTAGGATAAATTATACTACTCCCTGAGGGCATAAAATACAGACATAGTTCATAATGCTACAGTAATTTTTTTTTTGGGTACGGGGCCCATATTGTGTTAGTTGAATAAAAACATAGGGAAATAGTATATTAATTTTGTACCTTTCACCAAATAAAACAACAAGGAAACAAATTACTGTATTCCTGTACATGCTTTTTGCTTTTCATTCAATATACACAAACTGAGTACAACACTAACTCTTGGTTTTCCGTACAAAGTACACTCATCAAAATTTTGCATCGCACAACTTAAACACATCAGTAGGAGTTAGGAAACTGTTCGCAGTTGTTTTAACTGAAGGCTTGATTAGACGGGCCACTTTTGAACTATTTGGCAACTAAAAGTGGTTTTGTTTAGAAGCAACACTTTTAAACTACTTTGTAGAGATTAAAATCACACGACGACGAGCATGAAAATAATTTCTAAATACGATAGTACGCACTACAAATGTTGATATTTGTCTTGTGTGTCATTTTATGGTTAGGTCGATTGATAAAATATGTATGAAATAAAATAATATTGTTTATAAAACCGGCCCCTAAGTACTATTGACCACTGTACCTAATTCATTATTATAAGTGAAACCTGTGTACGTATTGCAAGATTATGCTTACAACAATAAACTATTCTTGGTAAACAAATTGGCTAATGAATATTGTTACCAGTAGAGAGAAAATTAATACTACCACTGGTATTGATAACTTTGCGTTTTTAACAATCCTAAAGGTTTCGTAAAGAAAAAACAAGGCTTTTCCCTTGTCTTTATGTTACAACTACAATTAAAAAGATGTTGTTATACAATTACTCGACAACTGTTTAGTGGCTGCATTGTGGCTATATTGTTGTCCAAAAGTGGCTCGTCTGCAACTGTTAAACATATTAGTTCTGCAACTGCTCCGTTGAAGTCGGCATTACTATGCATTGGCACGACCGCCTATATCAATGCTTGTGATATTGAAGTGCATAGGAAATATCTATTGAAAGTATTTTGCTTACTTTGTAGTAGATATTTTATTTTTTATTGTGGGGCAAATAAAATTATAGTTTAAACTTTCCTTTGTTATTAGAGAATAGTATCAGCTATATAGAGGTAAGCCTGGTCAACTAGTAAGTGTTGTATAGATTATATAAATATTATCTCGAAATGGACTTTGTTTTTTTTTATGTCTAGGTCAATCTATGGTAACTAGATTCACACTAAGCTAAGGCCTTTTTTAAAATTGAAGTGAATAAACTCCATTCTTCCGAAGTCATTATTTGGGTGCCTGATAACATGAGTCATCAAAAATCAATCATTCTTCAATCTCATTCCCGAGTAGAGTTACTATATTTTTAGAGTTTTCATGTAGTGAGTATTATGATTGATCAGTTTATTGATTGAAAGAAAAATTGCGCCGACCCCAAAAAATTGGATTAAGAACAGGATAATGATGATGCTCACTTCGTTGACGTAGACTGCTATTATGACTCTATTTTTCCGTGAATCATAGTCATATAGTATAGTAGTATAGTCATATTTTAATGACAGATTTTACGACTAGGATTGACGATGTAAGTACATAATTACATTTTTCTGAATAACTTTTGACCTACAATACATCGTCTGACCAGTAAAAGCTATAAAGAAATTCTCCACATTTTATTCTTGCTGAATTTAGAGCTGATTCCACCAACGATACGTAATCGAGTGTCAGTTAAACTTGGTGAACGTTTGACAGTCGATTTATTCGTTTCCCGTGTGTTTACTGCGAAAAATACCTGGTTGATTAATCCGAAATGTAGAGTGGAATTAATTATTGATCATATTGTATGGTATTCGACTAACAGATGTATTTTTTATATTATAAACTAAATAATAAGGTCGAGTAAATTTTTCTAAATTATAAAAATGTATGATAAAAACACTATTACGGTTGCCCGTCCTTAACTGACCTTATTACACACGATCTCACATTTCATTTGGAAGCCATTTTGTTTAATTCAATTAACAGATTCTCCAAGGTTGTAACCAGCTTATACGAGTATTTTACCGACATCACATAATTTTCACATTGTAAACATCCCGTAAGAGCAGACATTTAGAGAGGAGAGGACCTTAGCTAGATAGCCCCATTTTAGCACCAACAAAGTCTGTTAAGAATGATCTTCCACCTTAGCATAAGGTCGCTTTTCCCTGCGACTGACTATGGGGTCACGTCGCCAATGAAACAAACGCTAGCAAACAAATGAACCATGGCAAATTTCTCCGTGAATGTCCAACGTATAGGAGCAGTGGGCCGTCGACTTGAAACTGCGTTAAAACTCTTATCTATAAACTACTTTTACCCCCAAAATTTCGCACCTTTTACCCAAAAACCCTAATTTACCGAAAATCTACAGCAAACAAAATAAACCTTAACAAAGTATAATTACTAACGGGCGCAGTTTAACAGCAGTTAAGTTAACTATGCATAAATTAAACTTAGATTAATGAAATTACCGTACATGGTGCGGCCGTGCTGCTGCATAATTTGCTCTCAATTTGAATTTATAGTCAGGAGCTCGTAACATATTGTTTTGTTTGGTGTTCTAGGAACTACTTGATTACATAGCCTGGTTTTGCTCTAGTTTAGGCACAACTGTTTGCTTTTAAACAACATATTTTAATCAATCTACATATTGTAGTGGTAGTGGCCCTGTACTAAGGGCACCGACCGGCATGTAGTAGACCGTGGGTTCAAACTCAGGTAGGCACTTTACTTTGTGTTATTTATTTCACCACTGTTCTCAAAACGGTGGTGGAAAACATCGTGGGACACCGGCATTTCCATGTCTCAAAGATTCAAAGACATATGGCATCAGTTAACCCACGCTGGGCCCGCGTGGTGGATTATGACCCAATCCCTCTCACTGAGAGGAGGCCTGTGTCTTATTTTTAACTCACTTCAGCTAAGTTTTCACGGTGAGATGTTTACGGAATAGCACTAATAATGACTGGACAACTTTCTCTATGGAACCAACATCGTAATCGCGAAATAATAATGAGCCGTCCCATACATTTGGGTCGAGTAGGTATTGAAGTGTCGTATAGGACAGTTACAGGAGCCGTAACGAATGCATCCGACAGAGAACGAAAGTTATCGACATAGCTCAAAGAATTAGCAAGCTGAAGTGGCAGTGGGCCGGCCATATCTCGCGAAGAACCAACAACCGCTGGGGTAAACGAGTTCTTGAGTGGAGACCGCGACTCGGCAAACGTAGTGTAGGACGCCCTCCGGCCAGGTGGGATGACGATCTGCGAAAGACTGCAGGCAGATGCTGGATGCGTCAAGCTGAAGACAGGGCGCTATGGCGCTCATTAGGGGAGGCCTATGTCCAGCAGTGGACTGCTATAGGCTGATGATGATGATGGGACAGTTGGAATTTTTTTCGCGATGGTTTGGTTTGATAGTCTAGACCACACCCTTAAATATGACCACAAGTTTCTGATACCTACATGTTGTAGAGGACAGGTTTTAATTTAAACGTGGAACGGGCGCCGTCAGTTGGCGCTGGTCATCACTTAGCTGCATCGGCTTATTTTAAGTATTTTATTTTTGGAATGTTGTTTTGTTAAATACTATTTGTTGTACTCTGGACGCTTTTAAGCGTACGTCTTTTTTATTTTTTACATCGTTCTCATATTGTATAATTTTAAATTCAAAAGTAATAATATAACTAATATTTTTGTAAAATATAATTTAAAAAGAGTGTCCATGGAGTTTCATGCCCGTTCTTCTCCATAGGTTCTGACTGACCGACTTCTTGACAATTCAAAAGTGTCTGTAAATGGTTTAATTGAAATAAATGCTTTGAGTTTGAGTTTGAAGTTGGCCTGCTTGTCAAAATCAAAATGATAATGAGCATAAGTTTATTTATTTTACAGACCAACCAAACATAGGAAGACAGATCGAAGACAGCATCGTATTGACGGGTTTGAAAGTTATCGTAAGTATGTATTTAACTCCATGAATATGTCCTTTTACAAACAACAACATTTATACAGGGTGTCAAAAGACCCATCACAAAGCCGTCATCTACATATTCTTGTACACCAAACTTAGATTCACATTGAAAAAAAATCGAACTCACATTGAAAAAAAAATTCTGGGAAACGACTTTTATTTTTTGTGTGAAAAGTCCCTGTTTACGGTAGCACTCAACGTAACGCACTCTATTGTGCTTATGGGTGATGCAACGGTACAAGGTCATAGGAGTATTTAAAGTAAAATTAATAACATTAAAAACTTATTTCGTAATAAACGTCAAACAAAGTTCGAACTTTGTGCTATAATATCTCCGAAACCAGAAGGTACCCAAGTATGGTCCAGTCATAAAATTGACGATGAGAATGACGCAGAGAAAAAGTGACCCTCGGCTTCGTTAAAAGTCTTTTTACACCAGCGGGGTTATTGAGTAACACAGTAGCAGTAGCAATGTGTTTCATTCTAACAGTTCAACAACATTCATTGCGTTAATTACGTTATTGTAGACAATCTTTTCAAACATATGAAGCAATGAATCCATTGCTAATTAATATAAATTATTTTGAAGGAAATTGCTAATCAGCAATTTCCTTCAAAATAATTTATATTATTTTTTTTTTATTGTGATTGATATTGTGTTACGTAATGAGGGTTTTCTGAAATGACGTTCGCTAGGTGGCAGCACTGGCACGTCAGGTCCAGGCATCTGTCAAAGAGCCTATATTTTCTTTAGTCATGACGGAATGATGAACGAATTAATGAATCGAATGATGAACGTCATCATATATTTTATAGTGGAAGACCTCTTGTCACAGTGGTGCCAACTGGTGTCGTAAATTTTCACGAAAACCCTCATTAAGGAGCTCCTATTATTGTCTTATTCGATTTTTCAATTCATCCAGTTATAGTAATTAAAATATTTATGGTCTTAATTAAAATATTATAATTTTATAAAAAAAAAAAACTAAGAACATTAAAGTAGAATTTCCCATCTTAAAGTTGAGATAATTTTATTCACACACTAAAATTCACAGCCAGAATTACCCGTCTCTAGTCTACCATCCGAAATAAATCCTGAAGGCGAATTTCAATGAAATTCAACTTTATTTCGACTTCTATGAAAACAATAGAACTTTAAACGGGGAAAATGGAGCTTAATTAATTTTGTTATGTATTTCAGAAGTCCAGTTTATAAGACATAAAAGGGATTTAGGTTCCGGCAATATTATTATCACTCAACATTTTAGTGAGAAAATTATCACTCCTGGTGAAGAGGTAAGCTAATATATAAAAGTAATTATAAAACTTGAAAAGTATATCTGTCACCGTCAGTTTATTATCTATCTCGAGATCGAGTTTTTTAAGAGTCTATAAATTCTGACCTGTACAATACTGTTTACAATAATTATCACGTATTCATTTTCGATAGTTTATAATCTATCCATGTAAAACCGACAAATTGTGAACGAACCTGCATTTAGATTAGATTCAGAGTTCGCAGTCTGTCCGATTTTATCACCCGTAAAATTGTAAGCTGTCCTGTCTTGTCTGCTGTCTGTCTGATTTGTCGGTCTTGGCGTTAGCCGAATTACATGTCAAAGAATAAACCACTTCTTGTCTAATATCCGTCCTAGATGGAAACTAGATATTTAGTCCTCCTCACTGCCTCTGCTAATAACAATAAATTGTGGTCTGCAATCCAGCCGGCAAATTGGCGATATAATGGGTTTACAAACCCTATGTCTGATACCAAAACATCATAGTGTTCTCGTACTACCATTTATTAGAATAGCTATTTGTGACAAGATATTCTTAGTAGAATTTCAAAGATATTTCAATAACTTGGTAGGTATTTAAAAGAAAACATACTTTAGATTTTTGGCCACATTTTCTATTTCGAGCTTGTGTGGAAAATTCTAACCAATATTATCTCCTCTGGATTAGCGACTTGAGGAGAGTTTCAACCGTAGATATGAGAAGTCTCCAACAGATCTAATTATTTTGAAAATTTTCAGGTTAGTCTTCAATGTACCGCAACTGCAGACAGACCCCCAAGGTTTATTTGGGAGAGAGATGGTGTTGTTATATCATCTAACACCGATCAAAGGTAAGACTAAAACTGGAGGAGATTAGGAAGAAATTCATCCATTGATTTGGTGACAAAGAAAGTTTACAACTTTTTTGCGCACGTAATCATAATAAAATCGTTTATTACTTCCAAAGTCTGTTAAACTTGTACTGTGGAAGTTAAAGCGCTCTCTTACATTCGATTACTATACAAAGGACCAAGGGTGCGTGACAAACCAAAGTAAGGCATAAAATAAAGATAAAAACAAATTACGTAATTTACCAAAACAAAAACTGATTTTGATGACAATATTTTTTGTGAATACCTATTTAGGTACAGGATGTTGAATCCTTATATCTAATCTGGGAGAAATATATTGTATGAATGTATGTTCGTGTTTCCTGGGTCAGCTTTTAAGTCTGGCATTGGTATATGGTTTCCTACGGGGAAATTCTCAGTAGCTGTAACACGGGGTGTTAGTTAGTAGGGTGGGCCACGAATGTATGAAGAAAAAAAAAGTAGTTAATTCAATTATGTAATAGCGATAAAAGGGTGTTATAGTAAGTCTTTAATTCATATCCAAAAGATATTCAAGATTGGACATCATATTCTGCCTCCGAATTGATCTCGAAGTTTTGAAAAATTTAACAAAAAAGCTTTTTTTTTAATCTTTTTAGAACAAAAAAATTACAAGATTTAATATAGTTTTTTGTAATAAAACGCAAGGTAATCGGATATATTCGTTTATTAAAGAAAAATAAAGAATCAATACGCAGTAAAAGTATGTTAATTATTATTTTTAATTAACTACAAAATCCTTCTTGCTGTCAAATTTTGGCATATCTTTGCGAGATTCTATCTGAGCCTTAATGAAGCCTTCTCTTGCAGATTTGCTGCATAAAGTATTTGATGCTTCAGTCACAGTCTTGACGGCCCGTTCAACTGCTTGAGTATGACATGGCAGGCGTATTAGAGGCAATTCACCCTCACCCCCTTGTGCAACAAATATTTGCAAATCTTCGACACTTATACTCTTGAGAATAGGAGGTTCGGTGACATTACGCTGCCAATCAATAAGATCGAGGTAAGAAGAGGCGTCTAGGTTTAAGTCGGGAACTTGAAACAGTCTGAGTTTTGTGTGTGTCTGTGTAATGGCACGGGCTTTCAGAATACGACGCGCAGCTAACTCACGAACGTGTTTTTGTGGATCAGTCAACATTGCCAATAATGCATTTTCAGGGTGAGCAAAATAGCTATTTCTTGTGATGACAGGATCTATTATAGTTTTGAGATTAGCTGGTAGGTACCTAGAGGCAGAGATTAGTTTCCACAAATGTCGTGTTCCGTCTTTACAAGTAGGATGAGTCTTTATGGCGAACCAAGTCGGAGTGTAAACTTTCACAACATAGGTTGCTAAAATGACTAGGTTTTCAGAAGGAGCTTCTGTCGCAACATAAAGACGGACTATTCGATTAGCACGGGTTAGCCATCTGGCATGAGACATCTTGCCTGGTGATTTATTGGCTAAGTCTTCAGGAAACACACCGCTTATGACAGCAGAGACAATCCTATACAAATATAATTGGTCGGTACTAAGATCTTGACTTGATAACTCTGGTAACTCCGAAGGAATCGGATGAAACTCAACAACACGTTTGTTTTCACAGTTTTCCAGTTGTTTTCCAATCGTTCCTGTAAATGTTTGAGGTCCAGATGTAGCGCCATCAATATGTGTGAACAAATGTCGAAATGGTAACTCATTCATGTGAAGCAAGCAAATAATCCATTGTAATGGTTTATTTAATCTCTTCTCTAGTAAACGTATGATACCTCCATATCTTCCAACGTTAACATTCGTTCCATCGCATCCAATCGCTAGTACAGATTCCAATGAAATGTTTTCTTTTAAAAAATAATCAGTAATGGCTTTTTCTATTCCCTTAGAAGTTCCAGAGGTTGGAGAAACATAGCCCAAATACTTTGATTCTGGTTCTTTTATCAACGAAATGTGCTCTTCTAGGATACTCTGTCTGTAACTTCTGCCTGCTTTTTTTGACACAACTAAGGTTTTATCTTTCCGGCCATCGAAATATAAAGCGGGTACTTGTAAAACTCTGTCTTTCGCCATTATGTTCTGTCTTGTTTTTGATCGTTCCCTGCGTAGCTTATTTTTGTCAATAACCGGTACGGATGATCTGGTAGCTTGCAAAACTACTGAAGCGATAGCTGCCCCTGCCCTGTCTGATATTCCGTACCTGTCACACGTTTTCGCGAGCGTAGAATAATCCATGCTAACGGTGGCCTTCTTTTGCGGAGCTGCAGTTGCAACTAGCTTGAGTGAATTGTCATCACCAGACTCATTGGAATCAGAAGAAGAAGAAATATCGCTTTGACGGGGCTGGCTTGTCGTTGGCTTATGTGAGGTGCATTCTTCCTGATATTTACGCGAGGCTATTTGCTTTTGAAGTTTCCGTTTTAAGTTTTTTTTAATTTGATTCGTGGTAGCCATATCGATGTTTCCTATTATCATATTTCGTGTGGTACGTTGATCAATTAAGAAACAGTGCTCCTTGACAGGTACTCTCCGATCTCTAGAACAGTTACACTCATTCAAGTTCTTACACTTGCAAGCAGAAATATCAAACAAAACCTTGCTGCCACGCCGGAACTCTTCTAATGTTTTTTCTGATATTTTGGGGTAGGACTTCAATAGATTTTTGTACTTTAAATGATAACTTTTTAACATTTGAGTCACTCTTGTGTGGGAGACAATAGGAAGAGATGCTTTTTTCCATATTTCTTCGATTCTAGTCGAGATAATATTCGCAATTTCCAAAAATGTTGGTTCCTTTTTAGTATCTTTTTCAAATTTGAACTGCCACCGCGCCCACTCATAATATTTCATAATTTCTTCATAAGTTGGTAGCATATTGTCTTTAATATCACTTATTTCACCAAGTAAAGGACACTTTAACGAGTTTCGAGTGCGTTCCATGGTAAAAACGAGCGTAACACAACTTCACGATTAAGTAGCCGTAGCGTCACTGGCGCGTAATAAATGTCGCGCAAAGTGCAATCGACGCCCCCCGCCACCTCACTTCACTCCGTAAATAATCAAAACAATGACGGTTACTCATTGGTTTTAAGAAGTTGATTATATTTGAATGTAAATTATATGAAAATCGTATTATAAGTCTCAATTTCCTTTATTCTTATTGGTTGTTGAAAGTAACCCTAAAAAACGAAAATATTGAAACTTCAAATCTAATCCGGAGGCAGTTAATCAAAATAGAAACTTATAATAATTTGCACATTTAATTTATACTATATTTAGCACCCTTTCATCACTATTACAATAAAAAAAAAATAAAAAAATGAAAAATGACCCACCCTATTAGTTAGTACACCTATATTTTGCTTATAAAAAAATATATATTTAGCTTAATTGGCGTGATGTTATAATGTGCAAATTGTTTGTATCTCGTGTACTTATTTGAAAGTTCCCAACAGTTTTACATTGTAGCAATGTGGCAGAACCACTCCTTACTCTAACGACACTGTTGTCTGTCCATCCATTTCTCGATTGATCCACGTCTCGGAAACGTCAACCAATCAAACCAGTCTATTAATACACTAGACATAGCCTTTCACCAGGTCTGCTACATTGTAGGCGTTTCAATAGGCCACACTAACATTTACAGGTAAACACAGGAACACACACACACACAGTACACTTTAGCGTTTGAATAATTTGTAACGCAAAGTTCGTATGGTTACGTCAAAACTATTGGTTGAAATAGATTCAATTTCCTCTTTAGAATTGCAATTACGTAATGATATATTATTCGCAACGATAGTATATAGGTAGAAAGTTAAAATGAGTGGAGTGTATAAATATGATGATCACGTATATTACAATAACATCGTTTTACTAACACTATGCGACAGTTAACCGTAATGCGGTTTTCACTCGACGCCGCTTACCGCCGCGGAGGCTGGTGGCGGCTAAGCGGATATTGTTACGGTGCGCCGTGTGAGGATGTGGTGAGCACACCCGAATAGGTAGCGAGTGCGGTTGGAAAACTGCAACACAACCTTATCCGCGCTGTAATGCGGTATCTCGTCGCCAACCGCCGCCGCTCTACCCTGCCGTGTTCCCCGCGGAGGGACGGAGGCAGCGCGACCACCGCGCCGCCTGCTCGTCCATACGTTCAGGCAGTGTACAATGCGTGCCACGAAAGATGAGACTTGACACACCACGTGGTTTGACATGCGCAGTACACGATTTTAGGTATCTTTAGCGGTATGAGGTCTGAGTGCGGGATGGGACCGGACGTCATAGGGGCGGCGGAAAGAGCGGGGGAGGCGGGGTCAAGTCTCATCTTTCGTGGCACGCATTGTACATCTGTTGGTAGACCTCTGCTGGACATAAACCTCTCTCACCCACCATTTAACTCAGTCCTTGGTTACTGTCATTCAGCTGCTACTCTGCTCGTATCTTTGCTCCTCCTAACCGGGGAGCGTTCACATGCACACATTTGCCGATTTGCAATCTCAAACGGCTACAAAATAAAGACGATGTCGAAGTCAAATAGTTGTCATTGTATTGCGGTTGATTTAAGTACACGAGGTAGCTTCCTCTTAGAATTGAGTTCCACTTCAAATTAATAGATTTATCTACGATCTTCAACATTAGTCTGATCTTTACGACACAAACGACCCAACTAACTTTTTGATTTTTCAGATACACTCTTGGTCAAATGATGTCACCATCAGGAGTTGGTGTCGTCTCCCAACTCAATATATCGAGGTCTAGAGTTGAAGATGGTGGCTTGTATACATGCTTAGCTTTTGAAGGAGAATCCAGTACTGGACATTCGGCTAGAATTGATGTTTTTGGTAAGATATCAAAAACACAAATGTAATATTGTGAATACACAAAATCTTTAAAACTAACTAACTCTCTTTATATTATAATTATAGAGAGTAAATTCCTTGTTTGCAACAGTAGTAGTAGTAGATGTACCCACTAATCCAACTACATTTTTTTTTTCACTGATAGAAAGGTTACACTATTGTAGGATGTCATAGGGATATGCTTTACGCTAAAACCAGAAGTTTCACGTGATAAAAGTCGCGGGCAGAACCTAGTGCAAAAAAAAGCAAATTCCCATTTTTGATATACTTTTATAAATTCTCCCCGAAATACCATTCCAGAACGTAAGATATGTTTATTATTTAGGTAACTTTTGCAGTATGTAATGTGTTTTCTTTTTCAGGACCACCCTACATCAGAACGCTACCACCAATAAAAGTTCAGAGCGGAGACTCGTTGAAACTGAGGTGTCCTTACTATGGATACCCAATCAGGTACATTTTGTGTTGTCAATGTTTATCCAGTACTTTGCATTTTAAGTTAGCCAGATTGACAGCACAATGGCCTGCCAATCTATAATCGATGACCGGATTGTTATTTGTTTTGACCTGTCTATCTACTATAACCGTTTTGTTTGATGAATAGTTTTATCCTGTTTCATAAATTATTTGGCTCATAGATACATTATAACCAGTTTCAACCTCGTTCTAAAGGTGACTATTGAGCATGGTCTTATAAGATTCGATTCTTATAAGGACGGGCAAAATGTTACTGCGTTTTTTCAATATTAATTTCTTGGTTGCAGTCCGAAGGATTTGTGTCCGGTTAGCGGTAATAGAATTGCTCCCTAGTCCATGGCACTTATTTATCACTGTAAAATGGGTTTACTATATATCTAGGTCTACTGCTTCAGATAGTAACAGAACTGTGGTTATGAATATAACGTTAAAATTCCGCATTGTGCACGTACCTACATTGCCAAGATAGGTTATATTAACCACATCATAGCACATGTTCGTAAGTCTCCAGATATACCTAACCATTAGAAACAGGAATGGTCACCGTAGCCGAAATTGGCATGGATATTTATAGAAAAGCCTTATCCATTTCAGCAAACTAGAATGGGAACACAAAGGCAAAAAGATCATCAGCTCAACACTTCCCCAGCACTCAAGATATAAACGAACATACTCCACAACTTCAAACAACAGTAAAAACACGAGAAGAAAACGTAAGAAAAGACAGCTCTTTGAATCGGGAGCTGATGGTGTACTGAATATTGCAAGAATTGTCAAAGAGGAGAATGGAGATACTTATACATGTATACTTTTTAGTCCTTCGGGAGAAATGGCTAGAAGGTAAGAATGAATTAGTGGAAACAAACACGCAAACTTACATACATTACACACATACAATTCCACACCACTGCACTCCTAATCACCTTTCTAGTCTATACTCTGGAAATCAAATCCCGAGCCCTAAAATACAGACTAGATGTAGGTAATATTTTAAGCCACTTCTGACATGAATTTTATTTTTGTTTAACCTGTGTACCTTAGCTGATACCTGAATACTAAACATTTTTCTATTTCTAACTCCTTTCTAGTTTTAGGGCGTTATGTTACATCTTTCTTTCAGAAACATTTTTTGTTATAAAGATAAATTATTCTGCACAAATAAAAAGCACATTAGAATGAAGTTTTACTCGAATTACATTATAGGCTATAGCCCTCTTACTTCATTGACATATAAAAGAGTTTTAAGAATTTTAACGATCAAGAGTATCATTGTGTCGATTTTTTTAAAAATTAATGTTTAAATTCCACTAAGGAACTTGAAATTTTTTCCAGGTCATTTGAAATCCAAGTTGTGGAAGCACCAGAATTAGATGAACTCCGTGTCGGTACTGGATTAAAAGAAGGCCAAATAGTTCAAATTACTTGCAATATTGTTGGTGGTGACCCTCCTATTTACTTTTCTTGGCTAAAAGATGGGAAAAAACTTCCTGCTAGTCTGAAGGTAAGAAAACTGATTTTGATTCCTTTTTTTATAGAATAGAATTAATAAATGATATTCGATTATTTAAATCCCTGAATTTTCTTTTTTGACAATATAAATACGTATCAACCTATTGATACTGTCAACAGAGAAACAGAAAAATATATTCCAAATATTTTTAATAAATAGTACATAAATGGTAATATAATATGTAATGGAATCTTCCAGTCTACAAGAATCATCAGATAGTATCTATATGTTTTAATACTAACAATAGAGGAATTTCAGGATAGTAGTTTATGAAAATGTATACCACAAGTACAGACGCCAGCACATCAAGCTACTACAATCTGTCAAATTTCTTTAATAGATTTTCAACTTTATCGCTTAAGTATAAGGTTCAAAGTTGATTGGGAAAATTTGACAGTTTCGGGTAGCTTGACATGTTGGCGTCTGTACATCATGGCACCCAGTAAGACTCCTTGAGTAACACCATGTTGTATTTTCAGATTACAGAAAGAAGTTCAGAATTATTCAGCGTTTTGATTATAAAGCGTGTATCTTTAGAACATTGTGGAAAATACACCTGCATAGCCACTAACCACGTCGGTAAAGTGAACCAGACTGCAGACCTTTATATTAATGGTATGTAGTCAAAAGCTCGGGTTAAAATCTTAATGTGAATCTTGATGTGTGTGTGTATATGAAGCACTATTCAAAACTTGATTCTTAAAAATACTTTTTTAATAAAATGGTATTCACTGAATGATACAATTTTAATAATGGACTGATATTATTATAATCTAAGTTTTATAACCGCTTTATAAAGCAAACTAGTAACCAGCCCTGGCTTTACATGAGTGCAAATAAATATAAATACCTTCTGAAGTAATTCTCTGAACTTTTATGTAGAGCGCCTCACATGTGGCCAAAGTTTTAAAAGTAAGCAAAAACAGAATTTACAGATGAATTTTTAAAAACAATTCGTTTTCAGTTGCACCAAAATGGATGGAAGAACCAACAAACACGTCGTTACTATTGGGACAACGAGGCGTGGTGTATTGCAACGCAAACGGTTACCCGACGCCACAGATACACTGGATGAAAAGGGACGGTAGGTGAAATATTTACGCACGATCAATTGGATACACTTTAGGAAAACGGTTGGTTCTCCTCCATAGGTATTGGCAAATTGGAACTCTATTACTAAGATCAATTATTTGAGTTGGCGTCAAACAATTAGTATTCCTAAACTTCGCATATTGATAATTTTAACTCTAGTTACAAATATTAGATTAAAAGTAAGAAATCACACTTATGATTGTTATGGTGTAATAGTAAAGAGTGTTCTACCTATCTATGATTTTTTGTAAAGACGCCAGTACATCAAGCTACCCGAAACTGTCAAATTTTCCCAATCAACTCTGAATCTTATGCTATAGCGATAAAGTTGAAAATCTATTAAAGAAATTTGACAGATTGTAGTAGCTTGATGTGCTGGCGTCTGTACTTTTGAATGGGATGTACAATATTTTTTCATGGATGTTTGTTGTCATTCTATCATCGTTATCATCAGCTTATCGCAGGGACTAACTCAGAGATTTCAATGAAAAATATTCAATCGTTAACATTAATGTACACATACCAACCAAATTGAAATGATGGGACCATCTAAACATATATTGGAAAAGAAAAAAAGATTTGATTTTTGTATGTCTGTTTGTTACGCTGTCACACTAAAACAGCTAAGCAAATTTGAATTTAGGAGATTGAATATTTTTTGAAGTGAAAACTTCTTTATCGGCGCTGTGTACTTTTTTTGGAATGGGTAAAAACTTCTAAATTCGCGTCAGGTCACGTGACCCTGATCGAAAATTCGTAAGACGTAAAACGTAAGACAGCGCCATCTATGCACATCGGGAAGAACTACGAGGGCCTCGCGTACTAACTACGTAGTTCATCCAACAACGACGAGCGCGTTGTTGAGGACAGCGCCATCTATGCACATCGGGAAGAACTACGAGGGCCTCGCGTACTAACTACGTAGGCCTCGCGTACTAACTACGTAGTTCATCCAACAACGACGAGATGGCGCTGAACCACGGATATATAACTGACGACGAGCAAATCTGAATAAATTCCTTTCACGAGAAGAATAAACCAGTCACTTTGGTCATCATACCTGATTTGCAAAAAACCCTATAAAATAAGGAACACACCTTAACACGCGTGTTTTGTTTATAAGACGATTCACAAAATACACTCGTAATTGTTCAAGTTTTCACTTCTGTCGGCACTACCGGAGTGCCAGTGTTTTTTATTCCGCTATTCTTACGGGATAGAGGTTTATGCGGATGAAACCGCGGGGCGCAGCTAGTTTGTAATATTTTTCAACTCTCAGCATTCCAATTTACAGACGCCAGCACATCAAGCTACTACAATCTGTCAAATTTCTTTAATACATTTTCAACTTTATCGCTATAAAGCATAAGGTTCAAATTTGATTGGGAAAATTTGACAGTTTCGGGTAGCTTGATGTGCTGGCGTCTGTACATAATATTTTATTCAGTACAATAATAGATTGTACAAGTAGTGACTGAATACCAAGGTAGCATAGTATAAGTGTTTTACGATATACACAATCGACGAGTCATCCGAGCGTACTCTTACCTACCCGATACCAAAATTAACTTTAATTTATTTACTTAATTTTCCAGCTACCCTAGGGATTTGGCGCCCAGTTCTAGACTTAGCAGGTGGTGGAGTCATGAGCTACCCCAACGGGACCCTTATCATTGAGGTGGTATCACTCTCCGATGAAGGCATGTATGCGTGCAACGTGGAAAACGGAGTGGGGGATGCACTGAATAAGAATCTATGGATCAGTGTTAATAGTAAGTATTATAGATTTTTTGTGGAGAAAGTGTTAGACATAAGAGTAAGCCCAGGTTCGCACGGGCGTGTTCTTCCCGCGGCGATTTTATTTCGCGCATTGGATTTTCAATGCACTGCTAAGCACTGAGAGTTGAAAATTCAACAGTGTTTTTTTTGACGCACTTGGATGCTCTCTGTTGGATTTTCAATGCCCAGCTCAACACAGAGAGTTAAAAATCCAATGTGCGATAAAATCCCGCCGCGATCTTTTTACGTCCGTACGAACGTGGCCTTATGTCCATTACAAAATTCATTAAAAAAGGAGTACTTTTGAGTAGCTTCGTGGACTATGGGCCTAAATTGTGCCCGGTAACCTTATGATGAGTCGTCGGAGTGCACGCGGCGCCGTGGGCGGCTGCGCGAGCTTTTCAAGTTTCTTAAGCGATACTATGTATTATAGTAATGCAGATAAAGTTTAAAATTATATGACACTGAAACTGCTCGACGCTTCGCTGCTATCTCGGTGTGATTTGAGCCTTAAATTCTCATCTTATTACATTAATTGACAAAATGTGAGTATATTCACCTCTGCTTCGCCCTTCGGGGAATACGGGCGTGATGTTATGTTCTTATTAAATGATAACGTTAAGAATATTTTAGGCGAAGCAATCGCTTGCAGGAATTAACAGATTAATTTTATTAAAAAAATATATACTTATATATAATTAAGTATGTAATCAATCGTGATTACATACTTATTATACCTAAATACACACACACACACACACACACGCACACACACTGCTAGGACACATGCCTCCTCCATGTCTTCCATGGTTTCCTTAATCCGATGTAGAAATTCGTTCGTTCTCCGTTCTAGAAGTGAAAACATTTAGGCTGATTATTCTATGCAATAACATAATTATCTATACAAATAATAAAGCTGAAGAGTTCGTTTGCATGAGCTAAATCCCTGAAACCAGCAGTCGAATTTGGGAAAATTATTTTTGCATTTGATAGCACAATTCTTGAGGAAGTTTATATAAATATATATTATAAACTTCCTCAAGAATTGTGCTATCAAATTCTAAAAAAAAACGAAAAAAAGTGAGAAAGAACGCTAAGTAAAAACAAAGTAATAGCGCGGGCAGGCGATGCGATGCGACGAGGTACACAGTCAAACCATTACAACGGTTTTGTGGGGCTTAGTTTATAAGTCTACTTACCATCTTTGGTTAATAAATAATTTAAGTAAATGTCGGGAAACAAGAAATTTCACAGCTTGCAGAAGCTAGATAAATTTTAAACAAGCGTTAAACCAAACTTGTGTAAACATACAAGTTTATAGGGCTGACAAAACTGTGCGTGATTAAATATTTGGTCAATCAATCAAATTGATTGATTGTACAATTAAGGGTTGAAACATGAGTCTTATTTACTCTACTCCGCTTTCATAAGTTATTACGTACGATATAAATGAGCTAGCTTATTAGCTGTTTGTTTTGACATCATTGCGTTTTCTTTTGATCCGATTCTAAGAAAAATATCGGTTCTAGGGAACATTCTTATTAAAGTCAGTACTCTGTAAAAAAAAACATAATTTTATTATGTAAATACGCTGATATTAAACGAAAAAAATAACAGAGCTGAGGGCCTACGCAAAAGACATTCTATCAGAAATAACGATGATCGAAAAGTCAAAAATGACGTATGGAACTGACTAAGCTTCCGAAAAGCTGAATGATTATGTCGATGTCGTTGAAAGTCGTTGTTGAAACACGAAATGCTTTGGAAGCCATTACTATTTGTCTAGACCTAGGCCCTCAGACAGACGCCAGCACATCAAGCTACTACAATCTGTCAAATTTCTTTAACAGATTTTCAACTTTATCGATAAAGCATAAAGTTCAAAGTTGATTGGGAAAATTTGACAGTTTCGGGTAGCTCGATGTGCTGGCGTCTGTACTTACATGTACTTGTAGGTGTTTATGCGAAAATATACAGGGTGGCAGTGACACCGACGCGCAAACTATAACCATTAATTCAGCACATCATTCTAAACCCCTTAGCGTAGCAATTATTCGTCGGCTAACAAAAAAAAATCTGCTCTTTCATAGAAAAGTACAATACCTACGCGGTCAAAATGTATGGAACTGCTAATTTGTTTTTAATAACCGACGCAAAATTTCAACGCAGGGGCGTTCAGAAAACTTGTCAAAATATAGGGTCTAATTTCCCTACATTTTGACAAGTTTTTGACATTTGTTTGTCGCCGAGATGACACTGCGACTAGATTTTTATCGTTTTAAATTACGAGAATTGGCCTTCTGATCTATGGTTACAAGTTGCGCGTCGACGTCCTCTGCCACTCTGTATAGTTATATATAGAAGAACAAACATTGCCAAGAGACAATTCAAAGCAAAATCAAAAGCCATTTATTCAAACTAGGCCGAGAATCAGCACTTTTCAAACGTCAAAATTACAAAACACAGTCCCCCAAAACGCCCGCCCTTCACCACTTCCTAGTGCTTTTGCTGGGGAGAAGAAGTGGCGCAGGAAACTCGGGACCATCACAGCTGTCTGTTCAAAGCAATTCAATTCCAATCATTTATAATGGCGACAAAATGAGGGTTTTCTGAAATGACGTTCGCTAGGTGGCAGCACTGACACGTCAGGTCCAGGCATCTATCTAAGAGCCTATATTTTCTTTAGTCATGACTGAATGATGAACGAATGAATGAATCAAATGATGAACGTCATCATAATTATATTTATATTGGAAGCCCTCTTGTCACAGTGGTGCCAATTGGTGTCGTAAATTTTCACGAAAACCCTCATTTCTTAAGATTCATTTAAATTATTTACTATGGGCCATATTATTTAGGAAATGATGTTCACGATTAATAAACTCTCAAATTATTTCTAGAGCCGGTGCACTTCGAGTCAGTCGGTGCTAACTTGACAACTAAGATGGGTCTACCGGTGACCTTGACTTGCAGACCACTGGGCGACAATCCTATCAGGGTCAAGTGGTCTCTAAATGGGAAGCCTATTGATTTTACTTCGTCAAGGTAATTTGGATTTTATTATAATATAAATAAGGCATAATTTATAAATATTTTGAAGCTATAAACCATTATAGTTACACAATATTTCAGTCCAATACCATTCACAGAGAGCATCCTGCTGTATGATTTAATAGTAGCGCCATCTTACGCTTGTCATTAGAACTAAATAGAGTCCTACTCGACCCAAAGACGAACCTACGGAAAGGTTTATTCAGAAACCAGGAAAATTCTTCAACCCTCTGACCCAAAGTGGAACGAATCCGTAACCGTAGTAATACAGCTACTCCAAAGATGGCGCTGTATAAAGAAGGATACACTTTTCTTTAATGACGCTGTTACTTGAGTACTACATTTGAATTTCAAACTGAGCAGTTGGTTGTTTTGTTATTGAAGTCATATTTCACCATTCTATAAAAAATGTTCATAATTTGATAGAAGTTTAGCATAATTGTCTATATTAGATATTGGGTTTCAATTAAGCTATAATTTTGATGATACCTACTTACATTTTGTACCTAATCATTAGCAATCCTTGGTAATCGTTCACCTAATGAGAGCATTTGAGTTGCCAAAATTACTCAAAACGCGACTCAGCTTGATTGAAATTGGCTTCAAAGACTGCAAATCTTTTGTTTCACAATTTCAGGCTCACAGTATCGGAGACAATGACGCACAACGGTCTGAACAGCTTGATCGACATAAACTATGTGGAGAGCAGAGATGGTGGTACTTACGAGTGCCGTGCAAGTAATCCGTACGGGGTTGCTGCTTATAATGTCCATCTGGATATACTTGGTGAGTTTAAAATTTTCCCTATATGTTCATTTACTTATAATAAACTATTAGAGATTCTCATAGTATGACATGTGATGCGACAAAAGAATAAGAAACATTTCGTTATAAAAGTTTTGAGTATGAACAATGGATTGATTGTGTGAAAGATAAAATGGCGACATAGGGGATGAATACTGATAGAGAATTATGGAAAAAGAAGAAATGCTCCAACAACCCAAAACAAACTGGGAAAAGACAGGACTTTTTCGCATTTGAAAAACTATTTAATTTCAAACTCATACAGTTTAAAAAAAAAAACTTGACGTCTAAAAGTGTTACATAGATTCGATTTACGGAATAATCATAATTTATCATCGCTTAATCTGATGTAATATTTTTTTTGCTTACAGAACCACCAACGCCTCCCCTAGACCTGCAAGTAGACTCGGTAACCAGTAACTCAGTGAAGCTATCCTGGCGAGACACCATCAGCACTCACGTGCAGTACTACACGTTGCAGTACACCACTAATGACTTCATGATGTGGGACAGTGCTAAGAGCATCAATATTACTAGGTAAAGAGTTTATTTTATTTTCATCTTTATCTTGACTACTCTCATCCAGCTAACCAGCCAACTACGCATCGCCGCTCCACCTAGCTTGAGGACGTTTTACCCTACGATTATATAACAGTCTGATGCTTGATATAGGCCTTCTTCCAAATCGCATGCCATTCAACTATGTCCTACTCTCATTCAGCTGCCGCCAGCCCTCCTGCGTAGTTCGTCGCTCTGCGTCCTACTTTTCGATTGTCGATACATGCTCTCTACTAAAGACTATGAATTCATCAACGATCATCGTGATAATATAAAAATTTTACCTTCAAATAAAATTTGTATTGTTTCCTAAGACGTCCGAAGTCCATTATGAGAGTGCACGCTTCGTTCCATGAACAGCTGCTAGATTTCCTTACTTTCCGCCTCGTAATCGCACCACTAGCGCCCCCCAACGTCATATCTGTGAACTACTTTCAAAAACCATACAAGCCGCCATGATGAAGTTTTATGTCATTGTTGGGCTCATAATGATGTAAAGGTAGGTATGCACCAGGAAGACCTTACCTGGACTTCGGACGTCTTAGGAAACATAATACAAATTTTATTTGAAGGTAAAATTTTTATATTATGTGTTCCGTTTGACGTCCGAAGTCCATTATGAGAGATATGTTTGTTATCTCCTGGTGGATTGTATGAATGAAAAGCAACAATGTGAATTATAAACCAATATTATTTTTAATCACCATTTTATTATACCTTAGGTATGTACCTTCATATACACAGGTTTTAAATAAAATGTAGCCATTTAAGCACTGGCAGTATTACGAGTATATTAAGAGAAAACTTAGTAAGCAAAGAATTGTGCAATATCTTCATGAGTAATTTTAACCTGAATCTATTTAATTTGACACGTCGGTTAGCTTAGAATCAATTGGGGACTTGAAATAATGTTGATAACGAATGCGCTGAGGACATTTCGTTATTAGATCTGATATCTATACGGTATTTTCTGAAAGTTGATTCATGCTTCCAGTTTTCTTTAGATAATATGTAATTTAGGATAATTTTCTAGGCAATTTAATGATGAGACAGCCGATCTAAAACTACCTGGAGAGGCTTGTATTCCAGCTTCAGAAAAAACACGTTTTACCCAACCACCGATTATAGTTGGAGTGGCTACTCTAACGGGATCTCTAGTAGTTATGAACAAATGAACCCCGTCTTTCCTTTGATACGTTTTCTAACGTGCGGAGCCAATATAATGGATTTTATTTTGATCTTGGGATGCCACAAGACCCAACTGGATTGCTGGAAAGTCGCACTATCTGTCTTTGACCCGAACACTGGGTGTAAAGTTATGGAATCCCCGTTATTTATAAAATGATCACAGTCAATATGAACGACACGGTTGGCGCAGTGGCTGAGCGATCGACTGCTGCGCTGCGTGTCGCGGGTTCGATTCCCGCACGGAACAAATATTTGTATTGCCTACAGGTAGTTGTTCCGGGTCTGGCTGTTTGTCTATGTGAATTTAAATGTTTGTAAACGCACCCATGATACAGGAGTAATTCATAGTGTGGGGCAACAGGCATAGGTCGTGTACACGACGTCCCGAACATAATAACAAAATAGTCGCCGTTCGCTTAGACACCTCACAAAACTACTGATGCAAGGAGTTTTATCTTTTAAATAAGTATTTAATTCCCTGGCGTCCCATGTGGACACCTTAGGTAGCAATGGCTTTGCAATTAAAATTCCTTTCAAAATGTGTTTAGCAATGTGACTAGAAGAAATTTTAATATTTGAATCAGTTTCACAAATAGTAGCGATAACGGACTTGTGCACAAGAATAGTTCTGCAAGCTAACTTTTGATTAAGATATAGATATGCTAGATATTTCGCAACATCTGTCGGATTTGATGTACGGAAATTTACATTATTTTGACTATACCACAAAGACCACTTACCCCAAATAGGTGTATAAGTTTTAAGAGTTGAAAGTCGCCAGCAAGATAAAAGATCTTTCTCTTGTGGAGACCAATCGTTTGTCATGGTGTCTTCCACTAGGGTGCTACTATTATGTACCGACCTGATGCCAAGTTGAGGTGGTGAAGAACTCGTGGCAGCAACGGGTGGGCACACCCATGCGAGGTCGTTTCGCCAGTATCTGCTGAACGCGTCTTGATAACAGGCGTTTGAGTCTGAGGAATCTAGAGAAACGTAATTTATCATGACATGTCCGGCTTTTCCCCAAGTCTGAAATATCTTTGAAGTTGCTGCCACCTGCAGATGCCACTTGCTGCCGGCGCGATTTCGCGACAAGTGGTCGGCTTCGGTGTTGTACACCCCTGGTAGGTGGTGAGGGATCAGTACAACATTGAGGTCGTCTATCAGAGTCAACAATTCCCGCGTCAACTCCTTCAATCGGTGTGATTTCGTACCGCCTTCCTTCTGAATGTACGAAACCACTGTCTTGTTGTCGGTATGTAGAACGATCCTGGAGTCCCGGAGGGCTCTGGATTCCTTCGACAGCACAGCAATCACAGCATACATCTCTTTGAGATTGCAATGCCATTTGTGCCAATGGCGAATTTCTTGTGTCAGCTGTACTGCTCCGATAGGATTTTGACGCAGTACTTTGATGTGACATTGCAGGGCACGGCAATGCATCCTTCCCCGGTGGGTGATGAAGGACGCAAAGTTGAGAAACCCTAAGAGGCGTTGCACCTGCTTGAGGGTCCAACTGCCCGAGTCTGGTCGAGAGGATCTGTCGAATTTTACTTACCTTCTCTGGTAGTAGGGACTTGCGGTTGGTTTGGGTGTCCCAATCGATGCAGAGATATTCGATCGACCTCGTTGGCCTGGTGATCGATTTCTCGTGATTTACACACCAACCCACACTGGACAAGAAGCGTACAGCTATGTTTAGATGCGTGCTGAGTACTTCCTTGTTCTGGTGGAATTTTGACGCGGTACTTTGATGTGACATTGTAGCGCACGGCAAAGCATCCTTCCCCGGTGGGTGATGAAGGACGCAAAGTTGAGAAACCTTAAGAGGCGTTGCGCCTGCTTGAGGGTCTAACTGCCCGCTGCGAGTCTGGTCAAGAGGACTTACCTTCTCTGGTGGTAGGGACTTGCGGTTTGTTTGGGTGTCCCAATCGATGCCGAGATATTCGATCGACCTTGTTGGCCTAGTGATCGATTTCTCGTGATTTACAGACCAGCCCAGACTGAACAAGACACGTACAGCTATGTTTAGATGCGGACTGAGTACTTCTTTGTTCTGGTGGACTAATAAACAGTCGTCTAGATACACGACGAGGCGCAGACCTTTTGTGCGAAAGTATTCTGCAGCCGAATTTGTTATAGTAGCAAGCATTCTGGGAGCAGCAGCCAGGCCGAGTGGTAGATATGTCATCTGCAGAAGTTTACCACCGTAACTGATGCGCACAAAACGCCTGTGTTCTGTGCGTATTGAGAGGTGATAATAGACCTGGCTAAGGTCCAACTTGACCATCCAGTCGCCTTGTTGCAGAAACGAAGGCATTTGTTGATGGTGGAAAAGATGGAAATGCTTTGGCTCCATATATAAATTTAGTGCTTTCAAGTTGAATATCACTCGTGTTTTGCCATTGCTTTTTGTGATCATGAAAAGGGGGCAAATGAACGATGGGGTCGAAGGAACGGGCTCTAACACTCGTTCTTGAATCATCTTGCGAATTTCGAAAACAGGGTTTGAAATGACAGGTTGACCGAAGTAGGTAGAATTAAAGGCGGTGCGATAAACTTAGGTGCGATAAACTTGTAGTGCGATAAACTTTGAGGATTGAATATCTATTTGATTTAGGGTGAAATTTTTTCTATGTCGTCGCGTATGTATTTACTTTTAACATGTTTCAACAACGATCGGCGCTGTGTCTCTATGACCTCAGCTCGTTTACCGCAAATAATTTGGAGAATATCATGAGATAACGTTTTATAAGATGACTTAACACCAAACAAATCTTTTAGTTTGTCATAGACGTTAGTTGAAGATTATTGAACGTTCGAATTAGCAGACCAATCAATTAGTTTCTGTAATGCCGCGTTCACTTGCTCGTTTTCGTTACACGTTCTGGATTTGTTTTAGGTACATTAGGTTCCTTAACGGAAACGTCAAAATTTGCAATATTTTCTAAGCAAGGGGCAAGCTGCGGCGGACGTAAAAAATTTTCATGTAAATTGAGGGTAGGAACTGTCGATGTTGAAGGTAACGCGGTGCCAATATAATTTTGCGTGGCGAGTAGGCTTTGTGCTAATGTACGATGTGATTAATCGATCATATAATTTGTTAAAACATTATTAATATGACTCACCAACTGCTGGGATAGTAGATCAAACCTGCGATCCAGTTTGGACTCTTGCGAGAAGGAGCGCTCGCGTAGGTACCTGACGGGGGCGTTTGCGCGGCGCTGGATCACCTACATCGCTCTCCGATGACACCGTATCACCTCCTTTCGATGACGATGAAGAACTCGAACTCCGAATCCTTTTCCACGAAGTATCGTTTGGCGCGATAGTTTCACCGTCCATTTTGTTTAAAATAAACACAGTTCACGAGACGGAAAATTAATTTAAGTTATTTAAAATACTAATCTATTGAACTTTCTACTTTAATCTCAAAGTTCTAAAATTAAAAAATTATCGCTTTATACGATATAACTGACAATCTAGCAAAGCTGCGCACAGTTCGGAAAACGACGCAACAATGACATAAAACTTCATCATGGCGGCTTGTATGCGGTTTTTGAAAGTAGTTCACAGATATGACGTTGGGGGGCGCTAGTGGTGCGATTACGAGGCGGAAAGTAAGGAAATCTAGCAGCTGTTCATGGAACGAAGCGTGCACTCTCATAATGGACTTCGGACGTCAAACGGAACACATAATATTGAGCTGTGAACCAGTTTTTACTTCTCCGTTATTGTGATATTTAGTAACAAAATAAATTAGCTGGAAAAAAAATGTTTCTCAATCGTAATAACAATTTTTTTTATCCTTTTCAGACAAGAGAACGATGTTCGTCAAAATATAGATCTCAGAGATCTACAACCAGCGATGGATTACCGAGTGAGGATCGCGTCAGGCAACCAGGTGGATCTAAGTCCATACACGCAACCGGTACATTTTAGTACGCAGCAGGAAGGTAATGAAGACTGATTTATGCCAAAAAAATTCAACAAATATCCGACATACACATAATCAACTCATTACAATAGTTTAGTAATTTCTTGAGAGAGAATTTCGTGCTTAACCAAGTTAGGTAGATTCGTAGGTTTTAGTGTCTTATGAATTCCTTAGCTAGTACGAGAGATAGATCTTGCTGTTATGTAAATTAGTAAATTAAAAATATACATAGCTTGATGCAACTTTGCGATATGTTGGGATCCGTACTAACAAGACCAGGGTTCCAAAAAATAAGGACTCATGGCCATTATAAATGTTCTTTATTATGAAGAAAATGCAAAGCAGTCATTGATTAATAATCGACGACAAAAAATGGGCTGGAACTAATTGCAAATGGTCTAGTGACATCTAATAAATAATTTTACTGTTTCAGCACCGTCATCAACACCACTTGGAGTTCAAGTCCAACAGACAGACAACCCTGGAGAGCTAGTCGTGTCATGGCTCCCGCCACCCAGAGAGAGCCACAATGGACAGCTGCAAGGATACCATGTGAAGGCTGTGCCCAGGATTAGTGGAGATCCAGGTAAAAGAATACTATGTATGTATCAATCAAATTTTCTCTCCTCCTCGCAATGAAAGCAAATCCTCCTCAGACCACTTCATCACTTTCGTACATTTCACTGCACACTACAGACGGGTTGCAGCGCACTATTTTGTATTGAAATGCGATGCGTTGCTGCCTCATACGGTTGTAATATTTTAGGAATTAGTTTTTTTTTTATCTCTTTACTTTATTACGATAATCTTGAGTTTTTAAGAGTAGCGAGGATTGGCGTATCGCCTAAATCCCACACCACAATAAACGTCTTATCTGCTAGGAACAATAAATCTAACATCATCAATGGTCTACCAACCCAGAGAAATAGTTGCAATTTCCTCTTATACCGTTCATTGGTTCCGTTAGATGATAATAATGATTAATTCTATTTTACAGTTCCCAATGATACCCAAACTAAGATGGTAAAAGTGATGTCAAGGAAAGGTAAACAAGAGACGACTCTGAGTGGATTGCTCAAAAATATGAGGTGAGGATAACATTATATTAGTTACCCATCTTGGCTCACTATTTGTACAAAAAACGTTAGGATCTTAAACAATTGACAACAGCAATATTAATGCGGCCTTCAGACTGTCGCTAAAAAGCCCGAGTAACGTGAATGTGAATAGTTTCTCGCGGACTCCTGTCATTGATTTTATCTTCTCGCAAGACTTTCTCTCTTCTCGCAAGACTTTCTTTTTTAAGTTCTGTGGCCACATAAGAATGTATATGTATTGTTTTAGGTACGCTGTTTCTGTGAGCGCTTTCAATTCAGCTGGTAATGGTCCATTCTCATTGCCTGTCTACCAAACAACGAGAGAAGGAGGTAAGATGTCGAAAATGAACTTAAGTTTCTACTTCATAAACGTTCCTTAATATACCTATACAAAGATTTAATAGGAGATCCAGTTTTTCATAGAGAGAAAGACAGAAATCCAGTTTATGTAATAAGTAAAACTTTCATACCGAAGTCAATGCCAATAATTTCTCGGCAATAGACACAAAAATTTTTCTGTAGTTGTCCGAGAGGAAAAAAATTTGTTAAAACACGATCATTGAAATTTCTTCGACTTTTTTTTCAGCACCTGAACTACCACCATCAGGAGTAGAATGTAGAGGAGTATCATCATCATCTCTGAGGGTCGCGTGGCAGCCCATCACTTCTCATGGGACTTCACTTCTTGGATACTCCGTTTATTATAGTACTGAAGGTACGAAAATTTTTTGAAAAATATTTCAAAACCCGTAAAGAACTAAATCGAAAATATCTAGATAATACGCAGCATTACGGAAAAGGACATCAAATTAGGTTTCACATACTAATAAAAAATTACGAGGCACTTTACGATTTGCCTTCGGCATTCACAAATCAGCGAGCGATTGCGAACACACGTCGCCGTTTGTGTGAACCACACAATACATATACCAAAGACACAGTTTTTTAATTTCGATGTTAGAATTTATTTGATGGTTTCCATTTACATTACAGTTTGTAAATTACTTTATCACCATTGTTCTTAAAACGGCGAAGGAAAACATCGTGAGGAAACTGGCATGTCCTAAAACTAAAAATTCGAGGATATGTGATATCTACCAACCCGCACTGGACATGCGTGGTGGATTACGGCCCACTCCCTCTCACTAGCCCTCTCTCTCGCCTGAGTCCCAGCACTGTGAACATTACAAGCTGATTATACGTGCTATGCATATACATACGTAGGAGAGTGAGAAAGTAATTTGGTATATGCCAATCAGCTGACAACTTTTTTGTAAAAGAATATGAAATGGGTGCTACAATAAAACTTAGAACTAAGTAGAGGTACTATTCTTTTGCTTTTTTATATTTCAGATGAACCCTGGCAGAACATAAGCTCCCCACACACAGAACTGTATCTCCAAGCTCTTCTGAAGTACACCAACTATACAGTGAAGGTGGCTGGCTTCTCGAACTATGGGCTGGGACCTTTCTCTTATCCTATCGTTTGTACTACGTTGCAGGATGGTAAGTTATTATGCTTTCATTTGATTATATACTCCTCTATGTTTAACATTTCACGTTGGCTCTCGAACTTATGAGAAACTCAAGGAAGTTCGAAAGAAAACTTTAAATGTCAAAAAGAAGTGGAATTTATGAAATATTGAGTACATCGTTGATTGGCATGCATGAGCCTGGATCATCATCATAGGTAGTCCAGTTCCACCCGATGCTGAGTGTATACAGACCAGGGAAGCATGGCACAAAACGGAGGAGCCATTTTGGGCAATGCTTCCCTAGTTTGTGCGAGTCTGAGCCTGCATACTTTTGCTATTTTGCTAAACCAAACCTTATACATGAGCAATTTTACAAAAACAGAACCGTTAAAATAGAACGATATATTTTTCTTTCCAAGTCCTGTACCAATACTGTCGTCTCTTCCTTCCATACTAAAATACCCAACCTTGATTTTCAACCTTAAATTGATTACAGTGCCCGGTCCACCTTCAGCTATAAAAGTGCTAGTATCATCACCAACCTCTCTCCTCGTCAGTTGGAAGAGACCAGAACAAGCAAATGGAGACATTTCACATTACACTGTTTATGTCAAGCCGGTTTCAAGGTAAGCTGTCTCGTAACTTAGCCAATTCATTAATGAGTCCGCTGCATGTGTTCAGCAGTGGATGCACTTTTTTTAGGTATGACGCACCTGTGTTTATCGACGTAAGCGCTCGTGGAAGCTCTTTAAATGCACCCGTAACTGTTAGGTGTCCATTACTGACTTAATGTCGACCACCCACTGCTACGTAGGATGTCCATCGAGAGGCTTGCCACCTTTGCGGTTTATTTGTTTGCTAGACACGCATTCGTGCGCAGTGTGGCCATGGGTCACAATGGATACCTATTACCTACCTACGTTTTCATATAAAGCGTAGCTGAGTGTCGGTGCGTAGGTTAGCAGTCCTGCATCGTCGAAGGTCAAAATTTCGTATACCTACAGTGTCATTTTCAAGTGTAATGATCTTGTATTGATTTTCCATTACACTTAACTTTAATCAAATTTTTCTTTTCATTAATTTCAGTACAAGTTCACCACAGAGCTACAGAGTAGAAGCAACTTTAGAGACACCCCACCGTCACCTCACGTTTCCAATATCAGGACTGTCAACTGGTAGGCAGTATGAAGTGTTTGTGAGAGCTCATACAGCAGTTGGGGAGGGTACTCCGAGTAACAGGGTTCATATCGAATTGTCTGCTAAAGGTACGTCTTCAAATATATTTTTGGATGTTTTAAAAACTTTTATAAATTGCAACGTTGTAGAAACTGTTAATTCAATACAAACCGCCCGGAATCTAAAGACAGCGTTAAAATGCCAGTATAGTTCAAATTATGCATTAATGTGCAGTGTATTAAAATCTGCCCAACTAAAACTCATCATTTTATTCAATGTATTGTTACTTTACACTAAACTTGAAACCAGAATTTTAGTTATTATCATAAAAATCAAGATAAAGTTCTAATCCTCTAATAAAGTTTTTAATACAAATGGTTAGGCACTCAAAAATCAACTTATATCAAATACAGAATAAAATTGAGTAAGTGGCAACGGAAAGTAAATTATCCGAGACTATGAATTGAATTAAAAGTGTTTGCCGGGTCAGCGGGATTGTCCGAAAGGGTTACCGCTGACCTGGAACATAAAGGGCTAAGTAAGGAACACGAGTGGGTTTTAGTCAGTAAGAGTCTGACACTCCCTTCCGCTCCACCCAGAGCGGGAGGGGTCATTCGATGATTTCCCATCCTGAAAAAAAAAGAAGTAAAAGTGTTTCATTGTGTTTGTACGAAAATTTCTCATCTTCTTAGCGTGTCGATAGCAATCTAAATGGACTCGGCCCAGAATTCGGCTATTTCTCATCTTAAGAGCGTTTACGCCGTACGGCATTTCATACAAACTTTCAAGCCCTCATTTTTTCGAAATTAATGAATCGATTTTAATGAAACTTCATACGCATAAGCAGGATACAAAGGTCTAAAAAGTTAGTTGAGAACATTTTCGAAGAAAGTGTTACAGCCAAATTAGATCGATTTTAAATTTTCCATAGAAACAGAGATTTCCAATTATCTTTTTTTAAATAAGACATTTTGAAAATGTTCTCAACTAACTTTTTGGACCTTTGTATCCTGCTTATGCGTATAAAGTTTCATTATAATCGGTTCATTCATTTCGAAAAATAAGGTCTTGAAAGTTTGTATGAAATGCCGTACGGCGTAAACGCTCTTAAGGCCCTCGTATAGTGCGGTGTGATAACGTTTCCTCACTCCCCGCATAATACGTATCGGGGCCATCTCTCTCTCGCAGGCACTGGCTAGCAGGCGTGAGCGCTTGAACTGCTCAATATCGTCTGATTTTTGTTCTTACTAAAATAAATAAGCACTTATAATAAAAATCTTCCTTACCCAGCGCTAGAAAATATTAAAACCTATTTTTTGATATATTACTTAGATGGTTTCGTAATATAATTTTTTGCTAAGAAGTACGTTCGAAATATCGGTTTAGTGTCATCTTTGCGATTTTTTTTATCGAGTCAATTATTAGTAATTACGTTTCCGTCTTTAATCAGCGCTTGACCATTATGTTCAATTTTGTTAAAATGATTTTTATTTTGTGCAATATTTACATTGATTAGATATAAATAGCTCCAAAAAACTTAAAAATGCAACAACCTCGCCTTAAATTGTCAATCCCCAGTGGTGGCGGGCGTGGCGTCGCTGGGCGGCGCGCTGGCGGCGGGGGAGGGCCGCGCCGTGCTGCTGGCGTGCGCGTGCGTGGGCGCGCCGCCGCCGCGCACCGTGTGGTACCACAACCACAACATCATCACACACCACCCCCGGTTCACGAGGAACCACGACGATAGCTTGTTGATTAATAGTGAGTGTTTTTTGACGTTACAACGTCTAATAAATCGATGAAGCTGGCTGCACTCACGACAAAACATGACTCATGTAGCGTTATCTCGCGGCCTCGCTCTGTAGCGTGGAGGCGTTCCATGGCGGCTTGAAGTGCAAGCGATTATGCAAATGCAATGCAACTATTCCATCAGTATTTTCTTATGATGTTGTCACGTTCAACTATCGTCAGTAAACCGACTTTACAGACAACCGATTTTTTACAGTGTGTTCTCTTTTGGCTAGGAATCTCCTTAGAGTTCTATAAACGATAGTGATGATGTGATATGATAGTGACACTGTAGCGACCAAAACCGCTACCGCCTATGAGCGGTGAGACCACGGCAGGACATCACGCCACCACTACGTGATATGAGGTGATTAGGCGGAGTAAAACAAATAGACCACACCTCCGGTACGTCACCCTTTGTCCAAGCGGCGCGTTTGCAACATGGCCGCCAGTGATCTTGTAACGGTATGTACAACGCCACATGCGAACAACGCATCATACTGACGTCACGCAAACTCCTGCATCGCGCAAGCAGAGTTTACCGCGCAACTAGCATAGATACAACGACCCGACATGAATCATCGGACAGTTGCCCGCCAGACACAACACCCGTCTAGTCGGAGGATCCTCCCTTTTTTACCTCATCATATCTCTATACTGGTGACCCCGAACATGAACGTCAACGCAGCCTTCGTGCACCTACTTCAGCGTGACGTCATCATCACTACCGCAAGCTTTAGAGCGGCGAGAACCTCTATACAACTTATTAACTAGGGCAATTTAGCCAATAAGTGTTATTGCTTTGTAAATAAATATATACTAACATTAAAGCAACAATTGACTGGAATGGTCTTAACAACACTATCAATTGTTGTACGTTACGGGCAATTTTGTTGCTGTTCAAATCTGATAAAGGTGTATACAGCACGTACAATAAAATTGCAATCAATTCTGGATTTTCTATCATTCAAATATGAGCGAACGAAACAAGTTGAAAAAAATATTGAGAAGACGTTCAACAAAATTAATAGTGGATCTTTGACAGAGGTTACGGATCGTCAGCCCGAAATTCTGAAAGCTTGCTAGGCAGATGCTGACGTACAGACGCCAGCACATCAAGCTACTACAATCTGTCAATTTTTTTAAATAGATTTTCAACTTTATCGCTAAAGCATAAGGTTCAAAGTTGATTGGGAAAATTTGACAGTTTCGGGTAGCTTGATGTGCTGGCGTCTGTACCTAGCTTTATCTGACAGTAATAGAAGATTCTGAATACCATGCGCTTTTCTCTCGAATGCCATTGTTCTTTTGTTTGGCCGTGAATCTTGCATGTCGAAATTACATAAATATTTTTCTACTTTTTCCAGATATAGACCAAGCCCTAAGCGGCAACTACACCTGCTTAGCTAAGAACTTGTACGGTTCAGACTCAGTGTCCTACGAGGTGTCAGTACTGCCTACACCAGAGCCTCCAAGCGTGAGGATAACTTCACATAAGAACGCCATACACCTGCAGTGGGAGTTACCCAGAAAGATTGGTGGCAAGACACAGAAAATTAGTAAGCCTTTTTTTGTATATCTTTATTCTATTATATTCAAAAGATTTATTGGTATGTGGAATGGATTTTAATCCATGAATGTGCAATGTGTAGCGAATTCACGTTGCATTTTGTTATGGATCTTACCTAACATAACCACAAAATTCTTAGAAAGGCCAGATTTCGTCAAAGATATTGCAACAGAAGGGCTTTATGTGCTTCCTATGCAAGCCGTTTAATTAACCCTCATTTATGTCTTAGCATTCCTATAAGGTGAAATTTTATAAAACCGTTTCGCTACTTGTATAGTTGACCACTACTACTATTTACCACTTTTGGCAAAACCTCCCAGTAAATTAACTCCTGATTTTGCAACGTAGTACAACTTCAATACAGCAACTGCTTCTGCAACGTAGTATCAATTCAATACAGCAATTGATTCTGCAACATAGTACAATTTCAATACAGCAACTGATTCAACAACATAGTACACTGCTGCAGTAACTGTACTGTATTGAAGTTGTAATACGTTGCAGAATACAGTAACTGGTTCTGCAACGAATTACAACTTCAATACAGCAACTGATTCTGCAACGTTGTACAACTTCAATACAGCAACTGATTCTGCAACGTAGTACAACTTCAATACAGCAACTGATTCTGCAACGTAGTACAACTTCAATACAATAACTGATTCGGTGCGCGCGTCCGACTCGCATTTGACCAGTTTTTTTATTTATTACAATTTCGAGATCGACTTTAAAGGTGATTTAAAACTAATCTACTAATTCTAGGTTATAATCTAACATGGAAAGAATCGAACGGTTCCTGGCAAGACGCATGGTCTAGTAAGGGAACGTCTCTACAAGGAACCCAGGAGTACACACTTCAAGGTCTAAAGTGTGGCACCAAGTACTCTCTGAGGATGACGGCAACTAACAGTGTGGGGTCCTCGCAGCCGGCTTATGTAGACGCAACCACTTTGGGAGGAGGTGAGTTTATGTTTCTACAAAATCTTTAACGGGATCAGCGGAAAGATGTCCCCTGGTTGGACATTATCCTTCCGCAAGCATCACCAAAATAACCGCTTACCACATCAAGCGGGTTTCAGCAGTCTTCACCAGATTAACTATTCACAACAACACGATTCGCTTTCATGCGAATCGAACATCATTCAATGTAATCGACGGAGTCCTCTAAGCATTGTTCACAAATCTGGAACCCGAAATTTTTGTCAGTATGAATCAAATAGACGACCTCTATTCGTCTGACAGCTTCAGTCAGATAATAAAAATGCGTTATTTTCGACACGACAGCAAACGGTTGAATAGTTGTGAATAGCTATCCAGTCGTCACTTACTCCAATTTAGCAGTGTGAATCGATTGGTTCAGGGCAGATAATGATGCAAGTATCGATGAAAAATAAATTTGGAACCAGTAATTCCCTATTTTGAAGCCTGCTAAAGACTTTAGAGAAGTTTTTTAAAAGCAGAATTAGAATTAAGTTTAAACGACACTTTTTAAAAGAAAGTCTTATAAATGAACGTTAGACAATCAGCTTCATTGATTGAGCTGGAGTGACAAATAATACGATGCAGATTTCAGTAAAACCACAATGATCCAACCACCAAAAAAAAAAATTATTTACTCAAAGCATTCTCATTAAAGAGCAGCGGTGGCTCAGTGGTAACTGCCGCGACTTAAGAGTTTTAAGTCATAGGTTCAAACCCTCATTGGAGCTTGATTTTGAGTAAATTTCGTCACCACTGTTCTCAAAACGGTGAAGGAAAACATCGTGAGGAAACCGGCATGTCCTAGAACCAAAAATTCAAAGACATGTGACATCTACCAACCCGCACTCAGCCTGCGTGGTGGATTACGGGCCTCTCCCTCTTACCGAGAGGAGGCCTGTCTCCCAGCAGTGGGAATATTATAAACTGATTACGTTTGTTATGTATTCTTATTTCAGTTCCCATATCACCAACCAGCACCGAATGGTTCTGGAGTAACGCTACACACATTTACATACAGCTGAGCGGCTGGGACGACAGTGGGTGTGAGATCACCAGGTTTGATGTGGATTACAAGGAATATGGAGGCAAGGCGTGGAAGAAGGCTGAAAATAGACTGGTGAGTTAAAAAAATCGTTAAAAAATAAAAACTATATTGTTTCGTTAAGTTAAATACTTTTGTACCGTGTGATTGCTTACTCACAGATACCACTGCATCAGCAATGCGAAGCCCGTTAGTTGTAGCGGCATAGTATGAAATACCTAAGTATAGTATTTTTATCACACGAAGCGACACGCGCTTTACTTGTGGTTAACAATTGTACGAACTCTTGTGTAAGCGCAGTAGATCTTGTCTCGGTACTATCCGAGACAATGGCGAAGTCAGATGTGTGTGTATGTGAGTGTGTGTGTTATATTGTGCGAACGCTATTTGTCATCACGTACACATTCACAGCGTGTTTATACACTAGGTTAACACAAGTACATCGCGCCTAGCTTCGTGAGATAAAAATACTGTACCAAGTAGCTTTCGCGAGTTCAAATATAATACGTAATACATGCGTAGGATACATAAAAAATCTTGGGGTAGGGACTCCAAAATAAGTTGTTTTGATGATATAAGATGATATTGTAGTCACCAGCGAACTCATCCACAGGTTGTACTGTTTTTAACTAAGAAAACTGATCGTTAATTGGTTACCATCTCACAAACTTCCAGAATTGTTATAGCTTTGCTCATGTCAGATCTTAAAATCCATAACATTAAACCCTTTTCAATTAGACCCTTTCAATTAAACCCTTTTCAACTAGAGCAGTGGTGGCCAAGTGGTAACGGCCGCGACTTACGAGTTGTAGGTCGTAGGTTCGAACCCAGACAGGCGCTTTACTTTGTGTAAATTATTTCATCACCACTGCTCACAAAACGGTGAAGGAAAACATCGTGAGGAAACCGGCATGTCCTAGAACCAAAAATTCGAAGACATGTGACATCTACCAACCCGCACTGGGCCCGCGTGGTGGATTACGGCCCACTCCCTCTCACTGAGAGGAGGCCTGTGTCCCAGCAGTGGGAACATTATAGGCTGATGATGATGAAACCCTTTTCAATTACTTACCATTGCTTTTACTTCCAGCCCCAACTCGACCAACCTTGGAGCCACTACGTTCCCTCATCGATCCTCGCTCAACCAAACTCCTACGTGTTAGCAGAACTGTCACCAGCTCAGTGGTATCATGTCAGAGTGATTGCAGAGAACGCAGCCGGGATCTCTACGTCACTGTATAGTTATGCTACTACTAATCTGCAAGGAGGTAAACATTGAAGAAACTTTTTCTTAACTGGCTATTATTTCTTTTAATCTCCCTTGTGCATAAAAGTTACTTAAAATCCTGCAACGTCTTAGATCCGTACTGCCAAGCACGCCTTTATATTAAATATCTAATATAAAAAGAAACATTCAAATTAGACTACGAATCGGCATTGTTTCCGTACTAGCTTCGTAGACTTAACATTTCAATTTTTTGTAGATAGTAAGTAATTTGTGTTTCTAATGTTTCAGAATCAGTGGGTCCACCGTCAGAGTTCTTTGATTTGAACATGCTCGTCATAATCTGTAGTTCAATACTTCTGATGATCTGTTCCCTGACTTGCGTCTATATACTTGTCAGGAGGCATAAGTATGTATTACATTAACATATATATTATGTAGAGCAATATGGAACCATCGAATAAAACACAGAATGTCCCAACACACAAAGTTTTTTTACAAACAAGTATATCATTGTCGTCATTGAAACAAAGAGTGGATTAGATTAAATCTGATATATCAAATAGTGACATTATTACTTTTTTTTAAAGTACATAAAATTAATTTAAAATAATAACAGTCACAATAATACATCAAATTAGTCAACTAACTCGGCCCTATCAGTAAGGGGCGAGCTAATGCAGCAAGCGTTTTAGGCACCTTTGCGCCGGGAACAGTTTCCCGGCGCAAAGGTGCCTAAAACGCTTGCTGCATTGCCACGTTGGATGGCAATGGAACGAGAACCAAGAACGAGCCGGAACTTTACCCCCTTCCTCTCAGCGTCGTCTTCCACTGATCACATCTAACCTAGACGCATCTTGCACAAGCCGAAGTGAAGTCGCTAAAACTTTATTACTTTTATTTCCAGCCACCAACACATGACAGAGTACAGAAACTCAATAACAGCTGAATGCAAGTCAGAGCGAAGTAACGTAACAGTGAACACACCACAAAGTGTTCCCACTGACATGAACAACCGAGTGTATAGTACACCAGTACATCTTACTGCTGAGAATAAGCATGGTGAGAATTGTATTAATATTATTAGTTTCTAAGGTTGACAACATGTGATAATAACGCAAAAAAACAACACTACATCTATAACTTCTTATCCATTAAATTCGCTTTTCGTGTCTGTCTGTGAGTCCGCGTTGATATTCATAAAACATATAGGTACACAGAGAGGACGCCTGTGTCCCAGTGGGAACATTATAAGCTGATTATGTATACCTACACACATTCATTAAACTGCTCAACGGATTTCAATGTGGTTTTCACCATAATTTAGAGTATTCATTTCGGAAGGGTTATTCCTAAGAAAGTGTGGTCTCGGAAGTATGCGGCAGCTATAACAGTTATCATTTACATTAATATTAAACTTACATTTTATACCAAAATATCGATATTTTGTCATGTCGTAAAAAACCGGGCGAAGCAGGTACGGGTTGCTAGTAAAAAAGTACCTATATAAAGATGTAATCAAAAGAAGAGACGATTTAACGTGCTAACAATACTATATAATCATTCATATCATATTAGTGGAATAATTGTTATAAATATTTCTTAAATTCACAGAATTATATGAGATAAGTCCATACGCACAGTTTGCAATAGGCTTCCGAACCTTCGGACATGTCGACAATCAAGAAGTGCCAAATAGGGTACACCTGCCGGGTAACAGCAAATCGAGATACGACAGTGGTGAGTATAACAATAATTACTGTCATGTGAAGTTAAAACTATACTCTGTAAAAGATAGCTTGATCTCTGCGACATAAGTCAAACTGACATTCCTAGGGTTGTCATGATATAAAAAATTTTCGATAGAAATTATCGACGTTTCTTACAATTGTCGATGCTAATGTAACATTTAATTGGGTTTAATTTAATTACAAACGTTACTAATTAAACGAATATTTGAATATAAAATACATTTATTCTCGTAACGGAGTACACCCCAAATCCATATCTGAATCAGTTTCTGAATCGCTAGAATAATCTTGTTTTATTATAAACTTTTGTTAAAATATACAATAAAATTAAAAAATAATTAATTTTAAATTAAGTTTTATTTAAAATATCGATAGTTTATAGTCTGTGGTCACGTTGATTCATCGCCCATCACTAAGTAGGTCGGCATGCCCATAAAGTATGACATTTACAGGTACAGTCTGTACTACTATGAAATTCAGAACTTCATAAGCGTGATTTTACTGACAACTGTCGCAGAGATCAAGCTATCTTTTACAGAGTATAAAACAGAATTACGTGTCATATTCTTGGTCGTCTTGAAACAATTTTGGAAATCAACTACCTTTGTATATAACAATGACAAACAGACTTATAAAAATTGTGTTTATAAAGTATTGCTTACTTTGGTATTAGGATAATGCCTAAAACTAAATTTGGTGTTTTATTTCAGAAACAAGTTTTCAAATGCGGTCGGAATCTGAAGAAAGTGACTGCGTATCGCGAACAACAACACTAAAAAGTGTGCCAAGAAGTAAGTAGAGCAAATATCAAGATGTTTGTAATAAAATATAAAGAATTTTGCAAAGGTCTTCGCCCAGCATTAGGAATAGAATAGAATCTTTATTATGTATGTGTGTTTGTTCTTTGTTATGTAATTTTTTTTTTTTTGTTGTGTGTGTGTCTCTTTATTGTGTAGGACAGAGTTTATAACATCATCATGCATGTCGCCGATACGTGTCGACGCTTGCAGTTGCCTCTGTCGTCGCGGCGTGTCGCTCGTGTATGCACACACTTAGTAGCGGCTTGGAGCCTGGAGTCGGGATTTATATCTCGACTAGCTTCTGCCCGCGACTTCGTTCGCGTGAAATTTCTTGTTACTTCGACCCACCCCGTCGCATCGCATCGCCTGCCCGCGCTATTACTTCGTTTTTGCTTAGCGTTCTTTCTGACTTTTTTTCTCTTTGCTCGGCTCCTAAAGGTCATAGCGTGATGTTAAATAGCCTGTAGCCTTCCTCAAGAATTGGGCTATCAAATGCAAAAAGAATTTTTCAAATCCGACTGTTAGTTCCAGAGATTAGCGCGTTCAACCAAACAAACTCTTCAGCTTTATAATATTAGTATAGATTTGTGCTTATTCTTTGTTATGTATTTTTGTTTTTTTTTTTGTGTGTGTGTCTCTTTATTGTATAGGACAGAGTTTATAACATCAGCATGCATGTCGCCGATACATGTCGACGCTTGCAGTTGCCTCTGTCGTCGCCGCTTGTCGCTCGTGTGTGCACACACTTAGTAGCGGCCTGGAGCCTGGAGTCAGGATTTATATTTCGATACTGATAATTGGCCCACGGGACTCTTAACGTAATTTCGACCCAATATACATACATTCGGCTGCTTTTAGATAACAGCGGATTATTGAGGACTAGCTTCTGCCCGCAACTTCGTCCGCGTGAAATTTCTTGTTACTCCGACCCACCCCTTCGCATCGCATCGCCTGCTCGCGCTATTACTTCGTTTTTGCTTAGCGTTCTTTCTGACTTTTTACTCGGCTCCTAAAGGTCATAGCGTGATGTTAAATAGAATTGGGCTATCAAATGCAAAAATAATTTTTCAAATCCGACTGGTAGTTCCAGAGATTAGCGCGTTCAACCAAACAAACTCTTCAGCTTTATAATATTACTAGCGGTCGCCCGCGGCTCCGCTCGCGTGGATGTCGGTTACCGCTGCAATAAGCCTACCCGGGAAAGACACGGTCAGCAAAATTATTCCCAGGTCAATTCACAGACACCGACACTAACATCGACGACGCAGTCATTATCCGCAGGCTGCATAGATTGTCTTTATGAGGATGTTAAAGTTGTTAATGATGAAAATATTTAAATGTAATTAATACTAAGTTTTCACTTCTGCCGGCAGTCCCGGAGTGCAACCTGTTGTATTAGGATAGATAACTAAAGCGATTATTGTAGAGCTTCTCTATAAACAACATTTGACGTTAAATTATTTTCAGGTAACAAAATATACTGATGACTATTAAATCAGGTAACAAAATATACTACAAAATATGGGCTTAAATTTCTGAGAAGCATTATCGGCGTGCCAACTTTTAACGACAGTTCATGAGGTGGTAGCCCAGCGGGGTTCAGAGAATTTAAAAATTCCTGGAGGACACAGTGCACGGGTAGTGCACTGTGTCCTCGATGTTAGTGACGATGTCTATGGATTTATAGCACTTAACTTCACCCGGTACTTTCTGCATAATTAAATTGTTTATTTCGTTGACTGTTTCATTACTGGAAGAAACTATTGCTCTACAACACAGCCAACGAAAATCATTTTGATGTAAGTTTTCTATGTCAGGATATAATATAGCATGTATCAGATTATCTAAATTATGAACTATTTGACCTAGAGACTCATCCAAAGTAACTGCATAATCGGTGCCCAAATTTAAAGATGGAAAGATTCCTTCTCCAAGTTTTAGCAGCTGTTGTGGAAAATTGCTATGCGTATTTCCATGTAGATGAGCTCTCATATTGGTGCGCAAATTCAAATGTTGAACAGATGTCCAAAGTTGAGACGAATTTAAACATGCCTTCATAATATCTGCTCGCGTACCTCTGTTGACGACTGGAAGCAAGTACGGTCCGCGGCCTCCACATGAGCTCTATGACTCATGGTGCATTCATCCCATATTACCAACGACGCGCCATGCAGTAAGAGGCCCATTTTTCCGAATAGAGCACGTAGACCGTTGATCTAAGGATACGGATAGCGGGAGTTTAAACGTAGAGTGAGCAGTTTTTCCTTCGTTCAATAGAGTTGCAGCAATTCCTGACGAAGCAACTGCAATCGCTATCTTCCCTGATTGCCGTATCTTAGCAAGTATCAAATTTGCGAGAAAAGTCTTTCCGGTGCCTCCTAGGTGCGTCCAAAAAAAATTATCTCCCCATGTTATTGTTCACGCTATCCACAATAGTCTCATAAGCATGTCTTTGATCTGGTACTAATTTTGACACATTGTCATTTACAAACGCTGTTAGATCATTTCTGTTATACTGTTGTACCATTGTGTCAATAATATTATTCTGGGTACGAACGGGAGAAGGTAATCCAAAATCAATTAAATTTTTGTCGTTTAATTCTAGAAGTTTGTTTTCTATTTCAATTAATCCTTCATCATAAATGACTTCAGTGAAGGGTAAAGTGTTATCCTGATTTTGTTGTCTGATACGATGTCTAATATCTTCACAGAACTGATCTTTGAAAGTATCCCATAACTTCAATGGTTCCGATGGTTGACAAAATAAAAGTATGACTACAAACAACTCACTTAGTTTTTTTGGACTATGTGATAACGAAGCTTCGCTTAAAGTGGAAGAAACTTCGTGCAGCAGAAATCGTAATATATTAATTTCGCCATAACTTCAAAACCAAACGTCCAATTTTAATCATTCAAAGACCAAATATTATCTACATAAATTATTGTACTTAGTGATAAAATAATTTATTTTGATAAGAATTAATAGCATGAGTAAAACAAATGCGTTTAAATGTAGTCCAAAAAAATTCAAGATTTTTAAATAAAAAAATGGTTGTTGTGCCTCACTCGACATAGATAGGTATAGTGTGTCGCGGACTTTTTTGTAGATACTTATAAGATCTACAGTTAATTAGAACATTTTATGGTTCTATCTTTTATAGTTTAGGCAGCGTACGCAAAATAAGTAACTTTTCTGGTTGATTTTTTACACCTTGTGTCCGAAAAATCCAAATATCTTACGGAACCCTATTTTTTTCCAAAATAAAATTTAGCCTATGTTACTCGTGGATAATGTAGCTTTCGAATGGTGAAAGAATTTTTAAAAACGGTCCAGTAGTTTTTGAGCCTATTCATTACAACCAAACAAACATACAAACAAAGTTTTCCTCTTTATAATATTAGTGTAGATATAGTATTATAGATTTAATCACAGTTTTACCTTTCTTTTACAGAAGCATGCCGGGTGCCACATCATAGGTAGCTGACACAACTTCATAACTGGGATAGTAAACAATTTTAAAGTGGTTGTGTTCATATCAACTGGTTGATTCAAATTTAAGGCTCCTACAAACAGGCGCGACACGCGATATAATCGCGCGCGACTCAACGGCACCGCTCGTTGCACGAGTTGCGGTGCCTTTGTGTCGCGCGCGATTTTATCGCGTGTCGCGCCTGTTTGAAGGAGCCCTTGTACTAAGGTTGTATCAGTTTCATTCATTTATCATTGTAATAATGGTGTTTATACTAGTTTATTAATTATTATTATAGGTAAGTTAGGTAGCAGTTTGCAATTCAATATTTTATTACATTTACAATATTTAATATTATTATTTGTTTACCGGCTGTATACTATCTAAGTTTTTCTATTTACTGAGTATATCAGTTAGGTACCAACTGAATTTTAAAACATATTTTTCTATTTTTAAATAAATATAAATATTTGCAAATTGCTCTTATCTTGTCATTAAAATGTAATTGTTTTGTATAGATAGTCATGTTTCGATCTCAATAGCATAATCTTAACGAAGCAATTAAGTTGTTTTAACTAACCAATTTAGAAAATAATCTTCTGTTCGTAATATGTAAGTTTCTATAAATAAAATAATATTAATAATGAATTGTATAAATTAGTAATGTTTTTATTGTAAATCTTATATCGTATAGTTTTTATGAAAATGAAAAGCAGGAAAAGTATAAAATCAAATTGATTACTTTTAACGAATCTTCAAAGCAAAACAAAAAACAGATTTGTATTACGGCAAAGAACATCTCTATCAAATTCATGGAAATTCAATTCATTTTGCATGGGAAGAGCCAAATCAAGTGATGCCAAATCTTTATTTAATTTCTCTTTATTGTTATCCCGTTTCACCCTACATACAAAATTGTATTTAAAATCTTTGAGCAGTAAACTATGTGTAACATAAGTAGCTATCCTAATGAAATCCAGTTTCACAGTCTTCAGACATTTTATTTAGCCCATTTACCCATTCGCCCATTTAAAACATTTTTTTTTTGCCCATTTTATTTGGTTTTTTTTTGTCTTTTTTTAATTTTTTTTTGGCTTTTTTTCATTTTTTTTTGTCTTTTTTTCATTTCATTTTTTTTTCAATAAACATTATTATTATTATTATTTATTATTATTTTATTTTTTAAACTACCTAATATAAAGACGTTTTCACCGACTCTGGGCGACACCTAAATTAATGTCTTATTAAAAACGCACTGTTGGATTTCCAATTTTCAGCGCCTTTTATTTAGGCATCAATTTAGGTATCGCCTAGTGTTAGTGAAAATGAGCAACCAAGTTTATTTTGCAAAAGGAGTAATTTTTCATTTGACATACAATTTCGTTTTGTGTTGTTTTGTATCTCGAAACTGTGAAACTTTTTAGATTGGTTACAAAATATAGTAAGACGTCCTAAAACTTCCATTTTTTTGTCTTTATTTGATTTATTTTAGCATAAAATGTCTGAAGCCAGAGAAACAGGAATAATGTAGTGAAAAACTAAAGTAAATTGAAAATTAATTATCTTCAAAAAGACTGATTGTTTAACGTTTATTTTTTAATATGTAAATCCTCGATTTACTATAGAAATAAAATTTCGAAAATATTAAATGTTAGAATACTACATAATTGTTTTATTATTCACCCACTTATCAAAATACAAAAAAAAACTGCATACCTACATAAAAAAGAAAATAATTATTATAAAAGTAATGGGTTAGTGAATTGTTCTTTTACCGTGATAAAAATGAAATAGTGAATAGCACAGTACAGTTAACTGTAGGTACATAATCAACATAGGTGCCAAAACTGGGACAAAGTAATTTCCATAAATTAGTTTTAGCAAGTACCTATGAGCGAAATCGACATACAATGCGTGCCACGAAAGATGAGACTTGACCCCGCCTCCCCCGTTCTATCCGCTGCCCCTATGACGTCCGGTCCCGTCCCGCACTCAGACCTCATACCGCTAAAGATACCTAAAATCGTGTTCTGCGCAAGTCAAACCACGTGGTGTGTCAAGTCTCATCTTTCGTGGCACGCATTGTACCTAGGTACTTAATTTTTTTTTCCTTGTTACCTAACTTCGCTGATGTTTACCAAAAAACACTCCCACTGTAGCGCATTTTGAGACAAAGTTTAGGATTCTATAACAAGAACTCTGTCCATTTGAGTATTTTTCCATATAAAACCCAAGTCAAAGTCAAATCATGTAGGTATTTGAATTAGTCACATAATAGGCATTTTTTGCACCAAGTAGGTATGTATCAGAAACCGACCTCATCTAGGTTTTAAAACATTATTGACGTGTAAAATCAAAAGTCATATTTTATTAAAATTAGGCTGATAATCAGTACTTCAAACGTCAAAAGTGCATAAACCTTACTTACAGAAATAAAATCATATATCATTGTTCTGTGACGTCATGTTAGTAATACATGAAATGCTAAACAAACCCAAATACCGCTGACCCCAAAGTTTGCTCTCACAATACAAAATAAATAAAACAAAAAACGATCATCATATTTTGAACAAAGAAAATGAACCCAATGAAGTATAAGCTACCCAAAAGAAAGTGAATTAAGTTATTGGAAATAATACTGAAGCGGCAAACTAAAGTCTATAAAACTAACAAACTTTAGATACTTTCAATGTAAAAGTTTTCGTATAAAATCGGTTCAAACAACGATTTACTTTGAGTGTGCAGTGAACCGAAAAATTGGTGCAGAACTCTCTTAGAAAGGATATAGAAGTTTATGTATTACGTAGGAGTCTGAAGTTGACTAGCTATCAGTGTAAAACATCATAGCAACAACTCTTTAATTTATGAAAACTTTATGTTATAGAGATCATCAAAGACCGAATCCTTTCTTTTATTTGAATTTTTTTGTAATTGTCGCCAGTCTCTTCTTCATTCACTGGTACAATCATTTTCTTTTTGAATCTTTATTTTTAACCTCTGTCGGAAAATAATCTAACCGATTTAGATTTGTTTTAATTTCGTTTGTCTTGCACACTGTTTGTGTGTTCATTTTTCAAATTACCATTATTACAGCATCTTAAATAATGTAGTACTCCTTTTGCATGTAATATATCCAATAATAATATAAGTAGGTCTTCAATTTAAATACAATTTGAGCCGTTTTAATCCAGTAGCTTTCCATGAACTCAGATAATAAGTTGTAGGTACCAATTATTTCCTTTAATTCAATAAATACATACATATAAATTATGTGTTTAAATATTAGAATATATAAACATTTAAAAATATAAAAAATTGTAGCCCACCGGTATCACGAACAGGGCTGTTGGTACCAATAATTATTATGGTTAATATTATTAATCAATCTCTACAATAAAGTAATAAACGAGGGTAAAGCTCGTTATTTTTTTGTTTACAGAGGTTCTGCTGAATTTTTTTAGATAATATAATAACATTTGAAAGTCATTAAAATGGCTGACGCTTTCAAATCCCAAAGAGAAAAACCCACACATTATCACTGTACCCTTCCAATTCAGTTCCAAACTGATACACACTCCATGTGGAATGTACAAAAAGAATCTTTCCACTGTTGTTGGTCATCGATTTAAACAGGCCGGGACTATCCAATTTTATGGTTCGTGTGTTCCGACCTCGCGGAACTAAAAGACTTTAAGTTCTGTTTGTACATGTTAAGTGTTCTTGGTAGTTATCACGGGTGTTTTGGGATGATAGGTATGTTGGTTTAGGATGGATGAAAACCATCGTAATTAGAAGAGAAGAGAATCTGTCGAAAGTAAAGTCAATGCAAACAAGGGCTTAACCATAATTATCAACTACTTTCTACCAAGGCAACAAACTAGATAGCAGACAGTTGACGCGAAGGCGTTGAGGACCTAAAGCCCTAGACAAAGCGACATTCTATCAGCGTTAACAGTGATAGGAAAGACAAAAATGTATGAAACTGACATAAGCTACCGAAGAGCATATGTCAATCCTGTTGAATGTTGTTCTAGAAATACGAAACGCTTTGAAAGCCACATTTTCCACCCTATCTAGACCCTGTGGTGAAGGGAAAATGACACAGTAGAAATCCATGATTTAATGCCTCGGTCCAGCGACGCCTTACGCTTGATAATATTTGTGAACCATCAGTTTCATTGTCATGTTAGTACTTGAACATTGACAGGTTTGATCTGTGGATGTTCACTTACATGATGATTAGCCTCTTTATGATGTTCATGACTGGAACTTTCGTAATCACTACGCGTTTAAAGATGATTAGTAGGATACACTATAGATACCGTATAGATGAAATTCCTATAGCATATTTAACAAAAACAAACCAACAAAGTAGAAGAAAAAGATAGCTACAGAGCCAAGCACAAACTCTCCTTATAAATATTTATCGATATAATTCCCTACTAAATTATTGCGCAAACAATCTGATTGTTCTGCAAATAACTACCAAAAGCGTTCGCTGGACCGCGACAATTTGCGAACTTCGATAGTACAAAGTTAGTGGTTGAAATTGTTCGAGCCGTACCTTTGGTTTCCATAACTCGAAATTATTACGTGAGACTTTACGATTATCTACATGTCTGCAATGTTTTTAACTGATTTAAAACCCAAAATTCTGGAATGAAATCCATTTTTCATTTTATGAGACACGATACTTACTCGTATAAGTTGGTACGTCTCACGCACATTGGTGCATATCTACCAACCCTGATTTTCATTCAATGTCATCTGTATTGGCATGCACATACCTATCTCATCCCTAGCTTTTTCAAACTAGATCACAGCAATGAGTTTAAAATCAGAATTAGCAGCAGTCGTTTTCCGTACAACTCGACTCTTTCTGAAGAAAAGCTTCTTTTAGAATACTTATGAAAACGATGATTAGTGTCTTCATTATTCTCCCGTTCTTTTTTTAAATATTTTATTTTATACATCCACATTTTTATCATGTTATTCTACACATCCTTTTCACCATCTCTATCATTATCACTACACATTGTATATTTTAAAACTTCAACCCCATTATATTTTAATGCCATTCTCCATTTAGAAGCTCGAACGAAATTCGAACCTACCAACTCCCGTTGCCAAAACAATCTCGGCCCTCACCGTGGTACACCGCAACAATCCAGCACAGTTTGTCGGCCAAACAAATAATTAATCTACTGTGGGTAGAGTTTAATTACTTGTTTGAGTTTGTCTTGTTCGAGGTGAACTCAGTGTGAGTTCACACAGAAAGATTTATGTTTTAATTGGTGGTTGTAAATGCTGTAGTGATATGGTTATTAAGGGTTGGTTTTCGAGTTTTTTATTTTAATACTGTACTGTAGCCGTCATCATTCAAAACAGGTAACTGTAAAGGACTCAGATGAGAATAATTATGGATGCTTTTTCAGATACCTCTCTAATGATCCAATATAGAGGTGTATGTACACAAAAACCGCCCTGTTGTGCTAACATTTGGGGCGATGGTGCTGAATGTTGTTCTTATAAATTATAGGGCTTATATAATTCTGTAATTAGGTTCAGCTCTCGACTAACTGAAGGGATTGCGCAATTTCTCAACATAAACTTTGGCTTAATTTCATTGTTACAGAATTTTAAGAATTAAATGTACAAGTGAAATTGAACGAAATTCAACACTGATTCAAGATGGCTTAAGGTGCGATTCCACCAAAATAGTGTGCAGCACATTTGTTTACAAACATTTTGTGCAAAACTCCAGCATTGCACGTACTAAGCTGGTATCGCGTTTAGCCTCTGTCTCCACCGGCAAGGCTGTGTGTAACTTTTGTAAGCGCACAGTGTAGCACACTTCTGCTAGAACATGTTCACTGAGGCTGAGCAGAGTTTTCTGCCTTCAATTATTAATTGAACCGATTGAACGGCGAGCGCATTCCAAATATAAATTCAAATATAGCAACAATTCGGCACGAAATTCAATAAATGACTATGGTCAAAGGTCCTCAGATATTTACTCAGTTTCCATAATAATATCCAAAAAACGATTAAATGGATAAAGGTAAATTAATAAACTTGCGCGCTAAATATGAAATATTTAATGGCGTTAGCATATGACTTTTTTATCCAACTATCTTAATTAACGCAAATTCATTACATTTAATGGGTAGCATAATAAATATTTACATAATGTAAGGTGTCGTATGTCGTTATCTTGGGTCCGATGGGACCCGGTACCGAGCCGGCGGAGGTTCATGTGTTCGGGTCTAATCGAGGCAATGTGCGCGGACAAATAAATGTTTTCACTCCGGTAGCGGAAGCAAGACTGAGTCGCGAACAACAAGTGTGTACGCATTGACGCAAGTTCACTGCTTGCATTGTGTGCTCGCATAAAAGTATGCAGATGTGCGCGAACATTTTTAGAATGTTCGCGCACAATTTGTTATTGGTTTGCTTGAGTGAGTCGACCAAAATAAACATTTGTGTCGTGCACTGTGCATTACAGTGCCGCACAGTTCAGCACACTGGTGGAATCGCACCTTAATACCGCCCGCGCCCGCGCACACTCGGCCGCTGCCCTGCTGCTCGTAATAATTTGTACGTGTACGTACCTGCCTCCTTTAACAATTTCATAATAATTTTATTGTATTTGAATAAATATATGATTCAGTAAAACCAAGTTGTAATTAATCATAATTATTTCGATCGTAATTTTTCAAATACCTAAACAAATAACATGACGTAGGTAATGAAAAAAATGTAGTCAGCTCCTGGTCTATGTTGAAAAAATAACTGAAAAAAACTTTGGATTAAAGATCTCAGATGCTTACCCTACAGGGGAAAATTGTTTTGTATAGAGATTGACTATGCATATGAGATTTTTTTCAAATTTAAAGTAAATTAATTAAAAAAAAATCTCATTAAAACTAACTATTTATCATTAACTTTGGTAGTTAGAACCAAAAAAACAATACGACAAAACTACTTATAATTTGATAGATGCCAAGCAAAAAGATATTTAATACACCCAACTCACACTTTACCAAGAACTTCGAAAGTAATTAAAGAAAGTTCCTCTTGGTGTTAAAGTTAGTGCCAATATTTACTCATCAATAGTTTACTCATTTGCAAGGACATCATTAAGGGCTCCGAAGAGTTAGCAAAACTCACGTAGGGTGTGAGCGAGATGGAAAATGTAAGGGGCGTTGTACGTTGACGGTTTTGGAAAAAACGTTACCTAGAACCATTTTTAAACTGCATCGTTTGTCTCGTGGGCGCAAGCGCTACCAAATCTGCATGAGATCTTGGGTTCAATCCCTTGACGAATGCAGGTGACTAAATCTCTATCCTGTATTGATGGATTGGTCTGACAATGTCATCAAATTTCTTTGTTCAATGTCACAAAGGACAAGGATTTTGACTAGTGGTTTAGTATGAACTGGTGCATATTTTTCAAGGATTTTGGATCATCTACTCTCATACGTACGCACGGCTCACACTCGCCACAGTCTATAGTCTTTTCAAAAAGTATCTGATGAAACTACATAATAATACCTAAAACTCTACAACTACATACTTACTTGATCAAGCACACCCAGGTGTTAGGGAACACCTTCATACGGTTAACTAATAACAACCAACTTTGATCGCCAATCTCCACTACCAACGTTGATGATTATAATCTTCATCATTATGGTAATGACAAATTAATACTACATTACTTTAAAAAGCCTGGCCGTGTCAAACCCCTTTAAAAGGACATCAGAAGGCCAATTCTCGTCATTAAATACGTTCAAAATCTAGTCACAATCTCATCTCAGCGACAAGCCATGACAAAAACTTGTCAAAATGTAGGGAAATGTATTTTTGACAGATTGAAACTGAGATCAGAAGGGCAATTGTCGCCATTTTAAGAACGTTCACAGTCTGACCTTAGTCTCAATCTGTCAAAAATATTTAGAATTTCACAACATTTTATTTTTATTTGAAATGGGTTTGCTCTTAACTCTAGTCTAGGTCAGAGATGGCAGAGACAAAGTCTACGATGGAGTGAGCTCACCCAGAAGAAGCCTGTTCACTCTTACTTTGAAGAGATTCGGGTTGTATGCACTCGGAAACACAAACGCAGGTAGAGAGTTCCACTCTTTTGCTGTGCGCATTATAAAGGACATTTGAAAACGCTTAGTGCGAATTAGTGGAATGGCAACTAGGTAGGGATGGTAACTTGCAGTGGGTCTGGATGTCCGAAGGTAGAAGGGGGCTGGTGGAATGAGGTCGTGGAGTTCTTGGGCACACTCACCGAAGTACAATCTGTAGAAGACCGACAAGCAGGCAACCTTGCGGCGATGAGCCAAGCTGTGAAGCTTGGCATCCACCAGTTTTACGTCGCCAATGAGCCTCTTAGCTCTGCGTTCCACCGAGTCAAGCACGGCAAGTTGGTATTTTTTGACATTGATTGTCGCTAAGATGAGATTGTGACTAGGTTTTGAAAGTTTTTAATTACAAGAATTGGTCTTCAGACTGTAAACGTTCTTAAAGTTACGAAAATTGCCCCTCAGGACCTTGTGACTATGCCTTTACAAGCCGTTAGCGTCGGTACTGATCCAACTTAGATTAGTTGTTCGCTGCGTCTTCCGCGGTAATTACAACCGCGACGTCCAAACTACTTGTATTATATGAGAGCCTGGTACTTTTGATGCGGTAGCACAGTTTAATATTACTTCCCCGCTTTGCCTGCTAAAAAGTTTCCTACTCGGGAAAGAGACGATAGCACCAGCTATTGGTAACATTACTTCTTATACCTACAATACCGTGCCCCGGTATTTTTGGTGTAGTGGCAACGAAAGAAATAACGTTTAACTTTTTTATTTCTCGAACAGATTGCCAGAATTTTGTTTGTTTTAAGAGAAACTCATCTGTGGGACTCCCATGAACCGACACTCTACAGTAACGTCACTATGCAATTGTTAATAATGATTGACACGAGTGTATACACTAATTAGCAAAGCCTCATTACGCCAGTAATATTATAGCTTATGTAATAAGGGGCGTACGTATTCCATTCCATCAATCGAGTAAATCTACTGAAGCACTGAAGTAGTAAGTTGTGATAATGATTACTACTCGGGTAGTCTGATGCCACCCTACCTAAGCCACTCTACACCCACGTCACGTCACGGCACGTCTACTAAACCCTCCGAGGAATACAAGCGTGATAGAAATATAATAGAAGCGTGTGTTCACGTTCTAACAATAACAGACTCAGGTTCAGTAAAAACTTTAATAAATTATAAACTATTAGCTCGTTGACACAACAACTCTTACCTTTAGGTACAACAATGTTTCTGACATAATGTTTCACATTATCATTTATTAAGGCGTCCTCTCACGAACCTACATGTCACAATGTTTTATGCAACACTCCCGTATTCCCAGAATGACGGAGTGTACCGTTTCACACTGTTCATGTAGAAAAGGTTATTAAATTTTATGTCTTAGAAACTCTCTTATTAATTCGTTATTACGCAGAGGTACGAAGAACCTGCCTAGTTCTGAAATGATTTTAGAGTAAATATTTTACACAAAATAATAATATCATTGTCTAGATTTTTTTAAGCATGGAATAATACGTTGATACCTACATTACTTGCATCAACTATTGTACCTACGTACCTACGATGTGATACAATCTTGCATGGATTCTATTTTCGTGTTTGCAAAAATAACTAGGTAAGGAAAATAAAAATACTCTCATTGAACCAACATTATTATTACAATTTTCTTTAAATCAATATAGTCAACGGGGATAAAAACATATTAAACAAAAATATTATTTCTATTCTTCTTAAAATTCTTTGAAGTTTATTACATGCCTTCAGCTTTTCTGAAAAGAAAAAGGAAAATTTCTCCACGACGCACACAAATCTTGCGCCCCGTTGAGCAATAAACTGTAAGGATGAGTAATTAAATTAATTTGCATGAAGAAATAATGAACAAGGTAATTTTATACGTCATTTTATCTTCCTAAATTATTTCTCGTCCGTTTTATTTGAGAGTGCAAAGTCGGAAGGCTTATGTTGTGTTTACTGTACACGTTTTATTTACTACCTGTAAAACTTATTGTAAAAGAGATTCCCTAAGGAAGTTGTTCATAATACATCAAGTCAGTGTTTAAGTTATCTAGCTTTCAAGTGTATTGGTACTGGGGCTAACTGGTACAATTGCTTGCCACGCGTACCACCCACATAGCTCTTTTATTGCACTGTATTTTTACCAAAAAACAGCATTTTACTGCGTTTTGTTGAAAGGTGTGTCTATGCCAGTGATATAACACATTAAATACACTTTTTTTGTTAATATTTTAGCAAAATATCGGCAATCATAGCTTTGAAAGATTCCTTAAGTGATGGCATTCAAAACTTACTATCAGGTAGGTTGTTGACCTATTACATCCGTCACCTCACACATCAGGGCCAGTTGAAAACCAAAGTCAGGCACTAGTTATCATCTTTGCTGAACTGGGCCTTTTTTCACACTTCCTTCTTTCACACTTTCCTGATAATGGGTCATGTATGAAAATATTAAATTGTCTCGATTTTTTTTCTGCACTTATGAATAAGCTAATACTATCTACAAAAAAAGTATCAGATTTATCTGATTAGTATTTCCAGAGAAATAAATTAAATTCTGTTAGAGGCGGCCATCGACAGTAACCCACGGATTTTTATTCAATTTCCTTAGCCTACTCAATTAAAAAGTCATCCATCATAACTTGTCAATTTGTCATAACATAACCTCTTGCTTTGTGTTTGTTTGCGATTTTATGGATATATCTTTACGATTACGATACGATTTATCTTTATTTTATTCAAAGCGTGAGGGTCGTCGTAAAGATATATCCATAAAATCGCAAACAAACACAAAGCAAGAGGTGAAAAGTGAGGTTATGTTATGACAAATTGACAAGTTATGATGGATGACTTTTTAATTGAGTAGGCTAAGGAAATTGAATAAAAATCCGTAGGTTACTGTCGATGGCCGCCTCTAACAGAATTTAATTTATTTCTCTGGAAATACTAATCAGATAAATCTGATACTTTTTTTGTAGATAGTATTAGCTTATTCATAAGTGCAGAAAAAAAATCGAGACAATTTAATATTTTCATACATGACCCATTTCTTATAGGTAGGTATCGGACTTTACACTTTTTATTTGTTTTTCTCTAATGTATCTATGTATCTGGTGTATATTGTGTGTCTTTTACTCTGTGCTAAATAAATGTATTTTCTTTAATTCTTTCTATTTTATCATCAGCATCATCATCAGAATATAGCAGTCAAGTGCAATTACTCGTTATTTAACATGATCTACGGCTACTCTCATCCTCCAGCCAATTACAGTTAGGTACCTACTAGGCTGTTTCCTACTAACGTAAAACAAAAAGTCAGTGTTCCTACCAACATGTTGCCTCGTGGACCGCGACCCTAACAGTAGTGAATCTCATATGCACATCACATGCAGATCTTTTGTGCGGACACACAATGGCCATCAGAAGCAAACTTTTTAGCTTGTTTTATATGAAAACAAAACGCCATTGTTCGTAGCTTTATTTTTTTTAAATTTTTTGTGTTTAAATTGTACTCGCGTTGTTTTGTTTGTCGTTTAGTTTACGCGAATTTTCATTTAGATTAATGAGCAATAGGTAACAAGTTACAAAATGTAAGTACCATTTTTTTTACTGGCCTGTACCCGTTCTGTTACTGTTCAGTCAGGGATCAACTATTAATATATGTATGCACCTATGTCTTTTGCTATTATATTTGCTTTTCGTCGGCGGTGAGACAGGTGTCTTAAATATAATATTATCAAATCTGATGACAGTTCATTTCACTTCTTTTTATTTTGGTCAGCCAGCTACGAAAATGTTACAGCGTTTCTTTTAACACTATATTTTACCATCCATGTACAAAAATATTTCCCATGCAGCACGCTGTCAATATTTAATATTGCCTACGGTTTTCATTAACTACTGAACCCCTAACAGAACAAAGTAACAAGAACATTACCAATATGACGCAATATAAAGTTGGTTAATAACGCTATTTGTGGTTGATATGAACACGTTGCGAGATTGCTTTAGCGAATAAAATTTGATATGTGGTGAAACACAGTATGATTCGTTGTATTAACTGCTGTTATTTAAAATGTGGGTTATATTACATTTTTTACGGTCTGTGGTTATAATCATTTTATTATAATTGATTAGGGGTCGAATGCAGGTTTTAAAATAGTCATGGGTAATGTTAAAGCTTAATTCTTCTGATCCCACTGACTATACTACTACTATACTAAATAATTCTCTTGACGCACTAATTAAATGGCTAGACGAAAATAATTAAAATATTAATTTTGGTAAGACAAAAATAATGCACTTTGGACAACGTACTCCCGGCGAAACTAATCTCAACATCCATTACAAAAATGACAAAATTGAGGAAGCAGATGATACCAAATCTTTAGGGTTGCAAATAGATTGCAACTTAAATTGGAAAGCACATATAAAGAGCCTGTGTAAAAAATTTAATTCATCCGCATATGTATTATATAGACTATCCTCCATAGTAGATGTCAAAACACTTCTAACGGCTTACTACGGAATAGTTAAATTGCACTTGCGCGAACGTTTTAAATTACGAGAATTGGCCTTCTGTTATAAATGATTGATTCACATAGAATCGTTTCAATGTCTTCTAATCAGGCAGCTCGTTGGCACATCCCAATCTTTATTGGGAAATGGGCGGTCGTTCGAAAATAATATCACTTTTCTGTCTAGGTAACTGAAACGAAAAAGTTTCCCCGCAGTACACTACCACCGCATTATATTTTCCGTCAAGATTTTAAACTAAAATCAGGCACAAGCTCAGCACTATTTCAAGTATTGCTAAGAAGACTCAAGGAGAATGAATCTGCCACAACAACACCCCCCACAAATTTCACAAAAATCAACCCTATGTCTCAAAAAATAAAGATTACTGTGACTGCTATGATATTTTTGCCACTTATCTTAAAACACTTCTGAATGCAAATAAACCGCAATCTAGATGCATTCAAGAAAAATTCGCAGATTTTTGTGTCAAAGATAGTTTTCAGTTTAAAGTAGACGAAGGAAAGTTTTAAGTAGTCACTAACTTTGCTTACAAATTGCTTTCCTAATCTTCTCTATGCAAGAGTTTTCCCTACCTTGCATTCTACGAAAACATTCTGTATGTGTATTTGTATGAACATTGTAAGTTTAGGAAAAGTGTTAACAGTAGTAAAGCTCATTGTATAAGAGTTTGTCCGGGGTAGGTACTAGCTGTACATAATTCTGTCGCAAAATAGCATTGCTGTGCAAGAGATGGTGTTTGATAAATTAATACAGGCGTAGGTTCGAGGGTTTTCAACTTAGTTTCTGGGAAAAACATTGCTTTCTGTTAGTGTGAATGATATTTAAGTTATTGTTAATTTCTAACTTAGTTACTTACTGGTAACATATAGGAGTCTGGAATTGTGCTCAGTTGAAAATGATGTAGTTAATAATTATATCACACCTAAAACAGTGGAAAATTTGCATTAACCCAATAGCTTTTAGAAGCACGAAATCGAGAAAATTCTACCAACTTGAAATAATATTTCTGTAGGTACTAGTTTCCTCTTCTCAAAATATACCATAAATATTTCCTTTCTTCCTCAAAATAACCCAATAAAACTAATTCAATACCCAAAATGCCCTCACAAAATTAGTAATAATACAAAAAGGGAATACCACTAAGCGTTTTTACCCTAAAAATATAAACAAATTCGATGTGATGTAAGTAAACAGACTGCCATTATGGTGGCTATTCCGTACACCTGTTCAATGTAGAGTGAAACAAGTCGACGGAATTTTAAGCGGAAAGGGGGGGGGGATATCTAAAGGAAAAAAAGAAAGTAAATGAATTTATTACGACTCGTAGAGGAAGATCACAAAATAAACTAAACACAGTAAAATAAAAATCCAAGTTATATAAAAAAAAGTAACAAAAGGAAAATTAAATCGAAAGTTCTATACGAGGTCAAAAGGCTCCTATCTCAGCATGATGCTGCAATATTTAAAAAATATATATCTGAAGCCACACGGCTGAGATACTGATAGGTAATTGACCCTTTGTGAATATGTATTAGGAAATTTGGGATTTGTTATGTAGGTTTGTATTTTCGAGGAATTACTTAGTCTTTGAACATAAATAACTCAAACGGATTATTGCAAAAGGTTTGGTCCCATCTTTTGCTTTGCCTTTTTCTAAATAAGCTGGGCTCGGTAAAATCTAGTCTCATTAGGGTTTAATATCAAAACTACAGCCAAGAGCAAGTTATAATCGCTTTCAAAGCATTTCTTATTTCCACAACAACTATGAATATACCAATCCAATACATTTTTGACTTTCTTATCATCGTTATCGCTGTTAGAATGTCACTTTGTCTAGGACTTCTGACCTTCGCAACCCAATTAAACATCAATTCCAAAAAAAAATGGTTTGATTCTACTACAGATTAACTAGCTTTCTTAAGCTAAGAAGAGTTCTTTTGTGTAGATAAAGGTCAACAGTTCACGGGTAGTTAAAAGCTAGCCTTGATCACAACTCAGCAAACAATTTTTTGATCACAGTATATAGCTATTGACACATTAAAAGATGCTTTGATGTAACTAACTTATGAAATTGTGAGATAATTAAGTGAAACTGATAACAAGATAAAAATACCAGCCAATAGTGCAAATTGGGTAGATATCTACGAGTAATTAGCACTATAGGCTGGTATTTTGGTCTCTAATCTTTTAGAATCACAGAAAATAAGTACTAGTGTAAAATTTGTTATAAGGTTGTTATTATTTTGGCATAGTAAAGATTATGGTTATGAATGTGATCTGCTAAGGCCTCTTCTAACAAAGAGATGGCACGAGCATTAATCACCAAGCTTTCTTATAGCGGATTGGCGATTTCAGACTTATATTAATTATAAAAACTATTTTATTTTTACTGTTTACACAATGTAGGTCAAGCTGTGAAAGCTCAAAATACGAATTTCTTATTGAAGTCGGTTCTACTCTAAAATAATTGCATTTTCATGCATACATGGCGCCAGTAGCATTGCTAGCTACTAAAAGAATATGAGTGTGCTTGCAGTGGGTACTTACCATTTAAAAGTAAATAAAAAGGAGTTTAAAGTAGTAAAGTTTTAGTTTTTTGTATGATTTCAGTTCCTTAAAGCTTTTATTTTCTTATTTCGCCAGATAACATACCCATGGGTAGTCAAATTATGGAACCGCCCATTTTGCAACATCCTTGGTTTTTTTATTTTTTTTTTATAATTGTAATGCATATGATTGTCCCATATCCTTGATTATATACCTCTACATATTTTGTCGTCTGTCCATTAGTGTGCAACTTGAGAAACACGATTTACGTGAGTTTTTATTTATAGTTAGGTATTTAACGTAATTATAAGTTTCTGGGAGCGGAACCATGGACGCAGCAAATCATTTTACTTCCATGTTTATCAAAGTTTATTCATTAAACTAAATGCTTTTCAAATACAACAATTTTGCAAAACAACATAATATGATAACAACCTAAAATGAAAACCCTTTTGCACGAAGCAGAAACCACTTATTTTTTCCTTTTTTTTTCAGGATGGGATATCATCAAATTGGGGGTAATTTCCAAAAGGTAGTGTTTGTATCGAGAAGAACGGGGAAGAAACTCCACAGTTACTCTTTTAAAATGTTTTACAAGGTTTTGTATACATAATATAATTATATGTGAAGACGATGTACCTAGAATAAAATAAGTCTACCACAAAAAAATAAAAATAATTAAAAATGAAGCAATTACAGGTAAATCAATTATGTGATAGATACATGGTGCTCACATATTTACAAATATTGTAAAAGTAGATATGGTATCGTGAAAAGCTTAAGTGAAGAATATAACCAAGGGAAAGGTGTCTAGGCTGAGAAAAGGGATTAATAAGGGGGTATTTAGTCTCAATGACCCAAAGCGAATGGACCGCGGGCTATTCGACAGTAACCAAAAATCGTCTACGTTCGGACCTAGGGGACAGAAAAAGTTGAACATCACCATCAGTGGGTGTATTTTCTGGTGTAAAATAAAATATATAGGGTGTTTGGAAGCTGGATACAAAGCCATAAGGGGGTGATAGTTCTCGGTTAAAGTTTGTATGTTATTTTCGATTAAATATGTAGTTAAAAATAAAAAAAACATACTTCGTCTAAGACACGTAAGGCTCAAAATGCTGTAAATGATGTCAACTATCACTCCCTTAAAGCTTTGCATTTAGCTTCCAAACACGCTGTATATAAATAAATCAAGATTCTGCAGTGATATCTCGACATCCGATTCTCTACCTTACACATCTATTTTGCAGGCGCCTTGTAAATGTTATAAACACAGTCAACAAATAACTGTGTTAAGCACTTAATTAAGGTAAATTTTTACTTGCACCATATTATTTTTCCGACTACATTATTGCCAACATTTGGGAAGAAAATTAGGGTTTGAAAAGGTGAGGTGCGCCCGCCCTGAGAGAAAGGAATTCATGCAGCTGGTGGGTATCACACGTTTCGCTTGCCGATACGCTGTTACCACTCTAAGACTCGTCCGTAGTGGCCAGTCCACTGCCAGTTCAGCTAGCTTTATCAGTAACTCCGTTTCTTTTCCGGATAATTACATTTAATTTCCTTGAATAATTAATTACCCATTATAACAAAGGCTTTGTAGATAGTTCCACTTAGTCCAAATCCTATGAAGCTCGAGATTACAGCGTAACAATCCCAGCACAGTCAGAATAAGTAATCTTGTTATCTCTATACCTACTATGTTTCATTTGGTATTCCCTTGGCTCCAATGCCCGCACAATTCGTGTTTCTCGAGTAATTAACTGCGAATTTTCTTTAAGTAATAATTGTTAGTGAGATGAGGGTGGTTTCTTTGAAGTTTTGGTATTGTGAAGATGATAGGCAGATATATGAAGCTACTTTGGATGTTGCAAGACTACTGTTAGTAGGATTTGCGTCAAGAATGTTGTTTTTTCCATTGTTTATGCGAATGAGAGTAGTAAAACCGGGTGAATGATAATGATATTAAAAAAAACGTAGAGGCCTATGCAATAATCTGAGCCTGAAAATAGATAACTTAATGAAAATGTTTCGTAAAAATTACGACAAGATTGGGTCTGTTTCACCAGCTCTTAATAATTTTAGGTAAGTTTCCAGATCATAAAGTACCAAAGCATGTGTAATATTTCTGCGCAAATCGGTAATCGCTAAGACACTTTCTAATATGAGGTATTCGTTCTTCTACGTAAAGCAAATAAATAGTTTTATGTAAGTTTTTGAATAACCAAATAGTTTGTCGAGAATGCGAAACCCAACCCGTCTTTATTGATAAAAAATCAAAAATCCACGTGTTAAAACAACAACAACATACATACAACACGAACGAACGAACTAATAACATGTAAATTAAATATGGACTCACTTTGATTAAATCCTAAAACACGGCAACGATTTATAGTTATTTACTTATTAATATCGAAACTTTCAAACTTTAACATCAAAATATTTGTCAAAATCCAACACCTAAGCATACATAATTATTATTATGTTCATTTTACTTATGTATGTCGACCAGGGGGCCTAAAAAGGCCACTTTGGCCGAATCATAAAATGATAACATTATGAATCATATTGGACAGTTAAGTTAATCATACCAGACCGGAATAACTCGTATCAAATCCCATTGGTGAAGGATTTTTCAGTTCTTTTTTTTGTCTTTGCTAAAATACCAATCAATCCAATCCAAATCCAATCCTTTGATTATACCTACGTAGTGCAGGGAAAAAAAGAAATTACGAACTGTTTTCGCCATATTATGTTTCATAATGTTATCCCTTTATGATTCTGCCAAAGTGCCCTTTTTAGGCCCCCTGGTCAACCTACAATATTCTGTTGAGAGTTTGATTTTCAGGTCGAGGAGTGTTATTGGGATTTCCCATAAGATTTGTTCCGCAATCTGATTTTTATTCTCAACTGATTGCAATAGGATCTCCTGTTACATATGAAACTTGACCATAACTTGCGAAATAAATGTGGGTTTTCAAAATACCTCTACCCACATTCAGTGATTACAGGCGTTATGTTATATTTACATAATAACGAAGAGCTTTTAAACTTCTTCATCAAATATTTGTCAAAATCAAATTCCTGTACATACATAGCCACATAATTATATAAATCTGTTCAAAGTCAGAATTCAAAGTGTGCCGGGATCGCAGGTAGAATAAATTAATGCAGAGACACCGTGCACATGTGTTGTATGTTGGAGTAGGTAACATGGAACTGATGTCACAGTTTAATTTCGTATTGGGGCAACATTTTGTGAAAGTAGAAGGGTGGAAGTTTGTTTTCATTGAAATATTGTTTTGTTTTGAATTAAAGTCTTACTGTAAAGGTTGATCATAGAAAAAAATAAAGAGTGCAGTCAATTTTATGTTTTTTTTTTTTAATTTGGGATTAGTTCAGGTTTACTTACAGAGTTGTTAAGTTTAGAGTTGTGTTTAGTGGATGAAACAGGATCAATGAACCAACACCTACCTAAATGCACCAAAGTATCATCCTAGTTCTTAATTGTCTCATAGCAGAAAGGAGTGGCCTACTAAAGAGAAGAAACAAGAGTTGACTGATGGTTAGCCCTTTCAGACGATAAAATCTAAAACAATTTCCACACAATAATTGCTACGGCCATAAACATTCCACTATAAATTCTACACTAGTTATCGCCAGGTTTCAAACTCCCAGTCTCTTTCTCCAAACCCTTAACCCTAAAACTACTAGTCATACATTTAAGATAAAATTACCTCCTTTTATTTTCTGACATCCATTAGGTTCCATCACAGCCTCCATATTGTATCTTTAAAATCTGCATGTCGTTACGAGCCGTGTCTCGACTCATCCATAATTCACATAATGAGGACAAGCAGGACACTGTGGAGACGAAATAAGTTATTCACCGAGCTAGTTGTTTAGATATAGGTGATCATGATGGCCGTAATGTAGGGAGTGAGAGAGAGAAGAATAGGTTTAGAGAAAAGTAATTGCGTAACACACTATCAGTAGCAATGGGTTTCATTTTGACAGTTCGACAACATTCATTGCGTTATTTACGTTGTTGAGCAGACACATTTTTCGAACATATGGAGCAATGGATTAACAATATCCTTCAAAAGGATTCAAATTGAGATTGATAGTGTGTTATCCCCTTCGGGTATATACGTACTCTGGTAAGGAAACGCACTAGAGATCAACACAACAAACTATGGATGGACCAAGGCGATTGCAGGCAGGCTAGGGAAGCACTTCCCACATTGGATGGCCGCCTCACGAAACAAGTTCTCCGTCTAACTAAACAAAAGCTGCGTATAGTTTCTGCAGCTTTAACTGGCCACGGGTCATTCAATAAACACCTCTTTGTCATAGGAGTAACAGACAGTCCGCTGTGCAGGGCCTGTATGGAGGACGACGAGACAGCGGCACATTTGCTTCTAAACTGCCCGGTGGTCGCCACGTACAGGGCAAAGTACTTCGGTAACCCAGGTACCCTACATGAGACGGTCAGTAACATCAAGGCGTTGCTGGCCTTCCTTGAGGAGCTGGGGTGGATCGAATGATCGATTTTCCCACACGTACGCAAAATACGCGTATTGACGTGGAGTTGCGGGCAACAGCCCGTTTTACCTATTTTACCTATAGTGTGTTACGTATTTAGGGTGCAGGTTGTAATTTGAGATGGGCTATTTTTGGAATTGTGAAAAGGAAAGAAAGACAGACGATGAACAAAGAAGAAGAAAGTTTAAATTTAAGAAGAGCTGCAAGAAAGTATGAAGCAGTAGATGAACTTGTGGAGAAATGATTATTCTTATTTTAAAAGGTCGAAATTTTGTGAAGTGGAATTAAATTTCGAACGGAATTAAAATTTGAAGGTAGCGATAGAATAAACAGCAATAATGTAAATATAATTTAAAAAGAGTGTCCATGGAGTTTCTTGCCCGTTCTTCTCCATAGGTACCTACGCTTTGAAATGGGCAACTATAGCTTCATATTTTCTGACTGACCGACTTCTTGACAATTCAAAAGTGCCTGTAAATGGTTTAATTGAAATAAATGCTTTGAGTTTGAGTTCACTTAGAAAAGTGCAACTATTTGATATTACCGACTCTTAAAAGATTTTCAATTAACTTTAGTTTCTTGATTAATAATCTCCGTCTTAATCCATGGATTGGAATAAAGTTTGATCCACCACCACCACTTAAACCCTATTTTACATGTTCAAGAATGATTGAAAGTGTTGTTTACTTAACGCCAGGATCTTCGAGCGTAGTAGGCATTTAGCGTTACCTCCGTCCTCGCGTGGCAAATGCCGCGAAAGCGCAGTTCGAATGAACTCGCTGAGCTTAATTATCATTATATATTACAACTATATTATAACAAACTAATATTTAGTTTAATTATTAATACTAGAACCTAAACAATATTTACAGACTGATTTTTGAAACTAATACACAAACACGGAAATTAACAATAATATAACGTATATTTCGATCGATTAGCGGGAACGCGGCGAGCCAGCAAAAGCGACACAGGTCCTACCTCGGTAACGCCCGGCGGGCTACTGAAGTGAAGCGCGCAGGCCGCCTTTTTAGATTATATTTTGTTAAGACAATAAAAATCAGTTTTGAAAAAAATTAACCGTAGAATGTTCTACTATACATCATTACCTATTTTTTGATATATTTTTTGCGAGTAAAAGTTAAGTCTACTTCAAATACGACTTGAAAAACGATTAAAAAATTCGCTGTTTTCGATTTGTTTGCGATTTTTTATGATCGAGTGAAGTTGTAAATATCGTGTTTTGAACCATAGAATAATCAAGAATGTTAGTTAAACTATGCCATATATTTTTTTCAGATTAAAACAAAGAATATTTGATTGTTTAATGTTGAATCAAAAATAGGTCGATTCCGAGATTTCCGAGAGTCCTGGCCTTAATTTCCTTTCCAACTGACAGGATCTTTTGAATATTAAAATCGTGGTTACCAAACTCTGGGTGCAAAAGGATATCTCTCAACCCAACAAATAAACTTCAAGGTTCAAGGGCACAACAGATGTTATCGTTTTGAATTTCTCATATAACTTCAGATCCTGCAAAATCCCTAACGGAATCAGGGGTGCTAATGAGCCGAGTTTCTGCGTTAAAATTCGTAAAGAATTTTAAATTATCATTTTGTAATAAGGTCTGTTTCTGAAGCCAATTTGATACCAAAATAACGTTGTGAATTTATAAATAAGCTAAGACAGCTCACACGATTCCTCTATTCCTTTCGAAACAGGAGACAAATCAAAGGCGTTTGTATTGCGGCGGTGCTGCATACATTATTAAGTAGAGCCCTGGCTGGGGGCCTAAAAAGGTCACTTTGGCAGAATCATAAAAGGATAACATTATGAATCATAATGGACAGTTAACTTTTAAGTTAATCGTATCAAATCTCATTGGTGAAAGATTTTTCAGCCAATTTTTTGTCGGCGCTAAAATACCAATCAATCCAATGCAAATCCAATCTCAATCTCTTTGATTACCTATACCTACCGTAGTGCAGCGAAAAACACGGACTGTCGTCGCCATATTATGATTCATAATGTTATCCTTTTATGATTCTGGCAAAGTGGCCTTTTTAGGCCCCCAGATAAACCAACGAATTCGTATAACACCACCAACTAAGCTTTGCTATTCGGAAATTGGTTTCAGAGTAATTGCCACCTTATCTAAACTGAATAAGGTTTACACTAGATCGAACTTTTCTTTATTAGATGCAAATGTAAGAATGTGGACTTCAATTTCGTCTACAATTATTTTGCTGTTAGTAAGCTATTTAATTCTTTCTTATTATAAAGGTATAAGGTTGAAGTTAGTTTGCAAGTTACATATTTTAATGGCATTAATCTCCTTAAGCAAATTTGATGAATTCTCTTGGTGGCAACCAATAAAATTCATCATTCTTGGTGGAATTCATCAAATTTGCTTATAATGTTGATATTTCAAATTGCAAGTCGTTAATGGAGCGAATGTTTATATTGTAAGGATTGTTGGCATTAGGCGCCTTATATATAAAATATAAACGCTGTTTCTTCCGCTTGATCCAATTTCTTATCAACTTGTTTGTGATTGAACTAGGATCTTGTTTGACGGGATACTTTATTTTGTTTTGATGTTTCTCTCAAAAGTTTCACAGAAACCAACATCAGCAGTTGAACGGAACTGTGGGGTTTTAGTGAGGTAAAAATCCCACACCCCCCTGGTTTTATCTCCAAAAACTGGGTGCCTTTTGAAGGTTTCCCCCCGAAAACACAAAAAAGGTATTTTCCTGATTAGGTTTCCTTAAAAAAAAGTTACCTTGGTGATAGTAAACAGATTGAACTTCTGCTGTTAAACATGACATTCTTTTAGTTTTGTTAAAGAATAGAAAACTCAAATATCAAACGATTATCGTCTGTAATTTAATTGATCAAGATCTTATAAGCGCTGCTCCAAATTAGAAAGTATTAAGGATTAAAAGTAAAAAATAGTACATTGTTGCATCGAGCGCAAAGTGATTTATTAATTCTCGAGTGTTATGTTGGTGCCCGAGCGCATGCAAGGGCACTAAATTAACACGAGTGCATTAATTACTCACTTTAGCAAGGTGCGTAAACTACTTTTTTTTCAACTACCTTTCTACCTACCGTGATAAAATATACCTACTACTCAAAATAAAAATTCAAGTTAATATCCCGCGACTTTTGCGGCAAAAGGTTATTAACAATTTTATTTGCAGCTGTTTTTACTTTCTGGATTTGAATTCATATCGCTATCGCTGTCTATTTCTTTTTTTTTACTTTTCTTGCTAAATATATGAAGTACTAGCAACGTCCCGCGGTTTAATCCACATAAGTGTCGATCCCGTGGGAATATGGGGATAAAAACTATCCTATGCCTTCCCCGGGATGCAATCTATCTCTCTGCCAAATTTTATCGAAATCCGTTCAGTGGTTTAGGCGTGAAAAGGTAACATACAGACAGACAGACAGAGTTACTTTCGAATTTATAATATTAGTATGGATCAAAGTTTTACAATAGTACAAAATGCGCGTCATTTATTTTTTTCATTAGTTCGATTGTATTAAGCCGATTTTTATTTTCAGCCAGTATATTTTTGATCTAATGCATACATTTTATATTAAACTTAATTGTAGACATTAAGCCTCTATGTTAAATTTATATCTAAATAAAGAATTAAAAACAGTGCATTAATGAAAAACTGTGCAACCATGAGATTTCATATAACATTTTTGCACTGTTTTGATTCTAAGCAAAATATACACCCTTTGTGATCGGTTTTGTAGTGATTAATGATAACATTACTACATAGTAAAAATAAAAATAACATTCTATCAGTAATAACGATGACGGAAAAGGCAAAAATGTTTGGTACTGACATAATGCTTTTTGGAAGTCGTTGTATAAATTCGAAACGCTTTGAAAGCGATTGCCACTTGTCTAGAAACTGTTGTGAAATAGTGGTCTCGAAAGCTTACCAAAGATTTTATTTTATTCGTAGCAGCCAAATAAATAAATAATTTTCATACACAGACCAAACATTAGAACGTAAAAAATTTGACGTATTTACTAACCCGGCTTCCCTGACTTCCAAACTCTCTCTGAGCCTCTTAGAGTTCTGCGAGCTTAGTACATTATAGTATACTTACCATAAATTCTGGGGTTTAAGTGGGGCTGTAAGCATACACTTATGGGCAGAAACTATGCTGATACTACGTCGTAGCTTTCTAGTTATTGTTGTTGAGCGTCTACGCTGTTTGCTACGCCGTAGCAGCATTGCTATGCCGTAGCGGTATCGCGACGAGAGCTACGAACTTTAGAATTTCCGTTTACTGCTGGTGTTTCACCTTTCCACCATTTTCTTTTACTGTGGGTTAATTCTCGTAATTTTAAGAACGTTCATAGTCAATATAAAAAATATATATTTATAGAGGTTTAACAGAGTGTAAAGTTCACTCATACTCTATAGAAAAGGGAGGATCCTCCGACCAGACGGGTGTTGTGTCTGGCGGGCAACTGCCCGATGATTCATGTCGGGCCGTTGTATATAATTGTATAAATGCGTGGCAAACTCTGCTTGCGAGATGCAGGATTTTGCGTGACGTCAGTATGACGCGTTGTTTGCATGTGGCGTTGTAGATACCACTATATATTTTTTAAGTTTTAAAATATATATACGAAAATATATATTTTTGACATTGAATGTCGCTGAGATGAGATTGCCACTAGAATTTAAATGTTTTTAATTACGGGAATTGGCCTTGTAGTGCCATTACCTTTTTAGATCACCTTTGTAGGAAGATAAGTGTCAGTTTTCACACTAGTAGCAAATGAACTGATGCGTGTGCTTCAAATAGCTTTGAGACATTCAATGTGTCCGCTCCGTTCTTAAAGACGTGACGTCTTTAAGAACGGAGCACTTTCCAGGAGCCTATTCCATTCCTTTTAATTTGCTTTTATAAGTTAAAAGAAACGACTTTATAATAGCAATTAAAAAAATATAAATAAAAAACCTTAAAAAAAGTTCCTCTAGTAGAGGAACTTTTTTTAAAGTTTTACGACGGATCGGTAAATACGCATTAACTTTTATTTTCAAATTGCATTACAAAGATATCAATAATAAAATAAGTCAATGAGAATGGGTTTTTCTGTTGTCTGTCTATTTGCGTGTACAGTAACGGTCCATAAGTGGACTGCCACCAGAAAGTTCATTTTAGCCTGCACGCTAGATCTGCGTCTATCTCTGTGTGTGTGATGTTTTAATGTAGACAGTAACGCGCACACGGTATAACTACGAAAGCGCGATGTTGGTTGGTCAGATGCATGTGTGGTCAACACTAAATAAAGATATACCTACCATATATTATCAACCACAGGGCCTATTTAAAAGTAATGCTAAAATTCGAAGAGATAATTATAAGCAGCGATGGCAGGTTCGCACAAGTGGGTGGATGTTATTGTGTGTGCGTGAAGTGGAGAGGGTTCGAACCTCAGTGCGCGCTTTCAACTCTTTTTGTTCTTTTCGTTTTTGTGTCAGAGTTCAATTATTTATTGTTTCGTTAACATAATGACAATAGGGTATAGAGGGTAACAATAAATTATAATACCTATGTAATTTAATTAAAATAAAGCACAATTTTTCATAGGATCATTTATTGATTTTAATAACAACCTTTAAAACATAAACATACTTATTCCAAACTTTGAAACATAAAATACCGAATTTGTTCATAAATCATTTTTGGTTGATACAAAAATGGGATGTTTTTGGTTTATTGAGGTTACAGCTTAATTTGTTCATTTTCTCAAGGAAAAGAAGATTGAAACTAAACCTCAATCTTACAATTATTCACTTGTTACTATTATATTATGGCCAGTGTATCCCCTGAATTCCACTGATAGCATTTATTTTTTTATTAATATTTAGTGTGATCCGATAATGAAAGTGATATTATCAATGCAGTCAAAAAGGCGTCGACGCATGGAGGCCACAATATTACTGCAAATTTCTGTGCACGTAAACTATCCCACAACTCCATGCAATGAGATTTGAGCTGTTCGAGACATCTTTCGACTCGCACTTCCCAATTTTGCACCATTAAACCCCATACATTTACAAATAGGGTTTAAATCAACCTCGACGTAATTAGAGCTGTTGGCCCGCGTCGGTATAAATGCCAACTCACCCGGCCCTTGAGCACTAATCCACCCCCACATATTCACAGTTTCACACTAATTCTTCCTGACTCCGTATTATTTATAATATTACTGTCAGACCAACGTGTATTGTCTCTGCGCCACAAATGAAGTCTTCCTTTTTGGCACGATTTGAAAGTCTTCTCGTCAGTAAATACAGTGGTCTCCCAATCAAAGTCTAAATATTCGCGAGCAAAACGCAACCGTTCCTCCTTATGCCTATGCGTTAAAAACGGTTTTTTCACTGGTGTTCTATGATGAAGACCTTCGGCATGGAGTGCATGGCGAACAGTGCGCAATGACGTATCAAATTCTTCGCTAAATCGTCTTGTAGGTATGAAACCATGCGTTTCATATTCACCAACCATAAAGCGTCGGCGTTGCTGAGACTGGTCAATAAGTGGCGGCCTACCACTTCTTACACGGCTCTTAAGAATTCCCTCTTCCTCAAATCTCCGCATCCAACGTCTCACAGTATCTCTCTAAAAAAAAGAAATCCTTATTACACATTTTGAAGCGTCACTTATGAGAACAAGTAAAATCAATAACAACAAAATAACTTACACAAAATCCGGTTTCATTGGATATTTCAGATATATTAAACCCATTGTTATACAAGGCTACAATGTTCGCTCTGGTTTCCATATTTATATTTGCTTGCATTTTCAATAAAAATGTTCAAACTCAACACCTCTAATATCAATAACACAAACGCTCATAACTAAGTTCACTAACCAACGTCATACCATTATAACTACAGTCAGTATATTAATTTTGTTTCAAATCTACCCTCAACTTTTATGTGATTAGTTTAAAATACTCGCTGTCTTTTTCTCATTACCATAATTAGAAAAAGACTGCGTGCCGTGATAGGCCTATGATGATGCTCATATACCGCGCTTTTTCTGTTTCGTACGTGATGAAAGAGTGCAATATACAGTTGTGTATGTGTGTGTGAAATGTCTAAATAGAAGAAGGTCTCAAGTGCGACGAGTTACGATGTGATAGTTTTGTAATGCTGCCAGTGCAGTTCTGACCGCTACTATACATAAACTTAAACGAATACAACATGATTTTAAGCAGTGAGCAGATTTTACTTACTTTCATTAGCAAAAGTAACGGTTAATAAAATCATACATTCATTGACTGTTCAATTCAGAACACTTTACACGATACATGTGTCTTGCCTGTGATATTCAATAAAATTAAAGCAACAAATTACTTGCATTGTCTCAACACTGTTAAAACAAGGTAACTTTTATTGTTGCTTCAACTTTTAGGGTACGCCATCAATTAAGTCGTACGTTGTATAAATAGTAGGCTTTACTTTGCAACTTTGGTTGCTAAACTTGCTCACTGCGTGTTAGCGATTTCAAACCTAATGGTTTCCAACATAAAATGTCATGTCCACATGCTGAAAACGAACTTTCATTGATCATCACATCACCCTTTAGATCGTGTTCCAATATATTGATGCAAAGTAATAAAAAGGCTAGATACCTACCACAATCTGTTCAACCAGTCCTAGTTACCCCTTGAAAGAACAGCTGTGCGATTCTGTAACCATCTCACCGTGAAAACTTAGGTGAAGTGAGCGTGGAGTGAGCTGTCAATAGTGTAAATTACTAGTAAAAACAAACTCACTTCACCTGAGTTTTCACGGTGAGATTTTTACAGAATCGACCGGCTGTACCCAATCCCGAACCACTAACAAACTATACACCGTATTCATTACTCTCTCTCCGTATTCATTATTCTATGCAATTAATACGCACTCGAATAGCGAAGCTAATGGACATTTTCAATTCTATTGCGCCCTTTGATAGGAAAGGCAATGAAAATTTCCTTTCAAACGTCAAACGATATGGTAATGTATAAGAAGCACTGCTTTTATATTCGGAGCACGATGCCGATATTTCACGGGTAGATTTGTGGATTCACATAAAAGGGATGGGATTTGTGGAAAAGGATTCAAATTTTTTGTGTTTATTTGTTTTTTTGGTGTCAAGAATATTAGGATACTAAGGTTTTTGTCAAGAGGTGTGTTTGTTTTTTCGCCAAGCAGCTGTACTGTTTGATTTCTAGTGTTCCAAGTTATTATTATTTTTTTTTGTAACAAATAAATTAACAATAAAAACAATATAATATCCTAATAATGCTATATTATCTAAGAACAAGGGATTGACTGTAAAATTATAGCCACTTATACTTTTGACATTGCTTCAGGCCTGCAATCAAACGAAACGTAGTTAGTAATTACAGCTACAGATAAGCGACAATATTTTATTCTATGGTTTTTGAATACCAAACAAAAGCAAATAAGTTGAGAAAATAATTATTCTAAAAGCTAAAATTAACACACATTATTTTGGTAAAAATGTGTAGGTAGTTAATCATTAAGTAAATGCTTGCTTATGTTCTTACAAACTTATTTTATTTTAATTACACGTTTCCCACATTATTATTACAAAACTAACGAAAACTTTGAACATTCAACTAAAAGTAAGTACATTTAGTTTTAATACAAAAGCTGTTTCCTCAAAAATCGCCATTTCAAGCACTTGAGCAGATTGCGGGCGCACTATACCAAAAACTTTCAGTTCCAATTCAGCTTAGTACTGAACTAAACCCAATTTCCATAGCACTAAGATCCTTAATGCCGTAAATTGAAATTCCACGCACTGTCGTGCTGAAATGAGGGATTATGATATTTATTTGCGTCAGTATAAAGGTGGATATTGCGTGGGAATTTTCGGTTTTTGGTATTAAAATGTTGAGGGTTATTGAAAATTATGATTTGATGACAAGATTTTTTAAGGAAAAAGTAAAATTATTAAAAAGTTTTATTACGAAGTACGCATACAAAATTGAATGTTTTATGAATTGTAATGGATGTTTTGCTTATTATATTTTGATGACCTCGTTGGTCTAGTGCTTGCAATTGCGACTGCTGAGTTGAGGTGCCGTATTTGATCCTCGGATTGGACAAAATGTTATTGTGTTATTACATTAGAGTAGCAGCCCGGAGTCAGGAGTAATACCCGGTTGATGGTAATATGATCGTGTACTATCTACAGTGGACTTATAACCATCTATAAAAAGATAGCCAATCCTATAGTACCTGTGTACCTGTTTATGTGTCACCTGGATAGTAAATAATTTTCCATTTATTTTTATTTTCAATTTCTATATGAAATGGTAGTAATGGTCGCAAGTACCTAATTCTACATAGATACACTCAAGTACTTGATCTACATACGATTGAAGTATAATAATAATAAAGATTTATTGTTCAAATACATGATGATGACACGGTTGGCGCAGTGGCTGAGCGATCGACTGCTGCGCTGCGTGTCGCGGGTTCGATTCCCGCACGGAACAAATATTTGTATTGCCTACAGGTAGTTGTTCCGGGTCTGGCTGTTTGTGTATGTGAATTTAAATGTTTGTGAACGCACCCACGATACAGGAGTATATCCTAGTGTGGGGAAACGTTAAAAAAAATAGGACTAGGTATATTAAACTGAAATGACTTCGCAGTCTTAAGTTGAAACATCTTCAAAAGGAGTTGGTGAACTTCTAACAACTTTAACGTCGTTCTAACGTCTTAATATCTCTCATACATTCACCTCACGAATTAATGTGAGTCATGGCAATTAGAACCTTGTCAAAATGTAAATAGAAGTCACACAGATAGGTAAAGTAAATGTAAAATAAATTTTCTACCGTCTTAAATTGTTCGTTATTCAAATAACAACCGCCATTCTTTGATAGCTGTATGAAATAATGGCGCGCCAGATGGACGTAGAATTGACGTAGGTTGGGTGTGAATTACCAAGCAATTGTCACTCAATTATACCTCTAGAGAAAAAACTACCAAATAAACACTAAAAGAACAAGATTAAAAAAGCACATTTCCTTAGTGATGAATGTTGCTAGTTAATCGGTGTACAGCATTTAGAAATTCATTGAAGCCAGCTCGGTTCCTCCGCGGGGAGCGATGTAATCAGTGCGCTGATTACATATTGTAATTATCTAACGTGGTTTGTGTGTATGTGTGTGTGTGTATTCAAGTAGAGTGAGATGTATAGGATGGTTCATTGAAGTGACTTTTAGTGAGTAATTTGTGGAAAAATCTAAACTACTATTTTTGTTGGCGAAAGGACGTTCTATTCATTTAATAAAGTACTAGATAGAGATTGTTACATATGCATACCTTGTTCTGTGACAGAAACGACGTTTTATAAAGCAGTTATCTATGTGCTATAGTATCATGGCAAACCCAAAGGCCTAGGCAGTAGTAATAGATAATACGGGCTGGTGTCCGCAATTCCACGTCAATGCGCGTATTTTGTGTTCTAGGCAGTAGTATAATAACTGTCACTTACGTTAATTCATAATCCACTATCGATATGTGACTAACAGGTGAATGATATATTTCAATAATGAGTGTATGTTAGTTAGAACTCATCCATGAATTTACTACAGATTTACACATGGGAGACGTTGCCGGAATTGAGGAAAAGAGTCTTCCCATAATTATTTTTATACCAGCTGCTGCCAATGGTTTCACTTACCTCTTGGGGAAACTTCTTCATGAACCCTAGCAAGAATTATTCTATATTTTAACTGAGACCATAATCTATCTTTTTGCTAAATTTTATAATTTTTTTTAGTAACAAATATTATTACAAATGCAAATACATATTATTACAAATGTTCACATTCATTTGTAGTAGAGGTTTTTTGCTTATTGCGACATGAAACGATGGGTACAACTCTGAGTGGGGTATTTTGAAATGCAATAATGTTACATTATGTCTGCTTTCATCCGGACATTTATGGAGTATGTTATAAATATTTATGATTTTTTATTACCGCTCATTGGCCTAATGGTAGCGTTGGAAGAGTGTTTGTGAAAGGACCTTCATTCGATCCTTAGATTGCGGTTGGTTTGTTTGGGGTTTGCAAATAACCTTAAATGAAAAAAAGAGTTTGTCAATTATACTTTCAAATGGCAGGTATAATCACCTCAAAGGCAGAACTTCTCAATGAAAAGAAAAAAAAAATCAACCATTCAGAATCTTTGCCCGAACTACACATTTCTTATATTTCAAACAAAATGACCCACACAAGTGCTTCTATTCCCCTAATTACTAAGATAACAAAATGGCCGAAGCTAGCAGTTTTCCCAACCATATACTATCACATTAAATTCTTGCAACCCTCAACGTTTCGCGTTTGGCCGCAAGCCAAATAGCATTGGTTTTTAAATTTTTAAGTCATCAGAGGTGAAACTCGGTGAATTGATGGCAAGATTAATATTTTATTCGTGTGTTCGCATCCCAATTTTTGGGGAGAATTCTATTTGTTCCATTTGAATTTTAGAGCAAGTTCAAATATTTTGGTTTTAACAACATCGCTGCGTGAGAGATTGGATAGGCTACAAAATGTCTAAAAATCTAGTTTATAGTAGACCTTTTCCAATCAGAGCGCATTTTTTTAAATCACAAAATAATCCATAGTTATTAAAGTGTTAAAATAATGAGAAAATAATTAATATGCGATAAGGAACTAATTTTTGAATTCATGTCATTTATAATTGCAACTCTTCGTGCGGTCCAAAATTATGGCTTAGGTACTTGTTTTTCTTGTTAAAAGAAAAAAAAAGTTATTTTACTCTATGACAAAACCTTTTTTGTTACTTTTGGTAAAGAAGCTATTTTTTTCAGATACATGTCACCTATAAAATATCGATGCTAAGTTGCCAAGTTTTAAGAAAAACTTTTAAGAAAACACTTCTGTTTTTCGAACGAAGCAGTTGGCTTTCCCAAGATATCCTCAATTTCACTTTATGTACTTGTTTTTACGGTTAATTTATTTTCAACTCGAACTTGGCTTTCTTACAGAAACATTTTTGATTTAGAGGTTTTATTCTTTTAGAACTAAGAAATTTTATTGATTATAGAAATGTCTGGGATTCTTGATCGTACTGGACTACAGAAATCTCTCCTTTGAAAAACTGGCGCGATGTTATGTTTATTTAAACCATATCTATAGGATCACGGTTTGTTAACACAACTAATTACAAATAAATATCCCGGAAAATATTCACGAAACGAGTTTACATCAATCTAACAAATGTTTAGTTTAAAATTTGCCTTATAATAAACTATACAAAGCCTTGCAAAAATATTTGCACGCAAAAACATTCCGAGTAAAGAAATTAACAAAAAAATCGCGCTCAGTAGATTGTAGGCGACCGAATCTAGTATTCAGTGCAATATAAAAAAGGCTTTTGTGCACCGAAAAAGTGGGTCATCCTATTCCTTTATTACACTTCCATGCGTGGAAATACGGATCGTTATTAAAATATTTTTGAATGGGATTAGTTTCCCATTTGTTTGCGCTTGCTTGTGTGGTAATAAAATATTGAATTCAAGCATATTGATTATTTGCAGAAAAACAGAATGTATGATTTAGTTCGGAGATTTTTCTTGTAGATTATTCTTCTCCTCACACGTTAGCATGTATATCTGTCATGGTGTGAACAGATTTGTCTGTTAGGTAGAGCGGCGTGATGTGGAGAAATATCGTTTGATATTTTTTTGGGTTTATTTCATATACTTTTATCATTATCTCATTGTTATAATCTTAGTTACTGACTTTGTTCCTGCCTAGATAGTACCACTTTATTCTATTTCAATCTTTACCTATATTTTGTTAATCACGCGACCATATTCTATACCTCTCTTTTTCTTAATGCTTCCTTATTTTACCCTGCTAGGGCTTATGAAAGTACTAAAAAATCTTGATATCTCTTCAAAACATGGAATGCATTTCATTCCGCTAAAAAGCCAAAGTATCAGGACATAATAAACGCGAGGCGACTATTTCTGTCCCACACTGTATGTCAAGCTTGTTGACCATCCATTTGGTGTTGCACAGTTTCCAATTAGTGGCGCGGCTTTGTGTCCTGTGTGATTGTCACCTTAATACTACATTCGTGAATGTTATGCGCCTGTTGTGTTCCGGGTGCATGTAGGCGATAGAATGGAGTGGCTGGGAAATTGCATGCGCAATCGAATGGGTGGAAAGTTTAAAGGTTTTAAGATTCATGGAAAGTGACATTTTGTACAAAATGCAAATGAATATGAATTTCAGTGCTATCAGCATTTTTTATCAGACTTTGTCATGCTTTTTTCATTGCAGAATAAAAAAAAAATTGTATCGATTATTTCTCTTTGCTGTTACCGGTAATTCAAGTAGATACCTATAATTAACTTTTCGTATCCTAATTAGAAACTAATTCAGTACAAACATGTAGGATTTGTTTAATGTTTCAAAAATATTGCTGAACGTAATTTTTAAACTATCACTTTGATTAGCAGGTGCACTATTTCTAACACTATTTCGATTCGGTTGGGTTTAGGTATAATCTTAGTAAATAAGTACGACTTTTAATGCCCGGTTTCCATCTGTTACATTTTTTCTGGAGCATAACAAAGGCCTCCACAAGTATCAACTACCTGCTTGTTAATCTTTTAACCAGAAAATATATTAGGCGCGCTACACACTTGTACTTACAAATCGGCACGATTCGGCACAACCAGGCGGCAAAATCGAAACTATGAACCTAAATGAAAAGCCGCTCGGCTCAGCTCGAATTGTGCGAGTCAACCCGACCGAGGGTAGATGCCAAACGGAGTTTGCCGTTCGGCAAAAGACAAATGAAAGCTAAATATGTATAGTAATTTCTTTTGGACGGCAATATGTAAAAAAATACCGCCGAATCTTTTTTTTTTATTCGAAATGGGTTTCCTCTTGACTCTAATCTAGGTCAGAGATAACACAGACAAAGTCTACGATGGAGCGAGCTTACCTAGAAGAAGCCTGTTCACTCTTACTTTGAAGAGATTCGGGTTGTATTCACTCGGAAACACAAACGCAGGTAGAGAGTTCCACTCTTTTGCTGTGCGCATTATAAAGGACATTTGAAAATGCTTAGTGCGAATTGGTGGAATAGCAACTAGGCAGGAATGGTAACTTGCAGTGCGTCTGGATATCCGAAGGTAGAAGAGGGCCGGTGGAATGAGGTCGTGGAGTTCTTAGGCACACTCACCGAAGCTCACTCACTCTCTAATGCGGTGACCTAACAAGTGTGTAGCACCCCTCACTATTTTGGACACAGGTTTAACCCGATATGACGACGTTCTAGTTACTATGTTAAGCTCTAAACCAAGATGGCCTGCTACTTGCATTGTGATTACAACAATGCATAGATGATGACGTGATGGCACCACGCAGGATACCATCGTAATCTACATTACAATGGAGCAAGATGGAGAAGGGAAATTATAATCAGAGTGTAGGTTAGTAGATTTAGATTTGATTATCTTGGACGTGGACTATAGAAGCATGAAATAGGCTGAAATATACTGGTATGTTGACAAAGTATAAAATAAATGCAGGTATTTTCTATCACTGTATATTGGCGACCGCTCCTTAACTTGGCAATTTCACTTTAAAAACACATGGATGAAACAAACGTTATTCTCTATCATGAAGATTAAGTGAATAGACTAAATTAGAATTTAAGAGAAAATATTCAATATAGGTATCCCAAGTATCTACTTATTTTCGAAAGACCTTACAAACACAAAATTTCTACTCCTTTTTATGTTATTTCTCAAAAAAGTAGTCTAAAATTTACCCAACACGTTATTTGTGAGCTTGTTTCATAGTAAAAACAAATCAGCGGAGCTTCAGCTAAGCTCAACCTGCTGGCGGGAATTCATTCCGCTGTGAACGCTTGACCGCGCTGGCTAGAAAACATGGTGCTACAGCGGGAGCTGCGTTTAGATATGGGTGGGGTGAGTCGCGAGGAGAGTGGAGGTAAACATAGAACACATAACGTAATTTTTCATCGTACTTACATACGCCAGCACATCAAGCTACTACAATATGTCAAATTTCTTTAATAGATTTTGAACTTTATCGCTATTAGCATTACGTTCAAGGTTGATTGGGAAAATTTGACAGTTTCGGGCAGCTTGATGTGCTGGTGTCTGTATATTAGTTATTATGGATCCACCGAGGGCGAGTAAGTGACTTGTGTTGTGTAGCTGCTGGTTTTTTTTTTTTCAGGATGGGCAATCATCAAATGACCCCTCCCGCTCTGGGTGGAGCGGAAGGGAGTGTCAGACTCTTACTGACTAAAACCCACCAGTGTTGCTTCCTTAGCCCTTTATGTTCCGGGCCAGCGGTAACCCTTTCGGACAATCCCGCTGACCCGGTAGGCTTCGGCCCTGACGGGCCCCTTCCCTTGGTGCTGACATCTCTTTGAGGTGCGCGTGGAACACGTACGCGCCATCCGGTACGGCTGCTGGCTTAAATGCTGGCTAAAAGAAAAACCCCTGATAACTTAAAGGACACATAACTTTTAGACGTTACTAAGTAGTGAGTATTCGGCGGTTACCAGTTCAAATGCAAACTTCCCTAAGGTAAAAATTACGGGAATCATTGGTGCAAGTGGACCAACTAACTTTTGTCTATGTCCCGCTAAAACATAATTTCATAAACTTTGAATAACATATTAGTTTAATTTGAACAATAGTATTCAAATAACAAGAAGTCGTTTAGAAAAAGGTTACCTTATTCCACCCCGAATTCTTAAAAAAAAAACACTGGCACTCCGGTAGTGCCGACAGAAGTGAAAACTTGAACAATTACGAGTGTATTTTGTGAATCGTCTTATAAACAAAACACGCGTGTTAAGGTGTGTTCCTTATTTTATAGGGTTTTTTGCAAATCAGGTATGATGACCAAAGTGACTGGTTTATTCTTCTCGTGAAAGGAATTTATTCAGATTTGCTCGTCGTCAGTTATATATCCGTGGTTCAGCGCCATCTCGTCGTTGTTGGATGAACTACGTAGTTAGTACGCGAGGCCTACGTAGTTAGTACGCGAGGCCCTCGTAGTTCTTCCCGATGTGCATAGATGGCGCTGTCCTCAACAACGCGCTCGTCGTTGTTGGATGAACTACGTAGTTAGTACGCGAGGCCCTCGTAGTTCTTCCCGATGTGCATAGATGGCGCTGTCTTACGTTTTACGTCTTACGAATTTTCGATCAGGGTCACGTGACCTGACGCGAATTTAGAAGTTTTTACCCATTCCAAAAAAAGTACACAGCGCCGCTAAAGAAGTTTTCACTTCAAAAATACCTCTGTTTACCTCGATCTAAAGACGCTCTTCAAAATCACATTTCAGGAAATATGCTTCTACATCAAAACCTATCGGGTTTCATAATTCAAGTATACTCCTTCGTTCAAACATGCACTGGGCGCAAGCCATATCATTGGGAATATCGGTCGGCCCGCATGGCAGCGCCGTGCGATAGCAACCCCAATTCTGTTACCGAAATTACTACGAATTGGTACATACGCTTTTATTTTATTGGACTTGCTAAGTGACGCTACATTTTAGCTATTGCTGGTTCTATTTTTAGCGTAATTTTGCAACAAAACCTCGGTGTATAGCGAGTTTAGTCCTATAGGGAGATGCTAATTACTGGGTTTCCAAACAACGAGATTTTCAGAAATAAAATCATTACTTTTTGTTGTTCTATTATCGTTATCATCATAAAAGCAAACATAATAAGCTTTCCATCCCCTATACTTCTTTCTAGCAGAGGTTCGATACTCAGCCTTACATAATATTCTCTTTGTCTCACAAGGAGATTGTCTAGCGAGATCTAATTAATGTCTTTATTCTTTGTGTGATTACAATTTTCTTCCTTGCTTTTCGTACGTCGTATTTTTAATGCTTTCTAAAAGGAGTTAATTCAGTGATTGTCTTTTGATATTGTGGAGACAGATTGAAAATGGTGTACTATACAGTAATACACCATATTCCATGGATATAAATAGATTAGGATAACAGCATGATAAGCTTAAAATGTTCCTATTGCTAAGTCACAAACATTGCGTATGTGAGGGAGTGGGTTGCAAACCAATACGCGAGCCCAATGCGGGTTGGTAGATACAGTGAATTTTTGGTTTAATGACATATCGGTCGCCTCACAAAGATTTTCTTCACCATTTTGCGTTACCCAAGTATTTAGATTCATCATCATCATAATCAGCCTATAATGTTCCCACTGCTGGGACACAGGCCTCCTCTCGGTGAGAGGGAGTGGGCCGTAATCCACCACGCGGGCCCGGTGCGGGTTGGCAGATGTCACATGTCTTCGAATTTTTGGTTCTAGGACATGCCGGTTTCCTCACGATGTTTTCCTTCACCGTTTTGAGAGCAGTGGTGATGAAATAATTTACACAAAGTAAAGCGCCTGTCTGGGTTTGAACCTACGACCTACAACTCGTAAGTCGCGGCCGTTACCACTTGGCCACCACTGCTCTGCAGTATTTAGATTGTTCTGTGTAAATTACTTCAGTCTGTCGGCCATCGCTGCTTTCCTTAGTCATAAAACAAACAAATTATTTACGAAGTCACGTTTTTAAACCTCTCATATACATAAATAAATACATTTAAATCCTTCTGCTCGTACCCTTATAACACATACGTATTAGGGCGAGCCGTAATAGTGGCTCAGAAGCAGCAGAACGCAGCTGTCCGCAATTTGCATGTATGTAGAATTGCACTATGTATCGGCAGTAAGTGGCGAGTAATTTTAACTGAATAGGACGTAGGGTTTCCTTGGAATTGTATAGAATTATGTCTTTAGTATGTTACGTGCTAAACGCATTTAGTGATTTGTGGTGCAAGCGACCCTAAGCACCTAACTGCCTGGATAGAAGGTAACTTTTATGTTAATTCAGGATATTATCTATTTGTATGCCGCGTTTGAACTTGTTTAGCCATATAATATGTGTGATTTACAAACATATTTATAAACCTACACGTAGTACTTACCTACATCCAGTATTTACGAGTACATATACCACTAAAATATTGGATGTTGAACGAGGGCCAACTTGACCGCAACAACAAAGTATTTAGGGTTATACCGCGGTTAACACCACGTTTGGCAGCCATTGGTGATCACGATGAAATGTTTAGTGTTTATGTTTTTGGTGTAAATATCAAATAAATATAATTTTTAATGTAAATATTTATAAATAAAATACGAGGTATTTTTTGTGACTTATATCGCTCCCCCCACCGAATAATATGGTAATCGATAAATCAAAATTTTACAGGAAAAATAAAAAACTGTTTTATGCGTATATCTCGGCACGGGTAGATCGTAAGGTAGACATTTAAACGTCAAAACAAAGCTAATTTTTTTACAATCTAATTTATATTATGATTTTTTTGTAATCACTACATAGTATAAAACAAAGTCGCTTTCTCTGTCCCTATGTCCCTTTGTATGCTTAAATCTTTGAAACTACGCAACAGATTTTGATGCGGTTTTTTTTAATAGATAGAGTGATTCAAGAGGAAGGTTTATATGTATAATAACATCCATTAAATAGTGGAGAAGTACTGTTATTTTTGAGGTTTATAATGTGATGTCGTAAATAATTACATTTTTTCCGCTTACATTGCAAACGCAGGCTGAACCCTACGAGTTTTATCAAAATAATGTACTAAGTATTGTACACATTGAAAAGGTCTACAGAAAAGTCCGTGATGGTATATGTCTATCTCTTATGGATAACCCACAATAATTTTTTTTTGTCATTTACTTTCTACGACAAATAATGGCTAATTTTCGAAGCGATTTTAACCAATACAGCATTAATCCTTAACCAATTAAATACCTTGAATACATTGTTCATTTAATATAGATCTATATGGCCCTTTACACCGTATGATTTAAGTGAATATTTTCGAAGATATTACAGATTTAAAAATTGCGGGACGTAGCGTTTGCGGCGGTACCGGCCGGCCGCCCGGTGCGGCCGGTACGGCGCGATATACAACGTTCACAGTTTTTCTGTAGTGTAATGCTGATAAGCATTGCACCCGTGCGAAGCCGGGGCGGGTCGCTAGTACTTTAATAAAATTAAGTTATTCACAAAAATAATGTTACTGAAATTAAATGGCAAAAGTATAGTATGCAACGCATCATTACCATATTATTCGCGTGTAAACGCAACAATATCGTAGTCAATATTAATGCATTATAGTATTATTCGTTGTAATACAGTGTCAAAAAACCTAACGGCAATATGATATTACGATATTATTCGTGTGAAATCCAAGCGATAGTGTGTAATGTAATATTACATTACAGTAATATTCGTCGATGTGTGGTGTCAAAAGATTAACAGTAATATAATGTTGCAAATACATGTTTTATTAAATAATCCAGTACTTATTATTTGATTTGGCAGAAAAATAACAATAATAGAGGAAGTTGATATTAATACTGGATAATTTATAATAGCGTTTTATTAAAATTTATGAAATAAAACAAAGGTTTTATTATTTATCATAATCAGTCCTTTTATTTATTAACTAGCTGTGCCCGCGACTTCGTCAGCGTGGAATAGTGACTTTTCGGGCAGCATATTTTGAATTACATATAGGTACATACCGTCGTTTGGGTAGCTAAAAATTTACTTTACAGTAATGCTTCTCTGTATACGATATTTGACGTATGGCCATCGGGCATGAAAGCATACAGGCTCCTAGGATTGCTAACCCGTGACAGAGCCACATACAACTGAGCGTGCGAGAAACAGCTGATACTTAGATCTACACCTACAACTTTCAGCGTCTGACCTTGGGCTTTATTAATTGTCATCGCAAAACATAGGCTGACTGGAAACTGGACTCGTTTAAAACTAAATGGAAAATTGTTTGGAATGAGAGGAATCCGAGGAATGAAAACACTTTTACCTTTTCCACACCTTGTTAAAATCTCTGCTTCTATCTGATTTCTTTGTAAATTGGTCACTTTTAACCTGGTGCCATTGCTAAGTTTTGGGGGGCTTAAATTTCTAAGAAGCATTATCGGTACGCCTACTTTTAATTTTATTTTATATGCTGGTAGTCCAGGAGCATTGAGGGATTCTAAAAATTCTACTGGGTAGCTTGTAGATTTTCCTTCTTCAATGACTCTGTTAATGGAGATATACTCAACATAATCCCCCGGAACATAGCTCAAAATTTCAGCGTTTATTGTTGCTGCTTGGTCGTTTCGTGGCGTCAAAATAGCTCTTTCGCAAAGCCAGAAATTTTCGCAAGTTGGTATTTGCGTTGCGTTTCCATACACAGATGATATGAGGTCTCGCATTGATGAAACTATGTTGCATAGGTTTTCATTAAGAACAAATTTTCCTTGTTCCTGCGGTAACACACCGTTACCAATCTCAAGTAGCAAATCTGAAAATTCTTGAGCATTTTCGTTGCCTCTAATTTGCGCACGCATATTTAATGTCAAATGCAAAGGTATAATGTAATGCCACAGTCGAGAACTCTTTAGGCAGGCTCTAACTTCAACAGCCCTTGTTCCACGTGGTATTACAGGGAGAGTCTGACGAAAATCGCCACAAAAAAGCATAGTAATGCCATCCATGGGTTGATCATTTTGCTTGACATCACGCAACGTTCTGTCTACTGCTTCTACTGCTTTTCGATTGGCCATTGTGGACTCATCCCATATAATAAGGCTACAATCACGAAGAACCTTAGCTTTATCGCTGTTTCTTGAAATATTACAAACAGGGCTTTCTGTGCGGTCTAAATCGATCGGAATTTTGAACATTGTATGGGCAGTTTTCCCACCTGGCAACAATGTGGCTGCTATGCCTGATGAAGCGACAGCAAGCGCGATTTTACCTTGGCTTCGTACCTTCGCCAAAATAACTTTCGTAAGAAATGTTTTACCCGTTCCACCGGGTGCATCCAAATAGCATTTCTTCCAAAGTACTATCAACGCTCACCAGATCAAATATCAAACGCTGTTCATCAGTTAGCCTCGAGAGTGCGCGTCCATGTACGTACTCTGATAGTATACCTTATAAATGTCCGCCGTGATTCTTTAAATTGACATAACTTTTTTATTTATGAACCGATTGACATGAAATAAACACTAAATGTTAAGTGAAGCTTACTACAATATATTAGTGAAAACCGCATCTAAATCGAATAAGCCGTTTCTATTATATTGTAAACAAAAATAATACACAAATATAATTGTTATATACTTTACGTGGAAAAAGGCATGCATTTCTTACGCGAATATAATGGTAATCGTCGCTTACCGAAAAAGTTAACGATTGCATGATCTGTAATAACATGTTATGGTATTATTCGTGCAAAAAGTGTGTTTAGATTTTAAGGGAATAATGTTGTTATGTTCATTACGGTACCATTGAAATTATTGTACTTTTATAAATATACATAGAAAAAATACAAAAAAAAATTACAAGATAATATTAATGCTTTAGACACCGAATATGCAATAAAACGAAAACTGTCGTAGTACCACATTACCATGTTATTCGGTGGGGGGAGCGATATAAAGAACAAGGTTTTGGAATTCAACCCCAAACAGGATTAACAATAAAAAACGAACCCGTAACTAGAATAATGATTGAAATGCCCAACAATTAGGATGGAGTTATGTCCGAACATACATAAAAAAAAATAGAAACTTCAGAATTGAGAACCTCCTCCTTTTTAGAAGTCTGTTAAAAACAGGACAAGGAACATACACATGGAAGAGACACACTCTAAAACACGATAAAAAGTACCCCAAATGCACATCAACAAATTGAACTTAATACTAAACAACATCACGAAACGGATTTTCATATCATACGAATTTAAAGCTGATCCTTTGGAAACCATGGAGTTGCAAAAAGCGTAAAAATTCCCACAGGAATCGCCGCTTGTTACAAGCGGTGGCAAACAATATGAGCGATGCGGCCGCGTGCGTATATCAGTTTAGGTGAGAGGAGCGTTTGTATTGGGTGGGTTCATCATCATCATCATCATCAGCCTATAACGTTCCCACTGCTGGGACACAGGCCTCCTCTCAGTGAGAGGGAGTGGGCCGTAATCCACCACGCGGGCCCAGTGCGAGTTGGTAGATGTCACATGTCTTCGAATTTTTGGTTCTAGGACATGCCGGTTTTGGGTGGGTTACTTGCTTGAAATAGCCTAAAATATATGTATTTTTTTTTAACAGAAAGTATACTCTAATTGCGGTTATGTTGATGTTGTTGAAGTTGTTGCGTTGTTGTTGTTGTTTATATCAACCTCAACAGTGCATCAAAATCTGTAAATGTTCTGTTTACAGACAGCGCAGGATTACCAGCTACTTAAATAATAAACAAGGAACATAAACAACATAAAACAAAAACATAAAATTATGAACATAAAATTTCAATATGAGAGTTACAAAACTCTGTCTTGTGGATTATCTAATATCAACAAGAATAAAGTGATGCTTACTCAGAAATTGTTGTTTACAATTTTATACATAAATACGGAATTTCATAAGCGTTTCGATGAATCGAAATAGAAAATCGAAACGATTAAATAATCAAAAGCACAAAATAAATACTGGAAACAACAATCGAACGATAACCAGCGATACAAAGTTACTTACGAACTTCATATATAAATAAATACCTACGTTAAACTACGATGCCTGTCAAAACAAGCCAGTGGGAATACTAAAGAATATAAAACTAGTCTGCGCAGTCGGCGTTATCTATTACGGATTCGAGTCGACACTGGCGCGAGTTGATTATAGTACCGGAGGATTGAAGACCGGTCGTTGTGACTTGTAGCTCAGTATATGAATACATACGACTTTAAGCTTAGGCTTGGTTGTGCATTTAAATTAGCAAATTGACTTGTAATAGTATTTTGAAAGCATAAGTTTTCACGGGTTAGTTCAGAGGCATGAATTTAAATCACTTTAGGTGAAGTAAGGTGTTGTGTATTTCGGCTAAACGAATTGCCCGCAGTGTTAGTTTCATTGTTTTTGATCTTAATTAGCTTTTTATGTAATAGTTGTGATATTATACTTATTGCCGTTTATCGGTAAATGTGTCGCTACAGGATGCTACGATTAAGTACGGTTTGTCATACGCATTAAGGCTCCTACAAACAGGCGCGACGCGCGATAAAATTGCGCGCAACACAAAGGCACCGCAAGTCTCGCAACGAGCGGTTCCTTTGTGTCGCGCGCGATTATAACGCGTGTCGCACCTGTTTTGCCTTAACGCGTCCTCTTAATACAGTAACTAACTTGACTTCCACGACTTCACTCTACCATTAAGTTTTTTATGTAGATAGTTAGCCACAATTTAGGTTTTAAAGTTTGGCATAGGTACAGCTGCAACAATAACAAGCGTTCAGTGAGTGTGTTGGCGAGATTCCAAAGTGTGGTCACCGGAATAAACGTTCGTATTGAGGTACCTTTTTAAAAGGCATATTATAATACAATATAATGAATTGTAGTAGAAAATGTTTAGTAGTCTTGGCCAGTTAACCTCTCTACTATTATACTAACTGGCTTTTTTTTTGCTAATTGGCTTACCTATGGATAGTTTACAACGACATATGCTATTCTTGTATAGATCGTGTCGATACCAGAGAAGCTACAGACTGTAGTAAACTGTGGCTTTAGTAGTGTATGTGATATTAATGTTTAGGTGTTTGTAAGTGTAGTCTTATTCTCCAGTAGAACTTTACTGGCTGTTGAGAGCAAGAACACGAACACAAAAAATATTGAGTTGGAGGGAAAATATGCGTCACATCCACGCTAAACGGCCATCGTTCACACAACACAACACTGAAAGATCAAAAGAAAAATAACTAAATTACTTATTACTAAATTAGAAAAGTAATAAGGAAAAGATAAAAAATCTGAGAGAAAAGAAAAATTATATAATGGAGTGGGGAAAACAGAAGAAAGAAAATGTTTCTTTTAACTTATTCATCACATTTCACACGTTCTCATATTTTAGTCGTAACAAACTTTGAAAACTGGTTATAAAAAAAATATCAGTATCTCATTATGAACAGTCAGAAGACAAGTGTAATTGAAATTGCAAATGCCAAATGTTAAGTTTGTGGTTTTTGAAGACGTGGACATTATCATTAAAGGAGAAGAATAGTAAAATGTTAAAAGTTTTGAAGTTTTAAAACTTGAAAGCTTTATGTCTGAAAAAGAAATGAAATTGGAAAAATATCTTGATAGTTGAAACACTATAATATATAGTAGCTATACGGTTCCTTTTTCTTCTAAAGTTTAAGTTATATTCAGTTGGATGTCGCAATAAGGCATTGTACAACTTTTTTTCCAGTGTTTTGTGCTAAAATTGGCTCTCAATTGATTACCTATTCAACAATTGAATAGGAAATATATATTTGAGCCGTTTGGGGTTGAAACACTAGGGCCATGGGGCCGAGTGCCTACTTAGTATTTCAAGACATCGCCAAGCGGTTGGTCGACTCTTCACGTAACCAGAGGGCTGGCCTATTTTTTGGCCAAAGAATCAGCATCGCCATACAACGTGGCAATGCTGCCAGACTTTTGGGCACGTTTCTGTTGACAGCGATACGTACGATGACGTTAATTTCTCTTTCCATAGAAGTTTTAAATGCAATTTTTTGGTTCGTGCTACGAATCAGACCATAACCAATTGACAGTGCTACGACCGCGTAGCGGGCGTAGCCGTGACGTCACAGCGGCTACGGCGTAGACACAGCATGGCATAATTTTATTCACATTCTATGCTTCTTGGTTACTAACAGGCTGTTCTATTGTTATATAACATCACGCATGTATACGCCGAAGGGGTAAGCATGTTAGAAAATCAGTTTTTTTTTGTGTTCTCGTATTTAGATATGAATAGTCATCACCATCATAACACAAAAAAAACCTTATTTTCTAAACTCATACTTTAAGTAATTGCGGTCGTTCGTCGCCAAAAAAAAATCAACACCTATTGTTTTTTTTCTTCATTTAATATGCTTGAATATCGATGTCCATCACGTCTGCGGAGTTCGGCTAGCTAATTTAATTGGTACCTGTATAGAACATCCATATGTTCAATTCTATGTAATAGGGGGTGACCACCCGCACGAATTTAAGCTCAAGAATTTTCAGAAAGAAAAACCCACAACACTCTGCCCTACCTGGAAATTAACTAGACATCACAATTTTCATCATCATTCACCAACGACACAGCTATTCAGTACAGGTAAATTACCCCGTTAAGTTGTAACACAAAATTGATTTGTAACGATTCCCAGAAGTGCCGATAGGCACTCGATTTCAAATCGTATTAATCGTGCTATCGGAAACTAATCGATTACTTCTGGCGAGTGAAACGCAAATTGAATAAGTTTGGATAGGAAGCGACTGTGATCTGATGCTTGGCACCATTTTGGTGTTTACTTTAGTTAATGTGATTGGAAAGTTTACTTAGAGCAATTTTTCATTATTTTCGTTTTCTTGCACTTCGGCTTCTTAGAGACGTGAAATGGATTTTGGTAGTTACTGTCATGCAAGTTTTTGCCGATGAACGATGGCATTTGGCAGTACTCAAAATGAAAACACCATTTTTGATTTTTCACTACACTTAGACATTCATTCATTGATTTAAGTAGAGATAAGTTTCTAGACCAAGACTTAAATAAAAGTATCGGGTTTCTCATTTAATTTAAATTCATTCTCTTTCTAAAAGATAACCTCGAGAGACATATTGCTATTTATACCCACAAAAACATTACTATTCGTGTTCTAAAGAAACTGACGAAAAGTGTTTATGTATTTCACTCATCATATATTATTATATTTCACATTGAATCTTCAAATCGACATACCAATAGTATATTAAAGGAAATTGGTACTTCAGGTTATAGAATATAGTGCGATAGTATATTTCCGCATGAATCTAGCAGCTAGCTCCAGGAAATGGGTCATTATGGAGCTCAGTGATTCAGTAGCGACCTGTGGCTTGAGATTATGTTGCTAGTGACATATTATTGAGTTATTGGAGTTTGAATATTTGATCAATTACGTACTATTGAATGTACGAGGGGTTGCGCACTAGATCCGAACTCTATCCGTCTGAATTTAGAACATTCCCAATTCGGATTGAAGTATGATCTTTAATTCAAATTCGGATCAGATGTAGTGCAGAACCGCTCTTAGGTGAAGCAAGGCGTGTTGTTTATATTCTTAGACAGTCATTTATTTCAATTAGGCGTTTTAAAAATCAATAGGAATATGAGTAGGCGGTCTTAAAATCAAAAACGTACTTTATAAAATAATCTTCCAAGTATTATGTAGTTGTAATAAAGTATAAACACTTCATAAACACCGTCATAATCACTCAAAACATTTCTTCTAAAAACATAATCCAATATTTACTTTCCAAAAAGAAACGAATTACATACCTTTTGTACAACATATTTTTCCTTTTACCCCAAATCAAAAACAAAATTACACAAAAAACCAATAACCTTCTTACGAACGAACAAACAAAAATTAGGAGGTCCCACGTCCTTGTGAGGGTTTGGAAGCTGTGCGAAAGCGAATAATGTGGAGTTTTTCGTCGTCGTTTTGTAGCAAGTTTCGGCAAAAATGCCTGATTTATTTTACAAATGATAAATTATAAATTTCTGTGTCAAACAATTTTCTTTCCTTTAAAGTAGCTTCGTTTGAAATATATATATAATTGAAGTGTAATTAATGAGATTTAAAGGTAAATAAAGGTGGTCTTCCAAAATCGACCGCAAAAGCAAACCGCTGGGTGTAGAATAGAATAGAATAGAATACTCTTTATTACTCTCTCTCTCTTTTTTCTTTTTTTTAGGTACTATAGATATTGAAATCCAAACTCAAAATATTTACAATTTTCAAAATATTTAGTTACACGCCTAAAAAATAAATTAAAGCTCCAATATGTCCTGCCTAATAGGCATACAATAATTATGTAGTGGCGTTCCATTTAAAATTATTTTACATGTCAAATTCAGTTATTATTAGTACACCTCTGCCTAACCCTTTGGAGGAAACAGGCGTGATGTTATGTGTTATGTTAAAATACAGATATCAACAAAATCGTTTTTTCGACATTAAACGGGTCTAAATCTCTTTTTTGTTGTTGTTTCGCATCGCACCGCTTCCCACAATACCACAGGACACAAGGTTAGAAGGTAATCGTGCGTTAAACAGAGGTTTTGGAGTGGCACCGGGAACTTGCACAAGAACGCCCGGGTTATTACCTATATAATATGGCATTATTCTTTCTTTCATTGGGCGGCCAATACGGATCATAAAGTTTTATCGTGGGGGGCTGATTACACTGTTCGAGAGTTTCGTTTAAGGATTAGTAAGAATGTTGTGCGCTGATTATGTTTTTGCTATTTTATGTATAAGGATAATTGTTTGGCTTTGAGTTGCCAATATATTATTGTACTATATACCTATTGTAATACTAAAGCTGAAAGTATAGAATTTGGTCGTAGAGAATTTGATCTTTATTAGAATTAAATTTTCAGGTTACATATAAAATTGACAGGTGTCAGGAACGCGTTCTCCCCACGGCCGGACTGGTAGTTAGCAAAGTTGCTGTGAAGCGAAATCGTAACTAATAAACCGTAAGATATGTATGCACCCATGATAATAATTATTATTGTCATACTTTCACTATTCCTGTCTAAATATACACCATCGTTCATTAATCTCAAACTCCGTCAAACTGAAGTCCAGTGCAGCCGATCTCTGTACCCCAGTTCGTTCCCTGTCTCGGATTATCGCGGGAAGCACTTAACATTTTATTTTTCGTCGTCTCTCTGACGTCGTAAAACTTGTACGTGGCTCCTATGTTCAGACAAGAGTGAAAAGTGTGTATGTTTAGATGAATAACGTATATAAATGTAAGTGCTATTCATTTAAATATATTTTTAGTTGGATGTATTATTATTTAATTGAACTAGATTACCCCTCTTTCCAAGTATGTAAACTAGAACACTGCCATTATCATTATTACGGTTTATTGATAAGTGTATCGTATTGTGTAAATCAGAGATCAGCAAAATGAGTGACTAGAAAAATAGACGTGAAACAGCTTCACATGTTTTCAAAATAAGCACTTAATCCTAACTATACAATTCTGGTCTTTCGATACGAAACACAGGTCCAAAATGCAGGTCCTCCAAGCAACTAAGCTTACAGCAGCTTACTTACATATAAGTATACTATACATTGCTTGATAAAATCACATATTGGAAGCATAATATAATAACACTAGCTTCTGCCCGCGACTTCGTCCGCGTGAAATTTCTTGTTCCCCCGACCCACCCCGTCGCATTTCATCGCCTGCTCGCGCTATTACTTCGTTTTTGCTTAGCGTTCTTTCTGACTTTTTTTCTTTTTGCTCGGCTCCTAAAGATACTAGCGTGATGTTAAATAGCCTATAGCCTTCCTCAAGAATTGGGCTATCAAATGCAAAAAGAATTTTTCAAATTCGACTGGTAGTTCCAGAGACTAGCGCGTTCAACCAAACAAACAAACAAACTCTTCAGCTTTGTAATATTAGTATAGATATTTAACTATCTGGTGTATTGTGTGTCTCTTAGTCTGTGCTAAATAAATGTATTTTCGTTCTATACTTTCTTTCTTTCTATAAAGTTTAAATGCCGAAAAGCAATCATGACAATATAAGCAAACAACTCTTATATCGTACGACACAATGTATATAGTTCAATAATCGATAGCAGTGTTCTATGATTTAACTTTAGTGAACAATGCACGTGCTTTTGGTATTTACTGAATTACTCGTACTGCGGGTTGAAGTAAGTTCTGCTTGAATAGATATATGGAGTCAATAGATAGACATTATCGTAATTAAATATCATCATTACACTAATAGAGTAAAAATAAGGAAATTGGTACTTTTACCGCAGTTTCATGAAAACAGTAAAGCAACGGGCCGTAGTCAAGTTAATTGTTTAATAACTTATATTAATTAGAATGTGACGGATTTGAAAAGTATCCATTTTGTAACACAATGGGTTACAATCTAGTTGTCCCTTAGAACCCCAAAGGCTGACAATAGTGACAATTTTAAGATTTATAAAAATAAATAAAACATTTTATTTATAAAGATACATGTTATAGACAACCTTTAAATTTATGTTGATGGATATTATAAGTAATCGATTATTCTAACTAGAAAAAAAAACGGGCAAAAACCTTATGGGAAACTACAGTTTTGAGCCGTTTGGGGTCGAAACGCTCGGGTCATGGGGCCCGAGTGCGCGTCTCCTTTTTAAGGAAATTTCTCGCCGACTGTTCGACAATTCACGTGACGTGATTCACGTGATTCACGTGACCGGGTCATTCTTTGGTCAAAGAATTAGCATTGCCATTCAACGTGGCAATGCTGCCAGTCTTCTGGGCACGTTTCCGGATGACAGCGATGCGGACGAGTACTTTAACACCTAAGTGTCCTTTGTTTTTGTATTTATTTGTATAGTAGGTTAGTTAATCATTTAATTTAGTATCTAGTGTAAACAGTTTGTATTTACTTTTGATTAATCTTAAATGTGAGTTAATTATTAATAAACTAGCCCACTACTTCATAAGCACAACAAGCATTACCAAAGCGGTCAGTACAGTCAACACTCGGCCGCCAGCAATTTGTCAACCAATCTGAGCTGACGTGAAACAATGCAATCGATACTGAAGCGAGAAGGAAGCAGGAGTGCTTCCAACTCGCGCAAGGCTTTAGTCGCCAAATTTAAACTTGCAACGGTTTTCATTCAGATTCGATCCATACTGGCTAGTTAAGCGAAAATTCATATACAGGCTCAAAATTCCAGCAATCGCGGGTTATTTATCAAGTATTCCATTCTCTACCTCCCACATTTTTTCAGAGTTCTTCTCTAAACACCCCTTGAATAGCCCAGTCATTTTAGATTTTATCTGCGGAAAAATTCCTAGTGAGCTGAATTTTTGTATACACCTTTATTACGGCATTGTAATGAAGATGTGAAAAATCGACATTAATATCGTGCCGGCTAAAAGAGTTATAAAGGTCAAAAAGTCACGAAAATCAGTTTTTTGCAAATATCTCGCGACTTATTGGTCGGAGGTCAATACAGTCGTTATAAAAATTGTTTGTCGTGAAATTATCTACAAAAAATGCCTCTTGCAATTTTCTGTAAAATTAACCGTTTTTGGAGTAGAGCGCTGAGAAAGCGACTAGAATGCACTTACATACAGTATTGTATACCGTATAACAAGGCGTAAACTCTATTGTTTTTTATTTATTTATGTTTTGAAGTGTCTTAAAAACTTCTATCAGATATTTGGGCGTTTTGTGAAAAGTATACTTATACTATAGAGGTTTGGAACTTAGTAAAATCTACTATATATTATACAAACGACCTCCGATGGTAGATGTTCTGTATTTTATTGTTCCGAGACCCGTCCCTTTATACCTGCTACTGTCTGTCGGACTGTGTTTAGCTCAGTTGAAAAATATTTCTTGAGTATTAAAGACGTTATTAAAGACAAAAGACGTAGAAAAAAAATGTGTTATGTGTTCAGTATGTCATCGGGTGCTGGTGGTAATAATGTTGTTGTTGGCTGTAATACGCAAAATACGCGCATTGACGTGGATTTGCGGACACCAGCCCGTATTACCTATTATTACCTACCTATTGGCTGTAATATATTATTTTGTAACTACCAACCCCACTGTTCTGGATCAATTTCTCTTCCTAACCAGGTTTGTATTTGATAATACACTCGATAAATATGCTGTTGAGCTGCTGAAGAAGTAGGTGGTAATAATGGAAATTTCACAGCTGTGCTTAGTCTTGTTACTCGTAGTTTAGCAAAGCTAAAGTATCTGTAATTATCTATCGAATGTTCTGATTTTGGAGCACCATACATTGCTAGTAGAAAATGTATTCCAGCATTAACAATGTCATCTCGAGAGCAATTTTCTTGTTGGAATATTTCTGCAGAATTGTTTAGACCACGCCTAACTTCTACTACATCACCATCCGATAATAAATTAATTGCAAATAAAACATGTATCACTCATTATGAAAACTGTTCAAGAGCATGGAAATACCTACTAAAATAACGTCTTTAATACTCAAGAAATATTTTTCAACTGAGCTAAACACAGTCCGACAGACAGTAGCAGATATAAAGGGACGGGTCTCGGAACAATAAAATACAGAACATTTGCCATCGGAGGTCGTTTGTATAATATATAGTGGATTTTACTAAGTTCCAAACCTCTATAATATAAGTATACTTTTCAAAAAACGGCCAAATATCAGATAGAAGTTTTTAAGACACTTAAAAACATAAATAAAAAACAATAGAGTTTACGCCTTGGTATACGGTATACAATACTGTATGTAAGTGCATTCTAGTCGCTTTCTCAGCGCTCTACTTCAAAAACGGTTAATTTTACAGAAAATTGCAAGAGGCATTTTTTGTAGATAATTTCACGACAAACAATTTTTATAATGACTGTATTGACCTCCGACCATCAGTTTTTTGCAAATATCTCGCGACCGAATAGGTCGCGAGATATTTGCAAAAAACTGATTTTCGTGACCTTTTGACCTTTATAACTCTTAGCCGGCACGATATTAATGTCGATTTTTCACATCTTCATTACAACGTCGTAATAAAGGCGTGTACAAAAATTCAGCTCACTAGGAATTTTTCCGCAGATTGGGGTTTAAAATGCCTAAAATGACTGGACTAAAATGCAAACCGACAGCTAATTCATATATTGTCATATAATTATGTACACACTATACAAAAACACTATACACCCAATAGAAAAGTCATCATCGTTTCAGCAGAAAGATGTCCACTGCTGGACATAGGCCTCCGCCAAGTACTGCTACTTTGACCAATAGAACCAAATAGAAATCACTTACTTACTTGTAAAAGTGCTATCTTCTATAACTAGGCACAAGAGAATCAAGGAGAATCAGAGAATCAGGTCCAGTTGAAAACCAGCGTCAGGCACCCGTTGTCTGGCATTTTTGCTGAACTAAGCCTTTTTGGCGCAGCCGTGAGGCACTTTCCTGCTAATTTCTTACATCGGACTTTGCACTTTTTTTTATTTTTATATTAGTTTTTATCTGATGTACGACTATTATTTAACTATCTGGTGTATTGTGTGTCTCTTAGTCTGTGCTAAATAAATGTATTTTCTTTCTTTTCTTAATCTACAATATCAGCTAAAACTAACCAAATAGCCTAGAATCGCCGGAAATATTATTATCCAGGAACCTACAATTATTTTCCTATTTAACTTCAAGCAATAATATTTTTCCCAGAATAAATAAACTTCAGAGTACGTCTAAAACTATAATCTACCTTGCGTAATTCACTATACAGTCGTCTTTCACTTACAGAGCACAAAATTTCTTGCAACGAAAATATATTGAGTATTGAAACTAGGTTGGTTTACAATGCCTCTGGCAAACATCCATCTAAATAATATACATGGTTGGCTCAATTAATGTCGAGCTGGGAACATACCAAGTAATTCCCAGCTAGATAGCTATTCGATTGTACAATAAATAGGTAGGCACCTTTAGAGGGATTTGTCAAATATTTGATCAAAATAGTTATTCACGGAATCTTTGGAGGTTGTTTGGCAAATGTTTGAACCAAGTTTACTTTGATGTGAGTTGAGCGAATGTGCTATGAAGCAGTGCGCGATGTATAGAAGGTATCGGACAGTTATGACGACTGTTTTTGTCAAAGGGATAGGAAGATTCATAAGAAGTTTGATTGAGTTGTCATCTGTTTTTTCGCCTGTCAACTGCCGTGCCTGCCGTGCTGAAAAGTCTAGCCAGTCAACAAAATTGTCGACTTGACCACCCATGGTAGGCACAGACGCAAGCACATCAAGCTACCCGAAATTGCCAAATTTTCCCAATCAACTTTGAACCTTATGCTTTAGCGATAAAGTTGTAATGCACATTTTACCTCCAAATTCCTATATTATTCCATAAGTTATTTCTTAAAACGTGATCATTTATTTATTCATCATGTGCATAACGAGCCTATAATGTTCCCACTGCTGGGACACAGGCGTCCTCTCGGTGAGAGGAAGTGGGCTGTAATCTACCACGCGGGCCCAGTGCGGGTTGGTAGATGTCACGTCTTCGATACTTATTCATCATCATCATCACCCTAGCTATGTTGGGTTCGGCTTCCAGTCTAACCGAATGCAGCTGAATACCAGTATTTTACAAGGAGCGACTGCCTCCCTGACCTCCACAACCCAGTCACTGGGTAATACGATACCCCTTGGTAAGACTGGTTGTCAGACTTTCGGGCTTCTGACTACCCGTAACGACTGTCAAAGCTCCTTGAATGGCAGCCGGGACCAACGGCTTAACGTGCATTCCGAGGCACGGAGAGCTCATGGTATGTAAAGATGGTCACCCATTCACAGACCAACCGTGGCAAGCGTAGCTTAACCTGATCGATCGACCTGTGCGGTTGTTATTATTTAGCCACGGGCCCCTCTTCGATACTTATTATCATTCCAATAAAATTATACTATTTAGTTCTAGAGAAGTCGAGGATATTTTCCAAAGACAAATACCATAGACTAGTCCTATACACGCTCTAAGTACGAAACTCATTTTGCCATGTAAACAGAGTCGGCGCAATTGTCGTACATGCAGTCTGAGCTCAAGACCATTTATTTGTTAAGGATGGGGTCCGTGGGTAAATGTATTGCTCCACCCACAAATTTAAGGGGATGGGCAGTGTACAGACGCCAACACATCAAGCTACTACAATCTGTCAAATTTCTTTAATAGATTTTCAACTTTATCGCTAAAGCATAAGGTTCAAAGTTGATTGGGAAAATTAGACAGTTTCGGGTAGCTTGATGCGCTGGCGTACTAAGTAGTATCAAGGGCTTCTTGAAGTAATTAAATGGTGTTTGCGGATTGCCAGAGGGCGAGTTTGAAGCGGGTCGGTCTTTAATTGTAGGATATGGATGTATTTTTTTGGCGTGTTTTGTGCAGGTTAGATTATATAATTATGAAGAGGCGACACTTTTTTGAGCCAAACTAACTTTTACCCTATTGTACCATCGAACAGCATTGCTGTGTTCCGGTTTTGTCTCTAGGATATTAAATGTTCACAAACGATGGTGATGGTTACCATCTAATTATACGAAAAACTACTGTCCACAAGAACCTCGTAAAGATCCATATAAATTGTCCACCACACTACAAATCAGTATACTCTATACGCCTGCAGTTGTACCCCATAAGAAAAGTATTCGCAATAATATGTATTTATACGCGACCTACATGCAGTGAATGAAATATACGCAAATGAGTTAGTAGAACTGTGGCCTGCGGGCTATAGTCTGTACTTTTTATTAGTTTTGTAGCGTAGTACTATTCTGTAAAAGTCAAAGTTTGATTGCAATAGAATCTATCTCAAGTGAGCAAGTTTGGGCCAACCGACCATTACTGAGTTGACCGCATCATCACTGACTATCTGATGTGATACTGGTTGAACAATTATAAAGTCTCAAGCGACCATAAAAAGGTAGCCAAATAACTGTTGTTAAAATTTAAAAGTCAAATCATCGCGGATCCAAAGACATTTTAGGATCTTTGAGGATATATTTTCCCAATCAACTTTGAACCTTATGCTTTAGCGATAAAGTTGAAAAACTATTAAAGAAATTTCACAGATTGTAGTAACTTCATTTGCTGGCGTCTGTACCTGCTGACAGTTTATTAAAAAATGACGTGAACATTGATACTATAAACAAACGCAGGAAATTATAGTGCCGTAATAATTTTCATGTTGTTATTAATTAGCACATATTTACAAATATACTACAGTATGTACATACTTAAGTGAAAAGGATAAGCTTTTTCACATAAAAAAGGATGAACACTTAACAATATTCACAGATAAGATAGAAGAACCCTATGGTTGCCTGACAGCATAGCCGAGATAGCTCAAAATCAATCCCAAACTCAACTAAATCAGGTCAATCCATAACTTCCCTGAAATATGTCAACCACTCCTTCAGTAGTTTCAGCGAGTTATGCCCTGAAGGCGGAGTTCGTCCCAGCGGACCTCAGAGGTCGAACGGCAATCGTCGTAAAATTAGAGCCTCTTAGGACTGCGTGTTATAGATCTGGCAATGGAAACTAGCAACTGGTACAAGTTGTTGGTCTGATATAGAAATTATTTTGTAGTTCTCTATTGAAGCGTTTATTGCTGGGAAGTCTGCAGTATGATGTTTTGTGTGTTTTGTTAATTGCAATAATTTGATTTACATATATCATATTTATATACAAAATAGGGTCTTAAATGTGACGGAAAACCACACCTTATAATAAAAATTTTTGCGGCTATATAAAAATAATTATTTTTGGCAATTAAAGAAGAATTATTTAAAGCAAAAAGAGTGTGTATGGATTGTAGCAGGTGAATAAAGCGTGAGTATACTACACGTGAACGAAGAGTAATATAATAAGAATTCCGAATGTTACAAGGAGTCATTTTTCAAATTCCACTTATTTATTTAAGAGAAAAATAAAGCAGGAAAAAGGACAGAAGAAAAGCCTTAATGATCTAAATTACGAACACTTAATACACAACCTCGGTAATTACTGCTCATTACTTCTCTAAGAGACGAGACAGGTAGCCTGTCAGTGTTTCGTCTCATTATATAAAAAAGGTGAGTTATTAGTAATTATTGAAAAGAAAATTCATACTAAGTTCCTCAAATTATGCTCGATACTATATTCCGCAAATTACACATGACTCAGATGAATAACATTTTCACAAAAAACAGCACTCAAAATCGTCTATCCTACATCGCTTCCTAGTGTTTAAGCTAAACAAAAGACTACCTAACAAACCTGAAATCCTGCCCACCCTATGCCAGGAAACAGGAGTAAAAATATATCAATCCAATCCATTTATACCACTAGAATATTCCAAGCATTCACCCCCACTGAGCTTGCCCACTGTCGGCGCGTTATTCCGTAGGGAAAAAGTTAAACTTTTATGGAAACACGCTTTTAAAATAAGCCTTTTGAGTCGTGAAAGTATCAATAACACCACTTCAGACATATTTGGAAAATATGGAATCGTAAATGAAGTAGAATTATTACCGATTTCTTTGGATTCTGTAAAGGAGTGGAGTTAATAGGAAGTGTACTTTTTAAATCCATTTTCATTTTATTTAATTTAAAAAAAATATGGAATCGTATGTGAAGTTGAATTATTACTGATTACTTTTATATTCTGTAAAAGATTGGAGTTAATAGGGAGTGTACTTTTTAAATCCATTTTTATTTTATTTTGTGTTCAGTTTGTTTATGTACAGTTTTGTATTTCTTTATAGGACTATTATTTAGTATCGGAAGTTTTGGGAAAAAAGGTTAAATAATTCTTCCGAAATAAAAAAATATTTTATCATTTTGCCAAGACGTCCAATGCTGGACACAAGCCAAGCTCAAGCATCGCCACAATGACAGCCGCTCTATTTTAGTTTAAATCTCACTTTAAAAACTTAGGTGAAATCAGTTGTCAATCTCTAGCGTCAGGTGGAATGACAGCCCACTTCACCTAAGTTTTTACGGTAATATTGTTACAGAAAAGACCGTCTGGTCCTGTGGTTTCCACACCCACTAGATGTCCACGACCTTCACCTGGGCATTTGTGTACCTTGTGGTGGATCTTCTAATAGTCTGTAGCAATATCGGTAAGTAAATGTCACTCGTTCCATCATATACCTCATACATCGCTTTTCATCAGGCATGATCGAGGTCAAGACCAGGCCCATTCTGCAATAAACATGTATAATGTTTTCTATTATTTATGTGTGGCAATGAAAGAAAGAAAAAAAGAAAGAAAGAGAAAAAGAGAAAGAGTACGAGAAGTGAGAAAAAAGAGAGAGAATAGTGAAAGAGTATTCTATTCTATTCAATGGCTGTTATTTACCTGAAATAAATAAAATTAATTAATAATATAAAAATAAATAAACCCGGACTCCTCTCTTATACAACTTTTTGAAATTGCTTTCGCTAGACCTGCCATATTGGTAAAGTGAAAAACAGAGTTTTGCAAAGAAAAACTGAACCTCTTTACAAAAACATGCGAAATTCTGAACATGCAGAGAATTAAAATGCAAATTATGGCCACGTAGCAAAAATCAGGTCACATTGGCAAATGTAAAAGTGTAACAGTCGTTAAAATGCACATAAAATGCATTTCATTCTGCGCATTTACATTTTTTTTCCAGAGTTTAAAACTTGGACGAAATTTTAAGTAGAAGAGATTTTTGGTTTTGTATGTACAGACGCCAGCACATCAAGCTACCCGAAACTGTCAAATTTCCCCAATCAACTTTGAACCTTATGCTTTAGTAATAAAGTTGAAAATCTATTAAAGAAATTTGGCAGATTGTAGTAGCTTGATGTGCTGGCGTCTGTATACATTCTGTGGTACGAAATGTAAAGTACTCACATAAGTAGCACTTCTTTGGCAACGTTCAAATCTTCGAACAAACTTCTGAACGCTCACAGTACATTTAACCCTTTGATTGACTAATGAGCAGACACAATAGAAGTTAATTGTTCTTATGTCGCACTGTGTAACATAAGACATTCGAGAGGTTAACGTGTAAAACACAACACTGCCAAATTACAAGTGTTTTCTTCCAGACTCCCATTCATACACAAATTACTGTATGTCTATGTGAAGCTTAAATGCTTTGAGTTTGAGTTTGAAGATATCGTTATACCGCCAAATTTCATTTCCAAATACTTTTTAAAGCTATAAATTTTTACATCAGTTCCAAGACAACCTTTACCAGCTTGAAATAAGACCGAATTCAAATTAAACTTGAGTTAGCGAACAGTAAACGTTAACTTGGCATAGCTTGACAGGGATGTATCGGTTCAGACTTCAGTAGTTTCAGTACCCTGTTGGACGCTGCACTGTTCGGACGCGTGTCGTTTGTTGCGGGCATCGCGAAATAAAGTTCGGAATTTAAAAAGTTTTGTTTGTGATGTCGGACATATTGGATTTTTCATTGTCGTAGATTAACTGCTCTTTTTTATTTTAAAAATGTGGATGATATGATTCAGCCTATTGTGGATTTTGCAGGTAAGCTTAGTAAAAGAGAATTTTGGGATTTGCATGATAATCGCATGTTCACGCAACAATGTTACATTTTCATTAGAGCTTAGTATTACATTTTTTGTACCTTCATGGACCTTTTTATTGTAATTCTGATTGTCTAGGTATTTGAAAATGGAATGAACGTTTTGTTTTTAATTTTCACTCGTTACCATAACATAGAAATTGTTGTTCAGCAAAACAAATTCTAATTCTGAATTTAAATCCCAAATAACAAAAGACGAACGGTATTTTTATTATAATTAGCTCTTTGAGATCAAACAGTTTCCTTGTTAACTGAATTATTTATTAATTTCGTAACAATAATTATTATTGTATTGTGTTCCAACAAATGTTTTAAATTATATTAAATATTTTCAGTCTACTAGGTATATTCAATTAAATGTGATTTCAACATAAGACTTACGTACATAAGCTCGAGGCCCTGCTGGGCGCCAATTGTCCGCTTAAACACTGACAGATTTAATTGAGGGTTTGAAGAAAATAAACATCAAGCCTGCAAAATCGAATAATCTTCTCTTAACGTGTCTGCTTTGATATAACCCTTCAAACTGCTAAATGGCAACAAAATTGTCCTTTAGCAGTTTGATCTGTCCCAAAACTTAATACCTATTACCAAACATTATCAACCTAGTCTTTTTCGCAAATCGTAGCCTATTTTTTCACAATAGGCTCACATTTGACCACCTGATGTTAGATAGCGCAGTCTGAAAACATAACAACATTGCAAACAGCTATCAAATGTTTCGCTGTTTTGATTTATTTTTCAATATTACTAAATGAAATTATGAAATATCGGTCTGTATTGCATTCAAACATTGATTCAGAATTGCAATAATATATCGTTCGTAACATTGAATACTGAACTTTAAATTTAAAATAAATACATTTAGTAACTTTCGAATTGCTTTTTTACACCAAAACCAAAATGAGCAGTCGACAATGATTTAGTTTTGCCCAGAAACAACCTCATCACTCGTAACATGAAAACTCCTATTGGGAAACACACTATTATTACCGTTACCATGGTTACCAATCATTTCTCGTAGTATTTTCCTAGATATGTAGGGTTCCTTTCAAACTAGAGGTCGAATTTCATCCTTTGTATAGGGAGATATTGCTTTACAAACGTCGCAAACCAATCAATTGGGATACCCAGTACCTAAACTAAAGTTGACCTATTTCTGCTAGTTTTATTTCAGTTAACGACTCCTAATTTTTTTTACGTTTTCGGGTGTCATCGCCACCTGTACCAAATAAAATCTTTCACTTTCAACCCTCGGGATATAACGTCAGTGTAAATTTAATGGCTTAAACACAACAATGCATCGAATATAGAAATAATGGTCATGTTTATCGCCAAGGGAATCCACAGGGTAATAAATAAGATTAAATAAGCAATAAGTACGAAGTGTCAAAGAAACTTTTTAAGGTTGAAGAAAAACTTCACATAAAACTTATTAGAAATGTCTGAATAAATATTTGGAGATTGAAAGTAAAATATCATTCTTTGTTTCACTATCTCTTGGGGATTTCTGTCAGAAGTTTGAGCTTATGTAAACGAAGGTGTGGTTTCAGAAGTTTGTCATCGGTTATACTTCGGTCGGTTCGGTTCGGTTTGCTCGGTTGACTAGGAAAACATTTTAGCAGTTAAACTTTTATTCATAATTGTTTCGAGCAACATTACAGAAACACAACAACACAACATTACAAAGTTGTCTTGATGACCAGTTTTTTTTTTTAATCTCTAGACGTGTGTTGCAGTTTTCCAAAGGCAACAGCGAAACCGATATCAGACGCGAAAAATGGTTTCCCCGACACTTATAACATTAAATATGAATGAACATTTATCTGCTCCTTTCATTTTATTTTTCTATCATTCGATGAATGATGTCGAGTGCCGAAATACAATACCTATTCATTGGATCGGTTCACTAATGTCTCAATTTTCTTTCATCGCGACCAAAAGAATACCGCTAGAAAAAAAGTCGTCCAATGATACAATAATTATTTTAATGAGGTCAGTCCCTACCTAATCAATGGGAACCAACTCTAATTTTGTACAACTTAAGGAACAAGCTCTTCTCATTATAGCTTCGATTTGCTGGGTTGATTTACTGACCCATATATCACACAAATGAAACCACACGCAGCCATCACCCACAAATAAGGTAAATTCCACATCCTTTCCCATCGTTAAACCAGAATTAGCATCAATGATAATAATATTTAATTCAAATTAAAATACATAGCCATAAAATTTTGTGAGTTTAAAACCGCTGTAACTTTGATAGGGGCTAGTGAAATGGTGGTATTATTTAGTTTTATAATACCCCAAGCGTTTATTAGGGGTAACAATTAAGTACATGCATTAATAATAACGGTTCATAAAATTAGATATTCCCCAGACGTCAGTCGCAAATTTAGGTTTTTACCAAGGCCGCGTTCACACCATCCGTATAGTCTGCCCGCAATTGTCAACAGGCTCACTAATAGCGTATATCGTATTGTCGGATGGAAAAGCAGTAAACTGCGCACACTCTCAGTCGACGGCTGACATGACGTTTGGTGTGTACACGGCGTAAAGTTTTTTTTTTACTTAGATTAGTTTCATATTAAATTGATATTTTTTATCACAAAGGGGCTTTAACAAACATCTTTTCAACATAGGCGCCACGGACAGCCCCCTTTGCAGGGGCTACCTTGATGCCGAGGAATCAGCCGCCCACGTCATCCTGGATTGCGAGGCCGTGGCTTCTCAACGTGCAGAAATCCTCGGAACAATGAGGTCGCTCCGCGAAGCCTGTGAAGCTCCCAGGAAGCTTCTGTGCTTTTGGGCGGAGCTAGGCTGGCTCTGTTAGCCAGAATCCCCACGCACAACGGACCAAATGGGAGTCTAAGTGCGGAAAAAGGAGTCCCATCATCATCATCACAAAGGGGCTTTCTGATAAAAATAAAAATTCGACAGTCTAAACCACGATTTCCTAAAACCGTATCAATTCATTGAGCTGTAAGTATGTTGTTCACAACATCCAACATGGGCTTAATGTTGGATGTTGTGATTGATCTTAGACAGAAATAACAACAGCTAGAAATATCACGTCTCTAGGAAATCTTCTTTTTTTGAAGTGAAAACTTCTTTAGCGGCGCTGTGTATGTACTTTTTTGGAATGGGTAAAAACTTCTAAATTCGCGTCAGGTCACGTGACCCTGATCGAAAATTCGTAAGACGTAAAACGTCAGACGTCTCGCCCACAGCCTCGATTCTAACTAGGCATGGGTAATATCGCTTTTACACTATATCAAATCGTATCTATGTATCGGTTTAGAATATCTGATATCGTATCTATATATTTCAATATCTATTTGGCTGAATCAGTGTGGAACTCGGAATCGAAATTGGTACTGTGATATTTAGGTTTCGGTTTTGTTCGATTCATTACATCATTGTATTTTATTTGTAACTGTATATTCGAAATCAGTGAATGTATTGTTGATAATATGGCACTCTGAAATGAAACTAGTACAGCCGTTTCGGTTTTCTAGATTTATATTTTTATCAATTATTTAAATAGGTCAAGTATCTATTCATCAGTCATGAGTGAAGCTAATAACTGAAGACTGACGAAAACAGCAAAGTGCAATCAAGGTCAAGGGTCACGTAAAGTGATTTTAAAACAATTTTTGATGTGAAACATCTATAGCCGCACGTAAAACAAATTTCTGGCGTGGCGACGCATGCCGTGGCGACGCGTCACCACGCTTTATGATGGTGTAAGTATATATACAGTCACAGTCTTGTGTACTGTGTGGCGACGCGTCGCCATGCGCAATGTTTCACATCTGCCAGGCGTCCCGTGACGGCTCACTTTTTTTGTTGAGAATGCCATAGGTACGATTTAAAACCCTTTGACGTTTATTGATGGTTACCTGCTTACAAGTGTTTACAAAATAATGTATTCGGTATTAAACTCTATGCTCCTGTATATAATGTTTAAAATTAGTATTAGACGTTAGCTTAACGCGCTTTCTCGCTCGTTCATCTCTAGCTACATCACTCCCGCCCGCGCGCATCGCAAGGATACGGTACCTACAACCGTATAACTACTACTGTACCGGAATCAGTTTGAACCGAATATCATAGATCATGTGATACGATATCGTTATAGTGTCTCGTTCTAGGTACGCGGATACCTGAAATATAGATACAGTACTGTCCGATATAAAGGTATTGGATATTGTACCGATATATAGATATTGTATCTATATACGATTTGTATCGCCCACTCCTAATTCTAACTGTCAAATCAAAAAGCTCTAAATATTCGGGCGTAGACTGACAAAAATAATAAACTGTATTTAATTTTTTAAATATTTCTATTCTTTTACTACACAATTGAAGCTACATTTATTAGAAGAAGCTAAGAAAAGTGATAATTTGAAGAAAGCTCGACAGGCGAAACAAATACGAAAGTTTAAAACAATATTCCGTGATACAGATTTTATCCATATTTACAGGCTTTCTGAGGATTTAATTAATATATTGGAAGATGACTTAAGTCCATATATGCGTCCGCGACTTCGTTCCAGTGGTTTAACCAAGAGGCTAAAGGTTTGTTTACATCTAGGTTTCTTGAGATATGATGGGTATACCTCACCACACACCAACAAAAGCCTATTGAATTCCTGATGTTTCAGATATTATGCACACTATCATTTTTGGCTAATGGAAGTTACCAAAAAATCATTGGGAAGAATGTAGACACATACATATCTCAGTCTTCTGCCTCTAGGGCAATCCACGAAGTTATTATTTACAATACAATGATAACTTAAACACAAGTCAAGATTGCACTTAATTCTAGCTTCATTCATTGATTTCAGGTGACTCAGGATATCCTCAAAGGCCTTATTTAATGACTCCCTTTAGTAATTCAGAAACTGAGACTCCAGAGCCATTACAACAATTTGCACAGCAGTGCAAGAAACAGTGTAGAGGACTATTGGAATCCTGAAAGGACGGTTCAGATGTTTATTAGTACATAGGGTATTGTACTATGATCCTATAAAAGTGGGAGAAATTGTGATGGCTTCCTGTGTTTTAAACGACATATGTAATAGAGCCGGGCTACCAGCTCCTATGATGATGAGACCAATGTGACTTAGATGAAGAATCTAGGTTACTTGGAATCCTGACACATCAGGCTCCAACACATGATGACTTAGAGAGTAGGCTGATAAGTAGGCGAGATTTAGTTAATCAATTATGGCGAGCATGTTGTATCTACAATTTATGCGTTCCTTTACAGATGTGGTTAACGTGTTTAGATAGAATATACTCACCATTATTGATTAGATACAATAAATAGGTATTTAAATTATTAATAAAAATATTATTATAATTAACAATTGTCATAACATTTAAGGTGTGTATTTAAAGTGTGGTGTTTAAGGTTTATATGATTAGTATAATATCAATAGCCTATAATAATATGTGCCTATTTATACCTTAGTCCCTATTTGTACTATATTTTTAAATGGGTAAGAGTGTATACAGGGGTATGAGAAATTAAACAGATAACTGCATTATTTTCTTTTTTATTTACTATTAAAAACAATCAATCAAATCAAAAATCATTTATTCAAAATGACTTTTGATATTCAGTTAGAAAAACTTGATTCTATACAATAGTAGGTATGCAAAGTAATTAACATTACAAGAAACAGGACATTTAATTAAATAATTTAGTATATACAATGAAAACTACCCAAGCAAAACAAAATTAAATAAGTACCTAAATAAAAGCCTGCAGGCATAAAGAGCATGCCCGCTAACAAACATTGACATTTACTACAAAAAAACAGTTCTTATACTTAAACTTCTTAACATCCATCTTAAATAAACTTAAAATTATCTAAACATAGTAGTAGATCCATGTTTCGGAGATTCAACTTCCTCAACTGATGGATGCTCATAAATCCTGCAGTGCCTGGGTCTGCCTTGACCATGACTCACTTATTTCCTTAAAAGTCGAACATCCTCTGCTGGTTGTCAATAAGAAGTCTCTCATTTTCCAAACACCTCTCTTTAATGGCGACAAAACATTCAGTCAGGCTCGCCATTTGGATTGCCTTTGAGAAGGTGGTGAGTGCTGGATCAGACGGCGGTGTGCCGTTCGATGCCTACGAGATGCTATGAACATAAAAATGCAACAAATTACTATACAGAGGTAAAACAAATATGTAAGTATCATCAACATCACATCACTCTCCCTCTAAAGGAATAGATATTACAATGTAGTATACATATTAGATGTAGTCTATATCTTGATTCTATTAGATGTAGCCTATATCTTGATCTTGATTGAATAAGGGCTGCTGTTGAAAAAACCTACAGAAAATCCCAACAAATTGGCCCAACCCGGGAATCAAAAGTGAGACCACTACTATGTAGTGCTTTTTACACTAAACCAATAATTAACCAAATTATAATTAAGTTAACCTTACATGAAGATGCAATTGGGGCATTACTCCTATGATGACGCATTGCAAGACTGCAAGTGGTGATCTAGCCTCAAACTGTAATACAAAAAAAAGTTATCTAAATATCCATTATAAAGTTAAAACATATTATTGTAAGACTTTTATTTAAAACTTCACCTTTTGTTCTGTATTAGGCTGGTTTTCCATTGGCACATTGTCCCTATACAAAGATGGGCCTGGTTGTATGTCCGTTCGCCCTGCAAATATAACATTACATTATTATATTTTATTAGAATTAACTTACTGGTATTGAAGGTGTGGACTGTTCGGTCTGGAGCATGCCTCTAGTAGATTGTTCTACAGGCAGTAATTGGTCAGTAGGTCGTCTTAGGGGTTGCTTAGGACTCTACAAAATTAAATATGAAAATTATAATTTCCAAGTACCTATACAGTTTTCATATTATGTAATGAAAGTATAGCACTTCTTGGCATGCTAAAACACACAATGTTACGTTACAACAATAAAGTTATACGTACATATTATAGTAAAACAATAGCTAATCATGTAATTTACTTAAATTTTATTAATATCTCGTGTATCATACAATACTCGTGGATGAGACAATAGTAATAATAGCCATATACTATCAGTGAAAAAATCATAATACTCACATTTCATTAGGTAGTTGTATTTATCCTCTTAGTCACAGAACTACCTATGTTAAAAGCACTCGCTGATACAAATAATCAAGGCTTGAACAAGAATCAAGCACCCAAAAGTTTAAAAACTACAAATTCAAGTGATTTTGTTAGCGTCGCGTCATCGGTTGTTATTGTTATGTCATGTTGACTTTTAATTCATCGTCGCGTCGCGTTGCACGAATAGAGCAAAGGAATCGTCATTCAGCCTTAAAATGTAATAAGAAATATGAAATAAGCTCTTTTAATAATATGATATTGGTTATAGTTTAACTGTATTCCTTATAATACTTAAAGATAGACCTTTAATATATATTTTAAACCTATAAAACTCTCAGTCGAGATTGATCGATTATAATTTATAGAATTTGTGTCAAGCCCTACGTTCGTCTGAGAAACAGCGACGGGAGGTTACAGCCTTGGGTTCGACGACGAGCACAACCACGTTAGTGAATACGGTTTGAATCAGCGCTGTACGCTCGGTCGATCTCAAGGCTGTCTTGTCGACGAGCTCGTCGCAGCTTACAGCCATGAAATTGTCTTTTAGAGAATAGCACTGCTGAAGTCTATCCTGTGTGCTTATTTGTAAATCTGAATAAATTCCTTTCACGAGAAGAATAAACCAGTCACTTTGGTCATCATACCTGCAGTGCGATTCTGTAACCATCTCACCGTGAAAACTTAGGTGAAGTGAGCGTGGAGTGAACTGTCAGTGTCATCTTACCAGATACTAGGGATTGACCAAGCATACATTTACAATCATAATCGAGATTTTAATAATATTTTTTAATGCTAATCCTATTGATATTTTTATATAATTCAAAGCTAGTATTTTAGTGGTCAAAACATTAATATTTTGTGGGGTTTTACTTACAATAAAATAGCAAAATAGAAGCGCAGTCAGAATCTCAACCTTGTTGAAGTGAAAACTTCTTTAGCGGCGCTGTGTACTTTTTTTGGAATGGGTAAAAACTTCTAAATTCGCGTCAGGTCACGTGACCCTGATCGAAAATTCGTAAGACGTAAAACGTAAGACAGCGCCATCTATGCACATCGGGAAGAACTACGAGGGCCTCGCGTACTAACTACGTAGTTCATCCAACAACGACGAGCGCGTTGTTGAGGACAGCGCCATCTATGCACATCGGGAAGAACTAAGAGGGCCTCGCGTACTAACTACGTAGGCCTCGCGTACTAACTACGTAGTTCATCCAACAACGACAAGATGGCGCTGAACCACGGATATATAACTGACGACGAGCAAATCTGAATAAATTCCTTTCACGAGAAGAATAAACCAGTCACTTTGGTCATCATACCTGATTTGCAAAAAACCCTATAAAATAAGGAACACACCTTAACACGCGTGTTTTGTTTATAAGACGATTCACAAAATACACTCGTAATTGTTCAAGTTTTCACTTCTGTCGGCACTACCGGAGTGCCAGTGTTTTTTTTTTTTAATACGGATACAATTATACCTTCTAGTTCTAAAGACATTACTCTTAACATCTCTATGTAAATATCACAATCATAAAATTTTTCAGTGCTTCAAAGCGCTTAAGAAAACTGCTCAGAAATCCTCCACATTCAAGATAAACGCTTTAAAGTGTGTAATGTGTTAAAGCGGACAGATCGCGCCTTTCACGTCGGTGCTCAATGATAGTAGTAATTTCGGATGTAATTCTAAGACCTATATGTGTGGAATAGTCGAATTTATAATAAGGTTTTATTTTAGAAGCGGAAGGAGAAA